>JAHTMV010000013.1:170134-1499828 GCA_022315185.1 Agaricus sinodeliciosus
TAGAGATAAACCGAGCCATCAGGAGTTATTCTGAGGTAATGTTTTGGCATTGACATAGCTTGAATATTTAGGCAAACGCTCAGCGTGGCGAAGATTGACCAAATACAAAAGAGATTCGTACCCGATGCCAAGAATAGTGCGGCATTAGCGATTTCTGATATATCTCTAAGTCACTTTTGTGAAACAATAAGCAAAAATATTTCTTGCCTTCAGCAACGCCAAAACGACCAAGAGGGTTAAGCTGGCCAATCCTGCCAGCTGTTCCACGCTGACGAGCATAGGCAAAAGTGTCGATGGTCATGCCAGTCTCAATTAGCCCGGGACAGATGGAATTTACTCTAATGTCACTCTTCTGAAGTTGATACGCAGAGGTTTTGGCCATCGAGTTGACACTCATCATCACATGAATAAGGCTCAGAAGTCCAGACAGTTATTGGGAGAACTCACGCAGCCTTGCTCGCGCTGTCTGTGGCGAATACGTCAGTGAAACCTTAACTGACATCCAATGAGTATTTATTTACAGTCAAGTGGGCCACCCCGCCGAAGCACACGACTGGGATGTAGCCGTTTCCAAGAGGTATAGGCCCTACCGGAAGCAGTGAGGATGATGCTACCACCACTATGTTCCTTTCCCGCGGCTGGACTTGGTTTGAGCATCGCAAGTGAAGCATACTTTATAGCGAGGAAACATCTAGGTTTGAGGTCTCGTAATTCAGGATAATGGAGGGTTATTCAGTCACGAAAGGGCGTTGATGCGCATGCACTCCATAAATGCCTCTTTGGATATATCATGAAGATGGTGTTTCATGACAATTCCAGCCTGCGCGCTTAATTTAAGTTGATGGCTTCAAGGATGAAAGGTGGAGGTATACGTTGGCAAAAAATACGTCAAGCCGCCCCTCTTCTTTCGTTGCTCGCTCGCACATTCCTTTACAGCATCTTCATCTGCTGCGTCTCCTTGTTGCACAGTGACCTGGAAAGCCGATTAGGGACGTTAGGCAATGCGATTTCCTGGCCACCTTCACGTCCGGATATTTTTGGTCAATCGTTTCCTTAAGGTTAGGAAGGTTCTTTCCATCAAAATCAAGGAGGTATAGGTGTTTTGCACCTGTCCAAACTTTGTCAGGGTATCTGGAACTGGGCCTTGTGCCACTTGCATTACCTTCATGGGCAAAGAGGATGGAAGTAGCACGACTATGAAAGGAATGAGCATTGTATTACAGCAATACCAACGTGGAGAGAAGATATATCAGAAATCGCTAATGCCGCACTATTCTTGGCATCGGGTACGAATCTCTTTTGTATTTGGTCAATCTTGCGCACGCTGAGCGTTTGCCTAAGATGATTCAAGCTATGTCAATGGCCAAAACTTTGCTGTGGATGGCGGTTTATCCTCTTCTCATCCGGTTGTTCCAGGCCGATGGGCTTGAAGGCATGACGTTTGGTATTGTCATCGCAGCGTGATGCATACATAAACTTAGAATATGCGTCTTTACCTGGGGACTTTAGTTCTGCCCGTCCGGTGCCGCGATTAATTATTTTACTGTCCGAAATGCTGCTGGGGTGCGATAATGAGACGCGACTCAAATTTCATGCCGAATATAGACTATCGACCAAAGATACAACAGCAATAAGTTATCAATGAATTTTCGTTCACAAACCAGTACATAATCAACATAATAAGTTTCACAAGCCGCGCTTTAATTTCAATGCGATGAGAACCATCAAACTACTGAGCGTTCAGTCGGCACGCCTTCGGAACACCAACGGTAGACGTTTGGGACTATAAACAGAATGTTAAAGAGCTGCTAGTGCTGACCTCTTCAAAGTATACTCACGCAAGCGTCAATGCAAGCTGCGTTGTCAAAATACGCTCACGGCGTTGCTCGAATGATTCGTATTTGAATTGAGGTTCGTCCTGAATCTCAATTTTGTAGCGACTGACGACGGAAGTGAGAGCCGCTACACCTTCGCTCTCATTGAACCTAATGAAAATGTCATGCAAGGCCACAAAAACAGAATAACGATAGCATACTTCCTTCCAAGGCAGGCCCGTGGTCCTACGATGAGTCTGTTAGAAGAATGGCACTTTTACCCGAGACTGTACGTACCAACAGAAAATGCGATAAATGCATCCTTGTTCCAATCACCCAAAAACCTTTCGGGAACGAACTCGTTCGGCTTTTCCCAGTATTTAGCTGTTGCGCGAAATGAGAAATTTGCAGATTCGATAAAAGCAACGCCCACGATTTCTCTGAACAGCTGCAATATCAATAGTCAGTTTTGTTCCTTTGGGAACTGGTATTCGTCTTTGCTCGTCATTGTAACAGTTTCCGACTACAATTGAAGTATCTTCGGGCGCCAATTTGGTGATCCCACTGACCTGATAGAAATTATTATTGCACGTCGGTACATATGCAGAATCGCGACACGACGTACAGAGGGAAACAAGCGAAGCGTTTCATTGTAAACACTAAAGGAATAAATTCAGAGGCCACGATGGGATCGGTGAGATTACCAAAACGTACGCCATGACATAGGTGAGATTGGGCATGTCTTCATATGCCTGAACAAGCAATTAGCATACTATAGAAAGGTTGTTGCACGAGACTTACAGGCCTCCGCTCATCAGGTATAACGCTTCTAATGTGCTTCAGCATTTTCTCTTGTACCTCTGGATACAAGGCCAATAGAGCAAATGTGAATGAAAGTGTATGCGCAGTTGTCTGGGTCATGGTTTTCAGCTCGGCTCGTTGAGCGGATAGGCTACAGCTGGCATACCTCATGTCCAGCAACCAAAAATATAAAAATGTTTCCTGCAAGATCCTTGAATGTTGGGGTAAAAGGAGAGTGAGAGCATACAAACCCATTAATTCTTCTTCTGAGAGACTCGCACCTCCCAATTCCTCCTTGTTAGCATGAATTAGGCTACTGAATAGATCATGCTTGTCTTGCACGTCGGAGGAGAGACGATCCCTGATCATCTCCCGCATATAAAGCTGTAGCCCATAACGGTCAACGATTCAAATTTCATGCATTGAAGATACTAACCTGTAATTCATTCTTCGCCAATAGCACCTTCCTCAACCCAGGGTGTAATGATTTGACCCAGTCGGGGAAAACAGAATTGTAAATCAGGTTTGAAGCAGTCGTGTGCAATGCTTCACGAAAAGTGAGCAGGTGATTCTTTGACTTGGCGTTAACATTGTCCTCCCAGGACACTGTTTGCCCAAAACCTATATACCTTGTATCTAGCACCGCGGCATAAAGAGAATTGCTGCACATTTACCGGCTGCACCAATGACCAGCAGGGCCAACTGAAAAACGGGAAGTTTGGGATCAACGTGCATTAAGCTCTAAGCCGCGATTCTGTAGCCAAACTAACCGGCAATGTTATATCCACGCCATGAGCTATAGTTGCATCCGTATTATTCCATGTGTTCTCTACCAGGTCATCGACTATTCGGAGAGTTTCTGCCCAAACCAGTCTATTGTTTTTCTGATCCGGTGGTTAAGATTTTGTCAGACCGCAGGAGAACTGATAACAATACCCTTTACTTACCTCAGAGAATGATGGAGCAGAAATTCTTCTATACTTTTTCCATAATTCCCCGTCGGTAGATAAAATATTTTGTCCGTATATGTTGATCGCCTCGTAAATCTGGACCGGCTTTGGAAATCGGCGTGTTGTGGCTAAATCCTTGATGATTGTTTTCATGCAGGTCGGAGGTTACATGGAAAAAATCTACTTGCTTTAATGACCGTGGCGTCAGCCAATAAAATATTCTGCTGCACACTTGGCCAAAGAGTCATCTATGATAGAGTGAACATTATGGTCAGTCTGATTACACCCTGTGGATCACAAACCGATGACATTGCCTCCCATCCGACCTGCTCAAAGGCTCGAAGGACGTTGATCAACTACGGTCAGCAGATTAACTATGGGGCTTACCCCTGTAGCCCTCAGTAAACAGCCAATTTCGATCAAGTTTAATGCCCTTTATCGGTGGTAGAATCCAAAAGAATATGCTCTTAATGCCTAGTAAAGTTCGACGACCGGGCAGGAATCTGGCTCATTTTGACTTCATTCAACACCCAGATAAATGGTTAAGATTGTTACATACCCGATTGACTGTTGTAACTTGTACGCCTCGATAGCTCTATGTACAAGGAACAAGAGTCCAAGAGTCCCAGCGATCAGCAGAGGGGATACCATGCTATTGTGTCGACTGTTGGAGGGTGTGAGCATCAAGTACTCGTCGGGCCTAGTTCTTTGGGTTACAATCAATTTCATCGTAATTCTGCTCACGCAAGCCGGACCGATGATCAACTCATCACTCTGGGACATTCAGGCTTTCAGCATAAGTTGAAACAAGGAAAGCTTTCAGAAAGCATTCATTTTACGAACGGTAACGCCTAAAGTATCTCTATCTTGCGAAGTTGGGAGGTGCTATCATGGACCCACAGTATCGTCACCGTCATTTACAAAATTCAATACGGTTATTCTTGTCCCTCATCAAAATGATTAATCAAAATAAAATGACGTGAAGCGCCCATATTTGGAGACTCCGAATGCGCCTTTTTTCATGAGAAAGAGAAAAGAGAAATGCGCCAGACTCCTTCAAAGTCCCGGGATTATTGTATAAACTTGTTCCAGGAACTCCATCAACTTTCAGCTAACCCACAGAACTTCAGTAATACTTCAAATGTCTTTCGACTATATAGAGCTATGAATGTTGCGAGGCCAAAAGCAGTGCGAAGGCGTTGAATCTGTCATGTTTTGTGAGGTACACCTGATAGAAGTTTGTCGTATATTAGTATATTAGTATGCAGCTTGGGACGTTAACTCGAAGTGATTCTGATTCATATCCATCGCAGAAGCGATTATTGGCTAGTACAGTTGAGTGTATGAACCTCTGGAGGGCGGCTCGTCGCCGTCGCGTATTATGTATTATCGAGTTGCGTATTGAAACGTGACCTATTTATTAAGCCGGTTTTCATATAAGAATTTGAAATCCCTCGTCCCGCTCAGTATGTAGTAGATATTACTACGTGCGTGAAATGCGTGCTATTGAGGAGGTCCGACACTTCGTCAATCATTCGTCCCGAACTTACATTTCCTTTTCGGGTCAATGTTACTTTTTTTTACCTTTCTACATTCTTTCTCTCTTTTCGTCGTTTCTGACCTTTCACATTCCGACATAACTGCGCTACTCATTTCTCTCCTTTACTATACAGTTTTTTACACGGCAAGTATTGCCGAAGTACTTATACACCAGCCACCATTTCTTCACACCTCAGTGGACACTATCTTCGTCGTCACTGAGTTGTTACATTCTTTACGTGCATGACCACCGGGAACAACACTGCGAAAGCTATCCGAGCATGGCCTTAGACTATAAGATTAGAATGAGAAGTCGAAGAGGTATGAAGAAGCTGGATTTTGCCCTCTTTACGATGAGGTAGAGAACGAAGGACACTTTCAGCGCTGTAACAAATGTGTAGCGCCCTGGGTCTTCGTCATAGTTTATTGGAAATATTGGGCCGGATAATCCAACGGTTGCGTCGTCGCAATTTCTGCGTGGTCCATTTTCCTGATACACTACAGAATGGCTCGTAAGTTCATATTCTTCTTGCTGAAGGGTGTTTCAATATAAATTTCAATATTGGGTAGTGTGCAGGCGCTCGTACGGCGAGTGCAGAAATAATTCTAGGACGTTTCCTGGGCTAGCCAAGGAGAGATACAAGCAATAACTTTGATAAGGGTTGATTTTTGATTTTCCTTTTGAAGCCGAGAATACTCCAAATATATTATCGAGAAACAGATGACTGCGCCGTCGTGGCGAAAACTGGATTAAAGACTCTTCCGATGACTCTTGTCACGTAGCTGTAGCTAAAACACGAGTAATCTTACCCAAAAAAATTCCGACATCCGACTAGCGTTCGACATTGCAATGCTAAACGGATGGGCATAAGGGAAGGACATCTGGTCACAATTAACCTGCCTAACTAAGGGCGAATCCTCTCCTGTCTGCAGGAGACAAATAGTTATGGATAGACCAGGGTAAATGAAGCTGGCGTAAAAGCAGGTAAGCAATATATCTTGTTTAGATTAAGATACATAGAATAGTCAAACGCTGACGGAGACACCAAGGTATACTTTTGAGTAAAGAGGTCGCGAGTATCAGACGTACAACGTTCAGTTGATGCCCAAGAGCTTGACCTCTAGAAGAATATCAGTGAAATAACAGGGACAATAGATGTATGTGGCCGCACCAAAAATTAAGGTAGCATTTCCCGGAATTTCAGGTGCGGAGCCGCGTTTGCCATACCCGAGTTTCGGGGGAATGGTTAAGACGCGCTCACCACCAACCTGCATACCCGCAAGCCCTTCATCCCAGCCTGAAGTGCAAAATTCTGAAGACGAAACATGGATGGGCAATGCAACGTACCCTTTATAACTTCACCCGCCCCTAGGTTGAAGCTGAACTGTGAGAAAACATCAGAAAAGGTTGAATGGCGATAATGAAGAGGCTCACAGGTTTTCCCTTTGTGTTCTTGTCGAAAACTTTTCCGTCTTGCAGTTTTCCAACGTATCGCATTGAAAGTTTGTCACCCTTCTTGGCCATTGGGCCAGTACCGATAGTAGCGTCCTGGATTTTGAGGCCATTTGGAAGCTCCTTGACTTCCTTCGTCACCTTCTTATCCTTCTTCTCTTTCTTGTCCTTTTTGTCCTTTTTGTCCTTCTCCGCGGGCTTCAATTGAGATGCTTCTTGGCCAACGGGAATGGCCTCCCCGTTATCTTTTTTCAGCTTCTTGTTCTTCTCCGCCTTGGAAGGTTTGCTTTCTTTCTCAGTAGTATCGAATTCACGAGGGCGTTTCCCATGTTGAGTTGTGGCTTCCACTTCTTCGAATCGACTGGTTCCGTAAGAAATAGCTGATGTCAATATAAACACTGTAGTCTCACCTCGCATCGCTTTCGATACCATCAAGTTCTTCTGGATTGACTTCAACGTCGGAGCTCACGTCGCGAAGGTCAAACGCATCCTCGTCAATATCGGAATTCATTTCATCGTCGTCGCCAAAAGGAGGTTGGTCAGGGCCAACCTGGTCTATTCAAAATGAGAGAAAGTATGTAGACAGGGATGAAATCATACCAATATAGTTTCCTGAAAGTGAAACGGGACTGACGACCATTGACCAGTCAAATCAAATTTGATATAAGTGAAAAAAGCGTACTTAGTACCAACGAGTTGGATTTTATATTCGTTGCCCTCTTCCAGAACAAGATCGACTTGGGCATTTTCCGACTGGAGGATGATAGCTTCAGTGATCGGACGGAAGGAGATGAAGAGGATGTACCTTTCCCGCAGTAAGTGCACAGAGAATAAATGAAGCTTCGTCTTCGTCTTCATCTTCAGCCTCACTGTCATCACCATGTTTACTATAGAGAATCTTGACGACTGTTCGCCCGTTCTGATCTTGAAGCTTTTCTCCTAGGGCAGCATTGGAGACGCGTAGGTCAGCTTGAGGGACGACGACTTCTTCCTTGCCAGGAACAAGCTCGAGACTCCTAGAGAAAGTATCAGTAGAGTAGAGGGCGTTGAGCGCGCTGGTAAGTACCAAAGAGCGATTGCGACGGCCATTTGAAAATGTGGACGGAGTTGAAGCTTAAAAGATTTTTTGTGGGACGTGCTTGTTGATGCTTTGATTAGAGCAGCAAATTGCCGAAACTCCGCCACTGCCTCTGATCACAGATCCAGCACCAGTCCATCCCGCCCATGGTAAGTTCATCGATAATGCCACAATTCTGGTTGACACAGCGCTTCAGTCAAACGTCTTGCGCCCGTATCTCGCAGCAGTCCGGTCCACACTGACCGCAGCATTGACCCTCGAGGACTTTTCGTCCCAGGTGCGCAGATCGCTCGAGTTCACAAATTGGTCTCATCGTTCACCAGGTAGTTGAACGCCACAACAAACCAGAAGTAGAAACGAGGTGCGTCTCATTCTTTTCGATCTCTTATTTGACTAATGTCCTGCCAGAGCCTCAAAAGAAGTGCTGTTAAATCCCTTGGTTATCTCTCGTAACGAGAACGAAAGAGTCCTGATCGAGCCGTCTGTGAATTCCATTAGGCTGAGCATCAAGATCAAGCAAGCGGACGAAATCGAACGTATTCTTTGTCACAAATTTACCAGATTCATGATGCAGCGAGCCGAGAACTTTGTTGTTCTAAGACGGAAGCCGGTCCCAGTCTGTCTCCACCACTCTTCCCTTGGAATATAACTCAATCTTTAGTCTAGGGCTATGATATATCTTTTTTGATCACAAACACCCATACAGAGACTATGCTAAAGCACAAGATCGTCGATTTCATTATTCAGTACGTGCCATGTTTCCAGAATATGCTTTGTTTCTCACTGCGGTCGCAACTTAGATTCATGGAAGAGGTCGATAAAGAGATTAGTGAGATGAAACTCAGTCTGAACGCTCGAGCACGTATAGTTGCGGAGTCCTATCTGACTGCTGTGTGTCTTTTTCATTCCTTCCAGCCTTGTTGTGCCTCTCATTCCCAACTATAGGTTAATGCATAGAGTACTGGGAGTACTGGAGTCCTACTATCAACTCAAACACTTGTACCAATTTTTATCGTTTGTGATAGCAATTCAAAGGAGGCCTACAAAGTCTGAAAGGCATCATTGATTGAATCACAAACCCCAGCGAGCCCGAATCCTGGTTTCCAAGTTCGCCTTTGTTTTATCTCGCCACTCCCATTCCAATATAGCATATCCTTTGACATCTTCATACTCCCCAGTGTTAATCCCTCGCCATGCTTCTTTCCTCTCTGCCTCCAACCGTATTCCAGTCTTTTCGAACCATCTCTGCATAGGAATATTATCCACAGCTGTTTCGAATGTTGCCCGATGGAAGTTCTTTTCTTCAAACACCCATTGCATTACGCAGTATAACATTTCCGTTCCATAGCCTCCTCCATGCTTCTCTGGTGCAACCAATATCTCGATCTCACAGTTATTCTGGTCGGAATCGATTCCAAATATACCGGTTACGCCGATGAACTCATTTCGGCTGCCATCCTCCTTCAAAGTGAATGCATAAAAATCTTTTAGCGTATTATCTGCGGCACGTTTCTCCCTGTGTGAGCGGACTTCTTCGACTGTCATTTTATCCGGAAGGACGCGCAAGTGTTTCAACGTCTCCGGGTGCGTTCTGTGGATCGCAACCATTTCATCCAGTGCGGGATCTGGAGGTGCAAGCTGTAAGCGGCCGGAGAAAGATGTGAGGGTGATTCCGGATTCAGACATGGCAGGGAAATGTTAAGGTCTTCATCACGAAGAAAAAATACTCTTAAATGAGGGGGACGAGTAATTTTAGAATGAGTCATAAAAAAAAGAAGTTTATGGTTCCGATGAGCATGCGTTCTGGTGTTATTGAAGTCCCACCGAATTCATTACTTAAGTCTCTCCAATTCATTCCATTGAGCTGCTCAGCTCCGTCCCTTCAAGTTATCAACGAATTTCCAGCAAAGACAAATAAACCACAACGTGGCAGTGATGCACCGAGCACGTATACTCTGCGACCCGATGTGCCTTCTCATTCGTTCCAGCCTTGTAATGTCTCTTATCTCCAAGTTTAGATCTATGCTTCAAGTTATCGTTTTTTGGTAACAATCAAGGAAGGTCCTTAGAATTTAGAGTTTAAAATGTATCATCGATTGAATCATAAACCTCAGCGAGCCCGAATCCTGGTTTCCTAGTTCGCCTTTATTTTATCTCGCCACTCCCATTCCAATATAGCATATCCTTTGACATCCTCATACTCCCCAGCGTTGATTCCTCGCCATGCTTCTTTCCTCTCTGCCTCCAGCCATATTCTAGTCTTTTCGAGCCATCTCTGCATAGGAATATTATCCACAGCTGTATCGAATGTTGCCCGATGAAAATTCTTCTCTTCAAACACCCATTGCATTACACAGTATAGTATCTCCGTTCCATAGCCTCCTCCATGCTTTCCATGTGCAACCAATATCCCGATCTCACAGTTATTCTGTTCCACATCGATTTTGAATACAGTGCATCAGTACTTTGGCAATTAGCTTTTTTTCGCTTGTGCAAGCTAACAAAGCGATAAAAAGCGATAAAAAGCGGCAAAAAAGCTGTTGCCACGTTTCGGGCCCGGATTTGAAAAAAGCTGGCCTCCTGCAGATGCCGTAAAAAACTGAAAAAAGCGAAAAACTGAAAAAAAAACCTAGAGATACAGACAATACTACTACATGTACCTAATGTTAAAATGGCCATTTTCCTTTCAGCTTTTGCCTAGCTTTTGCACTTGTATCAAATTCGCAAAAAGGCCGAAAAGCGACAAAAACTAAAAAGTAAATTGCCAACTTGCTGATGTGGTTGTGCCGATAAACTCATTTCGGCTGCCATCTTCCTTCAGAGTGAATGCACAAAAATCTACTGCGGTGTCATCTGTGGCACGTTTCTCCCTGCGCGAGCGGACTTCTTCGACTGTTATTTTATCCGGAAGGATGCGCAAGTATTTTAGCGTCTCCGGGTGCGTTCTGTGGTCGCGAGAATCTCATCCAGTGCTGGTTCTGGAGGCACAAGTTGTAAGCGGCGAGAGAAAGATGTGAGGGTGATTCCAGACTTAGACATGGCAGGAAAATGTCAAGGTCTTTATCACAGAAAAACACTCTAAATAGGGGGACGAGTAATTCTACTCATAAAAATCAGGAGGTTTGATGGCGACGGTCTTTCGACGAGGATGCCTTCTGGCGAAATTCAGTGGTAAGGTGAGCTACTTGAATTATTGGGCTCCCACCGGATTCATTCCTTAAGTTTTTCTGACTTATTTTATCGAGCTCCTCTGCCTGGCTTTTCAAGTATCATAAATGTATATACGCCTGGCTTCTTATCAACGCATTACTGGTAACGAAACAAACAAACTACAACACAACACGATGTTGCGCGGGTTGGCCTGTCGTAAACCTCATTAGCATTAACCATGTGCGACTCAGACACAGATGGTCAGTAGCCCTCTGGCATGCAGATGGCAATCTCCTAATAGATTTATCCAGGACTCGCTTTTGACCCCGATCAGGATTTAGAGCAAAAGCGCTCGCTTCGTCAGAGCTACCGGAATCTCGCGAATAAAATCGAGGGTAACGCGACTACTCTTTATGCAAACTTCCTCTAAGAATGCCTCAGAATATCAAGGAAATCCTGCTAGTTTAGGCGTCGAAAATCTGCAACAGCAATTAGAAAAAGCCGATGAGTTGTTTCAGAAAGGTGGATAAAAGTCTTCTTGTTGCCTTTGTGTATGTCTGAGTCCATTACTAGTAAAGGGCCCATCCGAGGCTACTCTCGATTCACATTTTCTGTTAATGGCGTCGAACATGGGAGCACAGAAAGCTCGGGCTATGAAGTCGGGCACAGGGTCATTTGATATGGACGAATTCATCACTAAGCTTCGCAACTTTATGAATGGAGGGCTCAAACCGGAGAATATCCCCGAGGAGGAAGACGACGAAATAGATCCGGATTACAATGTAGAGAGTTCGAAGTTGGATTGGGACCGTATAGGGAGGCTCGCTTTAGCGAAAAGCAGACGAGCACCTGCACTATCATTCATGTTAGGCTGCAATTTCGATTTTCTCAAGCTATTCATCATGTCATTTTCCAGGCTTGGACCTCTGTCAATTGAGCAGAAAGTCCGAAATGTTACGAAGCGTGCAAGACAAGAAAAGGACAACGGCCCGGTAGCCAAACCAGAGAATGTTAATCAAGGTGATATCCAAGAAGTCACCAATGAAACAACCAAGAATGTGTCATTGGTATGCTATCGCTTTACTTTCCCGCCGAATGACTCATTCTTACTTGGTGGTCCAGCTAATGTCACTTCTCGAGCAAAGCGGTGAGGTCAATTTATTCCGCTTCGTAGTCAATCCAAACGACTTCGCGCAATCTGTGGAGAATATTTTTTACCTCTCGTTTCTCATCCGAGACGGTAAAGTCGCTCTTGAATTCCGTGATTCTGAGCCCGTCATATGTAGGAATCTTTTTGTCAACGCTTGTGTAGCATTTCTGACCAAATTAAAATACACCTTATAGTTCCTTGCGATCCTCCTAGCTATGAGGATTATGCGCAGGGGCTCAAAAAACAACAGTTAGTAGTCGAATTCGATCAAGAAATATGGCGTGTATGTTCTATATCATCTGATTTTCCCTAAACTTTGATCATATTTTTTGATCTTTCCAGGAGGCAATCGAAGTGTTCAAGATAACATCCTCCGTGATACCTCAAAGACCCAAAGAGACTTCCGGGCGAGGAGGCAAAAAATGGTAGAGTCGAAGTATTTATGTCTTCCATGCATCGACTCCCATTGCTCTCAGCCATCATTTCCACCTCCGTTCACCGAATGTACACTTGTCAGTATCAAGTATGTCGGGCTCCTGTGGGTTAGAACTTCCGATCGCCTCCGTTACCCAAGGGATATGCCACTTTGGCCTTGTCCTGTCCCGATTATGACAGTGGTATCAAAAATCGTTGGGATTCTTTGTCTTGCTGTTTGATATTCTACTGGCGATCATACTAATTAACTTTTACAATACAAGCTGCTTTTCCTCTATGGGACAGGCAACTTCGGGAACTTATCGAGAAAAGAAGCCTTCACTGACCCGATTCAAGTCCTGCAATAATTTTTCTTTGCTACTCTACGTAACCCTGCAAATCGCGTTCTAATGTACCAAACTTGTGGTTCACAGGGAAAATACCGTAGTCCTTCCATCGTGGAGCTAGAAACTCTGGTGAAGTTGAAATATCCTGTCTCGCTTATCATGATGCTTTGGCGGAACTCCTCACATCGGACCCGTCGCTTGCACCGGGGAAGCGAACTCGCAATTCAAGTAACCCCACAACAGGGTTATTTGCAATCCTAACCGAATTTCTGACAGTGTCTTATGCTTTTCCGGGATCATCCAAGGTGCAGCGGTCAGGGCTTAACGCGTAAGTGTGAATTTTGTAGGACGCAACAATTTTCGACGTCTTGTTTGTCCTCGGATCTAAGAATTGAAAAATGCAAATGCGTTGAATGATTTGGCAACATTTTTGTTACCTCGGACCCCCGAAGCTGGTCCCTTCAACCCAAGCTCGGGTACAATGGACGATCTTGTCAAATTTCAATGTCGATCTAACAACAGCATATCTTGATTAATTCCATAGGAAACAAAAGATTTTTCCAAGGTACGTGCACAGCTAGCCATACGGTGAGGATCCGACCGTAAATTACAGCATGGTGCTTGGCCTAGTGCAGTACCTAACCCAGCCCAAGACCATCTATCTACTTGGTTACTTATATAAGGTGTGGCGGAGGAGCAAATGATGATGCGCCTAACCGATGGCTTTTCAATTTGAACGACTGAATGGGTGAGATATACAAGAGGTTGAACTGCGGCGACAGTGACTCTTGCAACCATTTTTGGAAAGTCTTGGAGATTTTCGTGTTCCAAACCTTTGTTCTCTCTCTATCTCTCAGAACAACGGTGATTATCGGAGATCCGCCGATCACTGTCATTGGGTCGCTATTTTAACGTCTCATTGCTTGAAGGATCGGAGCAACTTCGAGTGCAAGGTGCAGTTGATGATTGCGATACATCTTAGCGGAAAAATAAAGACTTACGTTTATGAAAGGAAAAGCAAAAAGGTGAGATAATACGTCAGGGATGCGCTTGCTGGGAAGCGTATTAATACAGTCCGACCTGTCATAACCCTTATCTTTCGGTGGAAGCCTCAGGGTATGGAATATGACAGGTTATGTATAGGGTTCCACAATCGATCCATAGAAGGCCTTATAATCACAAGGTAATTGTACTCTACATAGGACATTTCTCCTACTTGATAAGAAGGTTTTGGTCTATTTGCAAGTAAGATAATCGGTGCCTAGAGCGGAGCTGAGGCGTTCAGGCAATTTGAGCCCGAACTAAGCATGTTTAGCGGCCCAAAATCGGACTCGTCTCACTCCAAAAGTATCAATTTCTTCAACACGTTGTCCGTGACCTTCTCTCCAACGTATCCAAATTATTTGAGGGGTTCAGCTGTTCTTCAAAGTTCAAGCTTCGTGGTGAAAATGACGTTACGTAAGAATACAGCATGAGGTTTTTAGCCAAGAATGACATAGGGTATGACTAACGTATGGATTATGGAGTCAGGATCCTTGGAAGTTGGAAGCCACCGTGTTGGTGGAATAAAAACCCTTTGAGTTCCCACACGTTATGAGCTTCCTCATCGCATGCGTTTTCAGGTTGCTTTCAGGTCCGACTGTACATAGTTCAAAAATATCAATTTGGGTTAACCTCATTTGTGTTTATCCTAACCTGACAGGGACAACCTAATATCCCCCCTGACTAACGTTGAGCCAAACGCGCCAAACCAGGTGAATGCGCGTTATGCCAATAGCGCTCAACTCCTCGAACCACCAACCTTGACCAAATGCGCCAAACTAGTGAACGCGCAAACCCGTTTATTCCTTGGAGAAAGTGGCGTATGGGTCAAAAGATAGAAGCACACTCTGACGCTTGACTGCGTTACGTTCGAGACCCCAAGAGACTCAAGATTTTGTTAAATTTATAATGTAAGTTATAAGATATACTTTTAAGTCAACAATAAGACAGAAACGATATGCCACAAACCAGGAAAGATGCGGTAATGAACAAGGAAATGAAATGGAGATTATGACTGTTCCGTTGAAACTACCGTAAGCAAAGGCGAAGAAAGTTTTGGAGCCGGTATGTCGGCGTAGTGTAAATGGTGGTAGATATCCCGGTATAGTAGTAAAGAACGACACCGAAAATCAAAACGAAAGCAAAAATGACCGGGGCAGATGGCGTCAGGGCCGGGGTGAGGAGATCAAGTAACCATGGGACGACTCCGGGAAAGTGGCGTAGGATCAAGCAGTTTTGAGAGAGCGATCTTGGTACGAGTCCGACTAGGCTAGAAAGCGAAGCAGCACGAGAGCTTCAGAGCGATGGCAAGGCGAAGTTTTTGCAAACTGCACGAGTATAAAACGAACGGCGAAATGTCTCCGGAAAACGAAAGTAATGCACAGTCCAAAAGAGAGAAGCCGCGATGACCAAATTACATACAAAAAGACAAACCAAGAAAAACAAAAAAAAAGTTCGAGATCGAGTTGGGTGGCAGATATCATACAAATGTTCAACGGCAGGAAGAAAATGAAGCGTAGAAAAAGTCTGATCAATAATTAGACAGACGCACAGCCAGCCAACGACAGCAGAACAACAAAGTGAGAATGAAACGGGTATGATGCGAACGAAGCACACGCTTTGACAAATGTTACAAGATGACAGGTGAAAAAGAGCCAATAATATCATGGTCCAAAAACAGCACCGAAGATAGGGTCATTACTCGAGATCTCCGATGCAGCTGCATTTGGGCAGAAGGTGCTGGTGATATAGTCACCTGGGTCGATTTCAGGTCCAGCCCTAGTGAGAGGGTCACAAGCAGCTGGAACGCTCGACCTCCTCTTACTTTGTCCATTGGGCTCTCCGCCAATCACGGTAAGAGGAGAGTCAAAGCTAAGGTTATCCATAAGGCCGAGGTATTGTGCCGGGTACTCTGATTGGCCGTTCAACTGATTCCCGCTTCCGGTAAGAGGAGATCTATCTTGGAACGGAGCGGTTTCGTATCGTTCATTGCCTGGCAGTGCTACAGCGGCATTTTGGCTCGCTACAGAGTTTGGGACAACTGATTGATCATTTCTAGGGATGGTGCTGATCCGAGGTTCGGTACCATCGTCGGCTTCAACAGCTTGACATTGATGCCCACGTAAAAGTTGTTGTTTATTTGGAGGCGAATCGGCTTGGATTGAACGCGCAGGAGATTGCTGTTCTCGCTGCTCTATGAGTTTCAAGGTATCGGAAGACGGGGCTTTGCCGTCAGAAATCTGTGGTGATCCCGATACAGATCTGAGCGCCGCAACGAACTCAAATGAGTTCGAGACTGATATGTTGGCGGACGGTGTGCATGAATGGGTGGTGGAAAGCCCATTGAGCGACGGCGTAGAGGCGGGGGAGGAGAATGATGAAGCAATGAGAGGCGAGCCGTGCACCTGCGTTTGAGACTCAAGGCGAGCGCTGGGGGCCAAGAATATGCCTTTGTTGAGATGAATATCGCCCCTATAAGGATTAGGGTTTTGCAGGGGCGAAATAGCGCCATCCAGCCTTCGCCCTGCAGTCATGTCGGGCACCTGATGTATGGACCCTACCGACCCGCTGCCATAGCGAACGATAAATTATTAGTTAAAAGAGTAAACGCAGGGTCATTTTGACATACCTTGAACTTCTCCTTTCCTGATTTGGAGCAATGTCGCCCATATCATAGAAACGAGATTTGCTGAATACACTAGATTCGCTAGTAGTGTTTGAGGTAGCGGAATCAAATCTTGACAAAGCCCCAAACGAGAAAGAAGAAATGACATCATCATCTTCTGTGGTATCGTCCTTAACTGGGAACGAGTAAGAACTCAGGTCTGGAGAAGTTGGTTCATCTTGCGTCGCCGATGCAGCACCAAATCTGAAATCAGGAGCAGGAAGGGGACCGCTTAATTCGCGGACGTATTTGCGCGGGGTGGCATACAAGGACGTGTCAGGTAACGAGGCACGGACTGGATGGAGGGGGCGGGGTGAGGTTGAGGGTGACAAACCGTCTGAGCGACTTGGCATCAGGGATCGCGGATCCATGGAAGCGCGTCGCATGTCTAGATACTTGCTCGAAGGAGGCAGGTGGGGTAAGAACGGTCTCCGCAGCGAGGATTTTCTTCCCGAGAGGGACGATTGTCGATTGAGAACCGCGTTTCGCGTGCGCGTGATCTCAGCATAGGGATTCTTACCGAGGCGCTGAAGACCAACATCCACGGATCGTCTACGATCGTGAGTGTCCCAAAAATCAATGGATTGCGGAAGGACAGGTATTGGATAGGCCCGGAAATGAGAATTGACCATATTAGATGGGAGGGAAGCGCGTCGCTGATCGTGGATAGACAGTCGCGAAGGAAGCGCAGCGCTGTCAGGGGGTGTCTGGTCAGGCGGAAGGGGTTTCCAAGTCGCAGAGGAAGGTCTGAGATTTGGGTCCGTGACGATATGGAGTGGGAGCTGGCAGGTTATGCTAGGGGAAGGAGAGTTGAAGGGTGAATCGAAGTGTTCAACTGGAGGAACACTATGAGATAAATCGAATTGGGGAGGCTCCTCCAGTAGCTCCTCTTTGGGTGTTGCCGGGGGAGGTGAGGCGGCGTCCAGCTCGTCCTCCTCCTTTGGACTATGTTCAGCATTGGGCGATGTAGGGTCAGTATTTGAGCTAGGCGCCGGACATGGCACAGCAGCAGACGGTGGTCCATGAGACTTTTTGTTGAACTTATTTTTCTCCTTTGCTCGTCTACGATACGGGTGAGCATGGACGGCGACAGGAGACAGAGAAAAGCAGGCAAATACCGGTTCTGGAACCAAACCTAAAGGGAGGAGGAAAAAGAGGCTGAGGAAGGAGCACGAAAAGGGTGGTGAACATACCTGAACGCCTCGGGCGGTCATGCCGAGCTGTGCGGCGAGCTCGTTGCGACGGGTCGCGTTCGGCTTTGTGTCTACGGTGAAGACGGCCTCGAGGTGCTGGAGTTGGAAGGTGGTTGTGCGTCTGCGGTGCTTGACCTCGTTGGGGGAGTAGGGGTGGAAGTGGGTGTTGTCCGTGGGGAGCATGTGGTGGAGGATGGGATAGAGCGGGTCGATGGACGGGTCGAACATGATAGTGGGTGCATGAGAGAGACCAGGAGGCGCGCTTTTTTGTAGCTTGGGAATATATAAATAGTCTATATTTTCGTTGCCAGCCAAGCCGCCTCCGCCGTTTCCGCACAACTCTCTCCGCTGCACCGCTCAGCCCGCAGGCCCCTCTCGGACTCGCATCTGTCAGATCGTTGCCATCACCAACGGCACTCAGCACAATCGCAACATTGACCACCGTGCTATTAATAAACAACGTCGTCCGAACCGGCTCGTCTATACGTACACACACAAGTACACTATCCAGCCCAGTTAAATAGAATTAGCATATCTACTCATCCTCCATCATCACACACTCATGTCCATATCCCATCCCCCACCCCTTTTCCATTTCCCCTCTTGCCCCAGGATCTCCTCCAGGAATCCCTCGGGTACCCCTGCCAGGGGAGATCCAGCAAACTCTGATTTGCCACCCCGTCGTGCATCATCAATCATTCTCTCCATGGCTGCACGCGCTCGCCCCACAACAGAATGCTCATAAATTCCTCGTGCACTTATCCGTGATTCGGGATCTGTCCGCATCATGTGCGTGATCAATATTACCAACTCTTCACTGTTCTCTTCTAAATCGACTTGCGAAAAATCCTCCTTTCTTAACCGATGCCAGGCCTCGCCCCTAGTGCCGAAAAAGCCAGATCAGTCATTCCTGTCCCAGGCATGGTCCCGATTTAGAACAACAGATTCAAAAGACTTACTGATCAGGTACCATAATATTGGACGCCACCTCCAAGATCGTCATTCCGAAACTGTGTATACATGACATGAGAAAACCAACACTCGGCTTACCCTCGTTATTTTCTCACCTGAACACATCGGCTTCCTTGCCGTATCGACCTTGCAGGACTTCGGGTGCTAAGTAAAGCTTATCGCCTTCTCGTTCGAATGTTCCACGCTCCTCACAACCCACACTCAGGCCTGATGGCCTGGGCCAGACCGACGCCATTCCGAAATCTCCAATCTTGAACCGCCCATCCTTGGTCAAGAACACATTGGAGGGCTTCAGATCAAGATGGATTATTCCGGCGTCATGGATAAATCGCAAGCCCTACAAATAAAACACATACATTTTACTGAATATCTCAATTTTTGATAAATTATAAACTTACGTTGCTGAGATCTGCGATTATTTTCCATATTCGCGCCTCATCCAGTCGTGGAAATACCCTGCCATACTCCCACAAAAATCGTGCGAGGTTTCCCGATTCGCACAGTTCCGTTTGGATATACAAGAAGTCATCTTCATCCCAGCTATCAATGTACGCCAGAACATTGGGATGACGACCGTTGGCGCCGCAATCAAAAGCTGCTCGTGAGAGGTGCTTGAGAATATCTACTTCCTCACGCAAACGAAGCCTATCAAGATAGACGACAAGATACAAGCAATCAGCAATTAACGTCAAAAGTCACTGGGACAGTGAAGAAAAGTGAAAGATAAATTTACTCACCTATGCTTCACTCCCTCAATACGCTTAGACTTTTTGATCGCAAATGCTTCGGCATCATTCCCATTTTTGGCTCGAACTTTGATTACCTTGCCAAATTCACCGCTTCCAATTTCAGCCAGTTCAACAAACTCCCGCTCAAACCGCCCACACTGCTCCTCTGTCGCAAAATCGGAAGACCGCCTGGTCACTAAGTGGGCTCTCGGTGCCGTACGTCGCGAACTCGGAACGGTCATGTATCGTGACCGATCCGTGGGACTAAGCGTGAGCGCTGAACTATTCGATGAACCAGATGCCGATCGGGCAGAAATCTGACCCAGCGATAATTCTCGTTGTGGTGAGAACATAGCTGGTATGCGGGGCTTCGAAACTTGCCAATCTATCATATCAACCATGTCAGACTATCAATCGCTTGACTGGGGCAGGCATCAATAAGACAAGTCATACCTGTCACAGAATTCCGTGTCGGTGTGGTCGAGATGGAAGCCGACTCGCTGCCACTTGAAAACGCACCACTGCTGCTGCGTCTCATCAACCACCTTGTACGCGTAAGTGCCAACGGCGCGTCTCGTGTGTTGGGCCGACCCAATCCTAACCTCCCATATTTGGGATCCTTTCGGCTGCTCGGACTGTCTTGATCACCTTCCGAATCCGAGCTGGCATTCGACCTCTCGCTTGGCCGAGGAAGAGAAGCGAAGGCGGCAGGCAAACTCTTTCGTGGTGCTTTCTTATCAAAGTCCAAGCGGGGACCAACCTTAGCTGCAACTGCGCTTTGCCATGGTCTATCCCCACCTAGATACGTTGTACGTATTTTCTTCACAGGTGTTCCCGGAATCTTCTTCGTGACTTCATGCGGTCCATTGGCCGCGGATGCCAAGGTGTTCATAATAAAAGCATCGACATCTACTCCACTGTCTCGACTTTCATGGACTGTCCGGTCGTTGTCGTCCGTTCCTCTGATGAACACGCTCGCACTGAGCCAATTCAAACCAGAGTCCGGGGTAATGCCTGGAGTCACAAGACCATCATCAATGTCTGAAGGAATAGAGCCAATACTTGTAGAGGAGCGTGCAGTAGGGAGGAGAGTATCACGGGCTTGTGAAGAATTGGAATTCGTAAAAAAAATGTTCGCATCATCATCACTGACCACAACTCCAGAGTCGCGGCGAATGTATTTCGTTTGAAGAATTGTTTTGCAAGGGGGAGAAGGCGTATATGAAGATACGTTCAAGGTAAAAGAGGAATTTTGAGGTCCGACCTCAAAGTCCATGTCATCATCAACATCAGTATCAACGTATCTGCCGGCGTTGTCGGGGGAAGAAGCTGGTGAAGGAAGCCGACTTTGCATCCTGTTCCACATTCCAAGATCATCTGGGCCAGCATAACTATGACGGTTTGCTTTACGTTTCACTGATCTTCGTGGGGCTGCATCGGAAGGGGCCGGTGTTATTAAAGTATTGGTACGTGGGCGGTCGGAAGTTCCCTCAGGATTTTGCGGAATGGCAGGGCCGAAGAAGAGTGTAGCTGAGCTTGCGCTTTCGATGCGATTGAGTGGGCGAGGTTGAAAGGGCGGTCTGGAGGGTAAGGGCATGTGGGTGGCGGTCCCATCAATTCTGCGACGTAGCTTTGGATTGGAAGAACCAGTTTCAGAAGCTGACGAGCTTGAGGATGAACGAGAATGAGATGAGGGGAAAGTTATTGAGCTCCGGGCTTTTGGTAGTATCGTGTGGTTGCAAGAGTCCAAGGCCTAGAACACGTTGATGAGTGTACGCTACTTGCGTCGCAAATATATAACTTACTCTGCCAGGTGAATTGGGAGAGTGAGCCGATTGCTTGAGTTCAGCTGATACTGGTCTTGAACGAGCGCGTCGTTTGGTGATGTGACCTCCAGGTGATATGGCCTCGACAACTTCATCTTTAAACTTGTCCTTGTTGACAAATACTCGACCAGCAAGCTTGCCAGAGCTCGTGACTTTGTTTTTCATCCTTGTGTTACTGTAGAAAAGGGTGTTGGCTTCATCATCATCAACATCAGAACCGGAATCATTAGCATCGCCGGCGAATTCATCTGCCGAACTATTACGATCAGTGATGCGGAGGTGTTTCAACGTTGCCGTTTGATTTGTGAGATGGAAATCCGTCTCCGCCTTTGTTGGGGGTGTCCGAGCGCATGTCTTGGGCGTGGGGAGAGGCGCTAATCGATCAAAGTGAAAGGACGAACTGACTTGTTCGTCAGGGGAGAGTGATGCAAGTTTGAGGGGGGCAAGACTGTGTTGACGTAGAGGGGTAGCCCGTGGTACAGTCTTACGCTTGGTTCCTACTCCGATCCACGCGCAAGGGTCTTGGGCGATAGAAGAGGACTCCGAGGGTGGAGAAAACGGCACGTTGAGTTGTTTCTCGGTCAGAGCTGTACGCACCCATTGACGATGGGAATGTTTGACGGGGGTAATGAGTGGGTGGGAGGTAGAAGGTGCAGGGACAGCGAAATGGGGAGATGAAAGGAAGATAGAACCTTCTTCATCGTCAGCCGAGATAGGTTGAGGGATAGAACGAGTACTATTGGGCGATTTATAAGAAGATTGGGAAAAGGGATCGTCAACGTCTTTCATGGGACTGGCGGTTGTAGGAAATAGCGGCCTTTGACAAAGTGGGGAAGGGGTAAGCACTGGAGATTCGAAAGGATTTGGCTCTGACGCAAAGCGAGGCGATGGGCGATAGTAAGAGGATCTGGCCGAGTCACATGGAGGGCTGCGCGGTGAAATACAGTGCTTAGTAGGAGTAGAGACAAGCATCATTTTTGAAAGAGAGTTGGTAGCGGTGCGGTCGGTGGAAGATGGGACGATTATCAGCGGCGGCGGGCGAGTGGTGGACTGCTCGACGTGGACTTGGTGGGGGAGATTGGGTGGAGGAATAAATAAATTCGCGGCAGTCGTTTGGGGCTCTTGGCCATCCATGCTTTTTCTATCTCACGCGCTGCTGTTCAACAAAGTCACATGACCGCGTTTCCTGATCGCCGCTTCGCTGCAGCCCTGGCCTAAGCCCAAAGGTGTCCGAATATCATCCCGTTCTACCTACCTCAAGGGGCAGCTTTTACATTGGTCTTCTCCACATTCAATGCCCATCTAACGTACACTGGAATGCAGACGTTGCCTGGCCGTCGAGCAGCGTCAGTCGCCGTGCTCACCCTGCAGTATTACGCTACCACTCCTCACCTGACGTAAAGTCTGCTCAGATGAGAGTCTAGAAGAAAAAACTATGCTCTATCAACAAGCCGACTGACCAATTCCACCGTGCTGACTCGTTGAACTACCCCGGATCAAAACATGACAAATTTAAACAAATCGCTCGGCCAACACCTATCAGAGTTGAAATTTGAAATCTTAAGCGCATGTCTCCCACAATGAAAGTTGGGTTAGACAAAGGCAACCGTGGTCAACCAAAGTGTCAGCACATGCATCAGTAATTCAGTACTATATTTGTTTTTGTTCTATCTGGCACGGACCCGGCGTCTGATTAGACAGGTCCCGGGTTACGAGTCCCAACAAATCGACGTGGCCGTCCTTCTCCCTTGCTCCTCGACTATCACCTTACCTCCCCCCCGTCGCTTTTCAGAAGACTCAGCCACCTCCGTAGCAATGGATATCTCGTGTGTTCTAGCCGCATATAAGTGGCAAACACCATGAATTGATGGCACTTATCAGATCTATCTTACAAGGAGGTTACCAGCACCCTCTTTCCCGCTCATGGCAAACCCGAAGTGCATTGACCAAGTCGATGTTCATGTATCCGATTTTCATCACCGATGATCCCAATGCTAGCGTCGAAATACCCTCCCTGCCTGGTCAACGCCGCTGGGGCGTGAACCAACTCGAGGCTTTCCTCAGCCCGCTCGTTAAAAAAGGGTTGAGGAGCGTTATCCTCTTCGGTGTTCCATTGAACTGTCCAAAAGTGTGCTATCAACTTTTCTATCAGCAACCTCATCCTAACCGCCCTTTCTGTACCAGGACGCCAGAGGCTCTCCTGCAGATGACCCAACTGGCCCCGTCATTCTCGCTATCAAAAAGATCCGGGAACTATTTCCAGATGTTTATATCGCTTGTGACGTTTGCCTGTGCGAATACACCGATCACGGTCATTGCGGTTTCTTACATGACGACGGCACCATCAACACCGCTCCTTCCGTTGAACGCATTGCGGAAGTTGCTGTCAACTATGCAAAAGCCGGTGCTCATTGCGTAGCCCCCAGTGATATGATGGATGGACGCATTAAGGCCATCAAACGTGGCCTCATCGATGCCAGTTTGGGCAACAAATGCACATTGATGAGCTATTCTGCGAAATTCGCCAGCGCTCTTTATGGACCTTTCAGGTGTTTTTATCCGTTGCTGTCTTTGATTAAATTGATCTCTGAAACTCGTATCGAATGATAGGGATGCTGCCGGAAGCGCACCATCTTTTGGTGATAGAAAGTGTTATCAACTGCCTCCTACGGCCAAGGGTCTTGGCCGTCGTGCTATTGTGGGTCTATGAGTGTCAATCAGCTTCTATTCCACTTTGATCCTCAAACCTATCTGTCTAGCAACGTGACGTTGTGGAAGGGGCCGACATCGTTATGGTCAAGCCTGCACTGCCTTACCTTGATATCATTGCAGATGCGGCGGAACTGGCTCCTGATCACCCGATTGCTTGTTACCAAGTTAGCGGAGAGTTTGCAATGGTTCATGCTGGCGCCAGAGCTGGTGTATATGATCTGCGAACGATGGCGTTCGAAACGGTGGAGAGCATGGTTCGCGCTGGTGCGCATATTCAGTATTTCTTTCTCTCTTGAGAGACTAATCGTTCATGAACCACAGGTGCTACCATTATTCTCAGTTATTTCACTCCCGAATTCCTTGATTGGCTCGAAGCTTAGATCGAGGTGTAAATACCTTGTAGTTAATAAATGATTGTCTGCTGCTTGTAATTAAACGTGTAGAAAGAAAACAAGTCGTATGTGGTTCGGGCAAAAGATAGAATAAATTTTACAGGTATATTCTACTTGTTTTCAAGATTCAAAGCGTGTTGACGTGCATGGCTCGCGGCGCAGTTGGACATTATCTAATTTTATCCAACAGCTTTTGCCTTTTTGCGACGGGTCAGAGAAAAACAAGGCGTGATTGATGCTTAACGACTTTCTCGAAAGAATAAGTATAGTTAAGGGCAGGTTAGTCCCCGATCAGATATGAACGCACTCTACTTTTAAATGACCCCTCGGAAACATGTCTGCCACTGATCATCACCGCGCATATCGAGGAGACTTTGTCGAAACCCCATCCCCGGGTAAATTGGATATTTTTGAAGACTACCGTCTGGGTTCGTCGGTACATGATTTACCGTGTATCAGATCACAAGTTAATCAAATGAGCAGTCGTGAACCAGCAGGGATTTATCATATCCTTCAGACGGGCTACTACCGACACTCGGAAAGACGTAACGTGGGATTCAGAAACTGTCATACCGAGAGGCTGTTTTGTTCTACCAGCGTTTTGCGATCTGCATCTTCATGCGCCTCAGTATCTGTACCAAGGGAATGGATTGGATTTGCCTTTGATGCAGTGGCTGGATACTTATGCGCTCAAAGCGGAAGAACAATTAGATTCTGATAAGGCTCTTGCTAGGCGGGTTTATAGAAGACTTGGACAAAGATTGGTCAGAAATGGGACGGGCGCTGTACTGCTTTTTGGAACGATTGGAGAGGAAACAAAGTAAGACTTTTCTTATGATCTCTGGTTGATTGTACATTGAAAACCTTGGGTTTAATTTATTTTCCCCCCTGCCACCAGTATAATATTGGCGGAAGAAATGCGGAATGTTGGTATCCGAGCTTTTGTGGGGAAATTATCCATGGATATATCATCTCGGCCGACGTATATGGAGGCGTCAACACAAGATTCCTTGGCATCGGCGAAATCATTCGTTTCGCGATGTCGCGCCATAGATAATAATAGAGGATTAGTTGTGCCGGTGCTTACGCCAAGATTCGTACCTACATGTTCGAACGAACTCTTAGAGGGTTTAGGCAGACTCTCAAAAGAAGAAAACATTCAGGTCCAGAGTCACCTTGCGGAAGCTCACGACGAAATCGATTGGGTGCGGAGAGAACGTGGTATGGAAGATATTGATATCTTCGACAAGGTAAGTGATGTTCTATAGCATAATAGATTTTGGTTTCACGAGTTGATCTAGTACAATTTACTGACTCCACGAACGGTGCAAGCCCATTGTACATTTCTCTCACCGACAGATCTGTCGCGCATCCATGAGCATGGAACTTCAATCGCCCATTGTCCTTTGTCCAATGTCTACTTTTCCGCAGAGCCTTTCCGGCTCAGGGAAGCTATAGATAGAGGAGTCAAGGTCGGATTGGGTACCGACATTGCAGGAGGATATAGTGCTGACATTATGAACGCCATGAGGCAGGCTGTTGTTGTGTCCAGGATGCGGCAAGGAAGGGAGACGATGGAGCGGACGAGGAGTGCAGGAGTGGAAAAGAACCTGGCTATTGATTGGAAAGAGTCGTTATATCTCGCGACCAGAGGAGGGTCAATTTCGCTAGGACTGAATAGTGGTACGTTCAAGGCGGGTGCTCCGTTTGATGCGCAAATGAGTAAGTCCGATCCTTTCAGCGAAAGAAAACATAGCTGATATCTTAGTTGGAATATGTGACCCTGAGACTGGTGAAGGGGTTGGAGCGTTGGAGTTATTCGGATACTCAAAGGTGAACGAAGAAATGATTGAGAAGTGGTGGTGCAATGGAGACGACAGGAATAGAAAATCGGTGTGGGTGCAAGGGAGACTAGTGTGGGATGAGCGTGGGAATGTGTGAGCTATGTACTGAACTTGCCCCAAAACATGCGTCTTTCTGCTCTCTGACAGTCAACCATGTCTGACACCAGAAAAATTGCACTGGCAGTCGTCACCACTGCAGTCGTCCTCGGAACAGCTTACTCTGTCGTTTACAACACTTATCTCGACACCTCCGATCCCGCCCTCACTCATGCCCCTCACTCACTCACCAACACTCACTACTTTGCCAACAAGTCTAATCCTCTCAACGTCTTCTTCACCAAGAAAGCGTGGGGATGGACCACGGGTCTATTCTTCTTCTCCTGGATCTCAAGCCCGCCACAGACTCGTACGCCTCGCAGAATACTCCAATGGCTACTCGCGACAATCGTCTGGATTTCATTGACCATGTGGTTTTTCGGTCCTTCTCTCCTTGACCAACTCATCGTAGCTTCGGGTGGCTCTTGCATATTTCACCTCCCTTCCGGTGATTATCTCACCTTACCCGCCGATACCTGCTTCATGAAGGTTCTCATCAGTCCTTCATCACATCCTGAACTCTTTTCTGAACTCGCTGTGGATCTTGCACCTCTAGCATCAGATTGGAGAGCCCTTCCTCGACTACGTAGAGGCCATGATGTCTCTGGACATATATTCCTCCTTACCATGTCAACCCTCTTCCTCGCCGACCAATTACGACCCTCATTAAGTCTGCCCACCTGGACGTTGATCCATAAATTCGCTTTAATCGGGAATGCACTACTTATCGCGATCTGGATACTCGCCAGTGCCACCACGGCCATATATTTCCATTCACCTTTGGAAAAAGTTACCGGGTACTGTAAGTGATTCCTTGATTCTCTTCAAGGAGACGAGATTTGACGAGCGGTTTTGGTAGTGTTGGGTGTTACTGGCTTTTTATTGACTCAGCTCGTACCGGGGAGTAAAACCACACTCGCCGACAAGGATCAGAAACGTGCACACTCACACTGACGCTTTCAATAACGTTTTACGACCATAAATTCACTTTTACTACAACGCCCGACGTAGGCACGCCTTTTAAAGTCAAATGTACCCCTCAACTATCAGACGCGCAAAAAAAATAATCAATATAGAATAGAACAGAGGAAATTGATCTCATATTTCATAATCAAATATAGAGAAGACGTAATACGCGCACTGGACGCTCTATTGTTCATCGAGATTTGTGGGAATGAGAGTGAAATAAAATGTGAAGCAAATTTTACCAACGGTTTATCGCTTAATAAATCGAAGTATTGTCATTTTCGGCTAGTTCGATGGTTTTTACAGTCATTTTTTTTTTTGCACACTTCCACTGGCTTCCAAGGTCCGAAATCCTTATTCCCTCCGTATCCAAGTGCCCTCCTTTTTTAGAGTTCAAAGAAATCGAGGTAAACAAATCAAATGTCAAACCAGTAGTAGGACACTGTCAACGCTGCCGAGAATGACTGATCGTGACCGATCATTTGCACGGCCTGGATGCCAAAGGCGAGGAGTAAAGTTAGGCGAAAGCAAAGATTCACCCAACCTTGAAGCAGATGCAGAAGATGAATGTTGAGTGTCACCTTCTAAAATTAGTATAAGCCGCCATCGGCACTAATCACCCAAGCTATCCATGCTAATTTATCCTGTAGGCTACAAACCGCTTGTAAACCCTCTGGCTTACATCAACATCATATACCAAGGACACCTTCCAAATTACTAGGGCATTCAGATAAAGACTAGACTAGATGACATGTAGATTACTTCCTTTCTCTCTCTCTCTTCTCGAATATACGTCGCGTCTACAGCTATACCTTCCGGCGCTTCTACCTAGTGAGGTCGTCTCGGCTCTCGACAACCTTTCATCGCTGAACCCACATATCCCTCAGCAGGTTGCTCAAGGGGACAAGCTGACTAAAGACGGTGCCGCTACCCGACCTCTTCTGCACCCAATAGCCCTAAATCTGAAATTTACACACACAAATGGTCTAAAATACATATGCAAGTACACGACAAAGTCCACTGCATATCGACGACATGCGAAATGAATAGGCTAGAACATAAAGAAATTGACAATCAGCCAGAAAATACCCGCAGGCCAAAAAACCGTGAACACCTCAAGTAGAGTTGACATGATTATACCCCTGCGTCTCCTCAAAATCGTCCTTTGATCAGCATCTCGTAAAACCTCTGCTAAACCTTTAAATTCCTCCCACCATGTAGATGGTCTGGGTATGGCAAATACAAACCGCCGCCGTCTACCGCCCCATACAAAAGTCTTCGACCAGATAGGTTTCCAGTTACTCTGTCGCCTACGGTGTATCGGCAAGTTTCCAGGTGCGGAAATGAATTGCGAAGGCGCGGGGTGCAGACGAGGATCAGAAACAAAAATCTGAGGACTGGAATCTAATGGCTCTTCTCGCCCTATAGAAACCCATTCTTCATCACCTGGATGATATATATCCCTCTGTGTGACATATTGATCCGGAAACATCAGGTCTTCACCGTCATGGGTAGGTATGAGTTGCGAGGTAGGCATTAGTGTCTCATGGCTTTGTGGTGTCATCGGTCGAGACGAAGCACGGAGCATTGGCGAGGCTGGAGCTCCGGGTGAGCGGAATGCCGATGGGATTTGTGGCCTTGGGCTCTTTGGTGGGACGAACGGAGTGTGTGGTGACCATACTGGAAATGACGAACTTTGAGAATCTTGAAGCAAAGCTGGTGAATTACCCTGAGTCGGCGAGAAGGATCGAAGCTGTTTTCCTAGGCGAAATTTTTTGATTCGTTTGACATTGAGGATCAAGAGGACGGAGAGTGTTGCAATTGACCACCAAAAATATGCGGCGAAAACCATTGATTGTTTTGGCAGGAGACAAGGACGGTGCAGAAAAGACGACTGCGAGGGAGTAGCCTGGCTTGGGTCAACAACGGAAAGAAGTTGGAAGCCTGGGCGACGAATCTGAGGTGCCAGAGAAAAAGATTTGACAGTTATTTCCGGAATGAGCCCCTCTACTTCGAACGATGAACCCTTGTGGACGTATTCGCAGTAGTCACGATTATCCCCACTATGTACTGGTCAATAGCCAGACAGTTCACGAAAGTGAAGGCAACGAACCTGAATATCATCGCGGGTTGAAGGGCTCTCAGCAAAAATGCTGTTGTCTGCTTGCCAAGGGTGTTTTGGTAACCATATCCAACGCCCCGATGAATTGTACCTTTTTCACGAAGGGACCCACAAGAAGCAACGTCGGATCTGTACAAAGGAATGTGGGATAACAATATCAGTGGCTGGTAATATTCTAGGCAAAGACATAGCTTGTCAGAATTTTTCTCAATAAACCAAGATGCAGATTACTCACGATCTGCAACCCGCCTGACAGCATCAACTGCACCTCCCGGAATGGGCTCCCAGTCGTCGAACGATATCCCGCGAGCATTTCGCTGATAATCCTCGTCAACTAGACCGGGTGCATCCAATGTTAAAAATGTGTGATTCTTGAGGGTGACTATCTGGTTGAACGCGCCAAACGCTTTTTCATAGTAAACTCGGAGATTTGTGGATGAGACGTGCCCCATTCTATAATAGGTACGGGTGAGTCGGACGCGCCGAGAGCACAGCGAGGTTGAGATTCACCCTACGTCATTATTACCGGGCAGGTAATATGTTCGAGTAGATGCATCCCGAGCGAAGATCGACTTGAACTTTTCGACAAGCTCGGCATACCTAAAGAGGACCATGAACATATAGTTTTATGCTTCGCAGGATGCCTGAAGCTTACTGGGCGCTGTTTTTGGCGGACTTGCCGTCTCTCAGCATATCACCCAAGAAGAATATGGCATCGGGTTTTAAGCGTTTCACGACATGCCAGCTTTTCCTGAGATACTGATCTGCAACATATGTTCGAGCACTCGGAAATATGGAAAAAGACTCGGAGGTACGGATTTGCGGATCCGTAAGCAACAGCACGCGCGAAGCATCAGCTCCAGTAACCTACAAAGTGAGTTAATACAGTTACGTGGACCAAAACCTCCAACGAAGCACCTTATGCCTGGGCCATCTGCACCAAAACCGACTGGAGAAGAACACCCCGAGCTCACCCCAAAAGATAATGAGTAACCATAATAAACGTAGTGCGTTGGTGGTGATGTTTTGGGAACACAGATGGCTGCTTAAGCGACGCCTGGTCCTCATGAGAAGAGATGAATTTACGACCTGCGTATGAGAGAGGCGACAAGCACGGTCACGTCACAGTGGGTGTGCATTCGCCGCTGATGACATCAGCGGCGGCGCTCTCGCCTACTGTACAACCCCCCCCCGCCGTGAACCTAGATTGTCGAAATATTACTCGTCCGACAGTTAAAAATGAAAACGAACAACCCCGAGTTATGCCTGTCGCAGTCCCACGTCGTCAAGTGTCGAACAAGTCCAAAGCCCAGGGGCCAGTGTAGAAAGTGGCTCATTTAATTTGCTCTGAAGGATAGTCGATAGGCGTTGATAAACGTTTAAACGATGACAGATATGAACTTTCACACGTCGGCCCTGCACGAGGCAAACGCAGCTCTTTGCCGTGGCATAGAACTTCTGGGACTGGCTGTCATATCCATCATTTTCCGGAAGCTGGCGAACCGGTACAAAGGACCAAAAATGATACCTGAGTTCTTGTGGGTTGTATCCATCCTAAATGTGTTATTTCGTTGCTCAACCGAAAGTCAAAGGAGGACTACCAGAGCTGATACCGTTTCTTCTTTTTCTTTTTTTAAAAGAACAGTATTATGATATAAAATGTACAATTACAATATATACATAGAGAGGAAGTCCAGTTCCATCCACGACGTTCATGATAAGTGACAAATCGATGCGGGCATCTACTCCCAGTCGCTGTCATCCTCATCCTCATCATCGTCTTTTTCGGCGGCTTCAGCATGTTGAGTACGTGGGTCTCCAGAAACGCTGGCATTTGCCGAAGAAACGACATCGAAGCTGTCAAGGCTGCTTTCTCTCGTTGATGTTGTTGAAGAGGGAGGCGCAACGCCTGGGCTATTGATTGTTGCCATCGACTTCTAAGAAGAGCCGTCAGCTTTGTCAACATCTAAGAGAAAGAATACAGCGTACCCTGTCTTGAGTAGGTGTTGCCTCTTTTGTTACTTCCCGCTTGCTTTCGTCTCCATCCTCAGAATCTTCGTCATCCCAATCAAAATCGTCCTCACTCTCAGTATTAGCTAGTTATACAGACTATAAGGCATCATAAACCAGATAAAGATGGTAGCTCGGACCTTGTAATAGGGCTTTACGTTTTTCTTCCTCCTCTTTGATCTGATGGACACGGAAGAAGAAGCGTTGCCAAAATTCTTGTTCAGTGAACTCGGATGGAACTAATACAAGTTGTATGAGCTCCCCGCAGACATCAGGTGACGTAGCTTTGAAGCAATACTTACCGAGCACGTCCTTCAAACTCGTCAGAGCTTGACCATCGATGCTATTATCCAAGCTCTTGGAAATTATCGTTCGCCATTCTTCACTTGTAATACCTCCTTTTGACACAACCTCAGTCTTGATCCACGCTGTATACTTGTCTTTCGTATTCCCATCTACCCCGGGATCCACCCGAACAATAGCAGGATCATGTTTCAACCTTCTGAGCAAAGCTTCCGCCCTCGTAGCCACAGCAGCTGCTCCAGAATCTATGCTCTTTCCTTTACCTTTCCCGGAACTTACATCCGCATCCGCAGCATCAGAGTTCGTTTCAGCAACTCCAGGCAATGTCCACATGTCCGTGCCATCCCAGATGAGACCAGATGTCGCGGAGGTAGATGCTGCGCTAGAACCCTCGGGGGGAATAACCTTGACAGCATCTTTGAACACCTCCTGCGCTTCTTTGACAGCTTCTCGCAACAATGCTTCGCTCTTGTGCGCATATTCCTCTGCTTGTGCCCTTGTCACACCTTGAATTCTTTGGACCTCAGACAACAGATTCGTGCGAATTTGCGTAAGGTCGACGTTCTCAGACGCGTGTTTGATTGATTCAGGAATATGGTTCTGTACCGTCGATAAGACATTTGGTGGAAGGGCGGACTGCAGTCGAGAAAAAAGAGTTTGAGTGTTCCAGCCAAGTTGGGGTTGGACATTGGCATGACCTGAGGATTCAGCAGAGGGATCAGTTGAGCTTGTTTCCTGAATGGTCGACACGGAAGCCGACATTGGTGTAGCTTCTTCCTCGTACTCTCTCGAGCTTGATCTCCGAGTTTGTCGTTCAATATTCGGTTCCTCCGCAGCACTGTTTGCTAGCTTCGTGAGTTCTTTCTGAGCCTGAGTAACAACATCCCCGATGTCTCTCCGAGCAGTTTCGAGAACAGTTTGGCTCTGATGACAAATGAGCTTTCGGATAAGCTGCAAATAACCGAGCGGAAAATGAGAAACTCGCCTGTTTTCTGAAACCACCCCAGAAGCGCCCCAATTGCCCAATGACCTGGTTGACTTCTTCATTCAGTGTTTGCTGGGACTGATCGGGCGGAGGGGTCGAAGAACCCGCTGAACTCGCGGAGATGTCGTAGGTATCAAGGAAGTTCATTAAGCACGGGCCAGATGGACGTCAGAGTTAACAACAATTGATTGGGTAATCATATTCACACAAAGCAGTACAACGTTTAATCGCAAAGGAAAAAAAAAAAGAAAACTCGAGAAAGCAGGTGTAAGTTTATTTTTTTGACTTTAAGCAGAAACAGCAAGTTCAGGAGCAGACTTCAGAGGTAGTTTCGAAGAGTGGTTGTTTGTTTTTTTGGCCTTGACTCCATTGACGTTGGCTCGCGGGCCGAGACCTTGTGCAAGCCTAGTGGCCTTGCAGTCATTCACGAAGTCGGTAAACATCTACGACAGTGTGAGTACCTGATATAATTTCCCTGCGATGACGGGACCCACCTCAATGGTGTCGAGTGGGCCACCAGAGCTTTCCGGATGGAACTGTACGCCGATAATGTTCTTACCAGATTCGGCTGTGGATTTGATACCCTCAACCGAGGAGTCATTGCAGTTAATGAAGAAGGGCTCCCAGCCGGCAGGGAAAGAATCCTGTAATTTGAGTGCATACTGATGGTTTTGGCTGGTGAAACACATTAGTTCACTTATCCAACACAAAGCTTGGCCAACATACCTGGTGACATACACACGGCCAGCTTTAATGGAACCTAAGGAGGCAAGTGCCAATACAGGTTGGTTGTGACCACGGTTTCCGAAAGTCATTCGATATGCCTCAAGACCGGCAGCCATGCCAATGATTTGATGACCCATACAAAGGCCGAATATCGGTTTATTCCACTGTTGGATCGTCTTGCGGAGGTTAAGCGCTGCCTCCATACAATGATTAGGAGAACCAGGACCGTTGGTCAAGAAAAGGCCATCGTATTGATCCCGAATGGCATTGAAGTCATAATTCCAGGGCAGTACGGTGACAGCCGCACCCCGACGAACCAAGGAGCGAAGGATATTAGCCTTAGCTCCGAAATCGAGTACGGCGATGCGGATGTCGCCGGTAGGGTTAAGTTCGTAAGGAACCTTGGTTGAGACCTGATCGACGAGGTTTTCAGTATTAGGGTCCCAGTATTCAGAAGCTGCGGGAGCCGGCAGGCAGGTATCAGGCCCAACCGCAACTCGACCCAAAGTAGTTCCTTGATCACGTAAGAGGGTCGTGATCGCACGAGTGTCTACCCCTGTGATACCTGGTACATTGTGACGCTTGCACCAAGAAGAAATGGATTCAACAGCATTGTAATGGGAAAAGCGCTCGGCAACGTCTCCGACGATGACGGCAGCACATTGGACGCCCTTAGATTCAAGAACAACGCCGACGTCTTGAGAGTCGTACGGAGCCTCGTTGAGGGGTACGCCATAGTTTCCAATCATGGGTGTTGTAAATACAAGGATTTGTCCTCGATAGGAGGGATCAGTCATGGATTCGGTATCTAGAAAAATGATGTCAGTGAAAGGTAATGAACAGTATGGATGGAACGTACAAGATGTGATGGAAGTGGAGAAAACAGTTTCGCCGAAGCGACTGTGTGGGGCGCCAAAAGATTTGCCCTTGAATGATTGCCCGGTCTTGAGGTGGAGCGTAGCGGGAAGACCGGTGAAGGATTCTGCATGGGTAGCAAAGCCTCTGGAGAGTTTTTGAACGCGGAAGATGTGTCGAGCTAGCATGATGTCTTGTGGGGTGTGATGCGTTTATTGGCCAGGAAGGGAGTATACGAGGTCACCAAGGTAGCTGAAGGAAGAGATTAGTGGGCGAGGGGCGGGGTTATAAGGAGAACTGACTCGTCTCTGGTGCTCTTGGAAAAAAGCATTAACAAGGAGGTAAGCCTCCAAAAGCGACGGGAGATGGAAGTGGGAGTTCAAGCTGCCGGAAAATCAATTTCATCAGTATTTCTTTTTTTTTTCCTTCCCACGCGATCCCATCAAACCTACTGTTGCAAATGTTTTAGGCGCACCGCTTGCGACGTCTTACACCGGCCTTGTCAATCAACTCTCGCAGCCCTCGGTTTCCTTGTTTTCTAATAATCCCAAGTTTGAGTTGAATGTCTTCGGGTCTTGAACTAATTTCGCGCTGAATGAATCAAACTCCTATATGTTTGCTTTCCATGTTCACCCAGCTCATGGCTTGGCGCTTGTCCACATGACTTGCCGAGGGTTTGGCTTTATTTTCTACACTTCCTTGTGTAGCTCAATCAAGTTGACTTACGTCCTTCTTCATCAGCCCGGCGGGCTGCGGTGGGTTACCCGCCTTCCGAAGCCTGGCAGTGGCTTGGACCCTTGGAACCGCATTTTGAAATCCAACCTTCGATTTTGAATACTCTCTGACACGCTTCGAACTTGGTCACCTCTTTGCCTTCTGGGATTTGAGTGCCGACCGATCCACGGAGCCATTTCGATCCGATGCTCTCGATTAAACTGTTGTTCTGTCTATGTATTTGTGGCTCGCTGCAGTGGCACTGCATGCGCCCAACGCAACCCCTTCGAAACTCGAATTAGTGATTGGAGCGTTTTTCCACATCAGAAAACAACCCTCGCAGATAAGCGAAAGGTTTACGGAAAAGTATTTAATTACAAGCGGCCACGATGCACTTACTTCAGTGACCCTGACTCCTGGAATCTGATGACGAACAAATTGCCTGTTGATTTGTCTCGTTTTACGTCTACCCTGGCGACGTACCTGCTCAGTATTCAAATTGATTACATTTCTCAACTAGAATTGATTGCACTCGACGACATAAAAATTTTGCCGCGATGATGATGTAGGATTTTACCGCAAGATAGGATGAAACATGATGCAAGATCAGGAAATGTGTATTAACGTAAAATAAAGCAATGAATATTTCCGGGCCGATTTCAATCCAGACTTTAGCAAGAACCAATAACAAGATAGTCACAGTAAGAGAAGGTAAATGGAAATGCCTTATTGGATATAGACTGTGGAGACCGAGTCAAAAAGGTTTGATTGAGAACAGAATTAATGGTCGTGTGTATGTGTGACAAATGAAAACAGGGCGACGAAGTGGTTGGGAAGAAATTGTAAAAGCAAAAAAGCAAAAACGAAAACAAAAGAAAGAAAACGAAAACGAAAATCTATCCTACCGACTTTCTGCCCTTCGGTGCTGCACCAGCTTTCCTTGACTTGGGGATATGCGAAGTTTTCGACCCGTCGCTATCACTATCTTGCCCACTAGCGTCGTCACTCTCGATATCATCACTATTCTTCCTACCCCACTTTCCATAGAGCTGATTCAATCTATCTTTTCTGCTGTCTGGTTTTTTCGAAGAATTTTGCAATAAAGAAGGTGTCCGTCTCAGGATATTTGGCGTGAACAAGTTTGCAGCTTGGCTAGCAAAATCCGACAGCTTACGATACCTCGAAGGCTGAGACTGACTGCGTGGAACCTTGTTGGCGGCGGCGGTCAATACTTTTTCTTCCGAGTTGGATGATTCCCCGTTTACATGTTCTGGTGGGTCCGTCTGGAATTGAGAGTATGGGAAACCCGTTTGACTCTCACTTGGAATAAACAGAGGTTTTTCGTTTTCGTTCCCTCCCTGGCATTCCTTGTCCTGTGCATCCTGCAATGCTTGCTCTAGCCGAGGAAAAGATTGCTTACGAGTGAAAGAAGGCGATTTTCGTCTGTGTTGAGGTTTAAGCGGGAATGGAATAGGATCCATATCAGAATGCAGCTCATCTACCATTGGATCGGACTGAGCGGTGCCCGCAGGTGTCTCCGGTACTAATGTCTCCCAACTGTGCAAAGAAACTGGCGGACTAGGTGGACACAGCGTCTTCGATCCTCCGGACTGACTACCAGACACAAAAGTGTCAGAATCCTTGCGTTCCGGTACAGGAATAGATGAATTTACTGTCACGTTTGCTTCGGCCTTTTTTGATTTTGTAACCGCTTTAGTCGGCATTTTTGAGGAGGGTCGCAGTGACTCAATAACCTCTTCGCTATTTGGTGCAACTGAAGTGGTGCGTGTTCTTCTCGTCAGCGGCCGTAGATTCGCGTGGAGAACTTCTGGTGCGACGGACACAGGTTTAGATGACGTTCTTTGGGAACGTCGTGGTGGAGGATCAGGCTCCTTATCCCCTTCAGCTCTATCCGATTTCTTCTCCACAGTAGTTTTTGTCCGTGTAAGCGGTGGTTTTGTCGCGGATGCTTTAACGTTAGGGGTCACAGCATCAGCATCAGCATCGTCGTTATTTTGATTTAGTTCGATAGTTTGATTCCGGCCTGTGGACTTTGGTTGAGCCCGAAGCATACTTTTTTTCGTTGAAGGCTTGGCGACAGGTGCCTGATTCAAGCTCAAAAGTGTAGTTGGCTTCTGAGTCGAAGGCGTCCTGCCGGCTCTCTTTCTCATCCGCTGGATCATAGCCGGCTTTGGTGTCGACGCACGAGCAGGTTCTTCACGTGGCTGGTTTCCTTGTGAATGCGGGGGCGGGGTAGGAGTTTCTGCATCGTCCTCGACAGCTTCGGTGGCACTCTGTGGTTCCGCAGTAGGTACGACGTCAGAAGCACCAGTGCTTCCTGCGAGATCCGGTGGTGCTGAAGATTGTTCACATTCGGGGTCTTCCTGCATGTCATCCAATGGAGTAGCTCTGTTGGTATGTAAAGTACTCTCTTTCTCCGGTTCTGGCTCTTCTTCGAGTTGGTCATGAGTTTGCGGATGAAGAGTCAATGCAACCGGTGGGTCCGAGGGTTTCTGCGTTGCAGAAGGACGTATCGATTCCTTTCTTACAAGGCCAAGAGGTGCGTTTTCTAGTCCAAGTACGTCTTCAAAGGCATCATTCCCGCTGCGATCCATCTCTTCGGATCTTGTCCCTTCATGAATCTGCTGAAATGGCTTGTTCTCCTGTGACGCATCAGGGATCGGATCCGAATTCGGACTACTGGCAATTCCCTTGGACATCGCAACAGGAGGAGGTGCTGAATTGGCCGAAGAGCGGCGAGAAGGCTCCCTATCATTTTCGTCATCTCCGTCCACATCATCGTCTGGAGAATCGCTATCTATGGCGAAAGATGGTGCGGTTTTGTGTGACCGACTCTTCGACTCTTGTTCCGACTCATCTTCAAGCTGAACGTTTTCGGGTTCCTCGTCCTCACTTGAATCAGACGACGGGAGATCCGTCGACTTGAGTGGGACGCCTGGTCCGCGTATCAGGGCTTCTAAATCCTTGTCGTTGTAACCAATACTGACATTCTTAGCAGGCAGGGTAGATCGCTGTACTGGCCGTAACAAAGGAAGGACCCGACCGTGCGAAGCAACTTTTTCTTCTGATTCATCCTCCGAAGAGCTGCTAGTCTCACTATCGTCATTTTGAGGAGGGCGGTAAGGAATAGACTTTGACTTGATACCAGTTCCGGGCGGGGAGATGTCATGCTCTGAAGAGTCCTCGCTATCCGTATCCTCGTGGAGGGACCGTAAGATAAGGGGACGTGAGGTACTAACACTTGGACCCATCGAAGGTCCTTGTTGTACGCTGATACGAGAAATGCTACCATTCTTCGGAGAGTCATCCTCATCCGCAGAGTCATCCTCGCTTGAAGAGTCACTTGAGGTTGAGGAAGCAGATTTACTGACATGCGTGGAAGTGGAGACAATGGTGGGGGGACCAAATTTGGGATGAGGAGAAATCGAAGGACGAGAAACCTACAAGGCATGTCAATTAGAGATATCTGACGAGTTGTATAAAGAAGATAGTTACTTACGGTTATGTTCTGTTCCTTATTTGCCGTCGCTGGACGCCTCCGTTGCAGCGCAGCCTCCAGAGCACTGATGGTATTTGACCGAACTTCTGGATCTTCGCTTTCATTCGCTCTGACTTCCTCTAAACGTTGTTCAATCGTGTGGACAAGTTTCGTTCTAAGGAGCGGGCAATGCGATCGATCATGTGTGAGGCCTCTGCCACAATACGGGCAAGTTGGCGCTGTGGGTATGCTTTGTATGATAGAGGCACTGTCTTTGCTACCCACTTCGACTGTGGATGGCTTTGGTGTGAAATATTTCTCGATTATGGATCGCGAAGTATTAGCAAGGGCTTCCTTATGCTGAACATTAACGTCAAGTACGTCATTCGTTTCGGAATCTACTACATGATAGACGTTACCCAGATATCGAAATGGTGCAAGCAGCAAGCTAACCTGAATCGGATGTTGCTTCTTGCACCTGTGCCTTTGATTTGCCCGCTTTCTTCGGCTTTCCTGAATGCATGAGTGAGCACAAGCAAATTATGCAAAAGACATTGTCTACCTGATTCGGAAACCGTCTTTGAAGCTCCTGATTGAGTCAAAGATTTTTTACTCATAGAACTGGCACCTAGCCACAACATGAGAGAACATCGGCTTGTTTGAGTGGTTCCACTCACCACCAAGTCCGCCACTTCCTGTTGTTGACGCCAAAATTGGGCTATTATCTCCAGCTTTCTTACGTTCCTTTTTCAACGACCTCTCCTTCTTCTTCAGCTCCTTTTCAGCTTTCGCCTGCTCTTCCAGCACCTCATCTCTTGTTTTTAGGTCTAATGTTGGCGACCTAGCAGCCAAGCTTTTTTTAGACTTGAGTTTTGCGGATTTCTTCGCATCCGTCCCGAGCTTTTCTACAACTGTGGACGAGTCTGGCGCGGGTGGCGACAGCGAAACTGTACTGACAGTAGTGCCCGTCTCAGGGGCAGGCTTTCCGTTGGTCGAGGCTTCACTCCGCTTCGCGGATTCACGTGCATGAGGAGCGTGTTTTTGCAAAGATTTTGCAGGTGGATGAGGAGAAGAGATCCTCACACGTTTGGATGGCGGTTCATTGGCATCTTCTGAGGATTTAGCGACCTCAGACGGAGGTGATGCAGCTCGTTTGTCGGATAAGACTGGTGTCGAGATTAGTGTGGCTTCTGTCGGACTGCTGGGTGGTCGAGTCGCTGATGGTTGCGATGTAGTCAATTTACGCTTCTTCCGGGCAGGTGCTGCTACAGACTAAGGTACGTTCAATCGGTATGTACCAAAAAATAAAGTTGATAAAAAGTACCTCGTCTTTTGTGGCGTCTTTGGCGACAGTGTCGCCTATGAGAGAAACACGTACGCTGGCAATAAAAGCAGAATGAACGGCATTGTAGAAGGCATCGAAATCGTCCTCTGACAACGGAGTGAGTCTGGTTTCGGCCTACGCGCCCTGTGACAAGCCTCACCATCCTCTAGATCGACATCGGTGGTACCGCGAATTTGAGCAAGTTTGACGGGGGTACCGGGTTGGAGTCCAAGCTTCTTCCTCACGACTTCTTGAAGCTGCTTTAATGAGTCCTCTGATAAAATATTGGTTGAAATACGCTGCTATAAGCACTGGAGAACAACGAACCTCTGAAAAGTCGTTCAAAAGTGCGACTCGATGCGTAAAATGTGATTCTAGGGCAATCGAGGTCTCGTTTCCGTTTCGTGCCCGAGTCCATGACGAGGGTTGGATGAAAGCAGAGTGGACTCCCACGCACCTCGGGCACATAAACATCCATAAACACATTCTCTGAACCGTCTTCATCCGCAATGGCAGGCGGAGGCTACTGTAAGTCTCTCTGGGAGGCTAATTTATTACCTGCTAACATAGGTTTTCAGCCCCGGGATTCCACCCTCATCTTCCCGGCTTCAGATACCAATTTCTCTCCAAGGGTCTCGGCGCAATGATGTGGTTCTTCATCTTCTACCGGACAAGGTAAAGACGAAGAGACCTGAAGCACTGGAAATATCAGGCTGACTGTTTGTTTTCAGGCAGGATGGTGCTAAGCTTATAGTCAGTGGTGGCGTTTGTTTTTTATTGAAACAAACATACTCACCTCATCTGTTTCCAGGGTCGCCACCCCGTCGCCGACGATAGTCATGGTTCGCATCATTGATTAGAATTATCCAAGAATTCTGCGACTTATTGTTAGTGGTTGCTGTTGAGTGGTGCATGTCAATCCCACCGTACTTAGTCACAGATCCGTACTCAATTGTACCCCTGTTTAATATTGTCACTTCCGTCTTGCCACTCAACTATTTCCATGGTTCATGAATTTCTTGCCACGAAATCGTAGAGTAGTCACCCTACTCCGTCTTTTCTGGCTGGTCCTTTCTCTTTGGTACGAGCACTTTGTATTTCAAGCATCAGTAAGGTCATGTACTTGGCCCAAACCAAAAGCAGTCGACCAGGTAAGTCGAACAACTTGTTGCTCTAGCCACCTTCGTCCCAACTCTTCATTACCAGAAAAACATCAATGGACCATCGCCCGCGCACATCCTCATCGTCGCTGACCCTCAAATTCTTGACCATCGTTCCTACCCAGGTCGCCCCGCTTTTCTGACCTATCTTACGCGCTTGGTTGTTGATCTCAACCTCAGGAAGAACTGGCGAGCAGCTATTGCCAAGAACCCCGATGCAGTTGTCTTTCTCGGAGATATGATGGATGGAGGAAGGATGGACATGTCGGATGCTGAGTATGCATCACAGCGCTGGCCTTTGTAGTCCCGGGGCACCACTGAACCGTCATTTGCAGATATGAGGAATATTTTTCCCGTTTCCAGGATATTTTTCGCATGGACAAGGCTGTATACCAGTTTTTTATTCCCGGGAATCATGATACTGGGTATGAAGGATAAATTTATCGCATCGGACACACTCCGACCATCTTACCAGTCTACAGTCTCGATCCGTATTCTCGCCTCTCGCCCGCTCGCGCTATATATCCCATTTTGGACCTTTAAACAATCGAGCGTCCATATCTAATCACACCCTCTTGTTTTTCGACGCCCCCGGATTTGTCCAAGAAGATTATGAACGTGCTGGTCAACGAAAATCCTTTGCCGAATGGAGACCGAAAGCTGGTGGTCCTTTTGAATTCGTCAGGACAGTGGGAGAAGGTGATTCCTCGATCTACTTCGTATCTTCCGACTCATTCCTTAGTTGCAAAAATCAGCGAATGATCCCAATCCCGCCGTTTTATTCACTCACATCCCTCTCTATCGACCTGATGGCAAGTCCTGTGGTCCATTGCGAGAAAAAGGTACTATTCGACCAGGTGTCGGTTTTGGGTACCAGAATACGTTGGGGAAGGATTCGACCTCTTTTGTGTTGCATCAGATGAGACCAACAGTAGTCTTCAGGTAATCAAGGCCAAATGCTTATTCCGTGTCTTTATTGAATGATTCTCTAGCGGTGATGATCACGACTATTGCGAACACACTCATCAGTCGGTCATTTCAACTCCAGTCAACGAAGTTACTATCAAATCGCTTTCCATGGCTATGAATGTTCGAAGGCCCGGTTTTCAGCTTTTATCCCTTTTCCCTGCAACTACGTGGGACCATGTCAATCCTACCTATGCCCACGTTCCTTGTCTGCTTCCCGACCAACTAGGAATCTATCAGGGCGTGTACATTCCCTGCGCTCTTGTGTCCCTCTTTATCGTAATCGTCGCTGCTGTGAAGCGCGTTCGAACAAGCGACCACGATAGAAAATTCATTGCCAAATTACCGGATCCCGCCACTCATCCTAATCAAAGTCAAACCTCCGTTGTGTGTTTTGGCCGCCGGCGCCGCGTCCTCGGTCTTGGATGCCTTTTTGGCAATAAAGGATCTCGCAGATCGTCGAAGCGTGGACTGGTACAGAGCATTCTACAAGATGTAATGGATATTGCTGTGTTTCCCTTTAGTATATTTGTCATTGTCACTGTCCTTGTTTCGCTATGAGCATGATACCTGGTTGTATACACAATATTGTTATCTCCCTGATTGCTTCGATCCCTCTTTTCGGCTTTGCACTTTTTTTACCTATAATTCATTATGAAGGATGATGAACAATAGATTCGCTATTTAGATTCGATGTGGAATCTACGGTTGTTCAATTGTTCACGCGCACGTTCCTCCTAATGAAAGGAGCGCATTGGCCAATATGGGAATCTTATCACTGCCACATTCGGTCATTCGATTTTCCCAAAGCATAGGGCAATGCATTTGTCTCCTACCAATTCTCCCCTTTCTTTCTCAAACATAAGATATCAAGGGGAAGGGGCCACAAACCACTCAGGGAATTATTGTATCAGTTCGTTTCGCGTATCTTATCAGTTATCTTTCATTGGTTTTCTTTTACGGGCTTGTTTCCTTCCTCTTATAAGATGCAAGAAACTCAGTCGACTTTAGTGATTGAAACGGCAGAATACGATAGGCCGCCATCGAGTTTGTTTTCTAATTCGGGTTCAGCACCGTCATACAGTTCACTTCCGCGACCCGAAGAAGAGACAGTGCAATATACCCGTCGCTCTAATGGACTCGATCCTCCTTCTGATGGAATATATACAAAGAACTGGGAATCACTGACTCTGATATTACATGATCAAGTACCGGGTGTGGAAAGACCGGTTTATGGTCGGCATAATTGTGTGGCTGGAGAAATTGAACTAAAGCGTCCTGAGAATGTGTTGGCTGTTGTAATCAAGGTGTGTGTGATTATTTTTTTAAGTGTTGTCCTTTGTTGCGAAACGAACTTGATGTTTACAGCTGGAAGGCAAGGTCACCATTGCATCTTCAGGGATTGGAGCGGAAGTTGTACCGACGGTATTGGAAGAGAAGACGTTATGGGACAAGAGTGCGACAACATCAACTGCAAAATGTCCAGGAATTTTGGGATTCAGTTTGCGACTGCCTTTGTGTTTCTCTCAAGATGGTAGATCATGGACATTGCCTCCTTCATTCGAGCCGGAGTTTATGCATACCATGTTCGTGAGGTCGACGTATAGCTTGACGATAATGCTCACAAGGACGGTCAAATATCTGGTGTCATGGGAGAATGTCAAAACGTGAGATTAGAATCCTTTCGAACTTGTAACAAAGAAAGAGAGTTCTGAAGGGTGTTGTATTGTACTACAGGTATGGCATCCGAATTGATTACATTCCGCGAAGCCGGACTAGTCAACCGCTGCCGCAGTTTGATTCGATTTGGTCTATCAAGTCGTCGCCGAATGAGTGGACACAACATGTTTCGACGGTAGTAGACGGGTCTGGCCAAAGGCCCATCGAGTGTCATGTAAGTGGAAGCTTGAACGGCGATCCGAGGTGTTCGTTGACATCTTGCGGCGATAGTTCCTTGTGCCTGCAAAATACACTCATGCGCTGTCAGACTCGATACCGTTCCATATTCAGCTTTCGAGTTCGCTTGACACGCTGCAGGAACTCGTGTCACCGAGCGATGTAAGGCCCAGACGGGTCGGGAAGACAAGGGCCCGGCCGCGAGGGGTATCTGCTATTCGAGTTTATATAGCGCGACAGATTATAGTCGAAATCCACGGGAAAACGTCGTTTCAGACACTGAATATTGGATCGGGGACGGTAAGAGCTGTACCACCAGGGGATTTGGAGGGTGAAACGCGGAGGATATATCCGTGCCTGGACTGGGAGGGGGAGGTGAAATGTTCGGAAAAGACAAAAACGGGTGGGTTTGACATTGGATCATTGCATGTCCGGGTGAGGGCGGTGATATGTCGATTGTCATGCGTCGAGGAACTGACCTGGGCAGGATTTCGTTGTGCTTGTTCTAAGTATGGACCAGACGAGTGCGCTGCAGATGGCACACCCAGTGAAGTTTGTGACGAATGCGTGGTCGGAGGGCGATACGCTGCATCCACAGGACTATTAATTGATAATGTACTATGGGTCAGGAGGCGGTGCTGAGTAGGAAGAGGGGCGGGAAATGGGAGTATAATATATAATATATATAAAAGGCCAGGGAGGCCAGTGGTGCCAGCGAGTGGATGCCCTTGGCTCAACGCCGTATAAAGCCTCTCTTCGGCGCTGCGCCCCCAGCCCGGATCTGCGAGCCAATCAACGAAGAGCCCCTGCTGGCCCCCGGCCTAAGAACAGAACACCTCAAACGGCACCACAGACCCCGCGCCCCTCTCTTCCGCAACCCCTCTGCACCCCAGCTCACCATGTCTGCCTCCCTCATGCCCCGCAGCGACTCCTACAACCCACGCGTCCGCGGTGCAAGCCACATTGACTTCAAGACCGCCACCACTGGCGTCGCCGCAAAGGCCATGCGCAACGAGCTCAGCGCACTCGTCTCCACCGTCAGCGACCCCCCCACCCGCAAGGTAGATCTTCCCCATCGCCGCCTCTCTGGCCACTCATCCATCTATCCCAGGCCTTTGATACAGAGATGCAGTCCTTTTTCTATCTCTTCACTCGCTATCTCGCAGAACGCGCCAAAGCCGTTGATCTGTACGTGTTTTTTTTTTTTTCCCTCACCCATCTCCTATTCTGATCGACGCCCTCACAGTGATTGGGACCGTATCAAATCACCAGCCGATGATCAGATCGTCCCCTATGCTCAACTTTCACAGCCCAAGGACGTCTCCAACCTCAACAAGCTCGCCGTCCTCAAAGTCAATGGAGGTCTCGGCACCTCTATGGGTATGTATCTGCCCTCGTGTTCTCTCCCAATTCTTCTCACTCCCCTACTTAGGTATGACCGGTGCCAAGAGTGCCCTCGAAGTCAAAGATGACATGACTTTCCTCGATCTTACCGTCAGGCAGATAGAACACCTCAACACCAGCAGCCGTGTTGATGTCCCCCTCATTCTCATGACGTCTTTCAACACCCATGAGGACACCCTACGTATCATCAAAAAATACGCCAACCAGCAGCTCCGCATCACCACTTTCAATCAATCTCGTTATCCACGTATCTACAAAGAGTCTCTCCTCCCCTGTCCCCAGCGCGCCGACGATGACAAGAAGCACTGGTACCCCCCTGGCCACGGTGATCTTTACAATGCCCTCTTGCACTCTGGTGTCCTTGATCAGCTTCTTGCCGAAGGCAAGGAGTATCTTTTCGTCTCCAACTCGGACAACCTTGGCGCCGTGTAAGTCTTTCGCCAATGCGTCTTTAATTAATCTGATACGTTTTCAGTGTTGACGAAAGCATCTTGCAACACATGATCGATACTCAAGCAGAATTTATCATGGAAGTCACTGATAAAACAAAAGCGGACATCAAGGTGTGTCCATCAGCACATGAAATCGCTGCCTCGTGCTGATTTTATATGAAAAATGCAGGGTGGCACTTTAATCGGTAAGGAACACATAATCAGTTACACATGCCATCAGTAACCACGAAGCAGATTACGAGGGCTCCATTCGTTTACTCGAAATTGCTCAGGTTCCTTCAGAACATATGGAGGACTTTAAATCTGGTGTGTAACCTCGCAATTCCTATGGCAACTCAAACCTATCCCCCTGCTAGTTCGCAAATTCAAGATCTTCAACACCAATAACCTTTGGATCAACTTGAGAGGTGTGTTCCCAGCCTAGCATGCACTCCACGTACTAAGCATATTCTTAGCCCTCAAGCGGATCATGGAGGTTGAGGGCATGGAGCTTGACATCATCATCAACCCTAAGACCACTGATGATGGTCACGCCGTCGTCCAACTCGAAACTGCGGCCGGTGCTGCTATCAAGCATTTTAAAAATGCTCATGGCATCAACGTGCCTCGCAAGCGCTTCCTTCCTGTGAAGAGCTGTTCCGATCTCCTCTTGATCAAGAGTGACATTTATTCACTCAGTCATGGCCAGTTGGTCATCAATGAGAATAGGATGTTCGAAACTACGCCCGTCATCAAATTGGGCGACCATTTCAAGAAGGTAACTAAGTTGACAATCCTGGGCTTTCTCAAACTAATGTCGTGGAATTAGATTCAACAGTTCCAAAGGCGCTTCAAAAAGATCCCTCGCATTATTGAGCTCGATCATTTGACTGTGACTGGGGATGTGTACTTTGGAAGGAACGTTACCCTCCGTGGAACTGTTATCATTGTCGCGAATGAGGGCCAGAGGATCGACATTCCTGATGGCTGTATTTTGGAAAATAGGTTGCTCTCTGGAAACTTGAGCATGATCGTGAGTTGTATCCCCCCTTTTTTTTACTGTGCTCTTAGCTCATGGCTGTGTGTTAAAGGAACTCTAAAGGTTGAGGAGTATATAGATTCAATTTTAATGGACGAAACCATAGTGCAGATGTTGCTTGGATTTTTTTTTACCAGACTTGTTTACATCTTTTTGCTACGATCTATGCTTTTTTTTTTCTAAAGTAGTCCTTTTAACTCGAGGCCTCGTCTGGTTTATTCCTAGTGGGGGTGACAATTCTATACCTGATCGTTGTTTTTTCTTCTTTTCTATGAATTTGTTAGGGACTTTCAAGCAGTGATGGTGATTATCGCGTTATATACTTTAGGGATGCGTGTAATTACGCTGATGGATGAGTAGATGCTCTGCTTGGTGCATTCTATGGATGGTGAGGGAGTTAGAGAGAATCAATTGGTATGCAGCTCTTATGCAAAGGATTCAGTATTCGAGGGATGGTGTTGCACTGATATGGTAGCTATGGATTGAAATCATGCACGGTGAAAGTTGCTGGGATAATTGAAGAACGAGCGTGCATCACCGAGAGAAATGAGTTGTTGGATACGAGAGTATTCGTTGATCAATGCACAAGTCGGTCCATGGTAGGAGAACGTGATAGTGTTGTCATTAATGGCTCTTCTAAAGTATAGGTCGCTCTGACATTGCGTATGTTTGAGAGGATGAATATTCAGATATAGATTCGAGGACAGGCTCATTTTGGTATACCCGAAAAGAAAAGGATATTTTTCAAGGGAAGTGAGCGGAATGGGCTTGTGATTTGATGACGCACAAATAACTTACATCAAATGATTTGATAAGATGAGAGAGTATATTAGATTGATATTGCCTGCAAGATATATTACAACGCATGGAAAGCTTCTTTGTAATTGTGGCTCCGCACTTGTTGACTCTGTAGAGAATTTTGACGGTCAAATAGTGGATTACATTGCTTGTAACCTCTGGCTAGAGTTGTCCATCAATGAAGGATTACTGGACACGAGGAAACAGCGCTAAATGCACCTTTTAATGAAATGCGCAGTGTCTCTTGTGTCAAAAAATTGTAAGCTTGGATCGTCTGAGCCAAAGATAAGGGTTAAAACACAACCTCCGTAGCTCAACTAAAGAATAAAGGCAATCTAGATGTAAGTGATCACGCATGCTTAGTTCACTTATGTAGGCAGATTATCGGGACGCAGAAATACGCCAGACGGAGAAGATGGCCACTGGCAAACCATCTCGTCTAGGACCAATTTCGGTGACTAAGGTGAAGCAATTGGGAAAAATAACGTTTTCTTGGTGAAATCCGTAAGGAAAGAGAAGGGACCACGATGTACAAACCCAAAGGGCGTAAGTAAACCATTAGTGAAACTCGCATAGATCTAGATTCTGAGGTACCTCCAGGTAGTCGAGAGTGCCACATCGAAGTACTGGAGTATTGTTTCGGGCAGGAACCGCATGTTACCGTCTGTTACCGTTCCACTATTATCTTGTGTGGATTGCTCCGTCGGAGATTAAAATCAGATCAAACCTTATCTGTTACTATCATCCACACAACCTTGCTCAGTATTCACCTCCGCATCCTCAAGACCTTCCGACATGGGTGAGTGCTGCTCGTCAGAACCACGGTAGCAAAGCAGGCTCAGTGCATTATCTTAGGTATCTCCCGCTCATCCCGTCACAAACGCTCCGCATCGGGTGCGCAGCGCGCCCACTACCGCAAGAAGAGAAAGTTCGAGCTTGGCCGTCAACCTGCTAACACTAGGCTTGGCTCAAAGCGTGTTCATGAAGTTCGCGTCCGTGGGGGTAACATCAAGTACCGTGCCCTTCGTCTTGACGGTGGGAACTTTGCCTGGGGATCGGAGAGCGTTACACGAAAAACAAGGATCTTGACTGTGGTATGTGATATGTTTGTTACGCCAAACGTACAATTTGAGTGAGACAGCTGAAATCAGGTATACAATGCATCCAATAACGAACTTGTTCGTACCAATACCCTCGTCAAGAGTGCCATCATCCAGGTCGATGCCACCCCCTTCCGTCAGTGGTATGAAGCCAATGTACGTCCCTGTATAACCTTGACGAGGTACGAACACTAAACCTCCGGATTCAGTACGCACAACCTGTCTCTAAGAAGTCTGCCAAGGCCCAGGCTGCACAGGCAGCAACGGATGGTGCCACGGAGGAGCCAAAAAAACTCTCTAATCACGCACAGCGCAATCTTGCTGAGAGGAAGAAGGGTGCGTTGTAGTGAACCTGTCACAGCACCCTTTTTGAGATTTGCATTATCACTAGATGCCAAGATCGATCCCCTCCTAGAAACACAATTTGGGGCTGGTCGTCTCTACGCCCGGATTTCTAGTCGTCCCGGTCAATCTGGCCGTGCTGATGGTTACATCCTTGAAGGAAAAGAACTCGAGGTAAAAGTTATTTATCTCCTTTGCAAACCCCCTTTCTGAATCTTTTATTTCTAGTTTTATCTCAGGAAGATCAGGACCGGCAAGCAAAAGCATGCTCACGCTTAAGTCTTCTGCATCTATACTGTATTCTACATCGTCCGACTCGGTTCTCATCCTGCTGTTGGCCAAAACATAGCTCTCACTGAGCACTCATCCGCTTTGCCATACTCCGCCGTGGTGTTGTATGTTTTGTCACAATATATGCCTCCGAAACCCAATTTGCGCTCTTGACTTGATATTTGTCCGACATGATATGTATCTTTGGTATACTCCGTGGTGCCGTACTAAAGTTTATGTAAGGATTGTGCATCAGCGTCATGTCACTCTCGTTATGAATACTTACGAAATGCCGCGTCCATCCCCCACGGCAACGTCTCCGTTTTTACAATTTTCTTAGGCTATCTTTCTCGCATCGAGCGCAAAAGTAGTTTTATTCGAAAAACACCAAGTAAGGAGCTATATAGAGCAAGGCACCACAAAACGCACGGCTTTCACCTTTGAAAAGCGGCGAATCCGAAATTTCCAAGCGCCTATGGCCCTGAGTCTTTGGTGCAGGGAAGAACACGCGTCTTTGTCTATATGACACTTGGCTCACACCTGATCGGGACCGGTGGCCTCTCCTCAGAGATACAACAGGCAGACTGGAGGCTGGCAATATGTATGTCGTCCTCCAAGCCTCATGTAGGTGCTTTCTGGACACATTCTATTCAAAAAGTAATTCCATCGTTCCAGGCGTTGGGCTAACCTTCAATGTCTGGGAGTTCTTAATAACGCTGGGCGATGAAGTAAACTTGGTGTGGTTGTTCGTCGACCATTGATCATTTGATCGATGCTTTTGTGGCTGATCCCCTTTCAATAGATGCCGCCCTTCTAGCTGGACTCTTAGGCTTGTTAAGGGACTTTTCTTTTTCAGTCGATATGCGGGATTAATGGTACAATCGTAAGTCTTCTCGATACACCACGCGACGGCCAAATCTCTAATGTACGTCAGAATCAATATCGTCTTGGCCCAACACATGACATCTTACCGCTCCATACCAATCGACTTTTGCACGCGTTGGATTTCGTATCAAATAATCATCATCTTTCTCTTCCTAAGTGTAGTTAATCTGGTCCTCAATCTTCGAAGTAAGTCATGCATTCGCACCAGCGACTTCTTTGTCATTCACTTCAATGCATAGTCTATGCTATCTATCGACGTTCCCGCAGAATTTGTGTACTTCTAGCAGTTGTATTTTTTTCACGCCTCGTCTTAGCCACGCCCTTCGCCATTCTATATGTACCCCGCCTGGCCTTCGACGAAATGTGCGCATTCCCTATTCCAAAGCCTATAATGCTTGCTTTCCTGCAAGTGGAGTTACTCTCCTTCCTACTACGACAGACTCATTGCCAACAATTCTTAGACTCGTGGAAATGGCCACACAAAGCTTCACACTGGTGCTCTTTATGAGGCGAATGACCTCGCTGAATAGAGCGTCTTCACGAATGTCGATTCTTTACATGCTCTATCGAGATGCTCTGCTGACATACCTAGCTATCTTTTGTATGTTTTCTGCTTAGTTTTGTGATCATATAGCTGATCTTCGATAAGTCGCCCTTGCGGCAACGCTGGTGTATGGCAGGGTTGCTTCTTTTCAAGGTCAGGCGCACCTCGTGTTTCCGTAAGATCTTTTATTCGTCGTTTGCCTGCTTTTCTTTGCTCACCTTCGGTCAGGCTATTTGTTTCGATTCTGTCCATCTCTGTCAGTAATATTATCTCGCTGTGGTCCTGCTATGACTAACGCCGCTTTCACTAGGCTTGTAGGATGGTCATCGACATGCAAGAACTTGCACTTAATAATTCCCGTTCCCGCTCTGAGTCCGCTGAACCCTTCGAGTTTACGTCCATCCTCGAGGTGCTGGACCCGACTGAAGAGCTCGCTTAAGGCACAACTCCGTAGGCTTGGCTCAGTGTATTGTACAATTCATATATTACAAAGGTCAATTCTACTTGCCCGGCGTGATCGATTCTCTTGCTTATTCTTTCCTTATCCTCAACCCTTGACTTCCTGGTGAGTTGAAGATCGAGAATCACCCGAACGTCTGGTAAGCCAGTTATCGGAACAATGTTACAGGCCAGAAGCATGTTCATTCCAATATACCTTGTCCCACTACCTGCCTACACGTGTACCGCTGAAGCGTTGTAAGTCGTGTCTCCTAAAATTAAGCTGTGGTCCTACATAATTTAGACCAGAAAGTCGGCGCTTAATAGAACGTTCTGGTTGCTGTTTCGATTTTCTTCGAGGTGAGATCTTCGGACCGGACGAGTTGATCAGGAAACTCACGTTGGCTGGTCCAGATATTCTTCTGGCTCGAACATTCATCGCTGAAAGTTATTATAGCCATTCCTACATACCTTTGCCTGAATTGGCGGTGTGCTCACGGTGGGTATGTTGTGCTCTGGTATATAGTTCAAAATCCTGAGTCACTGTCATAGAAGGGTGAACCGTGTCGCTGATCAATCGATCATAACTCGAATTGATGGAATGGAGCAGTCCAAGACTGCTCGCGACGTGTATACACGGCAGCTAGTCAATTTGGTCATTAAACGCATGACGTAGCGAATATTAGGTTGATAGCCTCTCGTATTCTCATTTTTGGATGTCGGTCTTTGGCTGCGTCCGTCAGTATCATGCTTTGCGGCCCGAAAGACAGTCCCCATGTTTTAACTGTGCGTGCCACTTCATCTCCAGGTATTGTATGACAAACTTTACCTGACCGAACTGGCCGTTCACCTACGTCTCACCTTTTCCATCTCACTATATTTATACGCCTTGGTATTTTTCTAAGCCCGACCTACGGCGAGCGGCGCAGTTGGAGGACTTCTAAATGTGAGGTGTAACATCAGGTCCGCAGAACCTGATAGTAGATCGTATTTTCCTTGTACCATGACGTATATTCTGCCGAATGGTTTCTCAGGGGAATATGAACCAAGGAGTTAGATAACTACAGCCCGATCTTTTGATGCATTGACTGCGAGAGTGTGTCAGTGAGTCTAGCCCTGATGATTTATTCATACACTCTTTATTTGGGTTTGCCCAATCCTAAAAGAAACTTTGGGGGTGCATCGGTGATATTTTAGCCATTACCGTCTCAACTGCAGATATGATAAATGCCTGATATAAGGTTCACAGGATATTAGCTGCACCTGAAGTGGCACTTTTGGGACGTCGGATTGGCGGATTTTGTTCCGGTATTCAGCGCTTCAGTTTTAAGCACACGTTCTGAAGCACACTTTCTTGCATCATTATCTATTTATGAATTTTATTTCCGAGGAGCTGCGGTTCATGAGTTTGCGTAGGGTATTACGCTCAGAGCAGAATTCTGGTTCTAGGGAGGACAAATAGACACAAATACAGAATTCGTTCCGATTTGGATCAAAGGAACAACATTGAATACCTGGCGAGGTCATCATGGTGAGTGAAGTCATCTGGGTATCAAACGTCCTTTTGACAGCAGAATATCACGCAGCTTATTTTTTCAGTGTTCAAAACTCTCACAGATCAAACCGTTACCGTCGAGCTCAAAAATGATTTGTCTATCACAGGCGTGCTGAAATCGGTCGACCAGTATGTGAGCGATACCAGACTTATCGTTTGCCGGTGATGATACAGGATCTCTGTTGTGCGTAGATTCCTTAACATCCGCCTGGATAATATCAAAGTCTCCGATGAAATTCGGCATCCGCACATGGTGCGTCCGGCCCCGATTTCCTACAACTTTGTGCCCACGCTGACGGTCAATCGTGCAGATGGCAGTCAAGAATTGTTTTATCCGGGGATCGGTAGTAAGATATGTACAACTACCGGCAGAACACGTCGATACGCAGCTACTGGAAGATGCCACCAGACGAGGTATGTTCTGCATTCGAGGGTCACCCGGTGATTGCTAAAAATAAGCCTAGAATCCCAGATGCAAGGAAAACGGTGACCGCCTTTTGCCTCCGAGTTTCACAGAGCACTCTTTCTTTCTTTGTAACCATACCATCGCGTTGAATATATGCTGTACTACACGAGTTGGTGCGCCAGGCGATTGGGTTTTTCCTCTAGACGCAGCTCGGTAGGATTTTTGGTCAAAGAATACCCGAATACGGAAAGTGTTACGAGGTGTTTTTCCTTGAGACTTCTTCCTTATTCTTCTTGGGGAGAATTACGCCAGACTTTAACAGTTCCGTCGGCACTAGAAGTCACGAATTCATCTGGTTCCGAAGGATGATACTCCGTCCAGGTGACTAATTTTGAATGGACTTTTGGTGGAGGATTGGGATCAAGGAGTCTCGCCTAGTCCATGTCAGAAACGTTCCGGAAAATCGAGACACATGCGGACTCACATCAAGGAGGTCCCAGGCCCATATCATGCCTTTCTCATCTCCACAAACAATACTGGCTTCGGCATGCCCGAAACACGCTCGACAGCGATATGAATCGTTCTTGTGTCCGATAAAATCGTTGAGCATTTTCCCGTTTGACATATCCATTAAGCGAATATGACTGTCAAGCGAGGCAGCTAGAAGTGTTTGACCATCCTGAGTAGGTACAAGAGATGTTACAGGATCTATATTCCAGTGTGACGGTGAGAACCAGAGGCAGAGGCGGAATGAACTTACGCCCGATGAAGTCAGACCGTAGTTCCCCTTTACGGAGGTCATAAGTACGGATGTAACCGTCGACTGAACCAGAGATTATAGAAGATGCACCGACGTGCAAAGTTTGAATGGCATCTCTGGCTTCTTCTAGTACCTGTATTGGCGAGCGACTTTGCGCTCTGACACGTCCTTCAGCTGATTTGGCCATGTCACAGCGATAAGGAAATGCTCACCGGAGATCCCATAATCTAACAGACGCGTCATATGAACCTGAATGACCGCTTAATCGAGTGACGAGAAGCTACTTAGGTAGAATACCGTACCACTGGCGACTACACTTGCGTCATTGTTGAATTCGACAACATTTACCTTGCCCATATGACCCGAGAGACGCCGGATGGTTGTTGCGGTGGCTACATCCCAAAGGAAAATAGATCTGTCTCCTCCTGAAGACGCAAATTTCGCATTGTCTTCGGACCTGGGCAAGAATTAAGACCTCGAATAAATAAACGCAGTCAATATGAAATGAACCCACACAGTAATGGAAAGTACTTCGTAGCCGTGTGCGGCAAATATTTTAATCTCAGTCCCGAGGTTGGCATTCCAGAGTCTGATGGTTCTATCTTGACCGCCGGTGAGAATGTACTTGGCGGAACCCTTGGAATATCTAGCAACATTGACAGGACCTTTGTGAGTATTGAGGGTGACATGAACCGTGCGCGGCAATGTGTGAGGACTATGTGAAGATGCCATGAGGAAACACCACAGATAAGCGCCCGGTTCCACAAAGCAATAATTTGTCGTCCTCCTTCATGTCGAAACGTCATCTATCACCGCATGATCTTCCAGCCTCGAAGCGTCTTCACACAACTCATACCAACCCTCCACAGAGGTCCTTCTCGCTCGTAGACTCTCTCTACGACGAACTCGTCCTCTCTATCTTTTCGTTTCTCTCGTGGGACGACCTCTGCGTCGTACAATCAATCAATCGAAATTGGGCTCGGCTAGCTCTTGACAACGAGCTCTGGAGGAGACAATATCTCTTGGTTTATGGGAAGACACGTCTGCGGGGCTCCAGGGGCCCTGTAGGACGTTCAGACGGCAAAGAAATCAAGCCTCTCCCTGCCAGGGCCCGATCTCAAGATTCATCTTATAAGGACTGGAAGTGGATGTTCCGAATAAGTTCTAACTGGAGGAAGGGTGCGGTCCCCTCGTTGATATCGCGAACATCATCCCTGACTTTCTTCAGGACGATGTCTTGTGGAAGAACCACTCGGTCGTTCGATAGAATCATCACCTCAAACAGGTGACCACGACACCTGCGGCTCTCATCTATTACTCACGGGTGCTCTTACCATACTCGCTTCCACTCGGCCATCCTATGAGCCTAGAATCTACATCACGGGGCCCACACAGTCTTGCTCTCTTGTCTGCAAGCCAAAGGAAAATGTCTGTTGCAAGATCACATCAATGGCCATAGATCAACACCCCGCGGCAACAGGACATTGCAAAGTAGTTGCGTTTCTCTCCACGGGAGAATTTGTTCATCATGACTTTCAACACGAACCAGCTTTGATTCCCTTCGAATCATTCCGCTACACGCCTACGCGGGAGAATCATTCGCACCCGGTGATCCAAGCTGCTTACCATTACCCTCTGCTTGTGGCACTTGCCCAAAACTTTACCATCTCATTATTCGATCTCGAATCTGAAACCGTCAAACTCACGCAGACATTGTCATCCTTTACGTCTTACCCCCCTGTTTCTCTCATACTTTCCATGCCGTCATCGACCATCTATAAACTGGTTCTTGCCTATGCTATCCCTGTATATCCTCGCCATTGGACCGTAGGCGCCACTGAGCTACTAATCTCAGGTTCGAAGATGATTGCCTCACCTCCGTTGCAGGAAGGAGATTCATCTAAACTCTTATGGGCTTCTCAAAATCTAACAGCGCTCAGCACTCGCACTACGCGTGCAATTGATGTCCCTTACGGATGGATTGACGAGCGGAAACTCCATGCCATGCGAGAACAGTGGAATCGCAAGGTGACTCGGGTCGCAGACATTCGAACGGATGGTAAATGGGTAATTTTAGCATCAGGAGACCAGCTTTCAGGACTTGAAGACAGCTTAAGCTCTCCTAGGTTGCGTTCCGGTCCGTCATGCCCTTCGCCCTCGTCCGATTCGGATAGCCGCGACAATATCAACAACAGCTTGTTCACTGCATCGTCATTACACTCCCCAACAAGTCTACAAGTTTATCGATTGATTTTTCCTCCTCACAATTCGATCTCCTCTCCACTCCCTCGACTCAGTTTTGTGCGTACACTGCACGGTCAAACTGGGCCCATTGTCGCACTCGCGCTCTCAGACGGACGCTGTGTCAGCCTCAGCTTGAATGGAAGCGTCTGGGTATGGGATCTAGAGACGGCGACAAGTGCTGAAGTGGCTGCCGCGAATTGCAACACTATGGGAGACTTAAGTCCTGGACCGGATGCCCTGCCCCTCTGGAGATCCGTCTCATTTGATGAAAGGAGGCTTGTTGTCGCGCAAGGCGATAGCGTGGTCATTCGCAGATTTGATGTCTGACGACATCCCACTTTTCAAGATGCTCCTTCCTATCTTATTTCGATCCATTAATTTTTCCCATTGGTGTCAACATCTGGCATTTCCTCTGACTTGGTTGAAGATTCATAAGATGAATTATAACCCCATTAATTTCGGGGATGATCATCTAGATAAAGTCCGGCCCTATTCCTTCTTGGATTACTCGTATCAACAGATCGATTCCTGCTCCATCTCGGACAGTACAATGAACTCTATTGGCTTCTCAATGCACGCGGCAAATCACTACGCATTTCGATCACACGTCTACCCCCAATGGTCTCTATCGGCAAGCTGCCGTTATTCGGCTCGTTTTCTTTTGAAGGGGCAAAATTCTACCACCCGTCTATTTTTTCCCCTTCCTTCTACTGAAACTAGGCGCTGCCATCGATACTTCCAATCAGATGCATTTAATGCTGCTCGTGGTTTGCGCGTGCGTATCATCTGTTTGTTGTGGATTCATTAAATCTGCATCTTCAAGACGAAATTGGGTTTCTTAGGAATTTTCAACAATGCGGTTTACTCTGCCAGTCATCTCTTTCGGAGGAGCAAGCGTCCGACAATTATCAAGGGATCGCTTTCTGGCCCCTGGATCTGCATACAAGTATATTGTTTATCCGAGACGCGTGATAACTCTTTGGGCGCACGCGGTTCAAAGCTTGTTGAAATTGGTACCTCTGACTCTAGCTGGACCCTATAGCACGATTGAATGTCTATTTTTGGTTTTCTGACCAAGTTTTTTTACTCCGCGAGACTCACCCAAGCCACTTCACTAGACATAGGTACGAGTCTATCTGAATATGCACGGATCGACCCGTCCTTTCAGTGTTGGAGCTACGGGAACTAGGCGGACAGTGCAACAACGAAGCTATATAGAATGCGAGTGTGGAGTACTCTTCAGCCAGATTCTACGTTTTTTAATTCCTTCCTTGGTGAACTCCACCCTCCCCCAACCGACTATCCAACTCGACTCCTGCCCATTTGGGAGGAGCTTCTGTAGCCTTTCTACACCATCGCAACTTTTCTTGGTTTACAGCGGTTCTAACGACCCGCTGACCCCCCGATACCTATCCCAAATATGTCTTTACCACCCCAATTTCAGGATCCGCACCCTACATCTGGACCAGACGAGGGTTCATTCGTGGTACAGCCAGGCCAACCCATTGCCTTCACCACTGGTCAATTTGCGGGCCAGATCATTCGCGTCGAACTCCAGGAAATACAGAAGGCAGACTCCGGCCGAAAGTTAGTCTCTTCTCGGTCCTCCTATCAAGAAGGGCTGACATTGTATCATTTCTGTTGTCAGGTATGCTAAAGTCGATCGCCGGCCCCTCGATCCGCCCCCAGCTATCATGCTTCGCCTCTACTATATTGGCAGTGAGGGGGAGCGAGAGATCAATAATTACGAGTATGCCGTTCCGTACTCTTTCGATGTGCATGGCTGACACCACCGTAGGGAAATTAGAAACATCGGGATGTTGTGTGGCGTTGACCTCTTTCCTGTGCCCGACAAGATACTAGATGAGAACATTGCCGTGCCAAGTTCGACGATGTCGTCCGATATTCCTGGATTTGTGGCCTATACTCCATCGCAAGCCTCTTCATCTTCAGCTTCCCCGCCTGGCATGAGGAACGTGCATGCATCAGCTCCTTTTGAGATGCCAACGTCTGGAAACTTGAGACTAAATTATCCTGGATCGACTCAATCGACGGAAAGTGCATTTACTTATTTTCCCCTCCACCCGTTTACCACGCCCAGTGCGGAAGGTGGTGGTGCTCCTCGTGTTATTCCATTTCAAATTCCGCGCAGACAGCCTATGCTCGGTCAACTTAATGAAGCCGAACCGCCTGCAGATGTTATTTTACGCATTGGAAATCACCTCGTCACCGAATCGTCGAAGCTTACGCCTGCGCTTGTGGGAGAGAAGTTTGTAGAGCCAGTTTTAATTGACTACAAAGGCAAGAAATGCTTTTTCTTCGTTTTTGGAGTACGTTCTTTTATTCCGGTGTTTTAAAGGTTCGGGAACTAACCTTTGTCGCGAACTGCATGTGCATTTTCCTTAGGATTTGGCAGTTCAAAGAGAGGGAACATTTATATTTCGCTATCGGGCTTTTGATATATACTCGAGCATTCCCGGCAGGCAAAGACATCCGGTGCTTGCGGAACTATACGGGGGTCCCTTTAGAGTCTACTCCACTAGAGAGTTTCCTGGTTTAGAGCCTTCTACAGAACTGACACGGGTATGTTTCAATTTTGACTTTTCCTGTTTTGGATTGGGACGTGCCACTGATCGATGCCTTTTTTTCTGCTTGTCCAAATGGGTTGTTGCGAATGAATTGAAACGGGATTTCCGCGCTGTAGAATCTCTCGCAGTATGGAGTGCGTGTCACGCTGCGCGATGCGGAAAGGCGCAGAAGAGGAATGAGTCGGAGCGAAGCGCCTGACGCCGTATGATGACCTGCATTATATCTCGTTCCATGAGCTTACTTTCACAATGTTGTTGCTTGCGTCATCTAACCGATGACGCAATACTCGATCGCAATGATCTGATTGGTTGTCAGTTTTGTATGTAGTATTTGAGATGAAAGAGTTTGGCAAACAAGGCCACGTGTTGTCAATCAGATTGAGTGACCTGATCGTGAATCCATCAGCTTGGCACTGATTAGGTCCGTTTTGAGCGAGGGAGAGGAAAAAACCAAGGGTAATACTTTGGCGTGTCTTAACAACGGAGCCGAGTGAGAAGCAAAAAAAAAAAATGCCTTTACCCGAGCATGGCATTCCGGTGGTATTGGGGAAGGTGGATGGAAGTATGGTGGGAAAGAAGGTGCGATTGGTTGGGAGGTAGGTGGTTTTTCTGATGCGAATTGGGAGAGAAAGAAGCCCAAAAATGCCTCGTGGCGATAATGTAGGATGTTGTGGTATGACCCTAGGTCGGCTCTCATAGCTCTGGTGGACGGCGATCGGGCCGTTTTGGTGGACGTGTCGCTTTGCGTGTCGTCCAATTCTGCCGCATGGGTCCAGGAATACCTTTGTCAATTGGTCGTTGTTGGATACATCGAGGTAAACGAAGTGAGTAGTTTTTTTTTTCAGCGATTGTGTTTTTTGATTTTATATTTTATTGGTAGGGTACAGTCGGGATGGGCCCTGAACATAAAGCATCGCCTGAAGTGAATTGTCATATCATAGTTAGGGCCATACTTGTTACACCCGATGACACTTTGAATATCGCGGAGTACAATGCGTTTCTGGAAGAGGGGGAGATCTAGTGTGCATATGGTTTATTCGGGATGGGGATATTACTATCGATCAGTTGTGAGGTCTAGTGCTATGATACAAACATATGTAGATCATAGATAGTACCAGGAAAGAAAAAAGAGGTTTAGAAGCGGAACGGCAAGTTGATGGTAATGCGACATTCCGCCGTTCGAACTGTGTGAACAATGGACGACTGGAGAGCAGGCATTGAATATGGACGAGGTAAGACGGGCTTCGCTTGGGAGAGACTGAGAGTGGGAGCAGTGAAGACGGGTGATGACATGGGCAGTACAAATCAGGAAGGACCGGATCGGCGGACGGCTCGTTATAGATCTCGGACTAGATTAGGTGATCTGGAGGGTATTTCATCCTGGGCTAGAGCAGAGCGGTGCAGACACGGCGAGTGAAAAGCTGCAGAAGCCTGGAGGAGCCACAGGAGACGCGGAGAGGTGTTGAGGCGGCGGAGGGCAGTGGGAGGGCGAGGAGGGGGCGAACACAGGCGAGGCTGGTGTCCGGAAAAGGAAGTTGCGCCTGCACCGAGCGTCCACTGTGACCTGAGCCCACCTCTCTTGCTTTTATATCTCTTCCCACATTCAGCTCCCCTCTTTTCCCCCCGTCCCTTCCTTCCTCGTCCCCCCGCTAGACACAGCACACCGCTCCCGTTTTCCCGCACGACTCTGCCCCGCATCCTCCGCACTCCCCGTGCCTCGCTCTTCGCCGCTTGCCACGCTGCCCTGTCCATCCCGTTTCACTCCTCTGTCAGATCCTTCGTTTAGTCTTTCATCCTCCCATCTCCCCTGCCTCCCCATCTACCCCCACCAGTTGCTTCTTCCAATGCAGACCGCACCCCGCAGAATTACACCCTACTCTCCTTTCGCTCCCTCGAGGGGCGAACGCAGGAACTACCTATCCAGCACCCAGTATTCCACCGCCGTCCCCAACAGGACACAGATATCTCCTGGCGTCTGGTCAGATGGCGGCGATCGAGTCTACTCAGCCGCCTTGCCCGCCGTCCAGCTCCTCCTTGCAGAGGTCCGTGCCACATTCAAGGAGCCGACAGCTCAAAACGAGGTCATCTTCGCTCTCGCTGCCTTGGATGTCTTCTACAAACCAGGCGATCCAGCTCACTGGATATTCTGGAGTGACGAGAAAAAACTCCAGACCGCCGAGGTCGTAACACGTATTGCCCGTAAGCATCTTGCCCGAATCACGCTCCGGACTCGCCCCCTCACACCCTCCTCGCCTACAGTACACCAGCCACCACTCATCCGCACTCCCGTGGCATGGAACGGCACTAGTGAATACCTCTACATCCTTGCTAACCACCACGGCTCCAGTCATCGCCAGGCTTATGAATCCCAGCCTTGGTTCCATAAACTAGTCCCCCAAAAGACATCTGCCGCACCCAAGGTCCCTAATCTAAGGAAGCGCAGGCAGAATCCTGGTGCATTCCGCGAGCCCTCAAAGAGCCCCGGCCCAGATGACGATGACACCATCGACGAGCCGCCCCGCAAGAAGCCCAAATCCAAGCTCATTACCAGTCCAGAGCCCCCTGCGGACATAGTAAAGGCATCCTCAGATGTTCCTGAAAGCTTGTCTGCCAACAAGCCTCAAAAGCCCAGTGCCGCCCCATCGCTTGCGAGTAATTCCCACGCGACGTCTTCTCAGCAGTCTGAGCCGACAAACCAGGACATCATACACGCAGAAGAAACGATTCAGACGCGGATGTCGACAAGAAACCGCAAGGGTGGCTCATCCCAAACTGCCTCCACATCGTCGCGTGCATCATCGTTATCCCCAGTCGACAACCCGACTGCCCTCTCCGCTTCTCATTCTCGCAATAGATCCATCTCTCATGTTTCCTCACAGACTGCTGTTGCGTCTGGCAGCAGTCGACGCTCTGCCTCAGTCCTTTCTGCCGCTACTGCAGTGGAGGGATCCAGCTCCTCCAAGGGAAAACAACTTGCTCCCGACAGTGCTGATCAGAATCAAGATCCCAAGGACACCAGTGACGCTCAGTCAGACGAGGAAGGTATGGTTACTCGAGGACGAGCTTCCCGGGCTCGTGTAGACACTTTGAAAACCACACCCGAAGTCATTTCCGACCGTATGAAGAGCAGTAAACCGGGGCCGAACGCTGCGCGTACCGCGTCCCAAAAGGTTAAGCGAAAGCCATGACAAGTCCCACTCTGCACGCTCACGTCTTTTTATGGATGGCCTTCTTGTTTTCTTTCTTGATTAATTCTACACAGGGAAAGGACGGATCGGAATTTGAAGAAAGGAAACGACTGGTGTCGTATATGTACTATATAGTTTCATGACCTCTTATTTCTCTGTCGCTTTTCACGGCGTATCTGATTGCCCGTATACGTCAGCCTCATTCATCATTAGTATCCTGCTTTCTCTTCTGGGTCTCCAGCATCTCACAGCTTGTTACGCCCTTATCTCATTTCAATTTTTTTTTCCCTGTCTTGTGCACCTTTGCCTAATATCCTCTTCCCCTCGCCTTTTGAACCTCACTTGTTGTAGATCGAGCTGTGTAATCCATTTTTTCCGCAACTCACTTTCGACTCGGATAAGGTTATTGCCGCCGGAATGAGCGGTGGCTGTGCTGATATAGCAAGTCGCGTCTTTCCGATCGGGAACTTGAGACGCGTCTGGGAACGTGACCTCACTTCACGTGGTCGTTTGAGCAACGTCACGCTCAGGGTGCCAGGGGCAAGGAACCTGAGGCTTATAAGCCAGGAACTGGGACCAGGGCCTAGCTGCCTCAGCGATGCTGATGGGTCTATCGAAAAAAAAAAAAAAGGATAGATTGATACTCGTGGCGAAATGGCCTATTAGCTGATCTCAATGATAGGACGACTTGCTTCTCACGATGATCGTTAACGGCATTTCGTTGGTGAAGATCAGAGTGGATGGGACTCTTGTTTTTTTGATGAAGTCGAGGGACGAGGGACGATGTACATCGATAACTGGGACAAAAAAATGGTTTTGGTTTTGGTAATGGTGATTCTTGTTTATGTTGTTGTTGTTTTTGGAGGAGGTTTTGGTTTGATTTTGTGTTTTCAAGAATGAGAAGAATCAACGAGAAAGGACAGTGTTGTTGTGTTGAGCGCATCAAAAGTCGGACGAATTTCCCTTCCGAATCATTATTTCTTTTTCTTTTTCTTTTCTTTTTGTTTTTGTTTTTGTTTTTTGTTTTTTGTTTTTTTTTTATTCTTTTTTTTTGGATTGGCTTGTTTGGTTATTTTTCTTGTTGTGGATGATAGGGAATCAAGATCATTGTGATTTATGGTTTCGGAAACGTTTCAACGGGTCCTCGGATCCTATTAGGTGCTGTGCGGATTTGATGGTTGATACTAAGCCCCCCCCCCCCCCTTTTTTTTTTTTTTGGTTGCTGTGTTTGCTGAGGCATGTGTTTTGAAGATGGAGGGAGAGGATGGACGGGGAGATGGGAGGAGGAGGCTGTGAACTTGAACTTGGGGAGGGGGCGGTGTTGGTGTTGTTTTTGTTATTTTGTTGTATGGTGCTTTGTGTTGTACTGAAGTAGGTAGTCATGGTGTGTGGTTATACAAAAGCAAAAGCGAAAAAAAAAATTTTTCAGTAAAACAAAAGAGACACGGGAAGAGACGACGAAAGGGGGGCGCACTACTCACGGTGTTATCGAGTTCCTGTTCGAAATGAATTTTTTCTAAAACAAAAAAAAAAAAGAAAACGATTGAATAGCTTTCGGGACAATTGAATGGTACTAAGTTATGAACAACGGAGTAGTAAGCTATTAGGAGTATCAGCTATGATATCTTATGAATTGCTGATGTACTGAGGTGTAGCATAGGGCTGTTGTAGTACTATACACTGACTCGTAGTATGAACTTGAAGCTCAGTTGTACGGTATAACTTGGATCTTTATCCGGTGCAGGAACTGATAGTAATAACACCACCAGGGTCATTCACGATCAGTCATATTCCCTACTATGCATAATTATAGTGCTCTCTGACTGATGTTCTCAAAATAATGAAAATGATGTACAGCTTACTTTGCTCTTGTCATCTCATAACATCCACCAACACCGCGGCAAATTTCGAAGCGCTTTGTAACCCTTTTTTTTTTCCCCCTCTTCCCAACAAAATGTTACTCCAATGTTATTTCACAGGGACCCGGGGTTCAAAGGGTTAACTACGTGTGTGTCTTTGGGTTGACAGTCAAGGGACAATGCTGCGGCTTACCGCGAAGCGCGTTGATTTTCCTGATAGGGAAGTAAGTTTCCGGAGGATGAAGAAGGACGGACTCATCTTTGTTAAGTTCTTTAAGCGTAGGCGGCGGCCTTTCGCTAGTTGTGAGTGACGAGATGGGTATCATTTGGCGAATTTGTAAGTAAGACAAAAACAAAAACTAAAGTAGAATACAGTATATAATGCCAGTGACCTAACTATGACGAACGATTTTGAGCCCTTTAAGTCTACCATCATTCCCTTAACTCAGATCACAACAGATGACCCAACACATGGCGTAAGCCTGAACGTAAGAAAATTCTGGATGATAGGTAGTCAATGTGAGAGGAGTAGGAAGGAGGGGGTTTATATGACGGCATTTTTTTTTTCTCTACATGTGGCGGGGAAGGGTTTTTTTTTTTTTGGCGATGATGTTGCAGGAGACGAAATGATTTTGATTATGGGTTTGGAAAGCCGAGCATTGATTGTTCAGGATTGATAGACGCGCTTCAGCCACGAGGCAGAGCAAGTTAACTTGTTATTATTTTATTCACAATTATTCAAAGCCAATTGAAAAGTTATACTTCCTTCGCAGCGTTGGAAAAGGTTTACCTCCGAATTCTAACGTTATGCACGTGGGGCTATGTGGGACTTGAAACTTGAACGTGGTACGGAAGGTGACCAAATTGTCGGCGCCGAGAGACTTGTTTGGGACTTGGCCGTGTGACCATATTTGGTATAGATATGTATATGTATCTGCCATGCTTTTGTGGATGGAGGGCATTGGTAACGCCGATAGTCGCGGTTGCGGCGGCGATTTGTGCGCGTAGGAGTGGTAGGCGGCAACTCGGTCGAGGTTCTTGTTGACCCCAAAGGACGAAAGCGGTCCCTCGGAGGTAGGTATCTGGAAAAGTATCCTTGTTGTGAGAGGATATCACTTAACCCCTGAGGTCGCATAGAATTCAGAGTGAAGCGAGCAATATAGAAGACTGAAGTTTCCGGAAAAGACATTTTGATTTTCGCAAGCTGAGAGATGGAACGTGGTTGGTGGCCGGAAGGAGAAAGACGGAGAGAGATAGCTGAGAAGAGTGGATTTCGAATGATCAGTGAAGCATGTCTGGGAACTGAATATGAATATGAGAAGGTTCTGGATGGCCAATGAGGACGGATAGCTTATTGAGACTATTGGATATGAATATTGATCAGAAAGCTGAAAGTGTGGGGATCAAAGGCGAATGAAGCCGACAGTTGGTTATATCATGGAAATCAAACGGTGCAACTCAGAGCCGGTTCCTATATGGGTCGAGACAGTTCCGCATCGGTCTGTTCTGGGCGCAGGTACTCGTCGTAGAGAGGAGATGGTGGAATTATGTCCGTCTATCACCATACGATTCGAGGTTGACAGACGCGAGAAGGGATCATCAGCCGACTCGAGATATCAGTCTATAGAATGGGGTGCCTGTAATGACGATATCAGGTCAGGTGAGATGTCGTCGAGGGGGAGGGGAGGGGGCGGCATCGGGGGTGGCGCGGGGATTGGGCTGGGAATTGTCGGGGGGAGGTCTGTTAAAATTCGGACCCCAGGTGAGGAAGGGCCGGCGACGAAGAGCACGGCGGGACGGAGGAGAGGCCGGAGGTGGTGGTGTGACGAGGGGTTGGTGTGTGTGTGACAGGATCCGATCTGGATCTTGCGTGACGGGGGGCGTGAGTGGCATTTCAGAGGTGCACTGTCACTTGCATTGTTGCGCTGGCTCGTCCGCCATCGCCTTGCCTCTTCCCACCACCAACACCTCCCCCTCTCTTCATGCCCCAGCCAGCCCACGCACCCGCCGCCCCGCCCGCCCCGCTCAGCTCCCGGCCCAGGAAACGGTGCGCACGCCCCGCCCCGCCTCCCGCCCCCAGCTCTCACTCACAGATCCACAGGAGATGGACCCGCCATGAGCTCCTCCAGTCTATCCGCGTACGTCTCTGCCCCCCTTTTCTTCCCACACTCCGTCCTCACCCACCCGCAGATCCTTGCAGACCTCCCACGCCCGCTTTCCCAGGACCTCCCGCTTTCTCCGCCTGCCTCCCGCCCCAGCAGTCCGGCTCCCGGCAACAAGCGAAAATCCGTCGATTCAGACAGCTCTGCCGCAAAACGTTTGCGCACCTCCTCCCTCTCCGAGCGTCACGGCCATCCATTCCACCATCTTCCCACCCTCCCACCCTCTTCCTCCGCCGCACCGCCGTCCCTCCATTTCGCCTCAGCCCAAAACCCAACTGCCCGATCAGAACCATGCGAGGACGGCGAGGTCCCAGAGGATCCCCCTCCTCCACCACGCGGGTCCGCAGCCGACTGCGCTCTGTATCATCCCAACACCGTTCCCATCCGAAGACCGAAGCGAGGCCGTCCTCCTCTCAAGTACTTTGACGATCTGCATGATAAATACTATCAAGCGGGTCGCTTGCTCAAGTACTCGGGAGATGCTCGCTTCTGGTCAACTTATCCACCCTCTCACAAGGAATATCGCCCCCTTGCCCACCCACCACCCGTCAATTCGCTCTATCACAAACACGGCGGCGTAATCGCCCGCCTCGAACTCGTCGATGCTCTCGTCTGCTTCACTTACTCAATATGGACCAGAGACTACAGCCGCAGAACTTGTACCAAGGAGACTTGGGACACTATCGATGCTTTCATGACCTGGTGCAAAGGCAAGTGGTTGACACAGGACGCAATTCACGAAGCCGAAAAGGCCTTTATTGGTTTAATGTAAGCGGCGTTTCGAATTTCCCCCCTGTCCGTTCTGGCTTCATGCTTTCCACACAGCTGCATGATCGAGGCCTTTATCGAAGGACGGAAAATGTTCTATTCTATACGGCAGGAGCTGGACTATGAAATGCACAGGATCTCAGAACAAGCCAAAGTCAAAATCGAAAATGCGATCCACGAGGTTGAGCAGAGCGCCTCCACTCCCGGTATCCAGGTCGGCAAATCACAGGCAACTCCTCCCATGCTTCCGTCTCCGGCAAGCATCGCTCCCACCAATAGCGCCAATTCTACCCCTACAAACCGCGATGGCAGTACCCCTAATACCACTACCGTTCGCCCTCCCTCTGACACGCGCAATCCACCTCCACAGCAGTCCCGCCCCCCGACTTCGAATAAGCCGATTTCCTTCTTCCCTCTTCTACCCCGAAGACTCCGGGAAAATGCTTCATCTATACCCCAATCCTATATTGATGCTGCTCAGAAGGTTACCGAGCCGATTGACGTCAATACCATATCAGAACTGAAAGATCTGACGGCCACGTTCCGATCCACCGCTTCTTCCATGGCTGAAGCTCAACAGACCCTAAATCTTGCAACTATGGCGCGTCATTTTCCCAGAACCTTTTCAAGGATGGTCAACAGCGCCCTATCACCTACGGAGGAACATGAACCGGACTTTGAGGACGAAGAAGGAGAGCTGTTCTGGCCTGGTCAGCTAGTCACGGGAGAAGGTTTGGGCTGGGTCTGTTTGATGGGCAAGGCCATGATCCAGGAATTTGGCAAAGCATATGGCTATAGAGGACTAGATGGAGTTGTCCCCAAACCAAATGACCCCCCTAAAAAACAGCAGCAGCAATCACAACAACAACGATCTTAACCCACTCCTCCACACTCTGTTCCGCACTCATCCTCCACTACTTGAATTCATCCGCTTTTTGCTTCTCTGGTCTCCGCGGTTTGATTTATCACCTTGGTGCAAAATTCGCTTTGTCGACGTGACATACAAAATTCGGGGCTTCCGGCACATACGGTAGTGCTGACTGGATGCAACCGCTTTATTCCCGACAGACTCTCCCAGGAGTTATATATACCATGCGTCTTCTCGAAATGGTTTAATATTCGGTTTCAAAGACCGTGATCAATTGGGTTTGGACCCTTCCCGATTCTACTCGGCCTGGCGTGGCGCTCCAACTAGACTTCTCGTCTGGACATGGACCAAGCTGAAATGCTCGTCCTTCCTTCCCCGAGGCCTTACAGCTCCATACCCCTGCCGCTATCGTCCGTCGCCATCGCTCCCCTTGCTTTGGTTTCCTGGAAATTTTACAAAGTTGTATCCCTAGACACGAAACAAAATGACGCATTCCATCTCATCATCTTTCTTGTTTTGTACACGAGTATAACGGGGGCATTGCTGTGGTTCCATATTCCCTTATTCATTCAAGGAACTTCATCGGTCCCGTCCTTAACCAATTCATCATTTTTTTTTATTTTCTTATACACTATCATCACATTGTTCATCCCAATCATCATTGCATCCCTCGTACATCCCTGTTCGTCTATTCTTTAAGCTTTTCTTCGACTGTGCCCTTGTTGAAATCTCTATCATCCCTGCCAAATTCACATTACCCTTGTGCTCTCATCTTTTTCTTTATTTAAGTAATTGTTTCCTTTTTTCCCCAGGTTTTAAGCGCGTCCTTTCCCTCTTTGTACTACGGATCGCTGTATCCCATCACCATTCCCCCTACCACTTTGACGGACATTGTTTTGGATTCGACAGATTGAAAATGTAATTGTGCATCTGTGGTCTGAGAAATTGATTATTACTCTCGCGTTTTCATCAGGTCTACTGTATAGCTAGCCTCATGTGAGAGGATAATCTATTAGCCTCGAGTGCGTGGCTTTCAAGAATCCGAGGTGGGGTGGCTTTGTGTGACACATTAATAGAAGGTTCAGGGGTGCTGGACTTCGAGAACGCACCCTGGGCCTGATCATGATCAGAATACTTAGGACTTGAGTTGTTAGACATCTTGCTAAGTAATACTTGTATGTATGTAGGACCGGAAAAGTCCATCAGTCGCGCTTTGGATTGGCAACTCTAGATTTGAAATGGAAGTTCGGACTCGGAGCTAGTGGCTCCTACAGATGCGGCGGCAAATGAGCCCATGCTTTAATTTTTTTTGGTTTCCTGACTCGATAGAGTGAACAGCACCGCAAAGAGCTGGATGAGAGGGCAGTGCTCTGGCAACCATAGGCGGTAGCGAGTCTGACTCCGGTGGTATTTTAAAAGAAGTTGGGAGTTTTCGGGAAACCACTTTAATCGGATTTGTTGGTTGTTATGAGTCAATTTTTTGTGACTTTGTTCATTTCTCGAGGCATTGAGACAAGTGACTTCGATTACACTAAATCAATTGCTGTTTGAATTGTCCGATACCGAGTAAACAAGAAATCATCAAGCTTTGTTCGTCACTTGTGGAAACATGGTGGTTTGTTTTTTTTATTTATTTCGCATCAGCTGCAATTTTTTGATTTGTTTGTATATTACTACCTATATTACTATATGAGGTCGTTTTTACTAAGGCTCCGAGGCAGCTGTCTGTGGAAACGAACTTGTAGACACTTTGCCTTTTTTTAGAAGATTGGCATGCTCAGGTTGACAGGTTGTTGGTGGGGTTCGAGGTGTCAGTCGGTCGGTCACTACCCGCCATAAACTTAGGTGCTATAGATGGATATGCCAGAGACGTTAAATGATGATCTAGCCAAGGAAAAAATAAAAAGTACTGCACATGCGCCCCGAAGAAGAAAAGGAGGTTCAAAAAACAACATTCTTGGCTTAATTTAGATTTAATTGCTTGCTTTGACAGACTTCATTCACTACTATATTGAATCATTTAGCCTTAATAGTCGACTTTAGGAAAGCGAGTTTGTCTGCGAAATTGGTTTTGATGTGACTTTTTGAAGTGTATCAGATGTATGATATATATACAAACGTGTTGAGTTTCAGTGGTTCGGAAGAGTGATATAACCGAACTCGGATGGGTTTGTGCATTGATCCCCGACACATTACGAGGCGATCTATCGGATACTAATTACCAGTATCTGCGTCAATAATGCGCAGGTCATTTCCTTATATCGTTGGATTTACATAGCTTTCATCATTATGCTAGACTGCCGTTGACTCCACATTCATACTACGTCTTGGTGTTTCTTATTGCTATGCAGTTAGAAATGCATCTCAGTTGGGAAATCATGAGTACTCTTTGCCTCACGAGGTGCTAATTACCGGACTATTTCCTTTCGGATAAAAAAAATCCGAATCAATGAGACGGGACGTCAGGAGAGAACTTGAGAAGCCTGTTCCTGTGATTTGTTTCTGGCAGCCACTGACTATCATTTCGACTCCCGCGAGATTGACACTGACGAACGATTTCTGTTAATCTTTATTCAAGTTTGAATGCTCTCTGTCGGTTAGACGATGTCTATGCATTGAACACACCACCGGTCATGACGAAAGCGATTTGCAACCCCTCGCCCGTACAGTGAGGATCAAGTCTTTGTGACAATCTGAATTGTTTCAAGTTCCTCGCGTCACGCCCTGATCAATAATAACGTAAGTGTTTCGATAATAGTGGGAAAGAACAGAATTGCAGGTTCCTTCGCCATTGATTTTTCCAAACTTTATCATATCAATGAGAGGAAAGCGAAAATGCGATAGTCTCATGGCTGGACTTTCATTGAATTTCCATCACATGTTATGACTCTTTCAAGTATACGTTGAACGGCAAAACATCAACGCGGTGTTTATAATGCTTCGCCGTTTCCGAGCTTCACGCGTCCAATTACTCAGTTACAGTATCCGGCAACTCAGGACATCATGGACGGGAACAAACAAACACATCAAGTCCTATGCGGGCCTGCAGCTTTGAATCATTATCCTCATGGTCAAATTGATATGGTTACATCAGCATACCCAAAAACACTCGCGGAAGTCGACCTTGGACCATCCTAGCACTCATGCCTGAGTAAACATGAAAAAGGAATGAATCGAAGAACCTCAAGTATAAAAGAACGACATTTTCCCGTCTATTGTAGATTCTGCCATTCAGGTGGCATCATGCGCCTCCTGTATCACCTGCACCTAATTCCATGCAACGTGCAGCTAAAATGTAACATCTTCTATGATGCATATGCATGGCTCTAAAAAGATGGACTCTCCATATGCCCTCGCTTAAGGTAAAGCCCCGCCGGCCCGCTTATGGTTAGTATAAAGATACATTGCTACAAGACCCGTCCTTACCTACAGCGGCGTCATATACAATTGTAGCGACCATAGACGTTGTGGACTTTTTCTATCTCAACCGTCGACCCTCAAGAAACTTTGGGGGACTGATCTTGAATTCCTTCATTTTGGGGAGCCACTTTGGTATTCCTGGCTGTTCTATCACCTCGGATAGTGTTGTTACTGATGTTGCTTATTAGCGTCAAGAACCTCCAATTGATTAAGTCGTCTGGAACGGAGAATTCGGGATGCCCAGAATTGGATGTCACGCTCCGGCCTGATGCCGGGCATCTAGCCGGAGTAATAATCCCTGAGCTCCGGAGGGGGTCCAAGCGAAAACAGCTCTTCATTTATTCGAGAGAGGAAAAAGCATTACACGATTACGGAAACTAGTGTAATATGCACTGACCGAGGAATATCTTCAAGAGATTGTGTGGCCTTTTTCTGGGATATCTCGTTTTCGTGCTCGGCCGTTCTGTTCTCCCTACTCCTTGAAAGGCAGTATAACTCACACCTAGTTTTTCTTCCATTTTGATGTTCCGTCCGCTTGACATAGTATCTGCGTGAGTATCTCGCTACTTAGGATAACTCCGAGATTGAGCAATCCTCCCAAATTCACTACGGATTTGGAAAGTACTTTCTCGCGAGCAGTACAACCTTCAACATATGGCTTTATGCGAAATAGAACTGACATCGCTCGTTGATGTGTATGCACGAGAAAGTGGACATAGGGGACGGGATGACCATCAAACAGGGCAGAGGAAACTGAGAGGAAGCCATGACATAGCACACAGACATGCATGAGTAAAAATAGGGAAAATGAACTTCCGTCGAACCAAGCATCCCTCGTTCTCCTTTTTTCCGACGGCTGGGCAGCCAATAACCCCACAAATTGGGTGTTCACCGGTTGGACTTGGCAACACGCTCGAGTTCGTCCTTTTTCTGTTTCGTTTTAATAAATATAGCTACTATCAGAAAACGGAAAAGACAGAAGACTCGGCAATCTGACCTTAATGGCATATGAGTTTGATGAACCCTTTGCAGCGTTGATAAGTTCATCTGCGAGACACTCAGCGATTGATTTCACGTTCCGAAAAGCGGATTCGCGAGTCTGATAAACAAATTAATTCTCATTCACAATTTGGATTATTGCACATACGCCGACGGTGAGCAGGGATATAGCCTGGTTGACTCGACGGAGGGGCGACACATCGACGGCCTGTCGGCGGACGGTACCCTGAGAGCCGATACGAGTGGAATCTTCACGAGGACCAGTGTTAACGATAGCGTCGACAAGAATCTGTAAAATTTGGTAGATGAGCTACTGTACAATTTGAAGTGATGGAAATTGCGATTCCAACCTGAATAGGATTCTGGTCGGTGAGGAGATGAATAATTTCGAATGCGTGGGCGACGATGCGGACGGCCATGAGTTTTTTGCCGTTGTTGCGGCCCTTCATCATCAAGCTGAACGCAAATTTCATCAATCTAGAGCAAGTAAGTCCCTTCGCTATATCGTACCTGTCCACCAATCGTTCGACAATGGGCATCTGGGCCTTCTTGAACTGCTTCTTGGCGTAACGGCCTGCGGTGTGGGGAAGGTAGACGGCGTGGCGGACTTGGATATAGTCGGCCAGTGAGATATCCTTCACATCAACACTGCGCCATATGTCAGTCTTGCGCGATCTATTGCGCATATGTGCTGTATTGCTCACTCTTGAGTGTCCCACTTGCCGAATAGTTTGATCTCCTGGCCGAGTTTCGAGATGTCCTTCGGAAGTGTTGTAACGGTGGCCATTTTGAATTTTGAGGTTTGTGATCTTGAGAATTAACCGCAAGGCTAGGGTACGGCAACAATGAGCGACGATGAGCGCGCTGTCCTATACTCCTACTCACCTGCCGTGCGTGTTTGTCCTTGTTACGCCCACATCGTCAAGGTTGGGGGGCGTCGGCATTGTCCGGGAACTATATAGTTTTACGTATGGTACTGTCACTTATATATAGCCATATATGTAACCTTCTAATTTTGTTTACAGGGGCGATTAATTACCGCCGTGATTTACAAATGCGATAATGATTACAGTAATGGTACAATCGAATACATGATACAGTGCCAACACGTTACACCACGCCCCGCGCGATAGAGTCCAAGATAAGGAGAAGGTATGTGTTATATTCTATTGAATCTCTGGTTCTCTTTGTTGTTACTAGAATAGCGCCTTTTCTCCTTGAACCTCTTCATCGCTCTTGTGGGTCCAGTGTTGCGTCTTGGAATGTTACGTTCCATTGGCATAGCTTCCTCTAGTTTTCTTTTAAAGCCAGATATACGTTCCACAATCGTTCCACGGGGTGAGCCGCAGTATATCTCCCTTGGCTGTGGAGGCTGGGACTGGACTGGACTGCTTGGACCAACAGATGAAATAGACCCGGGAGCTGGAGTCGTGGTCCCATAAACTTTTTGGAGCCACATTTGCACGTTGGCGTAGTGTTGTTCGGATGCTGTGAGATCGCCAGCGTTCCGCGCAGATATGGCCATGTCAAGTTCACATCCAGAAAGCAGTAAAAAGACGGGCTTTAGCTTGGCTTCTACGAAGCCATTCGACACCATGACTAAGATGATTAGCAGACGGATTTGCGAGAGAAAAATAGAATAAAAGTACCTTCCAGCATTGCGTACATGATATCAATGGCAGCCCGAGGTTTCCCAATGCGACGAAAATGAGCACCAGCAATCATCCAGTTCCCCCTTTCGCTCAAAGATAGTCTCAATAGTTCAATAACTATCTTTGGATCCTGTTCCGGGCCCTTAGCAAGATCATATATAATTTCTTGTCCCTGAATTGTGATGAGGAGGCGAGAGTCCAAAGTGAGAGGTGTAAAAATATCGGCGGTATCGGTGTTGCCAGGACCATCAGAAGTGGTGGCTATATGCGCAGTGTTCGATGCAGAAGCCTCCTTTGAAGCGTTTGTAGCAAGCCGCTTAGTCGAGTCTTTCGAATCTCTTGTGCTGGATTCGCAGTCGGGCGTTGGAGATGCAAAATCAGATGATCTAGCTGGGAACTTTCCCCGCCTTCCACTGGAATAGGTCGGAAGAACGGGTTGGTCAGCCAGCGACGGCCAAATCGCAGCCTCATCCTGTGTCGCGAGGTGGGGAGAAGGTCCGTAAGCCTTACACGAGCGAAATTGTTTCACCAGGCGTTGGTCTGAGTGGATAGGGTAGACAATAAGTCCAGCGGAGGATCCAAGCCTTAGTTGCCGCGCTCGGTCAATGCTCCCTCGGTCGCGATATTCGACAAAGTAATGAAACTGTCCAGGTATACCGGTATCATGTGGATAAAGCTGTGGACTAGTAAAACCAGATTCAGCATGTTCGAAAGTCCGAATGAGATTTATGAGGAAGAGAGGATCCGTGCAACGCAGAAGTATTGCACGTACATCTCGCCCGCCCTTGAAAATATTCCGCGAATGTTGATTGGCTTGTTGCAATTGTTTTCCACCTTGAGAATACAGTGCAGGTCCGGTGTGTAGCGCATTACTTGCCTTGTCTTCGAGCGGGCGTTGCTATTGTAGTCTGATGGTAAAGTGTTGCAGTGGCAGTGTCGCTGCTGCCACCTGCAAAAGTACCAGCTTCATCTATGGTCTGGCTTCAACATTACGCTCGTATAGGACATTACTCAGACCATGCCCAACATCGAATGCCCAGGATACCAATGATTTATCTCACGTCATAAAATGAAAACTTGAGATCCAATTACGTATGTGCTCTAAACTCAGCGAACACCTTGAAGATCAGTACCAACTACTTTGTCACAAAGCTATGCTCAACTACGGGCTTTATGGTCTACTCTTTTTTGGTTTCCACGGGCACCTAGCGACACAGAATAATGACATCTCGGTTCATCAATGTTTGAGCTATTCTAACAACAGCGCTCAGCTCCATCGCTTCAGAGGCTCTGCAAATATGAAGACCGCGGCCGTGTGGGACTCCTTGGATGGTTAATTTATAGACTGCGGATTTCTGGCGCACTGTTATAAAAACCATGGAGCTAACTTGTGTTTCCAAGCCTCTATTCTTCCTTTCCCTTCCTTTTACTTGCGCAGCTATCCGCTTGATTTTCGAGCACTCATTATGCTGGCCCGTTTTTTGATTGCTTCTTTATTCCTGGAAGCTACCCTTGTCGTCGCACAATCGTGAGTTTACTCTCTATTGACGCCGACTCAAAGTTTGATAGCTGTGATTATAGCTTACCTGTTTCTCTTTCTTCTTCTTGTTCAACTACTCTTCAAGCCCTTTTAACCTCTCCTGATACAGCTTGTCTGAACCTGCCATTGCTCCTCACATATGTTGTTGATTCTGACAAGTCGTTACCTCAAACTATCAATGTTTGGTTGACGGGTCTTTGTGGCAATAGTAATGCTTGTTCTGACGAAAATATTGCCAACGTAGTCGACCAGGTCGTTCAGGGATGTCAGGAGGATTTTACGGCTAAAAACATTGATATTGCGAGCCTTCAAGGAAAAATCACGGATATCGCACAAGCGGTATACCCAACTGTTAGAAAGGCGGTGTGTCTGAAAGAGTAAGTCTTGCATAAATTTGACGGTATCTTTACTGAAGTCATTTATCTCTCTATCTCAGCACATCCTCCAACGAACTTTGCGTTACGCAGACGTTAAAAAATATTGAAAACGTAGTTGGGAAGGTGGACCTAGCCCACGTGAACGTCGACATCGTGAATCACATCGTCCAGAAGGTGTTTTCAAACGCTACACAGCTTGCCTGTTCCGATTGTATGAAGGCGGCGTATAATCTGGGTATGCATGATTTCCCTGCTCAGGTTTCGAAAGCCAAAAAGCCTTTCGAGCAAGTTTGCGGTGCCTCTTTCCTAGGTGAGTTTGAACGTATGAGTTTTCTCGAGGCTGTTGCATGATAATTTGGTTGCAGATGGAGCTGAACCCTCTAACATTGTCTCTACGGCCGGACAAACATCATCTGTTGGTCTTGCAAACTCGAACTCGGCTATTGGCTTGAAATCCATCCGGGCAGTACAGTCGGTTGGCTGGAGTAGTGGTCTTTCGGCAGGTTTAGCTGCATATGTTTATTTGGCCTTTTTGGTTTGAACAATCTTTGTTACCGTGGCACTGGACAGCATTATTCTTAAGTACTGTAATGTGCCGTTGCCGCCCATGAGCGCGACTTGTTTCTTACTCCAATGCGATGTATATTTTGTCTGACAGTATTCGAACAAGGAGCAGATTACCCTGCCTGGTCTAGTAAGTTACACGAAAAGAGACATAATAGAATACCTCATGGTGTTCGGCCACCTCGGACTGCCAATACAGGATAAATTTCGTGTTTAAATTTTCGTGCGTTCAGGATACAACTATTCTCACATGGTTATCACCAAAACTTATACATGCATTTTTTTAGCAGTAGGTTTATGGCGCTAACAGCTTCAACTCCCTTAAGTTAGAGTCTACACATGTTGCATGGCTAAACACCCGCCAGTGCCTCTGTCTGTTGCACATCACGTGGATACAAGTGCTGATGAGCCGCTAGTGTAGTATGCCTTACTTGGGCCTTGCAGTGCACACTTTAATCACCCGTGCTTCAAGCTTCTGTCGTTGTTTCCTCGATCTTATCTACAGCTTCAGGCGAGCATTGCATGGAGCCTGTAACCCCCTCTCGTAGAGCAACACTTGATCTTCCAAAACCGGAAACTGGCCTTGCAGAGTGGACGAGCAAGATCAAAGCTCTTCAGCGTCAGGTTGATGCGGACGAAGAGGCGGAGCAGAAAAGGCTTGAGGAGGAGATAGCGTCAGCCCGACGCGCAAGGTTTCGTAGAAGCCGAGGTGCTGGCTATGGTGACGACAATGATTCAAGTAAGTGGGACCAGGTTTATACATAAGAGGCCGGAAGTTCATCAAGTTGGCTTTGTATGTATCTCATAGCGGCATCTCCTAGTGCATTAGGAAAGTCTGCTTCGGGGCTCAGCAAGTCCCCTTCTTCCGAAGAGTTGGGGTCCTCTGACAAAAAGAAGGACCACGATAATGCGTTACGGAGGTTAACTGAGAACTCTTCACGCAATGTCGATAGCTCTTCGATTACGCAAGGAATTCTCCCTCGGCAAAGTCATTTCCCTGCGGCTCAAACCCCTTCATCTCAGCGCTCAGAGTCTGTTTCTCTCGCCTCCTTCATTGGAGGCCGTGCAACCGGGCCCCGTCTCAATAGGCATATGCCTCAACAAGACGCTCATGATCCTAGGCAATTTGAACAAAGAAAGATAGATATACCTCACCCCATTTTTGGGAAGGGCGGTGTCGCGATGCCTGGGATGGTCACCAAGCCAGGAACCTCCGTGCGTGATGCAATGAACGCATCCGAACGGTATCAGCCTCGTCTGTCCATGCAGTCCGGAACCTCTTACGTTCCGAAGCCGGTGCAGGTGACATCCTCAGACCGCCCTATTTCTCCTCAGAAGTCTGGATCGCGTGACAGGACAAGCAGTGGTCTCTCGGCTGCCAGGAAGCATGTAGATCAAATAGATCAACGTCCCACATCTCCTCAGAAAATAGTTGGTCGAGAGCGGACACTTAGCACGCCTGGTCTATCGCCCAAAGAGATAATTCACTCGCGACAGATCATTCATCCGACTAGCACTGAAGGCGCCGTAGCTACTCCCCGGCCTAAGAGTCCTCATAAAGATCGACTAGCTTCGACGCCTTCACGATCCTCAACTCCGTTCAACCAACCTATTGAGAAGCCGAACCTGTTTCGTCAGTCGCTGCCTCCATCTGTCAAATCTTCCGTCTCGACTCCCTCTCTAGCACGACCCATTCTTCCGGTACCACGCTCTTCATTCCAGACGCCAGTTATTACTGCAAGTCCAGTCCCTTCTCCAGCCTTCAACAAAGTTTCGCCTTCGAAGGATCCTACTCCTTCCATCAGCCGCCTTCAAGGTCGAGGCTTTGTTCAGAACATGGTCAGAGCTAGCTCTCAGCTCGAAACCTCGACTAAGCCAATGCCTAGCCCTGCCGTCACAAGGCCTACCAATGTGCGCAAGAATACTGTCTTGGATCGTTGGCAATCTACGAGCGTTTCTCCTTCTCCCTCTCCTGCCTCCGTACCCCGGCAGACATCACCTGTTCGGAAAGCTTTCTCCGAAATTGCTGTGAAGACGGACACTTCTGCAAGATCACTTGCGTCTTCTCCCGCCACACCGTCGCAGACGGGCAAGATTCTTCGGACCAAAAGATCTCGTGGGTTATTACATCCTGACCCGTTGTCAATCCCGGAGCCACTCAGCCCTCGTAGCGCGAGTATAGCTGAGAAGATGCTGCCTCCAGAAGGGACTCCAGGATTTGGCTCAGCCACAACAATGGTCGTTTATAAACCAAAGACTCCGGAGCCCAAGGCCCCGCCCGAAGAGTCTCCACCAGCTGTTTCTGTAGATGAGCTAGGTGTTAGACGTGACACTACCTCAGATAATAAGGGCAAGCCGAGGTTCTCCATTCCGTCGGAACTTCCTAATCCAAATGGAAAGCCTCTGAATCATGTGCGTTCCTTCCGGTGATGCTATAGAGGTGTCTACTTACAAATTGTTTGTGTTTCGCTTGTTTTTGCATGTAATCGTCCTTGGATATCGGCATACAATTATACATTCTTGCATTACAAACTTTAGCCGACAAAGAAACGAGCTCGAAAACCTAAAAAGACTAGAGATGTTAGCGGACAACTGCCGTCGCATACCAAACCAATTCCTGAGCAAGTTGGGAAGTCCCGGCAATTACAAGAGCCTATGCTTCCACTATCACGATCTCCGCAGTTGCCACGCATGCCGTCTCCTAAATCTTCCAGCGGTCCTTCTTTGGACACCGAGAGAATCCGGTCACTGGGTCTGGTTGAATCATCTTCAGCCTATGAAACTTCATCCAAAGTTACTCGAATTACACAAATATGGAGTCAGAATGCGCCTATCGGGATCAAGCCCATTTCTGTGCCCTCCTTCCAAACTCAATCTCAAATACCACGACATGAAATGGGAGCTAAAACGGACCCAAATCTCATCCGAAGAGCTCTTCCTGGATTGGCAACACCAGATAATTTACGAGCTCCTTCACCGGCGACGAAGTCTAAAACACCATCTCCTGAGTCGACAGCTAAAGGCTTAAACAATGGTAAACCTGCAAGTTCTAGTCAAGATGTTTGTCCATCCGGTACATCGGATTATACCAGCTCTCCAAGTAGCACAGAAAGTCAAACAAGACCTCCCGGTCCTGCAAAGAGCGATAAGCGGCCAATATCACCTTCCTCTCCTAAACATAAACGAATTCCTAGTACCGGGAATAGGGCCCTTGTGATGGATGTAGCACAAGCCTTCAACGATTACAATGCGAATTTCAATACCGAGTGCGCTAATTCTCCAGAAGAGATTAAATCCCCTATTGTGGAGGTAATACCTGAGCCAACAACTCGACCTGGGGTTCCTTCCGCGCCAGAGAAACGGAGATCGAGTTACGACAGATTTTCGTTGGTATCGGTGATGCCACCCTTGAAGGAGGAAGTTACTCCGAACGGGAGTCCTTTCGGAACTTTGGCGAGGACGTCTAACGCTCTTTCGCAAAGCATACCGTCCAAAAAGGAAGTTCCTGCGATCGAAGATAAAGGTACTAGGATGGATAAGGATGGGCAAAGGAATGTTGTATATTTCGGTTGGTTTCATTTTTGCTGTTGCGAAGTCTACTCACCGGTGCTTTCGAGTAGACGTCGATTATACCCCGCTACCAACGGTCGACGTCCATGCTCTCCTTAAATCCCGTATCAACCCTCCTCTAGTATTGCCAGGAGCAAGGACAATCTCCGTCGATGTTTTCGCTATCAATGGTGTTTCCTCTACGGTCGTATCTCAGGATGCTGACATCTTCTATGATGCGGAGATCCTTGCCATTGTACATCGGTATAAGTCCAACACAAGTGGTTTGGTCTCGACTCAAGTATGGATATGGTATGGGAAGAACAGTCACGTTGGAGAAAAGGAGGAGCGAAAACTGCAAGAACTCGCGAAGCGTTATAATACCTCACCCGTGAGTTCGGCTGTCTTTGGTTGTAGTGAACTTCTGCCCAAGATTAGCGTACAGATGGTCGTCTATCAAACTTCCGAACCAGCTCAACTAGTACAACTTTTGGGAGGGCAATTAATCGTCAGACAGGTCTGTGAATTTAGCTCACGCATCCATCGAAGTTTCAATTATATGACAGGGTAATCGTTTACATTGGTCTGCTGATAATACCGCGATGTACTCAGTCCGCAACCTGGGTGGCGTTGTGTATATTGATGAACTTCATCTCGTAGGCCAATTCTCTTCGTGTCGGAATTCACAACCCTCACAACCCTCACAATTTTCCGCAGAGTGCTAAAAATTTGTGCTCTGCGTTCAGCTATTGCTTAAATATTTTGGATACGGTTTATATCTGGCATGGATGTGGTTCCACAGAACAGGAACGACAGGCAGCAGTCCAATATTCGTCCAGAATCACGAAAGGAAGCTCGCAGGCTATCCAACTCCACGAGGGTGATGACGATGCCGATGACTTATTCTGGATGGCTCTAGGAGACAGCGAGTATGCAAGGGCCGACTACTGGCAATGGAGGAGGCAGACCACTGAAGTTGATCCTCGCATCTGGCGCGTAGATGCCGGGTTTAACCCCCCTGTAAGCATCTCAAAGTCATATGGAACGCGCTCATAGGACAATCATGATATAGGTCTCAGCTATTCTGTCTCTGAGGGAGGAGATTGCACGAACGCGCTCAGTATATATACTCGACTGCATCTGGGAATTTTTCGTCATGGTAGGACATGAAGCCAGAGGTGATCGCCGGAGTATCACGTTGGGTCTACAGACAGCAAAGGTTCGCGTTATCGTCATCCTGAATGTCCGGCTTTTTAACGATTTTACAGCAACTTGCTGAGGCATCGGCCTTCACTAAGCCGTTTACGCCCACTGTCCATGTCCTCGTGCTACCCTCTCGCCTACCTTTGGATCTGCGCCTGAACTTACGGGAATTGGATGATACCGAGTTGGCAAGTAACATAACGTTTTTTTTCTGTCGAAGTATTTATCCCATCAATCAGAATGGCAAGGAAATTCCGGATCATATGAATCTTTTGTCTGCTGTTCAAGCGGAGAATCATGTGCGTACTTTGTGATGATGTCTTCTTTTGATGATTCACTCGTGAAATCCAGTTACAGCAACATGTGTGGGAGCGCGTCGCGTTGCAGGATCAAACCATGCTACCTTTGGGAGTCTCAGCAAGTACCAGATAAACTCTAGTGAGCTTATGTCAATACCTCATTTGTCCAATCGAGGGCATCTCTGATTTGTGCTCGTTTTCACACTTGAATGTTGACGTCGAGCATCCTCCTGTAAGAGAAGCCCGCTTTAAATCGTTTGTTAAGAATCGTGAGAACCATTTCCATGCGAACCCTACAGTGCTTTTCAGGCGGTTCCCCGTTTGCGGCGCCTTTGTTCTACTTAGAATGAACCAGGTGACGCCTTACCGCATGCAACCATGATCTTCCGAGTAGCTCCCGCGACTCAACTGAAAGTTTGAATGATCCACGAATAACGCCCTTGTTCTCCGAAAAGATTTAAACTCCACGAATGTAGGCAACACCCAGAGGCGTCCGGCAAAAACTAGTCTGATGCAAGACCTTACTCTCATCGTCTCACTATGTCTGACTCTACTGGGCATGGTTTCCGCTGCGCGAGTGCACGTTGATACCAAAGTCAAGGGGCCTCACAAGAAGACGAGCAATTGCTTTCCTGCCCTCAATTTTGAGATGCCTTCCACAGTACCGGCCGACTCACAGTTGTCTTCCTGGTGGTGCGATGCAAGTACGGAATACGCTTTCCTGGGCTTCAGCTACGAAGTCACAGCCTGTAGGCGATCTTTCTTTGCTTTTAGCATGCGTCTCATAGGTCACCTTCGACCGGAAGGCCAAAGCAGGTCACAACTCATATCTGAATTCAAGGACATCCGAAACCATTTCGACTCGCGCTACGTTCGACTTTACGGCGCTTGTGACCGCAAAAACTTCTAGTATGCTCCTTGCAGTTGTGTCGGCATTTGTATTGGTGTTGACGTAATGCTTATAGTGATGACATCGTCGAGGCTGCTTGGGAGAGTGGTCTGGGAGTGCATGCGCTCATCTGGGTAAGCTTCAATGTCGAAAACCTTCCTTAGCTTAAAAGCTGAACAAGCCTCACTTGGCATCTCCGCTAAGTTTGGCTTTGACGGTGATGACATCTGGGTTAGGCGGCACGACACGCTATTAGCAGCCCTACATGCAAACCCGAAAGCCAAATGGGTCACCCGAGTATTGCAATTCGGATCGGAACCGCTTTTCGATAATGTCTTGCCTCATCAACAACTCACCGAGCAAGTGCTAGCTGCGAAAAAGAATTTGTCTAGTCTGCATATTCCTGTAACTGTCTCTGAGCTTGCGTTCGGGTATATCTATCCTATTTCTCTTGTTTGTCTGTTCTGATTTGTTCGTATAGCTACCAGGAACGTGGTGGAGCCCAGGACGTACTCGATGCCATTGATTCAATTAATATTCATATGCTACCTTTCTTCTCCCAGCAGGCGTCAACTGGTAGGCAATAAGCTGAGTCAGTGTCGCGGTAACAAATGCCTGACGAAATCGGTTTTAGCGAAAAATGCCTGGCCTCTAGTCTTAAACGATCTACAATTTTTCATTGATAACGGCAATGGAAAGAAAATGTACTTTGACGAAGTGAGACCCGAATCATTATTACATAGTCAGGACATCTCACGAAGAATATAGAATGGATGGCCATCTGTCACCTCCGAAGGGGTACAACCCAACAGTCCCGATGCTGTCGCTGATATACCAAATGAACGCGTAAGCATCACTTCATAGGTAGCATGATCCTGATCTGAATCTCAGACGTTCTGATAGGATTACTATACACTATTGGACGATCATTGTAGCGATCTCAAAGAAGTCGTTGGCGGCGGTGTCGGATGGTTTGCTCACATCTATAGTGACGATCAAGAGCCGGGTTATGGGATATACAACACTAAAGGGGAACTGAAATTTTCCTTCAACCCTCGTACTTCATGCTAGCAAATGGATCGTAATGTATGCTCCACAGTCAAATTATCACATCCCCTTTAGCTGACCCGAACGACTGACCTCGTCATCTTTAGTGACGCACTCTCACGACGGAGCTGATTAGAGAATGAATATATTTTTTTGATCCGATCAAATACGATCGCGTTTCCTTCTTCAGTCTTCTCACAACCTTACTCCCTAGGCGTTCCAGTTTTGAAAGGACGAGTCTTAAGGACTCGTAACACGTTGTGATTGAGAGTAGCTTGATCTCTTGCCTGCCTGTTGCGGGATTTCCAAATCTTGAACCGCTCATCATGTCCTGCTGCATTCAGTGATGTATAATCTCCGTTTTTCAAACCGTATGTAACCCATCTGGGCAGTCTGTTCGTCTGGTGTTCAGGTGCAATGCTCTGTTGACGCCAAGCTGACCGTCAAAATCAACAAATCAAGGTCTTTATAATAGGGGGTTGGCTACTGAATGCACGTTGCAATCGCGCGGTTTCATTACATACATTGGTTTGAACTTACTTCAAGCGATTAGTGTGCTCTACGTGCTCTCTCTGCCAATTCTTCTGGAGCAACCAAACACCCTCTAATTCGCTTTTTGCGTTCTTTCTTGTTAAACTCTTCTGATCCTACATTTTTCACCATTCTCCTCGGTTCCAACCTCTTCTTTTGGCTTTTTTCCATTGTTCTGCATGGCTCTGGAGACAAAACCAGTCGCATTGTCTCTTACTATCCCGCCTACGCCCACCGCTGTACAGATGGCTACAGAAACTACTGTCGATGGCAGTAAGCTGTATTCTCACTCCACACAACAAGCGTATCGTTTTCCAGTCTCTCCTCTCAAACACCCCTTTCGCCCACGACAAAGCATTAGAATCGACACAGCAGGAGCACAAGCGGATCCTGTCATACAGCTGAAGGTAGAGGATGTCGTATCCGCTGACATAGTGGCCATGGCAAAGCTACTAGAGTCAATGAAGGGCACGCTCAACCAGGCCACAAGAGCATTTGATTTTGTTGCAGGAGATGTTAAAGTTATCGACAGTGTAAGTGATGGACACCTTGCTTAATGCACTAAGTTCAATGATATGTCTTAGGCACGCTGCGCGAGTACGGAGCTCGAAGATCAGACGACGCAACAAAAGACAGAGGTACAAGAACTTCGTGAAAAGTTGAGAGGTGAAGTGAGAATCGGCGGGCCAAAAATAGAATTGTGCAATAGGTTGATATTCAATTTTCAGGAACTTGTTGAGCAAGAAGCGGAAGATCGGGTTTGCTACGAGGTTGGAGTACCGTTTCCTGCCGCTTGGTTTTCATAGCCTTAATTTATTGTAGCCCAACGTGCAAACTTCCGAGAATCTTCAACACAAACTCGACGTGATATTCGAATCCAACGTTATTGCGCCTCAAGTCGATGACCAAATCGATCTGGATACTCCTCTTATCTGTCCTCAAGAAGATACAAGTACACCTCCTAAAATTCCTATACTGTAAGACTTTACTTGGTTTTATGCAACAGTGCACTAATCAATGTCTTCATTTGTAGTTTATACGAAGACGCCACAGATGATGAAGTCGACTGTTACGAAATTTACCAGTACAACTCTTGCCCGACGTTGAACACTGCAGCCTTGTTTCCTCCCACGGAAAATGTACTTACGTCGACCAAGATGCAAATCGCGTAAGTTAATTTTCGAGAGATGGTGTAGAAAAGGATTTAATGCCTCGTCAGACTCTTTGATGAGCCTAGCGAGCATGAGCCTCCTCCACCTTCCCCTGCTCCGGTAGCAGGCCCGATTCGATTCTTGCTTCGTCCTCTGCCCACTCCTGAACAATCTCCCACTTATGTTGTCCGCAATACGTTATCTTCTGCAGCATCGTCGTGCTGTGCCACACCAAGTACAGAGTATCCGAGAGTACCCGTTCCTACTCCCACAACCAACGAGCCGACTTTCATGGTTCTGCCTATAAACAGTGCGCCGGTCAGTGCATTGACACCTAATTCATCGTCCTCCCCTCGTGCTCCCAGGGGTGCCAATCTCTTGCTCGCTTTAAGTTCTGAACGGAATAGAGAATTATTAAGGCATCATGACCTGGATGGGTTTGTCGTGCCTACGCCGATGGCAGCATGGCCTAAGACGAGGACGATTGTAAAGACACCCAGGAGTCTGCGTGCTTCGCCGCTCATGATCCCTCCACCCTTGGAAACAGCTTCTGTGGACGTGCAGCATTGCAACAGAACTCCCAAGTCTGTCCCCGATACTCCTGTTGAGGTATGTGACCGGTGAGTCGCGGATAATTGCATGACTAAAAACAAGATTGAATACTAGTCTCCGGTGCTCTTCGTTCCCCCACCTCGTCCAGGGCCACGAGCGGGCAATTCGTTTACTGACAACCTGAAGCTGTTGCCCCCTTTAGTTATCACCTGAGATATAGTACACGTAGTTTTTGTCCTATTTGTAGTTTTAAATTGTATCGTTTCAGATCAGCGCTGCGGCTGTGTTACTAAAATGATGGGAAGCGGTAGTGGCAACGCTATGACTACTTAACTGCTGATCCTCATGCGCGAGTAGCACCGCTATTTGCTGCTGGATCACAATAGCCAACCACCCACAATGCTAATGCCAATACGCCGTCTCCTCACATTTCTTCCAATATTCCTTCTACTCACCGTCACTCTTTTCTATGTATTTCAGAATCAGTATCAGCTTCGGAACGCCATTTCTTATGCCAGCCGACCACTTTGGGATCACAGCGAGGCGCCCCAAAATGTTCTACCGCATTTCTACTCGGAGGGGATTGGGATGGATGCTCATACCTGTATCCTCCATGGTTGGACAAAAAGGGCGAATGAGCCTAATGTGAAGGTGTTGGATGCAGTGCTTATGAGCACCGAGCTTGATTTGTTGGAGATACGGCTGAACGAACTCGATTCAGTGGTGGATTACTTTTTAATCGTCGAGTCAAATGCCACTTTCACTGGGTTGCCGAAGGATACCTACTTCCGAAACAACAGGTCGAGGTTCGCCAAGTTTGAGGACAAAATCGTCTATCAGTTGTGAGTTTACTTTGGCTCTCATCTGTCGTGTTGGTCCAGTGCTGAAAGTTCACAGCCTTCCTGGCTACTCGCTGGCTAAGGGCGAGTCCGCATGGGATGTGGAAGCACGCACACGAGGTGCCATGTCTAGTCTAATCAGTCAACAAATGCTACGATTCCCAAGTTCAACCAAAAGCCTAGTAATCATGTCTGACGTGGATGAGATACCTTCTCGCCATACCGTGCAGCTCTTGAAAACTTGTGACTTCGGTGAAGCCATCCATCTGCAGCTCCGCAATTTCCTGTATAGGTATGTCGATATTGGATGCTCATGATATTGCCGCTTACTGCCTTTCCATAGTTTTGAGTGGTTTTTGGGACTTGGCAGCTGGAGAGCTAGTGCACATATCTGGAACGAACAAAGCTATTATCGCCATTCCAAGAGCACCGATAGAATTCTTGCAGATGCTGGATGGCACTGCAGTTACTGCTTCAGGACTATTCCGGAATACATCGTCAAGATGAAGGGATTTTCGCATGCGGACCGCATTGGTGGACGAATCGATCTACTTGATCCTGGGTACATTCAAACGACTATTTGCAAAGGCCGGGATATATTTAACATGCTTCCGGAGGCTTACAGCGTGCGTTCTGTCTTCTCATGATGTTACCTGAAGCTGATGCGGGTATGTAGTACGTAGACATGTTCTCTCAGTTGAATCTTGATCCGTAAGTATCTCGATAGGATGACTCAACATGTATTTGCTAACGAGTCCCTCTAGGCTTAAGACCGCAGTCGGTCTACCACGATATCTGCTTGAAAATGCGGAAAAGTTTCGATTCTTACTTCCCGGCGGTTGCTTAAGACAGAGTTGATATATGTATTTTAGTACTTTGCTTTGGATGACTGGTCACTAGCTATTACTCTAATTCAGTTTGTCATGTGATGCTATGCCACAATTCTTTCCCTTCACCACTTCACAGAGTTGACCTCCAGGAGCCCCGCTGGCTCTCACATTTCCACCATGGCCGACCTCAAAGCATATCTTGCTGAGAAATACATGTCAGGTCCCAAAGCAGATGCCATTCTTTCGCGTACGGCACCAAAGAAGAAAAAGAAACGCAAGGCAGATGGAACTGTCTCTACATCGAACGCCCCGTTCATCAAGGACGATGACAGTGGTTGGGGCATGGAACAAAATAAGGAAGAAGAAGACGAATTTGCGGATGCAGTCGTGGCTTCTGACCGGTCATTCAAGAAACGCAAAGTCGCTACTTCAGATGCGTCTATTTGGGTAACAGTTCAAGAAGGCGAGCGCAAACCGGAAGAAGAGGAAACGACACCAGCAGATGAACAACCTGTTGTGGTTGAGACGGAAGAATCGTCTCGTGGAGGAGGGCTAATGATTGCCTCCAAATTGCGCAAGATGATGCCGACAAGTCGATTGTCAAAGCAAGAGACGGCGACAGTAGAAGAAATGTCTCAAGCTCAGGAAACGGTGTATCGTGACTCGAGTGGTAAACGAATAGACACCAAAGCGGAGAGGGCTGCTGCTGCAAGGGCCAAAAGGGAGAGGGAGGAGAAGGAAGCCCAAAAAATGGAATGGGGGAAGGGATTGGTACAAAAGGAGGAAGAAGAGAAAAAGAAACAGGAGCTGCAGAAGCTAAGGGAAAAGGCTTTTGCGAGACATGCAGACGATAAAGACTTGAACGAAGAGCAAAAAGCGAAGGAATTGTGGAATGATCCCGCTGCGGCCTTCCTAACGGTTCGTCCCTGTTTATCCTGCATGAAAAATCAGTAACTGACATAGTCGTCAATCTCGTGCAGAAAAAGAGGTCCAAAGGTCCTCGGAAGCCGGAGTATAATGGCCCGCCGCCACCTCCAAACCGCTTTGGTATAAAACCGGGCTATCGCTGGGACGGTGTCGGTGCGTATTACCATTTTTCATTTACCTTTTATCCCGTACCCACGCATGAATTCCAGACCGTGGTAATGGTTTCGAGAAAAAACTATTCCAGACTCTCAATGAACGGAGGCGAAGAGGGCAAGAAAGTTACAATTGGAGTGTGGACGACATGTAACCGGTGCAGCATACCCAATTCAATCATATGCTGTCTCTCAGTCTTGAAAGACCGAGTGATTTGCTGCTTGGCTGGGTGTTCCATCGGCTAAATGGTACAGCATACATCGTGATGGGATGACAACCTTCAGACGACATTTGTATTGACATACATTTCATGTTAAGATATCAACGTACACAGCAAGACACGACGACAGGAACAAGTCTAAACCTGTGTTGGCTGGCTAAGGGGACGAATAGGTAATAACTCTACAACACTGAGAGTGATTGGGAATTGGAAGGACTCGAGTAGTCGGAGGGTATCGAGAGTGATAATACATGTGATTAAGGCGCGAGCTGTAAATTGTAAAGCAGGTAGCGGTCATAATGTGTGTCATGAAAAAAGATCGAGAAATTTATATGAATTCCGGTCGTAGTTGTAAAATATGCCAATTTGATCCAACCTATCAAGCAGGTCCAAAGATCATGCTCCGTCGGCGCCTCGCTCGTTCAAGGGGGGTTATTTCATCATCTAATGTTAGAGCTGGATGGACATAGTCAACATTACCGCGCTTTGATAGTTTTCAGGACCTACATGATGTTGAGCCATCCATTGATACATCGGCATCCCCAGCTGCCTCCTGCGGATCCACTTCGGTAGGAGTAGACTCCATTGAACTGTGTGATATGAGCTTGGGCAACATTGAGCGGCGACGCTGAATTCCAACTTTCAGCGCATAACATGAGAAATGACATTATATGGCAAACCTTGTTAGTTCCAGCAACGTTCATGTCTTTCAAGTCAATCAAATATGGCGTCTCCTCAACACGCCGCCGTTGCTCAACGCAGTCCACGACCCAAGCAATCCCAACAACTGAAGGTTTAGGATCTCGAAGTAGCCTACATTTTGATTGAGTTGGTTCTTGCGGGCGAAAATTCAGCTGCGTACCGATAACGACTGATTGTACTCATCAGTCCATTTTTGAAGACGATATGAGTACACGTTTGCCCAACGCGAGCTAGAAGCTGCGCAGGTGTTTTCAGTAAATTTATATAGGCATCAACGACGAAAGACAAACCCTGGCACCCAAACTTTCCAACATTTCCACGAAAAGTGAACCGGCTTCCTCCCCATCATCCGTTTTCACGTCTACGAAGATAACACAGCCATTCAGGATATTTAATGCTTCCGTCTTCCTTGCTGACATTGAATTATCCTTCTTCTTCTTCTCTCCACTAATCTTTACTGATCCCTCAATACCAGAGCTTGCTGAGGGACTCTGGGACTCTGGGTTCGCGACCGCTTTGGCTGCTTGTCGAGCACTAAAACGAGTGCCCATTACGTGAGGAGCAGCTTTATCGGGAGACTTACTGAACCTTGAAGGCGTTTTTGTGCCCTCGCTCGCGACATCGTTGGTGGTAGAAGTTGTTGGGTAGGTGCTACTTGCACTTCTTGCAACTTTCCGAGGTGTTACAGGCGGACCCATGCTCCCTTTCCCGTAGGCTGGTGCCGCGCTCAATGACTGGGACAGTTGAGAGAGAGCAAGCGACGCTCTCCGTGAAGAGTCTTTCTTCCACGCCCTTTCTCTGTTATCCTTCTCTTTGTCTTTACCGCCGGAAATGCTGTTTGTGTCACCACTTGAACCAACTACCAGCATCTCACCATCCACGTTCGCTGGCGGGGTCGTGAACACGTCTGTTGGTACCGTATTGGCTCCTTCATCCGCGGTTTCAGATCTCTCATCATTTGCGGGCAGCGGATCATCCATGGCGATGTCATGAGTCATGCCACCCTTGACTGGGCTTCCCTCTACGACGGGCAAACTCGATTTCTTGCTGACCTTCTGTACCAGTCGCTTGTTTGCCATGGGGAAGAAACCTCCGCTTACACGACTTGAGCCTCCGATGCTAAATATGGCCTTGCCCTTTCCTTTGGTGCTGAATCCACCTAATGTTGGTTTGCCACTTCCAAGCAGTTGATTCTTGGCCGAACGAGGATTTGTCAACGAAAACCCAGATTTCGCGAAGAAATTCGTCATGGGTTTCTGGACGAGTCGTGGTTTACCCGTTGAAGGTCCAGCTTGGGTTTTGTTCGAGGCCGTACCAACGGTCAAGGAAGGCGGATGCATCGAATTTTTAGCTAGAAGTCCAGGACCTTGCGGCTGTTCAGATAGTAACATATCATCGTCGTCGTCACCAACATCACCATCTTTGTCAGGATTAAACCCTAAGCTGGTACTAGGCCTTGGTGGAACGGGCATTTTTAGCTTCTCAAGAGCATTCGATAGTGTTGAAAGAGATGATCCGTTCAGTTTAACCCCAATGTCGTCCGCTGCAAACGCGTATATATTTCAACCTTTCACTAGGAATTTTGGAGACTGATACTTACTTGAAGGATGACGGAACATTGAAACTGCCCTTGCAATCTTTGTAGGGGAAGGCGAGCCCTCCATCGAAAATCGTGGTTTCGACGTTGTTTTTGCAAGCGAAATCTTCGCAGGACTTGAACCAGGAGTACGGAATTCTGTGAGTGCAGGCGAGCTAGTTTGCATAGGGGAACCGGGAGGTAGAATTTGTTCCTTCGAAGGAGGTTTCTTGGTGGCAGTGGGGGCCGAGGGTTCGCGAGAAATGCTGGCTGTAGTATTAGCTCGGGGACCTGCGATGAAATGAGAAGATGCAAACAAAAGGCGGATTTTGCTTACGACACCCGGCGGTAGGCTTCAGAGGAGATTGAGGGGGCCGCATTGCACTTCGAGTTACACGGCTTGAAGAAGGTATGATGCTTCGCGCTCGTTTTCGTGTTACAGGTTTCGGTTCAATATGCTGTGCAACTTGTTCAGTTGATGTATTTAATGCAATCTCGGGTTGTGAAGTTGGTTGAATCTGCTTCTCTACCGACATCCCAGGAACCTCAACGTTTTGTTCCTCTAACATTGGATCTTGTTGTTTCAGTTCGGCAGGTATAGATGCAGCGCGCGTTTCTCCGTGTTCTACCTGTCCTTCATGTACAATAGCTGGTAACGCTGTAGGTCTCTCTTGAATGTCCATCAGAGCGTTGGTCCCAGGTTCAGTATTTGACAAAGGGATGGAGGTAAGAGGAGGAGAGAGTATACGAGGGACAGCTAAAATTTCTGCTTCGATTATAGGCTGCGTTATGGACGGGGGGAAGGGAGAAGCGATAGGTTCCTCTGACGGCAAAGGCATCGAAACGATGGACTCCGCGCGCGTTATAATTTCTCCACTAGCCGGAATCTCTTCTGCAGGCGTTGACGATATCTCTTTGGCCTCCGGTTTAGCCACCTCTTCCTGGTCATCATCTTCATCGAATATCACAGGCTCAAATTTAGTTGGTACGGGGGGTTTTGGTTTTTCGTTGCGACGCATTCGATCCTTCAGGGGAATCCTTCTCACCCGGGGTTCTGCCTTTGCCTTTGCCTTAGCATCGTTGGACTTCGTAACTGCCTTGATTTTTTGTGATGCAGCGATTCCCTTCCCTTTATCTTTCGATTGCTTTGTCTCTCCCTGCTTGGTGGCATTCTTCATGAGAAATGTGAAAGCATTTGGACGCGAAGAAGAGCTTGAACCCTTATGAGCCGTCATCTTGAGCGAAGACTTTCCCACATCCTCCGTCGTAGGTATGGGTTTGTCCAAAAGCCGAAGGGGAGGACCAATAGACGGCCGCGGAATTTGACTACGAGAGACAGCTTTGGGCACACCGGATGCATTCAGAGCGCTTTCAGGTTTCCCAAAATCTGGTCGCGGTATTGGCTGGAGCGATGAGCTGGCTTCGGAGTCCTATCATAACAGATGAGATGATAGAGGAAGCAATTTGAAACATACTGACCCTCTCGGGCGGAAATGTCCTGCTTTCCTTGGTATTTTGACAGTTTTCTCCCTCTGCAATGAGTGCCTGAGGAAGTGGAGTTTCCGGCAGAGGCGACAGAGGCGACATGGGAGGATCAAGACCTAATCCACCTGGTAAAGGAGTCGCAAGAAATTTGGTGGATGAGTCGATTGGAGGTGGTAAGAGGATCGGAGACTTGGGAGGCAGGACAGATACCTCGAGCACGGAGGTGGTTGCAGCCATGGAATTTTCTGTAATCGCAGGGTTAATCGGTATTGAATTTTCGTCTACTTCCATGAAGGCTTTGTGTTCGCCTATGACTACTTCAGCTTGCGGAAGCCCTGGTGTCGGTGACTTGCGGGGACTGGGATAAACATTGAGTCCATGATACTTGTCGGGTGAATGAGAAGGGGATCGAGCGCGAATTGGAGACAAGGGCAACTTTCTGAGATCGAGCAACGGCAACGATGAGAATGATGGAAACAAGGGCACCGACTGTGCCCGGGTTTTACTCGTCAGTTCCGTTAATGACTGGGTTGTCTCAGATTTCGGTAGGTCAGAAGTAGAGTTCGGTTTACTTCTGGGTGATACGGTTGCAACGCGCTTGTAGGACACTCTTTGGCTGGGTCCCAGGTTCGGCTCCGAATGGATTCGAGCATGGTTAGTCTTGACGACGGAACTTCTCGTCTTCCCTTCACTCAAATCCCACTTCATCCGCTTTAACTGTCTCCCGATAGCCTCGTTCAAGGCTCCCTTGCTATATTCGTCAGTCGCCGGAGGCGATACCGAGCGTTTAGAGCCTAGAGGATTGGGAGGTCTGTTTGATGCCAGCAATTCGTCCTCGCTATCGTCCACAAAGCGCCTGTCTTCTGGAGGCTCCGAGCGTAGTCTAGCGATATTTCGCGCATTTTTCATTGGAGAATGTTCCGGTACCTTGAGGACATCGTCGGAAAGCCTGATCTGGGATCGAGTTCTCCTTTCTAAGAATGGGTTGGTCGTCATCGGAGGCGTCGGGGCATGAGCTCGCTATGCGTAACACAAGAAGGCTGTTGAACGGGGCGATGGTAGGAGGAGTAAAGAGGCAGACTGACCTAGGGACGCAGTGCAAGACAGCGGAGAAGACCAACGCGACGATTCCAGCCAGTCACGTGCACCTCATATGTCAGTTCCCCGTTCCCACTTGATCACCGCGCAAAATGTTTTTCTCCTCCTTCCATCCCGTCCGTCACCAGTCGCTGCGCCGTCTGTCGGAGAAATGCATACAATCCAGGGCATATCGACCACCCAGAAGCCTCTTTACTCGTTGCCAGACACGACAGATCGCGACCATCATTAAACCCTCATTCCAACTGCCTCCGACGCAAACGTTAGTATGGCAAAGTACTCGTGCCCCGAGTCACTCACCTCATTGAAGCATAGAAAACTTCCTTTCGAGTCTCCAAAGAGTATTCTTATTGTGAACAAATTGCGGACTCAACCTGTCATTCTGGCCATTGACGCCTTTCTTGAGTGAGTTGAAGGCGGGATACTATTTCGCCGTTCACATTCTCAAAGAGAGCCCTCAGGCATGTTCACACCACTTATCCCGGTGTGCGAGTCTTTCATGAAGACAGGCCCGACATTCCCCACGGTGCAGAGGTATGGAGACCGGGTGGGTGATGCAAATGTGTTTTGTGTGTGCTCTATCCATTTATCCACGTCAAGGTCCGAAAGCAGAGAACATTGACCTCGTCGTAACTTTGGGAGGCGATGGAACAATTCTACATGCCTCTTCATTGTTCAGTACCGGTGCAGTTCCCCCAGTCCTTAGTTTTTCTATGGGCACACTAGGTTTTCTTTTACCATTCCGTGAGTGAAATATCACTCGTGTAAAATGCTTCTTATGAGCCGACTATTGATTTAATTTTAGACATTGACGACTTCGCGAAGGCATTGGAATGCGTTTTTGATGACAAAGCCACGATCCTTAATCGAATGCGCTTAGCATGCACATTCTATGATAAAGACCTCGAGAAAAAGAGCAAAGACGGCGATGGTTTGTGCTTAGCCTCCTTCGTGTGCTAATGGAAACTCATAGTTCATCAGACTGGCAAGTAATGAACGAATTAGCTCTTCACAGAGGCTCTAGTCCTCATCTCAATACCATTGATATCTTTGTGGACGGTCAACACTTGACCGAGGCTGTGGTGTGTGAGAGTTACAATTGATATTTCACTGTCTCAAAACAAGTCATAGTCCGATGGCCTCATCGTCTCAACCCCGACGGGATCAACAGCTTACTCTTTGTCCGCAGGCGGCCCTATCGTGCATCCTTCACTCAGTGCGTTGGTTCTTACCCCCATTTGCCCCCGAAGTCTGTCATTCCGGCCACTCGTATTTCCCGCATCATCTGTCATCACGCTACAAGTATGTAACCCTTTTGTACTTCCTATTCGGCTAATGATCGAATAACTCGACAGATAGGCGACCGCAGCAGATCTTCTGCGGGCGTGTCTATGGATGGTAGAACTTCGCACATCCTGAACCCGGGAGAATACGTCAACGTTCAAGCATCACCATATCCAGTCCCCTGTATCAATAGGTCTTCGATTCTAGACCCAGATCATCAAGATGAACAACATGAAGGAGCTGGACCCGGCAAGGATGACGATTGGGTTCGTGACATCAACAACCTCCTGCAATACAATGCTACTTTCCGAAGCAAAGCGCTATTGCGGCATAGTCGGACATGATTGCGTTCATGAGCACAAGCAAGTCTTCACGAGTCATCCGATTTATCAAAAACGCGCCTTGCTGACGCTCGCAATACATACTACTATATAACCAATCAAACAGATTGATTTCGGCTGGGAATTATCACAGTTGCAATAGTGGGCTGTCCGCCATCCTGGATATACTAGAACACAAATTACCTATTATTTCATCAATCTGTACAAATATTGAAGAAATCTTCACGCCATCGTAATTTCCAGAACTTTTGAATAGGGAAGACACATAGCCCCCTTCCTTTTATGCCGCCCAAAGCTCTCTTTCCCGAGACCAGGAGATCGTATTGTATGATCTTTCGCATCTTGATAGTCTCTTGGGTGAGGGTGAGCACTTGGCGACCTTAGTGAATATGCCACAAGCGAGTCGATCAGTTGTAAGAAGTATCATCATATTCGACAGATATTTACGGATGAGATGCAGCCCAGGACAGACAAGATGGTTTAACAATTTCCTAGAAGAACAACGCTACAGTACCCTCATGTATCCAGTTCAGCTAATAATGAGAATGCGCTTAACGTTCCTGGACTCTTTCTCGACAGCTTTTGACGCGGTGCTGTGATGGTACCAGCATTTTTCTGAGCATTCTTCTGTTTTTTTCCGCGATCTTCCCTATAAGCTTCCACTAAGCCATCCTGGCATGCATCCCACACCTCTGCTCCAATGATATCGTAGGTAAAACTCGAATGGCGAGACAGGTAGGAATGGAGAAGTTTGAAAGAAAGCCGGTGCGTGACTGGCGGAATCAGTGTGGTCAATAATAGTGCCTGAGCTAAATGATTGATAGACTCCAAAGTAGCCAATAGCTGAGCCGATAGTTGTACGTTTCTATCCTGAATCGGTGGGAAGTCGTTATTAGCTCTCGGTAAGTCTGGCCATGAGAGTACAACTGCCAGGAAACATCGTGCCTCATGAGTCGTCCACTTTTCTTTCTCCTTGTCCGATGATCCGGTTTCGACTGCCCGATGGCGCAAGCGTGATACAATCCACCGAATCGCCAACACGGGCTGCAATAAGTCAGAAGGCAGGCATCGCACGGAAGGCAAGTCCGAATCGAGTATCCGAAGGAAGACAGTAAAACGATCCTCCGGTGATTTTTGGACGAGGGAGATGATATCATCTTCGTCTGGGTCGTCTGGTACGGCAAGGGAAATGGAAGAAAGTAATTCGTGGAGAGGAGGTACAGATATGATCTCGGAAGCTATTCGGGTGCCTCGACGCAAGTACTCTGTTATTGTCGGTGTTCCTATACGATTTGATCTCTGAGACACGACAGATGCTGGCGCATCTGTAGCCGAGTCGTCATCAGAGATATGGAGACGCTGCAACTCGCCCTTGAGAGGAGCTAGAAAATCAACTTTCTCCTCCTCGCTGTCAACCTCTACTACGTCAATGAGTTCATCCTCAGCCCCGCTGTCATTGTTCCCGATTCCAATTCCATCTTTATGCGTAGAGTTTTCAGTAACTGAGGCGACTTCAACACCGTCCTGTTCGGCGATCGGAAGTCCAAGTGAATCGTCTAGAATGGAATATATCCAAACGCGGAGGGGACTTGTGATGCTGCGAGAGACCGTTTCCAGATCAGGCGTCTCGAGGAACAACCTCGGCCAAGACGTGCCAGTATTTAAGGCATCCATCAATTTTGGAGAAAACTCTCCGCTCCTGTATGCTTGTACATAATGATCCCGAATGGCAGCGCACTGTAGAAATGCGGGACTTTGTCCGTCGAGTTCATCGCTTTCCTCTAGTACACGTCTAGACATAGAAGGCAGCAAGGGACAAAGATCCGGGTCGTGCAGGGCACATATATCGTTTGTCCACAGCGAATTATCGCCTTCGTGTTTGGTAATTGCGTACTGCAGAGTAGCTGTAACAACTTTGTCAATGATGGCATCCACTTCTCCCGATGGGAGAGGAGTGACCAAACGAGATAAGAGGAGATTGACTGTGCGGTCAATAAGATCCATAACACTCCCTACTTGGTGTTTGTTCTTCTTCCTGGGGGTCGTAGGTGACAAAATACTCCGCATAGCCGCTGCTGCTGTTTCAATGCGCTGGATGATAGATAGTCTTCTATGGAAGAACTGAGATTGAATGGAACGCCTGTCAGTTTCGGAATGGGAAGTGAAGTCGTTCCCAACAAGCGCACCGAGAAGAGGAAGGAGAGTAACTGGTAGTTTGAGATGAGCGGCAAGGACATCTGGATGATAGACCGAACATGATAAACGAAGGCTTTGTGCGCCTTCTGGAGGAAGGATGCCGCGCCCAGCATTGATCTCCCGCTTTTTCTTGAATTTATTTTTGTGCACTTGCTGGAAGTCATCGCCAGGATCATTGTCAACTAGGGGTGACTGATCAGGTACCACCGATTCCCATACCATGTCATCCAGAGGAATGTAGCCAAGATATCCACGAGCGTTCAGGATGACAAAGTCCGAGTCGTTGCCAACGACATACCCACTCACACGACCAGCAAGCTCAACTGAATACGGATCACCTTCTTCATCTGCATACAACACTTCTAACGCAGCATTCTTCTGAGCAAGTTCCTCAAGAATATGGGTGCATGTCGAATAGGACAATGGTGGAAGTATTCTGGTTTCATTAAGAAACCTGGGGGTCGACCTTGAAGTGGAAGAGGTCCGAAAGAAAAGCAGTGCAGGCTGTATGTGTGATTGTCCCAAGCGGTTGACCATCGTCGGAAATTTGAGATCGGGGCAAGCACCTTCGAGATTTCGAAGTCAATGAATAGTGTAGATAATCGCATTGAATGCCTGACCGTCAAAGACAAAGTATATCTTCAAGCCAAGTCGGATCCAAGCCTCGACCGTCTCGATGATTAATTTGGAGAATTCGGGGTATTCCCCGCCACATACCCATGGCAGTTTGGAATCCTGATAGAGGTTGTATATAAAGCTAGCAGAGATTAGCGGTAGCAGCTGAAGCACTGAAGCCTACATCGACTCACGACCAGCCATCTACCACTATCGAGACCACATTTCCCGACGCTGTAGGAAAACTAATTGATTTGGAAAGGGTGCGGCTGTTTTCGCGTAGATAGGTGGTAAGCCCATGTACGCCCATTCCACCATTAATCAAGAGAAAACGAAAGCGAGGACGGCGGAAGCAATATCCAATTCCCCTTCGGGGGCTGTGGACATGCTTAATAACAAGTCATCTTTCATGGCAACATGGCCGAGTGGTCTAAGGCGCTGGAATTAGGATCTATACCTTCTATCCAGTCCGCAAGGGCGTGGGTTCGAACCCCACTGTTGTCAATTCATCACCATTTTATTTACGCTTTTATTTTTAAGGCGCTCTGAGCTCAAGCTTTCAAAAACTTGGTGTGTTCTCGTGATGGTGCATGACTGAGCAGCAGAGAAAAAAATCATTGTCATCTATTAGAAGCTGCGAGACAAAGTAGAGACTGGTATTAGAAATTTTAGTTCAGGCATGGGGAGGCAAAATCCTTGCCGGCAGGTACGCCAGCAGCGCAATGCTGTCTATCTATCTACACGTTGTAAACTTAAATGCATTATGAATGAAGGGGAGAGTTTTTACAAATGATGACCTCGGGAAAGGAATGAAGTGAGTTAACTGGAGTTGTAAGTTCGATGCTGTGATTTAGCAGGTATATCAAGATAGAGATATGTCAGGATGAGTTCTTCTTATCGTCTTCCTCATCGGCCGCCTCATCCTTCTCCTTCCAACGTTCATAGGCATGAGCGACAGATTTGCTCGCGAGCTGAAATGGTTCTTTGGTCCAAGCCATATCCCAAACTCGCCCTGCAAACGCTTTTTGCTCTCCCGACTTAAAGCTGTCATACGTGATATTGAGAACTTTGACTGATGGTGCCAGCAGCTTGTTAATCTTCTCAAAGAGAGATGGGAAGTCGGGAGGTAGGGAGACGAGAATTGCTTTCGAACTGTCGAAATTCGTCACTGATGAGTTAAGTGAATCGAGAAGTTGTACAGACCTGGTATCCGGTAAAGGTCGCGGAGGAACATTAGGCACCCAAACTCTATCTTGCGTTGAAGCACCATTTGATTTCTGCTGCCGTATGGTGTTTTCGTAATCCTGCCATACCTCCCTCCGTTTCTCCCTCATGGCAGCCACTCGTCGCTGTCTTTCAAAATCCATTGACATAGAATCCATCTTTTCATGAGCGGCCAGCCGTCCTTTACCCGTCCAAAGATACAAGCCCTCATCCCAACTCTTCGGAGGATCGGGTGGACGACGTTTATAGCTTGAATCCTCAGGATCTTCTGGGGGACTACCACCTAGCACACGCGGCAAATTTGCAGCTTGTCCTTCAGCAGGTAGTGGGTATATTGCTTTGCCGTTCGAGTCTAGCGCCTTGTGCCTTTTGAAAGTAAGGATGTTCTTGACTTCATGTGGAAAGACTTTGCGAACACATAGACTCCGACAATATGGTTCCTTGCCATGAATCCGCCCAGTAACTGACTGTGAACAGTAGGTTACACACCACTCATCCTTTTGCAAGGAAAATTGACCTGTATATATGGCGGTGAATAGAGCAGATATAAATATGAAACAAAAAGCACTTGCCCTGCGGAGGAGTGAGAATCTTGATTGTCGGCCAGTTAGCAAATGGTGGTTTTCTGACTTCTTTTTGCTGTTGCTGAGATGATGCTGGTTGCGATTGAGCAGAAGACATGAAGCTCTAGTCAAGATCGCCGTGAGTGAATAAAGGTTGTGCTACTCTCTGCTTACATCACCCTAAGCGGCTAATCGGCGGTCACCGAAGCGGAGTTTCAAACCCCGCGCCGCGTACTGAAAATGCTTTTGGAAAAAAATTATTCGTTCTTGTAACCTCGCGTTGTCCAAAGTATCGTTGTCGCAGCTTCCGCACAGAGAGTCAACTTCTCTGATGACTCTCAAATTTCAGCTGTGGGGAAAGTCCCCGGAGATACAGAGCATATCCTCGGTTCACTTATGGAAAGCGGCTGGCTCTGAGCACGACAGCTTTGGATCGAGGATGTCCAAGAATCGTATTGCCTTGCGCTGAATGGGAGTTAAATAACTACCTTCGCGTTTTGGCTCCGTCTTGTGACACTCTGCTGCTTGTGCTCGATGACCGACTGGCCTTGAAAGGGCGTCAAGGCGCGAAGATATGAGCGTTTTGGTGTTTCCCAGTTTGGTTGGAGGGACGGCATCTTGTTGCTCATAGCTACAGTTATACGATGGTGGACTCGCTTGTTCGAGTCTTTCAACTCAATGGGGCTCACTCTTGGTCAACGCGAGCCTTATCTTTCATATTTTTTTCCTCATTATTTCGAACTTCGTGTTCGTTTTCTGCAATCAAAAAAGATTTTCTAAGGTATGTTTACATGTTCTTTTCTTCTTCAATGATGCTTCGATGCTTTTGTATTGAATTTCTTCAAGGTGTATCTCTTCATTTTGCAATGGGAGATGTGCACCAGAATTTGACATCCCTGACTTTATTCTTTAATCCTATTCAGCAATCACTAAACTGAATTCAACAGACTGTTTTGCATACAAAATTCCGAGTTAGGGTGGTTAGTAAACTTTGTACAACTGTGGTATATACTTGTGAGATCTTCAATCATCGATGAATATACTTTCTGTCAGTTTCCGTCAAATGATAAAGTTCATAGTTGTGCCTTCACGTCCTCGTCTGCAGGGTCACGTCCACGTAGTTCTTCCTTCGCGCGATCACGAAGCTCGCGGCGCAAGATTTTGCCAGCCGCACTATGGCAACATGCCCGTCAATCCTTTGTTAGACGCCCAAAACGACAGGACATACCTCTTCGGGACAACATCGACAACAATCACGCCTAAGCAAAGTCAGGATTTCCGAGCGCCTGAACTCTGAATGTACAATCCAACTTACCTCCTCGGAGAAACTTGTGCCTAGCGACCTTTTCTTGAATCCACTTCTTCACATGCTGGCTAAATGCTTGCTTCTGTGACTCCGACTTGACCTCTTCAGGTCTAGCATGAACGACGTATGCCCTAGGTAATTCCGTGGCCTGTTTCACGCTCTCGACACCAATTACAGCAGCATCGGCAATATCGGGGTGGGTAAGGAGTACACTCTCAAGCTCGGCGGGAAGAACTACCATGTCCAAATTGAGGATGGAACCACTTGTGCTGCTAGGATGGAAAACGAACCTTGGAAACCCTAAGCAAAGAAGGTCAATAATCAGCCTGGGTTCAGGTGGATTGAAGTGTACGTACGTTGTATTTTATAAGCTCTTTACGACGATCCACAATATAGAAGTATTCATCTTGGTCTCGAATTGCAATATCACCGATCTTGAACCACTTGTCAGGAGTTATAGCGTCTTTGGTAGCGTCAGGTCGGTTCAAATAGCCCTGTTGTTCACATTATCCATCAACACATCAAGTCGATGAGAGGCTGAATTAATGACACACCTTCATAACACTAGGTCCTCGAAGCCATAATTCTCCCGGCTGTCCCTCCTCAGCGTCAATCTCGCCATTGTCGTCAACAACAAGTCGAGCCTCGAGATTAGGCAACAAAAGGCCGATACTCCCACTTTTATGGGAGCCGGTCCAGGGCTGAATGTGCGTTGTAGGCGAAGTTTCTGTAAGACCATAGCCTTGCAATGTAAATAAACATGATTCGTTGGTCCGTTTAAATTCTAATCGCCCATTGACGTATAAGATAAAGACAATGAGACAAGGCTATAGAGGGAAAGGGTTCAACTTGCAGCTTTGGTGAGAGCGGCACCCAACGGAGCAGCACCAGAGAACAAACATCTCAAGCTTGATAGATCGTATTGGTCGACAGCTGTGGTAAACGTCAGAAAGAAGCATTCTTGGTTAGGGGGCAAAGCGACTTGATTCACCCGGATGCCGTGCAAGAACGACGAGAACAGGGGGGACGACAAGAGCTATATTTATTTATATTTCTCGATCGCTGCACAAAATTGGACGGGATCGAATCTGGACATTACTACAGTTGGGGTACCCTGCGTGAAAGGATAGTGTAAAAGCTTGGTGGTACCTATCGGGAGACTAAGCGTCAATTCAAAGCAGTGAGTACGCAATGCTTACCATAGATATGGTAGAACGGCAGAAGAGCAAGCACTCTGTCGTTCACATAGAAGGGGGAGAAAAAATCCCTGACGATCTTGAGCACTGAAATAATATTCCTATGCGTTGTCTACGAGAAAACGTTGCTATTCGGAGAAGACGAAGTGAGTACGGCGGATAAATGCACCTCGACTCCCTTTGGCTTCCCAGTTGTGCCTTTGAACATGCGGGTCAACAAAATCAGATCAGCTGCCTGATCCGCAGATGCAGTAGATTAAATATACCGGAACTATAACAAAGGTAAACCGTTTCGTTGGCATCTTCACCATCGAAACGTTCCTCTGTAAGAAGGGAGCCCTTTCCCAGCAAGTCCGCCAACTCTGGCAACCGCGCAGCATCCGTGCTCCTCGGAGCATCCGGACCTCCAGCCCATTTCAAGCTTGGGCTGAGGACGACAATGCGTTTATCGGCCTCGGCCTTGGAAATGCCTATTTGTTGGAATGACTGACGAAGGACAGGGAGGCCGTCTTAGTAGTGAAAACGATTTTTGCACCGCTGTCAATATATTGGAAAGCTGACTCCTTGGCATTGTAGGCGTTGTTCGCGAGGGTACTCCTTAGGCCGGCAGCAACTGTGCGCGAGCGCCGGATATTTGGTGGGGTTCAGTGGTAATAGAGGAGAGCACGCACCGGCGCCGAAAACGGCTACAGGCCAATGGATTGAGTTGGGAGAGAAGACCAAGATGGTGTCACCGCGTTTGGCTCCGAAACGGGTTCTCAACCCATAACCGAGCTCGAGAGCGAACTGTTTGACTTGAGCGCGAGTGATTGTGGTGCTGGTACTGGCGTCGATGTATGCCGGATGCGACGCCGGGAAGAATCCGACACGAGAGGGATGGTTGGAATGAAAGAGATGAGTAAAGACCGACTCGTTGGGTATTTTGGAGGGGAGGGAGGATGGAGGAATATATTTTCTGAGGCATGGTCGTTGGAGATCAATGAACAATGGAGCCAAACAGATGTAATTTTTAAGAGTCAGCAACTGCTCCTCTCTTCTGCAACAACCATGGCCTCCCTCCTCGAACGCATGAACATCGCCCCCAGCGACAACGCCGCCGCTTCAGCGGGCCCTGTTCGCCATGCAAAGGCTGACCGGCTCTCAGCCCCATACGTGTGTACTCTCTCCTTCTCGTCCTCAAACCCGTTTTTCCAATGCCGGCACTCTCTCGACCATAGACCCGCTCCCGTCCCCCCAAAGGCGACATCGACGCACAGTGGTCTCATGATCTCTACGAATCGCACAACTCCCTGTCTGCGCGCCTTTCAGACCACACAGGCGCACCCAAGCCCAACATCAACAACCTGGCTCAGCGAGCCCTCCGCGAGGCTACAGCTGCGACGGGCTCAAAGGATCAGGGCTTTTCAATCAAAGGCGCCGGAAATTCTCAAGGCAACATCGTAGAAGTGACTGGATTGGTCGCAGGTACGACTGCGGACGATGTGGCAGCCATATTCAAACGCTGCGGTGCAATCGCGTCGTCAAAGTTGGTTCAAGGAGGAGAAGATGTCAAGGTCAGAGTTACATTCAAAGCTGCAGCCTCTGCGACGTCTGCAGTACAAAAGTTTCACAACCAAGCTGCCGATGGAAAAGTCCTCAATGTGAGAGTCGTGGGCAGCACAGCTGTTGGGACAAGCTTCAGTAGTAGATTGGGAGGCCCCGACGGTCTGGGGTTGGTCAGGGATGAGGGCAGCGTAGACCTGCTCATGGGTGAGGGGGATTCGGGATCGTAAGCCATTTCGGTGTATCCGGACGAACGCGTTCCTCAACTGTTGAACAGGAAAATGCGGTCGGACTCCATCCTCAAGGAGGACCCTCGTGCACATGTGCTAGTTGCACCTCCCGGGACGAATCCTGAAGAATACACCCAGGCCCCTTCTAGTCGGGGAGGGCGACGGGGTAATCGTGGTGGTCGTGGTCGTGGCGGACGACGCGGGGGTGGAGGTCGACAGGGCCACGGCGGAAACAGGATGGATCTTGACTGAGCTGTCTCTTACTCTTTTGCTTTCTTGGTAGTTGTAGGTTGCCTATGCTCTTTGATTTTTGTATGCCACATGTCTGTATAACTTATGGTCGACGATACGATAGAAACTTAATGCCTTGCAGTGACGTGTGACCGTGTGACGGAGCTTAGTCGGGGAGGGTCCTCCAAGTTACCAGCACCCACACACGTTACCGCGCCTGAATTCCCCCCTCGCTATCCGACATGTCGAGCGGTGAGTCCTTTAGAACACTAAGCTAAAAGTACAGCACTCTAAAGCCCCGCTTACCGGCACACTCCAGGCTGGTTGTTCCTCTTTGCCGTCATTTGGGCTGGCGCGCTTCTTTTTACTATGGTCTTTTTTGTGAGCTTGTTGCGTTCATAGGTGGTCTGCATCGGGGCCGCCAGAGCTTCGTTTTATGCTCAAGCTTCATCAGGTGATAATGTACTCTGATCTCGAAAGCGACTACATCAACCCCATCGACCTTTGTAATAAAATCAACCAGGTGTGTTGTTTTGCCGCCGATCCAAGTCCCACCTGCGTTCATGCTGGATTCCCAATAGTTTGTCATTCCCGAACACGCCGCCCACGCCTTCCTTGCCGTCCTGTTCCTATTAAGCGGTGAATGGATCGCACTCCTCGTAAACGCGCCTCTTGTAGCCTGGAATGTCAACAAGTGCGTCTCTTCAAACATTATTTGCCCAGTATCCCGACTCAGAGACATTTAGGATCGTCAACAAGAATCATATGCTCGATGCGACAGAGATTTTCCGCTCGCTAGACGGTCATAAAAAAGAGGCATTCATCAAACTTGGATTTTATCTTTTGTCATTCTTCTATTATCTATACCGGTACAGTGCCTGTCTTCTGCCTGCTTGACGATTATTGACAGGTGTTCATAGAATGATTGCTGCTCTGATTGCTGAGGAGTAAATATCCATAGGACATGGAATGACGGTTATGAAAAGAGTCGACTTTTGACTGTTGTTGTCGTTTATCAAAGTCGTGCTTGCACCCTTCGCATCTACACTCTACAGTTTGGTACCTTACGCTGATCTCTCGAGTGCTCATATAAGAGAACGATGCCATGTTTTGTATACATTTCATTGAATACGGACTTCATTTCTTGCTTTTCTTCTCGTCGTTTGACTTTGCCGGGGTCACGTGAGAGCCAACGTCACTTGGGGCGGCTGGCGCGGAGGGTTAGGCTGCTTCAAGCTCTCTTCAAACACGTCCTCCACGTCTCCCGTTGTCCTACATTCTATCATCTAGCAGCCTTTACAGGCCACATTTCTACTAGCTGCGTCTTGTTTGACGTATCTTATTACGCCCCCGTCTTTCTCTTGTTTAGTTCGTTGTCGGATTTGGATTCTTGTTGGATATTACGATGGGTAGTGCGGGTACGTCTTACGTTCGGAGGTGTTTGATTTGTATCGCTGACCGCACTTCTTAATGTCTTTTTCTCCCCGCCTTCTCTGTTTCGACCACCTCGCCACCTCCCTCGCGTGCACTCGTGGCTTCACCTTCACTTGCATACCTATCATAATCCATGCGCGCTTTCACGTTATTCTTGATCGCGCGGGTCGTATATATCTAGGATGGCTGTTTTTATTTGGGGTACTTATGGCTGCTGGACTGTTATTCTGCATGGTGTTCTTCGTGAGTCTTTGTTCATGTCCCTGTCCTCCGTATTCACGGCTGACATTGTTAAGATTATCATGTTCTCGGATTTGGAATGCGACTACATCAATCCCATCGACCTCTGCAATAAGTTGAATCAAGTGCGTCCCGTACCTGCCTATTCAGAGCGAATTACTTGACAGTCTTGGCTGATATATATATATATATAGTTCGTTCTTCCTGAAAACATTGCACACGCATTCCTCACTCTGCTTTTCCTGGTATTTGGGCAATTCACGGCGTTTCTATTAAACCTCCCTCTCGTTCTCTACAATGCCGACAAGTGAGTCAAACGCGCCTTCTGTACACGTGTATATGTCGACGTTTACATGTGCTCACGCGAATTTACCCTGATCTGTTTTGCAGAATTCGGAAGAAGAGCCACATGTACGACGCGACGGAAATTTTTAGAACTCTGAATGGACACAAGAAAGAGACATTCTTGAAGTTGGGATTCTATCTGCTTTCCTTCTTTTATTATCTCTACAGGTGCGTTGAACTATGACCCGGAGTAGCTTTTTTTTTCTGATCATGATGTCGGATAGGATGATCGCTGCTCTAATTGCTGAGAGCGAGTAAATTGCATTTCTAGTCTCCTTCGGTACTTAGCATAATGTTGCGCATCTTTTTTTTTCGAATTACAATATGCATCTATTAAGGAGAGGAATTGTATGAACTACCGACCCATCTTCTCGGCAGAGGAATAAGCGAAAAGGAAAGGGTTCTAAGATGTCCAGGTTGATCAGAGCACGGCATGACACTCGAAACGACCGCGTGAAAGGCCCAGAAGGACCACGCCGTCATGAGCAACATGGGGAAATGACAATGGCCGTGCTGCCGCACAAAGAGTCTCCACGCGAAAACACATGCACTTAAATAGTCCCAATATCCGTGGGAATTTTAGGGCCGGTCCAGCCGCACCGTCGACGGGTCTTGTTCTGCTTTCTAAATAGTCCTCTGCCATATGTTTGCTCTTCCTTCTCCCATTTTGCCATGTCCATCTTTCTGTGTGTCGACTGCGGCGGTAGCAAGACCGCTGCGGTCATCGCTGACCACCAGGGCAACATCATCGGCCGTGGAACGGCCGGGCCCTCGAACTTGGCCTATCTTTCTTCAGAAGCCTATATCTCTTCTGTGAGAGCAGCTGTAACCCACGCACTTGCCTCTGCTTCTCTCCCGACAGATTTGCCTCCAGTCGGTACTACACCTTTTGCAGCCGCCTGGTTCGCTGCAGCTGGCGCAGACTCTGCTGCCTCTATAAATAGCATTCTTATACCCTTATCTACTCTCACTGGCATATCGCCCGGCCGTAATCTCGTGGTGACCAATGATACCCATCTTCTTGCTGCACCTATTCGACTGTACGACGACGTGTCCAAGGCAGTAGCTATCATTGGCGGGACAGGATCTATCGCCGTTTCTTTCAAAGACGTCGATGGACAACTCGTAGAATGTGGACGTGCAGGTGGCTGGGGTAGAATTCTGGGAGATGAGGGATCAGGATATGATGTTGGCCGTGAAGCTATCCGGCAGATTCTTGCAAGGCATGATCGAACGTCGGTTCAGAAAAAGCCATTGCAACCGAGTACGTTGCAGGATAGGATCTTGGCGAGATTTCAAATCACGGATGTGATGGAAATCTTGAAATGTGTTTACCTTCCCGATCCTCCTCCCGGTTCGGTGATTGGGCCAGATATGCCCGCGACCAGCCTCCCGCTAGAAAAGAGGATCTCAACACTCTCGCCCATTGTTTTTGAAGCGGCATTTGAGGATAATGACCCACTCGCGCGGGCAGTGTTGGAACACTGCGCGAAGTCTTTGGTTGAATTTGCGTCGACCGTGGTCGGAACGCCAACGGAGGATAGACCTAGACTGGTTGATTCAGAGAGCTCAGTGTTGTCGTTTGGCGGGTCGCTCGTGGGCGTGCCCAAGTACCGCGAGATGATTCTAGAAGGATTCAAGGAGAAGGGGCATGTATTCAAGCGTGTGCTGTTTGTGGATGATGCGGCCAAGACGGGAGCAGTGTCGATGGCTGCTGCATATAATAAGAAAGCATAAGTGTGTGGATCTATATTTGTTTTCCGTAAGTAGTCAAACAAATATATCGCTTTATCACCCGTTCTTTCTTGATAGACTATGCATCATGCTGCAGCGAATGTTCCATATCTGCATTGCCCTCTACATCGTTCTTTCTGTCCTATTCACCACGAGCTCCCTGCTCTCATCATCGTCTAACCCGAAATCAGACAATCTCTTCAACCGCGATCTCCGAAAACAGATAGTTCTCGAGTCGACGGACTTTGAACGTCATTATGTTGATGAGAGCATCATACTGTCCAAGGCGTTTCCTCATCTCATGAAACCCAGTCAAATCATACCATACTACCTCCGCGCCTCGGGAGTATCTCACAAGCACGATATCACTATTACTAGCATCATCACAAGTAACCGCTTTGAAATTCTTGCACGTCTCGCTCAACGGTATCAAGGTATGTATCTCCGTTCGCTCGCTTTCTGTTTAGTCTATATATGCTACCCAATTCTCAGGTCCTATATCAGTGACTCTCCACATCAACAATGCCACCGAAGATGTTCCTCACCTCCTCGAATCTTTACACAACCTATATAACACCACGCCCAACATGGCTGTCTATGTCGACATTCACCTCGTTTTGGATACTTTCGATCGACAATTTAATACCTGGAGAAATATCGCCAGATTGTTCGCGAGAACGGAATATGTTATGATGCTCGATGTGGACTTTTATATCTGCACGGATTTTAGAGAGACACTCAGGAATCTTTTGCGAGTTGGTGGTGGTGGTAAAGGAGAACTTGGAGAAGGAGAGGATATAAGAGAAATGTTCAATAGTGGGGTGGCTGCGTTTGTGGTTCCGGCTTTCGAGTATCTCAACTATGAAGAAGGGCGGGAGTATAAGACATTTCCGAAGACCAAGAAGGTAAGTCGCCTGATTATTGTTTCAGTCGAGAATTCAACTTAGAATGAAATCCTTTTTTTTTCTTGCTTGTAGCATCTGATGCAATTGGTGGAACAACACAGGATTGGAATGTTTCACAGGTTTTGGGCTCCAGGACACAATAGCACCGACTATGATAGGTTTTATTCCGCAAATCCCGGCGAGATCTATAAGGTCACCCAATTCCATTCAGCCTACGAACCTTATACGATTTTTCGTAAGGATGGTCCACCGTGGTATGTCCTCGATTTTTCTTTCAGCCTGGTTTATACAGCTGTTTATTTAAACATGGTCGAATTAGGTGCGACGAAAGGTTCATCGGATACGGCGGAAACAAAGCAGCGTGTATTTACGAGATGTATCTTTCTGGAATCTCGTTCTACGTCCTTTCGGACCATTTCATCATTCATCAAAATCATTTATACGAAGAAAAGACGAGAAAGAACGAGGTATGTTGCGTTTTTACTGTCTTTAGTTTACACTGAGTCGTCGAACGGATTGTAGAGAAGATTCAATCGGAAGATATACACTGATTTCAAAGAAGAGACGTGTCTCCGGTAATCCTTTTCCACCTTAGAGAGGAGTGTTATTGATATCATCTGCAGGTACTTACGAAATTTTCACGAAATGAGGTCATTGAAAACTCCGAAAGCGAGGAATATGATAGACGAATGCAGCAGGAACAAGAAACTCTCTGGTCTAATTGCAGAGGTAGGTTTGAATGTGTCTACTTCAAGTGTGTTCTCTATTATTGAAAGCATAGCTAATTCAGGTTCAATAACGTCGTCTATTTTTGTCGTTTTGTCTAATTTATGCGGAATAATGTTTTGTCGACGTCGTGAAGGTGCAAATTAATCGTGTACATATCACGCCCCGACGTATACCATCAGTGATCACTAAACTACTGATCACTGATAGTGGTATTAGTTCTTTGATTTCCTGTGCTTGGCTCATCGACTCCGCTGATTGGTGTGCCGCAGATCCCGATACATCATTCGTTCGTATATCGGGCTTTAAACCACAATTTAGCCAAAATCGTAGCGTTGCTTGCCAAATTCAGATCGAGTAGGAAGAAACACTATTACCGTTGACATGCTAAAAAACAGACAGGTTAATAGGCCGATAAGCTGAGCCTGGTGTAAAGTTGCCGTGGCGCCGGCGTACAGTAGTTAGTCGGAGATAGCTGGAGCGGAAGACCGGGTACGTCGGCCCGTGCGGCGGATCAGCGGTCACTGGGGACCGGTAAATCGTCCTCACATGACACACAGGATGACCACTCGAGGTTGATTGATTCCATCTTTCACAAAGCCCCTTATTTGTTCTATTTTCTCCCTGCTGTTGTAACCTGGTTGTAACCCTCAGATCTTGTGACCAATCTTCGCAATACGCCGTCTTCTGGCCGTTATTAATTAGCTTGTTGCATGTGTTTGACTGACACATATTCCCTCGAGATTAACTATGCCAGCTCGTCCTAAAATTCTGATTTGCAGTGAGCATATGCCTTCACGATTTTTGCGTTGCTTGTCCGATTCTTACATGCCGATAGGCCAGTTAGTATGGGCACAGAAAGAAGTGCAAAATCTACTGGGAGATATCTCTGATATCATTGTGCGTAACCTTGTCCAGTATATCTCTCCAAAGTCTCCTCAGATTCAACAATGCATAGTACATGGACTCAAAGAGTCGCGCTTCTTTCCTTGCGGAATGTAAGCCTGGGGGTAAATATGATGGCATCGTGGGTATCTACCGCGAGAACGAATCTGCTGAAGCCATCGGCAAGTACGATAAAGAGCTTATCAATGGCTTGCCATCGAGCTTGAAGTGGATTGCACACAATGGTGCCGGTTATGACCCAGTTGACGTCCATGCATGCAAAGCACGGGGTACGTCGAAACACCAACGGTCGTCGTCGTTTTCATTAATCTCGATAATTCAGGAATCTACCTCTCTAATACCCCCGGTGCGGTGGACGATGCGACGGCCACAACAGCCCTTTACCTCCTCCTCTCCACAATGCGTCAATATTCCTTTTCTGAACAATGTCTTCGGGCTCACAAATGGAAACCTGTTGGTATTAATCGCCTATCGCATGACCTCACAGGGAGAACTCTGGCTATTCTCGGTCTGGGCGGAATTGGTCGACGTCTCGCGGATCTCGTTCAATCATTCCCAATGCGTGTAATATACCATTCCAGGAGGCCAGTGACAGATGCACCATCACATTACGAATATTTTGCCAATGTGGAGGAAATGTTGGCACAAACGGATGTTTTAAGCGTCCACGTTCCACTCAGAAAAGAGACTGAAGGACTCGTGGGAGAGAAGTGGATCCGGGCTTTGAAACCAGGAGCTATTATCATCAATACCGCGCGTGGTAAAGTCATTGACGAAGAAGCCTTGATTCGTGCTCTGAAAGATGGTCATGTGAGTGCGCCGCTAATTCGAATCTGTGGCATTAATTGGGCGACCTTCTAATAAAATTGCACTTACATGCAGTTGGCCGCCGCAGGGTTAGACGTCTTCCCCAATGAACCCGAAGTTAACCCCCAGCTCCTCGAATTTCCACAAGTGACTTTATTGCCACACATGGGTACCGAGAATCAGGATACGCAGAAGAAGATGGAAGTCCGAACGTTGCAAAATCTGCGCGACTTCCTATTGACGGGTATGGGCAAAGATCTTGTGATTGAGTGCAAGGTGAAATCGAGATTGTGAAACTTTTTGAACCATGACTGAGTTCGACATTCAAGTCTGATTAAAACTGTCGTTGAAGCCGGGCTCAATGGAGTAGTCAAGCTTGGAGTTTCCGGGACATAGGACAAGAAAATACTTGAGGCGGAGGTCGGACGCACTAATTACGATGGGTATACTCTTGTATGCAATCCCGAACCATTTAACTAGCTTACCGATACACGGTTCATTGATGTTAAACAATGGCGAGCTCCTGTAATTGCTATGCAAGTCTTGCAAACTGTGACTGTGACTCCCGAGACGATGTGCGTTGGGCTTGAGTTAGGGCATGTTGGCGTATAACCCGATCGATAACAGTGGACGCAAAATCCAGCTTTTAGAAATATGTCGCCACAACGTCAGCGCCCTATCGGTCATCATATTCAATCATATTCAATACTTACCGTTACCATTAATGTCCACTCGAGTTATAGAGAATGAGGCTTGCAAAGATACAGGACTCATTTGTCCAATGAGGTCATGGAACTAAAGTATGGCATGAAGAGAATTCGACCAGTGAAGGCCAAGACGTAGTTGGGGGCAGTGAGTGTTGAGCACTGAACGTGCACAAAACTCCAAACACACCCGATATTAATAGCGAATTTTGAAGTACCGAGGATCGGTAAGACAATAAGGAGGATTTTAATATTGCGGAGTACATCCCGATATCATTACGTAGAGAAACTGCCGAATCAAAGCAACAGTTGACAGAAGTCAGAAATAGCATAGGAAAATTCGTAAGGCTTACCTTATGTCTAATACCTCAGAGCGCCACATTAGAATCACCGAATGTGAATGGTTGCATCCTTTTCCGACAAGGAGAGCGTATGTTAGCCAGCCGATCTCAGAAGTTGATTTTCGTATGACAGTAATTATGCTTCGCCCTTTGAACGGGAGAGCCAAGCTCAAGGGATGATGAGCAGTTGAGTACCAGTTTGAGCAGCAGGAGTTGAAAATACAAGTTAATTTGAGGCAGTTCCTGGATTTCGTGGGTTAGTCTAGCCGACAAGGAGCGTATGCTTTCCCAGGAGTGGGAGTCTGACTAGTATAATAGATGAGTGTTACCCTGTAAAAAGAATTCGCCAGTCAAATCCAGTTAGAAGTCAATATCCCACTTTAAATCCATCGAAATATATTACTTCAGAACTTCGATTTCAAATGCCAACGGTGCGGAACAGTGAGAATGGCTCTAAGAGGACGGACATCTCTCCACCTCATAAGTAACAACAGGTGAGACCATGTTTGTTTTTATATAGGACGGTGGAAGGCGGGGCTGTCTGAGAGATTGACTCTTGAACTGGTACCACCAAGCCCCAGAGCACAAGAGCGTCCCTGATGTAGGGTACAAACATGATAGAAATCTAGACCTGTTCGTATAAAGGGCTGTTGAAGTTTTGCACAAGAGTGAACCTATCGAGTCGAGAGCATTATGCATTATCCAGTCCCGAATCCGACCGACAGGCGTGGAAGATGATAGGAAGCGAGACGTCCGCCGGGTTTCATGGTGGGTATTTGACAAGAGTCACGGTTCTAATTCATGTAAGACGTCCAAGTTCGCGGCCAAAAACTGCATGCAAGGCAGGGGCCTGACATGGAGCCGAGAATTAAATAAAAGCGTGTGAACTGCTTACGTGATGCATGTGGAGTGGCGAAGTGGATAATTCCAAGTCTGAATATCGCAAAGGCCGCTTTGCTCACCACCACATCCCCCTCGCATGTCGGCACGTATCTCTCAACTCTCAGCTTTCAGTTTCTATGTTCTGACATATGTTTCTACAGACAGTGGCATCTCCTTTGGCCTTTACACAATCAGCTTACCAGAGGCTCACCCACAACGAACTTACCTTCTTCCTCAAAGTCCGCAATCTTCCAATCTCGGGCACGGACCATGAGCTAGCCGCCCGCCTTGCCAACCATGACTACCACACCTACCATTTCCCCAACGCAGCCCATGACATACCTTCTCCACCTTCCCCCTCCTTAATATTTTTACCTCCAGGTGCCTCCCATGCACGTTCCTCCACACCCGATTTACCCACAGAGTTGATGGCTCTAATAATGGACCATGTGGGTGACTGGGAGCTTTCTAGAGCCCTCGGCATCCCTACATCTCTTCCACAGCCTTTGGATTGGTCCCGTGCTACAAAGACAGACTATGCCACTCTTACTGGCCATCTTCCGACTATCCGTGCTGCTAAGCCGAACGATGATAATCTTTTGACTCAATTGGGTGCAACTTTCGCAGTTAGGTGTGGTTATGTCAATGTTCTGGAGTATTTTCTCTCCCAGCATCATGACATGTTTCGTTCTGCATTTAAGGACGATCTCATTCCTATCAAGGCCTCCCGACATGGCCGTACATGTGTTCTTTCGTGGTGGAAACATGTTTTTGAACAACATGCAGATCTAATATCACCACCGGCCCGAGGAACAATTTCTGAGGCCGTTGATGGAGCTTCAAGAAATGGTCAGGTCGTGTCGCTGGATTGGTGGTTCAATTGCGGTCTTCCCTTTGATTATACAGAAGCTGCTCTTGAGTACGCCAGTTCAAAGAACCAGATTGCCGTTCTTGACTGGTGGAAACAACAGTACACCAGTCGTGGTTTACCCCTCAAAATCGGTCGCGTCATGGATATGGCCAGCACCGCAGGTCATGTTGAAGTCTTAGAATGGTGGGCCACCTCTCAACTTGAGTTCAAGTACGACCGTCTCGCATTTCAGCATGCCAGCTGCAATGGCAAGGTAGAAGTCTTCGACTGGTGGTTGGGATCGGGTTTGCAATTGATTTTCGATCAAGAGGCTTTGGTTGGCGCAACTAAGCACAATAGACCAGAGGTACTGGAGTGGTGGGATAAGTCAGGTCTACCCATTCAATATCGTATGTGTGACATTGAGGAAGCGCTCGAGGACGCGATTGGAGGCGGAGAAGACGCTCGAAAATGGTGGAGAGCAAAAGGCGTTGATTTCAATGCTAACGACAAAGAGTGGATGAAGCTTCAAAATTTGAATTGAACACGTAAGTAGAATACTTCCACACCGACCATACAGTTGTACATATTCGCTATCTGCTCGCCTGATGCTTTCATGCTACCCCTTTTATGTTGTCCATGTCAGTGCTTTTATTTCTTGTTACAAGCATTTGTCTAATCTGTTATCATCACTAAACATTCATCATTTCTCCCGAATTCGATTCACCGTACCACTGCACGCGTAAGGATCGTACTATTATTAACTCTGAGTTCGCAATATGTAATGATCAAAGCCAGCACTCACGTACATACTTGCGTTACATACTGAATCGAAGCCCATCACGCACCCATATCCCGTCATTGACAGCGTCACGGAAATATCAATTTACTGAACCATCTTAAATTCTCATGCACTCGCCAACAAATCTCGGCAACGTAGCACTTCAAAATTTAGAGTCCCTACCCCTATACCGGTGTCAATTTCACCGAGTCATCTATGCTAAGCTGAGATGTTTACGAGCATTCGATCTTCTTTATCAGCTATACTGGTACTAGTAGCCCCCTGATTCTCAGCCTCAGGAATCATACTAAACAGAGAATTCCCATACCGTTTTTCCCGTTAGACAAGGCAATACCCGAGGCCGTGAGCAATCAGATAATCTATACACTCCTTGATGACCGCGGGGAATGCCCAGGAGAGATCCAGGAACGAGGGTCCACATCATTACCTCTCGGGGTGGTGAGCATAGCATAGCGGGTTGTGATTACACGACTGGTGATTCCACTGTCACTGTATATGCGGACTAACGGGGCGTGTTTTAGAACCCCTGCCCCCCACAGTAGAAAGAAGGGTTATGGGATTGCGCGTCTGTCTAGGATTGTCGGAAGTACCGCGTTATAGCCTGTATCGGATTGAGGAGGAAAGAGCGCCAGTGGTTTACTATAATCATGTCAAGCACTGAGTATACGAGTCCTAACAATTCAACGGCTAGCTATCCAACAATACAAGACGCTCCCACTGATCCCTCCCAATGCAAGAAATCACCCGCCTGTTTTGTTTCATGCGACGAATATCTGTGCAGGCCCGTGATCGTCATTGGTTCCAAGGATGACATCGGCGAAGCTCTATAATAAATCAGGGGAAAAGATACAAAATAGATGAGACGCGTCAGAGATCAACAGATAGAGTGGATACTGCAAGTCGGTATGATGTTGAACAGCGTCCATTTGGTGATGGATAATGATAAAGGATGGCTCGGGGCCTGGTCACCTATCAGCCGTTCTGCACCCCCTCGTGCCCCCGGGTGTAGATCTTATCTCCTTTCTGGCTAACGGCCGTTAGGCTGCAAGCTCATCAATAGCGTGCCCTATATCGAATTAGCGATGACACTTGAACAAAAATAACTTAGCAGCTGTGCTTCCAAGGTGACTGGATGGCCATTGGCACAGTATCGGATGACAAACACTTGTGTTCGGCGTTCGCTAATGTCAAGAGTCGATCTGCCGACAATTTGAATGCTCGTATAGGTGAAGAGCACGAATTCCCTAGAACCAGAAAAGTTCGAAGGCAAGCTTGCACCCGTCATGGTTTCTGCGGTTTATATAGCAGAGAATTGTTTACCATAGGTCAATCGAGTCCATGAGTTCCACGTTCCACCGAAGGGGAATCGTTGCCTTTCCGCTTTGACCATAGTGAATTATTAGAAAAAGAGAATTGCTTTTTTGATATTTGCACTGATGCTTGAGCGCTTGGGCCTTGGGCGAGCAACTTGAGTAGCCCTAAAAATATCGCACGAACGAGACGGCAATCCCTCTTACCCTTGGCATAGCCACCGCTAATAAATCTAAAATACTGCCGTAATACGCATGCTCAAGTCGTGGAGTTCATGGGTTGAAGGGGCACCCAGGTTTCTTCGACATAAGCCTCGTGGAGGAATACGAAATACATTTTTTTAATAGCATATCAGGACCATATCAGAGCTCCAACACTGCCCTGAGTCCATGCTCCTCCCATAATGCACATGTTCAACGGAATGCGGTAGAGTCGGCTGCAGCTGATTGGCACCAACCCCCCTCTGCTTTACCTTCGATTTAAGGGTTGGACATCACGCTTCTAACCCGTAATGCCCATTCTCATTGCTATTTAGATAATCAGCCATGGCTTTATGTCGCCCACAACAAAAAGTTTTTCTACCGCGGTGTTTTTCGTTCCACGCCATCTTCTATGCAAACTTTACTGGCTAATACATCCGAAGCACTCGCCATCAAGCATTGGCGATCGCAGTGACTCGGCTCGCTTCGGAAGTCCAGAGCATACTGATACATCAGAGTTCGACACCAATCAGTTTTTGACATTCATGACCACAGTGTCTGACTGCATGGAGGATAGAAGCACTTATGCTCCCAATGTTATGGCCATTCCTCTTACTTGCTTCTATGTGTCACTATTTAAGAACTTTTGCAATCACATACCAACTCGGAAGGTGTGACGTATTGAAAGGTTAGTTGGGGGCTCTTCTCCAACCTGTTCTATTCTGGTTGCAGAATCACTTTCTTGTAGGGTTTGAATTCAGCGCGCTAATTTCAGCGGCCGAGGAAAATAACGTCGCCTCAACCCCGATCCACTCAGACTCAGCCTGCTATGCGAAATTACGTCTATCCGTCCTTGCGTTCGAGCTGCCAACTGGTTTGTGCTTCAACAGGCTCGTCATGATGATGTGCGGGAAAAGATCTAGGGCTCGTAAGCTCATGACAATGTGTTTGACTCGGAGCCTGAGTATTTTAGGCGACGTTTGGCAAATGCCACCGCTATGCCCTTGGTAGTGGCTGAAATTTTGGCCGTTATAGCCCGAGAGAAGAAGAACTTTCATGTTACAAAGTCCATAAAAATATCTGTATTCCTGTAGATCATGTTCAGCCGAAGTTTCTGGGTTTGAGAGGACTGGCAACATACTGTTGGGGACGAAGTAGGCTATTCCTGCGGAATGAATTCTTGTACGTCTCAAGGATTCTTCTCGATATAATCTAATGCCTTTCGATATAAGCAACCTCCCTGTCGGTAGATGTTCTTCTCAATAGAGATGGATAGTGGATAAGGATTTTATGAGCTCTCACTTTGAAAGAGTTCTGGGAAGAAGGGGACAAATCAGGGTGCCTTCATCCGCGGAAGCTTTTAAGATCATCTCTTGATTCACTTGGGGTTATTCATTGCTGCGCCCACAAACACATACAGTCCTTTATGATGACACTGCTCCGTCGTATAAAGTTATTGAATTCTCACTTATGCATAGCCAGAACTCCTTAATCCTAGTGTGCTTTTCTGCGTTCGATTAAACCTCCAATGAAGATACGCAAGGCCATTAAACGCATAGGAAAATTCATTGTTCATCGAGCTGCTCGGTTAGCTATCCATAAGTATGCATTAACCACGACCAGCGAAGGGCCTTCAGCGTAGGCAACTCATCTTAAAGTCCAAGCGTAGACTGAATATATTCTTTTATCGATAGTCATGTTACTCATAAAGATAACGGCCCAGCGGACGCGGCTCTTGTGATGGAGTCACAGGGAAGATTCGAGAACCTGTCTTCGAGCAGCAGCGCCGTGAACCTCATTCGGCCCAAAGAATTGAAAGACAGTTCGACTGCGAGACTTTTTGACTTACTGGCAGGTGAATATAACACGGTATGAAAATCTTTGCCTTTGCGGTCGATAAGATGATGACTGGTTCAATTCTGCCGCCCTAAAAGAATGTGAAAAAATTCTCCCTGAAAATGCACACAAACCTCGGCAACCATATCACGGAAATGGACATCTGGATCTTCGCTACTCACCCTGACTGGCAATCTGGTCGTACGAATGCCGCAAACGCCCCTGGTAATACCAATTCGCCTCCCCATGACGATGATGGAACTGGCAATGACCCGGTTAAATCCTCTTCCTCCACCCATAACGTGAAGCAAAATAGTCGCGGTAGGCGAACGGTCCCAGATGCAGCAAACCAGAACATCACAGCAGCTAACGAGCAGACACGGGCACACTCGGGCACAAGCAGCCCGCACATGCCATACGTTGGCGGAGGAAAAGTCATAATGCGGGTTTCTCCAACGCCCGTCTCATCATCCAGCAGGTTGGGAACTTCTTCCTCCTTCAAGACCGGAAATAGCACCTCCAGTCTCAACAGCAGCAACGAGGGTGGAGGGACAGATGGCCAAGGGGGAAAGCAGAGGCCGCAGTGTCACTTGTGCGACTCGTTTTTCACAAGAAAGAACAGTCTCGGAAGACACCTCGCAAACGTTCACGGCGACCAAGGATATTTCTGTCAGTTATGTGGCAGAGAGCTATCCCGAGCCGATTCGGTGAAGCGACATGAGGACAGCGGCGCGTGCGGGAAGCGACCTTCGCGGCAAGTTGACAAGGCTCGACAGAAAGTCGCTGATATGAAGCGCGTCTGAAAAATCAGTGGAACAGTGTGGTGTAAAGATACGCGGAAGTGCCTGAGAGCGCGCCAATTGCCTATCGGAAAAAATGCGTAGTCATTAGCTGGGTTATAAAGGTAAATCGGGAGGGCTTAGCTGCTTATTTTGAGGGCGTCAATACCGTTTGCATTATGGTCGTACAACATTAACACATTATTGGCTTTTTTAATGACAGGAATTTAGATGTGCGTCTGTGATACATTGCAAAATACGGATAAATGTAAGCAGAATATAAGAGGCGACGGACAGGGAAACCACACAAGGGAAACCTGGATGCACGTTACAACAGGATGGGACAAGTCATTACTATAGTTCATGTGTTCACGGCTCATTCGTCATATAATGATGGATTTGTTCTGCTTCAGCTCTCAGATTCATGCAGGTGTCTATCCGGTGTCAACTGACGATAACTCCCTTGTAGAAACAATAACACTTACTGCCCCAGAACTTTGTTCATCTGAAACATATCGATTTTCTCAACATTGAAAACGGCTTTCATGCTCCCGTCGCATATGATTTCGCGCTTATTATTCGGGTTCTGGAGAGCATTGCCCTTGATATGGTCCCATATTCCTTTTACCACTTGCGGTCGTGACAGTTTCTCGACCTGAAGGAGGGCTGACAAAGGCTCACTGAATTCAAACGATAAAAGTTAGAGGCAGTTATGTCTATAAACCACTCCGCGACAGCATACCTCAGGATATACTCCTTCTTGAATCCACCACCACCACCACCCCTCTTCTTCTTTCCTCCCCCTCCATCATCATTATCGTAATCAGAACCCACAGTCGCTGCGCTTTTTTTGGTCCGACCCTTCTTCGCGACTCCATTATTACGATTCTTACCAGCCCCTCTCGTAGTCCGTCCGTTGATTTCATTCGACAATTTCCTCGCCAGCTTCTCATCGCTCTTCTCTTGCCCATTCTTCGCCTTCTTCTTGGCAGGTCGTGAGACTCCATCATCATCATCACCGCCCTTTTCCTTCCGTTTATTCGATCTCACATCCCCCGCGTCATCTTCATCATCCTGTCCTGGACCACTGACCTCCTCGAAAACCTGGGATATAAGACCATCAATTTCTTCTTTATTTTCCCTGACTATATCTGCCGTCAGCTGCGGGTCGTCTTCCATCAACTGTTTTCGAACGCGCTTTGCGCTAATTGTAGAGAGATCTACTCCGGGCGCTGAGAGAATGGCTCGGATGGATGATTCCAATGACAGCACATCGTATGACATTTCCTGGGTCGTTCAAACGAGAATTAAGGATGCCGAAGAGGAGTTAAATACACGAAGCCTGCGCTCGGGACGCTTGGTGTGCAAGGCGACTTAAACACTCGACCTGGACAGGTCCAAACCAATGTTCTCAGGCCACGTGAACAATATTATTTATTATTCAGCCCCTCGCCAAATATCAGCACAGCATTTCGTGTCGGGAACCTTCTCGGAACCTCCGGTACTTTGATGCCCATAAATCAAGTCCGCTTATCATTATCCCCGTACAAAGTAAATCATTGTATGATATTAGTCCCCTTCACTATCGCAATACTGCCCATTCATTCCGAGCAGGATCACCAGGCGGGGGGAACAATCCACCTTCTTGTCCTGGTGCTTGCCTATGATTCCCGTTGGCAGCCGGATGTTGTTGTTGTTGTTGTTGTTGTTGTTGCTGCTGCTCCCGTCGCATCCGTTCAACCATGCGTGTCCGGATATAGAGCAAGACAGAGACAAGTAAACACAAGGCAACCAGCATCATCGTTTCAACAAAGTCGTCGATATCATTGTCGGCTTCCTCGATGCGTCCGTTACGCATGGCGCCATCAAAATAGTCCTCAGGCCCAAAATAGTTGTCATGGTCTTCCTCAGCGTTGCGGCGGTCTCGTGCCCACTACAAAGGTAGCACATCAGATACGGCATGACGTATATATCAAGGTATGACTTGCCTGAACGGGGTCTTCATCTTCACTCCGATGATCTGGATTACCTTGACGTTTTCGAAAATCCTCTCTCGCCTTGCCCATATACCAATGCCCGTCGTCATTATCAAATTCCTCATCTTCCTGAATACCAATGTCTCTACGATTGTCGTTTGGACTGTCCCCGATCCCCCTGGTCTCCTTAGATCTCGCAACAAACTCTAATCAGATTTCCAAAGATTAGAAAAATGACTCAAAGCATGCCCTGAACAATAACCCACCTTTATCCTCCCCATCTGAGGTCCATAGATTCAAGCCATCCTTTCCGCCCCGTAATGTATGCCAGAAACTTCTCACATACAATTTGAACAACGACAGTGTCACGGGCACATAAGCATCTGAACTGATGTCCAACGCCGAATCATAGTGCCTTTTCGCGAGATGGAAGTCCTGCTGTACGCCAACACCATTCTCATACATCCATCCTAGATTCCACATTGCCAATGCACTGAGATGAGTATCTGCTGCGGACTGGTAGTAGCTGATAGCCTTTTCCAACCGGCTACGTTCGCTCTCATCATCAGAGACGCCTAGTCCCTGATAGTAATAATCCCCAACTTTGACAAGGGCATCTATGTTTCGTTGTCCGGCTGCACGCGTCCATTGTGTGAGAGCAAGTCTAGCTGTGTGATTGGAGGGGACATTGGGAGCAAATCTGGTGAGACGCAACATGCTCTTGTCTATTCGATGCATCAGCGGTTGATATGACGATACGACGCGGGGAGCACACACCTTGGTCAAGAATATAAGCCACGTTGTTTTGAGCTATTTCAAATCCTTGCTCAGCTGCTACCCACCACTTGACCATAGCAATCTCTCTGCCTTGCTCTGTGTTAGATATCCAAGCCCTTTCGGCATCGGCCAAAAGATTATCATCCCAAACACCTCTCTCCGCAACGATCTTATAAAAGGAGACCGCCACCGAGCACGAGCTGGAGACAATTTCGGAAGGAAGATTGGGATTCAGTGCTTGAGCAGCTTGTATCTCCGCAAGATAATAATAGGCCTCAAAAGGAGAGCCATTGCGGACAGCGGCCTCCAAATAGGATGTAGCAGCTAAAATTTCATTTTTGACTGGTGAACCCGTCAGATTTGGTTCAAAGTGATTAGGGATAGAAAATCTCACAATAGTGATACTTTCCCAGATTAACTTGCGCTTCCGCCAAATCTTGCCCAGCCGCATTCAAGAAATGTGTATACGCGGTGTTCACATTAGCTTTCACGCCAAGCCCATCCCTGTAGATGATACCGAGGCCGTTATGTGATTCTCTATCGCCATGCATGGATCCTCTTTCAAACCACATCCTCGCTATCGTGAAATTCTGCTTCACCCCTTCACCCCGTAAAAACATCCTTCCTAAGTACGCAGCACCAGCAGCAGCGTAACTAACCAGTTTACGGTCGTCCTTCATCTGAATCGTGTGCGGGGGGTCTTGAGGCCATACTTGACGTGCTATTTGGAGAAAATAATGACGGGCACGACCATAATTACGTGGTATAGCGCCAACGCCTTCGCTGCCAGAACCGATGCCACCAGGAGAGGCGTAAATGCTGCCTTGATAATAAATTTTTCCTAGACGGTAAGCAAAGTCAATCTCGCCTCTGTCAGCATTGAACTACTAGAAAAATCAACGAGAGCATAGAGTGGCAGAAGTACAGGAAAACGAACCATATAGTAATCAAGGACGTCTTCCCATGTCTCTCCGGCAGCACGGACGACACCTGCTTTAATCGCTGGTCGATGAGCACCGAAACCACTTGAAGCGACGCTAGCACCAGGTCCGTAAATACCTCCAGTCAAATCAGACAGTCTGGTGGGAGTTTGAGGTAGTGTTCGACCACCTGGCGGGCCAGACATGAACTTAATCATAGCTGACGAAGCAAAACATAATTAGTGAACATATTAGTGCAATCGAACTAAACAAACCTTGCTCAGCCGCGCTTCCATACCATGCGTTTGCACTCTCGCAGCTGTCTGAAGTTCCAATACCACTCCAATAACGGTAAGCAAGCGCCATCTGAGCGCTTTTATCACCACCATTCGCAGCAAATGTGAAGTAAAGTTGTGCTTTGGCTTGGTCCGAGGGAACTATGTTGCCGTAACCAGTGGCATGGAAGAAGCCAAGGAACGCTTGTGCACTAGCACTGCCAGTTCTAGCAGCCACAATAGAGAATGTATCATAGGCACGCTTGGGATCCAGTGGGAAATGTTGGGTCGGTGGGAACTAAACAAAATTAAAATCTTGAACGGAATCACGAAAACACGAAAACGCTGCACTCACCAGTGACACTTTCGCCAATGTATACAGTGCGTCGGTATTGCCTAGTTCGGCAGAATGCTCCAAGAGATCCAAGACCTTGATCGCCTTGAGGCGTTGTTCCTCGTCCTTTCTTCTTGAACCGATGCCTATAGTCTCCTGGCCAAGGCCCAGAACGCCACTCAGCCGACGAATGATTTGATATTGTAATTTTAAAATTATCCTTAGCGTGCTACCGATGGGACCTTGGCCCTGCAGGTTTGGCAGAAAGGCGGAGAGAAAAGATTTTGAGTTTGCATTATTTATTACGGAGGGATCGAATGTGAATGACGGGGGATATGCAGAAAGTGTTGTTAGTGTGGCGAGGGCCTGCTTGTAGGCGCGAGATGCTATGGACGGATTCAGCCAATACGAAATAGAGAAGAGTGGGTTCAAGTCCAACCTTCAGCTGCTTGGTCAAGTTGCTGTTGTCTGGCAGCATCCTATATATATATATATTCCTTAGTAAATGCTCAGCTGAACTTTTGACACGACGCACGGTAGCCTCTTTCATGGTTGCTTGACTTGGTGGAAGCGTAACGGCGGGAACTACATCCTCGGTTGAAGGTGTTAGATAAGACTGCAGAGGTAGTACATGTTAGCTGCAGTATATTCTAGGCAGAAACGCATGCTGATACCTCGGCTGCTGTAGAGAGTGAATCCTGGGTGTCTAGAGGTGTGGGAGTGGTTGCGCCCGAGACGAGTGCCAGAGCGACGAGGGCAGATGCCAGCCAGAAGAGTTTGCGAGCACAAATGTTACGCCCGCAACCCATTTTCATGAAAAAGTCGAGGCCAGGGAGGGAATGCGCATGGAAAGCGTAGAACGTCGACACACACACGGCCACTACACTAAACACATCAATTCTATCACCACGTCATTAGCCACGTGACCTTATCTGATAATTCATAGCAAGTGTGAAATGTATTTATCTACGGCAGCAGCCGGCACCCGACCGCCAATGCTGCCCGCAGCTGCGCGCACATCGTCAGCAGCAGAGAGGGACAGGGCACTACGCAGGTATAACCATAGCGTCTCGTGTGCAGGGTACAACACGACGAGATCGACTGCATGTTTCCTTATTTCGTCTACAATATCCTCCACAAGTCGCGCCGGCCCACTGCGGTCGAGAACCGCCAAAGTGCAGAGTAGATGAACGGCAGAATAATCGGACACATGCAGGGCAATCCACTCCCGCAGCAATGTCACTTCTTTCCGTAAAAACCGATGATAATCTTGCACGCTCTCTCCACCAGGCCCCGGCCCCCTATGAGCAGCAACCACAATTACATTCAAGATCCAGTGGTAGTGAGACCATGCATGATAATTCCTTGGGTACATCTCGCATGCGTGTTTGACGAGTTGGCACTCTTCCTTCAAAACACTAAGCGGTATCATCGGAAAGGATGTCGCCTCTTCGGAAGTCGGCCATCCTGCAAGCACTGGTGGTCTAATGGTTTCATATTGATGCCCGAATAGCCATCGTCGATGGTTCCAGATAATTGACTGCTTCCCACACTCCTTAAATCCTCTAATAAATAGTGCAAAGAGGTCTAGTTCCTTTCTTAGATCCAGTGAACCGCATGCAACAAGTTTTTTACGCGTATTCAATGCAGTTTGGTGTGCAGGATTGGCGAGAAGTACAACGGACGAAACGGAGATGTGTTCCTTGTACAAAGGGGCCGCGGCCACGTACAACTTATACAGGATCTTCTGAGGCACCCCAAGATGACCATCTTTAAGAACGAAGGGAAAGTCTTGAGATGCGGGAGGCATCCATTCCTGCAGACCACCGGGCAGGATCTCGATAGAAGTGCTGTAAACCTATTTTAAAGCGAGACGAAAGTTCAGGATACACGACTGACAGTGGTTTTTCGAGGAGCCCTGCAAGGAGAAATAATATGTGTTGATCCATAAGACGATGTATGTCAGGGTGAGAAAAACAGGTGCATGTGTGTGGTCAGGTTGATCGCGTCTCTTCCTTTCTGCATGAGACCGCTGTTTTCTCTTCCCCGTCATCGATTGCTGCATTCGAGGTCTCGGTTTCGCGCTAGATCCCGTCCAACGTACCACGCCATGTCCATGGGACCTCTCGACCTCCCAGCTGGCCCTCTCGTCTGGATTGACTGCGAAATGACGGGTCTCCACCCTCGAAAGGACAAATTACTCGAAATTGCTGTGAGTATGTCGTAGCCTATTATGTTTGCACCCCCACAATTTTCATTGCATTTGTTTGTGACTTCAACAGGTTCTTATCACGAACGGAAACCTTCAGGTTGTCGACGACGGAATTCAGTATGTCATCAAAACAAAAAAGGAAGTTTTAGACGGGTAGGTGTCTGTAGTCACGAATAAATACATCTAACGCCCTCGCACACGCTGTAGAATGGACGAGTGGTGCACAAAGCAACATGGCAAGGTACCTGTTAGCTATTCTCTGTGATGTATCACGTCTCAACTGTATTCCATTGTTCTCAAGTCGGGACTTACGCGCGCCTGCCTCGACTCTCCATATACACAAGAATACGTGGGTTCCCAGATCCTCAATTATATCAAGCGATGGGTCCCAGAGCCCAGGACCGGTATACTTGCCGGGAGTTCCGTGCACGCTGACCGTGCGTTCCTTGTCGAAGAAATGCCCGGAGTCGTCGATTGGTTGCATTATCGGTCAGTAAACTCCCAACTTCTCTCTTACATGCTTCCGAAGACCCACTGTGCTGCCATTCAACAGCATTGTTGGTAAGTTTCATGATTGTCGCATTCGCAGAGGATCTTGCTAATTCCTGTTCGTATAGACGTTTCATCCGTCAAAGTAAGAATACACCGTTGCCCGCATTCCCATTTTCTCAAAAAATTTTAGGAACTTTCGCGCAGGTGGTTCCCTCACCTTCCGTTTCCTAAGCCCACAGATATCTCTCACCGGTAATCCAGTCTACCCATTATCATATTTTCCCTGACTGAATAAAAGATCCTGCTTGTAGTGCGCTCGATGATATTCGCGGATCAATCAGAGGTATGCTTACATCTCTGTTCAACTTTATTGTTATATCATTATATCAACCGCAGAGCTCGAATGGTATCGCAACAATATCTTCATCTCTCCGTAATAGGCCGAATACAAGACCATAAGCTCTTGAATACTTCATCCGGTAGTAGACATAGACGAAGCTGATGGTAAATTATTGTCCTAGCGACAACTTAGGACTAGCAAAAGGTATAGCTGTGATAACATGAACTAGCGTACATAATTCCGAGAAAAAATTCCTAGCGACCCCTTTTCGTCATACTTGGATGAGAAATGGCACGTTATAACCGACTTTTCTCAAAAATCCCAGAGTGTTCCCTAAAAGAACTGCGTCAGAGAAGGACAACTTCACAAATATTAGATAGTCTCACGAATGCGGGGATACCAGCCTCTTTACATCCCTCCATCATATCCTTGTTACCTTGCCAGTTGGAGGTGATGAAAATGACTTCGGCATTCCAGGAGACATATGTTTCCTTGATCAGTTTCATGACGTCCGGACGACCGCCTAATTAGTGAAATTCGGGAATGAATCGATTGCGCTATGCAGCGTCCAGAGAGAGAGAAAGACGCCAACCTCGTGCCTTTGAGTCCCAGAGCAAGTACTGATCAGGATTCAATTTGTTATAAATAAGGCCAGAGATTGTGGGCCCGATTGTCTTCTCCTGGTCAGAACCAATCCAGATGAGAAACCAATCTGGACTCTGGACAATTAATATCTTGCTCAATATGCCGAATCCTAATTTTATTTAGACGTTTGTTCCACGTACCTGGAGACAAGTGGAAAGCGCAGAACCCAGGCCTGTCCCGGTGCAAACTCGGATTCCTCGCCTATACAAACATGAAGTATTTGACACACCGGCGAACTGGCGCATAGACATATAAGTCAGCGAGTGCTCTGGAACCCAAGCACATGATATTCTCCCTGACCTTCAGTTGCCTAGTCCAGACGCGTTTTGGCGGATCTTCAATCAGACTACGCGTGAAATCGCCTTGAACTCCGCAAATAAGATAGTGTACACCTGATTTCTTGCCCTCCCTAGAGACACCCGAAAATAGAATGAACTAGGATCCGACTATGATGGTAGAGCGCACATACGAGATGATGCCAAATGCGTGATACTCCATCACAGAACTTCGGCTTATTCTCGCCAGAAGGCCTTGTTGCATACCGCGTTCAAAGCGGAGGACAACTACCTTGGATGATGGCTTCGGAGATTGCTCAATGAATGGATGGCTCCATGCAGTACGATTTTCTCACAATTTCCACTTCCACTTCCACTTCCCGAGTGCATAACCATGGGATGAGAACACTAAAATTGAAAGACGTGAGTATTTGGTTTGCCGATGTTAGCGCGATAGGGGAGGAGATAGGAGAGGAAGAGCCACTTACAAGAGAGTCATTCCGGCGACAAACCAGAAGTCTTGTTGTTTTCCGAGGTGTGACCCGTCCATGTTCCATTGGTGAGCCTCGAGATCATAGCTATCACCGAGGACTACAAACATCCATGCTATGCGGGGAAATATTAGGAAAATCATAGGGATCGTGCCATCATTGAATGGACCACTTACTGGACACTATTCCAACCCTATACATGATGCTTTGAGCATTTTAAGAAAGATAAAAGAACAGATTACGACTCACCACCCCGCAAAGCGATGCTGTCGTTCAAAGACACTAACCTCGACTAATTGGCATTCCGTGCATGTGAACGAAACCAAATGCTCACTTGTGATGAGTGTTTCGGATCCAGGGGAAGGCAGAGGTAATCGAGATAGTAACAAGGAGATTAGTTAGAACTCCAAACACGAGGACTACAACATGATTGTCGCGGTATCGGAGGAATATCAGGACCACCTTGTAGATAAGCCAAAGGAAGCCGGATGTCGCACAGCCTGAATGGATACCACCTAGATGTTGAAGCACTGATGTGCACCCAAGGCGGAACCACAGAGGAGGCCACTGCGGAATAAAGCCGTTAGTATTACGCCTCACTGGATGATTGAATCGAAGTTCCATTTCAACTGACTTTGGCGAATAAAGTGTTGACGATGAGATACAAAATTCGTCCAAAAAGCTCGTTCCGCGTCAAAATAGCCATGAAGAGGTTCCCTACGACAAAGGCACCTGTGTATCTTCGAGGATATGTCCAGATGTTCATCCCAGCAAGCAGGATACCCGTGAGATTGACAGTCATAACAGAAATGAAAAACTTCCTGTAGACGTAGTGTTAAACAATCCGATAGTTTCATATAAGAGACCTGATGCTGCCCACTGACCTGTAGGTGTTGAACCACAGCCCGAACTGAATGCATCGACTAGTTTGTTTCTTCTTTGATGATTTCTTCTGAACATATCGTGGAGGGAAAGAGGTTGGAGCCATGCTCGTACCGACCGAACCCTTTCTCTCATGAGCATGTGCCTGAATTTCTTGCTTGTCATTGAGTGCAAGCGCTCGAAGAGGAATCGAGGAAAGACTTGATTCCGTGATGGCAGAGCACTTCACAGAGGAATCCAACGAGTCTGCTATCTGTGTAGGAAATTGATGGAACAGCTCCTGTCCCAGTATACCCTTCTCTGCATCGTGTATATTTGAAGTAGAAACCATGGTAGTGAGCGAGGAGAGCCAAATAACACTGTCAGTTTGGGGGCAGAAGCCAGTGGAACCTAGCACAGCGTGACTGCGTTATATGTCCTCGTTCATTATTAGGAAGTAGGTCTCGATACGGCGTAAGGCGTTCGGTAAGGAGGTCAGCGATCCTCAGAGAAAACGCCGAAACCAGTCGAGACTAGTACTTTCATCCGAAGTCTTTGCGGGCGCTCCCGCATGAAGAATGATGTCCAATATGTTTAATAAAAGGTACGAAAGGCACATGTCTGATTAGGTCCTCGGTACCGCCTAAATGTTGACAGTAGAATGCAAGAACCTGGAATCATCGAAGAGTTTGAGATTCCGCCGACACAATCAATAACTTCTGCCATTGCTGAGACCCACTGAGTTCGATTTAGAGGACAAGACAGTGTGCAAGCAAAGAAAAGGCAACTGCAGGTCCTTTTAAGTCCGCAATTTATCAGTGTTTCAGCTCTAAAGTTTTGAGTCGGCTTGCTCTTCATTTGCCCAGGAACGAAAGTATGAACGTTTGAACCTCGGGTGAGTCGGTACTGACTGTGAACAAATTTACTAGTTACGGCACATACGTCAGGGGCATATCAAGGGCGTATCTGCGGAATTGATCCTGGCTAGGTACGAAGTATTAATAAATAGCAGTGATTGCAAGTATGATAGAGATGAGATACCTTATAATTTCTGCTTGGTTTGTATGTTTTTGATTTGACATCATAGCCAGCCTCGTCGAGACGTGATTTGAGCGTTTCGGGATGTAACTTGAAACGACTTTGAAAATTTGACAGAATAGACGTTGGAGTAGCCTGGGCAGGGTTAAGATGGCGTGCGGTTGTGAAGATAATTACCCCCTATCGTTGAAGGGTCAAACCCGCTCAAACAAATAAAAAACATAATCGCGAGGCATCATAAGGCTTATCGTGCATACCTGTGACTTGATATACGTACATCACGTAGTTAGTCCGAAACGATCGTATCCCTGGTCAATGCATGTTCCTGTTAGATGTGAAATGTCAATACAGAGACCATGTTTTCACGTGAAAATACTATTTTTCGCCATGCGAAAGCTTAACGTTTAAGTCTTCATCATCACAATCGAAGCAGGATTGTGAATACACATGCCGTTCAAACTCTAACCAAAGTGGCTATGCAACACCAATTGAGTTTCCCTTCATTGACTGATAAAGTACTCTGTCAAGTTGTCCAGCTTGGGGGAACAGGAAGAATCGTAATTAGTTCCCTGTACAGTAAAATCATAAATATGCGACGGCCATTGGATATATCCGTGATGGTAATCGTGTCTGATGATACCTTACCAATGCTCCAGTTATTACAGGGAGCCATAATCTTGACATTGTTGCCCTGGTTGCAATCAGATGTGCGTAGCGAAACTCTGTACAGTAGATGCAGTGTGGAGAAGGAACATTCCGCAGATAAGTTACTAATATCACGCTTGCGCACGATAAACGATATCTCACATACGGCATCCGAAGTTAAAGCGGCCAACAGCGTATTGTATTGAAGATTTCTTGGTCATGTGGATCTACTGCAAGGGTTGACTTGCAGCGGTAAAGGCTCATTGGCGGCCGGTTGTGAAAGGTTCGCCTGTCTCCTGAAACATGGTCGTACTAAATTTTGAAACATAACGGGTGCCAACCGGTCTACGAAAACGGCTGATTCTCGCTCTGTGGGTGACGATGAGATTGGCCCTGGTTTATAATTGTACCACACTGGGACAAGGAGTCAAGACTCAATAGGAGAAAGGAGGTGGCAAGTTCTAGGACCGCCGCGCCAGAATGCTTGCAGTTGCCAAGCTGTAGCATGCACAGCAGAAGAAGTGTCGGGGAACAGTGTGCATGTGAGGGGCTTGGCCTTGAGTTACTTCCACCAAAGGTGGTGCTACTCCCAAAGATTGCTGGCACATGGAACACGAGAAGGCAAGTTAGCGGTAGTAAGACGCGCTCCTGGAAGGACCTCGGGTTGAGCTATAGTTTGGGCTTTGCTTTTTCAGGAAGGAAGGGAGGCGTGTGAAAATTTGTATACATACCAAAAAATTAAAAATAAAGGTCGTTCAAGGCGTCGTTCTCCCCCACCATCCGATGAGCCTCCCGGGACTCAGGTCTTCCTGGTTGCGAGGCGCAGCACGACATCCTATTCGTTCCTTACATTCGTCCTCTGTCTCTGCTCGTCATGCCTTCACACCCTCTCAATCTCTCCGTGCTATAGCTGCGCCTGCTGTTGGCTCTTACGCTCCCAAGGAGGGTGAACACGTTCTTAATTCACCGTCCGAGCTGGCTCGAAAGCTATCTGCAAAGGTGCTGCCAAAGCTACCTCGCCCTGATGTCAAGAAGGTTGTCGTCGTCGGTAGTGGAGGTCTCAGCATTGGGCAAGCCGGAGAATTTGATTACTCTGGCTCCCAAGCTCTCAAAGCACTCCACGAAGCAGGCGTCGATGCCGTCCTCATTAACCCCAACATCGCAACGTGGCAGACGTCACACCAACTGGCTTCTGAAGTCTACTTCTTGCCAGTGACTGTTGACTATGTTGCCTACGTGCTTGAAAAGGAGCGACCAGATGGTATTCTTCTCACGTTTGGTGGACAAAGCGCTCTTAACGTTGGCGTCGAATTGGATCGCATGGGAATCTTAGAACGTCTTGGGGTGAAGGTTTTGGGTACACCCATCCGAACACTTGAAGTATCAGAAGACCGTGATCTTTTTGTGCAGGCGCTTAAAGGTTTGCTGCTAAATTTAGATATCGTGACAAACTCTAAAAATGCATATCAGAAATTGATATCCCAGTAGCTCAGTCAACGGCAGTCTCTACAGTGGAAGATGCCCTCGCCGCAGCCGAGGAAATTGGCTACCCCGTCATCTTGCGCTCGGCATTCACCCTCGGAGGTCTTGGTTCTGGCTTTGCCAATAACCCTGAGGAACTTCGTGACCTCTCCGCAAAGAGTCTGAGTCTGAGTCCGCAGGTATTGATTGAACGCAGCATGAAGGGCTGGAAGGAATTAGAATATGAAGTTGTTCGAGATGCCGCCGATGTATGTGACTTCCAGATAAAGTTCGTCCGCTTTACTCACTTTTTCATTTAGAATACAATCATCTGTTGTAATATGGAGAACTTTGATCCGCTTGGCACTCACACTGGCGATTCAATTGTTGTGGCCCCCTCTCAGACCCTTCCGGATGACGAGTATCACATGCTACGAAGCGCCGCTCTCAAGGTTATCAGGCATCTCGGCGTCGTCGGCGAGTGTAACATTCAGTATGCTCTGAATCCTAAATCAAGGGAATACTGCGTAATCGAAGTCAATGCTCGGTAAGCTTGCATCAGGTTCCTTATGGATGTAGCTATTGACATTTTCTCGAAGTCTAAGTCGTTCGTCCGCTCTTGCGTCGAAAGCCACCGGCTATCCCCTCGCTTACACTGCTGCTAAGATCGCTCTGGGTCATACCCTTCCTGAACTACCTAATGCTGTCACCAAAACCACAACGGCATGTTTCGAGCCTTCGCTGGACTACATCGTGACCAAAATTCCCAAGTGGGATCTTGCCAAGTTCTCATCACAGGTTAACCGCGAAGTAGGTTCTTCAATGAAATCGGTCGGTGAAGTCATGGCTATCGGCCGTACTTTCGAGGAGAGCCTGCAAAAGGCCATTCGTCAGGTTGATCCCCGGTGGAAAGGTTTCGAAGCCTATGTCGCTCCAGAGGATCTTGACAAGGCACTTTCCAGGCCTACAGATATGCGCTTGTTTGCTATTGCCTATGCCATGTACAAAAAGAAGTATACCGTTGATCAAATTCATGATTTGACCAAGATTGACAAGGTTTGCTTTCATTCCTGGGTATGAAAGTGTCATTTAATCCAGCGTTCGCAGTGGTATTTATACAAGATCGACAATATTGTCCAACTACACCGTACATTGAAAGCTGCTGGCTCTATACAAAATGTTGACCACGAACTTATGCAGCGGGCTAAGCGAATGGGTTTTGCTGATGCTCAAATTGGTGACCTTATTAACGCCACAGAAGACGCTGTTCGTGCTGCTCGGAAAAGTATGAATATCACTCCTTTTGTGAAACGTATCGACACTCTGGCAGCCGAATATCCCGCTCACACAAATTATCTGTACACAACTTACAACGCATCCGAGCACGACGTCAAGTTCAACGAGAATGGGACCATGGTGCGTGGTAGCGGCGTCTATCGGATAGGAAGCAGTGTTGAATTTGACTGGTGTGCTGTTACCTGTGCTAGGAGTCTTAGGAACATGGGCAAGAAGACGATCATGATCAATTATAACCCGGAAACTGTGTCAACTGATTTTGATGAGGCCGATCGTCTCTACTTTGAAGAACTTGGCTATGAGCGCGTTATGGACATCTATGAACTCGAAAGTGCTCAAGGTGCAATTGTCAGTGTTGGTGGTATGTCGACAATGTCATCGTTTTGTCACCAGTTGTTGAGGGTGATTTAGGTCAACTTCCTCAGAACATTGCTTTGCGTCTCAAGAAATCTGGCATCAATGTCCTTGGCACTCCTCCAGAGCAGATTGACATGGCGGAGGATCGTCACAAGTTTTCATCTGTTCTTGATAGCATCGGCGTTGATCAACCTGAATGGAGTGAGGTTAGTTCTGTTGATGCTGCCAAAGTTTTTGCCAACAAGGTCTCGTGAGTGTATAAATGTTTCCGGTTACACTGCATCACTCAACGAACTACTATCAGATATCCAGTTTTGATTCGTCCATCTTATGTCTTATCCGGTGCTGCTATGAATGTCGTTTACGCAGAAGAAGAACTGGAGGAAAAACTCTCAAAAGCCGCGGATGTTTCACCTCTTCATCCTGTTGTCATCACCAAGTTCATTGACGGTGCCCAAGAAATTGACGTTGATGCCGTCGCATACAAAGGAAAACTTCTCGTTCATGCGGTATCCGAACACGTTGAGAATGCCGGCGTCCATTCTGGAGACGCCACCCTTGTACTCCCTCCATTCTCACTTATCGAGAGTGACATGTCCCGACTGAAAACCATTGCTGAGAAGGTAGCGGCTGCATTCAATATCTCTGGTCCTTACAACATGCAGATAATCAAGAAACCATCTGATAATGGTCAAGAGGCCGAACTCAAAGTCATCGAATGTAACCTTCGCGCTTCCCGTTCCTTCCCATTCGTTTCAAAAGTACTTGGGCACAATTTCATCGAGACTGCGACCGCTGCGATCACTGGCCATGGGGTTCCTGAGCCCATAGATTTGATGGCTCAGAAACGCGATTATACCTCTATCAAGGTCCCTCAGTTCTCATGGACTCGTCTAGGCGGCGCTGATCCTTTCCTTGGCGTTGGTGAGTCAGATTGCCGATTGTTTCTCTTCTCGTCAAGGTTCACGGTATTTTAATAGAAATGGCTAGCACTGGTGAAGTCGCTTCCTTTGGCAAGGATATTCACGAGGCATACTGGGCGTCTCTGCTCAGCACAACTGGCTTCAAGGTTCCTAAAGTCAATTCCGGTGTGCTCATTGGTGGTGACGTTACCAAGCCTGAGATGGTCACCATCGCCAAGCTGCTTCAGGGTCTCGGTTTCAAGTTATATTGCTCTTCCTCAATCGTTGAGGATTACTTGAACAATATTCCTTTTGTCAAAGCCCAGCGTATCGTTTTCCCAACATCCGACAAACGCAAGCTTCGAGAAGTATTTGATGAGTACGAGATCCAATGTGTCATTAATATTGCTCGGTCGCGTGGCCAAACATTCACAGATGAGGATTATGTTGCGCGTCGGTGAGTCTGGTTGTACGTACTCAATATCGAATTGACCAATAATCCCGCCATTTAGGAATGCTGTCGACTTTGGTCTTCCTTTATTGAACAACGCTCAGACCGCTCAATTGTTCGTCGAAGCATTGGCTAAGAAAATCCCACAAGGAGGTTTGAGAGGTTATGCTGAGGGTCGCATCCCGCCCGAAGTTCGCTCATGGAGTGAATTCGTTGGTTCACGGGCATAAAAAGTTTTGAAAAGCTTAGAGACAAAAACACGAATAACATCCATGTTTGTACGTTTTTTAATATCGGAAGAGTTGTAGATCTTTCTTGGGTTGCTACGTGCTATATCTGCATTATACACGAAATGTATAAGTGTTTCCTTAGTTCGTATGTCCTGCGATGGCGTGATTAGTTCCTTAAAATCTGAGGTCTAGGTTGTTCGGGAACGAGATCCGCGGGTAAACAGAGTTGACTCAGATCGAGCTCAGTAGGAAGACCTGATCGTGACTGATCGACTCGACCGTGAACTCGATTTGCGGCAAATCTTTTGACAAGGGCGGGTTCCAATTTATCTTCTACCAAGTCCACCACAAGACGACCAATTACGGGAAGAAACTAATAAGTCATAAATGAATGAAGAGTAAATCCCGATGAAGTCACAATTCCTTTACCTTGTACGCATGACCGCTCCCGCATGTCGCGAGAATGAGATTCTCAGCTGAAGGGTACCTACCAATCATCCAATTACCATCGGGAGCGTCGTTGTACCTTGAAAAAAGAGAGAGCTAACATTACTTAACGAAAAAAAGGAGGCAAAACAGCTTACCAGCAGAGGCGTGTACCACAAAACGGTTTTTCCGCAATTTCCGGAAAAACTTCACGTAGGCATTTGCGGAGGAGTGGGAGGGAACTTTTGGGTATAGCTGAACCGTTATCAGGATGCGATAAGATGGTTCGCGGTGTAGATATGGCACCGTCCACGGTGTGTAGGTGTCCAGGGCCATGAATTGCAATCTTTAGTATGTTCTTATCTGTGGGCTTGATAGAGAGATTAAGTCTTCGTCATGGAAATGAGAAGGTTCGTCTCACAGGAAAGCAGTAAAAACCATGTAAGAAATCCAGAACCACTGGAGAGTTCCGGAGACGCTCGGCTTCGTCTTCAGTTAGTTGAATCATCGCAACCACCTGCCTAATCGAACGAGGAGTTATCATCAGCCTAAATATCGATGTGTATTTAACTTTGATATATCGTACCCAGTGGATAGACACTGTCCCTGTAGATCTAAATCAGGAAAGGCAGAAGGAGTCCATGAACCCGTCGCAATTACGACCAGGTCTGCATCATAAGTCGAGCCATCTGCACAAGAAATGCCAGTCGCTTTTCTATCGTCCCATGCAATATTCGATACACATTTTCCAGATAGGACTTTAACTCCGAGGTTTCGAACTTCAGATATTAAGATCCTGATACCTTGACCAGCATCTGCCCAACCGCCATCACGGTTGAGATAGCCCGTACGGCGATAATATACTGAACCATCTCCTTCAAACGATCCAGTACGGATATCGGAGGGAAAGACAGAACGAACCGACGCCGGGTCAGGGACGGGTAAGATGGAACAACCTAGTTCGAGATCATTTTTGAACGACTCGTCCGCATATGTCAATGATGAAGAGACCGCTTCCTGAGACTCCGGATTAGTCTCCGAGGTGTTATCGATACCCAGAACAAGCACCCCGGATCTTGGAGAATGATGGAGTGAGAATAGTCCAGCCCAACATCAACAGTAAAACAACCAATCGCAGAACGGCAGCGAGCGAAAAAAAAAAGACCTGCGGTATTAATACATATGGAACGCAGACGGGCAAATTCTAGCCTCGGATCTTGGACTGAACGTACTCATGATAAGTGTTGCCCCATAACTTCCTATTTTTCCATGCGTTGATCGCTTCACGCGCTAATGCTGCGTAAAACTTGTCGTTATACGATGACCGAATAACTGTAGTTAATATGAATAGGTGCGCATTGAGGTCACGAAGTACTCGTGGCACTCACTTCGATTGATATCATTACTAGAGGCGTCAGGGGCGGGTAGGATGGTGGACCGTTCAAGTACGGTGACATTCGTATACCCACGCAAGGACAGATGATAAGCCGTAGACAGACCAAAGCAACCTGCTCCAACAATGACTATTCGCGAATTGTGTGGGCGCCTCCCAACGTTATCACCCTCCATTCCAAGAGTTGCTGAATTTGCCTAATTGAATCAGTAGCTGCTACAGCGGTAATACCAGGTTCATGCTCACGTCCATGTTAGACTAGAGGTCTAATGCGATCTAGATAATTCCGGAAGGATCATAAGTAAGAGCGGAACTTACCCTCACAAGATACGAAAAGTTCGCTTCTAAGCGGGATCTCCAGAATGGTATCTGTTTATTATTAGTACGCTGATTACTTTGGTGCATCAATGATACGAAAAACGCACTCGCAAAAATTTGGTACTGTCGAGTAATTCGTATCAGTTGTGGCGGGAGAAAGAATAGCAACAATACGACATTAGTAATTCTAGAATCTGAAAACAACTTTTCCAAACAAAAGTCATAAGATCCGGCTTCAACTTCAGGTTCGCGTAGTCAAAGGGTATGGTAAAAAATTGTGCAGTGAAATCTATTTTTAGTCATGCATGTATGGTACAAGCGAGTCTAAGTAGATTAATACTATTTCTATTTTGCAATACGAATAATTGAAGTATGTCGAAGGAATAACTTATTAATCAATATACCCAGATTAAACGGAGAAGTGAACTGCAAGCAGGAAGGCATGAACAGGCGGATTATGCAAAAAGGTTAGCGATGATATATTGCATCTTCCCGTCCCGAATGGCTTCGTGAATTAAGGAAATGTTCTGACCCACAGTGACATCATCAAGACCAAGGCCATTCGCAAATCGACTATAGTTTTCAGAGCCATGCATCCTGATACCGAGCTCCAACCTCACAAACTCATACACAGGTCTGGTGCGGTTCAAGTATTTGCTAGCTGGTGCAGCACCACGCCCACCGGAGAGATACTCGCGGCGAAGGAAGTCTAAGAGGACAGTGGCTTGAGCAGCAACGCGGGAGCGGAAGGCAGGGATACTGCTGAGAGCAGAGGCGACAACAGCTTGGGAGTTTTGGAACACAGGGCCGGTGATAAAGTCAAGAAGGACTGTAGTGCTCGCCGCAGCAATCGCTCGCATACGCTCTTGAGCATCCATGCTACTTGTACTGTCATGAGCCTGACGCATGGCGTCGAAGACCTGGCGAGTAAGAGTGGTTCTGTCTTCATCCTGCAGATGGGAAGAAAATGTCTTGTCCATTTCTTCCGACACACATTTATACAGGCCCGCGAGGAATTCTGACTGCATTGCCCGCAAGTCGAGTGCTTGGCAAAGAGCATAAAGATACGACGAAGTAAGGATGGAAAGGGTTTCGAGGGCGGCGATCGTTTGTCGGCCAGAGATTAAAGCCAGGGAACTACGAAACAGATCAGCTACCGCTCGCTAAGACGCCTAACATAAACTTACTTGACTGCTTGATTGTGCATTTCCGCTGACTGGATATGAGTCGAAACAGGATTCGCTAGGTAACCGAGCTCAGCGACGTAAGCAGCTGTGCCGATATCAATACCCTTGCAATGGTAATTGAGGGACGGGTCTGTGGCAGCAAGTGATGGTGGTAAACCACGGTTCATCGAGGGATCAATCAGCTCGGCACACTGGGCAAAGAGAATTTTGCCCATGTGGTGCAGGCTGAGTCGAGTTTTCTCCATAACGTTTGTGACCGCCATCGCTTGGAAGTTCCCACCATTATGAACGATACCCATTGAGCCATCAACCAAAGGATTGTCCGTAGCTTGAACCGTTAAGTGAGAGTTTAATGATGAGAAGTTGAAAAGACCCACTCGAGTTGCATTCAGTTGTGATTGTCTTCAGAGACTCCAACAAATCCTCGATTTGAGGACCGATGAATTGAGGGGCCGTGCGCAAGGCGTAGCGGTCTTGACGGAGAGTACCCTTGTCTTGGTCAATAGTCACCTCATCCTCATGAGTTTGAGCAAAATTGCTTCCATCAAGGAGGTCCCAGATGTTCTTGGCAGCTTCAATCTAGATCACAGACTGTCAGATAATCATAAGAGAAGAGTCGGGCTAGGCCTTACTTGACCAGGATGGGGACGGCAGACATCGTGAATGAATGGATCAAATGAGCCACGAGTTCCGGTGAGAGCCTCCGTACCCATTGCTGTGCAAACTTGAGTGAGCAAAGCCATGTGAACTGCGTCGTTCAACGCAAGAGCTGCAACGGAAGCGGAAAATGCAGTGCCATTAAGTATACCGAGATGTTCTTTGGAGGCAAGGGGAAGGGGTTCGATGTGATGGCTACAAAGTGCTTCATGAGATGATACAATCTTACGACTGCCGAAAGCCAGAGGCCCATCAAAACAGCGAATCGAGGGGTTACCGATCAAAGTACCAGCGATGTAAGACAGAGGTGACAAATCTTGAAGACAAAAAGATTGATGAGATCAAGAACAGATAGTTTTTATTTGACCGTACCTCCCGAGGCTGAGATGCTACCGCGCAAGGGAACAAGGGGTGTAATGTTGGCTTGAAGAAGCTCATTCATCTTTTCCACGAGCTCCCAACGGACACCGGAGTGACCACGAATGAGAGAGTTCATCCTGATTAAGATAGCACCGCGTACCCATGACTCAGGCATGGAGAGGTTAAAAGGATCACTGAGAGGAAGGACACTGAGAGGTTGTTGCGATGATGGCAGGACACCGGAATGCTGGTGTTGAAGGAGAGCGTTTCCGAGTAAGATGGGCTCGTCGGTGCGAGTGTTGGCGCTGCCACCAAAGCCAGTGGAGACACCATACACACTCAATCCTAGGTCTACTTTATCCGATATCACTTGACGACTGGCATCCATTCTGTCTCTGATGCTGGGCGACTTGTCAAGTGCAACTGGTACGTTGTACCTCGCGGCAGCCGTCACAGCAGCAATGGATAGATTCTGGCCGTCTACAACAACCGACTTTCCATTTCTACACAAACTGTAAAGAAGTGAAAATTGACCGAAAACAAACAGCTGACTTGTAAGATTCAAGCTCCTTGAATGAATGGACGAATGCATCGAGCAGGGATGTTTTAGATTTTGTGTACTGAAAAGAGGCAGAGTCATTCTGGAGTTGGCGTTGCCTCGACATGACTTGAGCGGGCGGGTTTAGAGTAGAATAGTAGGAGTAGTAGGGCAGTAGTTAAATTCTGGGAGTGAATCATAACTAGACGGTGGTATATATACGCCAGAGAGTAAGTCTGAGGTCAAGATCCGATGGACGAGTGAGAGATCCAGTTTGGATGATGTAAGCAACACGATCCAGTTCGTGGGCTGTGCTGTTGCATAGTAGCCCGGTCTGCCGAGAAGTCTTCGCACTTTCTGCGGACATACCGCTGTCGATTTGCATGCCATTCCTTATTCCATGGCGAGATTTAACTAGAATTAAACGTACTATGTCCTTTTCAAAAATAAAACTCGAACTTTTGCACAGTATCTGAATCGTCAGGACTGAATCCGATCACTTCTTGGGTACATAAGCCTACACCTTTGCCCAAGTTTACCAGAGGTCTTTACTTCGGCAGCACATACACATACCGCATCACCGATGTCTGCGGACGAAAAGGTGTCTAAGATCGCCTCAAGGCACACATCCTTTGTATCGTTTTCGTTCGGGTGCGGCCGTGCTTTATCTCATCAAGGATGATTCGACTTCTGGATGATGGTTTCACTTTAGCGCGCTAAAGCTGCCATACAGTTTGCACAGCCCGCGAGCAACCTCTCATCCTCAATCACCGGTAGGTAGGTCTTCCGATGCAGTTCTTTGATGAGTGCGATCCGAAGAAATGCGGCTTAATTGAGAAAAAGTGTTTAATCAATTCGGCTTACCTAAGAAACCATGCACCATCTTCATCTGATTCCTCCATGGTGCGTATGTCGAATGTCAGAATCGCCATAGTTTGACTTTGCCACAGGGTAAGGCAAAAAAGACGAGAAAATTCGCTCAGGTCAAACGGTTGCTTAACCCGAATGACATCCGACTGTATGTTACATTTTTCTCCACTGCAAGCACCCTCTTACTCTCAGGTTGGCACAGAAAAGAGAACAAGGCGAAGCAGGCCAAGAAAGAAGAAGAAGCCAAAGAAAAACAAGTCCGTCGGGTGTAAGTGTCTCCTTAAAATCCCCGCCACTTTGTCGTCGCATTCTGACGTTTTAAATAACAGGACTCAAGTAGCATCCTCGCTCTTTTTTGCCCACAACACTGCTCTAGTCCCCCCGTATCGCGTACTGATAGACACCAACTTCATCAATTTCAGCATTCAAAATAAAATTGAACTTCTTAGTGGCATGATGGACTGTCTTTTTGCGAAATGTAGGCGCTTTCTCTTCTATCTCTTCCGAATTCTTTTCACCGACGGCTCTAGGTATACCATGCGTTACAGACTGTGTCATCGCTGAACTCGAGAAATTGGGTTCCAAATATCGTATTGCACTTCGGTAAAGTCGTCTCCGCATAACATAACATTCACTTTATTCACCACTTGTTTCCATGATCAGTATTGCGCGAGATCCAAGATTTGAACGCCTTACCTGTTCTCACAGTGGAACTTATGCCGATGACTGCTTAGTCCAGCGCGTAATGTCTCACAAATGTTATATCGTCGCGACTTGTGACCGGGAGCTCCGACGACGTATTCGACAAATTCCAGGCGTCCCATTAATGTACATCGTGAGCCGAAAGTATGCGATAGAGAGATTACCGGATCAGGGCGCGCCTGCATGAGCCATCCTAGACCGTCTTAGTCGTTTGGTTCGGATCGTGTTCGTCCGAACATGCCTTTGAGGAGAAATAGTCGATTTATTCCGGGCCACTGAGAGATGGCGGGTATAAAAAACCCACCGGGGGACGGGTTTACTTGCGTTTCTCAATTTTCTATGTCCTGCTAAATTACTTATCCCGCATCTTGTCAAGATCTGAATAAAAATATCTCCCAAATTCAGCAGTTTCATAAACCACTCATACCGAACCAGAAACATTCTGCGCTCGCGAAAACATACGACAACCGATGGCCAATTAAATTACAATTTAGAATCATTCTAGTCTCAATCCAGTTCTGTGCAGGGTTGCTTCTTCATTCCTTCTTTACCTTCTATGTCGCCTAATGGCCAGGGCCCAACACAAATGTTCACAAAATGGTCCGCTCCTTCTCTAAGTTCAGTTCTTGCTCCTCCCGCGAAAGCCAGCTCATTACAGAAGAAAGACTCCTTTGCAATTCACCTCGTTTGGATTGATTACAAGACTACTCGAGGCTATATTCGGCCCGACTGACAAACATAGCTTGACTTTTCCAATCTTCATTTAATTCGGCAGGTTAACGGTAATGATGGCATTCAACACTCCTAGCTTATTTTGTCACGGCTCGTGGAACTGGACCCAACGATTCACATCCTTTGGTGATCGTACTTGACGATGGCAACGATCTTGAGGCACTGAAAAATAGGTCGCTGGGAGAGATACACCCTAGTATCTTGTCCTTGACTGACCAAGTGAGTATGGGAAAGGTCAGTTTGATGTAGGCAGGAGTAGGACTTAAATTTCACGCGACGGCGTCGTTGCAATCTATCAAGCTGTCCATTTTTAACTTTATCCTGCTATTTCTAGAGGATCGACTATAACGGCTGCGGTTGTCGGGCCAGTTAGCATGAAGTATGTGGGGAAATTGAGCTGCGCAAATTTGCCTTTTTGACTCAATCAAACTCCATGGCAAATAGGTTCGTATTGATAGCTCGACGTCAACTCTCATCAAGCTACCTTATTTAACAATTAAGTGCACGTTGACGAAAAAACTGCCATTGTCGTGATGATCAAAACACAATGACACAACCTGGGCATTTTCTCCTGGACGCTGCAGTTCGAACTGAGTCATAGCATGATCATCCGGATTCTCATAAAATCCGCAAGGCTAACCGCCACGCTCCACGCGTATGAAGGCTGAAACCGGTTGGAACGTATCGATATTGTTTCAGAGCATCATAATGCTGATGTGGTGGTTAATTTTGGGCGGGCGCTTTGACGAGTGGATACGAAGAATTTATCAATGGAGGTCACCGAGCTGCCTGACAATATTTGATTGATCGAGGAGGCTGAGCAGATTACAGTAGACATAGATTTACGTGAAACAGCAGTTGTCATTGAATGTTGAGCATTGAGATCGATGAGATAACAATGAGAAAGATTTCACCGTATCAGTGCACAGTATTGCATGTATGTAATATGTAGTATGAACCTCGGCAAGGTGGGAGTCAATTATCCCTATCGGTGATCCGATATTGGCATCGCTTCTGTCACACGAGGGCAAGCAAGTTCATTGATGCCCGTAGTCCGAAGACAGTCCGAACAGGTACGTTTACCTGGGTCTTCGACTTCATCGCTAAGAGACTAAACCATCAGTGCTAACTGAGAATTTTGTTACATTAGCCGCAGAGTTAATGTTATCGGACCGATTGTGAACCAGCGAAGCCAGCAGCAGGTGCCCGAGTCAGCGGAGGGATTCCTTAAAGTTCAGACCCTTATTACATTTACCACGGCGCTCCTCCCTCACTCCGTCACAATGTCATTCCCTTGAGTTTGCTTCATTCCCCAAACACGTTTTATACCCCTCAGAGGCTGACGGAATAAAAACGAAGTTTTTGTGACATGAGAATTCAAAGAAGTTGAGACGAAAATGGAAGACGACAGGCGAACAAATAAAGGGAGGTGGGTATCCAGTGATAATGGCATTATTCGAGTTCTTCGATGATATACTGGTTCGCCATATCCTCAACTTTACTCAATTATGTCGTCGATCATTCGTATCCGCTATGCAACTGCACGTTTACTCCATTCCTTATTTATTTCACTTTATCATGTATAGGATCGCCGCATATGAGGGTACTTTGAGCATGAGGAGATCACTTGTTGATAGTAAGCCCGAATAATAGATGGTTGAGAAAGCTTCAAATTCCATTCCATGTCCCAGAACACAGCAAGTGGTCCCCAGACAGATACCGACTCGAGTGTCCTCGCCGTGGAGGATGTTCGATCAAGTATTGTTAATAGGTGGAAGGGAGACGGTGGTCAACGACGAAGAAAGATGTCAAGAAAAATCAGGAAAAGGAATGAACTGACGTACTCTTGGAAGCAAAGAACTTGAAGGCAGGAAGCGCGTATTGCTCTTTCCATATAAGCAACTATATATTCGAAAAATCTGGACTCATTGATGCATTATATGTTCGACGTTTGAGATGGAATTGGGAGGATTGAAAGATAAAACTTTCGCTCGAGCATGATATTATATATAAGTGTGTATGAAGGGTAGTTGATATGGATAAAAAAGTAGAATACATATAACGCTTAAGACATTAGGCAGCATTGGTCACCGCTTCCGATGATGTTGGTTGGACTTCAGTTAGTTGGTCGAAATGAGACGGACTGCACAGAGGCGCAAGCTGACCCGCTTCAGCGTGTGACAAGCTTGGGTTAAGACTCAATTGTCTTTTGGCCTTTTTAGATTTCCTCCCATCTGCTCCAGCTACGTTAGACTCAGACGCACGGGGTCGTTTGACGCCTCGACTACGAGCAGATTTGCGCCCTGTGTTGTGGTCCGCAAAATCACTCCCACTTTCTCCGTCCGTGGAGGGATAATATGCTGCGGCATCTTGTCCCAAACGACGACCGCGCTTCCGGGAGATGGACGTCTCACCCTTTGATGAAGAAACATCTAATTCTTTTGAGAAATTTTGTCTCACTTCCTTCTCCTGTTGTCTGGAGGGCGAGATATCCTCTTCATCTGTCTCCGTGATGCTAGACATGTCATCGTCATCTAACCCTCCAGTTACTTGCCGTGAGACGGAGGCAGCAGATCCAACTGAACTGACATCCGATGGCAAGGAACGAGGTGCTGGTTTTCGAGAAGGATTTGCGACATTTTCATCTGCTCCTTTTGATCGTTGCTTGCTAGGTCTGCCCCCCTTTTTCTTTGACTCTTGGGTACTCCGAACGATTGTCTCGTTTGGTTCTGGAAGGTAATAAACCTCGTTTTCTCGCAGTAGCTCCGTACCCACAAGCTGCCGCATAGCCCACAATAGGTACGGTTCAAAATTGATAGTCTCAATTTTGTCCGCTATGAGCGTATCGCCTCTGATGATAGCTTCTCCATGATCTCCAATTTCCTCTTCCTCAATCAGCTCTGCATCATTGAGACTACAGCCAGGTACAAGGAAATGAATGCGTGGGCCGTCCTCCGTTTTAGGGATACTAATCTTGTGATAGCGACAGTGGGAGCGTGTCATCGGAGAACTGCCGAGAGCCGAAGAACCAGTTGGAGCTTTAGTAAGGACATTTTCAGCCCTCAACACTCCATCTTGCGAGCGAGATCCCGGAACCACCTTTTGTAGCTGCTTATGCCGTTGCTGTTGCACTGTAGTAGGAGCATTTCCCAGTTTCCGTCGAGAGTGTGCATGAATGAAAGGGCGAGGATCAGAGCTAGAAAGGGACAAATAACTTGGAGATAAAAGGGATGAGCCGTCGCTGACGACCGTGGAGGCAACGGATGGTGATCTAGAAGTGACACTGGACGAGAAAAGGCTAGACTTCTTGCGGGGACGGTAAGCACCCTTTGTTGACTGTCGCGAAACTTTAGCTTTTCCTTTGGTTACAGAAGCCGATCTTGGGCTGATAGGAGGCTCGCCATTCGAGACCTCGGAAAGACTACGTTTTCGCTTGCCAGTCTTGCCTGCCTTCAACCCTTGCTCTCGGTCACTATCATTATCTGCATGGTAAGGATCCTCCAGAGATACGTGGACACTGCGCGGCGAAGCCTTGTTTCTGGAGTCCTGCGCAGCTGGAGGAACCCCTTGCGTTTTGATTCGGGGTAAAGTCACCAATGAACGAGGCTGCGCGATCTCCGTACGCTCAGACGCCGGACTGGATATTTCTTCCTTTCCCTGTGCAGAGTCGGTTGGACCAGTATTGACCTCGGAAGGAGAATCATGTTGGACGACATGGGTTTGCAAGTTCGATTTCATACATTCACGAGTTGATGCAGAGAGGCATTCTCCAGGCGATGCGTCTCGCAACGGAGGTACTCGAGATGGTGGTGAAACTGGTACAGACTCGACAGACGGAACTTCGACAGTGATTTCACTGGTCTTTTCACTGGTCAGTGCTCTGAATAATACCGCGTCAGTAGGTAATCGGCGATAGAAATCAGATTAAATTTACGTGTGAGAGTCAAAAGGTTCGACCTCGCCGGCTTCTTCTATATTTTTCTCTGACTCTTCTTCTCCGGACTTTTCAATCGATTCCACCTCTGGAGCTTCTCCCGGAGCTATCAAGCTATCATTTCCCATGACTTTGAAAGGATCCTCCGGTTCATCCACTTCCATTCGTATGTCCTCGGTGACTTCTAGTGCCCCGGCTTCGTCTTGGGTCTCTTCCTGGGGTACCACCTCTGTCGCAGCTCCGCTTTCTTCACTCGTGCTCACGACAGTTAGTCTATGTCCCTCAGATTTTTTGTCCGGTATTCCCTCGCTGGTTCTCGCACTTACACTCGACTCTGGAACAGTAAACTCTGGGTCTGCCTCTCCATCAGCATCGGTATCCGACTCTGGTTCGTCAACAAGAAATTCATCAATCAGCGCGTCCGTTTCGGCTTCAACGTCGACTGTATCTTGCTGCAATTTCGCATTGTCTAATTGTGCGATAGGTGTCTCTACCATCACTTTAAGAGCTTCTTCTCCTGGACCAGGTGACTTCAAAGCCATGGCATTATTAACCGTAGTCCCATCCAACTCCTTTTCGTTCAGTGAAGGGGAAGAAAAGGAATTGTCTTGATCAGTAGCATCCTCGGAAGCGTCCTCCTCATGTTGAGGATACGGCACTGGAGTCGAAAGGCTGTAGGGGTATGGATCTACATACAGAACTGGCTTTATTGTCGTCGTAACCGGAAGGAAGGTTGGAATATTACTGCGGACTTGCTTAGACGACTCAGGATGCGGGGAATTTAATGCCTTGAAGGGAGAAGTCTGTTGAGCAATGGTGTTCTCGATATTGCTTAGTTTTGTTTCGGAAGGTGTTATTTCTGCACCCAAATTTCGACGTGGTTGCTGACAGGTGGGAGTTGATGTCGCACTGAACAAGCCTGGGTTCTCCTTCAGAACCTTCAAAACTCCTGGTTCAATAGCGATGGACACTGGTGTTGGACCAGGCGCAGGAGTGCTACCCGGACTCAAAACTTTTTGCGGCGTATCAGGCAGCTGAATGATCGACGGTAGATTGCCACTGGAGGTGGAAGTATGACCCAGTATATCCAAGTGTGTAGGAGACATGATTGGAGTACAAGGACGCGCGAAATAGTCTTCGCCAATGGCCTCAGGAGTCGCACGCGCAACTGTTGGTACTTCAGTAGCAATAGAGAAAGCAGCAGCTTCCTCGAATTTTGACACTCTGACGTCTTCTAAATCTTCACTGAATGATTGTACATCTTCGACACGAGTACCTTCCGCCTCAGCCTCAGACCAAAATGCGTCCTTCTTTTCCTCTAAGTCTGTGTCACGTCGAACATCTTCGACATGGCCAGCCTCGACCGTCGAGATAATGTCGTCAGAAGGTACGCTGGCAATATCAATGCTGATACCGCGATAATGTTCCTGGTGCCTTATATGAGTAAATACAGGAACAAAAGGGTGGGGTTGAACATACCGCCGAATCATCAAGTTTTGGATCAACGGTTGGTTCCTGGACAAGATACATAGATTCTGACTTTCCTGGAACAGCACCCGCAATCCCAACTTCTTCAATGCCTTCAGCCACTTCTTCCACTTTAATCATTTCATTGACAAAAGCAGGGATCTGATCGTCATTAATTCCAGTATCATCAATCCGCCTAGTGGTTTCCTCTTTCAAGACAAATGCTTCAGGTACGGATTGGGCAACGGGAGGACTAAGCCCGGAAATGCTGGCACTGCGAGCATTATCTGAGCTACCCGTCTCCTCGGGTGATGTTGCTGAACCTTCGAACTCCGATTCGGGCATGATGAGTGGCGTAGGGGCTTGCACATTGATCGTGATTGGTTCGAAAGATAGCCCGGGTTCATTCTCTGTGATTCGGTTAAGCCTTCCAACATGATAACATGCATGCCTGCTGTAACTCACTATCTGCCTCTTCGACGAATATGTGTATACCCGAAAAAGTCTCATTCTCGGTATCATTGACTTCAAGAGTTTGAGAATGAAAAGTATTTTCATTGGTTTCCACGATCTCGGAGGGTTCGAATGAATCCCGTGCGCTTTCTGTCAGGACACAGGAGTTAATGAAGGGAGAAGTAGACGGCTTTATGGATGCAGGACGTACCTTCGTTGACTTCCGCTGTTTGATTCTCATGTGGATAATCTAGGTCACTAGTCATCAGCGGCCAAGGACCAGCATCGTCCAGACCGTCCAGCTCGTCCATCTCTTCATCAACCTGCTCGTAAGCTGTCTTCTGATCAGACACGTAAAGCTCAGTGCTGGGGGAGGAAGTCACACGGCTTTCCACTTCCGACTGTGCAGCCATCTGATCAAGAGCCTGTACCTCACTGTCTCCGGTGATGATTGGTGCATTTGATCCATATTGCAGCCCTGAAGTCGAGTCGAGATTTTTTAAATGAGGCAAGGGATTCGAGGTGTCAATTGAGCCATGAGCATACAGGCCTTCAACAGCATAAGCCAAGCGAACATATTCACTTTCACAACCAATGCGGACACGTACCTGAATCTATCTGTGCAGCTTTCTGAGCATCATCCAAATTGACATACGACATGCCATTGATAGTATCTGCATCTGCTCCTACAGTCGAAGGGTGAACTTGTTCGTCAGTCAATTGTTGGATCTGCTCATTAACTTGCAGTTCGACTGGTGCGTCGATGCCTATGCACTGATCGCAGACTTTTGAAGACCGATCATCGTCATGCGCGACGATAGTCTCCTCAAAAGGCCTGACAGCGTCAGCGGATTCGGTGGCTTTGGTATGCTGTTCCACAGTGACGCTTTGTTCTTCAGGCTCTTCATCAGAATCAATCAAGATTGGCTCTTCATTCGAACCAGGACCCATGACAATAAAGTTCGTACGCGGGCCTCGCCAAGCCGAATACACCTAAAAAAAAAATAGCGTGAGTTCAGATGCAAGTTTTTGAGACATAAACGTACGAACAGGTTTGGGTTGAGTATAAGAACGCAATCTGTTGAATAAGTGATCGTTTTCGTCAGGTTCTCGCTCAAGCTCCTGTGTATCCGTGTCTTCGAGATCATCTTTGGCATACTCATCTTCAAACTCGTCCTCACCTTCCTCCCCTTCTTCTTCGTCTTTCATATCAAGATCAGGATTTACAACATCAGGGGTTAAAAATCCAGCGTCATCGTCGTTAACACCTAGATGATGAGGACTAAGGCGACTACGGCTACCAGAGACAACTTCGCCTCCCGCGTAGTAATCTTCGGCATACTTAGCAACTTGTGCCCATGGATCTCGGATGTCACCCGGTGTATTTGCTGGGTGGGGAGGGAATGCTGAATCGATGTATATGAGTAACAAATGTTTCTGTTCGTTGGTTGAACAAGACTCACAAGTATTTTTATCGGATGGCTGCATATCTTCCTCATCCTGGAATTTTGGCTCATTTCCTTGCTCGAGCACCGGTGCAAGCGAAGATGCCACACCCTCGGTGTCTTCCTCGGAGAGAAACGCTTCCTCTTCTTCATCCTGTCGGAGGTTCGCTGTACCAGCTTCCTCGTCTGACGATAGCTGAATGACACCACCTGGGCTTCGTGCACTAACGAGTCCCTCGCTACTAGCCTCCTCATCTTCTTCATTTTCATCGCTGCCACTCTCTCCACTCTCTCCATCTCGTTCCATGTCATCACTTGCTGGACTTTTGGTACTTCCTCTAGCTGCGGCATACTGGATCCTTCGCCGTCTCTGGGACCAGATGTCAGTCTCAACATCAGAACCGTCTCCCCCTCGCTCCCCTCCGTCTTCTTCGTCCTCTTCTTTTGTCTGCTCATACAACTCATCTGGCTCTCCTTCAGCAGACCCCTCGAACTCGAACAATTGTTCCCCTTCGCCCTCACTCTCCTCATCGGATAAAATTTCAATCGGTTGTTCGATATCGCCAGATTTTGGACCCAGGCCAGGGCCTTCCCTGGGATCGCGTGCTTTCCCCTTGTCAAGAACGCGACGCGCTTTTACCTCGGCAAAGGAATCTTCCACATAACTATCGGAGTCGTCATATTCATCATCGGTCTGTTCAACAGCCTGCGGAAAGGTGGACTGAGACTGCGTCACCTCTTCATAGCCAAGAGCTTTCTCGAGGTCTCCCGTGAGTTTCCCAATCCATGCGTCGAAATCTTGCTGCGAAAATTTGTCAAATGGGTTGTGAACTGGAGGTCTGGGCCTTTTGGGGTTGAAGAGGCCTGTATGGTGGGCATGGGTAGAGGAGGGAGTTGTATGGGGAGCCTTTGGAAAGCCTGGCGTGTGCATGTGGATGGCTGTATGCGCGACGCAGCGGCAGAATAGCCACGATGATGTAATTTAGATCACGTGCACGCGGAGAACAATCCCGTCCATTGTCCGAGAGTCCACACACACAGAATCAATGTTTTCTCGTCAGAATATCAGTGTCTCCTTTTACGATCATAGCATAAACATCTTCCACCCATCTCTTCTTCGAGACATTCCTTCCTAGACAATCATCGACATAATTCTCCAACTGAAGGCATTTTGAAGCAGGAGTTCTCGGCGTCGCTGTTTATCTAGATGCGACCTTCACTTCATGCAGAAATGACCATCATACCGTACCTACTGCTTCCAATAAATACTGGACGATCTGGATGCCCAAGGACAGAGGCCTCCTCCTTTCCTCTTCGTACCCCTTTCAATGACAGTTGGAAGTCGTTTCTGGATCGGGTTTAAGATACGGTGCAAACACTTTCCCAACTTTGCTGCTAATTGAGGCTGATAATCCCTTTTTGCTCTGAGCTTCTTTGGAAAGACGCCCCGTGACTTTCGTGAATGGGCCAGACCACCCTCTTTTGAGTATGCTGTCAATTAGTATGATATCCCAGCTACTTCTACGCGTATGCCGTTAATTTCCTTTGCAGTATCAACCTTGTGAGGTACTATTTTTCCCAAAAGTTTGATTCTGATCATGACCTGTTATTCTGCGCTGCTATCGGGTTACTCTACGCTCCTTTAGCGCCGCTGGTGTCGTTGGCTTGCGCGCTGGTGCTACGGGCGACTTCATGGGTCTTCAAATACCAACTCCTACATGTCTTCGTTACTAAAGCGGAGACGGGAGGAGTAAGATTCATCTTCTGAGTTACCAATATGGGGCCTCACCGCAGAAATGCGCATTAGCGTTTGTGGAATGTCGTCATGGATCGTTTATTCGCTTGTGTCCTTTTCATGCAACTTATGATGGTATACAATCAGTACACCCTCCTGGTCACATCTCGAATTGACTGAAACGATCTTTTTTCAGCAATCAATCTCAATTCCGACGTTTCATCTTTTCAAAAGGTGTTGACTCTCCCGCCGATATTCACCCTGCTCAGTTCTAGATGCTACCTCTATTATATCTACTCGTGGCGCTTCCAGTATTTGAAACCGAACCAAGAGACCCGGCGTTCGCTGTGCAGTACTCTGACTCGCCGTCAGATTTACTGGAAAGGAGGTTTGAACATCCGGCTATGGATGCAGAACTGTTCAAACTGATGCTGCACAACCAGATGCGCTCTTATTAGAAGATGCATATAAAAGCAGAATCTTGATTAGAAAAGATACTGAACCATTCCTCCACCAACAATCCTTACCTCACGATCAGCCACCGCACCAGCACTCTCCGAACGGAGGTGAATCATGTAGAGTGACCGCTCCTGGTTACATTTATCGGAACATGTCCACCGCCCTAGGTGATTCTAATCTAGCGGCCATGACGGAGGCGGTACCCCATGTCTTAATCCGGAGTGTGGACAGGTCAGGAAGTTCTTGTTTCTTGTCGTCTCATAGCTTACTGGTTACAGAATCAACTCGAACATGATGTATCACAATATGTGAGAAAGATGCGGGTGAATTCGACTGGGAAGCTGTTGATGAGATTCAGCCTACTACGGGAAGAACAGGTCAAGACGAACCTGTACAATTAGTCGAGACTCTCAGCCGCACCCAGAAACGTAGTTTCTTGGCCTGGGATTCAGAGAAACCAACGGTGGAGAGTTGCGTATCACCAGTATCAGCAGAGCCACATTACATATTGCAGAACCTTGTATTCATGGATGAAGCCCTCCAACCTCGCGTGTCGTTGCTCGACTTGGAGTATTGGGCGTCGATAGCATCAAGAATACGCTTTTCATGTATAAGAAAGCAAATCTTTTCGACTCTTTCATTCCGGATCGTGTCGAGCAATACACTATGTAACTACCAGTCCGACGTGCTATATATTTACGACCCCGCATATGACGTATACCTCTTCCACTTATCCATGTCAGACTCCGAGTCGCTGGCGAAACCCTCAACCCGTCCGAATACGCTCGACTCCTATGTTTCATCTTCCAAGTCGCAGACAGCGCCCCAACCAATTGCGACTTCAGCGGAGATCCGGGACCGCGGCTCAGCGTTCATTGCGAATATATTCACCGCAACCTCCCCAGAGGAGGCAAAGTCGCATATGCAATATGTCAAGCACATCCTTCATGCACATAAGAAGGCATCACATGAGATAGCGGCGTGGAGATGTATGATTGTGAAACCAGGATGCACTGGCTTAGGCGGTCCAGAGGAATTTGAATTGGCTCAGGGACATTTAGACGACGGGGAAAGGTGGGCTGGGAATAGAGTTTTGAAAGTTATGCAGAACTTGGCGGTTATCGATGCTGTGATAGTCGTTAGTCGCTGGTAAGTCAGTTTAACAGCATCCTGTGCTGATATATGATACTCCACGGCTTTTTTTTCATCTTATCATCGCCATGTCTTGTTCTTTTGGCTCATTTAACATGCTTTTTTTACCGTAGGTATGGCGGGATCCTTCTCGGTCCTTCAAGATTCGATCATATCGAAACATGTGCTGCTGAGGTCTGTCGAGCGTTTAAACGTACTGAGGAGCTGAGAGAGTCCATCAGAACCCTTGAAACGTTGGACACCCTTCTAGAAAACCTTCGAGAAGAGTTGAGAGCGCTTCAGAGCGCTACCTCGGGCGCTAAAATCGGCGATTCGGCGATTCCTTCATCACAAAGGGAGTTACATTACATGCGGAACGACAGGGAAGAGACGAGTAAGAAGGTAGTGGATTACACTTCGATTGACCTCACGAAAGTGCGACGGCTGATCAAGGCTCGGGAGAATGCTATTAAATGGGTCAAAAATTCCCTGGATGACATGCATAACTCCGAGAATCATAGACAAAAATGATGAATGGATACCTGGTGTTCACAAGATGGTATCTCCTCATTGAGCTCAGATGACTCCAATTACGATTGCAACGAACTTCATGGGGGATAATGCACTAAATGACTTGGAGCCGAAATTCTGATTATTGTTTTCGTTCACTACATCCTTATTCTTCAAACAGCAAAAGCGGCGTTTAGTATCACGACGAACACTGCATTCCATGACAATCACTCTACTCCCATATGCTCAGCCTATACTTCCACCGGTGATATAATTACCACAAACAATGAACCTAAATCGGATACCCTTCTCTCAACCGAGCAAGTATAAAATCATGGCTCGGGAATCGACAATTAACATTGACACCAAATTGACACGAGAAAGGATTTATTCCCTGCATCCCCATGATCGCTCAGGAGTCAGAGTGCAGGTAGAGAGTCACACTTCACCAGACGAAGATACATCAGGCAGTCCAATAGAAAAGATCCGAATAACGTGGTTCTCATTTGCAGAATTTGATCTTCTTGATCTTCACCGACTTATGCAATTCAATTCATCTTTCTGAAATAAACTTTGCTGGTGTGGCGAGGCTCATGCCTTTCAACCCTGCGCGTCACATAACTACAGAGAATCCACTTCACACTTTCGGCCCGTAGCTAACGTTAAACAGCCTTCCATCCTGAATACAATCTCCAGAGTAAGCATGCTACTTACAGCATGTACACGAGTTTGGCTTCTGCTTCGATGTCACTCTGAGACTCAACGAGTGCTGGGGGTAGGAGTCACGCGGTAACATGCTGTTCTCCCCAGGTTCATGTATCCGGTACATCTTACACATCAACAGGTGGATTACATTTTTCCAGGCTGGCGACGCCTAATGAAGCAGATAATGATTCTTCTGGGGTAGGTCACGAGCTCACAACCTCAGGATATATTGAGCAAGCTTCTTGAGGTCCAAGCGCATAAGTGGACCAAGGTCCACGGTTCCCGAGCCATGTCATTCGATGGACTCTCGGATATCCGGTTTGCTGAATGAATTGGATGAAGGCTGTCGTATTGATGTGGCACCATCATCGAACGTGATAGCGATTAGCCTTGTTTGTTTAAGAGTGAGATGCTACGAGACAAGCTTCTCATAGAGTCATATGGATGGCTTGTGTCTTGAGCAGAAGAGCAGCGAAAGATAAGAGGAGCGACTGCAATACACCCTATGCCCACAGCTTTCCAAACGGAGAAAACGAGTTACGGCATCATTTCTAGTACGCCCACTCAAGCACCCACAAGGTGAAGTGTCCATAAACATTAACAATCGGGCGTTCTACCTCGGAAACACAACGGAACAAGCAAACGCCCAAGTATCCGAGTATGTGCTATAAGAGTTGGCATGATCCAAAATACTGTGACACGCCCAAGATTGAAACCTTAGCCTACAACCCATGATTTAAAAGTCATTATGGTATAAATACCGTACATCAGATCTCAAAAAAATAGCACGGTGCGTCTGAAGCACGAGCGCCTTATTTGGCGCCGCCGTAGCGAGTCTTGCGTCCGATATCGAAAGGAACATACTTGTACTTGATCATATGCCTGGAAGTCATCAGTAAATAGTACCAGAGGACTACGAAAAAAGAAACGACATACTGGATCTGGCGACGCATAGTAAGAGTCAAGAGAACTAAGAAGTAAATGACGAGAATCGGCCAGTAGACCGGAACATTAAAGAGTTCGGAAGTCGTGCAAAAGAGAGAAACCACGGTGGCACGCGTAGACGACAGCCTTTACTTTATATGAACACGAAGAAAAATGCACGTTTCATAACGACGAACCAAAATTGCCATTCGGGAAGGCGTCGCACAAAAGGACGGAACTCGTCATCTCTCTGGGAAGGCAGAGGGCTAGCTTCTGCTTCACCACCCCCCTCGATTTCGTCCGCTAGAAGATCCTCTTGCAGGGAGGGATCAAACTTGGGTTGGAGAAATGCCAGTAGGAGATTGAGGAGATATATAGCATGAGCATCTATAGCAATATAAGTTATAAGAGGAGTTGCTTCCGAAAGGTGACTCACAGCAAACTAATTGCAACGCGCAGGACATTTACAGAGTCAGAGAGATTTTAGCCAGATATGCAATCGGACATACCAATGTACCACTACAAGACGGTTAAAAAACACTGAATCTATTGAGAAACTGGTCGTACTCACTCCTTGAGTGAAGATAATTCGCAACATGAAGATCGCCACGAGACACGTCGTTGCGAGCCAGCGATGAAGGACGTGCGGCGTCCACCGGTCCAACAGTTGTTGGTATTGACGTTTGAGCTTTGTGTACTGTGCAGTGACATTCTGAATGGGTGAAGGTTCTACACCGCCAGTACCAGCGTCCGACATCATGATTTCGTGAAAAAAAGTTGACGTTTTGGTGGAGCGAGAAGAGTGACGGATGTGTCCGTCTCCCGTTGGCTTGAGTGGGCATCACGTGGCTGTTGGCTCCCTGACTGCGGACCCCGGGGCACGAATTATCCGCCTCTCAGATCCCATGACTGGGCACTCAATGTCATTCTGCCGCAATGACTACGGTAGATGTCGTCGTCTCTCACATCCTGAAGCACTTGCCGAATCATGCGAAACCCTTGTTTGTTGCTGTGCAAGGACCGCAGGGCTCAGGGAAAACATACCTCTCGGCTCAGCTCCGGAATTATCTGACTTCACACCCTCACAATCTTAGGACAGCGCTCTTGTCAATAGATGACCTATATCTTCCGCATTCCAAGCTTGTACAACTTGCTCAGTCACAACCACCTAATCCTTTGTGGCAAGGACGGGGTCTGCCTGGGACCCATGACATCGAACTTGGCGTCAGGGTACTAACATCGTTAAAAAATGGCGCTCAGGACGTAGAAATACCGCGGTTTGACAAGAGCTTGCATGACGGTCAGGGAGATCGCTTGCCAATGGATGGGTCTGGTGTTGTCATTAAACAACCGCCACCCATCGATATCGTTATTCTAGAGGGCTGGTGTGTTGGCTTTCATCCCATAACACAATCCGAGTTGGAAAATCGATGGGATGGAATTTGGAAGGAAGAGCGCGAGAAGCTGGGTTTACCTGGCGATAGCTTGTGCAGTAGAAACGACGTCGAAAGAACAAATAAAGCGCTTATCAGTTATGGCCAGCTCTGGAGCTTCTTTGATATTTTTGTCGAAGTAGGTATCCCGTTGGATTTAGCAGCTCCGTTTAACCAACGTCCATTTTCGCTATAGATAAAGCCATCTAATAATGGTGATTCTCCTTTGCTGTCAAGATATCACATTGTGTATCAATGGAGGCTGGAGCAAGAACGCCACATGAGAGCTAAAAACGGCGGCAAAGGCATGACTGATGATGCTGTTAAAGAGTAAGCATATATCTCCCTTTGTAACGAATGACGCCGACCAGTGTCAATAGATTTGTCGATCGCTATATCCCGGGTTACGTCTTTTTTGGCGATGTCTCGTCCAATACAGAGACTAATCCACAGAAATGGTTCGGTAAAAGCCTGACTGTGGTCATAAACAATCAAAGGGAACTTCAACAGGCTGTTGAATTTTGATGGATCTTCAATTAACGCATGCGCTGTTCTCTTCCATTGTATGCCATCATATGAATCTTGTCAATCATCTACCGCTGTTGCCGGGAAAAAAACCATCCAAACTCCTACTAATGGCGACATCGTTCCCGAGTCTCATTTTCGTGGAGAAAGTCTATTCTGGTCATGGGGAGTATTTGACCATAGACCCATGTCGACATGATTCGACAGATGAGGTCTCAAAGCAGTAATTGAATCGTGAAACGGCCTGAAGGTAAGCATCACCTGCCCCAAAACGATGCAGGGTCCCAGGACAATGAAGGTCAATTCGTACAGTCAGATCGGTCATGGAAATGAACGGATATGGCAACTTCTAACCCCGAAAGGAACTGAAAAAGATTCAAAAATTTAAGGCGTTTTTTTTGCTTTAAATCCTTGGCGACTGCGCAACGTAGGGCATTGAGGATAAAAATGCTATCGTTCGTCTAATGGGAGGCAGTGTTCAACAAGTCACAGTCGGTGTGTTGTAACCGGTAGAATGACCTGTACATGACCGAGAGTACTGGGCCGAGCCTTCATTGATCAGACGAAACGCGCGTCGACAGCGATCACTGATAATGCTCTCATTCCCGTCTCCGTATGTCCCGAAGAAACCGGGAAATGTTCTGTGACATCCTAGATGTTTCTTCGGAAAAATTTCATTGAGATATGACTCGATTTCTTAGCATTCTCTGCACACCCGTACCGAGTCGCCGAAGCGTTGGTACACGTGTGGCGGTATAGGTACTACCAAGTTTATCGTGCGGAAGGATCAAAAGGCCGCTGATTGTTGAATCGGGAAACCTTTGACTCCAAGCTCACCAAGAGCCCGCTTTAATAACTTCGAGAACGTTCACGGCCGGAAGAGTTTGGTCGATGGTTTACCGGTCGGGTACTTTGCCAGCACAGCCCCGCTCCATTACCCCATTACCATTTGCTTTCGGACGAGAGTCGTTCCGTCGTCCTGTGTACTGTGCTAGTGTTGACTCGGGAACCACCTCGATTGAAAGCCAAAGGACGTGCACATGTTCCTTCCGCAAAACGAGTCAAAGCTCGAAATGAACAAGCTCGGATTTTTCAGTCTGCGACTGGAAAGAGTCGGTGGGCTGTGCTAATAGTCATTTTTCTGATCGGAGATCGTTGTATTTTCCCACCGTTCACCAATTCCCAAAAAAAACAAGAGTTTAGTCAGGTTTAGTAGTGGAATACCTCATTATTGTTAGGCGATACAGGACTGAAGCTAGCTTGGGGCCACTGAGATTGCTGCTCACGTACTTACCACAGCTTTTGCGTCTTTTGCGTCCCTTGTTTAGCGATACACCATGTGATCAAAATAGCCACCGTTCCGATATTACGTTTCTGTTACGCACTGCTGGAGTTGGAGGAGTCGGCTTTCAGTAATTAAGGATTTTGACCCACTTGGAGTCCATTGGAGCTGATTCTAGGTCGTTCGAAGACGTGTAGGAGGTCTCCTATGAGTAAGTCTACGATCCGCAAGCATGACGACTGTGAAATCCAAGCGAAAACAATTGGTTCATGAATATTCAAGGACTCAGAATCACCACATTCTTGAAGGGTCGCTTCCCAATCTCGATTCATCAGATAACAACATTTGCTCGTTTGTACATGACGCCGCAGTTTCTGGTACTTTGGGGCACAGGACACGGGCAGAACCAGAACTTTGAGTCATCTATGTTTGTATTCTACTGCTATTGACCTCCTGTCAATGATGGTTGATCGCCCTCGAAGATACTGCGAAACTAATACTTCTGGGCAGTGTGTCCAAGTTTGACCTCGATCAAATTTTGAACTTTTTATGGACATGAATTTCTTGGAAGCTTCGCGAGACTTGCTGTTGTCAATAAGAGCATTCCTAAAGATCTTAACGCCCACAGTTAATAGCATCGGCCTTGAAGAGGATGATTGTTTTCAGCATATGATGGTACTCGGCGCTGACGAAAATGGCTCGGGTGATATCTGTCAATTCCTCCTTACTATGGGACACTTCCGATATTCTGGGACTTGTGTCAGAATCGCAAACGCGCTTGAGCCGCTATCGACGGTCTCAGTCAATTGGTAGAGGGACTTCACCACTTCGACATTAAAGCACAGACCGCTTTGACTCGACCATATATGTCCGAAATGCGCCAGGATTGACAACGTTGCGAAAGAAACAAGAAACGTCCCTATTCGAAGTGGCTAGTTGGCGCCTTTGAGATGTGCATTGGATTGACGAAACAAATCGCAAAACCGATCAACGCAATGCTGTTTGGATTAATGCTCTCGATGGTTCTTTCTCTGATGAGAGAGAGGTGTGATCCACTGATCTTGCGGTTTATAAACCGTAGGGGGCGAACGAAGGAAGCAACAAACAACCCATTCATATCCCCCACGACCAGCCAGCCCCGCCAGGACCAAGACGTACACAAGCTGCCGCGTTGAGATCAGACCTTCCATACACAGGTGAGGCAGGTGAATGCCCATCAGCACAGGGTCGAGAAGAAAAAATTTTTTGTCCCGGCCCCTTTATATATTAGGATCTGCTGCTTTATACCTGCTTCAACCCACACGTCCTACCTTCCTTTTTTGGTATCTTACCTCTCTGCGTGCTCGATGGCCTCCATTCCCCCCTCCCAACCGGAACAGTCGCGAAGACGAGCAACCTCGGTTTCTACGACGTCCATTGGAGCGCCCAGGGCGAGACCACATAATAATTTGCATAATCCGGCGGTAAATATGAGCAGTACTCCCATTGAATCGTTATTGATCCACTTTTCAGACGCCCACTAATCCAACAAATAGAGATCCTTTCTACGGACACGAAAAAATTGCCCGGATCAGTGCGCGATTCATCACCCATCTCTTTGCATGCCCAGAAAGCCCTCCTACATCGGGTGTAACCCCCACCCACGGAAAACTGCCTTATTTTATTGCGTATGCCCTTCATCGAACGAAACTCCATCCCTCCGTTACATATGCCGCCCTCGTACTATTACAGCGACTCAAAGCTCGTTTTCCGACTGCGCGCGGGTCGTCGGGTCACCGCTTGTTTGTATCTGCTTTCATGATTGCTTCTAAGGTCATTTGTGATGACACTTACTCTAACAAGTCGTGGACGATTGTGGCGCAGGGTATGTTCAGTCTACGGGAGGTGAACCAGATGGAAAGGGAGATGTGTGGTTATTTGGATTGGGAAATCGTCGTCGATAACGAGACGTTGACCAGCTTTGAAGGCGCTATCAGACGCGATTTCAGTAGCGACCGGGATTCTTATCCCAGTTACCCAAACGTTATGGTGTCGCGACGGGCAGCACTGGTCGCGTCAACTTCGAACAATCCGGTGCCAGAGCCTTCATCCTCGACATCGCCTGTCCCCGGGTTTTCCACTCAACCCAAATCAAACCAACCAACTCCATCACATTCGCCGTCTCTTTCCTCGTCTTCACCGTGGAGTCGCTCAAACACACCCGATACGCCCCCCTCGAGCTATTCGAACTCTGCTTCTCCCGCTTCATCAGGATCGCCACGCACGCCCGGAAATGAGGAGATGTCACACCCGCAGATCAAAGGTTTGGATCAGTCGCCTCAGTTTCAAATTGGACATATACCTTCTGTACATCCTCTTAAAGGTCAAATGTTTGCTTTTGCTCTACCTTCGTCATGGTATTCATAACATATATTTTCTCTGTATACCTCAAGCACTTGTTCGCATACCACTTCTCCGGAATCATACTAAGTTACAAAATTTCGTTCCCCGAGTCAAGTCTCAATGCCAACGAACAGACCAGACGCACAACGTTGACATGCTCATGGAATATTCTGATTGGAAGCCACATTCTTCGCGTCGCAGATAACCTTTCCCCACAAGATACCATAAATAGATCACTGTGGTGCCCGTGTGTGCGTGCCACTTGCGTCTGAAAACGTTGCCATAGAAGCATCGCCCTTGTCCTACAGCTCTTAAGCGACTTCGTTCGAGCGCTCACTAGATAAGTTATGCTAAGTATGTCGTGCTGTGTAGTGCTGATACTAGTCGTGTGCATTGTTCCTCGCTATAACTTTGAAAGAACAGCTACTTGCCATGACTCGGGACCTGCCAGCTTCTCGGACTTCTGAACTCGGAGTTCAACGGGCACGTTCCATCTCATAATTGGAAAATTGACCTCGTCTTATCTCCGGGTTCATTATCGAAGTCTTTTAATTCCACTCACATCTGTCATTAGGCTTTCCCTTCGCGTCAGATGCAACTCGATTATGCTGCTACATCTTTTTTTCCCCCTTTATCTAGATATCAGCGAGAAAGAAAATGTTTTTCCGGGCGATACTTCTTTGCACTGCTTCTGTTAATCAATAAACACCGGCTTAAATTCCTTTGGGGAGCTGGAGCCAACCGCCGGCCGGCTTGTTGTTCTATTCCCCACTTATAAAGGAGCTACTTAGTCGGTTGTGAGTCGGACATCAGGCAGCAGGCACTGTGGTGTGTCAATTTCTTCCTCTTTCGCCGATACTTGTCGGCTTCTTTTCTCCGATCATGATCTCACATTGTTTCGCGCAAGCTGCGTTACATGAACATTGACGCTTAGCAATGTGGTTACAACAAGGAGATACCGTTTCAGTTCCTCTTTCAGCCTTATTGGATACACACAGAGGGATGTGTCAAGTAGCTGAGCGCACAGTACTCGTTTATATTTAAGAGGATGTTTTGGCATGTGAAGGCCCGGACATCAGCCGAATGATAGCCTTGATTTATGATCATTTCAAGATCAAACACGAGGCAGTCCAAATCATACATCATCATCGCGGAGTGTACATGTGTCATATACTTAGCAGCACGCCAATGGTAACAGTCCATAGACGTCGAGAATTTCGTACATATCATGCGCGTGTGTGCATCGAGGCTTGTTCGGGAAGGTCTAGGCCAAAAATAGCAAATTGTGTTACTGTCGCCGCCGCACTTAGCATCTCCCCATTATCATTAATTCTCAGAGCCTCAGCAGAACCTACACTTTCCTCTACATTGTAGATTTGTGAAGTGAGGAACGGTTATCAAACTATCGGCTGATCAGTTTCAGCGTCACATTCAGCATACAGTCGTTCCATCAGGGTCCCACTGGCATGTTGACTGAGAATGACAGGGCCCTGGCCCTGACGCCGGTATTGACAACGATTTCCGTGCTGTTTCCGTGCGCTTAGATGGGATCTCAGACGTTTAAAGTATGACGTACATACTGAACTTAGCGATCGCATGACTTAAGCGCTTAATTCGAGTGGCGTTTCTTTTGCCGACATCAACTTTCTTATCCTCGGCTCTAGAGGGCATTAACAGAATCATCTATGTCAGTACACGAGAATCTAATAGATGGATCATTGGCGGGTGGAGGACCTCTTTGCAAGTAATGGGTGTTTTCCAAGCCTCAAGGTAAACGATTTGATTGCTACACTTCCGTTGGTATGGGAGCGTCAAAATACCTCCCAATCTCTAACAGTTAATCAGTATCAGTGCTATTCACTCTTATCTATGAATCTATTAGTACAGGTCGTCAAATGTGAATATCTGTCACATCACTTCTCTTGAAAGATTCATTCCAGGGCAAACCTTTGTAAATCGTTTGTGATAAAAACTTACTACAACCTTTGACCAGACATCACACGCCAGAAGTCCTTGATGAATATACCCCGGGGAAGCCAAGTTCGTCAATATTTTGTCAAACTGGTAGGACACAGATGAGCTTGAACTATGTTAGGATGTTACGAACTACTTACATAGACAGATAAGTTGCCGCCTTTTAGATGAAGTTAAACCGCGGGAACCATAGCTCATAATCATTGAGTATTCAATACAATAGCCTCGAACAATGCCTGTGGCTCGGGGAACATATACAATGGCAATACTTCAGTTCCCAAGGATACGACAGCACAGTGGTTCCCACTTCTGTATCATTACAGCATCAATAAAGCATTGAGCAACTTGTTGAGGATGATGCTGTGATGAGACGACTAAGAGAATACAATAGTCATATTTGGTCTCGGGCACCCATAGCTACTTGACCTCACCTTTGACCAAGATACTTATTTTATGGCTTTGAGAACGAATGAAGCGCCGCGGTATTCCAATTACCGTCGTTTGTAATGCGAATGATGATCCTGGTTCTTTAACATTAGCGCTGGAGACGTTAACATTAGCGCTAGTGCTCAAACGTTTACCGGAGGTGGTGTGAAGCCAATGCTGATCATCACAGTCAACGGCATTGGTGCGAGGGGAGGTGTGTTTGGACGAAAGCATGGTGGTGACATTGTGGGTCGTAATGGTGTTCATCTACTAATGCGAGAGGGAAAGGCACAAATTGCCGCTCGCTCTATGCGAAGCAGCAAGTCTTCAATATAAAAAAGATGCAACATTATCAATTTAGTTTGTTATTAGCGGAAAATTGGAAAGATAGCGGACACTGACCCTAGTTCGTATCGCAGCGGAAAAGGAGATTACAAAAGTCCATTAGATTCGTCTATTGATAGCGCTGTGGTTGGCATATACGTCAATAGGGTTGCTTGCATCTGGCTCCATCTATCACGAATGATATAATGAAGTTGAATGACGCAGGTTTACTCAGTGTCTGAAAAAATATCGTGGGGGTCATCCACACCTAAATGGCGATCTGAAGGGCGATGAATTCTGGCCATTCGGTGTTCCAGATGTCCAACATTGATTTCGCCGAGTTGGTATCTGGCTCAGCAACATGCCCGATAAGTCTAAAAGCTGATTATGCGCGACTAGCGGAAGCGATCAACACGGCACTGTCTATCTCAATGATAGGTGGATGGCAGAAGCCTGCGTATTGATCAATGATGTAGAGCGGCCGCTGAAGAAAAAGAAGAGCGGCAGAAGGCAGTTAAAACACTCAATCCTATGCTCTTCAATCTCCTGAGCTATCACCTCGTACGAGTCGGTAGTGAGTCGGCGGCTGAGGCCGTAACCCCCGGTACGGAAAAGCAGGATCATCATCTATGAGATGCATGGCAAAGTTCCCAGCAAAAGAAAAAAAATGAAAGTGAGTCTTGGGATGAATAAATGTAGTATGGGTACTCGGCAACAAAGGTGCCGTCGAGCGAACTAGTTTGTAGACGCTTAATTGTGCTTATTTACCAAAGCCTTGGAGCGCTTAGTCAGTTCTGGCGGAGTTGCAAATCAGTTCTGGCTGTTGCCCTACTCACCAACCACCACGCTCTCCATTAAAATCATGCCTTTTGGTCTTACTATGGGTACGGAGCGGGCAAATGCCCTACAGGTAAGCTATGCCTCGCACAATTAAAGCCAGATTTCTAGTGGATTTATATATCCTTTTACAGCAATCCATCCAGGATGAACTTACGAAGCGAGGTTATAGCCAGGATGCTGGTGAGTCGGCCTACGACGTAAGTTGTGCCTCAGAATCTGAACAACGTTTTAGACCCTGTAATGGCGGAGTATATCACAATCATGGTGATCAACAACAAGACTGCTGGTACGCGTTGGTGTTCATTTTCCCCTTCGCCGACTCACACTTTGTTCAGGTCAAATCACTACAGAATTAGAAGATTGTATGTCCTTTGATATCTCATTTTCTATTGTTATCACTCACAAATGATTCACTCTAGTGATTGGCTCAGAATATGGTAAAAACTACTAACTTATTACTCCCAGCTCTTGCTAAAATCTACCTAGATCCTACATTCACAGATTGGTTGTTTGTAGAAGCAGCAAAAGGTACTAGTGTGCCTGAAACTTCGCCGCAATCTCAACCCTTGCCGCCGTCCTCTCCGACAAATGACCAGCCTACGCGTGAGCTTCCCACCCACCCGCCTCGAGACAGTTCGACTCGTACTTCCCACCCGCCACGTAGCGGAATCTACCAACAGGCGCTTTCTCAAGCCACTTCATCTGTCTCATCTCAAAAGCGTTCTGCATCTGCGCGTTCACCATCACCCGGCCTTCCAAATAAGTCCCGAAAAACTGACTTGCCTACGGGGCCGCGAGCAATGCAACGCGACGGTGGACCAGCGAACAGTCGGAGTCTGCTAGATCGTATGAGTGGTCATGTTGCATCCAACAGGCATCAACGGGATGAGATACAAGCCCGTATTGACAACATTACAAATAATTCCCCGGAAGCCAATATGATGATGGGTGGTGGTGGATTCCCGGGCATGCCTATGGCGGGAATGGACATGAATGCTGTGGCAATGGCTAATCCCCTTATGCTTCAAGAAATGTTCATGAATAATATGGCTCTCATGCAACACCTATCATCGCAAATTGGAATGATGCAGGGCTTTGCGAATGCGCCACCCGGATTTAATATCTCAGGAAATGGTGTCATAAACGAGGCGGGAATGTTTCATGGAGGTCCTAATAATTTTGGACAAACAAACAGGGGCAGGGGTAGCGGGAGAGGCAGAGGAACTGGTAGGGGGCGTGGTGGTTCTCATGCGGGCACATCATCTTCTCCCAAGGTGACTGAAACCGCAGTGTTGGCTGAAGTTTCTGCAACGCCATTTAATGTCTCTTCCCAATCCCCTGTCAATGTTCCTGTGACTACCATTCTTGCGTCCCCTGCACCTATCCCCGTTGCTGCTGTTCCTACGACCACCTCAGGACAAACATCCTCTGTTTCGCAAATACCTTACGCAGTACCCGAGCGGCCTCAGTCCCCAACGCTTTGTAAATTCGGTCTAAAATGCACTAACGTGCATTGTCGGTGGTCACACCCTTCACCTGTCGCGACTCCAGAAAGTGGTGTCGTGCTCAGCAATGAAGCCTGTGAATACGGCAAGAACTGCAAAGACAAGGACTGTATAAAGGCCCACGTAAGCCCTGCGGCTCTTAATCCTCCTGGTTCGTTTCTCTGCTATAATCGAAGAGCTTTTGACGAGACTTATTTTCTAGCTCAACCCCCAATTCCAGCTCCGGCTGCCGTGCCTCACACGCCTCCTAACCCTACTGCCTGCCGCTTTGGCCTTGCGTGCACTCGACTAAACTGCATGTTTAGCCACCCTTCTAGGCCAGCTTCCAATTCGCAGTACGCTACGCCTTGTCGTTTCGGTGCCGCTTGTACACGTGCAGCCTGCCCGTACCAGCATCCTGAAGGTCGTGTGCTACCCACTACCTTCCACCGTGGATTAGCTCCAAATAGCCCTATAGTGCATATACCGAGTCCTGAAACGGGGTCAATGGGCCCTAGTCCTCATAGAAGCATGACTTTCAATAACCCAAAATCGAAATTGGAGAAACAAGTGAAGGATTTGGAAGAGAGGAAAAATGATGCTGAGAAAGCCATCAAGGAGGCGCAAGTAGCTGCAGCTGCAAGTTCTAATGGGAAGGAAGAACTTAAACCAGTTGCGACTGCAGCTTAAGTTTATTGGAGGATGCATTTGGATATACGATGCTCAAGCTTCTTTTTAATATCAAGATGAAACAGACAACTCAAATTCGCACTCGTGTCAACCTCTTTTTTGCTTGCCTATTTTTCTGTCTTACACATATATATGTATTAGATTACGCTGTAGTACACCTGGTTCCACCATTTCGTATTCACCTCCACCCCTCATTAAAAATATCGGCTCAGTTGTCGATAAGTAGCGCATACCTACTCGTATTACTTTTGGAGGGGAGGGTGCAATTGGTTGGGGTGCATAAGGAGCAATAAAAAAAAGCCCGGATCCAGTGGTCAATTCCAGTTGACTAAACTTTTCACCATCTCTTCAGTCGGAGAACTCATTGAGCAAATCACTTGCCGAGTCAATTTTCACAAGGCTCAAAAAGACCCGCGTAGGTTCAGATAGATTATTCAGAACACGATATAGATTACACTGGTATCTACTTCAATCGATACCGCATGTATTAGTAAAAGGATATACGCGTATTAAATAACGCGATGCGTAGTAATTCTAAATCCACGAAATCAAAGCAGTAATGAACGCGAGTCAAAAGAGTGACTAAAATGTACAAAAGGGAGGCAGGGACGGGCAACGAAAGGCAGAGAAATACAGTTTAATCGTTGTCGCGGCGCTTCGAGCTTATACTTGAGATCGAACCTCCTTTATCGACAGAAAGATCGATTTTGTCACCGTGTTCCAAGTCTTTGAACTAAGAGATGTGACAATAAGTAAATCGTATACGGCTGAATCAAAGCACGTACCGTCAGTTCCCGTGTTCGGTGGAGACTTTCGATCTCATCAATCCTATCTCTTACACCTTCAAGTATTTCATCAAAGTCTTCTTCCTCGCACACTTCTCGGGCAGCATGTAAAATTAGCATGGAATCCGGGCGGACGTCATGGTTGATCTAGTTAAGGCGTCAATTTTGAAGTAGTTTGAGAATTTTACTCAACTGACGTCAATAGAGATGATATTAAGACGGTCAAGTTCTGTAAATTGAGGTGTTATCGATGTGACCGCGTCCAATCTAGGTTTCCACGTACCCTCCATGAAGTCTGTGCGGGTCATAATTTGTCGACATTTTCCCTGTAAGTGAAATCCAGACACATGAGAAGCGGGAGTCAATAAAAGTATCGCACATAAGAGATTCGGGGTAACGGCAAATGTAGATCCTCAGGTTTCAATTCGCCAGCTTCAATGACCTTTCGCGCCTCCTGTTCTTGTTCCTTATGAAGTTTCACGAACTCCCGGAGCAATAACCAGGAGCAAGAACTCCATTTTTGCTAAAGAACGAATTTATCAGAGGTGCTCTTGAGCGTACGACACCAGACAGCTTACTTCGTCCATAACATCATCGTCACAATCCGGAATGAGACCTTAACAACAGATTGGAATAAAGTTATAAATGATTCAAGAGTCATTTCCACTTACCAATCTGGCTCAATAACCACTGTTTCTCGACGCTTAGCAAATGCTCTGCCGCAGAATCCATGTCCCTTGCTTTGGCAATCTGTTTACGGGATAAGTCGACGTCATTGAAAAAAAATAGTTTGGGACGCACCTTACTGATATACGATAACCTTCCACCGACCATATTCACGAGCCGATCCACAATGGTCGGCTCGACTGTGCGGCGACTCGGGCGCAATTGTTGAAGAGCGCGCTTGGCCTCCATAATGTCAAGGTCGGATATGGAAATTGTCTAACAGATAATGTGTTATTTGCACGGGCAGAGGCATAAAAATGCTTACATGCATCTGGGTTCCCGTCCTCCCTGTCCATATCAGAACCAAGATAGAATGGAGGACAGACAGTTATACATACTCATATAATGATATGGCCAAAAATCATCCCTGAACACAATGAGATAGTGCTACTTGATTAGACGGTATGCTAGCTTACGAGGTAAAAACCATAGTCATGATACCTGTCGGACTAGTTGGAACCAATATATTCAAGGCGGAGAAAACTTACCAGCCACGGCCCATGCTTCGGCTTTTTGTTGGAGTTGCAACAGCATGCCGCGCCCTTCCTCGTCGTTCTTGAAGAAATGCACATTATTGATGATGAGAACAAGTGGTCGGCCAGTCCTTTGACAGCTGCGGAGGGCGACTTTTTCAAGCTTATTCAAGGCTTCAATACATTAGTTCAAGAAGGTTGACGGCAACGGCAAAATATTACCTCTCTCAATGTCGAGACCTGCTCCTCCTGGAGAAAGCAACTATTTAAGGTCATATATAGGCTTTAGACCATTCCTGAAGCGCACCTTCTCTGGGGTCACGTCGCTGGAACAGACCAGTCTGGGAGTCTTCGTTGAATTCATAGTTGATAGCCTTTCCAAGCCGCAGGCGAAAAACTTCGAGGTCAGGGTGAGCGTCACACACAGACACGCCTTCAGCCTGACATGCCGCCATTGACTCATAAACCATGGTATTCTTGCCGGAGCCCTGAAGGAATCTAGAGCTGAGTTGATGACAACAGGACAACCAGAAACTTGAACGAACCTTTGGTCCCAATAACATAAAATAATGGCCTGTTTCCCTCCCTTGTACGATGTCATCAATATGGTTTTGCTCCTTTCTACGCACGCGCAGCGTTTTGTCGATTTCGTCGGATCCATATGGTTGTTCTTCCTCGTCTAGTGTGGGTCTGCTCGTGTGTTGTTTGGCAAGTTCTAAAGCAGGATCATAACCACCAGCAAATGCGGCTTCGATCTTTATAACAAGTAGCCTCAGAGCCATAGCTTGATTCCGAATCGATAGTAGGGGTCTACCTTGTCGAGAACATTTTTCTTGTACCATCTCACATAGGCGATACCACCAACAAACACTAGATTTCGCTCAGCATCAAGTTCCAAACAAAAATACGGTGCGCATGCTTACCCATACCGAGCCCAATGATTGTTGTCAACGCTGCATCGAATAACGGAAGACGAGTGATTTCGAATACGGAAGCTCCCCCGGGGCCACCGCCGCCACCGCCTCCTGGAGGGTTAAACCCCGGTACACTTAATGACTCCGAGCGTTCATGCACTTCATGACGGTGCTGAGGGCGTTGCGGTGAGTGAGGCCCATGAGGAGCTGCAGGCTTTAGTTTTGGTTTTGGAATTTCGGTGGAAGGGTTGGAATTGCCGTTGACGGGTGTATGGAGATTACGAGTGCAGGCTAATATTATTTTTGGGTGGCCATGTTCTGGGAGTGTGTCTTTAAACAGGTGCGCATTGCGACCTACAAGAAGTACCAGCCTTCGCGGCAGCATCATAGCACCGGATCTGAAAGAATGGCTGAAAGAGAGAAGCCGAGGTGGGAACCAGAGGGACAATTATCTTTTTATATAAATCGCGTCCGTTAAGTTTCTATTACTTAGTTTGCACGTGGCGTGGTCGCGCCGTCAATAAGTAACGCAATTTCATGATGAATATGATACCAAAGTAGTTTTCTGATTCTCACAATATGAACCGTTTGACAGTTGAAAGATTCTCGTCTACATCACCGAAGTCAGCTCTTCAAAAGAGTATACTATGAATCTGAACAAGCTTCCATACGGCGCATGTCAGGTTGCACGAAATCGTCAGGTCGGTGAGTGGACGGAGTTACAAGAGGACCAAATCATTAATTAATACATGATCTTGACGACAGGTTGTTCTCTCATGCTAGCGCAAATCGAAAAGCAAATACCATGCACAATGCACATTTAGGAAGTAAGATTCTCATGCGAAGTCTCCTAAAAATTAGCACGTCCGACTAAGAACACATATATCAAGTTTTCCCCTTGTCGACTGAAAGTCTGAGCTTATCGCCTTTCCTTAAATCTTTGAACTGAATGGATAGTAAGACAGTGAGGAACCAAATCGAGAGCCGAACACAAAATGACCTACAGTCAACTCGCTTGTTCTGTGTAAGCTCTCAATTTCGTCAATTCTTTCTCTAACGCTGTCCAACAGTTCATCAAACCCTTCCTCTTCGCATATCTCTCTAGCAGCATGAAGAACCAGCATTGAATCTAGCCGAACGTCAAGGTGAGTCTATCAACGTATTGTTTCGATTAGGTATGTACGACTTTGAGAGCTCGAAGGACCTACATCGATAGATATTATATTCAAACGATCAAGGTCTGCACGATGAACTCGACGTTAGTACTTCCCGACGGCGAATATTGCGTATTTACCTTCCAAAAAATCAGCTCGGGTCATAATGCGTCTACACTTTCCCTAGTGATGGCTCATCAGAGGTTTATAAGGATGACGCAAGAACGGAACAAACATATGGCATTTTGGGTAGCGGCAAGCTTATGTCTTCTGCGTCCAATTTCCCACCTTTCAAAGCATTTTTTCTTTCTTCTTCCTGATCCTTCCAGATTCTGACGAATTCTCGGAGAAGTAACCATGAGCAGGAGCTCCATTTTTGCTTGAAAAACGTCAGTTATAGTTCCCAGCCCTGTTTCATGATACTCGAGAGCTCACTTCATCCATCACATCATCGTCACAATCAGCGATAAGACCTTCATCGACACCATCAATATAAGACTGGTTTTGACGATACTGGGGAAGACTTTACGAACCAATTTGACTCATCAGCCACTGTTTCTCGATATTCATCAGATGCTTAGCTGACGCCATCATATCGCGGGACCTGGATACCTATTAAGCCAACACATGAGAACGTACAACACTTTCAGAGTACCTTAACAAGATACCTTGCTGAGATAGGATAGTCTCCCACCGGTTAAACCAACGACTTCCTCTGTGATTTCGGGCCCGATTGGATGATGACCAATGGTCGTGCGCAAAGAGTTTGCTGCTCGCTGGGCTTCGGCATTATCAAGATCAAATATGGAGACAGTCTGGTAGCGGTTGGAGGTCTAGAAAAGACTTGAACAGGGAAAAATACGCACATGCATATGGGATGCAGTCTTCCCTGGTCAGCAATGTTCAATAAAGGGCGAGAAAATATGTTGCGTCGGAAGACATACGCATAAAGTTGTAGGGCCAATAATCATCCCTGAGATAAATCAAGAACATGGAGTACACGAGATCCTCACAACTCACGAAGTGAAAACCATTGTCAAAATACCTGAAGAACATTAAGTCGGCTTCAGGGCATCAATAGTTCAAACAAACATACCGCACGCAGCCCACGCTTCTGCTTTTTGCTGGAGTTGCAGAAGCATGGCTTGCCCACTTTCATCATTTTTAAAGTGGTGCACTTTATTGATAATGAGGACAAGAGGCCGTCCAGCCTTTTGACTGACTCGTAAAGCGACTTTCTCCAGCTTATTCAGAGCTTGACAGGATGACATTCTCAGCGCTGACATTGTTGTACAAGGCCAGCGAGAGTATTACCTCTTTCGACGTCAAGGCCCGGTCCTCCTACAAGTGTTTACTGGTAATTAGTTTTGACTAGCGATGAAGATCTCGCGACGGACCTTCTTTGGGGTCTCTCCGTTGGAAAAGCCCCATTTGGGAATCCTCATTGAACTCATAGTTGAGTGCCTTTCCGAGTCGTTGACGAAAGACTTCCAAGTCAGGATGGGCATCACAGATTGAAATGCCGTCAGCTTGACAAGCTTTCATTGACTGCAATATCATAGAGCCTTTTCCTGAACCCTTTTTCAAAATATTCATCGACATTGGAATAGAGAGAAGTAAGATATACTTACCTTCGGACCCAACAACATAAAATATCCACCTGGTTCTTTTCCAGTCACTATGGAATCAATAAAGTCCTGCTCCTTCCGACGCAGATCTTTAATCCATGAACCTGGCTCTTGAATATCTTGTGAGCAATCGACTACGCTGTCATTCAAAGGCCTTTGAGTGTATTGCTGAGCAAGTTCAAGTTCAAGAGCTGGGTCATAGCCTGCAGTAAAGGCGTTCTCAATCTGAAAGCATAGTTCAAGAAGGTACACGACTCCAGCAGAATATACAACTCACTTTAATAAGCACGTTTATTTTGTACCATTTCAGGTAGGCGACACCGCCAAGGAATACTTATGTAGAGATGAATGTTTTTAAAAAAAAAAATTGGAAGAGACGTTTTTAGAATCTACTCACCTATACTCAACCCGATCGCCGTGGTTAGAATTGCATCAAACAGTGGTGAACTGCTCAATCGGAACGACCGCTTGTCTCCCTCTCCGGGACTCTCATCATCTCCACGTGTACTCCTTCCAGTGGTGTTGGATGACACACTTTTCTCCCGCAACCGAGAATGATTTGAACTCTGCTGAAAAGCAGTCTGTCTCTCTTGCATCGCACCAGTCGTAGAAACCTCGCCGTCATCACTGGTCGCTTTACTATGCACGCAGCGGACTCTAGTATATATTACTTTGCTCTTGAGATGTTGTTTTTGGCCATAGAGGAAACAGGAGGTAATTCGCTGGCAACGACGTTCGCCCATGGGGAGTACCAACTTTCGAAGTGAAGCCATTGGGCGCGTAATAGGAAGGTTGAGGGAATACACTCTACGTTTATTTTGGGCATGCTGTCGAGGAGTTAACCTGCGGCGTAACACTGATGGTCTTGGCAGGGAGGCGTTTATAGTCCCAACTAGGGAACTTGTCCCCTTTCGTCTTTCTCAAAAATCATAAAACGGTTTCACTGCTGCTCCCCCTCGAAGGCTCGAGATTCACCACAAATAAGTCCTTGAATCTTTCCCAAGTTTTCCTCTCTTATTACCGACAGCAACGTCGTCGTACTTCACTCTACCACATTTTCTCCGACGTCTTCTCCATTAAAGAACAATTTCATCCTCAAAACTGTATAATCACCTCATAATGAAAACAGTTGCATTCGAAAACGACCAAATATCAGTTGAGTTCAATTATATTTCATTGAGGTTATCAAAAAGCTCAAAGCGTGACGATGAACAAATGAATCAAGAATAAAACCGAGTACTATACTACTTACTATAGAATATATCAAAGGAAAAAAAGTATTCCCAAAAATGCAAATACAAGAGACAACCCTCCCCCCCAACAAGAATCCGTGGGTACGGACACGGGCCGCTAGGCACACAAGGTCCGAGTGTCAGGGGCAACAAAGGTCTAAGGGCATGACTGGCGATGAGGGGCAAGAGATCAGCGACACGACAAGTACACAAAAAAGAAAAAGTCCCCTTTAATTTCATCAAGAATAAAAAAAGGAATTACGTCCGAATGGAAAAACCCACAATAACTGAATATAATCCAAAATGAAGATCATGAGCAACGTCTCAAAACCCGAAAAAAACTTCATATCAATTAATATCCCCGATATGCACCACGTCCCGCTAAGTTATTTGGGCCTCCTTGTCTACTGGGTTGTTGTTGCTGCCACTGTTGCGACGGGTGTTGGGCGTGATATGGCTGTTGTTGACCTTGTACAGGTGTCCCGGACCTTGACATATTTCCCCATGGTTGCGGTCCTTGCACCGGTGTACCACTTCTCGACACATTCCCCCACTGCTGACTAGGGTTTTGTTGATGCCGCATTGCCCCTGCTCCCGCTCCCACACCAATCATATTATTCCACTGTTGCGATGGCTGTCGTCCAGGGTGTCCATGACCATTGGAACTCCATTGTTGCGACGGTTGTGAGATGTGTTGACCCGGTGTAGGTGTAGGCGTGGAACGAGGAGCGTGACTTTGAGGTTCAGAATGGTATGAAGGACTAGGGGAATATGCACGCTCTTGAGGACGAGGAAGTGGTGCTTCGCGTGACATAGTACTGTATTGTTGATATAGTGTCGGAGGCGAATCAGAAACTAAAGTTTGTTGCGATGGGAAATTTTGTTGATATTGAAGTGTTCGCGGGCTGAGGAGTTGTTCTTGAGTATCAATAGGCGTCATTTCGATATCTGATGGATTCTGATATCCTCCAGGTCCTTTGGCCAAATATGAATCATACCCCACGAGTTTCGTGGTGCTAGAGTTGGCGAAATACTGTGACTTCGAGGATTCTAACGTTGACCCTCCATCCATCAGAGTCGTTGAAGCAATCGACCGCTGATCCCAATCCAACTCTCCTCTGTCCCGTTGATAAAGAACTGGATCATACTCCAAATCGTGCTGACTGATGCCGGCGATCCTAATACCTCCGGGTACAATTTGCGCGTCCACCTTCTGTCCACCATATTCATCCAACTTGGCCTTGTCATTGTTGAGCTTGCCAGTATAGACTTGACTAAGAAGAGGCATCATTTTGGCGTGTAGCATGGGCGTAAACAGGTCCGTGTGTAGAGCAGGATGGCCGAAACGCTTTTCAAGTCGATTACCTCTGACGTCACCACGTTCAGAGTGCACCTTGGCTTGACGAAGATCTTCCTCCGTCGGAATGAAATACCTAAATTTGGGTAAAAAGGTGCGGTTGATGTAGATCTTGTAGGCGCAAACGATGAGTATCGGAGGTACTGTGGAGACCCATTGGAAGGAGCTAAAGCGATATTGTAAGCCGATCGCTGCAAAGCAGTGGGTCAGTTGAACATGTGTATGCATTTCGCAGGTTGACATACTAAGGATCATCAATAATTGCATAAGGACTACGCAAGCAAGAAGTCGATTGATAACGACGTTCCAAATACGCTACAACCGAGTCAGTCATGACAACCAAATACAGAAAAGGAGGGACATACTCCACCACTTTCAACTTTAGACACGTAAACGAACATCAACTGGTATTTGTATACCCAAGAGCTCATCCAAAAGACAATGGCAGCTGCAACAACTACAAGAGGAGCAAGAGGAGCGAAGACGAGACCGACAGCTCCCATGAAAAGCTGACAACGGTCCTTAGTTTGGAAGGACAAATATTTTTCCTTGTTATACTCACTATGTTGGAACTAATTAGGCATATTAGATGGTTATCCACGGCCCATCTGAGCGAGAACGTACTAATAAATGGCATATTGAAACTCAGGCGGCTGCGTCCATTCACGAATATCGCGGGGTGTACGACCAAATAAGCTAGTAGCATCTGTCAGAATAGACATGCAATTTCACAGGAGGAAAACATACTGAGTCTTGATAGATAGCCAAACGAGATTCACGATCTGGGCAAGGTCAAAGACAGCTAGGAAGCCACGGAGACTAGGTTCAGATTAGCGTCTTCCAGTCAAACTTCGATAGCCAAGAAACGGGCTCACGGGAAGAACGTCAACCAATAGGAAGCTTGATTGATGTACGTGGTATTAATTCTATCCGGCAGTTCTTCAAAGCAAATCAGTGCCATCATAGGCATCCAAAATTTGGAATATCTTACTGTGAAGGTTATCCACAATATCGTTAAAGCTGGCATGTCTACCAATCGCGTCGATCACAACCCTCACCGAATCTACCAAACAGATGATCAAAAATCTTTACCTCTAGACAAAGTAAAACTTACTGAAGATGACACCGATCAACGTGAAAATGACAAGCTGTGAGATTACCAAAAACGCAAAGTACCGGGCTATGACAGCTCGGTCGAGCTTAGAGTGCGTGAGAGCTCCCATGAACTATGATGCGCATGACCGTCAGCTTCAACCAACTGCCAGAAAACAGATAGTGTTTCACCTTGGTCAGCTTACGCATGATGATGGGGAGGAAGAAACCGAAAATGCCAGAGATAGTAGGTGGCAAAACACCAGATATGAAAGCGAACGAGTATGCGTTGGCATCGGACCATGATTGTAAGAAGGGAACATAAGCCCTCAACTGTTTATATCGTCAATCATCCAGTTGTATAGTGATCAAAAAAGATGATACTCACCGCATCCAAGTTGGCCAAGACGGAGATGATGAACAAGGGCACAGTGTTGACAAAACAGACGAGGACCAGCCAGAGGAAACCAATAAATTTTTTACGAGCAAGCTGGCCATCAGTCCTGTTCATGTTGGCCCAGATCTATTGATGAATTTTGAGTTTCTTTCGTGACGATATGTGATTAAGATTAAAAGGTGACGCTCACAATGTCCTTGGGATTGGGAGCCAACTCAATAGTCGTACCCTTTGGGTGCTTGCCTTGTAGCATCTTGGCGACAGCTTGGGCGTAAGGAACGGCAGCCATACTAGCAAAACCATAGTTTTCAGCTTTGCGGGTATCAATCTGATTACGGTATTCTTCTATGGCTGCTTCCGTGCGCTTGAGTTTTGCACTGAGGAAGCCACGCGTTTAGTGAACCTTTGCTCACAAAAAACGATTGATACGAGCCAACGTACGTGTAGAAATCAATCGCATCCCTCTTCATTCCACCACACCCACAAGTCCCACCAACTCTCATGGTAGGTCTCCTGGACCGAATTTTTCCACCCTTCAGATACTTGACCAAAATCTCCTCAAACTCCCGGACAGTCTGATTGTGGTAATCAATCAAATCTGGAAGCTGCCCAACTTTTCTGCCAATATGCACACTCGTGGTTGGGTAGGGTACTCCAGTACCTTGGAAAATGGCCTGGAGACCCTCGTCGGACTGGTATTTTTTGGACACAGTTCTGACTTGGAGCGTGCGCGCATAGAACGACTGCATATGTTCGGGAGAACGAAACCAGGCCTGCCTCAGCTGAAGCATTTTAGTCCAATGAAAGTGGACGCAGAATATGATGAGAAAGGTGACGAGGTAGGTCACAACGACATGCGCATAGAGAAATGAACCGGAAACGTCGCGGATGGTGAGCATACTAAGGATATCGCGTCCTTTGGGGGGAACATGGCGAAGATTGTAGACGATGTTGATTGGCAGCAGAATGGCACACGTGAGGCCCGCTATGCCGGCGAAAAGCCACCGCATGAGACGAAGGAAGCGAAGATAGGTAACGGCGTCGAGACCAATCTTGTCTAGGAGTTCCGGCTCTTTGGTGCGTATGAGTGGAGGCAGCCATCCAAACAAGCTCTCTGAAATTCGAGGGGGAGGTTTGTCGCCGACGTGGTACTTGACTTTAGGTTCATAGATGATCTAACATTGTGTCGAAGGTGAGCAGCAGGCGGAAGAGAGGAAAAGTTTCGCTGCGTACCTTGTTTTGAGGACGCAATATATTGAATAAGAGAACGGTAACAACCTGAAAATGATAAGCGAGTGGAGCGTTGACTAACGAAGCTTCAAACTTACAGAAACGACTGACATCAGGGCCACTTGGGACCCAACAGCAGCGGGCGCCAGCGTCCGGGAGTTGGCATTGAAGATTTCATCGGCAGCATCACCGACATTGGAAGCCATTGTGTTTGATATTGTCAAGAAATGTCGATGGAGCCACGACGGTTAGCTAAGAAGTGATGGGGAGATGGAGCAGGGATGTCTCGTGGGTGATTTGAAGGGCAGGGAGTAAGGAGTGTGTGATATTAGGCAGAAGGAGCCGTCTATAGGGTGGCAAGTGGCAGGACAAGCAAAGGACGGGCGAGCACAAAAAGCGTAACGACTGAATATTATAAACGATAAATTATTCTGCCATCAATTTATTTAGTACAACGACCACTCGGCCGATTCCCTGCCGCACCGCCTCCCGCTCGCTTTCCTGCACCAGCCTCATAATCCGCCCCTCAAACTTGTCCGGATGGAACCTCAGAAAAGCCTCGCGCAGGACCTCCTTCCGGCTCTTCTCATTCTCTTCAGCATCGATGGGCAACAGGAACGCAGTGATGGCCGCCTCGGTCAGGTCGTCCATTGATACAGCCGACCTATGTTTAGCCAGGCGGAAGATCGGCCAGGGAATGTCACAGAACTCCAACATCTCAGCTCTGTTCCTAGAAGACAAAAGCACCTGCCACTGTGCCTGATACTCATCCCGGGCTTCAGCCCATTGCCTCCTGCTCCGCTCGCGTTTTTTCTTTTTCCGCTCCTCCTCGGCGGCCTTTTCAAGCCGCGCCGTTTCCTCTCTCCGAGCCTTTTCCTCGGCACGGCGTGCGGCCTGTGCGGCCTTCTGCCTCTGCGCTTCTGCATATTCGCTGGCATGCGTTTTCCTATTACGATCAAAGTTGTCACATTTGCCGAGACCGCAGCCACGGAGGGGTACCACGCACCGATACATTCCCATCCGTATCCACTCTGCATATTCTTCCTCATCCATCTCATGGGGATTCATCCTCAACCACTCGTCGTTCTCAAAAACGTTAATCGGCTTTCTCGCCGTCCGCCATCTATCAGGCACGTGCGCAAAGTCGTTCATCCTCGCCTCCAACGAATCCAGCCTTTCATCGTCCGCATATGCATCAAACAACCGTTCCCTAAACCGCAAGTCATCCTTTTCAGTTTCCAATTGGTCCCGATCCGGCTTGTGGCTGCCCGATGCATAATCATTACTTGAAGCTGCTGGCTTGGGTCCGTATTGCTCCTCGTCTTCATCACTCGAAGCCCATCTCCTCTCCGATTCTTGGTCAAGTTCTGAAGCACGAGAACGTTTCCGAGCATGTGCACTTTCAGATTCGAGGTCATGATAAGAACCACGGTATCGGCGTCTGCGCTTCGCTTCTCGCTTCTCTTTCTTGCGCAACTCATGAAGGGCTGCTTCCTCCGGCGTGCGTTTGAGATGCAGTTTGGGCATTCCAAGGGAGAGGACGTGACGGTAATGGCATGAGTGGTTCACGATTTGGGAGTGCCGTGATGGTATGATATGAGCTTATGCAAGCATCTTGTCTATCTATCTTACCACTGTATACCGTACATACAAAACTTAAGACGGACTTTTACCGAACGACCGCATCACTACCCGTCTCACAGGATTCAACACAGTCCTCGCAAATGCAGGTGCAAAATACAATGAGACACCAACTCTCACCGGCAATAACAACTAATCCTCAAACCGTCAAAACGTCACCCCACACTCATATCATTCAAACGACTCACTTTGGTAGCGCCATACGCAACGACTGCATTCGCCACATCCCCAGCAATACGATGCTCAGAAACAGCATCCCCATTATCCACCTCCCCAGGTTGTCTCTTCTTATACCCAAACACACCGTACCGTCTTCCAACTTTCGCTGCCCACTTATCACCATCTTCCACCCATCCTCTCACTTTCCGTTTTCCCCACACCACAACTGATTGCTCTTCGCTCAATTCACCACCACCACCACTCAACTGCCCCTCACGACCAGAAATTTCCGTATCCCGAATCACGGTATTCACGATCATTTCACCTACACCCAACACACGCGACGTATAGAATACACCAACAAGCGGTACAATTGCTGTCAATTCATGGACAATTCCGAACGAGATGATAAGAGACGATAATGGTGTTCCTGTACGAGCGGAAATACCCTTCAGAACATTTGTATATGCCGCAAACTTGCCTTTGGGCTGTGTTGACATGTGGATGGAGATAGAAAGCTGTCCCAGGCTTCAGACCCTGTTCTCGAAATAACGTACGTAACACACTTCAGTATCTCCAAAATGCAAGTTACATCAATCATTGCTCAGTAACGAACAGATACTTGCGACAACGACAAAGATAAATCAAGCGCATGGATTCCTCATTACCCGTTCACAAGGAATCCAACGAATCATCAGTCCGAGGGATAACACCTCAAAAATCTATGTCTGAAGCAGACGCTCTTTATCATTGCATTGTCTCTGTTCAAAATAATAAAGTACACAAATATAATATACAGGTAAACGTACAACTTAAACATTCGCATTACGCATAGTAGGATCGACCCATTCTAACCCAAGTATCTTAAACACGTCTTCTTCGTTCTCGGGCGCAAATATTTTAGAGTCATGTCTCCTTGTCCTAATTTGCACGTTCAAGATCAAGATTAGTACTCCACGAGAGAAAAAAGCACACGCACAATCCGGAACTGTCAAATTTCATCCCCCTGCACAGACATTAATTAAAGTAGGCGTATCATCTGTTTTACAAAACGTACTTTTCGACTTTAGCCCAAAGTCTCAAATCACGTTCAAATAGTCTCGATCCACTCCTGATCATAAACCACAAGTCATAAGGAATGATTGAAATGAAAGCAAAAATGGTATTTACCACCCGACTACAGCGGTCCAATAGGCTTCCGGAGGAGCAAAGATCAAGTCGAGACGACGATATAATCTCCGAGTTTGCGAACCTGCTTCAGAAGACTGTGATTGCGAAGCTGTTGATGAAGCGGGAAGTCGGAACACAGTTAATGCCTTTTCTAGCGAGTCCCAGTGTTCCGTGCGGAGGGGATTGTGTGAATGAAACCCAGATAAGTCTAAATTGATGAAACCTCAAAAGGTCAATTAGTCTTTCGCAGGTTTCAACTACGTACGCATGACATGAGTTACCAAACCTTGAGGTAGTTAAAAACTTGAACATGCAAACTATCAATCAGCTCACCGCGTTTATACAGTCTCTCGACCAGTTTTGCCGCCATCCCTTTGGTGGACCCTGTGCCTTGATGCATATCCGAATGGGTGATGACAATATCCATGTCATTGCTCTCGAGTTTTCCTCTCCTGTGCCTGTAGATATGTGATTATTTAATGTATCTTTCAAAGTTGATAGACGGACCCCCCGACAATCGTGCTGTTACATCCTGCTTGAATTTGTTCTAGCTCGCTCATGATTACTCTATATATTTCTTCAAGTTCTGCTCTTGGAATTGGCGTGTTCAAATCTTCTCTGAGAGCTAACGCGACTTTGACTGAAATGGGGGGAATTTTTGCATTCCCTTTTGTAAGGTTCTTTGGAGGTACTGGCCGTCCATTAGGCGTAAAAATTTGTGGCTCGATTTCGTCCAGTTGAGAGGCATTAACTCCTTGCGGGACGTCGTAATATCTTTCCAGATCTCCGATAGACCGAAGACCAAGTTCGTATAGATGACGAGCAGCGGATGGGCCTATACCGTAAATTGTATTGAACAGCGAGAGAGAGCGGTAACGTTCTGATTCCAAAGTAGTCTCTGATATAACAGTCGGCCTGGATTCATAAATTCAGGGAAGTCAGCCTTACCTGTTTCTTCAATCGTTCCAGTTTTGATAAATTCTTCGATCTACCGCATATTAGGCTGAAACATCTGCCACCAAGTGCATTCGTACCTTTGCGCGGACTTTGGATCCAACGCCTGGTAGCTTAGAGACGTCTTGCTGAAATTTGTCTCGCGTGATGACGAACGGATATGCTGAACAGCGTTTAATAGCCGTGGCAGACCCATTTACTTTGTTGGCTCACATTTGATGATCTGGTGATTTGACTAAGCAGCGGCTTCGTGTTATCCTTTTGTCAAACACTCACAGCAACGGCACGTTCATAAGCGAGGGCATTCACAGAGAGCCCCTCCAGCTCTCGAGAACGTCCAAGGACATTCAGTGCAATTGCAAGTGCTTGATTCGGACAAATTAATGGATGAGCACGCGCACACGCATACCTGGATCTCCAATTATTCTTGACTTTCTCACTCGTCGGTTTGAAGACTACCACGGATTCTGCGGAAGCCATCGGATGAGCAGTACTTTGTGATCGCTCGGAGCTTTCATTCTGTTCCGGGCAATGCTCCACGGTATCGTTATGCAGTTGTCTGATGGCGGCAAAGTTACCGCAAGGGGCAGGATGCTTTAATTTGATAGTCTGGCGGAGCCATTCTGGAGTGACGATGGACTTTTGCTTCTGTTGGAGTCTAGTCAACGAGCGGGGTTATAATAGGGTGTTATGACGCCATGCATACAGCGACATCCCATGGAACGTGTCGTTCGAGACGTTTGAGCATGTGAACGGCTGTGATTATGATATCTGCTGTCTCTGGACTGCTTGAGAGCTGTAGATGGAGACCGCTATCTCCCGTCGCAGGTGACTCTAAAAGACGGTATATATCGGCAATTTCTTTCTCATCCAGTTTTTCTTGGACGATGTAGATCCTCAGTCGCTGGTTTGAAAAGCCGTCCCAGCTGACGAGGGAGTCGGAGCGCTGACGTTTCGACGGCCTGTCCGACGGAGAAGAGCTCGGGATGCGCGGACGCTTACCGGACATGTAGCTTGGAGAAGCGGACGAGATTTGTCATATTAATTGGGGCGATGAGAACAAGATACCGCATTTGGGAGCGTGTGCTCAACGGCACAATTTAATGGATTCGAGTAGCCGGAGTGGTGGCTTCATACCCCTCTCCCGCACGACTCCAGGCCCTCAGTCCCATGGCTCAAGCCAGCATCCACCTCGCAGACTCATTCACAGATCCCCCAAATTACTCTTTTCCTCATCACCGTCTCAACCGCACCCTTAGAGACCCGGCCAAAACTCCCATCGTGTTAGTAGCATGCGGGTCCTTCAGCCCTGTCACGTACCTCCACCTCCGCATGTTTGAAATGGCCAAGGACTACGTTAGGCAGAACACAGACTTCGAAATTGTTGGTGCCTATCTCAGCCCTGTCAGTGACCAGTACAAAAAGCCTGGTCTTCTCTCTGCCCGCCACCGGTGCGTACATTAGCTATGGTACTCCTTTATTCTTTTTGGTCGCCCTACCGGGTGCATCCTTGGCCTTTTGTCACGGTCTGCGTCCCAGGACGCATACCTTTGGACCGCCTGACCCGGCCTGGTGGCCTGATAATGACATATTTATTCAGTATGGCATCCAATCATTTTAATCTTTCAGAGGTCTCGTGATGATACTGATGCTTCTTTATTCAGAGTCGCCATGTGCAACCTCGCCGTAGAAGAATCAAATCAATGGTTGATGGTGGATCCTTGGGAAGCTTTCCAATCATACCAGCGGACGGCTATAGTGCTGGATCACTTTGATCACGAAATCAACACCGTCCTAGGCGGTGTAGAAACTGCCAATGGCGAGCATCGAACTGTTCGCCCTATGCTGCTTGCAGGGTCCGACCTTATTGCCACTATGAGCGAACCGGGAGTGTGGAGCTACGCTGATGTGTGTCGATTATTGCTTAAACATCGCATCATATTGATGTCCACCTAGCTGGACCATATTCTGGGTCGGTATGGGTGTCTCATAGTTGAAAGGGCTGGGTCTGGAGTGGACCAGGCCGTCGATAGTCTTGCTCGCTGGCGTAACAATATTTACTTGATATCACAACTTATTCAAAATGACGTCTCCAGCACCAAGGTATGTTGTTACTTTCTTTGCCTTCTATGCACGAATTAATTTGATTGCCATCAAGGTTCGCCTATTCCTTAGAAGAGGACTTTCTGTTCGATATTTACTACCAAACGCTGTCGTGAACTATATCGAGCAGCACGGCCTTTATCAGGAAGAAGGTTCTACTTCCGTTCCTGATAAGGGAAAGGACAGGGAGACCAGCGAGAGTGGCTCAAGGAAGGAAACATCTCAAGTTTGCTGACATGGATGGATTATACTCGGATGGGTAGGAATCAGTTTGCTACGACGGATGGAAACTCATAGATTTCGTCGCCCATAGATTGGAACATCGACTATCTTATCTCTGCTTTCTATTACAATATTCAATACCGCGTCAGATTTTCCACTCATCTAGCCTGTGCTCTCTCTATACATAAGTACGAACAAATCTTTCGTTTAATCTTATGTCGAATCGTTCGTTGACCTTGACAATCATCGATCCATCCTTCCATGTAGCTTCGGAACCTAGAAAATTGCGGACTGTACAATTTTATCTTCTAACTCTATTTGTGAATCGGACTTGAAGGAAATGCATAGCGAATTCTTGTCTCGTCTCTCAGGAATCCAATTTGATCGGCTGAGTTTTGCATTTTTGCGCTAGCCACTCATGGTGTAGCGAATTTTACGCATGACATGACTTCTCAGAAGCCTTAACGATTCACTTTGCCGCCTAAGTCCGACGAAAAGATCAGCGAACCTTACGATGCAATGACCTTGCGCGATTGCACAACGATCTTGAAATTCAAGAAATACCGCGGAGACTGTCTATAGTCATGCGATGACACAGCGTGCGCCTCTGCCGGCTGGTGCGAAAAGAAGACTTCTTGTTTACAATGGATTCTGCCACGGTGGATGGTATTCGTTTCTTCCGTACCCTTCTGGTAGGAATTCTTTCGTTTCACGGTACGTCCTCCTAGTACCCCATGCGGTAATTTCCTACGGAGCCTGATCTTCGCTTCAGGAATTGGGATCAGTCGCACCATTTAACGTGTAGGATGCAGTGCTGAACGCCACAGCCGGTTGATTCGCCATCGCGAGGGGTCATCCATTCTTTCAAGCTTCTGTTCTTCTGTCCGATGGCGTGCATTGCAACCCGTTCTGGGAGGCGTGAGACAGTCATGCTGGTCGCGTTCATCCGTTTTGCGTTAGTATGGTCTCTTCGTTCCCATTTAATCAATGTCGCTTGTGCCCTACCTTACATGTAAGTGGCCGGCTTTTGGGTTGCAAGAACAGGTGCTTGGTGAAAGATAAAAGCTCGGCTGAGACACCCTGTCGTTTTTTCTCCGCCGGATAATTCCAACTTGGCACACATTTTCAATCCTTACCAGGCCGCACATTCCATATTCACGCTCATTGCCTCAGCTAGTTGGCAATCAATTTCAAGTAGACATTGGTATAGATGTCTGGCGCCATCGGCAAAAGCGTGCGCATAAAAAGCACAGTCACTTCCCAGGCAGACGAGTTAACATCTCATCGTGGTGCTGAAGACGACGGTATCGTTCAAACTCCCGACTTAGGGATACAAGAAAAGAGGATTATGTGGGTTCTATTACTTCTTCCGTACCAGGAAATTCTGATGCTCAGGCTCCATTCTTGCTCATCTCGGCCAATAGCCGCCGCGTCGATTGGCGGATGCTTCCTCTCCTGGGGATGTTGTATGCCGTAGCGTTGATAGATAGGACCAACCTTGGAATTGCGCGTGCCGCTGGGATGGATCACGATCTTGTATGTTTACCCCTATCTTTGCGCATACAATCAGTGCTTATCAGATATTGTGGCTTCGCTTCGCTTTATCTGGATTTTTGTCTCCAGCATCTCGATCGCGGGTCTCGCTACAGCATTGTCTCTTTTGTCTATTTCATTCCTTATACAATACTGTAAGTGTTTTTGATGATCTGAAAGAAAAATTTGGATGCTTATCCCGATTTGATGATCTGGTAGACAATTCCCCAGCAACGTTATTCTCCGGAAAGTCGGAGTTACCAACTGGTTGACGTTCTGCGTTGTATCATGGGGTGCAGTTCAGCTTGCAATGGGGTTCGTGTCTTCTTGGAAACATCTTACCGTTTGTAGAGTGCTGCTCGGTGCTTTCGAGGTAGGTCATTGAAGGTTGAATTGAGATGCGTCTGCTCAAAGATCCGCCAAGGCAGGGTTCTTTCCTGGTTTAGTGTTCGTGATCACTACTTGGTGCGATATTTTCTTCTCTGAATGTAAGGCAAGTCGATTTCATCGCAAAATCTCAGGTACACTCGGCATGAAGTACAAAAACGGTATTTTTTCTCGCCCGTTTCATACCCTGAAACTGAAACTGATTCTGATTCTAATTTTGCTGGCGTGTTCGTTGGGATGTAAAGTCTTGGTGCCTTCTATGTCATATCTATTTTGATTGGAGGTTTCAGCCCCATCTTTGCTTATGTCTTGACGCTTCTGGGTGGAAAACAGGGTATCCCGGCATGGGCTTGGATTTTCGTGAGCTACTTTCGTCCTATCATTCAAGTTCACGTCTCATGTATTATTTTTGTAGATCATCGAGGGGGCTATCACTATATTGTTCGGTGCAATTTCTTGGTTCTTCATCCCTGAGTTTCCAGATCAGAACAAGTTCCTAACCAAAGAAGAGACAAATGTGGTTCTCGGACGTGTTGAGAAAGATCGCGGAGACTCCGTTCCTGACACACTCACCATGAAAAAAACGTTGTTGCATCTTCGAGACTGGAAAATGTGGGCTTTTGGTGGGTGGTTTTATTGCATCGTTTCGGAGGAAGCTCGCTGAGGTTAGATGTTTCTGTGATACGATAGCGATCATGTATTTTTGTGCCACAGTACCCGCATATGCGATTGGGTGAGCGTTATAAATGTTTGTTGTCCTTATTACACCACCGATGACATATCCTTATCAGATTCTTCGTCACAATCATCCTTCGGTCCATGGGATGGTCCATTGCCAATTCCCTGTTGCTGGTAAGCAAGTGTAGTAGCTGCCGTTTTTTACGCTAATTCCCTGCGTCACTTCTTTAGACTGCGCCTCCATACATCTTCGCGGTACGTGAGGTTGGACAACTCACGTGTTTTTGAAAGAGTTAACGTTATGATCAGGCAGCAACTGTAATGTTGTTCTCATGGCTGTCTGATAAGTATAGGCAGCGGGCAATCTTCATCTCACTCCAGACAGGTATAACTCTACTTGGATTGTTTTTGACGGGTTTCGCGGACTCCCCATTTGTGAGATACGTCGGTAAATCGGGACATATCTGCTTCATAGACTTCGACTTAGGACCCAACTGTTTAGGAATATTTCTGACCAATGGAGGCTCTGCGGGGTGCATCCCGGGTATCCTCGCGTATGTGAGTAAAGTGTTAATATCATCTCCCGGAAAACTTTCTGAACATTGAACGTTTTCTGTTTCCTGATGTTCCAGTCTGCCAATAATACGATTTCCCACTCCAAACGTGCCGTTTCTACTGCTATGGTTGTCTCATTTGGAGGAGTGGGCGGAATTTTTGCAACTACGGTATTTCGTCAATCGGACTTCCCTCGTTACATACCTGGGATCTACGCGAGCATTGCCTGCCAGCTGCTTCTTCTGAGCTGTCTTGCAGGAACCACCATATACTTCAGATTGAAGAATCAGAAGGTCAGGCAGGGTTGTCGGATCGAGGGGCAAGGGGCCGATTTTGTGTACACTCTTTGATTGACTTCAATACAAGAGAACACCACGCACCAGAGTGATTATACTTTTCTTGAACATCTTGCTACAACCTTGTTCATAAATATTGTTTTATTATTGATATCCTTATGTCACTTTTTTATCGCCGAGATATCCCAAAGCACTCAGCAAAGAAGTTTTGACCGTTGGTAGGTATCCGATCAGCAATCGATGGTAAGCCCCCTGGCCAGATTGAGCTTCCTTCGACACTGCCACTGATGAAGAACTGCTCTCATGGTTGACGACACCAAGTCGTGATCATTTCCTTGGGCCTTCGAAACAAATTGTCCACGGTCGTTCTATAGAAGCGAAAGGCGCGCGATAGTCCGGCACAATCCGGGAGTCCCTGACTCCGAGTCGTATTTCGCTGTCAACACAAATGTTGACAGCGGTAAAAATCGTTCTTTCTTCTTTCTTTGCGAAGTCCCAACGTGTACCTGAAGCGTAGAAGCAACGCGGTGATGCAAACGTGCTTTGTGCGATTATGGCAATAGGAAGAGACTCTGACTTTAGGAAGATAACGACCTCTCCGACTGCCATTGTAAACCAATCGTGAATATTCTGTGCCAGATCCTCTGACGGTGGTCAAGGTTGTCAATTACTTGAAAGCTGGACTCTATAGGTGTATTGTGAGTTTCCGTTGAAAATGTTGCAGGAATAGAATTTCTGACTGAGTTACTGGCATCATGTTCTTACACACTGCAACACCAACATGTAAAAAGAGTTTGTTCACCAGACACAAGAACAGAAAAATCTTACTTCTGTTCGGGTACTTACTTTATCTCCATCATACTCAAAAGCTTGAGATAATCACCAAGGCTCTTTTCTTCTCATGCAACGCCTGTAGATTATTCAGTGCGCCACAAGTACGCCACGCCTACAGTCGTGCTTGTGGGAGCGGGTATCACGGTTACGGTAGTATTCCGTACGCAGGATGTCCCTGGGCCTCCGATGCATTCTGGGTATCCAACTCGCTCATTTCGTTTGTTGTCATTACCATGTTAATTTTTCCCTTTCCAAAAGTGTAGTGGTGGCCATTGCAAGTCGAAGTCTCCTTTTTGCGACGGTGCATTATTACTTCTTTCCATTCCTAGCGATTGAATAGGATTCCGTGAGAGGGAAGAAGTTCGAACCGTCGGAGGGCTAACCAGGTATCTTCTGATTTCTTCGAAGTGTTTCGAGTCTCACCTGCCTACCAACTGTCCAATATATCTTTGACACCATCATTATCCCTGTACTAAATTGAAATGTCTACGAAGCCTGAGTGGCGCTAGTGCAGTAACGCTTGCTAACATGATAGTGTTCCTCCTAGGTTGAGGTTCAACCCCAATTCAAGTCTGGCCAATGTCATTAATTTAATGATCCACATGGTTACACTTACCAGGACAAGATTACATTTGTGGGATGAGTATCACTCGGCGGGGTTTGTCATGTTTGTTTGTCCAAAATATTGATGGCCAAGCTATCGCCATGCCACACTCTTGTATTGCCCTATATCATGCATTGACGTTCCTGGCTTTGCCCTCCCACACTGGCTTCTTCGAAGGTATCGGAGTTGACCAAATAAAGTAGCATCTGTTCATGAAATCTCCAACCCTTCACATACACGTCAGCCCGATTACAAAGGCTCTACTACTGTGCCGAGGGCTGAAAAAGCATCTACGATCACTAGCACTGAAAGAACACCCCAACAGCCTCAGGCAGCCACAGCTACTCAGGTCTACCGGTGACGTATTTACATGCGCACAATTTGATTCTCTTGCCTAGACAGGCAGGTTGTCCATCTCATTACCTCTTACTACGTGCAATGCCAAGGTTTTCTGCTGATTCATGCGAAATCAATACGAGATTCCACTTCATATGAATATATGGGTTCATCATCAAAAGATCTTTTCTCTGATACGCCGCCATGGGTTTTCACACTCGACCACCGGAGTCGGACCACTATTCGGACATTCCTTTCCCCCTTCCGATAATGGAGAAAGAAGTTTCAAAACGGAAATATGAGGGCGTTAGAACTTGGTTAGGACTGTCTTCACTTGTCATCCGCCCATAAATGCTAGGATCTGGCTTCCCTGGTTTGATTCAGGGCAGTATCTAAGAATATAAGGTGAATCAAGGCATCACATATGCAACTACATTGCTGTTTCCCCCCATCGTGCCGTCATGCAACCCACCTCCTTTGACGCTGATGCTAAAGCAAGCTCTAAAGATCATTCGACGGACCTGACATCAGAGTCAACCGAGCAGCCAGATCGTGGACTAGAGCGTCGGACAATGTAAGACAGCTTTCTATCTGCATAGCGTCAGCTTATTAACCGGATTTCCAGTCTGCATATAGATTTGCGTATATTACCGTTGCTCGCCGCGATATATGCTGCAGCACTAATCGATCGAATAAATCTGGGCGCAGCTGACACGGCTGGAATGGGGGATGATCTGGTAATGTTCAAATAGCAAGACGCTTTAATTTGAGACTAAAAATCGGAAATTAAACACAGCAACTTGGTATTAATGGGCGCTTCAACATTGTTAGCACCTTATACTTCGTGACATATATCATCTTGTACGTCTATCGACAACTCGTGTGTCTATCTCTTTGACTGTCTTTTCAGTCAGTTACCTGGCAACATGGTTCTTCCCATAGTTGGCATTAGGCCCTGGATAACTTCCTGCGTCCTTGCTTGGGGAGCCGTTGCTTTCAGCATGGGGTTCGTCAAGAACTGGCAACAGCTAACAGCATTGCGTGTACTTCTCGGTATATTTGAAGTGAGTGTAACGATTTCGCGTGAATTTGTTGGTTAGTTTCTGACTCATTTGTGGTGCAGGCATGCTATTTCCCTGCTATGGTTTACCTTATCTCAACTTGGCAAGTGCTCTGTATTCTCCACAAAGTGGATCAAGCTGATGTCGAGCCTCATCAGGTACAAACGCCATGAGGTTCAGAAAAGGTGTGCCACTTGTGACTCCTCTTCCATTCGTTGATAGATCACGCATCTTATGTAGATTGGCTGCTTTTTACCTCACTTCTATCTGCATCAGTGGTCTCAGTCCGATTTTCGCGTGGGCGTTGAGTCAACTCGATGGTAAAGAAAACATCGCCGGTTGGAGGTGGATCTTTGTAAGCAACAGGCCATAGAACGTTCTCCACGACTCTTAATCTCGGTGTAGATAGTAGAGGGCACCGTCACTGTCTTCTTAGGAGTCTTGTGCTGGTTTGGGATTATAGACATTCCGCACCGGAATAAGTTTCTCTCCGCCGAACAAACAGCTTTCGTCATGAAACGCCTGAATGATGATCGCGGGGATGCGATTCCTGACCAATTGACATTTGTAAAGGTCCGGAAATACCTCTCGGATTGGAAACTTTGGGCATATGGTGGGTTCTGGATTATCTGATGACAAATGCTTCTAACGTCCGCCAAGGAGTAATGTTTCTCTGTACTACATTACCTGCATGTGGGTACATGTGATCGGATTCAACGATGGTTGTTACAGCTCACGGCATTTACCAGATGCCTTGGCGTACTTTATCACGTTTATCTTGAGAAACATGGGTTGGGATAGCACACAAGCACTCCTTCGGGTATGAGTCAGAATCCATCTCATTACGAAGAGACGATCTCACCCTCTGTCAGAGTGCACCCCCTTATGCACCACCCGTAGGTTGATTGCTTGCCTCGTCGCATAGAATCAATTTAATGGGAAGTGGGACAGATTCTCACTTGCATGCTCTTCTCTTGGCTTTCGGACAAGTACAAGAATCGCAGTATTTTCCTCTCTATTCAGGGTCTCATTTGCCTTGTGGGGCTGGCCTTGGTTGCATTCGCGAAAGATAACGGTGTTAGATATTTTGGTAAGAATCAGAATTTCTTTGAACTTGGGCTAGAAAAATTAATTTGTTGTCCCGTCGATCAGGAACGTTCTTAATAAACGCTGGCAACATAGGAACTATTCCCGGAGTTCTGGCTTGGGTGAGAATTTTCTTTTCTTTTCTTTCTTTCGGGTTTCATGATTGCCGACGGCTTCAACCAGTCATCGAACAACGTCGTTTCTCACAGCAAAAGAATTGTGCAAAGTGCTATAACAGTCATGTTTGGTGGAGTTGGTGGCATTTTGGCCACTGCGACCTTTCGCGCGCAAGATGCCCCGCGTTATATTCCTGGTTAGTAGCAGTTTTTTTTTTCTTTTCTTTTTTTTTCGTTGCCATTGAATCTGGGAATTTAGGTTTGGCTGTGTCTATCGGCTCGCAGATCCTTCTTATGATTGTAGCGACGATTGTGGTCATTTATAATTGGAGGATGAACACATTGTCGAGGGAAGGTAAGTTGTCGGAACCTTTGGAAGGACAGCCTGGATTCTACTATACGCTTTGAATGAATTTTGTATGATGTTAATTTCAGTATATAAAGATAACTAATTAATGGACTGTACCACCACGAAAAAGACACCACTGTAGTGTATCTCGTACTCCTTCTACGACAAGGTCGGCTGTCAGTGTACCTTCTTTTTTCATCTGATGATACACCCAACTAGGTAGAGGTTCAATGTTGAGGAGATTAGGGGGATTTTGAGAACGGAGACCAATTCATTGTATCGGAGAGTCGATCATATCGGAATGTCACAAAGCCTTAGACCGACATCTGACATGAAGACTCGACTGAAGTTTTGTTTTTAACCTTCTTGAAGCTTGTGATATTCCATTCAAGATGTACTAATTAACGTATATACAGAAATGATTGGTCCGCGGACATATGGTGTACTATAATATAATTTGTGATCAGTAGATCTATAGTTTGGCCATGACCTGCGTTACACTTGAGAGAAATTGGATCTATGGCATAATTTGATATTGATAGTATTCAATTCATTTATGTAGAAGTCGATAATTTCAGGGGGGTAGTGAATTTTTAAATGAATTGTAAGGAGTTTCGTGTCGGTTAGCTCTTCGGACACTCGGGGATTGAAGAAACTCTGATGAATGTACACTCCGATCAGTCAGTCAAATAAGGTAGTAGTTTGACTGGGGGGAGTGTTAGCCGGGTGGAAGGTGGAAGAGACATGATGTATGGAAGTATGGGTTATGTAGTAACAGAAGGATTTGCTAGGATTACCTTGGGGCGCTGGTTTGGATTATGATGGATTTGAAGTAACGTTGTCGTGGAAGGGAGAGTCATTGTATTTCTTTAAATCTAGATAAATTCGGCAGCTAGTTCGTTGATGTCAATGTCGATCAGTAAAAAGGGGTTTTTTTTTTTTTTTTGAAATTTAAGGGCTTAGACCTTTATAAAGTGCTATCACTTGAAGGGTTCTAACTTATAGCCTTTTTGGTTTTTATGGCGTGTATACTAGCGTAGACAAAGAGGTCGAAAAAAAAAACAAGTTTACGGTGTTCGGGTTTAAATCGGAGAAGAAAAATCGAAGATAAATATAAGAAATCATTTGCTGAGCTGCGGCCCGGGAAATGCGCAGCAAAAGAACCGTTGTCACGGAAGAAAATTGGATGAACATCAACGGGAGTCGAGATATTGAAATCTTCGGACGGAACCTCATGACGGATGCCCACATATGTGTCGGGAAAATTTCCGTTAGATATTTCAAGTCTTTCAGGCGCTGAACTGATAAATTGGAGTTGGTGTATATGGTAATCTATCGCCACTGCATAAAAAAATTTTATATCACTCTGGGTCTGGAAATAAGCTGTGGAGGGTCGCGTTGATAGTGAGATGATAGACTGAAGGTCCGGATGGTCAATGAGGTCACTGGATGCCAGGAGGTAAATCAGGGTTCTTACCGGGAGTATTAAACACGACGGACCGAAGTCATTGCTAGATTAGCTTTCAAGTATCCAGGTCTCCTGCCATTTGTTAAACTCGTGAGCACAAGTGTGCATGCCTGAGGAACATACAGGAGCACAAGGGAGCAGGAGATGGCCGCTCGCTGCTGTAGACCACCTGAACACAAAACACAAAGCAGTCTACCACAAGATGCTCTGTCGAAGGAATCAAACATTGATAAAGTTGTATCTAAATCCGCTAACGCCTCTCTACAAAAGACTGGATCCACTCTCTGAAAGGCTGAAGAGGAGCGAAAGAAGGCTCGACGGATTATTCTCGTTATGTCGAATTCGCTAAGCTATTCCGGCGCGGGAGGGTGAGAGTCCAGGTACCTAGTAAGGGCTGGTTAATCCGTTCCTTGGCTGACAATAAAGCCTGGCATGGTCGGATAAATGTCGAGGAAAGGAGGGGCACGTGCCAGCGGGGTATCTGAGGGGCTATCCGCGGAGTGACGAGTGTGACGGAGAAGGTTGGACAGTTAAAGCCATGGCCGCGTCGCAGCTCTCGCTCAGCCTCAACCAAATCCTCGCCAGCGACGCCCCGGTGCTTTCGCCTGTCTCACCTTCCATGCCTGATTTTCAATGGGACATTCCCTTCTACGCACACGCTCCGCCCCCGCCCTCCCCGCCCTCCTCATCCGCCTCGCCCCAGCTGCCTCCCACCCGCATGCTCAAGGCCCGCACCTCCCCGGACCCCGCTCCCGATGCCTGCGTCCCCACCCACCAGCTCTTCGATCTCAACGCTCCCCCCTCACCCGTCTCCTCGCTCCTCAGCGCTGACTCCCCCCTCCCCCCGCACTCCGAGCCAGCACCCCCCAGCAACAAACGCTCAGCCAGCCCCTCCCCCGCCCCCGCAAAGAAGCCCCGCGCCCAGGGCGAGCGCATATCCTCCAAGGACTTTGTTCCGCCGGACGTCACTGGCCTCACCAAGCGCGAGGCACGGCTCGTCAAAAACCGCGCCGCTGCCTTTCTCAGCAGACAACGCAAGCGCGAGGAATTCGAACACATGGAGCAGTATGTCGCTTGCGACACTCACTTCCCTTTCATGATCTCACTCACTTGTCTTCAGCCGGGTTGCCGAGCTCGAGAGCGAGAACGCCCGCCTCCTCGTTCTAACTCAAGTTCCAGAAGACAGCAACCATCTGGCTTCCGAGGTGGAGCAGCTCAAGGCTGAACTCGCCGCCGCAAGAAATCGCGAACGCGAGCTTAATGCCCAATTAGCCACTCGCCCTGGCTCTTCTCCACCCCCAGAGCCACCTGTCAAACTCGAGGCTTCAGATCCCTTTCCTCTTTCATCTCCCGCGCGCACCTCAAACGTGCCTTTCTCCAACAAGTCCGGCGCCAGCCTCGGTCTGATGGTGTGTTTCCAATCCACCCATTTCTATTCATAGCCTCACTCACTCATCTCGCAAGCAGGTCCTCCTATGTGCCCTTCCCTCTCTCCTCTCCATGCCCCTCCAGTCAACTAGCGCGAGCACTAGTTTCACCGTTCCCACCCCCCTCCTACCCATGGCCTCTTCTTTTGACATCAACTCGTACCTTCCCAACGATTATGATTGGTCGCGGCCAAGCCCCTCCTCCATCATGGATCTCGATACGGATGATCATCACCGGAAATTTTCAACTTTCTCATCAGCCCGCAGACTAGAATTCTCGTCCGAAATCGACGCCGAGCAAGTTGGCGCTCTTGGTAATCTCGACATATCTTTCGACACCACCCCGTCAGAGAATGGTAAGATCCGTGTGAGGATACACCCAGCCTCTTCGGATTCCTCACGCGCACCGTCCCCTGGTGCCTCGTCCTCTGCTTCTTCCTCCACGTGGGATTCGGACCCCTTTCACATTGACAGAACTTATGCCGCACCCTCCCCTTCGTCCGCCTCATCTACCTCCGCTTTTTCTCCCATCTCTGTATCCGACCCCTTCTTCGGCCTCAGTGGTCCCGGAAATGATTACGGTCTATCGTCAATGCTTGATGGCAGTCTTGGCATGCTATACGGAGCTGGATCTCCACCAGGCGACACTTTGAGTAGTCTCAACTTTCCCCACTCTCCGATGGCTGTCACAAACCTGGGACTTGGCAATGGCGAATTCTCAATACCCGATCCCTTATCCCAAGGCCAGAAACGGCGGGTGCGAATTGCCCTCAAGAGTATGCCCCAGGCTGGTGGAGCTGAGGGTGGTGAATGGGAAGTGCAATTATGCTAGAAGACCGGTCCCCCGGACCACTCGAGCACTATTGTTATTTCCTTGTGAAAATTCTCTTGGTTTTCTCCATTCCTATGTCTTTTTTTTTTGAAGATCACCAAGCTTCATGTTTCTTCTTCTTTCGGCACCTGCCATGTATTATCTATGCCTCCTTTCGAAATACCCCCTTCGTCTTTCTAAACCCTCAGAGCGGAAAAATACGTCTCGATGGATGGAAATGTTCTCGCTTATTCATTTCTAAAACATGGTGGTGACTACCCTCCTCCCCTCCCCTCGACTGACCCCTATTAGTACGTCAACGCCACCACCATTCTTCGTCATCGCATGCTATACATCATCGTCATTAATCAAAGCAGATATACTCAGTACATACACATTACACATATACCGTATACCCTAACTGTTTTTATTCACTCTTTTCTTTTACTACTTGTTTTGAATTTCCTAGCTATCGTATTTTTTTCGAAAGGACTCCCTCTTTTGTTTTGTTTTCTTGTCGTCTTTTTTTTTATTATCTCTTAGTGGTTGTTTCTGGTAATATTTTCGTTTTGTCCTTTCTCGATCGCTCGCTTTGAAACTCCTTTTTGATAGTCTGGAGTGATGTGATTTTTTTTTTTTTTTTATACTTATGGAATATGAGATAGATGGGTTTTTTTTGTAAGTTTTGGTGAATGGCATACTAAAGCTTGATATATTTCTGTGTGAGTGTGAGTGTGAGTAAGTATTTTTTTGTACAAGTGTTGCGTGTTTCTCGATTTGTGATTTGGTATTGCTATTCATATATACCGTGGGTTGGGGGTGTGGGATGCTTTAATTGGTATCACACGAGCGTTAACCCTTTTGAGAAGGAGCAGTGCGTGATTGCTCATTTTTAAACTGTTGTTTGTCGAGTTGGTCACGTCTCTATCAAGTACTTGAGTGTGTTCCTTGAATGCTGAGGTTAACATAGTGTTGATTGAGAAGTACGGAGTTGTAAGGATCAATGGTGGTGGTAACGTATCAATTTTATGATGTTCGTTGGGTCCCTGATAGATTGATTATTTTTAGGTGCGGAGTTTTTTCTGTTTCGAACAGTTGTGGGGTAGGCTCGACTCTTTGATACAGTGACTGAAATGAGTCGACCCTTAGCCAACGGTAAAGAACCAGCTAACGGGTAGGTTGGGTTCTACTAATTAAGTATTTGACTTTGGCCTTTGTGAAAAGTCGTATACTAAAGAAGGTAAGTAAGCTTTCTATATAGGAGATTGGAGATTCATCCGGGTGATACTATTGTGTTTAAATACGATTTTTACCTCTCCTCTCATTTGTATTTGTCACATCCTAGATTGACGGCAGGTTTTCAAAACCTCCGGTGAAAAAAAAATTTTTTTTTTCTCAGGAAGTTGCAATTTGGATTTTATCTTAGTTGTTGTTGTTGTTGGTGTCCCTTTTCCTGGCACCAAGTAAAAATTGTGATGCAAGTGAGGTACAAATAATAGGAAGCACTTTCAACAACTTTAACCCTGATCATCAAAATTATAGATTGATGATCTACTTACTTACTTCTTCAAAGTTCGATACAATTCATAGTAAGGTTACCCCGGGTTTTGTTCTCAATTTTTCTGGGCACACCTCAAATATACTTATCACAAGTACATTACAGTAAGTAGTTACGACCAAGGTACTTACTTGGTCGTCTACGGCCAGGGTTACGGCGTGTGTGTGTGTCTCTCTCTCACAACGCCCGCCCGTACGGTCGGCGAGAGCGGCGGTGGATGGAGGGAATTTTGGACCCCGTATACCGCGCCCAGGCGCTCCCCTTTGTTTTATACTCACATGAAGGTGTATCATAGTCTCACGTACGTGTGTAAGTTTTTTTTTTTGATATTGAATAAAGCGAAACAAAAATGCTAGGGAATATTCAGTTTTGACGTCTACGTGGGTACTGGCTTGAAGTACCGTATGATCATACTTTTGGAATATTGATTTGGCTAAGCGCGTAACTTGAGCACGAGTACGAATACTGTGTGTGCGTGTGCGTGGAGTTCTGTTTGTGAATGAGATTTCGGTACCGCGTTCATTGTTGATGGAAATAAAAGTAATGTTGAATGGGGGACTGGTAGCTGCGAGGCATTTTAGGCTGAGCCAATCAAACTTCGACTGAAAGTCGAGTAATAATCCATTCTTGTTATCGAGTCGCATAATAGAATAGACTCCGCCTATAACATAAGTGATAATCGCCAATTGGCTTGATGCTTTTTTTTGATTCTTCGCCAAGGTGAACCAGGCTAACTTCATCCTGGAAATCGGCGGCGGTTTGTCAGCTGTACTTGATGAGCGTGTGAAGGAAGACGTTGGGTTATGGATATAAAGAGACAGACGGCTGTTGAATGGACTTGGATTGAGAATACGTACTGTTCCTGATACAGTCCTTCGAGAGGTGTCATAGAAGACCCTAGGTATACAGGAGAGCTTCTTTTGTCGGATAACAAGGTTCATGAGGTCTTGAAAATTGAAACGTACTCCTCCGATCAAAGACAGAAAATCATGTCCTTGTCAATTGCTGGACAGGATTTGCCTTTATTTGACCATTCACTGTTCTACAAGGTTAGTGCCGTCCTTTGTCCTCATGAGAGTTCCCGTTGAGTATGGATATAACTGAAAACGGCGATGTTCTAGAAGACCAAAAACAACAAAAGAAAAGTCTTGTGCGATCGATGGCCTGTTCCTTTTAGCCTCGTGCGCGAAATGTGCGAGCTTGGTTCAATCCAATGGCGAAAAGAGGTACATGCAGGTAATACGGCCGAACCTGTATTTTATGGCAAGCGGTGGAGCCATGACAGTGGAGAAGCTGGACAGATTCCATGTATCGCGGCGATATTTCTGGTATGTCTCGGCATCGAGGGTTGGCTATCATGCGAATGATAACATGATAAAGTGCTCCATTTGTGCTCCCCAGAGGTGATCATATGAATGTTGCGGAGCCCGCAGTAAAGAACCCAGTTGACGCATGTTCTTCGTCTACGAAATCCTATTTGCTAGCCGGATAATTAGTTCGGACCTTAGGAAAGCATCAGCAAAGAAACATTTGTGCAGATAAAGGCTGTTTGCGATGGACCGTACTTAAGTACTCCGGCTGCTTGAGTTACCTCAGGTCTCCTCAGGTTTGCCGTCGTCGCTAGTCTCGGCAACCTCCATTTTGTCACATGCGGAAATACTGATTTTGGAATTACAGCCCCTGTCCTGAGCATATGGCACTCCTATATTCAATCTCAAAGCGGCTCTAGCACGCGGAACATTACCTCAAAGAGCAAAACATTTTCGTTATTTTCGCTGACAGTCAAAATACTGCTGTCGCGTCACAGACGAACGTGCAAACGAGATTGGACACAACTGAGAACGGAGCTCTTATCATCAGACCGGTCACGACGAGGCACACGGAGCATCTCTTGAACCAGGTAAAGTTTTCTCGGCTTAATCTTCAACCATGTGAGTGAGAACGATGTCGTGACTCATAAGAATGCTGGCCAGGCTCCTTTAATCAGAGCTTTTTCACCTCTACTCCCACTATGACATCTCCTAATGGTCTCATATGTTTTACAAACTGCTTACTTCCTCAGGAAGATGGCAATCTAATCGAACAGGACCTATGGATTGATGAACGTCGTGGCATCATCCTCGATTCTCAGGTAAGCATTTGATATTGGGGTCCGTAGCTCTAAGTCTTTAACTTAAGGGATTCTAGAAAACCTTTTTTCTCCGAAAGATTAGACCAGATAGAGTAGTTGACCTGGGTGGAAACATCCTAAGGTTGGTTTTGCTCAGGCGTATGGACATGCGGCAATTTAGCCCCTCACGTTTGCTCTGGCAGTCCCGGTTTTATGGATATCCAACTCAACGGTGGCTACGGATTCGACTTTTCCGTCTACGACGACGATGAGGCGTACATGCAGGGATTAAAAATGGTAGCCGAAAGGATAATTGAGACAGGTGTTACTTCGTAGGTTTTCTTGCAGACTACTAAATTATGATGCTAACGCCAGTTCTCCAGGTTGGTCCCGACTGTAATTGTAGGTCTCTGGCGGTTTTACAAACGGGCAATCAAATTGATATTCCACGATGCAATAGACGCAAGAGAAGTCTCTTTACCCTAAGCTTCTGAGCCTCTTAAAGCCGTTCCAAACGGAAAAATCTGCTGCCTTCCTTGGCTGGCATGCGGAGGGCCCTTTTATTGAACATGCAAAACGAGGAATACACTCAGACTCCTTCCTTCTTAGCGCGCCTGGCGGTACAAAATCGTTCGAAGCAGTTTATGGGAGCAGCAATCTAATTCATCAGGAAGATTGGGTCATGGGTAATGAACACGTAGTAGGCGTTCGAATGATCACCGCCGCTCCTGAAAAAGAGGGTGTAATGGAAGCAATAGGGGAATTGAGCAAGCGTGGAGTCATCCTCTCGATTGGGCACAGGTAACGTATCTCCCAGATGGCTCGAAAGTAGATTCATTCCTTAACTTACGGATCTCAGCACTGCGTCCACCGAAGAAGCTACCAATGCTATGCGCCACGGTGCCAAGCTCATAACCCATCTATTCAATGCAATGCCGCAGCTACATCATCGAGATCCTTCCATCATTGGACTTCTCGGCGCTTCGCCGCATATCTCACCTTTCATTGATCCAGCGGACGCGGACTCCTCCCCCGCACTGAGTGCAACATCAGGGATTGTAGAAGAGAATATGTCCATGCTCGATGGTTCAACTCCTCCGCTGACACCTATCTCTACAAGGGCACCGAGCGTTTCCAGCACTTCGAGTAGGAAGAGCAGAAAAGCTCTTCATCTTGACAAGGGTCAGGTTGCCGATATGGAATTCGAGCGACCTTTTTATGGGATCATTGTGGACGGAATCCACTGCCACCCTAATTCTGTCCGAGTGTGTGCCTTTCATGAAGTTCGGAATGTATCTTCACTAATTTCGCAATAGCTTGCTTACTCTTCCCTCCCCGAGAAGTGCATTCTTGTCACTGATGGTAAGCATATTCCATTGAGCATACCCGAGAGAAGATATTTAATCGGACATCTGATAGCTCAAAGGATTTTGGACCCCCATCTCAAAGATGGAGTTTATGAATGGCGTGATGGACATCGTTATGTTAAGGAGGGTGATAAGTTGTATCTTGAAGGAACTGATACTCTTGCCGGAACGTGAGATTCCAGTTTCATGTCATTGCTTTCCGTGCGTTACTCACAAAACTGTTATAATTAGCGTTGTTACTTTAGATAAATGCGTGCGGAATCTATCTCGATTCACAGGCTGTTCGCTTGGCGAAGCCATCAAATGTGCCACTTATAATCCTGCCAAGTACGTGCTGAATTTTCTCCTCAGCTCACTAACTCAACTACGTCTGTCATGAAGATGCCTTGGCATAGAGAATAAAAAAGGAACTCTGCGCCCCGGTGCCGACGCCGACCTCGTGGTTCTAGATCGACAAGGCCGTGTATTGAGCACTTGGGTCAAAGGAAAACTGGCACACACAACGGGGAGTTCTTGACCCCTCGTGTGATGATATTAGCGGACCCTCAGGCAGTAGACACTAGACATCGCTTGAGTGTGCTTTGATTTTACTTTGAACCTTTCAATCTGAATCTACTATATCGCGATCAATATTGTATTGAATACATAACTGTAATCAGATGGAATCTCATTATCAACTTACACTAGTATCACCATCTTAAGTTCGATCCGTTGGTTTTGAAATTAAAATCTTTCTTGGTTACTTGCCTACTACTGGACTGTCAACAACTACCTAGAAGGGCAGGAGGCCTTGATCGGAGTCGTATTTTACGATCATTCATATATTCATATTCGGCGGTGGCTCAATAACCTCATTTCTTCAACATCATTACTTCATGGCACCGCGTTCTATTCTTAATCTCGATTTGATGTTTTCGGCTACTGGACTTACAATATTGGAGAAGTCAGTCTCTCTAAGCTGCTGTCTTGTTTGAGTAATTCCGCGTAGACGCTATTATATAGACCTCACTTTGTTGGTTTACGCCTCGCCTAGATTTCTTCCCCCTCTACAAGTATTTCAAATCCTCGCTGTGGTCAACTCATTCCTCGACTTCATCCATTACCATGACTAGGAGACACGCCCCTTCGTCGGTGCTCGTACAACAGCCTCTTTCCCCGTTGCATGATCTTCCCTCGGAAATTATCATTCACATTATAGAATGCGCTTTATGCAACGATCGCCCTTCAGACCTTGCTCTAATTTCTCCAATCATTAGACACTTTGTTAATACAATCATCTACCGCACGGTCGCTCTTGGCACCTCGCACATCGTCACCCTATTCCATCGCACCGCTGTTTCTCCTCGATCATCGTTTCTCTTGGCTCATGTCAAAAGATTGGCCATCACTTGTGGACACGGGTATTTTGCCTCGTGCGGCACAGAGCGACAACTTCGACAGATAATTTCAAAATGTCCAGGGCTACGCTCGCTTGCTGTTGCATCCTTGCGGCAGATCAATGTATCTCCTTTTGTGGTTCCTTTCAATGACGGCCCATCTGACCTTACCATCCGGACATTCGAGGATATATCCGACACCTTTTCGCTAAACTCCAAGGCACAACCTCTACACGCCTATCTTTCAGCCTCTCTCACGCATCTCCGTATCTGTGAACCTGGTGACACATGGCAGTCTCCGTTATCCATTATCGCTGCTTTCGACGGCGCTCCGAATTTGACGCACTTACAACTTGCCCGACGAGCTGCTTCAAACAAGAACAATGACGTCATTTTTGCGGATCACATTGCGCAACTGTTATCAAGCAGGAAAAGTTTGAAAAAGGTGGTTATTACTATCTTTAAGGGCCCATCGAGTTTAACGCCGTACGCGACGCGAGAGTCTAATATTTGGATGTTGGCCTCCAAGTTAAAGGAGTTTGATTCGCGTGTTGTGGTCATGGAAGGTGAACTGGGCAAGTGGAGTGAGTGCTGGAAGGACACAAAAAGGTTCCGATGTGGTGGACTCCCCGTAAATTTTTGGAAAATGGTCTGAACAACAACAGAATGTATCTGGATTGTTTGTAGAGTGCTGTAGATTATTTGCCATTTCTTGGAACCATTTCTTGACATTTTATAAAATGCTGTACATTTGATTTGTTTGACCTTGAGCTGTACTCAACAAAAGGCAGCTCATTGGTAAAAGGTCTGCCGAATACCTAGAATAACAGAGATACATGTGTAATAACCTTTTTGTCTTGTGTCCAAGCCTGTATGTGAATTGCTTCGTTCCATACTATCTAGCAGTGCACTTGGGGTTTGATTGAATCGTCACAGTAGCTTAAAGGTGTCTTGGCAAAAATTGGGAACTCTGCGCTTAATGTCGACGCTTTGTGGTCCGGAACGACGTGGCTACATATCGAGCCCTTGGGTCGAACAAGGGAAACTTGCGCACACGAGGGTCTTTGCGCCGCTTTTACCTCTCTGAGTCTTGCGATGATCATATAGCCTGGCCCCCCGAGTCAGGCACTAGCCCTGGTCTGAATCTGCTTCGATTTTGCTTTCAATCTTCTCATCTGAATTCACTGGGAATGGGTTACGGAGATTGACATTGCGTTAAACACTTTCAATAAAATGCACTTCATGCCATCATACCACATATTACCACCTTTCCTTGTTCGGGTATCCTTTGCTGCGATCCGTGCGGACTTCCGCTATTAGGTCGTTTTTTAAATTGAAAGTCTTCTTCATTGTTGGCTTATCATAGCTTATCATTGGTATGTCGGCGACCGCCGACGACGTAGAGGGCACCTGGTCTTAATCGGAGTCTCATTCAACTACCTCCATTCAGCAGTAACTAATCCTTTTCCTTTCCACATCATCATTTACTTCATAGCACCGCGTTCTATTCTTGATGTTGATCTGGATTCTGATGCCGTCGTCTATTGGGCTTACAGTATCATCGGAAATTTTCGGCACAACAAAAATTTCTCCATCCCTGCTGTCTTAAATAACCCTGGTGACGCTGTTATATAGACCCTCACTTCATTCGTTTACGATTTCTCCTCCCCCACTAGCATTTCAAGCGCCCGCTATGGTCACCTCAACCCATACCTCGACTTCATCCGTGACCACGACTAGGAGACGCACCCTCTCTTTGTCGGTGCTCGGAAAGCAGTCTCTTTCCCCGTTGCATAACCTCCCTTCAGAAATTATCATTCACATTATAGAATGCGCTTTGCGCAATGACCGACCCTCAGACCTTGCTCTGATTTCCCGAATCATTAGACATTTCGTTAATATAATCATCTACCGCACAGTCGCTCTTGACACTGCACGCACAATCACCCTGTTCCATCGCACCGCCGTTTCTCCTCATTCCTCGTTCCTCCTGACTCATGTCAAAAGGTTGGCCATCACTTGGGAACACGAGTATTTTACCTCATCCATTGAGCAACAACTTCAGCGAATAATCTCGAGTTGTTCAGGGCTTCGCTCGCTTGTTGCTCCATCACTAGAGCAAGTCAACATCTCTCCTGTGCCTTCTTTCCATGATGGCCCATTTGATCTCACCATCCGGTCCTTCGAGGATACATCCGACATCTTTCCGCTCGACTCCGAATCACAGCCTTTATATGCCTATTTCTCTCTCACGCATCTCCGCGTCTGTGAACCTGGTGACACGTGGCAATCTCCATTGTCCATTATCGCTGCTTTCAACGGCGCTCCGAATTTGACACACTTACAATTTGCCCGACGAGCTGATTCAAACGAGGACAATGACGTCATTTTTGCGGATCACATTGCGCAACTGCTGTCAAGCAGGAAAACTTTGAAGAAGGTGGTCATCACTATCTTTGAGGGCCCATCGAGGTTAACGCCGATTGCTTTGCATGAGTCCAGTGTCTGGACGTTGGTCTCCAGATTAAAGGAGTTTGATTCACGTGTTGTGGTCATGGAAGGTGAACTGGGCAAGTGGAGTGAGGGCTGGAAGGATACGAATGAATTCCGATGTGGTGGACATCCTGTAGATTTTTGGAAAATGGTCTAAGAAATGGTTAAACAACAATAAGACGCGACTGCTGTAGAGTACCGTATATTCGATTGGTTCTTGACCTAACGCTAGAAATGTTTTATAGAGTATATAGTTGTTTTTGGAGCTATGCTGTACCCAAGAATTCAGTAAGTCAAAGGCGGGCGGATTCTTAAATCAACGAAGGAGATATAAGCGTTGCTACTTATGTAGAAACCATCTCGTCGTCGTCACTTAGCTACCGCACCTCCTTCATACCTAGTAAGCGAGATGCTTCGTCGCCAACAGATAAGTGAATGATCTACATGTCTGGCAAAAGTACGGGTCGTGAGTAATTATTTAATGCCCACTTATCCTCTGTATTCAGTTTCATAGCCGGGGAAGAATTGATGCCCTAGATCATATGGAATGCTACGGTCATGACCATGAAGAGCGAAGAGCAGAAAGAAGTTTCTTATCTATTAATAGACGCTCGCTAAAATTGATCTACGATTTCCGTGGCTCATTCTTGTTTACGTACTTTATGACACTGCAAAATATCTTTAGTTGAAGAATTATTTGGAAGCTTCAAGACCTGTTCCCCCCATAGCATACCGTATATGAAGAATAAGTCGGTTGTTGCTTGTTCGCTTCGAGTCACAACCAATCCGCCAATCTCATCAATTATCCACGTCCGCGGTGGAATGTCAGCGCTTCAGCTTCAACTGACTAGGTGAATTCCGTTCATCTACCCCATCACTGATGCAATCGCACGGTCAAATGTGCCTGAACTGCACAGTAAACTGCTGCTCCATTTTTGCTTTTAGGTGCGTATCGGCCTTGTTTGTTCCGTTGGTCTTCATCCATGTGCTACCAAATAGTGTTGCACCTGGCTAGAGAAATATGATGGTATATATCATCATCATCCTTTATACATCTCAAGGTCCACCAAGAGGTTACACCGATCCATTCTGAGAATTGAATGCCAAATTGAGGGATCAAAATCGCGATAAAGGAAGGCGGACCTTTTGAAATTGAGAACTCTGTAAACGTATTTTGTTATCTAATGCGTTGATAAATATAAGCGCGGTATTGAAGCGCGTACCACCGAGCCGACTAGTCCATTGAACCCCACTGGCAATTATGCCTCATTGACAACCATGAATGGAGTAAAGCGACCGCCTAGTATCTCAGTAAAGGCCGCATGAATCCGAAACAACCGCCGATGCATTTTAAGTCCGAGGTCTGATTTTTCTTGCACACAGAAGTGAAGCAGGGTAGATAGAGGTCGATGATATAACCTGGTCATCATGATCAAACTTATATTGTTCTCCTATAGGTGTGTGTAAGCAGGATACCCTAGTCGGCCTAGTAACCGTTGAACTAGAAGGGACATAACAGAATACCTTATGAAATTCTGCCACCGACTAGTATATGTGCTGTAAGCCTCATGCTTACAGTGTGCGTGTCCACTTGGGGCTGTACCGTGCCTGAGAAACGCTTCCCCTACCTCTATTTCTCATGATTGAGCTCCAGCCAAAACTGTATCCGTTCTATAGATTATCATCGACAATACATGTGGGACCCTATGATATACGAATCGTAAGATAACCCGGGCATTAAACATTAAGGCATGAAGCGGGTATAGTTTGTTGGAAATAGACCGAGGCAGAGATGAAGGCTGAATAGGCCATCAGGTATTGATCAAACCTCAGCTGTGTTGCCTATGTTAGCATTTTGAGCAGATGATTCAGACATTGAGCTTGAAGTCATGCTTTCCCGTCGCGCGACACGCTTGTGCAGTTGAGCATCTACATTAACATTGTTGTCGTCTCTAGGGTGAAGTGAACCCGTGCCTGCACCAAAGGAGCGCTGCGCCGTGTTGTTGTCCGTAGTATCCCCTTCGTCAGTCTTCTTGAACTCTGTCGGTAGCATAATAGACCGATCAAGAGCAAACGGAAGGTTTCGGTGTCTGCCACGAAGCATGGTGACACAAACAATTAGCTTGGACAGTGTCGAGAAAGCTCCACTGAGTGAGAAGTTATCCTATGCAGATATGAGAATGACTCCTTCATAAAATAGAAGTACTTACGTATCCTACGCCCAAGCTCAGACCAACAGGGCCATAGGCGGAAACGATTTCAAAAACTACAGGCATTCAGTAAGGCATCATCGTTCTCTAAAGCCAAAATAACACTTGCTAATGGCGAATACGTTGAACCATGGACGGTCAGGATTGCTTATGTTGTGGCGCTGGAGATGGAGTCTGAGTGACAGCGTGTAATTGAAGAATGAACCGAACCTCTATGATACAAATCAGAAAGACGGCGATAGTGAGCCACCATATATCTAAAACCTGTCAGCCGGTTTAATTTCAGCAGTGAGATCTGAACGAACCAAATGCGAGTTGTTTGCGGGCATGCATTGCCAAATAACGACCCCAGATCTTAACCCGGTTGGGTCCGGTTGCATCAAAAGAATCCTCAACTTCCCCATCTTCCTTGTAAACACCGAGAGTCCGCTCCTCGTAGACATTCGTGGCGCGTACGCTGCATTTGGTTAAAAGACCACTCCCTCGCATAAAGATGCCAAGCACAAACCTCAAAGTAATAGGGACTAAACGAAAAATCATCAACATGGGCAGACAATCGCGAAAGACGGAGAGACATACAGATGGTGACGTACATCATAACCAGATACAATACCCTATTTCATCTTTAGCATGCACGAGGCTGGACAACAGAGACGACCCACTGGACAGCCGGTGATATATCAGCTAACGGAAATATAGAAAAACCAGCGGCTCGAACAGCCACAGCCTGGAATAGCCCTGATGAAAAGCGGATGTTGAGAGGAATCGCTTCAATAGCGGCATTGCCGATGTCCAGAAGCAAAAAGAAGAACCACTCCAAAGATCTGAAGCAACATCAGGTTTTTATCTCGCCAAAAAATCAGGAAAACATACGTGAACAAAACTGTGACAGCAAGCAGAAACCATGTCTGGTGAGATTGAAATAGATAGATATAGCATCTGCGTGGATGATCCAGAAGGAAATGCAGCGTTTCGTTCAATTGCGATTCACGAGCTACCCATTTGGTCATACTCCATCTAGTTTGATGAGTCAGGTGGCAAATTAGGCGGGATAGTAAGAATAACTACATGATGAATCTCAATCTTGGAGAGGGTTACGCAATATAAGACAAGGTGAAATTGAAAGAGATGGAGAACATACAAGCACGGCTAAGAAAGACTTAATTCATCAAATTCGAGCGTTGTACGAAGAGATATACTTACATAGACAGTGTTGCCAACAAGGATGAGGAACCATTGAACGATAACAAGAAGGTATGCATCCTGGAAGGGAATGAGGGACTGATCTACAAGGGAGTTTCCCGTGTTTGTCAATGAAGACGATATTTGGTACACGGTAAACCTGGTTGGAATTAATCGCATACTTGGCCCAATCTGACGGAGTAATAGGGCGTACCATCCTGGTGTGACGTGGCGCATATTAACCGGGGGGTTAAAAGCAGTCCTCCACCGCTGCTGGTACATATAAGGCATAGTGATAACAACCCCAAGAACTTGAAACCCGATATAATACTTTGGAGCATTCAAATCTGACCCGCGAATGCAACAAATTTGTACTTACAGCTCCGACCATCCACAAGAGGACATTTAAAGCTCGATACTCGAGACCTCCAAGTTCTTCGAGTTGTTGATTTGTCAGATTGTTGAAATTAGAGTTGTGGCCGACTGTCGTATTGAAGCTGATGTATGGTACTGCTTTCGCATTGGGAGGAGCACGTTGCGCCGAGTGGGTAGTTACAAGAGAAGTTGTCGCAGGCATTGTAACGGTTCTTGAGAGGCGCCGTTTAAACTTGGGGAAAACTTTTGATACGATTGAGTTCAGTAGAGAAAATGGCATTGGGTATCCTCCAAATCCTCGGCTTCTTGAGTCAGCCGAATCTCCTGCTTCTCGACTTTGTGTAGTTTGCATTGAGTTCAGGGTGTTTTGACGTCCCAAGGAAGGACGATGAATCGATCCTGAGGATATGAAGTTCAATCAAAAGTGGTTCAAATGTACTAATGGAATGCGGGGACATACTCGAATTTGATGAGGAAGGGTCGACTGTAACTGACTGAATCTCATTCTCTTTTGGGCGGTGAGGTGTAGGAGCGAACTCTATTGTTTGATGGTGAGGGAAAGGGCGAGTTACACGGCTCGCACCACCTGCTAGGGGCTCGGAGGGTGCTGTAAACCGGTTATAGATAGGAGAAGGCTGAGAATCCTTTGGGGGCTTACCGTTGGACGCGGTAGTATCCGTCAAGCTTCATGAATGAATGATTGGCCAAGAAACTCTCCATTAGATAAACGAACTCACCCATCATTTGCAACTCCAGAAGCAAGACTCTCTACTAGAGAAAGTGATCTAGGCGTTTGGTCGGGGTTGACGACTCCATCAAAATTGTCATCGGAAACATCGTTAGGTAATGTCCTCCTAGGTGAGACTTTTTCAACGATTCTGCCGCTAGGGTTGACGGGCTTCGGAGCATCATCTATGCGTCTAATCATGTCTGTTCTCAATCTTCCCTCGACATCTCGATCCGTCTTCCGTTCAATATTCTCCTCGAGTACGACAGAAAGCTTGGGCCGAAAGACAGAGAACATCCGGCGAGACCACGAGCGGTGTTTGGCGTTCGCGCGAACGGGACTTCTAAGACTGGCTTTCCTTGCAGCCGCCATCAAGATATGGCGAAGTTCATTCTTGAAATATTGTCTGTTAGAAAGGAATCAAATCAAGAACCTTGGTGGATAGGGCTGGGGAAGAGTCGAACCTGCGGAAGAAGACAACGAACCAAGAAACAAATACCTTTTTCACGATCAGATTTATTCATGTTATACAAAAGAGGGACTAACTCACAGTATTTCCGATATTCAGCTGCACAAACAGGAGAAATTGTTGAAATTTAGTCATTGAGCTCAAATTCACTGTAGAAAGTCCACAGCAGGTTATTGAACTAATGCAATTGTAGAGTGCATCGACATAGGAAATATGATCGCGACCATTGGCGCCGTAGAATACTGCCGCAAGGATGATGGGAGTTATTGTGCTAAAGATACAGAAGCAGGTATTAGCGTAGGACCTGGATACGCTAAAAAAGACATGGCGCACAAACAGATGACGTGGATGCGAAAGAAATTGAGTTCGCTGGCGAAGCTAGACCATGTTCTTGCGAACCATTTGAACACAATGTTTTGCATCAGAGGATGATGATGGCTCAAGAGAGTAGAAATTGAGCGCACGAAGGTCTACTTATAAAGGAAGGCTATGCCGGATGAAAATTTGAGGCCCGACCGGAGAGGTAATTCTTGCTTGATGTTGTATTGGAGAGATCTGCAATACACGGCTCGCTTGAAAATCGCTCACTGACAGGTTCTCCAACTTTTGTATACTTCACAGGAAGCGTTTCAAGCATGGCGCAGTCCGCGAATCGAACCGCAAACTAGCTTACTTTCGGACAGACAAATGAACCACATACCATAAACGGTAAAATTTCATCCCAGAATGTATTGTTAGAACCTTGATGTTTATGTAAATCAGTTTGAAGCAATGCTTCCGAATTCCAGACACTGAAAAGACAAATTATAAGGGGCCCTCTCTTGGGGCGGATCAAGCCGTCCAAATCGGGACATTTTTAAATCTGTAAACTCGTGGGTAAAGAACGAGTCCTTTTTTTAGGACTCGTAATCGTGAAATAACACACCAAAGACATGAAAGAGACCAAGACCTACATTGGTATGTATTTTCAGTGCTGAAGTACTTATAGACAATAGTACATTTGTGCATGCACAGTCAATGGTCCAACAATGGTCAGCGCTCAGCTGAGCGACCATTTCTAAATTTTTGATGCGATGTTCCTTTTTCAGATGGTGTGGGAAAGCCGTCTACCGTAAGAATGTAATCCTTTTAGCTGATGCATTGGCGTCAACTTGGCTAAGGAATTGGCAGTGGATTGGGGCTTGTGTTCACAGAATCTGCATAAATTAATAAAGCTGGCAGCAGGCGGTCCGGCTTGGTTCTGTCGATGTCCCAACTTTAGTTCGTTGGCCGAACCCAACTCTTGAGTCTCGACACCAGTTAATTTTACAGGGTTCATTAAGCATAGTCTCTTGGCAATCTGATAATCAGCCTCGCAGGGCCTCTTTGGACTCAGTATGTGCTCTCACTACGGGGCGTGTGTGCTCATAGGTTGGGATCACAGCACGGCTTGACGAACTGACCAGTGCACTCTTTCCAGTAGCGCCGTGCGCTTCGACAACCTTAGACATCGCGGTAGCTCACAACAGTCGTTGCTCGGACATTCGACTTACGTATCTGCTGTCACACATAGAAATTACCACATCACCCCAGCTCAGTTTCGCCTTACCTCACATAATACACTTGACCAGAATCAAAAGTTCTTATCTCGCTTAAACTTATCTACTTCTCCTTTCGACTCTCGACAACATTCTCCTTGGAATTCTTGAAAGCCACCCCATAATACTCACCAAATCATGTATGTTCCTGAGGCTGGTACAGCGAGTAGCAAAAATCCGCAATGGCTCGATCGGAAGATCAAGTTGAGCTAATTCGGAAAAATGGCAGAGTGCAGGGAAAAAAAGCTATATTTAAGGGAACGGCAAGTTACGAGAAGAACGGAGAGAATGCGGACTGAATGGTTGGAATGGTTCAATATCATACTTCAATATAGGCGGCTCGCCAGAACTTTCCCGCCGACCTTGGAACTACCCGTGAACGCCGCTCACCTCATGATTACGATGACGCAAATCGCGCGATGCCATCGATGATCTCAGCAGGTGGTTTTCACGGATGTGGATCTGAAATGAATCTGAGACCGTCGCTTGAGGTTCCCTAAGAAACTTCGGCTTCAACGATGCACCAATGGAAGCGAAGCTCCCTTGAAACCGTGATTCTTTATTCGGCCGTTTTCGTACCGATGACGACATGCATTGGTAGAGCTGCTCAGACTTATAAGTTCTTTAGAGGTCGTGTTTCCTTCAAGATTTCCTTGACGCCAACTCAGATCTTTTCTATAATCCTCTGCGACGTACCCCTGATCAACTAGTACAGGACTGGATAGTATGTAATATCGGAAGTACCTTATAAAGCCTTATAGAAACCTCCCCCCCGAATAGAGGCAAGGGCACGAATTTCCGTCCTCGATGGCGGGGGAAGCCAGACATATAAGTTATGCAGTTAAATGATGACTTTGTGCTTATCGTGTAGTTTGAGATAGATTCAGAGATGGACAGGTTCATGGATTAGGGCTCTATCCCCCAATCGCGTTGTTTGCTCACCATTTCCAACCTAAGTATGTATCTTACCCACCCCGCGGTGAATGTTATCGCATCTTCGAGCTGTCCGGCAACTAGGTTTGCCTTCACTCGAGAAAATCGGTATCCATATCGGAGATAGTGATCCGTCTGGAGATGCGACACTCGGGCCCCAAACCATACCGAAACTCTTCTTAGGTTTGCCTTTACCGAGCTTCAAGCACCAGATGCATTCTACCAATGACCCCCGTCATAATTCTTACATGAAATTTCACGATTCTATGTCTATTGGATTCATGGAAAATGCTCTGGAGTCTGGACGCCATAGTTCCTTCTGTGGTAACGTTGAAGGCAGCGGCTGGCGGTCGCAACCTGAATGGTCCCACATCGAACTCGATATTTTGTGGCGGGATCCGATTTTCCGGGGCGAGACATCCTGGTGTTTATGTTTTTTTACCGCTCTTCGCCTTGATTTGAATCACTGTTATACCGAAACGGGGATGGCCAAAGTTTCAAGCAAGTCGTCAATTTCCCGTAGCTTTGGCAAGTCGTCGTGGCATTTCGCGCTTTCGCGCTTCTCACATCCACAGGCTGAACACTCACGTTATATCACCTTTCGACATCGGCGCACATTTTGCGAATCCCAACCCATTTTGTATGTACTCAATCCTATCCACGGACTCAAACTCAAGCTCATGTACTATTGTGCGAATCCCGAGGTTTTGTGCAGATAGAGGTTCTCCACTTTAATAACTGCCCAGTTACTTGTGTCTGCATTGCTTGAACTCAAGGGCTTCGTGTGCGGCGGAATGCTTCCAAAAAAATACTGGGGGTTGCTGCCGTACAACCTTATGTCGCATAGATAGGTTCCTGGATGTATTATAAGTGCAGACAACCTATGTTGATATGTATCTTGTGTGTTAGTAGAGAGCTAAGTATAAGTGCAGAAACTCACTAGACGCGAGTTCAAGTTTGGGATGAAATGATGGCAGGGGCAGAACCCTAACCTTAGAACGGCACAAGCCGGTCGTTTTAGCCATACTCAATCTGTACCACTACCATATACCCAACATACGTTCGTATATGCTAGGCTTGGCCATTCACAGGCCCTCTGCGAGGACAACCCACTCTTTTGTCAAGCAGCGAACATGTCACTACCCTGGCCTGCCCACTTCAGCTTCGTTTTCCTCTAGTTCACCGAGGTCAACATTAAAGGGCCGTCACTTCAAGGCCGTTGCCCGAGATGAGCGCCCCACAATCCTGACGGAAAACAAATGCATAAAAGTGAGGACGTGGGATCTTTTGAGAGGTCCTGTCGAGGCTTTGGCCCTCATACGCGCCGTTGAACAAAAGTATGGACCTGTAGAGAGTTTTATTTTTCAGAAAGTATGTCGGGCTGGATTTTGATTCTTCACTGGTTTACATGGCATTAAAAGTCGAGTGTATAGGATTTCAACTATCCAAATCTGTACCAGACTTATGTTCGAATTAATTTCCGGGACGTCGAGTCGTTCGAACGTGTACCAGAGGGTACAGAAACGATTCACCTGCGTGTGCCCAAAGTTGAGGCTAGGCGGCCCGGTGGTGTTGGTTTAGATGAGATACAGTCTCTCATGTCCCAGGACCCGGAGTTCCTCACGGCTGACCAAGTCAGTGAAATGTCCTCGGAGGAACGGTCAATTGATTTTCGTGTAAACCGTTTAGGTATGTCCGTGCTATAATATCGTCCGTCGCACTTGATTGTTTATAATGTTTTCTCTTTCACAGCTACTGCCACCTCTAGAAGGTCTCCTTACCAACGCATGTATCCCCAGAAAGCATCTCTTACGGGCTTTGAAATGTTGGGATGGGGTGGATTCTATCCAATGAAGTCTATTGAATCAACACGCCCCATTACCAACAAAGAACTTACCGAAGAAACGCTGGACCACGTTCATATGCGGGCAGTACTGAGAGATTGGGCGAAATATCTGAAAGTACGAAACCCGTACGAAGTGTACCCCGATGAACCGAATTTGGACGAAGGTCAGGAACAGGCGTCAGAGTCGAGTTTAAATGAGAAGGAAGGGACAATAGAGGACCTTCCGTCTACGCTTGATGAATGGTCGGTCTCTGACGTTTCAAAACCCAATTCTGAACGCGATGTTATTAAAGAGATCTTGGATATGGAGGATATTGATTCGACGGGGACTAAGGCAGAGGGGGTACGAGGGCCTGACATTATGACAGGCACCCCACAATCAGACTTGGCTCCCTCGACGTCCCCTGACTCGACTTCCCAATCTCATGAACCTCAACGCGAGCAAGAACCTCGACCTACCGTGCTCTCTGATGCACTTTCACCCCCACAATCTGACTCTTCCACAGTAACATCTGAAGTCGGTGTTCAAGAGCAGCAGTCAAAACAATCGAAACGCGAGGTTCAAAGACTACGTGAAGCACAATTACTGGAGGCGAAAAAACTTGGAGAAATGGTGAGGTCGAGGTCTACGGAGAAACCGAAAGGTCCAAAAACCCAGTCCAAAAAGGAAGCCAAGAAGGCGAAGCCAGCGAAAAAGATCGGGAACAAACAAGACGCCCAGCCTAAAACAGCTTTGGGGAAGCTCTTCCATAAAATACAGAGTATTTTCAGAGCGTCGTAGTGGGCGGGAAATAGACATCTTTTTAAGTACTTAGGAAAAAGTAATGATTTAATGTGGATAGGGGCTATTCTATTTGCATTTGTTTGGTTCTGAGCAGCGGAGCCTCTGCCAGAGGAATTTGGACACGCCAAGTACCCCCCTCAAGACTCTGAACGGCGCCAACACTCTTCAAGACAAAAAATGGGTTCCACTAGGTGAGATATGACCTTTCGATGTCTGAACGGGCGTGCGATGGAGTGTACGGGACACAGGCGAGCTGGATGGGATCGAATCAAGGTGGATGATGCTGGTGCTTTGCGCTCATATTCAACCCGCTGGAATATCGCCGATCTGTGTTCACCCTTGCTTGCGTCTTGCTGCTCAATTGTTTCTATGCCGCACTGCGTCATTTTCGATGGGTGACTGAGCGAGATCATCTTTCATATTTCAGATTGTACAGCAAAGGCCGTGTTCTGGGACACAAGCGGGCCAAACGTAATTCGAGGCCTAACACTTCGCTGATACAAATCGAGGGCGTTGCGACAAAAGAAGACGCTCAATTCTACCTTGGCAAGGTTCGTGTAGTAGAACGTCTAGGTATCACCGAACTAACGAAGGCTGATATGTTGTTAGCGCGTCGCATACGTCTACAAGGCCAAGCGGGAGATCCAGGGCTCAAAAGTCCGTGTTATCTGGGGGTGGGTTCGGGGTACTTAAGAATGGGATATTTTGGCTGACGGGACGCGGCATACAGACGAGTTACTCGACCACACGGCTCATCAGGCGTCGTCAAGTCGAAGTTCCGCTCCAACCTTCCTCCCCGTGCGTTCGGTGCCAGTGTCCGAGTGGTGAGTTTTGCAGCGTCGAGTATAGGGATTGAAAAAGTAATTAGGTTTGTGACAGATGCTTTATCCCTCGAACATTTAAATTCTTCCGTACGCAATACACACATGCCCTCTTCTCCCACTTCGTACTGTATGATGCAATATGACATGTTTGCATGCGTTCTTCCTATGATATCTAAATGTTGTATGAGATGTGCTGAGTTCAGGGAGATTTGGCTGCCTGTGAAGGTCCGAGACCGGTGCATTACGGTAGCCGGAAATGTCCCATGCTCCGAGTCCCATCCACATAAATATCAGTTCAACTAGCTCCTCTTGATTACCACGCCCGATGTTGTCTCTTGCGAACCAAACCCCACGAGTACTCCGCGCGACGCTGGCGTCGCCAGTGGTCAATGGACGGAGGGCAGCCAGTCGTATGTATGACGTTGTTCGAGATTCTTTCCTTGTCTGACCTTTTATATTCCAGAGTTTGCCAAATTCAACTGGGAAGTGAGCATTGATCCTATGAGAACCTCTTTGAACACATTCCTAAGTCCTTTTGGCCATAGGACCCGCTGAACCTCGAATCTCAATTGACGGCGGAGGAGATTGCCATTCGGTATGTGCATATTCTGTGCGTCCTAGAAGATGCGTCGGCTGACTTCTCTCTCAGTGATACTGCCCATGAGTACTGCCAAGTATGTTCTCGCTTATAGTGATAAACAAATGCGCGACCTCAATCGTTTGATAGGAAAAACTTATGCCTCGAGTACTGTACCAATGGAGGACCGAAGGTACCGTTCCCCTTATTTCTTTCGCATGTCGCGTTCGTTTCTGACCAGGCAATAATAGAATTTGACCATACTCTTATCCCGGAGATGGGCCAGATCGGATTATTGGGGCCTACTATCAAGGGTTATGGGTGTGCTGGTGTGAGCGATGTCGCGTATGGCCTTATTGCGCGCGAATTTGAACGGTATGTTTCTCTTCTCCAACCAGAGAATATATACAGATATGTTGATTAAAAACTTAGAGTTGATTCCGGGTATCGTTCAACGTCTTCCGTACAATCTTCACTTGTGATGCATCCCATTCATGAATTCGGTTCAGAGGCACAGAAGGAAAAATACCTGCCTCGCTTAGGTATGTTTCTCTTTCTCTAACCTATGACCTGGGTTGTGAATCAAAATCAAAATCTATAGCAAAAGGAGAGCTCATTGGAGCATTTGTATGTCTATTGCACTGAACTAGCACCGAGTATTGAATGGACCTTCAGGGCTTGACCGAACCTAACCATGGATCCGATCCGAGCGGCATGGAGACGACCGCTGAAGAAATCGATGGTGGTTTTATCATCAATGGTAGCAAAACTTGGATTTCCAATTCACCTGTCGCGTTAGTCCCCTTTTTTTAACCCTCCGTCGTGACACAAATTTGAGGGAACTGAATTCATCGTAGCGACGTGTTTGTTATCTGGGCTAAATGCAAATGGGATAAGCGCATTCGTGGTTTTCTTCTGGAAAAGGTTACAAGAGAACTCGTCGACAATACCGTTACTCATAAACGCTTTGACAGGGAGCCAAGGGTCTTACAGCACCTCCTATTAAAAACAAAATTGCTCTCCGTGTATCTCTCACCGGCTCTGTATTCATGGACAACGTCAGAGTAGGCCAGGACTCGCTTCTTCCTGGCTCTAAAGGTCTAGGATCTGCCTTCGCATGCCTCAACTCTGCTCGGTAGGTTATTTCACATTGCCCCAACGAGGTCGGCGCGGCTCATCTTCTCAAGTTACGGTATCTCTTGGGGTGTTATGGGCGCACTCGAAGATTGTCTTGATCGCACTCGCGACTATGCTCTCCAACGCAAACAATTCGGTCGTCCCATTGCTTCTTTCCAATTGATCCAGAAAAAGCTTGCGGATGCTCAAACCGAGATTGCGCTAGGCTTGCAAGCAAGTTTGCAAGTGGGTAGGATGAAGGGCGAAGGAAAGCTGGCGCCGGAGATGATCAATTTGATTAAGAGGAATAATTGTGGTAAGGCATTGCAGCAGAGTCGAGCTTTGTTGGATGTTTTCGGTGGCAATGCCTGTGCCGATGAGTAAGTTGATCGCGCCTCGTTGTGATATCAAAAGAAAACTAATGCTTGGACCTAATCAGGTACCATGTTGGAAGGCACGCTGCCAACTTGCAAGTAACGAATACCTATGAGGGTACAAATGTAGGCCATTTATAGGTCATACCAGTGATACAGAAATGCTGATATCTTGATTTTAGGACATTCACGCCCTTGTCCTGGGGAAGGCTATAACCGATATACCTGCATTCGCTAACTAGTCCATCACCCATCGATCATTTCACAAAAAATTTCGCAGTGGGTTTGGATCGATTTCATTGCTGGTATTTCTATTGGCAAAAGTTCGAAATGATGGGCAGCTAAATCAATGAATCGGACTAGAGGAGTATCCTTTAGATACAGGGTGAATTGTACAATAAATAGGCAGGCGGTGCTATCTATCGTAGGGCAGAATAAACGGGCAGGCTCGTATGTAGCTCGAATATAGGTCCTGGGGCTAGATCTCGTTGCCGTATCGCCCTCGGACAACCCAGGACAGGGATGGCCAGGAGATCTGGTGCAACAAGTGCGGGATGTCCAAATACATGGTACAGATGAATGGTTAAATGCATCATGCTGTAGGAGGTTTGGTGATGATGGATGCTGTGGATACTCATGAGGATTGGCGTTGGATGATGGCATGAAACAGTTCGGTGCTCAAGACTTGCGCCACTCGCGGCCTCAAGTACACAGTGAAGTTTGGGCCTCTGAGGTGATCTAGCCTCGTCTTCGACAAATTTTTTTTTCTGCAGCAATCTTTTAACACTGGTTTAAGAACGCGTTTTTGCAACATTACTCACGTGGAGGTTTGAGGATGGTCGTGTTCCGCATAAGTTGTGCCTTTTGTCTGAGTCTGCAACTCCTCCTCAGCTCGGGTGGATCGCTCAGAACCGACATGTCTTCGATTTCTTCCATCTTCAATATCACCTCATGGCATGTGTCCACTCTAATCACTTTCTTCAATCCGATCTGATATTCCTCCCTCGAATATTCTCTCATCTCCACTCGACCCTCACTCGGGTATAAAGGCACGCTTTCGCCATAGACGCGTCTAAAGGAACGCATAATACTCTGTTTCCGTTGTCCATGGATCCTCTTAATCTGTCAAAGAGAGATAAATGATGAGCAGGTACATATATTTAATTCATCAGACGTACAGCTGCTAGGCGCCTAAGTTGTTCCACGGGGAATTTCCCCAACTCCTTTTTGTCAATGATTTGCACCGCTTGTTCTCGTAAAGCCTTGTGATGTTTTATTTTCTCGGCTGGTCGATCCTGAGAGATAGTGTTGAGCCTGGACTTTTTTCCGCGAGATCGAAGTTTATATGGGTGAGTGGCTGTTCTAACGTCTTCCTTGGATTGACGGACAGTCCGTTTTGGAGGCATAAAAAAGGGAGGGAGAGAGAGGCGGGCGAGTAGGTCAGAGGATATCAAGAGGTGGGTATCGAACTTGAAGGTATTGAGATAATTGTCGGAAGTCTAGCGGAATGTGTATCAGAATGAGTCGCCCACTGTTGATCAAAACCTGGGTTCGTTGGCTTCGGCGTATGCCTGTCTGCGAGAACTTTGAAGCACGCGGCAGGTAGGCCTGCAGGTCTCAACATACAACCAACACATCCAAACAAGCCCGGCCCGGATTCACTATGATCATTAAGTTACTGCTCCACAAGTCAGGATCTATTAGTATCTCTGGAATACAGGTCTTTGGCGATGATATCTCCCATGGCGACCACACACCCATCTAGAAGCTAAACATAGTTGATATCAGCGAGTCAAGTCGTAAGTGGATTAAAAATATTCACTGCTGTGCTTCGACGGGAATTCCTTCGGCAGTTCGTCATTTTCATAGATAGGTATCTCGACTCCAAACTTTTCGACAAATTTTTTCACGAGTTCCTGTCTGCTCTTCATCATAGGTCCATGCACAACACCTCGAGCCTGTTTTATTGTCAGTCGATCGGATTCGCGAGGAGATCCGATGAGATGATCACTCACGCGAGCCAACTTGAATAGATCTTTCCATCTCATGGTATCCAATTCATCTTCGGTAACACAACGCACAATCGTTTTTGGAACTTCTGATACTGTAGTGCAGGCACTTCTTTCCACAGTCAGAGGGACGACGCCTTGCTCGACCTTGGGTTGAGACGCCAACTTGATGTCGGGATCGCGCTCAGTGTTCCGAGGCTCGGACAATCCAGGCTCTTCCGTCCGAAGCTGCTCTGGCTGCTGCGTAACGTTGGATTTAACGACACCATCTAACGACGTCTGAGGGCATGATGCCTCAGCTTTATTGTGGCCATCCCGTGGGTCAACGAGTTGATCCTGGTCGAGTTGAGGTGGGGAAATACATTCCGGAACGTCAAGTTCGTTCAAGCATTCAAAATATGCCATCTCCGCTGGAGGGATCCATTCACCAGAACGTATCAAGTATGCAGTCCCCATTCGAAAAATGTCGTCAACCAATTCTTTCAGACTTTCCTTCGGTGCTTCGGGTCGAAATACTGGTTGCGGTCGGGGTTTGTATGATAAGAGGGTGGCGCATTGACAAGAGGGAGTTGGAGGTAGCTGGCACCTGGTCGATTTGCATTTATGAGAAAGTGACATAGTGCAGTCAACACAAGTAGTAGTAGAATGCAGGGAAGAGAGAGAAAGGTGAAGTGGTCTTTATGGGCTGTGGACCTGGGAAATCATTCTGAATGCTACCGAGACCGCTGTTATTGTTTTGACGCTGAACACAAAAGATGTGATCGGTAAGATTGAATATCCCAGGTAGTCATATGTGCCGCGAGGAGAACCTCAAAAGAGTTCCGGTGATTGAGGCGAGAAAGGATCAGTTCAAAAGATGTGGCAGAATTGGTCTGTCAAAAGTCACACTTGTCGCCTTCCTGGCAACATTTCGGGGTGTGGTCTCCGATGCGGAAGAAGAACACTCATCTGAAGCAAACTCGCACGAGGAAAACGAGCGCTGTTGGGCCTTGAACCTCATGCTCAGGTCCAACTTCATCGTTTACACCAAGTTTTTGGGAAAACCAGTGCGTGCGGAGTGAGAATCCCTGAGTGATAGTGCCATTTTACCGTTTAGGGAGAATTAACATCATCGCCACGTAAGTAGGCGTAGACAGATGTTTGATGTCAACTTTATAATTATCACCACCACTACGTTCACCGTGATGGGCTTGGAACAATGTAACCACGAAGCCTTTACTTGCACGACTTTATTGGGCAAAAGCACATTCAACTTCAAGCATGATTTCAATGTATATTCACTTCCACGCGGTTACTAAACGTCAACGAGCTTCCAAATCGTGAGGTGGCCTGTTAGATCTTGGGTGCAGCTATGTATCGTCATGGTCTTCGGGAACGAAAACTGCTACCCCAGGCTAGCTACCGCGACGCTATTTATCGCTCAAGTCATGATATTTATTGCACACATCTGTGTACACTAATTCACGGCATATTGCAGCTGAACTCGGGAACACAATTCCGAACTATTTTAACTTGTGGCGGAAGTGACCTGGTACTTTGGGCCTTGTGGGCGTAGTATGGGAGGCAATCCCAGACCTGACCACGATGCTGTTTGTGACTCTGGTCATGGTACACGGTGTGCCGTATACCAGGCTCACGGAATACTAGAGGGTAACTTTCCGAATTATATTTAGTTGTGGCGAATTGACCTGATACTTAAAGCCTGAAGGACAATGAAAGAAGTGCCAAGAGGTACAACACCCCAACACCCCCTTGTTCCTTAGTGCGACTTTTACTCCGCGCAGCATCAGTCATTCTCGAGTATACCAAACTCGAATAAACTCTGATGGGTGGCAACGCTAGCAAAAGGTAATGTCGGAGGGAAACGGGTATTGCCACAAAACTTATGTGGCGATTAGAAAAAGTCAGAATGTTTCTACAGCAAGACTACAAGACTTTGACGTTCACAAAGCCCGAAGGAAAGCGTTGATGGAAGACTTCGATACTATATACCAGGTTGGTTTATTTCTACAGCATTGGGCAATGACCTTACAATCCACCGTAGAACAGTCACCGTGATAGGCGCAGCCTTCCACCTCTTATTCATTCCGGGGCACGAAATGGAAGGACTGCAGTGCTCAACCTCCACGACGAATTGACTGGGATATCAGGGCCAGACCCGTGCCCCAGATTTTCAACACGACGGAATGAACGAGATGACCAGAAACACCATCGACAAGAGGTATCTGTGCCCCGTCGAACCCCAGCAATCCGACGAGCTCAGAAACCAATATTCATCGAGCCCATGTCTCGTTCTAGAGAGAACCACCCACTTCAACTTCGACCAGGGTATAAATCTGACCGTCATTCTCATGACCGTTCTGAAGTACAGCCGCAATTGCAACGAGATTCAAGACATCGAGTAGAAATCAAAATTCATGAGCACCGTTACCATCGTCCTAGAGATCCGGGATATCCGACCCCACAGCATCATGGACAGTGGGATGGGGACCAAACCAAGATAATGTTGGCTGAGAGGACCAGCCCTGCAGAAATTTCTGGCCGATCTCACCGTACGCAACGGATTGATTTTGAGGTAACAGTACATCTCTCGCTGAGGCCACACCATCATGAGATTAAGGAAAATGGCCGGTCAATCCCGAAGAGAGTCGTCAGGAAATCTTCGCAGAACCAATTCAAATTACACGCGAAAAATCCTTATAACACTTTCAAGCAAGAACCAAGAGCTACGTACCACTACCCAACGGTCGGTGTATTGAATGTTTACGGTGAGTCTTCATGTCGTTCCTTGCGATTTCCGTCAATAACTGGATGCCAGTGTGATCGAATTTTCGTCTTGAAACAAACGCGAAATCCGGAATTAAACGTTGATGTTATGGCTTGATGTATGAATATTATGAAGTAACGTAGCGAGTCCGAACCAATAATTTCTAGCTTGGTAAACCCATATCCCTGTAATAAAGAAAACCTTCTAAAAACCTTCTAAAAACCTTCTAAAACCATAATCTAATCATCAGGAATCAGCATGCTTATGCGATACCCAACCCTGGTAATGTCGTAATTTCTGTCGAAGCAGCCTCGTATGCAGGAGGTGTCTCTCCCAATTCCGTCTGCTGACCCGAAACCAGCCTCTCAAACAAAGTATTCGCAACCACCAGGTCATGTTGATGATGAGCGTGTCTCCTTAAGGAGGCCATCAGCGCAGGATTCACCGGTTGGTCATCCGTAGCGGATACATGGGAATCTATGGATTCACGAGATGATACACGTGAAAGACCTGGTTGGCGGTGGTTCTGAATGTGGTCGGGTTGACTGGGAGCGCGAGCGCGGCAGGGACAGTTGAGGCCAACGTGTTCGACAGGGTTGAACCCTTCAGAATATCTAGGAAGAGATGTCCACTCGGGATTGCAGCGACACTAAGACGTAGAGCACGGTATATGAGCAACAGTTACTCTGTAAAGATCCCGTAGAACTCACCGAAAGTATGTGTACTGGCGCTCGTACGACGACATCGAAAAGCTTTCTTCTTCCATAACTATCCAGAACGGTATCATCTCCCCTTTGCATTCTCATGACGATCTTCAATGAATGAGTGACTACCATATTCGCCAGTTTATTCTTGTTCGTTGGTTTCAGCGCCGTACATGATTGTGGGAGCTTCAGGTCCAAGACAAAAGTCCATGGTCCCGGCCCCATCAGATTTGACGCCATCTGAGAGATATCATTCTCGCTCTTCAATTGAGAAGAAAGATGAGAGTAAAATGGCGAGTTGCGGAATGCTTCTGGGTCGTCGGATTCGAGAGGAAGTATGGGCATTGCTGATTTGACTGGTCCACGAAGACCTAGAAGTTCAAAATGCCTAACGGGAGGGGAGAATACGACTTTGCGCATATTGTTGAGATATTCGACGTGCTCTGCGCTAAGAGAAGTATTCGGCACCTCTAATCAAGTATGGAGCGCTTACCCTCCAGAAATACATTGATTCGATACACCTTGGCTTTGGTCAGAGGCAGCATCGTAAAAGTAATTGGCATCGATCCGCCGATAGCGAAACTTCTGCCAGCAACAGAAATAAGATATTGCAGTTGTTGGTCCCAATGACGTTCAATAGTGATATTCTCGTTCTCCTCAGTATCATCCTCCGTTGGATAAGAGATCACAACAACGTCATGTCCGGCGGTATATTTCGTTCGAAACGCGCCTGGTCGATGTACGTGGGCCTGTAGACGCCAACTAACAAAGCCATAATCACAGTGCATTGTTGGGGGAGCGTCCGCTGGTATCTGAAATGATATGGGGTATGTGTAGACACCTTGATTGAATATCAGAGATTTTGAAAGATGAAGAAATTTTTAAGGATTTTGAAGCTGACCTTTCTTGAATTCCTTCCAGTCCCTATCTTCCGTCTTGTGCTCGACAGCATCAAGCCTCAGCATTTCTCCGACCTTGTTAAGCAGATGCTCCTTGTGATGTTTCGTCTTTGCCTTCGTGCTGTCTGATTCGGTAGGATGGGAATTTGGATTTGCAAAGTATTCAAGAGTGCTCATCTCCAACGTACGGCCCCGTGCTCCGAATCCGTGACCGCGATCTCTAGAACTTTCTCTAGAACGCGTGAGGATTGGCATGACGTCTCTAATCGCGTGGGAGACGGTTGACAACGTGAATCGGCTGTGATGTTTTCGCCTTCCGCGAATTTCATGATCATCCGGATGAGGAGATCCCGTTCGAGGGGTATGACTCCCATGATGAGTACCTTGAGCCGATTCAACGTGTCGGCGAATTGCTTCAGATACACCGTCCGTGCTCGGCTGCCGCGAAAGAGGGTGAGCAAAGCGGAAAGAAGGGAAAGACGATGTTCGGGAAGGAATGTTTGCGATACTATCTGATAACGAGTGAATCAGTTAAAGGGGCTGAGGGTTGTGCCCCTAGAGCTTACTCGAAAGATTACGGCCGTGTAAGCCATCTGAGTTCCTGCTGAGGGCCGTGCGGAAATCTTCCGAACTTTGAGCAGGGCTTGGATTCCGCGTCAAAGAGTAGGGAGTTGGTACTGGGGAAGGAACATGGCTGGATGCGGAGTATGAAGGAGAAAGCGTATAGAGAGGTGAGTACGGAGGTGAATAAGGAGGGACATGGGGAAGCTGTTCCTCGAAATGCGAGATAGGCTGGGATTGGTGGTGAGATGCATCCACGCTAGCATTGCGAGCTCGACGCCGATGATTTGAGGGGCTGTTGCTCGAGACCTGATTTCCTTCGCTCTCGTGGTCGGTACTGGGTGGATGCTGACGAAGGCTAGAGTGTAGTTCTTCCCAAGAGTCATCATGGTCATGGTCTGGAGTACCAGGTAATCCAGGCCCAACGGAAGCCGGTCTTCGAGAATGGATCTTTCCGGCTTTGAAGTAGGTTGTAGAAGCACGGTAAAAGGGATGTTGTTCCGTCACGACTGACCCAACCCCTGGAGCAGATAGATGAATATCATTAGCCTATGTGAGATGATGCAAAGTGAGGTGGTTATGAACCTTCCGGAAAGGATATTTCGCTCTTCCCTATAAGCTCAATATCTATGCCCGAGATTCTGGTAGGCTTTGCAATGTTGAGAATCAAGAGACCGCGGAGGACCGAACTTCTATTGTCGGGGTGTGCATGGTCGTGGATAGTACCGTCAGAACGCAAAAAGACTGCAGCTTCGGTGAGGCGGATTGTCAGTGAGTTCTTTCCTTTGGGCGCCAAGTCCTTGTCCAATGAATCGGACATTGGATTCAGCTAGCTGCGGAACACTGCTGTTGCTGGGTGGATGGCCTACGGCCCAGGGGACGTTGGGGGCTATGATGAGGACAATTGACCTGGACTTCCGCCGGCTTGTCTATTATCTCTTCCAAATATTCTTCTCACGGTGGAGAAATTGTTGTCGGCTTTCCAAATAAGTACGCGGACCGCATGCTCCGACCCCTTGCCCTCAGGCAATATGTTTTTTCCCGCCGGTTATTGTCGAGCGCGGTGAGTTCCTTCAATTGCACCGCCTCTGTATAAGAATAGACCATGGATCACCATTATCGGAGGTTGTCGGCGTGACGTCGGGTTGTCATCGGCTTGTGATTCTGCATATTCAAGCTGCTGATGCATCAACCGGGGATGTAAGGAACAAGGAATCAGGATTGTGCAGCATTCAGCCCGAATCATTTCTTGGCTTTAAGTAACTTACTGCACTCGCTTAACAAAGGAGCAATGCCGAATTCTGAGAGCACATGTCTGTGACTTTCTTATATTGCAACCCGCGTTTGGCGGTCAGGTCTGTGATTTCCAGGAGGTACATGCTTAATAATTCTGTGTTATCAGGGATGATCGATGGGAAGCCTCGAACGAACACCCTTTCCTTTCCTTTCTCAGCGCAATACATACCGTCGAAGGTCTCTCCTATCCTAGGGTTGGATGACATATGTTAATCCTGGGGCCCTACTCCCGCCTCTGAAAGACTTGTTAGTTGTAGCTAGCATATTTATTTTTACACTCTCTAGTGCACCGCGGATTGTGTTCGAGCTTCGCGTAACAAACTTAGATTCATAAACAAAAACAGAAAACAAAACAAAGAAGCCTGGGAAACTCACCTCCATCATCCACTAGCGTTGTTTCCTTTCATTCCTTCGTGTTTCTCAAATATGTGCTAATGGAGGTAGTCGGCATCACCCAGATACTGGCTTGAATGTCTTAACGTTATACCTACCCCGTTATATCACGCTATACATCCGCCTCATTTCCTGGTGGAACGCAAGGCCTTCGACAAGTGAAGCCTGCCGAAGCTGAATTTAGAAACGAAGACCACTCGAGCTATATATAGTATATAGTATATACAAGCGGCAGGCGTATTATATATAGTCACTGGATCAAAAAACAAAACAGATTGTGACAGTCAGCTGTGCACATTGAAAACGAATAAAACTGACTTAAGTAACATAGAGCACCCCGAACCTTCATGCGCCTCGTGGTTGCACAGGGTCACAAGTATGAGGTCAGAATAGATAGTTGGTGTCTCCTCGTTTGCGGGATTCTGTAATCCAGCGCTAATGCCAACAGTATAAGGAGAATTGAGCGTGCACGAATGCATTTCCCCCAACTTGTTCTCCTTCCATCCCATTTTCTGGGCCATCATAATATTTCCTCTTTCTGACACTTTGGCTTTCGAGGCACATCTTCACATCCTCTTCAAGTTACACGTTACAGCAACTTACAGCATCCAGCTCTTCCTCGCGTCCTCTTAAGGAGCTGCTTGTGACTCCTGAAGCCCTTTTGGTTCTCTCAAGCCAACCTACTTATACCTTTTCATCTCTCCCTCCCGCGCCCAACCCAAATCATGACTTCCTCCGCTAAAGCCAACGGCAAGGCCAAGCACACAGCCAAAAACCAACACTTGTTCACGTCTGCGAGTGCTGCGGGTAACAGGCTTGGGCTCCCACCAGTCAAGTTGGGTGAAGAGATGCTCCAGTCTGAGCCTGAGAGGGACTGGCCTGAATGGTCACAGGTTATAGGTATCACAGGCGCGAGAGCAAGGTTGATCGTGGATGACTGGGAGGGTCAAAGGTCGAAATGGACTGTTCGGTATGCATCGCGCTCATCGATAGTGCGGATCAATGCTGATCTTGTCAACGATTATAGGATGACACGCGAGTGAAGGGTGATGAACACGGACTGCCTAATCTTGTATTTTATGTTCTTTGGTGAGTTCCGTTGGACGTTGGTGGGAAGTCCCACTGATCGCGTTCCTCTCCAGCTTCCTTGTCATTTCGATCATATATGCTCAACAACCTGGAAATATTTCTCATACCCTGCGCTTTATCCTATATTATGCTGCCATTTTTTTTTCCATCTGTATACTATGTAACTACTTGTAACCGGGAGATCTTTCGCGTCATGCGACGCGAGATTTAACCCAGCGTAACTCAACACGACGTGTAACGACCTGCACGGAACTTGGCTGATTGGGCGATGTGGCGCGGAACGACAATTGCACATTGGAAATGCGTGGGAATATGCACGTCTTCAGGAAGTGTTCATCCGGTCCTAAGTACACGGCTTGTACATAATGATTGTCAAAGTTGTCGTAACTTGGTGACCGCGAGTGGCAACCGGCGACGCCGCCAACTCGACTCAGGGATAGCCGGGAGCAGCCACATTTCTTTGTGGGAACCTGAGTTTACTACGTGAAACTCCAGCACGGTCCACGGCACTATTGACCAACAATGGGAAAGTTAGGTAGAAACATTTTCACCAAGGAGATTGTCGGATTATGAACCCGGAATCCTTATGTTATTGTCGAGAGAAAACAGGCCTACCTCGTTTACGATTATCCTGCCATCCGCACTCAGAATCTCTAGAAAGCGAGGCCCCAATTTATGTTTGATTTGTGCTGTTACAGCTTCCCAACAGCTTCCTCACGGAAACGTTTGCATCAGCTCTACAAACATATGGCTTCGCGGCTAATGAAAAAGTCATCACGGGATCAAGCAAAGCTTCCGAAAGTTTTCAAGACCTGGATTTCATTTTGAGCATCAGGTAATTCACTCTGTGGAGCATAATCGACATCTTCAAGTTGCCGCATGTGGTACTGTTCGGCTGTCGGTCGTTTCATTCATAGTTTCCAAGTACAAATAATATAGCGAGCGTACCATTGTGTTGTTACCTCAACCTCAGCCAGACGCTTATTTCAAACACGATAAGGTTTTCGTACAACCTTTAAACATCTATCTGTATGCCACCGCTTGAGCCCTGATTTGGCACCTCATGTTATACTTGCTGTCTTTGTCATGGCCTCTTGTGATAGAAACGCTTCTTGTACATTAAATGCTTCTTTCTCAAACGGTGGTAGTTTCGTGTCAAGCGTCTTGCGGTGTAACTTTCCGTACCACTCTATCTTCGCATGGGCATTCAAACATGTTATGTCATGTCCCGATTTCATGAGCAGACTATAAGATGAAGGGACAACATCAGACTAGCCGTATTATAAAACGTGATTGAAATGGCACCTCTAATACACAGAGAACTATGCAGTAAAGATAGGCACGTAATCCACAGAAGACAGCCAACCCCGTGCAGGCCAGAAGTCCAAAGGGTACGAGTTTCCACGTGCTGGAAGTCAAAATCCCGGTATAGACGAAGCTTTGGTATAGGTGCCGCAGAAGAAAAAGAAAATTATGCGAATAGTTGATGGCGAAAGTCTCTATTGGTACATGCAGCAATTAACCTAAAAAATGAGTCATATATCGTCAAAAGTGATAAATTAGTCTAGTGCCATATGGGTAACTGGAGGCCAACGGAGTGATGCGCGTTCTCGGTTAGTCCTCGCTGTGAGAATTGGATGAGTATCTCCACAATGATGAGAAAAGAAGCTATGACGCACTCTGCTGGTTCTCTACGTAAGAATAATAAATCAATGGCAGCTGAGAAGGCTGCGAAGGCAAGACCACCACCAAGGGCGGCTTTCGGGCCGGCATTTCGCGCAAGAACACCACCTGCAAGGAAACCTGATGATACTGAGTTCCAGATATCATTTTTAGCGCGATACTATGCGATATATGGGATGGTCAATGAAGTGCCATATGCAGCTAGAATTTCGACACGTACCCCTTCGATGCAACATTCAATACCCGCGAATAACGCTCCAACTTTTCCAAAACCTTTTCCACTGGACAACATTCCTCTACCCATTTCTTTGAATATCTGACCGGCTTTTTGTGTTGTGTTCATTCCAGCTTGCGCTTGTTGCCGTAGTAGAGGATCCTCATAGGCGAGTGAGGCGGACATCAAAGAAAAGAATGCACCAATGCCAAAACCTGAAAACCAATCAATCGATTAACAACAGCAACAAGAAAAGAGGGCGACATAATATGACTCGATGACTCACCCATGGTCCCAGCCATTACAGTTTTGACAGCGCACGACTCCATAGCCATTGAAGCATACTTAGAGTACTGCTGTTGTTGGATTATGGTGGCCCGATCCTCTTCTGTAAAACCAGGAGGGAGGGGCTCTTTGCCTGGAGCCCATATTGGCACCTCGCAGGGACGTTTGGCGAAGGGGTTGCTCATAGAACCTAGCCTAGGGCTGTTTGGCGTTGGTTCCGCGTTGTACAGAGAGACTTGAATTTTTTGATCCTTGATGACATGTCCGGTGTTTGAACTTGATTGTGTAAAAATAAGCGCCGATGTATTCGTCACGCTTCGGCATCTTTCGGTCTCTCCAGTCATCATGCAACATTTGATTCCTGGTATGCTGCTGTGAATACGCTAACAATTGTATTGATATGTACACACCGTGATGAACACTTGGTATACTTGGCGGGTTCAGTCATTCATCTTGGTCTCGACAAAGACTCGCCAGCGGCCATTGGTCACCAACGCATTGGTCATACCACTCTCTTGAACTTCTGGAACTTACTTCCCACAACTCTCTGGATGGCTGGCTGGTCGTTGAATGTACAAGCATCAAAGTATTGTGAAGTCTCGACAAAAAAACAATCGTGCATCTTCATTCACTCTATGTGGTCTTCTTTCGCCTCCCGATATCGGGGGAGGAGGACAGGTGCTCACTTTCCGAACACATTGCTTACATCGATTCATAATACCACATAACAATACCCAAATCACATGAAAACCTGGTTCCATTCTCTCTCGATATAACAATAACAAAAAGCTCGCCGTATTCTCGCGGGGTCCCAGTACAAACAGGACTCACATATCCATTCTATCTTCACCATCATTGTGACCGTTCCCGTGATGCTATTTTCATTTTGAACAATAAATCCTTCTCGGAACTTCAATCTAGAATTAAGATCCAGAATATGTGCATGGCTTCTGACGCAATTTACTAGCCGCTGGAGCTGGCTCCTTACGATCTTTTATCGGCATCGACTAGTACTAGTGGCTTTTTTTTTTTTTACTCCAAGGGATATATGCCCATTACATGCGGGTCAACTGCCTTTTCAGCCACTTGTCGCCGTAATTCTGGCTCGCTTCTGTTTCCTCTGTGGGGTCACCGAAGTATGCGAATTTCGTTCTCGCGAGCCCTGCTAATCGAGTCGATTCGATTGTTTCGGACATTTGGCGTATCGTTGATCTTTGTTAAGAAGTCACAACAAAGAGAAGAGAAACAAACGATTGTCGGCTCTTTTGACTTTTTGATATGTGCTATATACATATTTTCATCTTTATGTATGTCGGCCCTGATTCGTCATTCTAGTCATGGCCGCCGACGCCCTGCATGAGCTCTATTATAGACACCGCATTGCTTGGAAGATTATAAAGTGGTAGTCTTCATCTTTCTAATCATGTGTATAAGCGGCTCGTCTTTTCCCGCGAACCGTGGATCAAGCAAGACTTTTTTTATCTCGCTGCGAAGAGAAGGAAAATTCCAACCTTGCAAGTACGTCTATCTAAAAACCTACAAGGACTTTTTGGATTTCCGAATCTGGGAACCTCTGCTGAAAGTCCAGTCAGAACTGCATTGACCCAGGTAGATATCTAAGGAAATCAATTGAAATTCAAGAATTGGTATCCCTGTTATCGGTGTCTGGTGCTGCATGTAACTGAAACTTCCCCTTCTTTTCTTCGAATAAATGGTTTGGGTGACAGGCTACAATTAGGGAAGAATTGGGACTCTCAGCCGTACGATATAAGGTACATCTTTTAAATTGGGGGGTGAACGAGCCACGTTATCTGAGTAACCGGTAATTTGGAATGTCAGTACCAGAGTCATTGTAAATTCGAGGTACTGACATACTTACCAACAGCCCAAAAACTTACCATCTCAGCCGGAATTGAAACCCATCCTGTCTCACCAGTCGGTTGAAAGAGCCTTTTGGAGAAAGTTAAAGTAGCTGTGGTCAGACGCGTGGAAACTATGATATGGGTTGATCAGATGGAGGTAGTAGCTTTAGCTGAAGGACAATGGTGGAGATAAGGTGTTTTGACTTTTCGGAATACGATTTAATGCGCGCCGAGATCAAGTGCTTGTCCTTTTCAGTTCTAACGACGTTAGTGCAATTTACATGTGCTCTCTTTTGTTCATGAGAAATCAAGCTGATGATAAATCATTATATCATAGTGTTAGATATCTTATGGATGGACATCTATGCCCCATCTAATCTAGTGAAAAGTAAGTTTTGACTAAGCTTGTTAACGTTGAAGTGCCGTGGCAGTGTCTCAACTCGAGAGTTTTTTTTGACTGCTACTTACTACTTGTCAACTTTTGACGGACAGTTGGCAACGTCCATTGAATGTATTCAATCTCATGGTAATTATCAGTGGTAGTAGATGGCATGTCTTACGGGGACATAATTAAAATTCATGGATGGACATCCTACACCGAATGGAGTTATTGAGCACCATGATTTGCGCAAGTGCGCCCAGGGTGCGCCTTTTTTTTAAAAAAAAAGGTTTTTGATGGACTAGATTCAATGACAAAGGAAATATCGAGCCTGAAACTAGTACTGGATTAGGGTCAACGAGAGCGAGCTAGCTTAGTTTTCGGTCTTCATGTGAATCGCTCGCTCTCCATTCCGAACAAGTGTTGCTAGTTGATTGAGATCCTTGCTAGATACTGTAGCAGCTTCCTTCTGACATGTTTCAAGGAAATTTTTTTTTGTTGGCGCTATTCGCTTCAAACGTGTTTTCCTTCCTTTTCTTCGTGAGATGATCGGAGGGACAGACTTGAGTGGGTTCATGTTCATGTCAATGAGAGCCTCATGGCTCACAATAACTAAAAAAAGGATAAAGCTTAACGTACGACTGAGAGACAGCAATCTGTTCGGTTGCGGATGTATGTTTCAAAATTTCAAACCCCCCATACGGGAACGTCAGAAGATTTGGACGTGATAAATGATTTTTTCTGCAAATGATGACAGTGATCGATGGGTTAACACTACTCCCTTGGTGCGTGTTTCGCGTGTGTGCGTTGTTCTTTTGGGGGTTCTGGTGTACTGACTGGGGGCTTTAGCGCGTGCTTTTTAAGTAAACGTGAAATCGATTGAGGTTCCACGGGAACCGCGGTGCATTGGAAGCAAGAGAGAGAGAGATTTAGGTAGAACCAGCGAAACGGATTGTTATTCGGAAGAGGAAACTGAGCGTACTTCTAGTCCAAGATCGCTCGCATATTTTAGTCCCAACATTGATTCTATAATAAAAACTTAGTAAGGGTCGTGCTTGAATCACCGGTCGGACGGAATGATTCGTGTAACGGTTTCTGACAGATTGCCGAGACGCTAGGTAAAAAATGAGTTTAGACGCTCTGTTGGAAAAAGTAGAGTTATACAAACACAGGTATTCATTTATGCTAAGTGATTTGAATATTTCGGAGTAAGACGGTTATGTGTTTAAAAGGGGAAGGGGGACAATGAAGCAAAAAGTAGATTTGGTGTCGGAGTGCTCGTGTATCTGGTGGTCCCTTTCTTTCTCTCTCCACCGTTGCAAACTGAATCCCGCAGCTACTCGTGCTGTTCGTACAGATCATAAGTTCACTTGAGGGATGATGGTCAGTTGCTCCGGTTTTGTATGCGCAGTATATTTATTTTGGACAGGAAACGTGCATATGTGATGGAAGGGCGATCGGGACACCTGGTGAAGTTTCTATGCTCGCTGCTGCGGAGATGAGCACTGGAGAACAAATCAAGCTGCTCTATGGACGACTTGAGCACGCTAGACTGGAACGCGTCCATCGAGGTGAATTTGTTCCAGAGTTGATGCACAAGGAGGGCTATTTGTTGATCAGAGAGGGAGAGCAGAGAGATGAAGTTTCAGTGTCAGGACGACACACTACCCCGTGTCATGATCAAGGTGCGGTAGATTCGAGACCGATGACGGATCGGCTACCACCGGAGATACTGATGCAGATTTTTGAGCTGTGTTTGGAGGAGGATGAAGAGTGTGTGGATGACGGGGCGGGATTTCATGAGCCAAGCATGCCGCTGCTGCTGTGCCGAGTGTGCCGGTATTGGAGGGAGGTTGCCGAAGGGACATCAGCGCTGTGGAGGTCGATTTCTCTTGTTGTAGGGAGGCGGGTGACGTATGTGGAAGGGTTGAAGGGGATCATGGATCTGTGGTTGAAAAATTCGAGATCCAAGGAGATGGCGATCAACCTGGAAGTGGATCCGACAGCGAGAAGTAGTTTTGATGGGGTCCTTATGGGCAGGCTGGAGGACATAATGAGGCAGAGCTACCGGGTGCGAATCAACGTCGATGATGGGATGCTTTGCAGGGTGTTGAATTCCGAACTCGGGAAGCTGCGGACGCTGGAGATACGGACGTCGTGGCTGCGGGAGGACGGGGAGGGGCTGTGTGTGCGTGCGCGGGGGCTGCAGACGGTGGCGATCCTGGGGCCGACGATGTGTCGGTTTGGGGAGGGGTCGTTTCCGTGGGGCCAGCTGCGGGAGTACAGGGGGGCGTGCTGGAGCAGCCTGCAGCGTCATCTCGATATCATCGCCCGGTGCCGCAATCTCGAACGGTGCACGGTGTTCGCGCTGTGCGAGTCCCGGAGACGGGCGCCGGCGCTGCGGGTCGCCCGCGTGAAGAGCCTGCATGTTGCGTCCTACCTCGTGTCGGGCATCGGCGGGCTGCTCGCGAGCGTCGAGGCGCCCGGGCTCGAGGAGCTCACGCTGGAGATCACCCGCGACAGCCCGGCATTCGGGCACGGGGCGCTGCCGAGAGAGGCCGTGGAGGATCTGCTGGCGCGGTCGGGGGGCCGGGGCCGGCTGGAGCGGCTGGCGGTGGTCGGACTTGTAAATAGTAAGCAGCCTGTAGAGTAGTACCCCGGACACCAGGGGTTATGTCAGCATGGGACAGCGAATTTTGAGCCTCGAGTGTTGTCCTTGTGCACAGGACTACAGCTCTGCCCGGATCGCTCTCGACAGCGTCCGACGCCCTTTTTCTTTCTAGATTTACGCCTCTCCAGCTGCTTTTACGCCTGCTGGCAGGTCACTTTTGACGACCGCATCCACAAAAAAAAACACACACCCACCTCTCGTCCTTGCCACATTCGTGAGTCTCCCCTTTGTCTTTCCCCCGATCGACGCTGATGTCCTCTCAGAATGAGCAGACCTTCCACTGCACAATCAGCCAGGAATCCCTCAGTTGCTCGACCGTCTGCCTGGTCAAAAGGTCCCCCGACCTCTGCGCCCTCTCGCTCCCAGTCGCCCGCCCCAACAACCCCCGTCTTCCACTCCCACTCGCGCCGCCCAAGTGCCCTCTCAGGTGTCTCCATTAAGGATGGTGTCACCGTCAACAGAAACAACGCCGGCGCCGCAAAACAAGGTCTGTCGTTTCCCCCCCCCATTCCACCTGCCCAGCGTCTAACCTGCTCCCCCCACTCTTAGGTTCTGCCGTCACGTTCGGTTCGATAGACGACGTCTCCGCCCCCATCTCTTCCTCGCCCGCTGCCGCCCCCGCCATCAAGTCAGAGAGTGTCAAATCCTTTGGCACAATAGATGCAGACACACATGTGAATGGTAAATCCACTCTTTCCGCGAGACCGTCTGTGGCGGTCCCAGCATCCACCACCAGCTCGTCTGCCTCTTCTCCTGCCGTATCAGTGGCGTCCGCTGCCCTCAAGCTTGGCAAACCAGACATCGCCAAGCTCTTCCAAAATCCGTCATCGGCCCCTTCATCCCACCCCCCATCAGACACGTCCTCCCCTTCCTTACGTCCCAGTGGTTTACCCTCATCACAGCATCTCCCATCCTCACAGCCCTCCCAGTCTTCGGTACCCTCACAGCCCTCCCAACTATCTTCTCACCCTTCCTTCACCCCATATCGCCATCCACCGTCAGGTGCTGGCTCAGGTCCTTCCCGCTCTCCTGCCTACCCTCCCCCGCGCCAGTCTGTAAACGGCTCTGGCCCTCGCACACAAGGTGGTCCTAATGGTGCACCCTCACAGATCAATCCCGGAATGCCTAGCCCCCGCTTAGCTCCAATGCCACATAATGGCCAGCCTGCAGGTATGCCTCCCCCGCCTCAGATGCAAGTGGGTCAGCAAGTGCCCGTCGCATGGCCCGGTTACTATGTAAGTCGAACCTTCCCGTCCCTGCAATTCTATTCATTCATTTTGTACAGTATCCGAGTCCTGATACGTATGGCTATCCCCCTCATCAAGCCTGGTACCAACCTCCCCATCACATTCCCAGCGGTCCGCACGGGCCACCTCACACTGGAATGCCCATATCTCCTCGAAATCCCACCATACCCCTTCAACCCGGATCCGGTACTCCCACATTGTCCCATGCCGCCGCCAATCCCGTTCATTCCCCACATCCTCCCCCTCCCCTTGCCCATCCGTCAGCGAGTATGGGTTCTATATCCTCACCCCCTCCCACCCCTTCTACAAACACCTCTCGATTGAATGCCAACTCCTCTACCTTTGCTCCAAGACCAAAAGTCACACTCAAAACGGCCGAGGGCTTGGAGGTTGCCCTCGGAGACCTGTCTTCCAAAACCAGTGCCAGTCCGTCGCCTGCAAATAATGCGCCGACGAACGGGCAAGGGACATTTAGACAAGGCAGTCCCGCGAATGGCAATGTAAGCCGCCGAAGCGTGAGAATGGAGACCGAAGATCAGCAAAGAAGACGATTAGCGGAGGAAGAGAGAGCAAAGGCTGAAGCCGAGGACAAGGTCAGAAAAGAGAAAGAGGCGGAAGCGCGTAAGAAGCGGGAACAAGAGGAGCTGAAGAGGAAGGAAGAGGTAGCAAAGAAGAAGGAAGAGGAGGCCAAAAAGAAAAAGGAAGAAGAAAAAGAACGCATCCGAAAAGAAGAGGAAGAGAAGGAGCGCGTTCGGAAAGAGGAAGAAGAGCGGGCCCGGAAAGAGATTGAAGAGAAGGAAAGGCAGCGGAAAGAGGAAGAGGAGAGAGAACGCGTACGTTTGGAGGAGGCCGAGAAAGAGAAGAAGAGGAAGGAAGAGGAGGAGAAGGAACGGATACGCAAGGAAGAGGAAGAGCGCCAGCGCGAAGAGGAAGAACGAAAGCGCAAGGAGGAGGAAGAAGAAGAGCGTGAACGTCAGCGCAAAGAGGAGGAAGAGAAAGAGCGCCAACGTCAAGAAGCTGAAAAGGCGTCAAGAGCCAAGGAAGTAGAGGAGGCTGCTGAAGCTGGTTTGTCTAGAGAGGAGGGTGAAGTCGATGCGCTTGAGCAACATGACATCGTGTCGAGCCCCAAATCTGATTATTTCGACAAGAAATTCAAGGAGCCCCTCCGCATCAACACTTCCGAAACTCACAGAAGACGACCTGGTCCCCTGGACCTTTCCAATGCTGGACCTGTGTCTGCTGCTCCGCGCTCTGCCATCGCGACTGCTCGCGTAATTGATGACCTCAGTCGCGTGTCTTATCCTGAGGGCATCTCGAGCCCTCAACCCGACCTGAATGTCAATGCCAAGGAGGGAAAGTTCCGGTGAGTTCTTTCTCCACAGTCGTCTCTGGATTCTTCTTGACCATTTCACGCCGTAGGTATGATCGCGATTTCCTCATGCAATTCATGGCAATTTGCAAAGAAAAACCGGACATGCTTCCTCCCCTCGACGCTATTGGATTGGAACCAATTGACCAAGCATCCCTTGCTATCCAACGCGGGGGTTCCGGTCGTCATCGCCAATCGTCTGGCCCTTCTGCTGTTCAACGCGGAACTTCAATTGGTCTCGGATTTGGGCCTGCCCCTGCCTTTGGCAAGTCGAGCGCTCTCAATCCTTTTGCTGCCGGTGGCATGGGCAACTTCTCGACCGCCAAACTTACAAGCGACGAACGCTTTCAAATGTCATCCACCCGCTCTGCTTCTGTTGGTGGTGCTGGTGGCATGAGCTTTGGTGGTCGGCCTGTGGCTATGCAGCGGACGCCCAGTCAAGGTGGTCCTGGTGGAGTTGCCAGCAATCGGACGCGGAGTCAGCGCGGGAAGCAACGCGATAAGATGACGGTTCAGCAGGCTGCCTATGTTCATGTCACTCAGGTATCCAGCTTCGAATCTGTTGTGCCTCTCAAAGTCTCCGAGAACCGATGGAATAGAAAAGCCCTCCACGTTGATGGTGACTCGCCAGAAGTGGTTGACCGCAAGGTCAGGGGTCTGCTCAATAAGCTGACGATGGAGAGATTTGACTCGATCTCTGATCAAATCATTGAATGGGCCAATAAATCGGAGAAGGAGAAGGACGGTAGAACCCTTATCCAGGTTATCCGTCTTGTCTTTGAGAAGGCGACTGATGAAGCTACGTGGTCGGAGATGTATGCTCGACTATGTCGCAAGATGATGGAGCAGATCAGTACCAAGGTGCAGGATGATGGAATCAGGAACGCTGAGGGCAAGCCTATCGCTGGTGGCCAACTCTTTCGCAAATACCTTTTGAACAGATGTCAAGAGGACTTTGAGCGTGGTTGGGTGACCAAAGAGGCGACCGCTGCTGCTGCTGCTACCAAAGCCATGGAAGACCAGGCTATCAAGGCTGCCAACGAGAAGGGTGGAGAAGGTGGAGAGGACGAGGTTGCGCTATATTCGGAAGAGTACTATGCGGCACAAAAGGCGAAGCGACAGGGTCTCGGTCTCATCAAATTCATCGGTGAGCTGTTCAAGCTGCAGATGCTGACGGAGCGCATCATGCACGAATGTGTGAAAAAGCTCTTGGGCAACGTCAATAATCCTGAGGAGGAAGAGATTGAAAGTTTATGCAAGCTCCTTACAACTGTTGGTCAGATCTTGGACACGCCGAAAGCTCATGGTCATATGGATGTCTATTTCAAACGTATGAGGGAGCTAGCCGAGAGTACGAACGTTAGTTCTCGTATGCAGTTCATGCTTCAGGTGTGTTTTGTTTGCTTTTTTTATTGTCAGATCATGGGCTCATCGCGAACTATTAGGATGTGCTAGAATTAAGGGATAGAAAATGGATTGCGAGAAATGCTATTGCTGCGCCCTCAACGATTGCTCAGATTCACGAAGCTGTATGCTTGTTTCTTTGACTGTCCTTTCATTCATGTTAACTCAATGAACTTTACTTTAGGCTGCTAAAGAGAAAGCTGCCCAGGAGAAAGAATTATCGCAGCGTCAAATCAGCATGTCCCGCGGTGGTTCGAGACGTGGCGGTGATCGTAGCGAACAGCCTCCGGCGAATCCGGAAGGTTGGGCCGTCGCCGGCAACACAGCCAGACCTCCCTCTAAGGTGGACCTTTCCAACTTTGGCAAGATCAATAAAGCCCCGCCTACGACTTTCGGTCCTGGAAGTGTATTTGCTGGTAAGAAAGACAAGCGTGAGTCCTTGTCCCGGTCGAGCTCGAGCGCGAATATGTTCTCTATGCTTCAAAATGCTGAATCTGGAGCCGACAAAGGTACGAGCTTCCGTTTTTCTGTCTATGATTGGAACTAATTAGATTATTCCAGCTTCAGAAGCCCTGCCTCAGCGCAAAAAGTTGGCCCTTCTACCCCGTACCAAACCCATTGAAAATGAACCTCAGCAGCAAGAAAGTGACGAGGAGCAAGTACAATCGCCAATAGCGGAAATGAGTGGCGAAGCTGCGAAGAAAAAGATTGACGAAGATTCTAAAGAATTGTTTGGTGTTCGAAATCTTTCTGAAGCTGAGGTTTACTTTTCGTCGTTGCCTCCGCAACATCATCACAAGCTGGTGGAGAAGTTGGTGTCAACCGCTGTGGAATCGAAAGAGGCCGATGCGCGATTGGTCTCGGATTTGTTTGGGATTGCTGCGTCTAAGAGTTTGTGCAGTCCCGCGGCGTTTGAAGAGGGATTTGCGCCCGTTGCTGAGATTATTGTGGACCTTGCGATCGATGCTCCGAAGGCCTTTGACCTGTTTGCTATCATAGTTAAGGGTGCCTCATTAGATGAGGATCGACGGTCACGGTTAGCGTCGAAGTCGGAGGACAGTGAAAAACTTCTTTTGCTACTATCTTAGAGCCTTTAGTCGATTAATTGCATTCGCTGTATTCGTCGTAGTATAGTTTAGTCGTTCTCCATTGTTTCATTTGTTTCAATTTTTTTTTTCTGCCCTCGATTTGTTTTTACCTCATGATCTCATCACTTCTATTCTTCTCTGGCATCGATTCTTTTGCGTTCTTTTTGACGACTTTAGTATTTCTCTTTCCTTTACTGTATTGTATTCCTACATACTGTCAGGATTATATTAACAGGTTGCAAAATCGAAGTGGACCTTGAGAGACCTTGGAAGTTTGACTGAGATCAGAGATCGAGCTCCAAATGTCCTAGTTGGCGATCGAGGCCCCCTTCTCCCTCCGCCTTGACTAAGTATATAAAGAGCGGAACCTCCTCTCGAGCTTAAAGAATCCTGCCAATGGCGGACCTTTCGGTCCGTTGGTTTTCCAACGCCTGGACCAAAGTCAAGCACGAGCTCAACTTTTTCCGAATACATGTGATTTACATGTACGCTAACTTGTTTATTTATAAATTCACTAATTAACATTTTCTGACGCATTTCGTTTTGTTTGTGTTTCCTCTCTCTTGCAGCACTGTAACTCCCATCATCCTTGCTGCTATCTTGTATGCCGCCAATGGACGATATCGTATCACTTATGTGGATGCGCTATATAATAGTTATAGTGCTATGACGAACTGTGGATTGGCGACGGTGAATTTGAGTTCGATGACGGCGTTTCAGCAGGCGTTGTTGCTTGTTCAGATGAGTATTGGGAATATAGTATGTTGTATTTTTTTTTTCGGTCGGTTGATGTTGATTTGGGAATTGCTAGGTATTCGTTTCTTGGTTCGTCGTTTACTTCAGGAGGTTCGTCATTTATTTTTATTTTTTGGTCGTTCTAGTTTTTGACTCAATATATTTTGGTTCTCCTATGGATCAGACAATATTTTCGAAAACAACTACAACATATCTTGAAGGCGGAGGCTGCGAGGAGACCGAAAAGCGCAAGCAGAGAAGATGTTGGACGTCAACGGTCTCGCCGGATGTCGTCTCGTCTTTCTTCTGTTCCAGAGGAGAGTGATGGTGGGAGGATTGAACGACGTGGCGCCCCATGCCACAGGAAGAAAATTAGGCCAGAGATGATTAGACGTGTGGATGGGACGCCACAACTCGTCAATCCTAGTGGCTGGATCTCTGAGAAGGTAGCTGGGAAGAGTACACCAATTCAAGGACCAGCGGTCCAAGTTGTTGTCCACTCTGACGAGCAAGCGAAAGAGCCCTCATTATCAGAAAATGAATATTCTCAAGCAAACGATGGGTAAGTAAATATGTCTAATTGTCCGATGGAAAGTTTCTTTGAACTCATATGAGACGATTTACAGACGACAAAGGCAGATGGTTGATGTTGGCGTATCAGGCATGTATATCGGATAATTTATTAGAATGGTGCCATTCTGATTCATGCTTCTCAGCCCCCTTTGATATCGTGGCGGAAAGTAGGCATTATGGAGCGCAGAATTTACCTCGGCAACAGACGATAGAGTTTGCTCCCGTCCAGCATCCGATGCAAGGCGAGATTCAGTCGGAATTAGCCGCGGATATGAGTGAGTCGTTAGGTCTATTAGTTGAATTTTTACGTCCTGACTGCATCAATTTCAGGATCGTTGAGGGGTAGCGTTACACACAACGATATACAGATTCCGCCAGGTGCAGATGAAACCCCTAGTCGAAATAGAGGATTCGGTGGATTCCCGATGCCATTTGCTATACTCATTTCAATCATATCCAAACTTTTCCCCAGGCTTCAACGGCGTCTTTCAAGGGTTGTCACTATGCCCACAATAACTTCTCTTGTGTCAACACAGACTGCACAACCGATGCCTCCACATGCAAAGGCGGTACCTTATATTAGTTTCAATGCGATTGTTGGGCGCAACTCAGAGTTCCGTAATCTAACGAATGGACAACTAGAGGAGCTCGGCGGCATTGAATATCGGGCATTGAATGTCCTGCTGTGGTTAATTGGACTTGTAAGCACTCGTTTTCTTATCTTCAAAACAGAAACAGAAACTTTTTCTAGTACTTTTTTGGCTTGCAAGTTCTCGGGTTCGTTATCGTCGTACCCTACATGTACCAGAAGAGATGGAGTTCCACTTTCGAAGCTCCACCTCTTATCCGACACGTCACGCCTGGATGGTAAGCCACTTGCTTTATCGAGGTGAACTTAACCCGAATGTTTGATTAGGTTCTCAGTGTATCAAATTTCGTCCTCATTTACAAATACTGGCAGCTCGCTGGTAGATCAATCTTTGCTTCCCTATCAGAGGGCATACCTCCTTCTTATTATCCAATGGATGCTCATTCTTTTGGGCAATACCGGCTTCGTAAGTGTCCCCTTTTCATTTGGCAGTTCATGGAAGTTGACGAAGGATGCCTCCAGCCTGTTTTGTTCGTCCTTCATCATTTTGACTTCACCATATTTATTCTCATATCTTCTCATATCTTGCCTCATCCTTTGCAAAGATTACGATTTATTATGTGCGCAAAATCTCTAACTCAAGTCACGATTTGGCCTGACCTCTTACCTCAGTTGGAGCATGACTAAATGGATACCCCGTGAATCCCGATTAAACGAAACGTTACGCTTCCTTCTAGACCATCCTCGCAGATGCTACATCTATCTATTCCAATCTCATCAAACATGGTTTTTATTCGCTATTATCGTCATTTTCACGTATGTTCATTCTTCCCGGTCGTCCGTCCCTGTAAACCATTGACGACTGTTACAGAGGTTTGCAATGGTTTTTCTTCATGCTCTTGGACATCGGTCAGAAGGGTGTTGAGGATATACCACTTAACGTTCGCTTCTCTGCGGGGCTGTTCCAGGCAGTCGCTGTAAGAGCTGCCGGGTTCATCATTATTCCAATAAATACCCTAGCCCCGGCTGTCCAGTAAGTCAGTCTTCTTCCCCGTCTTTAGTATATGCTGAAATAGGCAAGGGTATTATATCTGATTATGATGTATATTACCGTCAGTATGTACCGCCCTCTTCTTCAGTCGTCTATACTGCTGAATCCTTCTTTCCAGTTCCTATTGCCCTGAGGTCTGTGCCACGTCTATCGCTTAGATTTGTATTCTTACCCCTTCACAAATACAGTGTACGTTCCTCGAACGTCTATGAGGAGCAAGCGCTCGGTGTCTACAAACCCGAGGATGATCCCGAAGTACATTTCGAAGCGGCTGGTGAAAGTCGCATGCGAATTTGGGGCCGTTATTTCGCAATGCATGCGCGTAGGCAACTCGCATTTGGTTTGTTTAAATATCATTGTTTAGGATTCAATATTCTGACAAAGCTTAGATTTGTGGTGGCTTGCTATAGCTCTCTTCCTTATCTGCATCATTGAGGTTGGCGGAAATATTTCCTGACACGCCTCTGACTGAAATTGTACTTCTAGCGTCGTAACCTCAACAACCCGGATAATATAGGCTGGTTTAATATATTCACCCTGAGTGAGAATTCTCTTGCTCAAAGGTTGATGCTCGTTGACATTATCAATAGCATTTGAAACTGTTTCCGCATATGGTCCTGTTGGTCTAAGCTTTGGAGTACCATACGTATGCCGTCTCGGTTCCCTCAGACCCATATTTCATTCTGATGCACGCACAGGACAATTTCTCGCTTAGTGGTGCATTCGCAACGCTATCGAAGTTGGTCATTTGTATCACAATGATTCGTGGTCGACACCGGAACCTCCCTTCCGCTCTGGATCGCTCAATCTTGTTACCGACCGAGTTTAAGAGAACCGAAACTCGGGATAGTGGCCACGTCTCGCAAGCTTCGCAGGGCACTAGCACGAGTCGCATTGGCTCGCGACACTCGAGAGATGGCACGATGCACGACAGTGGTGGCGATCCAAACACGATATTGCACAAGCGTGCCACACGGCGTGCAAGCATGCCTTCCGTGCTAGGTCCTGAGCAACTTGATCCCATTCACCAAACGTAACGTTCTTTTTTTCAATCGGGGCCGCCTTTCGCATTTCATCCTTTCGGCGCACTTTCGAAGTTATGACCCATAACCCTATTGCTTTGTCTTGTCACGACATGCTCGTTTGCCTTTGCAGCTAATTTTCGTAGCTTTGGTGGTTGTTACAGCGCAGCATTATAGTATGATACCAGTTCGTTGTGGGTTAATATTGGTTACAGTAAAATGTGATGCTACCGTATTCGTGAACAGGACACAGGTAAATTGAATCCGAATCTGGATCGTTACACGATCTCTTGCGCGCGATAATCGATCGACACTTGTGAAATGGAGCACACACGCACCCTTTTGCGGCCTTGCTCTGTCCATGAGGCCAAAACGCTTGCCATTTCGGCCGCGCACGTTGAACGTGTTTTGATTGCTGTCCTACTATAGACACAGACTCAAGTACAAAAGTCATACGTAGCCCCTCGATTAGTCGGTTACCTTCTTCTGCCTTCTTTGATCATCGTGAGTTTGTGTCCCAATGCTTTCATCATCATTCTTAGTGGAACTGCAGTCCTTAATACTACCTTCGCGACACACGACCTCTGTAGCAGTTTATCTAAAAAGTAGGTCTGCAATCTTGCTTAAAGTGACGTTCAACAAATTGAAAGAAACTTAGAAAAATGCAGTCTGAAGTGGACTTGTGTAGCTTGCTGCAGACCATGAACATCGGTGATACCTTGAAAGTGAGTATAGAATAGGGTGGGAACGTCTTCAGGCACTGATTTATTTGGAGAAAGAATCCTTCGAGATCCACAGGTTTAGCTTTTGATGGGCAAGGTGCGCAGGATGATATCATGGACGAAGGTAACTATCACGTACGTCATATCATGGTCTTTCAGACACAAGTTGGCGCGCTGACATTAGCGCAGTCCGACGGAGGCTCGGATTATTCCAGCTCAACCTCAGGCGCCAGCAGGGTGAATAATGTCACCATTGACGTCGGCGGCATCAACAAAATGACGACGAACCCTCCACTATCACAAGTGGGAGACGAGGTTTACGGCTGTGCATATCTCCAAATGATCCGCGAACAACTCAATAATTATACTACTACTGGTGGAGAATATCTCGATGCTATCTTCACCCATCGCGAGATTTTGAACGCATATCCAGTGGCTCACCGCAACTGTGCCAGAGCGTTCAGTGATCTAGCGTATTCAATAGAACAGAGGGCATGGAGAGCTGATCGAGATGCAGACACGGATGCTGTTACTGCGTTCAGGCACGAAGCTTGGATGATTGCTTCTACTCTGTAAGCTCATTTCCTTAAACTCCTCCCTTTGCACGCCTGTAGATTTTGTTACGTGATGAATGAAGATGATATTCTTGCATCCAATCCAGAGCGCCAGATAATACCACCGGGAAAGTACGAGTAACTGGATCAGATCATCGCTCCAAGTTCGGATGTTTCATGCCTCCAATGTACTGACCGAAGGCGACGAGGTGACAAGTCTTTGACCATTTAGCCTGGGCCCTATGTTTGTCAAAGTCATTCATCTTGTATTTCGATATGGATTGACTGCATCTGACCGTACTTGGGACGCGTATGTACTTAAAAGGAAAAAAAGTAATGCGGAGAACTACATGTTCAACCCTAATTTGCATGAGACGTAAATATGGTCTCGCGGTTATCCGTTTTACCAGCAAAAATACTCCCAGGACCGAACATTGTGGGAGGAGATTTGTTGATCTTGCCGAAGTCAGAAAAGTCAACCTTGGAGGGATGTCTGGCTGTTTTGCCAACAGCGGTCCATCTTGTGGGTTCAGGAGAGAGTTCGCTGAAACTACCAAACCGTATCGGGCTACTACGGGACATGCTGATCTGACGCTGTGAGCGTCCTTTCTCCTGAGCAGCCTTTCCTTTAGCAGCCTAAAGTCAAGCCAGTGAGTTAATATAGATGAACATGACGATGAAAGCGATGAGCATACAGCTTCGTGAATATGTGCAGTGGTTGAAACAGCGTTTCTCGTAGCCCATTTCCTATCCCTAAGCTCCGGTACATCCTTAAAACTCGCAGTCAATCTACAACCTGGCAAGGTAAGGAAAAAGAAATCACACCTGAGACAGAAACGAGATATAGGAATTAGTGACCGGGCTTTCAGCAAGCTGGATGTCCTCAGTACCATCAGGGGCGAACAAATCACCAGATCTTGCCCTCGCAGGACTATGATGACCACCCGCAGATAAGTAGTAATTGATATCGGTAAGTCTTTCCCCTGACGATAACGGGTCACGTAGCGCAATAACCTTTGATAATTCAGGACGTTTTGAAAAAATTGGATAAGAGGTGTCAGGGGTAGGTTTTTCATTGGGAATCGCAGTGGTTTGAGAACGCCAGCGATTTTTTCTGGAGTAAGTGGAGTAAGGATCATCGATACGTTCTATGCCCAGTAGATCAAGGGAAGGGAGTGACACAGGCTTGGCTTTACAAAGCGGCATGAATTGCAACAGGAAATCTGGGTCATATCTGAAAACGGGAATCGTTCAGTCAATAATTGCAAGCAATGCATTTTGGAGACATACCGGAATTTTCCTTTCTGAACATTGGCATTGAGTTCAGGATCAGGCCTTTGGATGCCTTCGGGATAGGGAACAAGGTTGAGGTCTTGGATAGCATGAGCTGTCAACACCGAGGAAAGAAGGTCGAACGATGGTTCAGCACCAGAAGTTGATGAAGCTGTGAAATTGTCCGTTCTGGAAAACGTTTCAGCATCTATAGAATGAATTATTGGACTCGACTTACGAATGCGATAGGGTGGGAGAAACCGTTGCTTGTCCCGACCAGTTTGGGCTTCTTGCCTCACCATGTAGTTTCTTTTGAGCTTTACCAGTGTCGAGGATCCTGAATACACGTTGAAAGTCAACCTTGATGGTGCGACTGGCTCTCCGGTCATCGCTAAGACAAAATCCGTCTCCCGTTGGCTGGAAAGGGCCAGATAGGGCTTCATCAGCATCATGATACTTCGGAAAGACGCCTGCCGATTCGGCGAGCTTCCACATTAGGAAGAGAATTTGCCTTCTACTCCTAGCGTTGACATCCTCGCGACCGACAGCCTAACAGAAAGGTCCGTTAAGACCCTAGCTATATGATAAATGGGGGTTCGAAGTGCCACCCACATAGTTCAAAAATTCGATCATGCTTTGAGCATCATCTCCAGCTAAATTTGTGATAAGGCGTTGTACGGCCGCATTATTGGTAACGTCGGCTAATGCAGCGGAGATCTGTGACGAAGTTCGATCTATGTCTTCTTCTGATTGTTCCGCCTCCTCTGAGAGACTTTGAAGGGTTGATTCGCCGAATTCAGAGGCGCAAGAAATGTTGGTCAGGGGTGCCGGTGAGGTGAGATCGAGATAATTATTGATCTCGCTTGCTCTCTATCAGGATATCCAATTATATCAGCGCATACTCGAAGTCACAGAAATTGAGACTTACAGCTCTGACTCTCCATTCGAAGAAAGGGTTCATAATCAACCTTCCTGGCCTTATACCCATCCCTTTAGCTCCCTTCAGGATAGCCTGGAATGACTCCCTAATTCCGACATACTCTCGTCTCAACTTCTTCAGTTCCACAGGGTTGTCCGACGCATCGATTCGGGCCAGTAACGATTGCATATACTCTTCATGCTCGAGTACGAGTCTCCGAAAAGATCTGTATAACTCTCTGCCGGCCTCGGTCTTGTTGAGCTGAACTCCGAATGCATTTAGCCTTTGCTGCAACAACATCAACTCTCTCTCATCACGTTCTGAAATCAGGCTGTCAACGATTTCCCAAGCTTCTTCAGACGTTCCCCTTTCCAGACGGCGAATGTTCACCCCGTTGTCGGCTACAGGCCTCGAGAACAAGCTTCGTAATTCTTGTTCTCTGGCAATGCCGACCTCGGGCTGAACTTCATCCCACATCGTCGATACCAGTGTTACATGGCTCAATTTCCCCCAACCGCACAGCTCACCAAATAGAGGAAGATTCTGGTCCAATGAATCAAGCGCGTTGGTCTCTGCTACATTGTGAACATAGATTAGTTCAGAGAGTGAGACGTCGTTTGTGTAGCTAAAGAAACTTTTATTAGGTACCGTTCATACGTGCAATCTCTCGGTTCGCTGACTTACTTTTGTTTTAACCAGTCTTTGATCATGCTTGTAATTTTTATATCAGCGCCGTCGGTGGTATTGTCAAAATCGGGGGTATTGAGAAGGAGTATGCGATCGTTAAAAGTTGGATTCGGGTGTTTTATCCGGATGACCTGGATCTCGTCCACATCGTCGCGCTGTACCTCTTCAAGTTGATGAATGAAGAGGAGGTCAGTGAACTACAATCGTATATTAGCATTGAAGTTGGCAATAGGAGAAATGCATTTACAGAGCCTTTCCCCCCGCCGGTGGGACCCATGCATCTATAAAAAAGAAGAATTAGTCCGAAGCTACAGCACCTAATCTCGAAATAAAGGGTACCTACGCGATAATAATATCATCATTTCGCATCTTCTTAACAGCTTTTATGAAGTCGAATCCTTCCATGGCTTAGTCTGTTGCAAGTTGGGAGTTGAGTCGCTCAGTAGAATGCTCTCGATTGCCTTGGATATAAGCCGGTTACTGGGGATTAGGGCAAGAAGATATGACGGCTCTTACCTGGCATTTAAGAACCTACTAGAAAGCACCTGATCAGAGTGCGCATTGCACGTTTGATAAACGCCTGGATGCTAATATTACGTCACATCCACCAAGGCCAGGCATGACATAGAGAAGAGGCTGAGCTCTTTTGTTTCCGACCAGAAGCTTCCATTTATGAATGTTCTTTGCTCTTCCGCAAGGGTAGTGCTTTAGTATCGCCTCGGCCCTCGAGGCAACCCAAATTTTGATGGAATGTTCGTCTTCAAACCGAACGAGAAGCAGTAAAATGTGCCCTATGCCATCGCAGCCCAGTTCGACTTACCGATGCTATCTGGTGCGCGATGGAAGGGAGCGGACGCACACTTACGATTGTCTGTCGTAACAGCAAGAGACGCAATGTATACAGCCGCGTGTTTGCTTCAGAGCACAATGTCTATGATTGACAGGTATGTGACCCCATACCCCCGACTTTGATGGTCCAATGCCTGCCCTGTTCTGTCCGCTCAGGTAAGATCTATCTTAACAAGAGCTTGTCAGGAGCCACATAATTCCTAATACGACAATGAGGGACTGAAGTAATAACAACTTACCTGTCTTCTCTCCGTCTCCCTGGTGCTCGGAATTTGAGAACAAACAGCAGGGAATTGGACAACGTCCTTACTTCGAACGAATAACATTTGCCAATTCCGGATGACACGCTGATATAATTATAAGTATACGCCTTTCGGCCATCTTTGCAGTATTGACATCGCGATGCCATTGAACCTCACCTGCAAATGTCATTCGTTAGGCCACATGTCCCAAACAGCAGGTATATGCTGTGTGTCAAAGATGCGTCAGTGAGGCGATTTTAGCTGAAGCCAAAGGCCCAAAGGACGACATCAAAAACCGGTGGTAAAGGAAGATTATCCAAAAATTGAATTCGACATACCATGCGTACTACACCCCACGCCCCGCAACTTCCGTCCCACTTCCGACGACGCGACGTTCATCGGTTGGTAAGTCAGTTTACCTTGCATAGCGCCTCGAGGATTTATGCCCCTTTAAGTCATCTCTGTATATAGCAAAATGGTATTCCCTTCCGTGCTTGCCGTCCAGTATAGAAGAAGGCACGGAGCCTGTTCTTTGCTCTTCCATTCAGTAGGAGAACAGCGCGTTGGATACTTGTAGCTTTCGCAGTAAGTACCTTGTTAAAAGAGGAGTGCAGACTGTTATTTTGCAGTCCATAACCCACCATCTGCGGCCCAAACATCCATTGACCATGCTTAGGAAGAAGAGAAGCGCAAGTAGGTGTACATGTTATGTGGTTGCCAATCCATAATCGGCTTGAGAATACGAGTGCGGAATCGTTCCTAGACAGGTTCTGTCATCGCTTCAATATCTCTGAAGCGTGAGAAAACCAAGCTTTGCTTGCGACTTCATTGCAGTAAGTTCCGTTCCTTTCAGATTCGAATGATGTTTCTATTGTATCATTGACATGTAAATGACGAGGGGCACGAGTTTGACCTCGGGCGCTCTTGCATGAATATTAAATCTTCTCTCTGATTTCTCTACACTTTTCTACCTTTGCAATTTCTTTCCAGCTTGATTACTGAATTTGACTTCCTAGATCGCCAGTCTCAGGTGAAAAATAAACCTTCCTCTTCGTGCTTCCTTTTTTCTTTCAGGCCCCAATCGCTCCATTTTTCCTTGTCTCCAGCCTTGGGGACGAGAATGCTCCAGCTGATTGCATAATGAGCCAAGACAAGCTCAAGCTCCTCTGTTTCGTCCAGCATTTCTAGTCTCGATATCCTGCGCGCAGGATTAGCTCACGCGATGAGGTGTAAACCGTTTTGGGCCATACCTCGCTAGTTCTTCGAGCTCAATATACGACTTGCGAATCTCCTTTAATGTCAGTGCCCATCCTTTGTGGAAGCCCGTTATCAATAAGCGTTCAACTACCGAATCTAGAGTCGTAAATGGCTCAGCTCCAGGCAGAGTGACGTTGCGCGCCTTTAACTGAGATTAGACAACTTGGCGCCATTGAGCACACATGCTTACCCGAAGATTATTCAACATCACCCGACCAAACGGATCGTCGAGCCCGAACATCTCATATATGACACAGCCCAGTGGAGCGCCACCCCCATTAGCTGAAAAGTAGTCCACGAACCATCGAAGGAGACGTGAGGAAACATCGACTTCCATGTATGCTAGTACGCATTCGAAAAGGAGCAAGGTGGGGCATTGAGGTGACAGGATGGGTTCTTGTGAACCATGTGATGGTATTGTGAGCGTTTCCTGTATAGTGTCGACAGGGTTTCTCCGCAGGTCCGCCGCAAGAAGGTGATATTGTCGAGAATGTAACACTGCCCCTCCCTCCGCTGCATAACAAATAGGTCAGTTGGTATAGTTGGAGAACAAAAAACAACATTTGAATTACCAATTTGGATATTGTTCGAACCTCCGAGTACATCCCTGAGCTCTCTACTCTTCATGATGCTCATGGATTTTTTACTTGTGATCTCACCAAAGTCGACTTCAATGTATTCTCTCAAAGTGTCGTTATGAGGACCAGTCTTCCTAAGTAGAAAACAACCTGCTAAGTAAACTACCCTCGACCCACCGGACAAGAACGAGCACTCACCGCAATGCGCCAGAACCGGGTATCACTGCCTGCACCCAAACTAACGATTTGACACATTTTTCCTTGTTTCTTGGCAGAACTTAACCAATCCTCCACGAGGTCTTCGATGCCTCGGGTACGGATGTAAGTTCCGATATTGATCAGGGGCGGGCGGTCCGGCTGTAGGTGAGCTCGTGGCACGAGATGCTTGACGAATGGATCATCAAGATAGTGTTTCTGGACGGCCGATAGTCTTGCTACGGCTGCATCGTTGTCCGTCTGTCTGATCGGTGCGTCTGGATCCTGGCGTGGAAGAAGGCTGGGGTGACTATACATGGATGTGGATGGTAAGTGCACGAGTCGCGGAGTTAAGGATAATCAAGTGATCTACCACTGATTAATGTCCATTCATTCGAGCTTCTCCGCCATCCGGGAACTCAATTAACTGGCTTTCTAGCTTACTTGCATCCCTCAGCACCACTTTGTCCCGTCTCAGTCTGGCTAAAAGGAGTACTGCACGACCACGGTTTAAGTTTACATTTCAGCCGACTTAGCCGGCCAGAAGCCGGCCAAGCATTTCTATCGATCAACTTGACTCAATTCAGCTTCCAAGACTACTTGTTCACGGAATTCTGACAAATCCACTTTTGTTAGCCGAGTCCACTTAAAATAAAAAAATTGATAACTTCTAATTGCTGCAAATTTTGACCCCCAACCATCAACTTTGACCATTCCAGCGTCATCAAACAGCCATTATGCCAGGTTTGCTTGAAGTGAGTCTGCCCCGTTTCCCGTAACTCTATCAGGCATAAAGCTAATACTTCAGTGGCCCAGATTTCAACCACCGGATACGCCTACATATGTATCGGAGGTTTTATAGCGCTCGTAATTCCCGAAATTTCTGCTCGCCGCTTCTTCCTGCTCATTTCTCCTCTTAGTTTTCCACTGTTTCGCTTTTCGCACGAGAAAGGGTACTGATCAGCATTCTCGTTGGGATACGTGGCTGACTTGCATCCTTTCAGGCCTACGTCAATGAGGTCGTAATTGCTACGGTATTCGGAATCCTCATGGGTCCGCTTTGCGCTGATATCTTCGACCCTCGGTCTTGGGGTAACGGAGACAGTCGCATCACCCTCGAGATCTTGCGTGTTGTCCTCGCCACCGGCTTATTCGCTATCGGTGCCGATCTACCAAAGGGATACTTGTGGAAACATGCCAAAGGACTTCTGATCATGGTGGTCCCTACCATGACAGTCGGCTGGTTCATCGTTGCTGGTCAGTCGTAAACATCTGAACACCTCTTCCCTAGAGCGCCATTTACAGCTCTTGCTTTTGTCAGGACTGCTGAAAGCCGTTTTCACCCGCTTTAGTTACGTCACTTGCCTTGCCATTGCAGCATGCTTGACTCCTACGGACCCCATCATTAGTGCATCAGTCGTAGGTAATGTCAATTATCTTCTGACAATTTGCCCCTGCTTCATGCTCATGACATCACCAGGTGGCGGATATGCCAAAAAAAATGTTCCGGCAGAAATTAGACATATTCTCTTAGCGGGTATGGTTATTACAATGTTTTTGAAACTTTAACCTTGACTTCATCTTATGATCCAGAGTCCGCAGCGAATGATGGTCTAGCTTATCCATTTCTGAGTATTACAGTCTTCGTTTTGTTGGACTCGACTTTAGGAGATGCCATCAAGGACTGGGTCCTTGTTGGTTGGCTATGTAAGTATATCCGCAGTGCATTGGCATTTAGGATTAGTCTAATCGGCCTACAGTTCAAGTCATCCTTGGATCAGTCGTCGGCGCTGTCATAGGTATTTTGATTATATTGCCAGAGGAATTACATCGCTCATTCTGATAAGGTTATATCTTCGCTTATGTCATGAAGTTCTCGCACAAGCGGTCATTTTCCAACCACGAATCATATATGGCGCAGTGCCTTGCGTTAGCAATTCTAACGATGGGTATCGTGAAGACCATTGGCAGTGACGACCTCCTTGGCTCCTTTGCCGCAGGCAAGTCCAGCGTTATACCCAGCGTAAGATTGAGATACTCAGATTCCGCCTTTAGGATATACCTTTACTGCATGGGATGACGACTCCGATGACTACTCAGATGTTGGAACTCCCGACCCTACCTCCTCATTCGGCTTTACTTCCGCCTTCGCTTCTGTACTTGACTACCTCCTCAACTGCGGCTGTTTCATCTACATTGGCGCTTGGTTCAAGTGGGAAGAATTTACGTCGACTGAACTTGGAATCCAGCCTTGGAAACTTGTAGTAATCAGCATTGGTATCCTGGCCTTACGCCGACTGCCGGCTCTCCTTCTCCTCTATAAATTTGTTCCCGAGATCAAGGATCTGAAGGAAGCCTTGTTTTGTGGGCATTTTGGTGAGTACTCCCTGTCCTTCTTCCTTCCGCTGAATCTAAACCGTCCCAGGTCCCGTAGGTGTCCGATCATGACAATGATATGCATTCATAATTTACCTTTATCCGTAGATGGGCGTTGGTGCTCTATTTATTGCCAGTCTAGCCAAACATAGGCTCCCAGAACCTCGCAACCCCCCCGAGACACAAGAAGACTATCTTGCAATGGCGCTTTACCCTGTGGTAAGCTTTGTGGTACTTTGCTCCATCATTGTCCGTAAGTCGGTACTCGTATATCACCGTCTCTACTGGCCTGAAGGAATGCTGTTAGACGGTTTATCAATTGCGTTTGTCTCTCTCGGAAAGAAAGTGCACCGTCGAACCTATTCTTCGAAATCAGACATCGCCCTCAAATCTCGTACTGTGACGACTGATACTCAGGCAACCCTGTTTCCGCAGATCGAGATTGACGTCAACAGGAAGCCCCCCCACAACTCATCGAAGAAGGGGAAGTGTTCCAATGAGGCTTCCGCCTATAATACCAATACGCATTCACCCGAATGTACTCCTTCACCCGAACGTACTCCTGATCCAGAAGTGCGTTTCTCCTTCGATATCACTGCGTCTAAGGAGAAAGAGCACCAGAGTGATGGTATCGTCAATGATGTGCTCCCAGATAACATCATTGAAGAGATCGTGGCAGAGACCAGGAGTATCAAGAACGACTCTAAGGTCCGAGTTGCTCCGGTGGAATAATGCGGGTAGATGGGGTTTCGCCCCTGACTTCAAAAATACCAATGTTCGTAAAATTTTTATCCGTTGAGTTCTCAAACGGTTCTAAAAAGCTGTTCAATCCGCAGCATCTTGGCATCTTTTGATGCGGGATGGTTTAGCGAATATCCTGATCTTTGACGTTGAAGACACCACTGATAAGGTAAACCACTTGATGGTTCAGTCGAATGCGTATTGGATATAGGGCCGCCTGGATAAAGTAATGGTTCAGGGGTATTCGTGGACATTTACAAAAAAAACAAAGCTCACAAAAAATTCCTGTTTCTATACACAAAAGTTAACCACACATTCTGTTTCAACTATAACTACTGGAAATATAAAAGCTATCCAACTTGACATTGGTTCCAAGACCGGAAAATATCGGAGAAGTTAGTCGAGTTGAACGTTGGCAGTCGCCTCCCCGGTTCTCACTAGAATTTGATTCTCGGGATTCTGACCTTGAAGATTGATATCAATGTAGATATAAGCATGTGCATAGTTATACATGGGTCTAGCAAAGTGTCCAGCATTTTTCTGATTATGCACTATCACGAAAGGTGTCAAGATCAACCGCCAAGTCATAAGACCACGCCCTCTCTTCATACGCTTTCAGAAAAGCATATCCCTTCGCCGTATCTTCACTTGCCAAAATCCTTACGGATGGTCTCAAAACTTCGTCTGACGTTACGAGTATGCATAACGACTTGGCTCTGCTTATCGCGACATTCAACCGCCTTCGCTCTAGTAAAAAGCCAAGATCCGTCGTATGAGATTGAGGAACTGAAAACAGGCAGATCACAAAAGCAGCTTCGGAACCTACGGAATTGTAAGTTCAAACTTGACCAAAACGCAAATAGCCAAGTTAATTACCTTGTAATCTTTCAATCGTATCCACAGTAACTTGTCCACCGACTGAATGAGGCCCAAGTTTCAGATTTCCCATTGCCTCTTCTAGCCCCGCACTGCTCCTTCTAAATTGCTGTAATGCATTCTTGACGGCTTCACGCTGAATACGATGGGGAGTCGCAACAAAAATGTCGTCATTTGGGGCGCATTTTCGAGTGTACTCCACCAGACTCGCGGCAATAGCGGCTTCTCCGTTTACATGCATTTCGTATGCAACATGACTCATACTAAACGTTCTCAACTTGATCAAGGCAAGAGAGATGGGACGGTGGTTGAGAGTAAGATTAGTCGTGAGTCCAGTAGCTTCCGAGGACGAGAGTTGATGTCGCGGAGGTTTCAGAAGATTTTGTGGTTTGCGTAGCATTACGCTTGATAAGGAGACGAAAAATGCACGGACTTTCTCCACAATAATTTTCGATATTGGGATATCTGGAATAAGAAGATTTTCCGCTTGCATGAGTGCGACAGCGAGTTGTCTATTTTGGACTTTTTGGGGCTTGAACTGACGCGAATATATCGTGGAGACGAATTCGCCAAGGTCGGGGTTGAGTCTGGCCAATGCCATCAGTATTCATTTTTGATACTCAGGACAGGAAGTTCAAACCTAAAGTTTTCTGTCAGCTGCACCACCGTTCCTTGGGACGACATGACATCATCAGAGGATCCAGCCACACTAACGGTCCGAGATTCCTTGGTTTTAGCCTTGGAAAACCGAGAATACATCAAGGAGTCCAAAACAGATCCAAAGAGGCATCGCTCAAGCAATTGAGGGTATTGAGCACTTAAAATAGGTGCGAGCTGTTCCGAATCTCCCGCGACAATGAGTCGACCCATCGGCGACAAGGACCGCATAACCAACGATAGCGAGCCAAGAGCAATTTGGCCAGCTTCGTCAACCACGAGAGTATCAACTTCAAGATTGCGATTTTTGGCGAAATTATACAACTGTCGCATAATCAATCAAAGAAGATCAACGAGATACTGGCACCGACTTACTTGATATAGCGTCCCTGCGTATATATGTACTAGGTGAGTATGTGACGGCCCAGCATGGTCACTGCCTTTCAGAACATGTTCAACCCGAACATCGTTCAGCCATTCAGTCGGAAGCGACGCGATAGTCCGATAGCACTCCATCAAAAACAGTAGCTTGGCGCGCATGGCATCGATCGCAGCATGTGTCATCGCCGTCAGGAAGATGATTCTTTGATCATAATTGTCCAGCCTCCGCTCCACTTCCAACAGCCGGAGCAGGGAGAGACAAATAGTATATGTCTTTCCCGTCCCTGTCAGAGGGGACAGATTATGTCAGGCACTGGCAGCCAAAAGATAGAATAGACTCATGCTCACCAGGTGGACCCCAGATCACGGACAAACGATTGGTCAAAATCCTTTGTACGGCTTTGTGTTGGGACGGCTTTAGGACCAAAGATCGAGCACTGGCTTCTCCGAGGCCTTCAAGGTCCTTGAACAATTTTTGTATATCTCCTTCAATTTTCAGCCCCTTCTCCGGCGTCGGCACATGTCCAAATGATTGTGGATCGAGAATTAACTGTAGATAAGGCACCTGAGACAAATCGTTTACCAATTGCTTATCATTTGCATTGATTCCCGTTTCATATTGTAAGTCAATTTCGAAGAGTGATGATAAGACCTTCGTTGTATTGAAATCGACAAATCGCGGTGAGAGACGATAATGAGTACCAAGTTCGAGCCGGACTTGTGATGTACTCCATACATGGAGTGTCACCAGGGTCTCCCGACCTACAGCTTTGATATCCTTAATATCAGCGGTTGTTATTTGCTCCCGGACGGCAAAAGTTTGCGCATCCCAGTTGGCACGGGTGTAACGGCTAAGAGGAAAGACATGACCGGAAACGGCGAGGTCATCAAAAAGTGCTTCTACAGGGATGGTGTCAATCATTTCGCTCTCGGACATGTCCTTGACAAGCAGCTTGTCGTAGAAAGGGCGATCCTTATCTGGAGGCATGTCAAGAATACCAGAGATGAGTTTGAAGACATACTCGTTCCCTTGAGCTCCTATTGTCCTACTGCGAAACTCGAGGACAGGAGCATCTGGACAACCATCGATACGAGAATTCCACAGCTCCATCAGTTTTGTCAAAACTTCAAACTAGATGGCACCTTAATGAGTGCGCTTTTTCAAGAAATTTTTACGCTAACCTGTTGCATGTAAAAAAGTTTTCGTAAAGTATCATTACGACACAAATCCATGAAATTTACTGATAAAACCTTCGCTTCGTTGACCAGCAGCTGGGGGCCGCCGGGTGGGCACGCCCTTTCCCGCATATTGGAGAGAACCTCATATATCGCATGATTACGCTTTTTGAGCAATGCCTCAAGATCGCCGGTCGTCCCATGCCTGTATACTCCAAACACTTCTTCCTCTGAGGGACAAATTTCTGCCACTTTCTCAGAGAGCATCACTTCATGACATTCCTCCAGATCCCAGTAACCTGCCAGCGGCAATGCAAATAACCGTTCAACCTCCCTCTTCAATACAACTACGCGTGGGATTTGCCCTAACTCGCGTTGTTTCCGCCCAATTCTTAAGGAATCATCCTTCTCCTCGTTAAGCTGTATAATGGCAGCTTCAACTCGCTTGCGACACTCTTCCAAAGTACCATTAGTGGGCAGATTCATTCTTGCCAAGCAAGCTTGATATTCTTTTTTTACTCGTCTTCCTTTAGACAGGAATCCGAGAAGCGCGCCTGACAGCAGAAGAGGTTGATATGCGGTTTGGAGTAGTGCAGCGCCTTGGGCAAGGGCACCAATACAAAGTCGGGCATCGTCGGTATTCAGATCGGAAGACAGAGCGGCATGTATGATACTTGATTGGAGAACATTCCGTTCATTGGAGGACCAAACATAGAACTGAGCTGTAGGATTTGTGCCATACTTCGAATCCCCTTGCAGAGCAATTATCGATCGAATAAGGTTTGCTAAGGCACCCACCAGCTCCTCTCTAGTACCTATACTCAGGCGAGGCACGGGGAAATCCTTTGAAGTATGAACGGTAATGCAGAACCTTCCGAGGCCTTGGTCAGCGGTGGATGGATCAGCAACTAGTGATATGACAATAGCTATATCTTCTTTGGAAGGACAGGTATAGTTCAAACGCGGGATAATCTACGTCTCAACAATCAACGAATAGTTGATTTACGAGTAAAGTCCCAATGCGTACCTGCGTCTGTTTGCTCCTCGCCGCTTCGACAACAGGGCTCACAACTGAGGCACTTTTGCGAAGGCGAGGAATGGCTAGTAATCGCCTCGATTTTTTGACTATGCTTGCGTTACCTTGCGCCAGTCTGTCAAGAAGGCCATCGGCGCTAACGAGAGTATGGAGCTCTTCAATGTCGGTCAAAGATTTCGCTTCTACGCGGCCTTTAGAAATGTAGAGGAGATCCTTCAAGGCGAGTATATCGTCTACGGAAAGATTAGGGATGACTCCAAGTTGACCTGTCTCAAGCGTCTCCGCTTCACAGTCATGCGCAAATTTGCAAGACTTGCAAGCGGGGTTCAGATGCCATCGAACTTGATCGCGCTGCTTAGTGAGGATGATAGGGAGTTGCCGGAAGAAGAACGCATCCAGTGACGAAGAGAGAAGGGTGATATCGATAGTCTTGATATCAGTGAGGTCTGGATTAGCGACATCAAAGCCATTTGCAGGTGGCAACCATATTCCAGCGGTATGTGCCTCTTGAAAGAATGTAGATTGAAGGATGTAGCTCAAGCATAGAGTATAGAAATAAATCTGGGCGTGGTGGGATGTCTACAACCAGCTGAGCTTAGTAGGATGTATGGCCAAGGTTTTGGACGAACCTTTATAGCTTTTGAAGCCTTGGCGTCCACGACTTTCCATATTGCCTTGCCATCCTTGCGGACGACCTCTATGAGATCGGGTTTTGCCAAGCCGAATTTGACGGATGGTAAACCAAGGGCTTCATAACGCTTATTCAATGCATGTTGAGGGGGCCAAAATTGCAACCCAGCAATGAAAAAGTGTTCCCTGTCGTCCAAGAGAATGTTTTCCATTAAATCGCTGGCTTCCGTTGGGAAAGACGGCACCCGCAAGAGAAGGTTTGACCGGTCGAGCCAGGCTAGAAGAGTGGCTTCCCAGTCTTCGCCTCGGTGGTACTGGGCTTTGGATAGTTCAGGTGATCTCTGAGGAGACTCAGATCGCGTTAGAGGGTCATTGTAGGTGTTCCAGAGGTAAAGGTCACAGTTGAGGTGATGGTAGATGGCGATATTGGTTGCCGAAAGTGAAGCCTTTGCAGCAGGCATGGTAGTGGGAGGAGAGATGCATCATAAGACGCGTACAGGTGAGTCGTTTATAACTTTATCGATGCAGAGCAAAGCAGGCCTGTGGGAACGCAAATCTGATCCAGGAATCAAAGTTATTGACTCGTAGGTTACTATTGCACTTGAAGTGAATCGTGAAGTGAATCGTATACAAATACGGTTATCAACGGTAGAAAGTGTGAATTAGGGGCTTTAATTGCCGCTAATGAAGCGTATTCCTAGCCTGAAAGAGCATCCATTGACGCAAGCTGAGGAATAATAGGATAGTAGGATAAAAAGATAATTATTTGAGAATCGTCGCTATCAGTGATTCAATGTCGAACATTGAACTGTTTGAGGTCAGAAAGAAATATGCGAGTTTGAAGTTCGAAATATGAAGTAGGCTACGACTCGGACATTCTCGTGGGAACGACACACAATGGCGCCTTTCTCTGCAGCCATTTCCCCGCAGCACTTCCCTCCTGAAATCTGGTCTCAGGCCGTCTCATGGCTGCCCCTAGTTCACCAAAAGACTATTCTTTCCGTGTCGCGATTCTTCCACGACATTGCTCTCCCTTTCGTCTTTTCCTCCGTTAGGCTCTACATTCTAGGTGGAAGCGAAACATTCGATATGCTCGAGACTCACCAAGCCGACTTCGCTCTCGAAACCGAGCATATACTCATGCGAAGATCTTGGGAAATTCAACACCGTATACTGGATGACCCACATTTTGCGCTCCTTGTCAAGGATATGACTGTGGTCGTCTTCACAGAATCGCAAGCCATCTTCGAAATACGTGAATGTGTCAGATGATTATGCAGATCATCCTTCTGACGCGGATTGAATCGTTCAGTCACCTTGACCAAGGTCCTCGGCACCCTCAAGAATCTTCGTACATTTCGCTGTTACGGGAGTGATACGAATGATTTCAACCAAGATGTCCTGATGGAGATCATCCAAGCTGTTCCTTCCACTGTACAACATCTCCTCTATTCGAGGTACGTGCTCCTCTGTCCGGTTGCGTCCATATCGCTTATTGTCCTTTGTAGCCGCTTGAATATCGACATTCTTGATAGGTTACCCAACCTTACATTCCTCGAATACCGCCCCATCGTATATCATCCAGATATCGATTTTGCCGCATCGCTACCGCTCTCTGAAGATACACTGAATGGCTTCAAGTTCAACTCTTCCATTCACTGCCACTTACAAGCCCTCGCTATTGACGTCATCTGGTTTGAGCGAATACCTGTCTGGGTGTACAATCAACTCACCTGCCTCGAGCTCATTAGCGGGAATCATGATGATCAAATTAACCTTGATTTCATCTGTCATCATTGCCCCCTTCTTGAAAGCCTTTCGTTTGTGGGAGAAGTTCATGCACGTATATGCCTAAGCCTGCCTCAAGAAACTACTTTTCAAAAGTTACACTCTTTGCGCCTATCTTGCAAATGGCATACACCAGGACACGGGTCCACTGTAGATCATATTCTTTCGCTTACCAGTTTTCTTCAATCGCATAATACTTTGCGTCGCTTATACCTTCGAGTTTTTGAGGACATCATGATTGTACCTAGTCTTCCATCTTTCCTCAGGAGTATCCAGGAACTTAGTCACCTCGAAGTCTTTGGCTTCCACACAGGGTTTGAAGATCTTACTCAAGAGATGCTGGCCTATCTTTTGACATACCTACCTTTGGGTCTCAAAGCCCTTAATCTTGCTATGTCCTGGGATACTAATTCCGGAAGTCATGCCGCTCTTCTTGTAAGTCTCTCCACCATTCAATTTCTAATATCATTGATGACTTTGTGACTCGTTTTAGATGGACGTTTTATCTGCAATGCCAAATATCCGGTTCCTTCATATTTATAGGACCGCTGAACGCCTACCCGTATCGGTAGAAGAGCTGGCATTGGAGCTGAAAGGCTTGACTATGATCGGACTAACTCGTGGAATACGGGATGTTGACCGAAGCGGCCCGGAGATCCAGATTACGAAGTGGCCGCGGTGGAAAACAAAATTCTTTGTGGAGAGCGATTTCCATGATCCTGACTTCGCTTGGCTCGTCAAGTATCGTTGATGGGATCGACATTGTAGTTTATCTACTTCAATCTGAAAAAAAAAATCTCGTGGCGCGCTTGAATCCATCGTACGAGTCACTTTCTAGTTTAGGGACATTCACTTTCAAATATCCTCGATCACTATAGATAGCTAACAAAATATATTGGGGATGATAGGTACAGACATAATTCAAAGTGGTATGCATTTCGGCAGCGATCGCCACCGTCGTTCCTGAAATCTAAATTACAACTTGTTCTTTAACTGTGCGGTGGAAAGTGGTTGATCTGACAAGATGAGCTGAGGAAGCGTTTTATTACCCACTAAAGATATATCACTCACAGGTGTTTAAGTAGAGATTGTCGGGAGGGGACAATCCGACTCGAGAATGGAGAGCCGAGGCGTCAACCATCTCGGGAACAATCTCACTTAGATTTCGAGCTCCAATAAGTCGCATGTTCATCTCGAATTCATCCTAGGAAGATGATCAGTATACTGTGTCCACCAAATGAACTAATCACACTGCTTACATGAAGAAGTTGGATAGCCTTTTCCACACCCTCTTGTCCATATGCACAGAAGGCGTACATGAAACCACGACCAATGCCAACAGCTGAAGCACCAAGAGCTAATGCTTTGAGAACATCACTGGCTCGCCTAACACCTCCATCGACGAACACGGAGAAGTTAGGATTCGGCCATGGTCCGCGAGTCTTGAGAGCAGCGATGATTGGAGGCAGATTTTCAAGACCTGAAAAACTGGTATCGAGTTGCCTCCCACCATGGTTACTAAGGACAATGCCTTGGACTCCAGCATCATATGCCATAAGAGCATCTTCGGGCGTTGCGACACCCTTGAGGATAATGGGCACTAAAAGCAGTAAATGATCCGAACTTAGTGAAAAGAACGGCGAGGCTTACTGGTGGTGATACTTCTAAAAAATGGAATGTCCTTCCAAGACAGACTAGGATCAATAAAGGACTGGTAAATTGCATCAATTATCAAGGAGCTGGAAGGCCAAGTAAAGGAACGCACGCTAATGGCTCTTGAAACACCTTGGTCTTTCTTTACATCGGATTGTCCATCTTGCACCTTGGCAGTTCCATTATCGTCAACAGCTTTCATACGCATATCCTTTTCACGGCGCCCGAGTTGGGGCGCATCGACAGTGATGAACAGAGCTTTGATACCCCGTTTCTGGGCGTGTTGCACGTATCTTTTCGTAATTTCCCGGTCACGGTTGACGTATCTAACCAAATACTCTTAGTCCATGGTGCAGATATACTTCTTTGATCTTGTCTTACAACTGGAGAAACTGAGGCTGACCAGGTTGAGCCGTATCGACAATTTCATCAAAGGAACATGAAGCAAGGGTGGGAATCTAAGAAACTTTAGATACATCTAGAGAAGGGTATGGACGTATGGACGTACCATCTGGATAACACCATGCTTGCCAGCAGCTCGCGTAAGATTTAATTCTCCATCGGGATGCCCAAGTTTGCCAAGAGCCGTTGCGGACTGTTAACAATTTACGCCAAAGTGGAGAAATAAGATGAAGCTCCCATTATGGAGATGAAAACTCTTATGACTTACGATATATATGGGCATGGAAGATTTTTGCCCAAGTATCGTAATGGACCAATCGACACGGGAGACGTCGCGAAGAACGCGGGGGCGGAACCACACCCTAGAACCACCTTAAGATTACTTTACATTATCAAACAAAGGGTAGAATTTTTCACCTCTGGAAAGATGCGCGGTTTTCGCGAATAGTAATTTCGTCGTCACCTCCAGAGGAATAATATGCCCATGCTTTTGGAGGCAGGACAGCCTTTGCCACTGCTTCAAGATCGTGTAGATTTAATATCTCATCAAGAGGAGGACGAGCGTCCAACATCGCTTGTCGCTGTCGGTCTTCTTCGGTGACCTGTTTTGCAACCTTGACGACAGTCTGCGGATCGACTGCACCGATGCTGAGGAGATGTTGTAAATATGCGAGGCATATAGTGCAAATTACTACTTACTGTTTTTCGATTGGTAGGTTTGTTGTGATGGCATCGGGAGGATGAATGGGGTCGTACGCATCTCTGAACCAAAAATGAAGCAAAAACGTGGCGGGTACAAGCAGCTGTAACTCACGTCGCGTCTGCTCCTGCATATTTTAGGATGATTTTGCTTCCTCCCGGATGTTCTAAAAATATAATGTTATTGTGAATGGATTATGTCTCACTCAGACTTTCAAAGGCGTACCATCCAAGAAGTCGGTGACATCGTAGACTTTGCCTATAGGACTACATGAGTCATCTGCGAAGGCGTACGAAGGCATGTTACTCACTATGTACAATGATCCAGCAGCTTTGCCTGCTGTTATGCTCAGCAACTGTCTGTGTTGAGACGGACGGTAAGGGCATTTTTCTCTTCAAGAAGATTGGAAGAAACGAATGCGTTCTTCCGCCGTCTTTTGAAGGGTCTTTACGGAGAGTTTAGGGAAGCCGATCCATTATCAGACTATCAACATATGGCTGCAAGACGCCATCCATCCCGTTTACCCGCAAGTTCCACATATTGCCTTAGTGCAATTGCTTTCGGCGTTAGAGAGGGAGCAAGGATGTCGATTGTCATGCATGTCAAGAACGGGTTTCTGAGAAGTGCAAAGCCAGGCAGAAAGCTTCAAAAATCGCGTGCTTCGTGACATGCATCACGAAAGACAATGCAGTCTGACCTGCAGCACCACAACGGAAGCGGCTTTACACGTTAACGGTTATAGATTCTTGCCAAGCATTTGGGAAACGAGGAGCGGTAGAACCTCTACACTGCTTCGAGTCGTGACTCTTTTCCAAGTCGGCGATAGAGAGGCATTGCGAATTCCAGTACTGTATGCGCAAATCTGCCTTAACGGCGCAGCTTGAATGTTTAAGGCCCGCCGCCCGCGGATCCTTTCGCTCCGATATTTCCACACACTGTCGTCTTTCTTTCCGGCCCTTTGTCTCTTTCACAAGGTTATGTGCATGAGGAAATGAATATCACAGTTCGTCATTTCGCGATGTTACGCGTCTATATCCTGGTCAAATAATCAGCGCCGATATGTCGTTGATGGAAGCTCTCCATGCCGATGCTAGCGTCGTCGGGAATGTCAATCTCAAACGTTTCGGCCACACGTTTTTTTAAAAAAAATTGGAAAGGAGGAATCGAGATCCGAGGCGTTGTCTTGGCATTCAAATACACCACATGCCAAGCTAACCGTTATAGGTTTAGGTTATGATTTCGAAGACCCTTTCTTATTGAGGATTGCTTTACGCTAGTTCCTCGAAATCAGGCTTTCAATCTGTGGGACATTTTCTTGGCAGGTGCGGGAATTGTCAACGGTTCCCCGTTGGTTCCCAGCACTTGTCGACTTTTCGATGGTATTTATTATAAAACTCCACCAGCCTACCAAGCACAATTTCGATCTTATCCTACCTGGGAACTCACCATGCCTACCGCCACTACCGAATCCGCCTCATCGACGTTTTTCTCCTGGATATATGATTTCATCCTTCATCCTTTATTTGTGGGCACAACGCTCCGGTTATTACGCTTTATCAAGCCTGCTCTCGGATACTTGCACCGTCGTGAAAAGGAATGCCCAAGTTACAACCATGAATCGTCTCCTGAAGTTTCTGAACCTCCCAGTCCTTCGCGCTCTGCCTTCTCTTCTGATGATGAACGCGGTATATACGACAATCCTCGTTTATATCCGCGAAACTTCTTGCATGGTCCTTTATCTGAAAACCCCGCTACAAGGCTTCGGCAAATGCTTGCCCGACCAGGAATTGTTGTATGTTTCTACTCATTATTTGATATATTGCATGCCGCTAACTCGAAGGTTAGGTTGCACCTGGTGTTTGCGATGGCATCAGTGTACGCTGTGCTTTGGAAGCTGGTTTCACGTGTCTCTATCAGAGGTAGGGAGGGTTCCATAAAACGTACATCGAGAGCTGAGTAGACTGATATTTTTAAGTGGTGCGGCCACAACTGCATCACGGCTGGGACAGCCAGACCTTGCGATAGCTACAATGAACGATTTCGTCAAGGTATGTCACCCATTTCATTCGCGGAGTATCAGACGTTGAAGTATATGGTTGATCAGGCGGCACGTATTCACTGTGGTATTAAGCCTACTATTCCGGTCATCGCAGATGCTGATACTGGGTATGCCTCTTCATTGACAACCTTGACATTATTTTGCTAATTGTCTACAAAGGTTTGGGGGGCCTATTAACGTTGCTCGCACTGTGTATCAATACGCCAAGGCCGGTGTCGCTGCTATGCACATCGAAGATCAGGTTCAGACTAAACGATGTGGGCACCTTATGGGCAAGCAAGTTGTTTCACGTGAAGAATTCTTGACTCGCGTTCGTGCTGCTGTGATCGCTCGTGATTCTATCCCAGGAAATTCGGATTTCGTCAGTTTATTCCAGAGCTTCGGGTTGCATTGGCTAACTCTTCCTCTTTTCCGTAGGTTATCATTGCTCGTACAGATTCCGCTCAAGGTCTTGGTATGGATGAGGCCATCACGCGTCTCAAGCTCGCCGCGGATGCCGGTGCCGATGTCTGCTTCATTGAAGGTGTCCGTACCAAAGAGCTTCTGGAACAGACTGTCAAAGCTCTGGAGCCTAAACCTGTATGTCACTGATCATCCTAAAATTTCAACTTCTAACGTGTTGCGTTACGTTTAGGTTCTCGTCAACGTCATTTCTGGTGGTTTGACACCTTCCTTCACTAGTAAAGAGGCCGAAGCTATGGGAGCCAAGATCATCAGTCAGTACTTGATTTAGACCTAAAAATACTTACTGACCCTTTCCTTATAGTATTTTCTCTCGTGTCCTCAGTTGCAATGGTGCATGCCTGTCGTGAGGCCATGAGAATGCTAAAAAAGACAGGAACCGATTTTTCGACGGCCAAAGGGATGGATCCTAAACAATTCTTTGAAGTGATGGGTGAGTGCGTCTGAAGCGGATTCTATTAAAAACCATTAATTCTATTTTTAAAGGCTTGGCCGAGATCGTGGAATTCGATGCTCAGGCTGGGGGTTTGGCATTCAAATGTATATAATCAAAATTTCCATTGCACTGTCACACTCGTTGTTTCCATGTATTGTTTTATGTACTCTGTGATCTAGAAGTAAACACTTGATTCTTTCCTCTTGTCTAAACACCTTAGCGTAGATACGTGTTATTCTTTCACTGTCCTTTCTCACAATATTAGATTCTAAATAGAGAAGCATTTTGCATGACATTTGATATGGATGCTAGGGAACAGGTCATTGATGTTGGGAAACTCCTGGTCAATCATTGATCCGGTCAGAATGCATTCCACGCAGATTCCACGTAAAGCGATCGCCTCTCATGTTTTCAACATTCAACCTGGATTCAACCCTCGTTCAACCAAATCCGGCAATATGCACATTTTGACCAAGATTCTCTCCATCTTAGGTGGTTATGTCAGAACGGATGGACACATCATATGCTTTCAACGAGAAGCGAAGAAGCGATATCTGTCCTTGATCTGTCCACTACCATTTTGCTAGGCGTTGATCGAAACTCCATATACTCAGATTCATACCACGCTTCTTTCAGTGTTATGGTGAGTGAATATTATGTCTTACACTTCTTGGCTGACATCCAACTGGAATTAAACTTAATGCCTGAATTCAGATTTCAATATCATGAACGATGATGTGCTGGAGTCTGCGGGTACTTTCCTGAGTCTCCTCCGCTCCGTGGCTCTTTCTCTTGGAAGTCTCGATCCTTCGATGGTTGTGTTTCTCTCCGCATTAAAACCGCATGACATACAAGTAGCCTTGGTAAGTTGATATGACTTAGACTAAACTCAAATCCCGAGATACGGTTTAATCGTGCACATATGTTGCAATTTTCTGGAATGCATAGAGCTCGATCGAATATCTTGGCTATTGCCAAGAACATAACGCAACACAGGGAATATTTTCTTTCCCTTCCTTCGTCGTACGGCAGGCGCACATAAGTCCAGTTCCGTTCTAACCATGTTTGTTTGACTCTCCCTCTTGGCATCATGATCGGGCTAACGGTGTCAATGCGTTGCGGAATCAGGTGGGAATAAGGTGAGTACCTTGACTTCTCTAATGATACATAAAGTACGTGAATCATCTCAGATGTATCTTATAAACCTCAGTTCGAAGATGGTGTGCTCAGTAACACCTCCTTATTCTTTCTCGAAAAGCTTCTCCGTCGTTAAGGCAAAGGAACTATGCCCGCTCCCAACTACTTCGAACGTAATGTACCTGTGGTCAACACCATGTCCGCAACGCCGGGGAACGGCAATACATCCATCGATAAACCATATTATAACCCTCGTCTAGACCCCAAAAACTATATGCAAGGACCTTTGTCCGACAATGCAGCTACACGGTTGCGTCAAATGCTCGCCCGACCTGGTATTGTTGTGAGTGACAACCTCACAATCATTCTGGCTAGTACCCTCAATGTCGATCCCAAGGTTGCCCCTGGTATTTGCGATGGCATCAGCGCTCGCTGCGCTCTTGAAGCTGGTTTTGAGTGTCTCTATCAGAGGTGGGTTTTAAAGTGCACAAAAAATGAAGAGGCTCATAGTTTCCAGTGGCGCTGCTACCACTGCATCACGTTTAGGCCAGCCAGACCTGGCTATCGCGACTCTTAATGATTTTGCCGAGGTAAGGTTCTTTTGCCTGAATCAGCAGTCGCTAACGATCATTCTTGTCACGGTATAGGCAGGTAATATGGTCGCTAGTCTCGACCCTAGAGTTCCTGTCATCGCTGATGCTGATACTGGGTAAGTGGGCTTATTATAGTTCAGAGTAAGTATTGAGAACCAATTCTTTTAGTTTCGGTGGACCCGCTAATGTTGCAAGAACTGTGAAACAATACGTCAGCGCCGGTATCGCTGGCCTTCATATTGAAGACCAAGTACAGACGAAACGTTGTGGACATCTAATGGGCAAGCAGGTTGTTTCTAGAGAAGAATTCCTCACTCGCATTCGTGCTGCTGTGCTGGCTCGTGATTCCATACCCGGAGGATCTGATTTCGTGAGTTTATTTGATAAAGTCGATTATTGTAAATAACACTTTACAGGTTATCATAGGCCGAACAGATTCCGCTCAGGTGTTGGGTATGGAAGAAGCCGTTACTCGTTTGAAGCTTGCAGCTGCTGCTGGCGCCGATGTTTGCTTTATAGAGGGCGTCAAAACCAAAACGCTCCTTGAGTCAACGGTAGCTGCCCTTGCGCCTAAACCCGTAGGTTGCTGAAAGTGAATATCATGTGAGAACGTTGTTTAACTGAGAGATAGGTTCTTGTCAATGTCATTTCCGGTGGCTTGACACCATCTTTCACGTCTTGGGAGGCCGAACAGATGGGCGCCAAAATCATAAGTACGTTCTGCTTCTCAAATCCTTCGAAGAGAAGTGCATGCTGAAGAATGTGCATGCTAGTTTTCTCTCTCGTCTCTTGCGTTGCCATGGTTCACGGCGTTAGAGCCGCAATGAAAAATTTGAAGGAGACAGGTACGGACTTTTCGACGGCACAGGGCATGGATCCAAAGGCGTTCTTTGAGGTCATGGGTAAGCATTTTCCCGCAAGATTGAGTTTGCCGCTGATCCATAGCCTAGGTCTCCACGAAGTTATGGATTTGGACGCAAAAGCCGGTGGTACTTCTTTCCGCGAGGTATAGGATTGTGCGACTGTACGTGATGAACATAGATCTACTAGTATATTTATTTTTGTACGCAAAACGATTAGATGTCTGAAACACTGTACTTCAGCTGCATAATGTGTTCCTGTTTGCGAAAACAAAGCGAAAAAGATGTCAATTAAAAGATCAGAGTAGGAGAATGGCACTTGAAAGTGTTGCTTTCCTCTGCTGAGTATGGTAAGTTGACCTCCACTTGACGCTGGATAAACCAATATCCGAGCGACGGATCCCCGCTGTGGCTATAATTAGCAGGCATCGGAGTCGGAACGGAGGTTGCCGTTATTCAATTGACGATTGACATGCATCATCTGTTCTCTCGCACTCAAGTCTCCGTTTTCTCCTAGATATACCCCATCTTACCGCTATTGTTTTTTTTCGTATTAGAGATGGCTACGTCTGGAAGGCTTTCAGGAAAGGAAGTTGCTTTACACAACTCGCGTGACAGTTGTTGGATTATCGTCCATGGTATGTTTGCCCGAATTTTCTATCCTTCAACAACAGTCAAATGCTTCAACGCAACAGGGCACGTTTATGACGTTACGGAATTTCTTGACGGTACTTCTATACAATTCTCTTGTGTGAAAGACGCTCACTCGCTGCTTTAGATCACCCTGGTTAGTATCCCTCAACAAATGTGCTTCTCAACTCCTGATTGTTGGGGTAGGAGGTAGCAAAATAATCCTAAAATATGCTGGAAAGGATGCAACGTAAGGGCCTTCTTTCACTGCACATCCTCTTAGGCTGACGACTTTATAGTCAGGAATATGATCCCATTCACCCACCTGATGCCATTACAACTAATCTACCGAAAGAAAAGCAGTGCGTCCTCTCAATATATGAGTTTACGTTTCTCCCTCCAGCTGCAACTTTTATAGCCTGGGACCTGTAGACCCTGAAACGGTCCAGAAAGTAGAGGTGAAGATTACGGACCAAGAGAAGGAGCGACAGCAGCGTGTAGCTGCAAGGCCATCCCTTGACGAGATTCTGAACTTGCATGACTTCGAAGTGGGTTCTGGTCGTTATTGTTGCAGCCTTGTTAAACTTCAACATCACTTAGGCTATTGCAAGATTAGTCATGCCTGAAAAAGCTTGGGCTTACTACTCTTCCGCCGCCGATGACGAAATTACCAACCGAGAGAATCATTTTGCTTACCACAGGCAAGTGCCCTTACGATTGCGCAACCTCCCTCCGTGGCCTAACAACACTGTAGAATATGGTTCCGCCCACGAATTCTTCGCAATGTCGCCAAAGTCGACTGGTCAACCACAATCCTGGGACACCCATCAAGTATGCCTGTCTATATCGTGAGTTCGCTTATCTCGATCTGATGCTGTCGGTACTGATTTTCTGGGAGACTGCAACGGCATTGGGCAAACTCGGACACCCGGAAGGGGAACTGAATTTAACTAGAGCTGCTGCTAAACATGGCGTCATACAAATGGTATGTATGTATTCCACTTTGCATGCATTATAGGTGACGCTAGTGTAGATTCCTACTCTCGCTTCATGCTCCTTTGACGAAATCGTCGATGCTGCCCAACCAGGCCAAGTCCAATTTTTGCAATTGTGTGTCCAGACACATGTGATGTTCCTGTTCCCGGTTTGACTCAAATCCAGATATGTCAACAACGATCGGAATATTACCAAGCGCATTGTCCAACATGCAGAGCAACGGGGTATTAAAGGCTTGTTCATTACTGTAGATGCTCCCCAGTTGGGTCGCCGCGAGAAGGTTAGTTTTGGCTTGGCCTTGTCGTCTGATTTTCTGATTTGCCTTCAGGATATGCGTATGAAATTCGAGGCGGATGACCCTTCGGAAGTTTCCAAAAGTGGCTCTCAAGGTGTCGATCGCTCGCAAGGCGCTGCGCGCGCTATTAGTGTATGTTGAGGTCGTTCGTTCCCAAGATAAACTGATCTCATTCTATAACAGTCCTTCATCGATCCCAGCCTTGAGTGGGCTGACATTAGCTGGTTCAAGGCCATTACCAAAAGTGCGTCAGCATCTTTTATCTTAGCTGACGCCTCATTCATACTGTTTCAGTGCCTTTGATACTTAAGGGAGTTCAGACTTGGGAGGTCAGCATGCACATGTAGTTTAGTTTCAGAAACAAGGCATTGATACACGTATTTTAGGATGCACTTATGGCCTATGATGCAGGACTCGCCGGAATCGTTCTGTCAAACCATGGTGGACGCCAGCTTGATTTTGCGCGGGCAGGAATCGAAATTCTCGTCGAAGTAGTCTCGAAGCTAGGTGAAAAACGGGGCATCAAGTTTCCCAATAAGAAATTTCAGTTGTTCGTTGATGGTGGCGTTAGACGTGCTACAGATGTTCTCAAAGCCGTTGCTCTCGGTGCCACCGCCGGTGAGCTTTAACTGATTGTTATTCTGGCAAACTCATCGACTGATTGTATTTCCTAGTGGGTATTGGAAGACCTTTTCTGTACGCATTCTCTTCTTATGGCCAAGAGGGAGTTGAAAAGGGTCTCCAAATACTTCATGTAAGTTTTGCTCCTTTAACTCCCCCATTTGCTCTAAGTTTCCTTGTCAATAGGGTGAGTTTGAGATGAACCTCAGGCTACTGGGTGCACCGACCATCAAAGATGTTGTACCGGAGATGGTTGATGCCTCCAACGTCTCGTCACATGCATCCAATGTCCCAGGGGATAAACTCTACGAGAATAACTGTGCGTATCAATCATTTCGTCACGTCGTTTGACGGTTTCCTGATCAGTCCTAGATGTGGGTATGGAAGGTGCTCGTTTGAGAGGTGCCAAGCTTTAAGCTTTGAATGTCAATTTTGGACTCAGACGATGGGGCGGGTTGCGTGGATAGTGTGCATCTATAGCTCTTAGCTTTCGATACCATTATGTTCGGTGCCTCTGCTACTTGGAAGGTTCAAATGGGATTAATGCCCCGAATTTGAAGAAATTGGCTACAGCGTAAATATAATACAGATGCTTGCACTTAACAATTTAACAAGTTAAATAATTTGCTTATCATCTATGCTGTATAGTGTTATAATATCGAGGAAGTTGTTCAAACTTCTTGAAAGGCAGATCCTCCGGCACGAGAATCAAAATCGACTACATCATCCAGACCCATAACTTGGAAGAATGCCTTCGGGTCCATACCTTGCGCGGTAGAGAAATCTGTTCCCGTCTTTTTAAGAGAGTGCATGGCAGCGCGCACAGCGTGCACCATTGCAACACAGGAGACCAGGGAGAAGACTAGGGAAGAGTTTTTTGAGCGAATTTCAGGTAAGTATTGGGTAGCTGCTTACTAATGATTTTGGCACCCATTTCCTCAGCTTCTTCGTAAGTAAAAGCAGGCGTGAGGCCACCAGAGATAACGTTGACAAGCACAGGTCTCGGAGCCAGGGCAGCAACAGTCTTCTTCAGAAGCTCAGATGTCTTGACGCCTTCGATGAAGCAAACATCAGCTCCGGCGTCTGCAGCCAAGCGGAGTCGATAGAGAGCTTCTTCCATGCCAAGAACTTGCGCTGAATCCGTTCGCCCAATAATAACCTGTGATAAATGTCAGCGAAAAAAAAAACTATAGTGCTTGAGATGGATCATACGAAGTCAGATCCTCCAGGAATCGAATCGCGAGCAAGAATGGCGGCTCGGATACGTGTCACGAACTCTTCACGGGATACGACTTGCTTGCCCATCAAGTGGCCACACCGTTTTGTCTGCACTTGATCTTCAATATGGAGGCCAGCAACACCTGTCATGGCGTACGACTTGACGGTACGTGCAACATTGATAGGCCCGCCAAAACCGGTGTCAGCGTCGGCAATGACGGGCATGGTAGGGTCAATGCTGCAGACTGTTTGGGCAGCCTGTCGGTAGAGAGTCAACAGGTACCACTACCGAAATTGGCCAGTCGCCTACCTCAACGAAGTCATTCATTGTAGCAATAGCCAGATCCGGATGCCCCAGACGAGAAGCGGTCGTTGCAGCTCCGGACTGGTACAAGCACTCGAAGCCGGCTTCAATCGCACATCTAGCACTGATACCGTCGCAGATGCCAGGGGCAACCTACAAAATTTTTTCAATGTGCGGATCTGAAAAAGTAACAGGATGACATACAACGATTCCGGGTCTTGCGAGCATCTGTCTGAGACGAGTCGCGGGGTTGTCAGAGAGAGGTCCTTCAAGATAATTCCTAGGGTCGAGGCGGGAATTGTGATAGACACCATTAATCATGTAATCTTTCGACTCATGACTTTTAGTGTCTGCAGCGGCAGCAGTATTGTTAGTGAAGATGTCAACGCCAGGCATTGAGAGAATGCAGTTAGCGGTATAGTTGAAACAAATAGAGGATGGGATGCAAGTAACGACTATTTGCATTCACTTTCGTGCACTTTAAATACGAAATACGAACCTAGGCTGGTGCCAAGCTTGTACAGTGAGGGAAAGCGCGCGGATTTAGAGTAATGTATCCCAGTTCCCGAGTGCGGAAGATGTGAGAGAAGCAATGTCGCCGGAAAACTGGACCGGCGACTGGGATAGAGACCAGCGAAATAGGAAGGCAATTCAAACAGTCCTAATTTCCAGGAATCTTCATTGTGTAAAAAGTGGACTTCCGTGTTTCAGTTGATCAACAGCTCCCACACGACCGATATGACGCAAGATTTTGCTCCCAGTTGCAAATGAACGCCGAGAGTTCGAGGTGCCAGATAACAACGAAGGTTCTATCAGCTTGGCATAAGGAGGCTCACAGCTGTTCTGCGAGTCTCAACTTCCGGAAAGGAAGGCTCAAGGGCTACTGCCTTAGTCCCAGCTAGTAAGTTCCATCTGAATAGATACATGGGCGGCAATTAATCGGTGCCAGTGGATATATCATTTCAGGCTCCTTCGCGTGAAGTTGTGCTTGGCAAGGGTATAACGGGTGTTGCGTATTGCGTGTTGAGGAGTCGCGGGTGACCAAGGAGGTACCATTCGCTGTGATAAGCACAGCCCATATTTTCCAATCTAGTTGCTTTCTTCGAGCAACGGGGCAAATCAGTAAAGGAAGTGCGCCGGAGAGTCGCGTTTTGAGCGAGACTTCTGGCGTAGAGGCTTGAAAGAAAGGCAAGGAATTATTCTCTTTGCTTGCACCCATTCTGTCAAATAGTATGACTATGGTTACGGCGTTGTCGGCGTTGTTAAAAAAACGACTTGTCATGAGAAAATTGACGGAATTCTGGGTGCCGCCGCTTGCTCCCATACACTCGTGTAAGTTTGACTTTAGCGACCTGATTCCTCAGAGGATCATATTTTTCGCGAGCTGAAGTGGGATTCGGAGGATGATAAGGGATGAAGTCATGTTGAGCGAGTGAATTTTAGTTTTCACAGCCGTCAATGGATGATACCTAGGACACACACTTTGATGAGTGCCAAATTATTGGATCTCTCTTCGAACGGGTTAACTTGACTTTGGATTAACTTGCCAAGCGGCTATTGACCAAGCCATTGATCATCCTATCAGCGGCCCTTGCTATATCGTTCGTCTCGCTGCTCAGGTGAGATAGCACGAGTCATAATTCTGAACGTAGATAAAGGATGAAGCTTGAAGCTTGAAGCCCGAAGCTCAGCGCTCAGCTTCTAAACCCGCACAATGTCCTACAGCATAGTTTTCTCGATTCGTCCTGTGGGGAAGTGAAGGTCTTGGCATAGGTCGAAGGTGAGGTGCAACAGAGCGGAGAGCGCGCGCGAAGCAAACTTCAAGGCCCGGTGTCCTGGAACGTGGATGGAAGATTGCCAAGGACCATAATTTCTCCGTGTAGAGTAGAACAAGTTACCAGCGACCCAATGCTGGCGCTAGGAGGAGTAGAAGGGAAAGCGCAATGTATTGTCGTATAGTCAAAATGTTGACTTATTTTTTTTGCTTTTTGGTGAAGAATTACGTCGGTTTGGTATGGCAATAGAGAATAATTATATGTATTTATGTGCAGTGCTTCGGGTTTTTCCGAACTACGCAGCGATTCATTGAATCTCTCCAGGCGAGATTGTCTGAATCTCCCTCCTTCGCTTGGTGACACCCTCTGTCAGAGAAACAAATGCGCTTCCTTCCTGTCGTTCGCCATCGCGCAACTTCGCAAACAGTCAGGCGGTCAAATCTATCAGGTCGCTTTCTCGATAACCAACATCTCTACCGCTTCGACGGGCATACTAACACTTGGAAGCCCCATCTGCTCAAAGATCTTCGTCGAACTCAATGCCATGCATCAGGAACGCCTTCTAAGTTTCAAGTACTGTCTTGGAACATCGAGTTCACGTCCCCATTCATTCCCGAGAGGACCACAGCGATTCTTGACTACATACAAAATCATACACAAATCTCCTCAGCTCAAAGTGACGGTATTCCAACCATCATTCTTCTTCAAGAAGTTGATAAGGACGCCTTTCCGTCCATACTCTCTCATCCTTTCTTACGAGCACATTATGACTTGACGGACATTTCGCACGAACATTTTCAAGCGTCCTATGGCACTGTAACCCTTATAACTCAGAGTTTGATACCTGTCATTGCTAGTGTGGCTCGTATTCCATTTGAACACTCTTTCATGGGTCGGGATGTCCTTATTGTCGATCTTGAGTTACCAAAACTCCCTCTCTCCCCTCAAAGTTTACCTTCCCGGACAACCACATCTCGTATACGCATTTGCAACACGCATCTTGAATCAGCTCGTGGTTATGCTGGCATTGCACGACCCAAGCAACTAGAGTTGATTTCGGCATTCATTTCGTCTGCTGATGGAGGTCTTGTCGCAGGGGATATGAACGCCATTACCCCTGCAGACGATGAAGTTCCACATAAGGTGGGCTTGGTTGATTGCTGGAAAGCACTACATCCCGATGACAGAGGTTATACTTGGGGATATCAACCTCCAAGCAAAATATTTCCGGTCGGGAGATTGGATAAAGTTCTCTTCTCGGGTAACCTAAACCCTGTTTCCATAAAACGGGTTGGTATGGGCGAGCACCTTCCACCTCCACTACACTCAAATTGGTTGAGTGATCACTATGGATTGCTTGCACAATTCACTACTTCCTGATTCTATAATCTGTGCATAAGGTACGAAAGTCGTGCAGTATTCAACCAAATACATATTTGTATACAGTATGACGCGTGTAATACATTGCAATGATGGAGAGTGGCAAGTGGTATAGTGTAGTAGTACCATGCATGTCATGGGCCAATATCAAGAAGAATCTAAGTCAAAAATAAATAGATAGGCATGAAGGTGTAGCACTGCTTTAAATCGTCGCAGGCAACGCATCTATTTGCTTCTTCAACTCCATCAATAGCGGTCCAGCCTCCAACAAACTCATAGGACACTTGGGACATCCATTCACACACGTACTCTTCAAAAACTCCATATTATCAAATATCCCCTCCGTCGTAGGTTTCACTATCAACTCTGCTTTAGCCTTGTTCGCAAACTCCTGCCACCACTTTGGATTCCCATACGAGCTATGCCCGTAACTGTTACATTGAGGGCATTTGAGGCTACGCGGTGCTTTGATGAGTTCTGATGCGGCTTTTCCGCGAGAACGATGTAGATTGATCAGTTTCTGATAGGAGTATGCGGATATGTATTTCATTTCGTCACAGAGAGGCGTATCAAGGAGATTGAAGCGTAACGTATACTTTGATGCAATCTTTGCCTCCTCTTCCATCTGATGAACAGTCATCAGCATCACATAATGGAAGAAAACGTGGAAGAGAGCAACTCACTTCAAAACTACTTGCGATACCATAAACGCGTAAAGGGTGTTCTTGAAGAAATTTCGGCGACACCAGCATCTCCTTCAATGCATTCACAGCAATGACGAAGTCGTACTTGAGTGCAGGACCCAACAATTCCCGTATTTCCTCCAAGGAATTGATCTTTGGGCGATGGATTGGATATATATAGCGTAACAGTTTCGTGAAAACTTCTCGGGTTTCTGATATTGGGATGCGAGGAATGTGAGAGTCGTATGTGGAGAATGAATTCGAGAAATCTTTGTTGGGTGGTTGAGGAAGGGAAAACATGTCGCGGAAGAACGGGGATGCAGCTGTAAGCACACATCGATGAACTTTGATTTCTGAGGAGTATCCCCCCGCCGGTACCAGAATGACGTCTGCGTCAGCGGCTTCAAAGGAATAACTGTCGTCGTATCGCATAGTGATAGTGTCCAAAGCTAAGCGGGAGAGGTACGTGCAAGAACTCGTTCGAGGTATATAACAGCGGTGGCCTGATATCAAGTGAGGTAAAGCGGTAATTCCACCAGATCCGTGACTTTAAGTAACTCACATCCACAGTTGAAACGTTAATATCCAAGTTCCGACCGAGCCACCCAATGTAACACCGCAGCTTCATCACCCACATCTCAACCCCCGCGCATCCGTCATAGAAGAACGTATCATCCAAATTAAGAAGCAAGAACTCTAGATCTATAAAAAAAAGCCATCAATGCCAATGAGTACCGCTTACAACTTCCACGTTTCCAAGCGGACTTCATCTCGGGTTCGCTCCCAATAAGTATCTTTGGTTGTAAAAATCGGATTATAATCACTTCTTATATCATTTATCAGAAGGGTAAGAGGGCTTGAACTAATTCGCCGTTGACATAGCGAGGTTTCGCGGTGGATGAATGACGAACAAGTCACTGATAGCCGATCTGAAAGTTATACGTCAGCCAATCAATCGGGGGCAATAGTGGCATCCAGCCAAATTGGTGTTTTACGAACATTCCATCCTTTCAAGAGATGCAATAAACTCATCAAGGTCAACCGGGAAGAATTCAATACCGACGAACTTCGGAGAATAAAACCATTTTCCCTGTCTGATACGGATCGCGTACCAGCCACCTATAAACTTGATAGAGATCTTATAGTGCCCGGGGGCGGCCGGGAACTTGATAGATGCCCATGCAATGAGAATTCTGATCCACGTCCACATGAGATGTTAGTCCACGAGCATTCATTAAAAAAAACGATATGTTGGCACTATGAAGTCAGGCACCTGACAAAAAATGAGCATGTTAGTCACGGTGACCACCCGCCTCATGCGTCATACTGCAACTCCAAGCGAGGAGAAAACCCCCACCAGTACAGCGAGGCATTCCTAGATAGTGGCGTGGCGCAAACAAAATGCGAAATGCCAAAGCAATTACTTACTAAGCATCTGCTCACCGCTTACAGCATATGAAAATTAACTTTATAAGAGATAGAGACGGAAACGGTCTCCGTCATTATCGCTAACCGAAGACAGCGCTTGCTTGGCGCTATAAGCGATAGTCTGCGCGACATTGGTCGAAAGTACTTTTGGGCTGAGGCTGCACCTTTTCGGAGCGAATTGTTTCCAACGGATGGATTTCTGAGATTTGTGCATGTCGTGAGTGAGTCTAGGAAGCCTATGAGAGACGAAGATGGGTATCACTCCTTTATAAAACTTCCAAGCCCAGCCTTGGATTTGAAGTGGGGTCCGGCGATGATAACTAGCCACCTTATCGATCAATAGAGAATGGGGATTCAAATGCCATTCTTTGAACATGGGATCTGTATCACAATCGACCCTTTGCAATCTTCAAACCATCGAGATCAAGAATTAAACGCGTATCAAAACCATAAGGATCAAAGTGAGTTCCGCAAAAAAAAATAGATTATGAAGGCAAAAGTTCTTCATGCACACTGTAGTATCTGTAACACGCGTCAGTTGTCCATATACCCCAAGATACGGAAAACCAAACTTCACCTTGCTACACTGCCAACCTCACGACACGTTCCCTCTCCATTCTCTCCCCAAGTAACGACCCAACGTCCAAGAAGATTCCCATCTTTGTCCCTCGTTTCGGCGATAGTCTCTTCCTGTCCAGGTTTAACCCTCCTTTCACTATCACTCTCCTCTTTTGGAAGAATTACTTTCCGTGCTAACTCCCATTTTGCAAATGGTCGTCCAGTCTCGTTTAGGAAACAGGGATCATAGATCTGGATCAAACGCAACATATAGTCAGGGGAAAAAAAAGGTTCATGCAGAAAAAAGAAAAGCACTGTAACGACTTACCCTGGTAATCCTCGGCTTCAAGAACAACGACATCGTAGTCACCTCCATACCCTCCGCGCCACCATTCTCCTCTGGCCGAATGTACTTGAGTTGAGTAACATAAGGTTTTCCACACCAACCCACAATACCCGTACTTGTCGCCGACGTAGTAACAGCAATCATAGCCAACGCTATTCTTGCATTCATAGGTAAACTAGATTCAATGACAAATATAAATGGCGCGAGCGTGGCGGAAAGTGCGAGGGACGTGATTGAAAAGATTTTGAGTTTCTTGAATGTCGCTTCTAATGGTCCGATATAGACTTGGTCGTAAAGGGAAACAGGTTGTTGTTGAGTATCGGTTTCGGTTTCGGTTTTGACTGAAGTGGTAGCCGATGGGGAAGGTGACTCTGTGGTCGTAGCCGAAGTCGTCACTGTATTCCTCCTTGAAAACTTCGTGAGGCTCGGAGTGTGTGCCAGTGGTCTGAGAGTCTGTTTAACATGAAGTGCCCTAGTGAATAGAACTCTTGTTGTTGGAAGTGAACGAAGGAGTGTCCGCTGGACGAGAAGCCGGGGAATGAGCATGGTGGATGCTGAAGTTAAGCTTCCGGGCCGTCACGCGCCTCCCCCCTCACATTCCTTCATGGAACCTCCAATTTACTACTCTCGTCCAGAATACATCGAAACTGTAAGATTTCCCGCACCGAAAGGTCATTGACATATCAAATACCATTCAGGATACAGGTAACAAAGTCTCTCGCCGAGCGACCATCGCAGGCCCTCAAAATATTGTCCTCGGCGGCAAGACCATCATTTCCAGCGGAGCTATCATCCGAGGCGACCTCAGAAGAACAGCCGCAGGCCACACCGTCGTCATCCAGCTCGGTCGATATTGTCTCATTGGCGAGGGATGTGTCGTGAGGTACGCCCCCATCGCAACTCCTTACGCACAGTCGCAATGAGTGCACCCACTCAGACCACCCTATAAATCCTTTCGGGGCACTTTCAACTATTACCCCATGAAAATTGGTGATCATGTTCACATTGGTGCAGGAACCGTTGTCGAAGCTGCCACCATTGGCAATAATGTCGAGATTGGCAAGAACTGCGTTATCGTCAGTCAAACTCCTCAGTATCTCGCTGAATTACTCACCTGAAACCCAAGCAATTTAGGGCAAGTTTACTATTATAAAAGACTGTGTCAGGATTGCAGATAATACCGTCATCCCCCCGAATACCGTCATTCCAACTCTTGCTCACTTTGGTGGATCTCCAGGTAAGTCTGGAACACGACATCCTTTGCGTTTGATTCACGCCGCTCCCAAGGCCATTTCATCCACGATCTACCTGAATCGACACAAGAAATGGTCGAAGCATTTACTAAACAGTATTATAATCGATTTCAGCCTCTAGATAGACAATAAGCATCCTACTAATCATACGTCAACGAGCATTGCATTTCCCAAAGAAAAAGAAGTCATTATTGATTACATCAAAACATAGCTAGACATGAGAGGGGGGAGGGGTTGAACTAGAGATGTATGCAAACGTGCCATGAAATATATGCAAATGTCGTACTTTTAAATAACTCTAATGATACCAAAGGGTCAAACGAATGGATGCGACTTATGTGCGACAAAACAAACCGTGCTGGGAGTATCACCGGCAAAACATATTGAAGTGCTTAGTCCTTCTTCTCCTCCTTGGGAGGCTCAGAAGACTCCGATGATGAGCTTTCAGCGGCACGCTTCTCATACACCTTCTGGAACAAGCCGAGCGAGGCGTTCTGAGTCTCGCTAATCTTCTCGCGAATGGTCTCAGCAGTGATTGAAGCATCTCCGGTTTGACCCTTAGCAGCAAGCTCGCGGAGTTCACCGACCAGTTTGGTAACCTTCTCCTTCTCACTGGCATCGAGCTGATCCTTGAAATCGTTCATGGCTATGATGCAAATTGAGCATTCGAATTAACGGGTAGAATGACATCTTCCACTAACCTTTCTCGGTATCAACGCAAACAGAGTCAGCTTTGTTGGCCTCCTCGATGAGGTGACGACGGGCCTTGTCGGCCTCGGCGTATTGCTCGGCATCAGCAACCATTTTTTCAATGTCCTTCTCATTGAGACCGGACGATGAAGCAATTGTCATCGATTGATCTTTGTTTGTAGCCTTGTCCTTGGCGGTGACGTGGACAATACCATCTAGTCAGCAGAGTGAGCAGAATGGTCGTGAGTATAGCAATGACACTTACCAGCATCAATGTCAAAGGTAATCTCAATCTGTGGCACACCCTTGGGAGCAGGAGGAATGCCAACCAGGTTGAAGTTTCCGAGCAACTTGTTGTCTCGCACGAGCTCACGCTCACCCTGGAAGATCTTGACCTCGATGGCAGTTTGACCATCGGCAGCAGTCGAGAACACCTGCGACTTCTTGGTAGGAATGGTAGTATTACGGTTGATGAGCTTGGTCATAATACCACCAAGGGTTTCGATACCGAGGGAGAGAGGGGTGACATCAAGAAGAAGGATGTCGGTGACATGGCCAGCAAGGACACCGCCCTGAATGGCGGCACCAATGGCAACAGCTTCGTCAGGATTGACACCCTTGCTGGGCTCACGACCGAAAATGCTCTTGACAGTGTCTTGAACCTTGGGCATACGGGACATACCACCGACGAGGATGACGTCGTTGACTTCGCTTGCTTTTACGCCAGCATCGGCGAGGGCCTTTTTGCACGGTTCGATGGTTCTCTGGACTAGTGGTTGGACAAGGGCTTCAAATTGCGAACGGTTGATCTTCATGTTGATGTGCTTGGCGCCAGCGGCATTGGCAGCAATGAAGGGAAGGTTGATCTCTGTTTGGCTGGTCGATGAAAGCTCGATCTTAGCTTTCTCGGCTGCTTCACGGACACGCTGGATGGCCATGGTTTCACCTCTGAGGTCCATGCCCTCCTCCTTCTTGAAGTGATCAAGGATATACTCGACGAGGACAATGTCGAAGTCTTCACCACCAAGGTGAGTGTCACCATTGGTGGATTTCACCTCAAAGACACCTTTCTGCATCTCAAGAATGGAGATATCAAAAGTACCACCTCCTAGATCATAGACTGCGATGACTGAATTATCAGCACGTTCAGAACCGTAAGCGAGTGCGGCGGCAGTGGGCTCATTGATGACACGAAGGACATCAAGGCCAGCAATTTGTCCAGCGTCTTTGGTTGCTTGACGTTGCGCATCATTGAAATACGCGGGAACTGTGATGACGGCATGGCTTTACTTAATTAGAGCCCAAGTCACGTTGACGAAATAGGATGTATTCACCTAATGGTCTTATTGGCATATTCCTCACCCGTAGAGCGCATCTTTGTAAGAATCATTGACGACAACTCTTCGGCTGACTGAAATGGAATGAGAAGCAATCCCTGGCGAAATACTCCTGGAACTTACAAATGTCTGCTTCTTACCACCATTTTCAACCTCAACAGCTGGTCGACCGTCAGCAGTGGACACAACCTTGAACGGCCTATATAATCATGAGAAAGAGAACGTAAGGTAGCCTTTGGAGACGGCACATACCAGTGACGCATGTCGTCTTTCACTTCCTTGTCCTTAAATTGACGACCAATCAAACGTTTGAAGGCGAAAACGGTATTATGAGAGTTGACGACGGCCTGACGTTTAGCAGGCAGACCAACGAGACGTTCACCGTGCTTCGTAAAGGCCACCACTGAAGGTGTCGTACGTGCACCCTCGGAGTTTTCAATGACTCGGGGAGTTTGACCCTCCATCATTGCAACACACGAGTTTGTTGTTCCCAAGTCAATACCAATGACAGGACCTATAGAGAACGGATGAGCAGATGCGAATTTGACGAAAGAAACGACGCGGACCATTGACTTTTGAGTTGAGGTTCCTCCTCGTGATGGAGGGAGGAATCACCTATGCGCAAGTTGGGCATACGCTGCAGAGGGAGAGAGGAGATGAACGTACTGCATAGCGGCCGGACCGTGTCGCGGTAAAACGAAGAGAACGGGCAGCGGCGAACATAGTGGTTGAGTGGAGAAAGAAAGGATGACGGCTCGAAATTTTGAAGCGCGGATTACATACACGTCGAGCCTACCCTTGCGGAAGTACCCGAGCATCCACGTGACACGCAGCGGAGCCCACAGAGCTGTTTTTTTTTTCGCAACGGGACTGGCCACGTAGGCTGAGTGGCAGCAATTACGTTAGATTACGTTCGTTGACGTTCCTGACGGCGGGCGGGGACAACCCCGACGGCGTCTGGTGGCGACGAAAACTCCCAGAAAATTGCTCTTACCGGCAAACACATATACCCGGTCTCCGTTTGGTGTCTCTACACTTATTATAATTAATAGCAATGCCTCCTGTAGTATATCTCCGCTTCTTTCTTTCTTTGATACCTGCCCAATGGCTGACATTGCATCCAAGCAAATTGGTGGAGGTTATGGAAACATTCGCGCGTCCATTGACATCGACAAGCTGAATGCCTATCTCGCAAAGAGTACCCCTGTTATCAAGGCACCTGTAGACCTTAAACAGTTCACAGTGAGAACACCATTGCTATCACATACATAACCTTGTACAAATTTAGCTCTTCAGTTTGGCCAGGTCTGCGCATTGAGGTTATATCTTGTCCACCGTATTCACTAATTGAACTGCCAGTCCAACCCCACATATTTCCTAAGGGACGTCGAGTGAGTAGCAGAATCTCTCGTATGTGAATCTAGTTCAATTACAGGTCAACAGCAACGCCCACTGGGTTCTCCGCAAAAAACCCGCTGGCCAACTGCTCTCCCAAACCGCTCATCAAGTCGAACGTGAATTCAGAGTTCTTGATGCCTTGCATAGACACAACCAAAACCCAAGCACACGACCAGACCAAAAGGTTCCCGTTCCCGAACCTATCCTCCTCTGCGAAGATGTATCTGTCATCGGCACCCCCTTTTATATCATGGAATTCCTCGAAGGACGTATCTTCATCGATTCCCGCATGCCAGATGTGTCTCCCCAGGACAGACGAGAATGGTATGCCCCCTCTGGAGTCTTATTAAACTCTAGTTTCATAGCCCTAAAAAAAACAACGGATATAGCTGGCTCTCTGCAGTCCGTTCCCTTGCAGCCCTTTCATCTATCGACCCAGCCAGCATCGGCCTCTCCAATTTCGGTCCCCCGACCGACTACTTCCCCCGCCAAATCAAATCCCTCTCCCGCGTCTCCGCCGCCCAAGCCGCCGCCGTCGACGTCGAAACCCACCAACCGGTCGGCAACATCCCATTATACGACGAGCTCCTCAACTGGTACCGCAACAACCTACCTGACGAATCGAAACTCGGTCGTCGAATCGTTCATGGGGACTACAAACTCGACAACATGATCTTCCACCCCACCGAGAACCGCGTCATTGGTATTCTGGATTGGGAATTAAGTACACTGGGTAGTCCTGTAAGTTTTTGTTTACAGGTTACATGAAACTTTTCTGATATGTCTCTAGCTGAGTGATTTTGCCAACTTTACCATGCCCTGGAGTATAGACCCCAAAGACTTGCCCTTCAGTGCAACGCCCTCCACCATGCGGGCGTTCAAGAACACAACCGAGGGCATTCCCATTCCAATAGATGACCTTGAACGTGAATACTCCCGGCTCCTCAAACAACCACATCCAATTCCAGAGTTGGTGTTCGCTCGCAGTTGGAATCTCTTTCGCGTAACTCTTTCATACCTTCTTATTTACACTAATCCTTACTGATGAATTCATAGGGAGCAATCATAACACAAGGCATCGCAGCCCGCTACGCCAGACGCCAAGCCACCTCTGAACACGCCCACCTGCATGCCAAAACCTTCCATATCTTCGGCAAGTTGGCTCAAAGAGTGCTTGAAGATGCCGGGATCACAGTGACATCCAAAGCCAGACTGTAGTCTATTAGATATTACTGTACATCAAGTAGAGGATATATTGGCAAATCAATGAAGGAGGTCAAATGCCGATCCACGGAAACTATGTAGACTCCTAACGCAAGCGTTATCTGATGAAGTTGGCTCTTCCTCTAAGATATGTATGTGAAAGACTCCCATCCCCCCTTTCTGTCACCTTTTCCTTCTCTACATTCTCTGGTTCCCCCCTCCCCTCCTTCCCCATCATCTCCGGCCCCTTTCGCGTACTTCACGATCAGGTGGAGTCAAAATATTCATAATGGCGTTCCACAAGCTATTGGCATTAAGCTCGCTCGTCCCTTCTATCATCGCCTGATCAGCTACTTTCGCCAGCTTGAGCGCTTCTTCTGTGTCTCTTCTTGCAACAATACTACTCGGTGGCGGATTCTCGAGTTTATCCCCCAACGCCCATGCATAGCCCCATACTGACGATTGAGGCTCCCGTATCCTAATCTGACTTCCGCTCGGACTATTACTGCCATCGCTGGACGCACCAAATCGTTTCCTAGATTCCTTCTCTATAAGCTCAAGTTTCTTCTTCCGCGTCTTCTCGACGGATTTATACGTTTGGGCAAATCTCTTTCGAAAAACAGCTTCGTTTTCAACGTAACGTTTTAAAATTCGTTCAGAAAGGATTCCGATGAGAGCATCCGGTACCATGAGGGCGTCCAAATCTGATTCAGGTTCCAGAGGTCTAATCACGCCCTGAGTCGATATCCTCTCCCGTATCATCTCGAAGGCCTTTGGATCCTATTCAAATCCAAGCTGAGTCCCAATTCGGATCAGAAACAGGATTGCCAAACTAACCTTGATGCTCTCGTATATTGTTATTTCTCCTGCAAATTGTTCTCGTGGGCTCAGCACCTCAATTATACCACTCGTTACTTTGTCATCTTGCACTATGACCTCTGACATTCCGGTTTTCCGACGAAACATACGATTCATCTGAGTAACCTTAATCGACATTGTACGACGGATTGATTGCTTTCTCCTGACTGAAGACACACTGCTGGGAGGAGTAAGAGCAGACCCATGTACACTCACAGGAGCGCTCAAAGATGATGCATGTCTGTCACCCATCGTAGATGGATGAAGACCATTGGGTGATCCCTCCGGCGAACTTGAACGCGGAATAGTAGGCAAGGAGTTGACTCTAGTCAATTTAATATCTGACGAATCACTGGTAGAAACAGGAGAAGTCAGGGGCATGCCTGTTACAAACTTGATGAAAGAAGCTATCGCCCGGAAGCAATACTTGGCCGGCGTTGAAAAAGAGAACAAAACAGGCAAGACATGGCAAGTTCCTGAAAACGTATTCATAATCGTCTAACAAGTCTAATATACTCACCATCATAGACTTGGAGCTGCACCGAACTCGGATTGGGAAAACGTTTTTCAATGTCTTTTAATGTTGGATATAGATTTCGAGCTGATTCCTTGACTGGGTACTTGTCTGGGTAGGCCGCTTTATGTGCTCTGCATCTTGTGTTAGAGACTTTTCGGCGTCGGCCAAAACGCATATGTGGCTTACGTATAAATAATCTCATCTCGCAGCACCTCTTTATCACCAGCAATAAAGAATAACGGTGGAAGACCACCTAAATAGCCAAGTGCTGGACTGACAAGAGGGTGCGCCAACAAATTATTCTGCGCGTAGAAATGGACCTGCTTATCGACCCGGAAATCTTCTCCTTCTTCTCCTTTGAGCATAATAACTTGAGGCCCGCTTTCACCGACAGGCGAACGTGGCAAAGCCCCACCCACACCCACAGGCAGGTCCTGGGCTAGAACGGATGGGGCTTCCACTGACGGAATTATAGGCTCCTCGCTCTTCGAATGGTTCGGCTGCTGGTCTAGATGACCCATGAGAGCACGCCGCACCTTCTGCCGCAATGACTCATGAAAACGCACAGACTCGTCGCGGGAAGGTGGCGGCCATAGAATACTGGGCTTGTGCAGCGATAGCCCAGTGCCTGGTAATATGTCCTAGAGAGACATAAATAAACAAGCAGATGAACATGAGGCATTCACCAACCGTGGCAGTGTTGGTATGTATACTCGGGAAGGAGTGCGTTAAATCACACCAAGGAGAGATCAAGACTGCTCCCGCAGGGAGCGGCAATCCTGCATCTCGCATGACTTGAAGCAGAGCTAAACACATGCCTCCACCCGCAGAATCACCTGCGAGAACAATATGTGCCGGATTTATGGCGGAATGTTTAGCATCAGGAGGCGGCTGTATTAAATAAAGGTCTATAAAAACTGGTCAGCTCATTCGCTTGTAAGTGGCTTCCAACTGACAGGCAGCAAGACAATCATGGAGACCACAAGGGAAAGGGTATTGTGGCGCAAGGCGATAGTTGACAGCTAAGGAATCCAATACATCTTCAGCAGAGATCATGCTTTCAACTTCGAAAGGCTCACCAAATACACGACCATTGGTCTTACGTGCATGACGTTGTATGCTGTATCTAAAAGCAGTATAAGCTGTTACTCGAGCAAAGGCGGCGTTCATAATACCTTTCTTGATCCACACTCCCAAAATAATAACCACCTGATAGAGCGATTCATGAGTGTAAACACGAGGTGAATCGTTCAAGCCATACCACCATGCATGTACAAAATACATCGCATGTCGTCCATATACTTCTCGTATGTACCATTGCTCTCGCCATTAGTTGAAACGTTCTGGTCTTGAGGAGGCTGAGTCGACTGTTCCTGTTGTGTCTTGCGACGTTTCTTTGCCTCGCGCCAATCCTTTTTGGCTGTTATCCACTGAGCATTAACGCTTGTGGTGGAAAGATTAGCCCAAGCCCCTAAGGCAAATTGAGTTAGAACATACCCTTTGATAGTACGAGCCTGCCACCATTTAAAGCCACCTACAACTTCCCTCGCCTTATCTTCGCCGCCCAAAGCTTTCACGAGGTATATTGCTGCCTCTTCGCAGCTTGTCAAGGGCACTACTACCCTAACGAGATGTGTTGAAAGAGAAGAAGGTGTCTGAGTGTTCGAGAATCCTGATGGTGGCGAGCATAAGGCTGGTGGTAATTTACATAGCTCTCGAACACATGCGAACCTTGGAGCTCCTCCACTGTGTGGCTTTGAAAGATTGATAAGATGACAGTGTCGATCTCTGAATAAACACTCACAACGTTGATTCATGCATGAAGGACTAATCTGTTGTAAGCTAATCAGATGAGGCGTACACACAATAGACTTGCCTTGATAAGGTGGAAGACTTCATCGTAGAGAACTTCGTCCTGCCGGGCCAGCCGGTCTGAACCTAGAGACTCTTTATCCTTCACTCGGTCGAAATAGTGTTTGACAAGGGTGTAAAGTAAGACAGGGCCGGCTTTCAGCCCCATATCCCGAGTGAGTGAGTTGGAGAGCATGATGGGCGATGCAGAGTGCAACCCGCGGGCATGTATGAGGCGGGGTTCAACAGCCGTCACTCCGGCTCTGATATATCATAAAACTACAAAAATAAGTAACATGACACGCGAAAAGGAACAGCCATTACACGGGGCAGGGGATCAATGTGCTGTAGCATGCTGAATATTTCACATACAGCTGTACAAGAGCGTGAAGTATGTACCAGCTGCTGATCCGGTAGTATTATATATGTTTGGTAATTTCAAATTCTCTCAACGGAAGGATAAATTAAGTCTCCAATCACAGACAGCAATCGTGATGCGGGTAGGATGTCCATCAGCCTAGAATCTACAACGACGCCGATCACTTTATGGACGTGTGCATCTGAGGCTACGAGGGAACGTGAATAGTCGAGGAGATCTCATTGGAATAAAGCTTCAAAGGGAAAATGCTTCTTAGACGAAAACGGCATACAATGAAGATTTACAGCCGTACGCAGGCATATATCACCAATACGTATTCTGAAATTGAGAGAAACAGTGCGCCTGTTGGACCATTTAACTGAACAATACTCGATTTTAAGCACCGTATTATTTTCAATGTTTCTGCATACTTCCATTTCATGCGCTCTAGCTTAAGGAATCTGCTTTCCGGCTCTAATTGCCTTCGCAGCCTCACTCTGAGCTTCATTCCTTAGATAACGCCCATATATCTGACCATAATGTTCCTTATCCTATCCAAAAGGTCAGTCGAACCTTTATAAGGCTTATATTGATTGAAAGGCTCACGCTCTCCGTCTTCAACAGACTTGGTCTCTCAGTCACCGCCTTGGCATATTTCGTCCAAGCTTCTCCAGCTTGACTCCTACTATATCCTCTGTTCTCAGTGATAACCCAGTCTCTTACAATCCAAGGCGCCACAGCAACGTCAACGACCCCAAATTGCTCCCCAAAGAAGTATGGACCTTTAGCTTGTGCCATCAACTTCTTCTGAGCCTCAATTAGATCATTGCGTGCTTGTTCTTGTTTCTCCGGTTCTTGCGCTTGTAAAAGACGATGAAATGCCGGAACATAATTCTTGGTGATATGGTCCACCCAAATTCTAGCCACAGCCCGATCGTATGGTTCCTCCGGGAACAGACTGGGCTTGACCGTAGGATAGGCTTCCTCCAAAAATTCCAGCAGGACGAGTGATTCATACAATGCCTTTCCTTTGTATTCGACAGCCGGTACGAGACCTTTAGGGTTGATAGCTTTTGATTTGTGGCGCATATAGTCAGCATAAGTACCCGATAACCACTTGAAACGAACCAAGGAAGTGTTTCTCCTTCTTGTAAGGATTAACTTCTTTGTACTGGTACGGAATTCCCCTTTCCTCAAGAGCGATCCAAATCCTTTGGACGAAGGGACAAAACTAGACATCCACCTTAAGCGATTGATGGAATACACTGATACACCGATGACGCACCCAACCAGACCAGAGTGTAATCTCTTGAGGAGCCTGATGTTTCGCTACAGTCTCACTCGCAACACCCGTCGCGACGGGATGGATTTGTGCATCTGGGATAGACATGGCTTCGAGGTGAGTAGAAAAGTCCAAGTGTGAGATCTCACGTCATGGGTTGATATACTTGGGTGGGAGTCTTGTATCTGAGTAACGAATGGCGTATATCACCAATTACTAATCTCTGAGTGTGGTGGTGTATTAAATGTGTTGCGAGGATAATATAAGAATAGCTCCCAGTTAGTTAGCCCCGGCCGGTTATCCTCAGGTGATCGCAAAAAAAGTGATCTTTGCGGATGAATTGATGACATTGGAGGCAATAATATAGTTGCAAGTGTATAAATATCATGTCAGTACCTACTATCTTTCAATAAACAAACGTAATAGTATGAGGGAACAAATGCCTAATAAGACTCACAAGCAAAATTGACATTTATCACGGAAGGACAAGTACACTCATCAATCCATCCTTTCTCACTTCCGCTCCAAGATTCCCAGAGTTTGGATCCATCTCACTTCCAGACTTCCGATCTCGACGAATGTCGACAATATTCACAATATCTCCTTCACCACCTCCCGTAGAACCTTCCGCAGTACGCTGAGCTTGCGTGGCAGAAGAAGAGGAAATCAACTTCCTCCTGTTAAACACCTTCAACTTGGGTAGCTGCACATGCCCACATTCCATAGGAATCAACCTCCAAGTAATCTTCTCTTCCGCACCAGGTAATAAAATTGGGATTCTCCCACTTTTCAGTCCAGAGACAACGAAAGCGTCCTCCACGTCAGTCTCCAGTTGACAAAGCACATTCGCTGATAATGTAGGATGATAATTGCGAATAGAGAGATTAAGTTCAAGAGGAACATGAAGTTTCGCAATGGGGGAAACATCCAAGAGAGCCACCACATCTTCTTGGGGTGGGTTTAATGATGGAATTAGAATTCGCGTTATGGAAAGGTGTTGATTGCGTTCTCCATTCTCAAATATTCTATATTAGTAAAGATGAGTCCGTGTGTAAGTTTCAAACGAGGCTGGAATGACAGACCTCCTCCAATGGATTGTATATTGGCCTGGCGACAGCGAACTACTTTCTGATTCGTTCTCACTTGTTGGAACGAGAAAACGGCTTGAAATATTAAATCCATCTTCAGACAGAAATTCTACCACGACCAGCTCAATGAACTTTCAAAGATAAATATGGACGAGACAGCTCACCTCCTGGAAAGAGATCATCATCTTCCGTCTCAAGCGAAGAGTCGAGTAGTCCCGCCCTTGCATCGTGCTTCACCAAATATCATTCATACAACGCAAAAAAGTCAAAAGTAAATCCAATACTCACGTCATTTTCAAACCCGACATGTTCCACGTAGACGGGCCACGGCCCTGCGACATTGATATCTGTGATAACCATTACTTCCATCCCTCTCCCACCATCCTCATAATCTTCATCATAAGACATTAAATCCGATACAGTATTCCACTCCTTCAGATCATGCTGATATGTGACATCTTGTGTAACTTTGAAGGTTTCCAACGTTGGCACTATAATCGTCTGTAATTTCTCCGTGACATTGACGGCCTGAGAATCCTGGCCATCATCATCAGGTACTCTTATTTGTACAGAGATGTCAAGGACTCTGTCCCCAGGAGCGCCACTGCCAAGAAGCTCCAATGTTTTGGATACGGAGTCACCAGGTTTGATGATACCACACTCAGCACCTTTAATCAGACTCGAGGATTGTTCGTCTTCGAAGCTTATTTGATTCACTAAAGCGGAACAAAATTAGTCCTTCATTCAATCGCGACGTATACCACTTACCAGCCCCATCAGCATCCGTAGGTTGTAGCAAAATATCAACCTTAACAACCAAATCCGTACTGTCCGTATTTTTAATCTCAATTATAATGGGATAGCTTTCATCCACGAGTGCTGGAGCATCATGCCGAAGAGAGACGTCAACTTGGTGAGATCGGGATTTGACGCTGAACGAAGAGGTCAGAAAGCCAGACGTCTGACTTGGAATAGTACCAACGTCGTTAAAGAATATTGATCACGTTTAACGCTAATAAATCGCGGCGGGTTGATGGATGATAACCATTTTCCAAACGAAGGTCGTCCATAGCGTCCCGCACAGGGCTGTAAAGGAATCTCAACCTTCCAAGCGTTCAATTCAAGCGTTAAGACCAGTTTCGAGACCTGTATGAATACAAATTAACTTGGATGGTCATCTAGGCCAGATGAATCATGCCTTGAACACAGTGGGAACATCTGAAGATATCGTCCCAGCGACCACGATAATACTTCCAACACCCCATCGTAGATTTGCGTTGACTTCAACAGGTTCTTGAGGTATTATACAGCCGACATTTATCAGCTGCACCGGCTCCGCCTTTTCGCTTTGCATTTCCGGCGAACGGCGAATCGTAACGGCTGGTGAATCGTTTTCATCTCCTAGGTAAACCGCTAACGATGAAATCGGTAATGAAGATATTGAAACTGAAGTTGGTGCAGACAATGAAATCTGAAATGCAGCGGCTTCTCCGACTTTGACGCTTGGGGACCAGAACACGGTATCTGTATTTACTAGAATCAAGACATGTCAGCTGATAAAGAATTGATGCTATCTACCGTTGAATAACTCACGTAGAGGTTTGGCATCGGCAAGATCAACCACAAACGGGGTATCTGGGGATTTTGGTACAGTACTCTATCACAACAATAGATAAGGTTATGAAGAAGATACTGGCAAGGAAATAATACCTCTAAGACAGCGATGACATCCTCTTCCAAAGTCGTCGAGTCTTCTTCATCGGGAGAATCTGATTAAGCAAATTCAACTTATAGATCTCCCGTATTAGGGCAAGCACGTACCATGGCCCATCATTTCCAACAACAAACGCATACTCAGTTCAACGTCTCCGAGCTGTTTAGCACAAGAATACCAGGTTGTCAAAAGTGGCCTTAACATCGATCCCCAATGTTCTTTGCGATAAGTCCTGGCAATTCTTTCAAAGAATCTATCTAAAATTTTCAGTTATTTTCCCATTGCACTTCCATTTGTGTGGACTTACCGAATGGCCATTTCAAACTGTCCAGAGTCGTAATACGTCTGAGCGATACGATACGCGATCAAAAGTGCTAGACGACCTTGCCCGTTGTTGGCGGCATCACCAGGATTGTATTTCTTGAAGAGTTCGTATGCTTTCGTATAGAGCTGAAAGAACAATCAGACCATTTCTCTTTCCGAGCTGTATGTGGAACGTCACCTCCAGTATGATAGCATTGTGATCAACCTTCTTTTCATTCGTAAATCCAGGTGATAACGCAGTTGGTTGACCATTTTGCTGTGGAACATCAGTTGACTGCGGTTATAATGATATTCAGAAGGTATTGGAATACCTCAGCCTCCAATGCAGCTTGAAATTTCACCCTCCTCATCTCCGTACATCTCGCACCAGCATAATAATAGTAACCCGGATGTTGGAGATAATGGCTGGGATTAAGTCCCGCATTCCTTGGATCAACATCAATGCCAGGTATTCGTTGTCCACTTGAAAGGGTGCCGGCTGCGAGAACTTGAGGTTTATGCACAGGGATAACAAGAGTAGATCGTGTTCCTTGTTCCAGCAATTCCGCAAGAAGACGGTTCCTGGAAATGAATATCGCGCTTGGCCTCTTTTCCATGAAAAATCAATTTAAACTCACTGTCGGGCAGTCCAGCTCCAAAATTCGTAAGTCTCCTCGCCTATACCCCATCCTCTTGAAAAATCACCAAACTTGCGTATGTGGGTCGAATGATGGGATAGTGCCAGACTAGTTTCATTGTTGTACAGGTAGAGTTTGGTAATCTGTCGCGTTGCGTTTTTGAGTACAATCCTCAAATTCGGTGAACTTTATACCTTGATATTGATGGTGTCTGCGAGGACTTTGGCTTCTGCCCATCGCTTCGTGCGTGGAGGTAAGATGGCAGGGGACCCGAACATGATTACAAGCACGTCATACGCATCCTGATAATGCCTACAATTAAGTCAGAATCTTACCCAGGTACAAAAACGGAACAAAACTCACTTCAAGGCAACTTCATACTCTCCTCTAAACTCTGCAAAGCAAGCCATCTTATACTCGTAACGTACTGTCCATCCTTCCGGTCGAAGTGGCCTGGCAATATTCCCGATAGGAAGATTAGCATAAGACGACACAGTGGTCGAATGCCTATTACGTTTCCTGCGAACTCGTTTCGAGTGCGAAGTGTAGTAATCCAGAGCAGGTTCATAAAGCGCCTGAGACAAACTGTAGGTGGCGATAAAATACAATATATAGCCAGTTTGCTCGGACGTACCTCTTCACGAATTCACCTAATTCTGACTGACTTACTGGGCTCAGCACAAAGAGAGCTGCACGAGAGTCCAATCCACTATGTCGCCTGATGAACGTCAATCTTGCGTCCAACGCTGGGTCATCTATATTGCTACATTGAGACGGGCTCATCCACAAAACACATAACTCACCCAACATTCTTCGACTAGCCAACAACACGACCGTCAACTTGACATTTCTATCATTGTTTGCCTTCTTCCTATTCGCAATCTCACCCGAAAGTTCTGTGTCGCATCTCCTCTCTTCCGCCTCTCTCTCTCTTTCTCTATCCACGTCAGGACCTTCCAATGGTGATTTCGAAATTTGCTGAGGGTGTTCATACAACCTCAGAAACATTACAAACACCGACGGAACGAGTGTTGTGTGTTTGCGTATCCATATGGGCGCGATGAGTCCATCAGGATGTAGTGGTGAACTCGGAGTCAGAGGTGACAGAGACGAGTGCGAAGAAGCGTATTGCGGGTCTTCTGGTGATACCAACTTTCTTGGTGGAAATCTGACTTCCTTATCGACCAAGATGACATGAAACGACTTTGATTTGTCTGGCTGCCAGATTGCGATTTTTCGTTGAGCGGTGAGAGCGTCTCGCAGTCTAACAACGAGGGTGTAGAAGGGGTCGGGTGGTTGAGACTGGGGAACGTCAAGCCCAGCGACGAACATTACAGGGGCGAGCTGGGCGAGCAGCTCTGGAGGATAAGAATTCATGGTTATGAAGGGAGAAGAGGTGATAGCAATCTACTGCAAATATCTGCACTACGTCATTTCCCGACTCTCAGTACATCTCCAGACTCATCCCGTCGTGAATTTCGTAGTCGGACAGCGTGATGTGGTCCTTGTAGATTGTATACCTGTCTCTCCCACATAATATCAATACAATCCACTGCAGATCTCCGGCACACACCATTTCTTCAGCACAATCTTCTTGGAGTCTGTCCCCGTCTGTGCAGCAATCAACTTTTTCAAATCTCCTACCGTGTCGTCCGGACTGCATTTGACGCGCACTGCAAGCCGATTCGTCAAGGCGGGCACCACAAGACATCTACGGAGAAGGCCTCACCTTTCCGACCCAGACGGTCATTTGCGATAATCTGCAAACGAATCGTCAACAGACGCGGGCACATCAATATTAGAAGCCTGCCTCGATGAGAGCCATAGCCTAACGAGAGATAATAGTGGTAGTATAATGAAAGCTGTTTGATTTTGTTACTATGTACTTCCATATTAGGGGTATGATACACTAGAAAACAGAAAACGGAACCCAAGCCTAAGAAAATCCAAGAATTAGAAAATCATGAATACGTCGTCGAGTCCCGTAGACGCCACCGTCTCAAAGGGCCCCACCACCACAGAGATTGCGGTCTTGCATCAGGTTCAATAACAGGGGAGTTCGGCGGTGTCGTCTCGGGAGAGGTCTTGATTCTGCTATGTACAGACTCCCGGTCTTCATCCTCTTCTCTATACTGGCGCTCTTCCTCTCGCCGTCGCCCTGATCGTCGGGAAATGCTTCTGCTGCGCTCCACCTCTTCCTCCTCGCTCGTGGGGTGATCTACAACATCACCGTCGTCATTCGTCTCCCGACTGCGAGATCGCCGATTCCGCCTCCACTGAGTCGCATCGTACATCTCATACTCGCTCCTTTCATTATCCCCTTCCCAATCAGTGTGAGGATATCTCCTCACACTATCTTGATTTAATGGCGCCGCTGTCCGTATAAGGTTACCAACTCCCCAAGTAGTTCTTGATGTATCCGAAATCCCATTTCTCTGTATTTCTCGTATCCGCTCGACGCGCTCAGCGGTCTGTTTTTGTGCAGCAATTAAATGTGCACGTCGAACGCTGGCATAAATCCGACGAATGACATGTGGTACTAGTGGGGGATCTGTACCAATTGTCGATGATGCGGAAGTAGTTCTCGAGGGTGAAACGGGTGGTGAATCGCCCGAGGAAGTCCTGCGTGGCGGTCGTCTACGAGTCTGAGACGACTGACCAGACATGGGTTCAATGGCACTTGCATCCCTCCCGAAAGCTCCCGTAACTTCCCGCCACACCTTCTTAGCCCGTTTCTTCGTTTCTTGTCTCCGCTCTTTAGCTTCTTTTCGTCGGTTCTCTCTCTTGGCTTCTCTTCTGAGTTTCTCTTCAAGGTCATCATCTCCTCCCAATCCAATTCCACTGCCAGCACCGACCCACCACCACCAACCGAGAAAACTTTGCCATAGAACAACGGCCCACATGAGGCTTTGTAGCCAAGCAATTTTCTGTTCTCCACGATGAACGTAGATAAAATTGAGAGCAGTCGAAGTGAGAGCGAGACTCAACGCTGCGCATCCAAAGACGGCTGTTCCTCCGTCTGTTCGCCATGCCTGCTTTCTGTTGATGAGAATGCCCCAGATAAAGAGCGCAATAGTGAAGAGAAGGGATAGGGTGGCATTGCAGACGTTTCTGACAGCAGATGCAACATGCGCAACGCTCTCGTCCGGATTGATTGGAAGGAGTTGCATAATGGCGGCTACTATGGCCATGGGACCTTTGCAAGGAGATGAACAAGAACGAGCTGCTTGTAAACAGAGGATGCTTACCAAGAAGTGCGAAGATGAGTTGTTTCTCGAGACGAGAGGGGTACAAGAGTGTTAGGAATTGGATATGTGTGATCTGAAAGCCTATGAAAACGAGGAGACATTGGGAAAAATAATAAACAGACCTGGATAAGTCCAGAGGTGGAAGCAGTCATGACAAGCCAGGTTGCTCTCTCAGCAACAGTCCATTCAGTTGGATTGTCCTCGATATCCGGCGGTACATCAACAGCAAGATAACTCAACATGTAAGGCCAAATCCGGCTTTCTTCACGACTGGCAGATAGAACCACATGAATAGTCGCAATTAGGGAAATCAGTAGCGTCGTAACTCCAGAAAGCTGAAGCACGTAGTTGACAGGCGCAAGAGGCCAGTGATATTGCGCGGTGAACATAAGATGGATAAATAGGACAGCCGTAAGCGTTAGGACAATTCCAGTAAGGAGGATTTGGACGGGCAGGGAACGAGCAAAAGGCGGTCGAAATTCGAGATAGGGATCACTCGTGTAACTAATTTCGAGGCTTTCGTGAGCCAGACTAGGGAAAATAGAGGAGAATATACGCACTTGTCTGAAATGACCGCATCTCCAGCTAACACAAGCGAAGCCAGCAGCAGGACGGATGCCAATGCGCGGATATGTCGATTCTTCATCGAAATGAGGGAATGCAGGGAACATGGGCCAAGCTTATGTAAGTACGCGGAAGGTCGTGCGGTCGAGTTAAGCACTCAGTTCGGGATCTTCAAATTCTGAAGCCTCGTTTCAGTCGTCCAACCGCTCTTGGTGGCCTCTCTGGACTGACTGACTCCTGGATAAGATCAGAAGGATGGACGGAGATCCGACAGCAACAAGTCCAATGGCAGCGGATGCAAACGTCAACGGTGGCCGCTGCCTGATTTGAACGCGTAGCACTCGCAGTCGAGTACTGCCACGTCGTTCCTCGTCGCATTTCTAAGCAAGAAAAAATTGTGGGCATCTATCTTTCCCTATTTACCAAATCTGAGTTGACTTGCCTCTGCTCTTTTGTAGATGGCGGCCTTGGAGTGGTCGTGGAAGATGCGCCACCGAACCTTGAACCTCAATACTAGATACAACATATTCTTAGGTGTGCGCATTTGCGTGCTTATTCCCTCTTGAGGCACTCAGTTTTTAACAGCAGAAGCGGCCTGGCATCGCCTCCATGATACCGGTTATTGGAAACTATTGCCCCCTCCAGACATCGTCGAGCAATATCTGGCAGGATTACAAGCAATCCCAAGTCTGAACCGCACCTTTTTCCCAGAGATAGATGTGCGCGTCCTTCCTGCCGTACCATTGATTTACTAATGGTGCTGCTGCCAGGTGCGGCCGGAAGGCTTTGAGTACAGGCTCATCCCTCTCAAACCCATGGTGGCGGGCTGGCGGATTTGTAGAAACCGCGACGGTTCCGGTTCTGGCAATACTGCCGCTGGCTACGATATTTACACATACCCTTTCAAAGACTTCCCGCCTGTGCGCTGCCACATTCATCCCAAGTTTGCCATTTGCGAACTTGGCAGGTATATGCACTCGCTGCGAGTTACCCCTGATGAGTATAAACGCCTCGAAGACATGTTGCAAGAGTACTGGCAAACTGTCGTAGGTTCAAGCAACCTGTATGCTGCTTGGTCCAGTGCAGTGCCACCTTTATCCCCGCTATCTTCGTTCAAGAGTGAATCAGATCCCAGTTGGATGCAAAGATAGCGGTGACGATGATGATGACAGTGATGATGCTGACAGCGATGGCAGTGGCAGTGATGGCAGTGGTGGCACCAGGTCAACCAAGACAAACCCTCGCCGCCTATATGGTGCAAAGCGGCGTGGAGAAGACCATTCACCCTCTCCGACCTCTAAAAAGGTGGCACGGAAACACGAGAACTACGAGTCGAGAGGGTCAAAACTCTCTTCCAAGACTCTTGTTGATCACAACCATACTGAAGGAAAGGGAGCCTGGACTTCAGGGAGTCTGGCAACCTGGGCGCAATCTGTTGCAGACTTGCAGCCTTGCATGGGAGACTGAACACATTGTGGCCGGGGTGATGATGTTCTTGACGAGTTGCCAGACGGGATTATTGTTGAAGATTCTGGGGGTGGGGATGATGTTCTTACCGCAGCGAGTGTGATACTTCCAGCTTCAATCAACGGAGATTTCTCCTCAACCTTCAGTCGATGTGATGATAGCTTATGAGGATGATAAGTATTCGGGTGTATTTGAGGCACTCCTCGATTTCGGAACCACTCATCATATTTTTTTTGCATATACGTCAGATATATGAAGCACAACTACAAGTTTAGAATCCAATACATTTAGTACAGCGGTAGCTTCGATTTCATATCAATTACACTCCGCTTTCGATCAAATACCCCTCCTCGTACTCCTCACATCGATACTTTCGGCTTCTTCATTCGTCTTGATAGCATCGAATACAATTCCAAGCGTGAGCCACCAGAACGATTTTGCACCAAATGTTCCCTTCCGCATCTCCACAAGTGAAATATTCCAAGCCGCCCAAGCAAATTTCAAATAATCCCCCGGAGGTCTCTCCTCATCACCCTCCAAAAGGTTCCTAACTCTGCGAGACTCGAATTCCGTCAACTCTTTCATCTTCGAAATCTTCTCTTTACGCAGGTGCTGTTGTGACGTTTTCTGTGTGATTGTCCCAACGATGAGCTCATCCTCGGATAGTGGCTTATACAGCCTATTCGTTAAGCTGCATTTCAGCGCAATGGAGTTGAGCTCCCTGGCGAACACTTTGAAACATTTTTCAATGCGTTCCGCCATGAGAGTATCCACAGGATCACGGGGATTTGAATATCTCTTGATGAAAGGATCGAGTGCCCTGCAGATAAGGGAAATAGCAGAGTCGTTGGTACTCAAACAGGAGAATTCCTCAGCAAGACTTTCAATTTGCCGAGCAGCAGTTTGCATCGGTCGCCCACGACGATTTTTCGGAACAACAACAGGTTCATGAGCCTTGAGATCGATCGCTCGAGTGAGCTTTCCGAGTGCCGTCTGGCTTTTATAATACCTCCCACCCTGACTCAACACATTCTCAAGAGTCTCCGGGGCCAACCAATCCGGCTTTGGCATCCTTGGTCTCGGTATATGATCCTGATTGACTGGTCGTCCAGTCTTTGGATAGTCGACAGCATCACTGTGTAACTTCGCGAGAACCAGGCAGTCAGGATCGGTGATGTCGCGCTTTTGGTCGGCGATGATGAGCCAGTTCGTTGCGACAACACCAATTACCTAGCTGTTGCTTAGCAAATAGCATTCCGGAGGACCTCGCTAGCAAGGGACTTACATCTGATACAATATATTGCATGACGAAATCAGCCACGTCCTTCATAGTGCATGGCCACTCTGTCAGCTGCTTCTCAGCAGCCTCATAGTTCGCTGGCTCATATGTTTTCTCCGGAGTAAAGTAGGGATGATCCCTGAGGGGGATAATGTTATACGGGTCTCCATCGAGGTCACCACCACCAAGACATGATGGGAGAGGACGATCGCCTATTGTGTAATAAACTAAGTAAAGAAACTAATACTAAAAGTTACAAGCGAACTTCACCTTTGACACTGAATACGACGGTATTGGGCAGTGACTCTCGAGCAAACGGAGAACCCTGGCGAGGACCTCCAATGGCCATGGCCAATTGGACGTCACCTGGATGAATGGTGGGTGATCTCGAGATGAGGACGGGCCCTTCCAAATAGAAAGAACCCTTCTCTGGATGTTTGATACATACGAAAACTTCATCTTTCTTGAGATAACCATGAGTGTCGGCAACGCCGACTAAAGTCCAAGCGTTGGGAATTGGTATCCGTGCTTTATATTTCAAATCACGGAGGACGTGATATACACCTAATCGCAGGGGTTGATCAAACAGTGGATCACGGGCGAGGTCATCCAAGTCGAGTTTGGATAGATTGGCCATGGTAGACGGTATTCTGAAAGATAAACCAAGACCATGCACCTGCAAAAGATGGGAGGCGGAGGACAAACGCTCCATTGCCTGTTGGGTGCCTCGAACAGCCTCGTCCTGGAAACTTTGGAAAACTTTGTGTTCAACACCGAGGCCCTCGAGAATCATAATAAGAAAGCGGTTGAGGTAATATGGAGTGGGTTGGTCGATGGCTCGCGACACTTCAATTTCGTTGGAATCTGGCGCATCGAACTTGATCATCGAATCACGAAGGGATAGGGTATTCGATCCATTAAGTCGATAGTCCACTGAGATCATTCCTTTGGATCCTTCATGTCGAATTTGATATGCTCGAGGAAAATCACTTCGGTCCCGTTTGCGGGCGATGCGGTGCCATATGTCTTGCGCCAGGTCTGCAGACATGTCACCCGAGCCGTCGGTGAAGGTATATTGTCCATCAGGTGTCGTTATGTCTTTCTTGATCAGAATCTCATCAACTTCGACAATCGCAGCGTCGGTTGCTGAGAAAGCCTGAGATACACGGGCTCCAAACCTAGCAGGACAATATCCAAGGGTACGGTCATATGCGAGGTCTCGGAAATTGCCCAAACTCTCAATGATCTTTCCCGCGTTGACGATCCCATGTTTCGGGTCTCTAAAAGCCTTGACAAACCTTACAAGGCGATTGTATCAGCTGATGCAAATGCGCACAGCGAAAAAATCTCACCATACGGAATGTTCCCTCAGCGCGGACTGAGAATACGCGAGAAACCTAAACCTGCGACCGGCGATCACCAAACCTTCGTGCATGAAGGGTCCGACCCTCCTCCGAATAAACTCTTCATCGTCAACGTCCTTGTCAGAGCGATATTGAAGGTTATTCTCATCTCGAAATTCCACCCTTAGAAAATTCTCGTGATTAGCCTTGCTGTAGCGACGAAGAACTCGATTCGACTTGTCGATGTATGGTCCGTTCAGGAAAATGGACGTCGGGCTGATCGTAACCTGCAGCGAATAGTAGTAACTTGCATCATTTAGAATTTCTGACTCGATATCATCTTGTTTACTAAATTCCTCCGCGAAGGAATGAAAATAAGATGATATGTTCGTCATACTGTCTGTAAGAAGGAACTCCTTGGCATGTGGACCAAATTCCTTGACCAGTTTCGCCGTATAGTGCTTGCCATGCGACTCGAGCACTTTTTTGATCGGCGGAACGAGTTCAAGGATTTCGGCGGGATCAACGTAAAGGTTTCTAAGGAGTGCTTCGATCTGAAAGGCTATACTCCAGTCAAATTGCCGTATGTTTATGGCCATGGCCTGCAACCGGGCCGGGGAGAAAAGAGCTCGCCGTTCAACCCGTACTGCATGAGATTTGACGATGTTACGAAGATTCGCAGCGTCGGATAATTGAGCAAAGGCATTGACTGCAGCGGGTGAAAATAACACCAATCGCATCGCAAGTGAGGTGAACGGAATGGCCAGGGTGTTATTCACAATGCCCGATAAATTGTCGAGCCTTGTAAATGGGCCTTTTCTCTTTTCGCCTTGGATAGCTACAGGACGATGAAAGAAAAAGGGGGGGATCTCTAGCTGTAGAAAAATAACCGCATCAAGTGCAGATTGGTGCGATGATATATGGAGAATGGACGACGGACGTATTGCGATAACATACTCTGATGTTCCGGGATACGCCTCCTTCACGACGACGTTCAATTCCCTGCGGGACGAATCAAAGCGCAGAAAAGCATTCTGTGAAGCTTCTGCCTCTATAGAGAATACGTCGTCCCTGCACATCCACCCGAACTGAATGGATCGCAGGGACACAAACAAAGAATCAAGCTCCACTTCTTGCTGCTCCCGCTTTCGCTCCTCGAAAGGGTCAACCCAGGGGGAACGCGAGATAGAGTCGAGTTGGCCGGGAGAGGGCACCCTCCTGCCCGGTGCGAATTCCAGCAGATTCGGTCCACAGGTCACAAACATGCTTGGAAGGCGACCGCCATAAATACCCAGGAATTGATGCCCAACATTGACGTCGTGTATGGTAAAAATGCCGGCACGCTCAGATTCTTGTTCTTGAGGGCGATACAAATAAACATCAAAATTGACCTTTGCATTGAAGAACTTGCGAGAATGCAGGATGTTTGCCAAAACAGCTTTGACCTGGTATTTGTCGTATTCCGCCGGTATTCCACGCATGAAGATCTCCATTGCGGGGATACAGCAATAGGGCGCCTGCCGGTACAAGTGGGGGGAAAGGGGGGAACTTCCACAGGACCACGGAGTGCCGGGCGCGGGAAAGGGGACCCGGTTATATGTATGGCCATGAGAAACTTCCAGAGGGGACGAGTCGAGAAGCTGCAGGAACTCCTGACAGTGGGTCTTCAATAAGCCGCAGCCATGTTCTGCTGACCCGGGCGACAGACCCAAATTGACATCCACGCCCACACCCTCGGTTTATTTAGCCGAAACAGATAAGATGTCCTTCCCCACATCTCGAATTCAGCACTCATGAGCATTACAGACATCCAGAAGCCGTATGTAACCTCAAGATGACGGTGCCCGCTTTTCAGATCTCATTTTTCTGTGTTCAGATTCGTGAACATGTTCGGGGGATCTCCTCTGAACAGGCTCTCCTGGCTACGAACTTCCCACCACTTCCTCAATGCGATTATTACTCTCCCTGAATCCAAATGGGTCCTCTTCAATGCTGGCCAACCTTTGGTTTCTTCCGCCCCGTCTTCTCAGCTACGACTAGCATATCTATCCACAGCCAATGTCATGCCTTTCCTTGGTCCCCAGCCTTTCTTTGGCCAAGCACAAGAAGTCGGCGCGACCGTCACAGATCAAGCTACGAGCAATGTAACAGATGCTGCGAGGCATCATCCACAAAGCCTTCCTATTTCGTTCCTAGGAATGCACGAGAAGAATGAGGGTGAAGGGGCGAGTGTTCTTCCCACATCCGAGTTCTCCTCAGCTACTTCCGCAGTGGAGGCTCTCAAGAGGTTAGGTGGCATACCTTATTTTGCCATGGACGTAGCAGACTTGGTTTCCGAAGGTCAATTTACAGAAGAGGAGTTACTGAACACCCTCCAGAAAGATGCTCCGGACACCTACTATTGGTCCGAGCCGAGAGCCCTCATGACGGGGTTGGATCAGTTTACCGCTGGCGTCTTCGCGTGCGCGAGGAGCTTGGCTGATTGGAATTATCGTAACAGAGTAAGCGTGACGGTTAGTTCGACATTCATGCTGGCACTTATGCGCTTAGTTTTGTCCGGGTTGTGGGTCAAAGACCTACTCGATGTGGGGCGGCTGGAAACTGTCTTGTACAACGCTATTACCTTGGGCTGAGAAGACAGGCAAGAAACCTTGTCCATCTGGGTAAGTCGACCATCCCCTTCCGATGCACTTTTCAAAATCTTTTCACAGCAAGGGCCTGCACAATTATGCCCATCCCCGGACGGATTCCGTAGTCATCATGCTCGCTGTCGACGAAACAGGAGAGAAAATCATAATGGGTCGCGGTGTGCGTAGATATATTTTTTCAGCAAAGTCAGGACTCGTACTCAATCCTGTTACAGAAAAGATTTCCCGGCAACTTCTATTCTGCCCTTGCGGGCTTTATCGAACCCGGAGAATCTTTGGAAGACGCAGTCGTTCGTGAAATGTGGGAGGAAGCAGGAGTTCGTGTCTCGAACCTTCGCTACCACTCAGGTCAACCTTGGGTGCGCAGTATCCTTTGATTAGAAGGAAGAGATGAACCTTACGAAAGAGAATCTTCTAGCCATATCCAGCGAATATCATGGTCGGCTTCTATGCCCGAGCTGATTCCACGCAACCAATCAGGGTAGACCTCGATAATGAGCTTGTCGATGCTCGATGGTTCGCACGAGAGGAAGTTCTTGCAGTCCTCAACCATACTTCCTTCCGAAGTAACAAGGAACTCTCGGAGAGTTTCGGCGATGATAAAGGTGACGACCCGAAGAAGGTTCTGGCTGAACAAGCTGCGGTCACGGTGGATGAACCTCCTTTCAAGATGCCACCAGCTACAGCCATCGCTGGAGTCCTAATTCGAGACTGGGCGGAAGGAAGGATCAAATTCGACAGAATTAAAACAGCCAACCTGTGACCTGTTAAAATTATATTGTATTTACTGGCGAGTTTATCAACGTTTATCTTCCCCCATTCCTCGAGTCTGTAGCTCGGCTCTGGCCCTCTTCCGCCACTGCGATAACACGCCTTTGCCGATAAGGGCGAGCTACAAGTACCATTCAAGTACAGTTTGCAAACTGAACGTCGAAGGTTAAATCCTATGTTGTTACCAATTCCCTAAAAGCGACTATGGTTAGGAGATTATGTGGCAGCGTCGACCACAACATAACCCAGTCGGGAATGAAAGCATTTGTTATCAGCATCGTGTTTCCATGAGCAAAGAGGAATTGAAAATAATCCTCAAGCAAGGATATTATTCTTGCTGCATCACACTCTTTGAAGCCCGTTATATGCGCAGTTCGGACTGGAGTGTGGAGTGTCGACGCAAGTCTTGTCAGAATTTAAACAATGAAAGTTCCCATTCCCCAATATTTTTATTCGTAACTAACATGCATTAGCAGTTGTCGTTAAACTCGTCATGTCATAACGTCGTGATTGTGATCTTGATTCGTTCATTTAATATTTCCGAGTCTCTTCTCCCAAATCTTGGCGTCTACGTTAAAACAATCAGTCTCAGCCTCTGAACTAAATACGAATCACACACACCTTACACCGCAACAATAACACGCCCTCGCCGATAAAAATACTACAGCGAGCCAGGTCAAAATCAACGCCCCAAGCATCATCCAAACACCATCTCCAAATTGGACAATGAACTTGAAATCTGGGTTTATCGCCAGTCCATCTCTAACCACGAACCCCAATGACAAATCGATACCGAAGACAACAGTGGTAACGAGACCGGTGATTGTGGCTAGGAAGAGAGTTAAGATAGAGATTGCATGAGAGGCCAGGAATAGGGATGATATGAAAGTTAGGAAGGCGAGTCCGGCGGCTACAGGGTGAAGGACCAAAATGAGGCGGAGGGAGGTTTCGATAGCGTTGATCGCGGTGTCCGGGAGGCCTGCGAGTACTCGAACTGAAGGCGGTATAGTGTAACCAAGTTGAGGACCGAAGCATTCCCCGTCCTTGGTGGAATGATCACGAGTACTTTTCAAAAAGAAAGAGCGAGAATACATCTTCATGTGAGATTGCCGAGAAGGCGGTTTCAAAAGGGGGTTACCTTGAAGCACAAAAACCCCAAACGCCAAATCGCAGTTCTGTCGCAACATTTTGAGGAGGTTGGACGTCCACGGCGGATTTGACGAGAATAAGATAGATAGGTTTGATGATCGTCGATGATAGTCCCACGAGAAGAAGAAGAATGAAAGCAGCAACAAGGAGCGTGAATGCGACCAGGGATATGATTCGATATGTCTGTAGGGGTCTGACCATCGTTTCGAGAGTCAATGAGAGGACGATGGGACTCTCCAGATGGGTTTCACCGACGGTCGTTGTTGTACATATGTTCAGGCTATTTATACACTAGCACTTCTTCCCCATGGTCCTGTCTGATACGAATTTGCGGCGAATATCGAGAAGAAGAGCGTTATCTAAATTTATCACAACACTCTCAGCATCAGCCTTCGCGTGCAACAATCGGGCTAGTCAGACGAATCGGGCCGTTGTATTCCAGCCCTTGAAATTGAAACACCAGCAGCACGCTAGCTGTACTTGGCTCTGGTAGTGCACCCTCTGGTTGTAACATGTTGAATAAACTCTAATCTTCTCAAGCTTGGGCTGACTGCTCAGCCTCACTCTAATCGGTCGTTTCTCGGCAACAGGCGTATTCAATCAGAAAACGACGTTCATACTCGGTTTTGCAGCAACAGCCTCCACACTCTACATATAAAGCGATCTGGAACAATGTCAATGGAAGTAGAAAAGTACAAGTCAATCTTCACAGAGGGGACGAATTCGTTGCATGTATGCAACCGGACATCACCGATCCACATATGATCGACTCTTGGTCAGAGCTACACTGATCCGTTGATCGATGACGTGCCCCTCTGGCCGATTGCTTGAACGGTGGCCAAGTTAAAAGAGCTGAATACCGCAAATTTGTAAAGGCTACAATATTTTCGCGGCTTTCCGTAGCTGATCCAACGCAGCATAAGGGCATACTAACAATCCTCTTCCCCACATTGATGCACTCAAAATACTAGTTCTTTATACTATGTCCTACTCCAAGTCCTCGCTGCTGCTTTGGCTTGCGCCTGATAAGACGTTCTAGTGAGTTACTACTCTCACCCTTCTTCTTGGATGGATGACACGGAATTACTCAACAAAGGTCGGGTTTCAGGTGATCCAAAAGCCGTCTGCCACGGAATGGAGGTCAAATTCCTGTCAACAGCGCCAATACTACACGGTTATACTATCCATTCACGCTGTCATCATTTTTGACCACAACCGAGCCAAAATACTAGATTTCTGACCCTCAATCTTCACCCTCCTTACAAACCTCAAAGTATCCCTAATCTCTCCCTCTCTCGGTACCGACCATTTCTCAACAGCATCCACAACCTTTCTCTCAAACCATCTCATACCCATACCCTCCCTCTGCCAAACTCCCGTAGTCCAAACCGCCAAAGGTCCCCTCCCGTCAATGCTATACCTCTCCCTCAATTTCTCTTCTTGTCTATCCTTTCCAATTCTGAGATTTTCCCTTTCGGTACTTGTAGTTCCGTCTTTTTCGAATATGCAAGAAAACACTTCGCCGAGGAAACCTCGAGGTCTAGGAGAGCGAGAGGGGTTGGAAAGGTATTTGGGATTTATGAGGCGTATGCGGTTTGAGAGGACGACGTCTGTGAATATACGGTCTCCGATGATTATGAGTTCGTCATCTAAGATTGGTCGAGGGAGAGTTGAGAAATAGGAGCGGATGGATTTGATGCATGAGTAGGATGGTTTGAATGATCTGTGATATAGAACGGGAACTTGAAGTTGATGCGAGACGGATTCTGACTAGAAACAATAAGATGGATAAAGAGGGTGAGTTGAGGAATTGAGTACACACTTGAATGCCGCCTGGGTCAGTATGGGTACCAGCGGAGTTGCTGACGATTATAACATTGCCCTTGCCAAAAGTTTTGCGACACTCCACCCATGCCATCTATGAAAAGATGAATTATTAGAAAAAAAACCTTGTCATAATAAGTACCTCTAATTCGGGAACGAGGGTATCCTCATACGGGACCGTCTAACAAAAAATCTCAGCAAAAATAGCATTCTTCCGCATATTCAAAACACTACACGTACGAGACAATTATCCTTGTCGAAAATAGCACCGCGATAGCCAGCCTTACGAAGTGCCGCAAAATCAAGATGGCGAATATCTTCCTGCGCATACTCAGAAATGAGGTTTCCCGAAAGAAAAAAACGCCGCAATGGAGATTGTTGGAGACACACACCTTTGATTATGACATTAGGAATGACTATTCTAGGGTGTATTAAGAGTTGAAAAGGAGCCAGTAGGCCAGGAATATTTAGCGGCATGATCAGACGAGTGCCAAGTCAAATTATTTGTCGTTGTTGACGCGGGGTACCATTAGCGTCGTCAGCACTCTACTTTACACCAACCCCGGCCATGGCAGACTTTCTAGGCGGAAACAACGACCTCGACGAATTTGAACGTGCTGCCTCCGCCTTCCCCGACATTTCCCTCGACGGCTCAAGTGACATCCCTTCTACCGCACCACCACCAGCCAAACAATCCAGCATTGGATTCTCCTTCGACGATTTCGATACTGATCCTGTCCTTATCACCAATAACAACAACAGTAATGTAAAGGTGACCGGAGATGATGAAATTGAAAAGTTTGAGAGCGAGTTTCCGGAAATTGAAGTTGCCTCTCCTGTTCCTGCTCCCACTATCCCGGTAAGGTTTTCTTGACCTTATTTGTCTTGAGAGACTGATTTGAAATGTTCATTCAGCCTCAATCGACGTTCAAAAGTCCTTCACCATTCGCGCCTAGACCCCAACCTTCAGCACTCGCTTCAACACCCATACTCAATCAACCCGTCGAAGAAGAACCCGAAGTCATCAGGTACATCTTTACCAAATTGCGAATTCTCAAATTCCCCTTGTTTACAAGACAATTTATAGGGAATGGCGAGAAAAACAGCAAGAGGAGATAAAAGCACGCGATGAAACGTCCAAAGCCAAACGTCAAGAAACTATCTCTAAAGCTGAACGAGCCATCGACGAGTTCTATGAAGACTATGCCAGAAAGAAGGAAAGGAACATTCGAGAAAACAAGTCCGTTTCTCGTCCTTTACTCCCCCTCTGTTGCAGCCATATTGATTTGTTTCTTCAGAGACGCTGAAGCTGATTACATCGCTTCTTTGGAGGCTTCCCTGTCCGGTGGCACTACATGGGACCGCATCTGCGATCTCGTTGAGCTACAAAATTCTCAAAGCAAAACTATCGCTCGAGCGGGTGCAGGTACAACCGATTTGACTAGGTTCAAGGAAATACTGCTTAGATTGAAGAGGAAGGGTGACCAAGCGCCTGGTGCAGCTGGTTATTAGAGATACGTTTCCTCGCCTTCTTAAATAGGATTACCGCGGATGAGACTTTTTTTTTTGACATTAATTAAACATGAGAAAATGTGCTATGAAAAGTAAGGTAATCAAGCTCAAGAATCTGATCAAGATGTGAAGTGTACGTCAGGGGTATCGGAGAGGATGATGAAGAAAAAAGTCTACAGTTTAGAGGCGGGCGCGGTAGAAGAGGGTTCAGGAGTGGGGGAGATTGCAGGTGGAAGATCAGCTTCTGTGACGCTGATGATTGGTGGAAGATGCGACTCGATGAACTGAATGATGTCTTCTGCGAATCTCTCTTTAACGCCGTTGGGTTCGTTCTGGAGTTCATGGAAGCCATTCTCAAATGAAACGAGTTTTTTAGTATGGGTGGAAATTTTGCCGATGAACTCTTCGGAGGCTTTGAAAGAAGTCACTTTATCTGCCGTTCCATGACAGATGAGAAGCTAGAAGAAAATTAGTGAGTGATAGGAGTGACGTCTGACGTGAAGATTGTACGTACGGGAAGGGAACTCGGCCAATTGGCGTACGACGAAGTAAGAAGCATTTCGCCGTTGGAAAGCATATCACTGACGCCCCTGAGCGAACCAAAAGGCTTGATGAGTTTGTCTTGCATGTAGTCATCGTTGGCCTGTTTGTCATGTGATAGGTCCTGCAAATTTCACACTGTGAGACAAAGCACAACTAGAGAGAGAAAAGAACGAACATCTGCAATGAGAGGAGTAAAAATGAGCGTGTAGGGGGCGACGAGACTGGCTTTCGAACCGAGCCATTTGAGGACTTTTGATGTGGGCTCTGTTTGGTGGATGAGAGGACTGGTTGCGATGACGGCGAGGATGGAGGACGCTGCAGATGCGTGGGGGGATTTTGCGCCTTGGGTGGCGAAACCAAGGACCGCTCCGCCTCCCTAGCGAGGAAACCTGTCAGTCGGGGTGTTTCCATCGTGAGTGCAAAATTACCATGGATTGGCCCATCAGTAAGACAGGAACACCCTTGAATTCCTCCTTGGCATGCTCGATGGCCCACGCAATATCGGCCATCTGGTCCTTCCAGCTGGTCTTTCCATAGGCACTAGACTTGCTTTTGTGCTTTTCGTCCTGGGCGGTGAGGCCAAAGCCGCGCTGGTCAAAGGCAAAGACGGCGATGCCGCGTTGGGCGATGAGCGGGTGGAAGTGAGTGTACCTGCCGACGTGCTCTGTGAAGCCGTGGACGAAGACGATGACGGCCTTGGGTTGCGCGTCGCTGGGGAGGTACGTGCGGGCGTAGAACTGGGTCTTACTGGGGCCGGGCAGCCAGGCCTCTGAGTATGCGGCAGACATGCAGCAGCACACGTTCCTGCAACTATTTATAGCGTGTGCTTAGTCAGCAATATAACATATCAGCACTGACATACGCTTTCAGTTTGTTCGCCGTCGTCGACACTGCGCTGGACATGCTCAGAGCAGCGTCACGTGCATTCGCTGTATTCAGGCCACCGCCCAGCCGCGCTCTGCATGCGCTCCGGCAGCCGCCCCGCAGTCTGCTCGCAGCGTCGGCCCGCCCTCCGCCGCTGCCCGCCCGGCCATCCACCCTGGTCCTCCTCTGTCGCTTCAACTCCACCGCCAAACACCCGCCTGCCGACAAACCAAAACCATCCATATCGTCTATCCTTCAGAAAAACAACCAGGGCCTCTCCTCGTTCAGAAAAGTCGTCGCTTTGGCTGTGCCAGAACGCAATGGCTTGTTGATTGCCGTTGGACTCCTGCTCGTCTCTTCCGCCGTAACTCTCAGTGTCCCGTTCACAATCGGACGCCTGATTGATTTCTTTTCCTCTCCGAATCCTGTGAGTCTAATTGCTCTGCAGCGACTGCGAAAGCTAATCTCACAAGCAAATACCCTTTGGTCTAGGTATATGGCAGGCCTCGGGCCTCTTAGTGTTTCTCTTCACCGTGGGTGCCGTCGCAAATGCCGGACGGGCAACGTTAATGAGACTGGCAGGTGCGGTTACTCTGTTTCTCCCCAGCCGCTAGTCCGACTAATCGTAAATCAGGTCAACGCATAGTCGCTCGCTTGCGTAGACGTACCTTTTCTGCCGCCATTCGCCAGGACGTCGAATTCGTCGAACGTGGAGAAGGCGACGTTCTTAGTAGGCTCAGCGTCGACACCAGCATAGTCGGAGAGAGGTCCGTCAGTATTCAACCTCTACTTTTGACTAATTCTTATTCCCGTTCGTAGCGTCACGAATAATCTTTCGGATGGTCTTCGAGCAGTCGTCATGTCCTCCGTTGGCTGTGAGGCTTTCTTAACCGCCGTCGTATTCTATCTCACCTCACAATCATCTCTCCCTAGTGGCCGCAATGTTCTATACTTCGCCTACACTCACTCTCTTGATGTTGGCTATGGTTCCGCCCGTGTCCCTTGGAGCAGTTTGTGTCTCGTCATCAACCGAGGTAACACTCCTCACATTCGCGTAGGTTTTCTACGGTCGTTACATCAAAAAGCTATCCAATAAGACACAAGAGGCAGTGGGTGACATGACCAAAGTAGGCCGTCTTCCAACACGGCCTTTCTCAGCTAATCATATTGTGTAGGTGGCCACAGAATCCCTTTCAGCGTTACGAACAGTCCATGCTTTCAATGCCAATGAGCAGGAAGAGAAGAAATTTAATGATCGAATCAAGACAATACTTTCGCTTGCAAGAAAGGAAGCTATTGCGAGCGGTATATTCTATGGAAGCACGGGTTGGAGCGGTAACATTACAGTTCTTGGACTTCTGGGATACGGTATGCCGTTAATTCCTTGTGATCTATTTTTAAAGTTGCTCATTGTTAATATAGGTGGTTCCCTCGTTTCGCAGGGCGTCATCACTGTGGGAGATCTTACGAGTGTACTGCTTTACACAGTATATGTTGGCAATGGTCTCAGCATGCTCACGTATGTCCAAATCTCTGCCCCGCAAGCTTTAGTGCTCATGCTTTCCATTTCCTAGTTCGTTTTTCGTACGTGTCCCTTTACGCCTAGATGTACTCCCTCTAAGACTTTATGCTTATAGTCCTCCATCATGCGCGCCATCGGAGCTGGAGCACGCGTATTTGAAGTCTTGGATCGACAACCCCTCATTCCTCTACATAGTGGCATCGAACTTTCGCCAGAAAGACGCGGCACAATCAAGTTTGACCACGTTCATTTTGAGTATCCTACCCGGAAGGATGTCAAGATTTTGAAGGATTTCAACCTTGAAATAAAGGTCGGTGAGACGGTTGCCATTGTGTGAGTACTATTTCCATCTTATATTAAATTTCACTGATTAGAAAATGATATAGTGGTGAGAGCGGTGGTGGAAAATCATCTGTGCATTCATTGTTATTGAGATATTATGATCCTAATCACGGAAAAGTCACCTTTGACGGACAAGGTATTTCACACCTGAAACTTTTCTCAATTTGTGTGTAATTCAATATCTGGTAGATATCCGCGAGTTCTCTGCATCTTCTTGGCGAAATATTATAGGAGTCGTACCACAGGATCCTGTTCTCTTCAGTGGTACCATTGCCGAAAATATTGCATTCGGCCATAATGCGACAAGAGAAGAAATCGAAGATGCCGCGCGAGAAGCGAATTGTGAATTCATATGGGGATTACCAGAAGGTTTTGATACCAGAAGTATGTTTTCTCCCAACCTTTCACTCTTTCATTAACATAATTTAAATTAATCTCAGTCGGACGACTCAGTTTAAGCGGTGGCCAACGTCAACGTCTCGCCTTCGCCCGTGCCCTCCTCAAAAAACCTGCCATACTAGCCTTAGACGAAGCAACCTCAGCACTAGACGCCACATCCGAACGTAGAGTCAACGACGCCATCGAAAGAATCCTACGATCAAGACAAACCACATGTATATTTGTCGCTCATAGGCTATCGACTATAGCTCGGGCCGAGAGGATTGTGGTTTTGGAGGGAGGGAGGATCGTGGAGAGTGGGAGGTATAGGGAGTTGGTTTTGGGGGGGAAGGAGAGGGGGGAGAGGTTTAGGAGTTTGATGGCTGCGCAGTTGAGTGCGGCTGATACGAGTGTGACGGGGGGTGAGAAGGAGAGGGAGGAGGAGTGGGTGCAGGTTGGAGGTGAGGAGGAAGTGGTGGTGGAGGGTAAGCCACAAAAGTCTTGAAATTTGGAATGGAGAAGACGCATTTTTTTTAAAAGTCTTATAGATTCGTGTGTTTGTTGCACCACAGGACCACTACTCAGACTATTTAAAACACTCTTTAGCTTGCATATAGTCAATGGTTATGGATGACATAGATACTGTTATAATAAATGTCTTCGTTTAGAGAGAAACGGGATGATGAGTATAAAGGTCCATGCAATTACTATAGCAAGTACAATACGATGCTATAGTAGTATGACACCGAGAGTTGGTCAGAGAATCCAAGTGTATTAGCGATATCTCACTTTGAGTCTGCGTATAACAATACCAGAAAGGTAGATCTGCCTGAAAATGGGAGAAGATTCAAGCTTCAAAGAAGCAAAATGAAAAGCCCTTCTTACTTGGATTTTAGCGAGGGAAAAAAACATAAATTAATATCCTAAGTCAAAATAATTACTGAACGAGACGAAAGAGAGAGTGGACAGCGTTACAACATCCATTCTCCTCCTAACATCACCACAAAAAAAAAAAAGAATTACGAAACAGGTAAAACAAACATCCTCATTCACGTCATTTCAATTCCACACAACCAAAAAGTTTTGGGTCTCTCCTCTCTATATCCCTTCATACATATTCCAAGTCTACAGAAAACAATGAGTAAAAAAAAAAGAGATACGAAGCAAGGGAAAAAAAAAGTTGTACTCACTTTTCGCCATCTCAATCCCCAATGGTCATTAATTGGACCCTCGATACCAAATGAAACACCTCTGAACCACCAGAAGGTTGCTACGATTACGAATGCACAGATACCAAAGATGATGGACTTGGTTTTATGTGAGAGGCGAGGAGTAGTGAATACGAAATGGTCGAGGATGTGGGCAAGCATTAGAACAGAAAAATACAATGTCGGAAGCTGTATGAGATATCAGAATGCTATTTGTTTTTAGGGAAAAAAGGGAAAGGGCATACATAATGATGGATGTATGTGACGCGCCCCATGATCAAGAAAGGCACTGTGAGTAGCCGCCGTCAATATCAATCTACACATCACCAGGTAGAGAAACCTCACCAAAGTGGAACATCCATCCCAAAAATGCAACTTTCCCGACATACATGAAATGTTCCCACTCTCTAACATCCATGTCTTGATACTTTCTCTGCCACCGCAACACATACACCCCCCAAGTCGCCAACCCGACGATCAGGCTCACCGTACCACCCCACCAAATGGTGGGCGTACCAATCAGGTAATATTTCAGTTGCGCATCACCCCACCCACACATCCGTAATCCGAGGTGCAAGAATGGCCAGTCGAAAGGTTTGGACGCGAGTATATCCGCTTTGTCTGGATCGGGAACAAGTGCATTGTTGGAAGTCATCATAGCAACGTTCAGATGCCAGAAATCGCGGAGGAAGGGTGACTTATAGAGTTTCATTTCACCAGCCGGTACTGGAACCAAAACACATTAGTCAAACGAGGGTCAAAGAAGGGAAGGATAATCACGTCGGTCATTCCAATGGCTCTCAACGTTCCAATACGTATGCGCATCCTTCACATTGTTCTCCTTATCACAACTGACTTCGATCTGCTTGAAACCCCACTGCGGTAATACCGCGTTTGCAGCCCTCAAATAACACCCTAGTTGATTATGCCTGAATCTCAGTCTCGTTGTCAACGAATGTATGTCATCATCTTTGCCAGGAACCAGTTTGCCTCTATGTATATCATCCACAACCTCCACGCGCCAAATGTCATGAAGATCGCCAACAGTTTCATTTCCGTAGCCCGAGACTTCGTAATTAAGCTTCGAGATGGGCGCGAGGACGGTATGAGAGTGCAAGTTCCTTGTGGTCGCAGGATGGTTTAATCGCACTAGATCTCCATCCTTCAAGAATTGAATTTTGGCGTTTGGATCGTAATCGGCTTCACCCCAAGGCGGCAGAATGACCCATTCATTGTTGTTATCTTTATAGTGATAACAAGTAACTTGTTGTTGATTCGAACCCGTAGGAAAGGTTTGGATATGCGAATGCAACAATCCACCGCCCCAACCCATGTTTTTTAAAGTGACTTTCGAACCAAAAGCAATGGAGAGCGGGTTTTTAGCAAAGTCGTTACCAACAAGGTTGGCTTGGAAGAGGGAGGACATTTGAGCATCGCCAGGACCGGAATAGGAGAGGACGAGGAAGTGGAGTTTGAACGAGGCCATGAAGACAAGGATGGGGACGACGATGAGACAGACGACACGAGCGGCCCAATGCTTAGCTTGCTCGCGCTTTGGACAATTGGTTATCAAAAGGTTATCCAAGGGAAAGAGAGAAGACCACATACGATAGTAAGCCTTGTATCGCCGAACTTTTCCCAGAGGTCTTCAATCGTATAAGCACCAACGAGGGCTGTAACAAAAAGGCCAACCAGTTTGACACTGGCAAGGGGGTGACGTCGTTAGCATCACGAGGTGGTGAAAATAACCACTGGCCTAGCGCACCTTGTAACACAACCGATAGAGATGCCGGTCAAGGTGAGCCATAGCCACCAGTCAATAGAAAATGATCTAGTCGAGCATGAGAACTTGAGACTGAAGGGAATATGTCAAAACCCACTGATATTGTTGATTGTGGAATTTTGTCAAGCAGAAGACGGTAAGGAACGTGAAGAAAAGGAGCATGGAATCGAGAAGGATAAAACGAGAGATGGTCAACCAAGCAACATCTGAAGTCAACATAAGCTCGGAGACAACGACAGCATCTGGGGATGAAACGTACCACAAAGCACCATGAGTGCAGTCAAATGGCATGCCCACGAGCTCATTCCGAGTTCAACAGCGGTGTACCACCCGAGTGGAACCATGGCGACACCAAAGGTGGCCAACATAACTCTCATAGCGACGTAGGGTACTTCTGGAGGATAGACCTTCCCACTCTCAAAATCAAATCCTCCATTATATCCGGCGAGCAGTCCGATGAATCCGACAATCATTTTACCCAAAGGAGGGTGAACATCGAAATAGAACTCGCGTTTGAGGTAGTGGGAGGCGAACTTTCCAAAGTGTGCTTCATCCCAGACGACAATATTGGAGGCACCGATATTGTGAAAGCGAGTCCAGCAGGACAGGAGGGTGTAGATGACGGGGGGGAGGTGTTCGAGATTTTGGAAAAGAAACTCGCTCTAAAGGAGAAAGATGAGAATCAGAAGCAGGGCATGCAGCTCGAGAGACCTACAATGGAGGTTGCAGGCGGTGGAGGGGGCTGGGGCATACGGCCACTGGCGATGTACGGCCTAGCGTTTCTGTTCACCTTGGCGTAGACATCCTTGCCCTCGTCGTCATAGTCCTGGTCGAGCCGCACCTTTTCGTCCGACATGGGGTACGGGGGGTTGTGGCGATAAAGAGGAAGGTCGTGGTCGTAGTCTGAGTCTGAAGGTTCAAAATCCAGGACAACTGCGGGGGGCCGCATTCAGAGGGCAGAAAGGAAAAAAAAGAAAGGAAGTGGTCTACACTGAAGCGGGCAAATGATGCACAGTGCCACGTCAAATCATAATCAAATACGACGAAAAAAAACATAACAAGTACAGTTACTACATACTACAGCCTCCCTACCCGGCCTTTTGATGCCGTTGGTATCGTGCTAAAGCCGGCTCAGTCACCACCACCACCAAGCCAGAAACGAGAAAAAGCTCACCAGTCACCATCGCGTGTCCACGCTCATACGGCTCCAGCGTCACCTGTTCGAGCGGCTTGAAATTGCTCTCCCTCAGTCTCTGCACCTCGTTCGCATACACCACTTCAGGCTCTTTCGTTGAATCAATACAACTCGCTTTTATCGATATGATAACGTGTCCTTGGTCTTTCAGGAAACTCTCCGCATTTTGAACCACGATCTGCGCTTGATTAGGCTGAGCAACATCAGCAAATATCACATCAACAATTGAGAGTAACATCCTGTATTTGTTCGGAAGTCGTGCATCCTCCACGATGGCTACAAGTTTTCTTATTTTTCAGAATATATCGTTTCGTGTATGAGACTGAGAACAACGTACGGATGACATTAGTCCGTTTTTTGGCCATGTTGATCAAATCACGTCCAGAACGTGCAGAAAATTCTACAGCATACACAACGCCCTCCTGACGAGCTCTTTATCAGCGAAAAGAAATTTAAAATTCGGAAAACGAACTTACCGGGCCAACAATATCAGCTACATGACTCACACTGGTCCCGCTCGCAGCACCCAAATACAAAACTTTCGCTCCTGGCTGTATAAACACATTATCCAACCCACCAAGTACACCGGCCGCCAATTTCGATCGGAACGGATTCCAGACCCTGTATTCAATTTTCATAGAAGAGCCATCTTCACCACTTCCAGGAACTTCAACGGAAATTCTCTTTTCGCCGTATACTGATTCGCCAGGAGCGATGTTTTTGGTGACGAGCATTTGCTCTTTGCCTTTGGCGACAAAGACTCCTGCATGACGATGTGGTTCAATTATCACGTTCGAGCCGCCTCTTGCGCCACCTCTTCCACCGCCACGACCTCCACGACCGCCCCCGCGTCCACCGCGACCACCACGACCACCACCTCTGGAGGCACCTCTCCCTCCAGGGGCTCCACGACTTCCGCCTACGAAAAAAAAAGAATCTTAATTAGATGAAGACTCACATTTTGGAAGACGTACCGCGACCACGAGGAGGACCACCTCTACTGCCACCTCTTCCACCACCAAAACCTCCTCTCCCTCCCCCTCCTCCTCTTCCACCAAATCCTCCTCGTCCACCAGAAGCACCTACCGATAAACAACCAAGTCAATCAAAGGAAAAAAAAATTAGACGTGGAATACGATGACGCACCAAATGCCATTTATTATTTTACTTTTTAGAGAGAGATAAAGTTACTGCTTTCTGCAATTATAGCAGTCGGGTGTGTTGTTGTGTTGATCAAATTTTCTGGAGCGTGGTAAAATCTTATCTCTCTATAGAACTCGTACTGATCCTCCCGGCCGTGCAATGCTGTGAGTTGGAATCTGTGAACTTTACTGTGCTACCAATACCTCTGCCCCTTTCCTGCCTCTTTGGACTGGATTTTCAAAATTGCCTCTGTTGTACATAGAGGGTCTAAATTTTCTCGCATCGCTCCGTTCATTTTGTCTGGCTCACCGGGCAAACAAGGTTAACAGGAGACGCTTCGAGATAAATCGCCTGAAATGGTCTTACAAAAAAAATGCTAGACTTTCTCCATGCGTGCATCAACGCCTCTTGCCTAGGCATCAAAGACGCATAGCATTATTGTTAAAACTTAGCGCCTCCTCTATCTCTATCTAACGACGCTAGCTATTGGCGTTTCCTGAAAAACATTCGAGAAACGTCTTGCTACAATCACATAGACTTGCCCATTTCCAGAGTGGCCATGATTAATAGTAGCAGGTGTTCGAACATACTCATCGAACTAAGAATAGACGAGCTTCTGTTCACATGGGCTTTAAGATTCTTGCTGCGCCGTGTGCATGAGGCATTGAACCATCTGCCTCTAGACATTGCTATCCACAGCGCACAAACACACGCTCTGGAAATGGAGATCTTTATGCGCAATATCCCTTTCAATTGGGGGGAATTGGACGTAAAAGGTGCCCTCGCTGTTCACCTACATGGTCCCAGTTTTCCCGGTATCAAGCCAAACTTCAAAGTCAGCCTTCATCCGGAAAAGCAGGGGAAACAGTTCAAATTTGGCACGTTCACATTAGTTGATCCACGTATAGCCTTACGATTTTTGGAGATTTACGGAGGAAATGATCCTCTCGAAATCATAACAATGGACGAGAGTCAAATACATTTCCAACAAAGTAAAGACAGCGCTAATGAAAACATACTCGACGATCTCTCTCGTAGTCCTTGGATTGACCCAAGCGAGGAAAGAAAACAGATGAAACGGAACGAGACATTGTATTCCGATTCTTCACGTTTGCCTTTGAAGCTGGTTCAATTCGGCTGGATGTGCCGAGACGGAGTGTTCTCTATCGAAGGAGAAGCATACCATCAACCGTCCTTTTTCTGTTTCGATCCAGAACGTAGAGAGGCTCACATCACGTTCTTACCCAAACAACATTCTCCCAATACCTATGTCATTGCCATTCGACAACAATCCATTTTGTCCACATCAGCACATACAAGCAAGGATAATCAAGCTGTTCTTCACCTGCAGCTTGAGATCCCGCCTACTTTCTTGCGTAGAGGACCCAATGATAGACAGTACTATCGGATGTCCACCCTCCCATTCCGATCATTCCATCCTCGAGCTACCCCTTACATATCTGTTTCCGTGCGGCTTGTACTCGTTTCGCAGACAGATTTACGCAAATTCTCTAGGCTTGCAAACCTTGCGGATCTGCACCACGCGCAGAATCACGTTATTCGAGCAGAATACCGAAAGTTATTTACTGACGGTGAACTGGATCGTATTGAGAAAGGCATTCTTTCTTTTGAGTGGCGCGTAGCATTTCAACTCGAAAGCTTGCTACGCAACATGGATATCGATGTTACTGAGCTTTTAGGGCTTCTACCGAGGGTCGATGAGCTCGTAAATTCTTATGGAAGTTTCTACGTTTCTGATCTGCTGAAGACGTTCAGCAAGAGGGTTCACTCCTTGATACATGTCCGCAGGGATACCCTCGATGTGGTTTTATCTTGCTTAGATTCTTGCCATGAGGAAGTCATGAAGCTTGGAAACCCAACTTCTCCCCTCCTCGAAGACGAGGCTCTTTGCCAAACATTTCATGCTATGATTACTCCAACCACGATACTCCTCACTGGACCTTTCCCGGAAAAGTCAAATCGAGTCATTAGACGGTACAAGAAACGGAATGAAGAAAATTTTTTGAGGGTAGAATTCCGCGAAGAGGATGGTCTCCAGTACCGTCTTGATCGTGACATTAATGGACGAGCATCCTTGCGTCATCGAATTGGACCCATCCTCAAAGGAAATTTAGTGATCGCGGGACGAAGTTTTGATTTCTTGGCTTATTCCCAGTCGGCACTCAGGGACCACTCCGTCTGGTAAGGTATTTCTTTCGACGCTTTGTGCATTGGCCAACCGGATTTTCAGGTTTTGCAGACCCTTCATCGACTCCGATCTTGGGAAGGTAGATGCTGCACGTATCATCCAGGATCTCGGCACTTTCGACAACCTTTCGTATGACAAGGAGCTCATCAACTGTCCCGCTCGATATGCCGCTCGTTTGTCTCAGGCTTTCACTGCAACCGAAGCAGCTACGTTCACGGTGGAGGAACCCCAGATAAGAAAAGACATAAAGACGAAGGATAAACAGTACACCTTCACCGATGGGTGTGGTTGCATGTCGGAGGATTTTGCTCGCGAGATATGGCAAACAATGTATCCAAAAAGCAGAGACAGAGATGAAGACTTTCCCCGAGCATATCAAATTCGATATGCGGGTTCAAAAGGGATGCTGAGCGTTGATTACAGGCTCAAAGGGTCTAGAACTTTCGCCGTTCGTCCATCCATGATTAAATTCGATGCTCCCGAAGCCAAGGAGATAGAAATTGTCCGAGGCATAAATAACCCCACCCCTTATTACTTTAACCGGCCTCTTATTATGTTGTTGGAAGGCCTCGGAGTGAATTACGATGTCCTTCAGCACTTCCAAGACGAAGCGGTGGCCAAAACAAAAGACGCAACTCGCTCCCTTCAGGACGCCATAGATTTGCTCGAAAACCATGGCTTGGGATCCTCATTTCGTCTTGCGTCCACAATGCGGAATATAATCAAGCTAGGAATTGACGCCTTGCAGAGCGATGCATTTTACGGTCGTTTGCTTCAAGTTGCCGTATATCACGCCTTGCGCGACCTCAAGAATAATGCGAGAATCCCGATTCCAAACGCATGGACGCTCGTAGGAGTTGCAGATGAGCATAACTTCCTCGGGAAAGACGAGATATTTGCTTGTATCAAGAAGTTGGATGGAGAGATAATCTATCTCGAGGGGCACATCCTTGTTTCGCGCTCTCCGTGTATTCATCCAGGAGACATCCAGGTGGTATCCGCCATCGGCAGGCCTCCTAAAGGTTCTTGCTTTGAAGTTGAGTCTCTCCAGAACACGGTGGTATTCAGCACCAAGGGTGAGCTCCGTTTCGTTGATCCGATAAAGATAGCTCGTGTCACAATAACACAATCCAGGCAAACGGCCCATGCCGTCATGTCTCGGAGGTGGAGATCTTGATGGCGACATATACAATCTCCTTCCGCTGGCCGTTCATAAGTCATTGACACCTCTGAGATACTTTAGGCCAGGAGAGTATACCTCTGGGAGGAGAAAATGCCTCGATAAGCCAAGCACGATGAAGGATGTAGCAGATTTTATCATGGAATATATCATATCCGATGTGAGTCGCGCACTGCTAGAAACATAAGCCGCTTCCAATACCTCTTCAGGTCATTGGCCTCGTCGCCAATCGTTGGCTTGTCATTGCAGACCAAAGTCAGTTCGGAATCCAGGATCGAGTTTGCCTCGGCTTGGCACAACTACATAGTGACGCCGTCGATTACCCAAAAACTGGAAATCCAGTCAGTGTCGCCGTCATCCCGAAGTTGAAGTTCCCGCTACCAGACTGGAGCGCCCCCGAAACTGTTGATCCAGACCCAGTAAATTATTATCCAAGCCAATCCGCAGTCGGAAGGCTGTCTCGCGCAATTGATCTTCGTCAACACGAGAGTAGTCTCCCCGGACACGCGCCTCGCGATGTTTCCTCCGACAGCATAGTCTCCGTAATGAACCCTCGACTTGTAGAGGCAGTTAGGGAGCGGATCTCTGGTTACATCGACGATTTAAAGCCAGATATTCTGATCGAGGACCTTTTGCAGCGCTTCTCCATGAGACTTCTCCAGATTGCATACGAGTGCAATTTAAATCATCGTAATGCCAAGCCATTATTTGAGGAAGAGATTATTATGGGGACGATTACACAAAAAACTCCCCAGCCTCGAATGCGGAAAGAGAAGATCTCGAAATTGAGGGAGTCAACTGATGTCCTGGTTCGGCAGGTCAGGGAGACATTGGAAGGTGACGAGAACAAGCCTATGGAGAGGTATCTGCGAGACGCGTGGGATGCTTGGAACTTGTCGATGACGGAGAGAGCGAAGGGCAAGTTTGGAGCCAGAGGATTTGGTTGGGTGGCACTAGGGGCATTACTTAATGCGATGATGACCCTTGAGGAAACTGGAAATGATCCAAGTTCTTCATGAGTACAGCATAAAAGCCCTGAGAACCAATAGTGATTCTGTAGTAAAATGGTTAACCGAAATTTGGTGTGAAGATCAAAACATTGAACTGGACAATGTTCGTGAGAATTGTGTAAACAGTACAGATTTGACTCTGGATTTGACTCCCTATGGTCAAAGAACTTGCTCAGGGTGACAAGCCCGACTTCGACAGCTGATCCATCTTGTAATTTCCGTCTCGCCGTGGCCAAGCGGTCATCCGATCATGTGTGGAGGTGTCATGACTATCCTCCCGGCCGAACTCTCAGCATTGCTCTTAATCAGTGGTTTTCGCACACCAAGAACGAATGTTGCTTTTATAAACGACTTCTGAGGAATCAGCAATAAGCGTGGAGCGGGCCGTCTCTCACTTATCTTTAACCGACTTCTGAGAACCAGTAAGAAGCGTGAAGCGGCCCGTCTCTAACTTCTCTTTGTCTATTCGCTATAAAACCCACATTCTGTTGGTTGACATGCGACCATATGAAACGGGATGCTAGTACCGACCTTCGAGAAAATTCTTCTCGGGACTGCTGCTGCTTTGACAGCCGTCGGTCAAATTGCTGCGCAAAGGGATTGTACTCTATCTGCTCAAGGTGGCGATGACGCACCTCAGCTCTTGCGGGCAGTCCGCTCCTGTGACACAACTCGAATTCCGAAAGGAACTACGCTGAACATCGCCACTCGGATGAATATGACTGGCTTGTCCAACAAGAGAATTGTAAGTAGAGTATGGTCTAAGCTGCTTCTCGATCCTAACTTTTGCTTTGTGTAGCAATTGGAAGGAACGTTACGATTCAACCCGGATATCCCGTACTGGACTGGGGAATGCATCCGTGTCTATTCAAGTCCCATCTCATAGGCTGATGTCAGTCTCTAGAACGGGTTCTTCATTCCATTCCAAACGCAGATCACATTCTGGCTTCTTGGGGGAGAAAATATAGTCCTGACTGGTGGGGGAACACTGGACGGCGCTGGTCAGGTAAGAGTAAACCTGCGAAGTGTTTCGCTAGTAACCCATTTGACAAAGCTCTAAATCCACAGTTATGGTACGATACATTGTAAGTATAAAAATGCTCTCGTGTGCTGGACGCATACGCTTAGAACCGCAGTGCCACCAATTCATCTCTTTTGCGACCCATCACTTTGACCATCTTTCAAGCCACAAATGTACTCGTTGAGGACATCACAATGGTCAATGGCCCCGAATGGCACAATCTTGTGCGTGTCGTTGTGTTAAATACAAGTGCTGCTCGGAGACAACCTCGCCATTTTTCAGGTAAACGAAGCCAACGGTGTCGTATTCAATAATATCCGTATCACTGCTGTGTCGAACTCGTCCCACCATCCGGCTAACACGGATGGGTGGAACGTATACAGGAGCGACGACGTCACCATCAAGAACTCTGTGATTGTCAATGGAAATGATTGCGTAGCGTTCAAGCCGAGTAAGCTTTTTGCATCAAAAGTGCACCTCCCATCGTTTGACGATTAAATTTCCTGAAAAAGATGCCACTAATGTGTTCGTCGAAAACCTCGATTGTACCGGTTCCCAGTGGGTATTCTGTCATTGAATGCAAGTTATAGCGTCGCTCAAGCATCCTTCTAGTGGAATCTCGGTTGGGTATGTATATCAAGATTCAAGTTCGTTTAGGGTATAGATCATTTCTATAGGTCACTGGGGCAATTCCCTGGAATGTTCGACATTGTACGGAATGTGACAGCCGAGTGAGATCATTCCTCTCTTTATCGAATCTCCCATTTAAGCGTCAGCACATTAGAAATATCAAGATGAGCGACGCACAGAATGGAGCTCGAATCAAGGCTTGGGCAGGTCAGAATGTCGGTAGCGGCATCGTGCAAAACATCACGTTCAGCAATTTTGTGGTTAGCAATGTTGACAATCCTGTTGTCATTGATCAGGTCCGTTGCCAGGCTCTAACACAAGCTATGTTTAAAGAGATATCCCAGTGCTATATGACCAGCGCATCGGAGTGTGCTCAGTTCCCTTCTAATACGTTTATCGAAGATATCGTTTTCAGAAAGTGAGCTTTCATCGTCTTAGTCTATTTTTTTATTCAATTTTTGACACCTTATGCTTAGCATTTCTGGCGTATCTTCTGGGCCTACCGTGGCTTCTTTGAACTGTTCTCCTGATGGACGCTGCACCAATATCGAGGTTGATGACCTGAATTTGAGGTAACCTTTTCTTGTCTGAATAGCAGGAAGCAGCGGCTCATCACTTTCGTGCTTTACAAGTGCACCGTCAGGTCCACCCGAGTTTGAATGCTCCAATGTCGTCCTCAGTGGCGACTCCGCCGAACTGTTCCCTGAATGTAGCGAAATGTGACCAATTCACTGTTAGCAGAGACGACAGTGGAAAAGAGTTCGTGTTCCAGTGAAGAGTGATGTCTACTATGAAAACAAGGAAGAATTGTTGTAGTCAAAGCAGAAATCCAGAGACTTGATCGTTCTTGTTAAGGAACAATTGAGCAAAAGGAAATCCAAACTGTCCACCAATTTGAAACATAGTGAGTCAAAAAGATTCAATAACCCCACGGATTTTTCATCCCATCAATGCTGTTGCTGAATGATGTCGCCGAATATAATGAAGTCGTAGAAATATCACTTTGATGATCGTTTTCCGAGTACCAAGCCATGAGAAACGGTTCCGTTAATGCAATTAGAGTTGACGTCAGCGGGTTGAATCGAGCAGTTGTATCAGAACTTGGAGGTCTATCAGACAAAGGGGCTGAAGAAGCAGGACGATACGGCGAAGGAACATCCTTGGCGGCATCTGAGAGAGATAATTAGACAATCAATTCCGTCCGTCAGAAATGGAGTAGACTACTTGGTCCACCCGTACTTTGCGAATCATGACGAGAGGTTATGGAAAGTAGAGCCGTATCACCTCTGGAGTTATATGGCAAAGACATCGGTGAAAGGATCTTGACGTGGTTAGACGAGGCAGACGCTTGATCAGTGTCGTTCATGTATGTTGTGTGAGTGTCAAGTAAGAAAGCAGATCTTAACTAACTCTTTCCTTACGCCTCCTTCTTCACGTGACAAATGGCGCGCATTTTCTTCTCATTGCTTAGACTTTTGCACTCATCAAGGATGAGCCTGCTCAAGTGCAAACTATGCGGTCAACGCTATAGGCTCTCCCTCTCACAAAAAGACATTATTACCGTTGTCTCCGCTCACGCTTTGTCCGACTCGGACTATGAAAGAACTTCGTAACTTACTACAACGGAATCACCGGCGATCATTGACACCTTCTCCTCTTGCCACTCTTTCTCGATTTCTAGCGCACAGTTATCTCTTGGTTGTTTCCTTTCGGTGCAGACAGATACTTTGACCGTCGGTTAGCTATCAAAGGTTCTCGTAGAATGGCCCCAGGACCCCCGAAAATATGGTCATATGCCAAATTTCGCGCTCCAGATAGAAATTGAGGCAGATAAAGGCTATGTCTGTATCCAAATACAGATTACTCCTTCGGATTGACCTTCAATACTGAGTCAAGACTGGGTCTCTCTACGAAATACTGCTTCTATTACAGCATTGTTTCTCCCTATTTCCCTGGCTAGAAACGGCCCGCGCCATTGCCTCTTGATTGTATCATTCAGACACGAAGCACAATTCTATGTCTCGAAATGGGATGAGAACAAAGCTGTAAGTACGAATTTCATCTCATTTTTGGGGTTCTTGAGTCTTGACATTTCCCTCGATGAAGTTAATGACATGATCGCCAAATAGTAATGAAAGGGTTTATTTAAAGTGACTTGGAGTGTTGCTATGCTACTACATCTGCATGGCGGTCACAAATTTCACCCGGGTGTCGAAGACAAATGTTGGTCGATGCTTGTGTCTGATGACTGAAATAGCTCAGCCATGGTTGTTTCCCGATGTTTCTGTGAATAAAAATGTCTCCGTGTATTCCATATTTTGCCCCTCGATAATACCAGACACCAGGACCAAAAAAAGCCTTAATTATAGCGGGGTGGGTAGCCACAACTATCGCCGAGAAGCTTCATAGATTTTCCCGCTTTATCAGAGCCAGTTTATAAAGGGAAGAAGGTCGGTATCTTACACGAAATGGAACACGAAACAAAATACAGAACTGAAGAACATGGTCAAGCGTAACAAAGAAAGCCAGTCCAAGATGAGATTTTAAGGTTGCAAAAATCACAAATCGTCGAAAGAAGTACCATCCATTCGCACTCCCATAGTTTGCTTGACATCCATGCCCAACAGTTTCATCTTGCCCACCTGTAAATCGTTAGCAAGTAAATTTGCGGACAGAATTCAAAACTACTGACCTGAACCCGTTCGTTCTGCACCTTCCGTAGCTCCTCTAATTGCTCACGCGACATATAGCTTTCCCGCTCCGGAGCCTTCTTCTTGTGGGCACCCGTGATAACACGCATATCAGCCTCGGGGTCATACACATCTTCTGCGGGAGGCAGGAATTCCCCTTGACGAAGAGCATCCATACGACGTTCGTATTTTTCCATGTTGTAGAATTTTTCGTGCGGGAGAGTTGCTTGGAAAAGAATAAGTCTCGGGTAAAAGAATCTTAAGCACCCGGTTCCCACACCTGTGTTGAAATCCTCAATGAAGTGGGCAAAAGCCTTCCTTTCCTGGTCTTTTGAAAGTGTTTCTGGGTTGACTTTACGCTCTTCTACAAGCCATGCATGGAATTCCGAACGCTTGGTAAACATGCTGTACAATTTAGTGGGTATGCTGAATGAATAGCAAAAAGAGTACTCACTCGATCTCAGTAATAATCCCATATTTCCCCCAGTGGGAGGTGCTGCTGCTCTTTTTCTAATTGTCGGAATTAACTAGGGAATATCATACACAATGATGGATGAATACCTTTTTATCCCTCTTCTCCTTCTTCCGTTCTTTCCTTCTCTCCTTGCTCTCCTTGCGTCTGCTCTTTTCTTTCTTTCGTCGCTTCCGGTCGTCGTGTGTGCCGCTGCTACTCGATGAACGTGAATACGACCTTCTTCTACGTTTCTCTTTTCGGTCTCTGGATCGTGAGCGTGAGCGCGAGCGGGACAGAGCTCGCTTCGGTCGAGGAGAGCGCGAACGAGAGTATGAATCTCGGTGGTGTCGCTTTCGATCCCTGGACCGTGAGCGCGACCTTGGGCGTCTGTCCCGTACATCGTCCCGACCAGTTCTATCTCGGACCCTGTCCCTGCTTTTACTTCTTTCGAGACTGCGTGGGCGCGGCTTTCTTGAGGAGCGCGGATCACGTTCTGGTGACCTTGACGGCGAGCGGGCAGGCATGGTGGTATGGAAGGTGCAGTATGGCGGGCTTCCTGAGTAGTAGTAGTAGTAGTACAGGTTATAGGCCCTTAGATGATCTGACGTGATTACCCGACAAGTCCTTCTTAGCTCAGTTGGTAGAGCGCGTCACTAGTAATGACGAGGTCAGTCGTTCGAGTCGGCTAGAAGGAATATTTATTTTGGACAGGGGTCGTGGGCACGTGCAAGGCTCTCTCCCCTGGCGCGCCCAACCTTCTCCTTTCCTCGACTACATCATCCCACAATGTCTGCTCGACGGCAGGCCTCCACCACCTCCCTCACTCAGTTTGCACACATGGATTCGGCTCTTGACCGTCAGGCATCAGCCGACTTCTGCAACTCGTTCTGGGGCACCGGTGATCAGGGTTTCGACGTCCTTTTTCGGCGCATGAAGGGCGCGATTCACACAACGGAAGAACTGCGGAATTTTTGGAAGGAGCGGTAAGATCCACTTGTGAAGTGTCGACCCCCGCTCTTTGTCTCACAGCCGCTATCAACCAATTAGTGCTGCCATCGAGGAGGATTACGCCAAGCGGTTATCAAAGCTCTCAAAGTGTACATTGGGTAAAGATGAGGTTGGGTACGTCAATAAGCTTCCTCGCTACTCTATGTCAGGCTGTCTTGGGGGCATGCCTCTTTCCGTTAAGCCACCTGTGACATAGGTCGAGACGATCGGCGCTATTTTGGACAGAGCTATGCAATGCCTATTCTTTCCTGTGCGAAAGCTCATGAATAGCAAAGCACTCCTCACTTTGCCCTACCTCTGCTTATAGGTCATGAATCTGACTTTTGAACCGGCAGTAATCTACGACGCTCCTTTGATGCGGTCAAAGATGAAACCGAGAAGCAGGCCGGGTATCATATGACCCTCGCTCAACAAATACGTACCGGGCTCGAAACACCCTCCGCAGAATTTCAAGCGAAGCAGATGTCTCATAAGAAGATCTACCTGGCGATTGTCGAAAAGCAAGTCAAGGCCAAGCAACTACAAGAGTCGCATGTGGACAAGGCGCGAGAAAAGTACGAACAGGATTGCGTCAAGATCAACTCTTACACAGCTCAATCGTCTCTCGTCCAGGGACGCGATCTTGAGAAAATCCAATTGAAATTGGAACGTGCCAAACAGACAGTGCAAGCAAACGAGCGAGAATTCGCCAACTTCACAAGAGCGTTTGAATTAACTGCACAGAAATGGGAGCAAGATTGGAAAGCATTTTGCGATGGCTGCCAGGATTTAGAGGAAGCCAGGATTGATTTTATGAAGGACAATATGTGGTCTTACGCCAATTTCGTTTCAACGGTGTGCGTAGCGGACGATGAGGTACATTTCACGTTCGTCCAATGGAAACACGTATTCACCTCGCTTCCAGTCATGCGAACGTGTCCGTCAATCGCTAGAATTGATAGAAATGGAGCGTGAAATCGAAAACTTTGTAAACGTGTACGGCACTGGATCGCAGATTCCTGACCCTCCAGCCTTTGTCAACTATCAGCTTCCTGATGCCATTCCCTCAACCTCTTCCCAGCCTACTTTCCGACAGGCCAATTTTACTCGAACTTCTGCTAGGGATGTTGGTATTCAACTCCACCGCAATAGTACCTATACTCCTCAAAATGAAGATCCACCAGTCAACACGGCTGGTCGCGGAGCGGGAAACGCCCGGAGATCAGACATGGGACCTGGCAGTGAAAACCTCACCAGACAGCCTACACAACGTAACTCTGTTTATGGTACTCAACATTCTCAGCCATACATGAACGGCAATTATGCTGGTCATTCACCCTCGTCATCACAAAATTACCAGAGCTTCAACCAAATGAACGGTGCTTCTTCAGCAGGAGCATCATCCTCGGGCGCCCCTATTCAGCGTCGACCTACCAAAGTGATTTCAAACCCTGCTTTACCGCCCTCGTCTCAAACTCAAACGCAGTCTTATCATGCATTCCCTTATGCTAACGATTCCCTTGCCGAACTCGTTGATCCAACTGCAGAGACATATATCAAAGTGGGTTCCAATACCTATAAAGTGGATCCATCCAAGGACCCACAAATGAACTCTGGCTTTGCTGTTTTTGGTGGGAGCGGATCGGTCAACCGAACGAATGGGGGGTTTTCACCCGCAAAGCAGAACGGGGTCGACCCTTTGCAGAAGCATCTTGAAGAGCTTCAGAATGTGATGTCAGTCTCTGGTAATGGCAGACGAAACACTGTTTATCGTGGGCAAGCTGGTCAGGCTTCGAATGCCGGGTCAAGTAATGTCGGACTTGGTCATGTAAAGGGCGTGGACTCGCTTCAAGCACCTGACTCTCGTTCCCCTTCTGCGAGTTCTCCTTCTCCTGGTACTTCTGGTAGACGAGATTACAGACATTCTGCAGAACTTGTGGTGGGTGCACCATCATCGGCTGCTCCTATACCGCCTCAATCTTCGTCACCTAACCCACCCACGGCAACGTTCATGATACCCAAGAATTCCACCTCTCCGGGGACGGAGGTCGTGACGGAGGTATTAGCCGGTTATCACCAGAGTCTTCCTGGCGAACGGAAGGCGGGTTCTGTTGGGTCAACCAGCCGGAGGGCAAGTTTTGGAAATATGCAGGGTCCGTCGAGTGTACCCAGCGATCCAATTCCAAACCGGCATTCACTCGCCGTAACTCCTCAATTTGGACCACCAGTTGTCAGGCCGGCTAGTGGCGGACATGCCGGTATCGGTGCGCATGGTGGGCAGTCAAGAGGCAACAGTCCCCAACCACCTTCCAGGGCACCTAGTCCTGCACCGGGAGAGATTGTCAACCTTGGTAATCTCAGTGGTCAGCCACAACTACAAAATGCGCAAAACCAACACCCGTCTTCGTTGCAATCCAATCCGCGAAGAAATAGTTTCATCATGCCTCCATTGGCAGGTACACCTGCACGCTCGACGAGTCCGAATCCTGTTGGTATTGCATTGGATCCCAGTGGAAGAGTCTCACATGATGAGATGGCTCAGAGGTACCAGATGCAGCAACAGCAGAATGGACAGGCTAGTATGGGGCACCAACCGCAGACATTTAATAATATCCCGCCGCCACCTCAACATCCACAATCGAGACGCGCGAGTTATATCAATAATGCCCCAAGTGCATCGACGTCGATGGCCCCGCCGCCGCAGCCTATGTACAACAAGCCCGTTACGACTCCACCACCACCACCCCCACATGTTCTGAACGTTTATCACCCTCCACAACAGCAACAACAACATCCTCAACAGGGATATGTGCAGCCTGGGCCGGGAATTGGACAACAAGGTGTATACGGACAGTATCCTCAGCAACAGCCCCAACCATCGTACCAGCAGCCTCAACCACAACAACAACAAGTGTATGCGATGGTTAACGCAGCAATCAATGGTCAGGCTCAACAGAGAGCTATGGGTCATAATGGCGCTGCGCCTAATAATAACCAAAGTAAGCGATTGTCGTTGACAATTGGAGGTAATGGAGGGTATAGAGCTTCGAGTCCAGGAGCCGTTGGTGCGATGGCTGTTAGGACATCTCCTAGCCCGCAACCGGTTCAGGCACCACCTCCTCCACAAATGCAACACCAACAAATGGCAATCGGACATCAACAAATGGTGGCATCTCAAGGTCAGGGACCAGGAAGATATTCGCAGTCTGCGACTACGGAAGATGGACAGCCGATCTTGTTCTACGGTACGTCGCGAGATTTTCCCTTAAACGTTTTTTTTTGGTGGAATATTCTTTGGACATGTGCCCCTTGTCGAAAAGAATATGTTCGATTTGGTTTCCCCTTGTTGCGCCTGCTGGCACCTGTTCTTATGTCTTTCAATCGTGGGTTTATACGCTAACGTCCTCACTTGTTCACATGTAGTGAAAGCATTGTATGATTATCAAGCAACAATAGACGAGGAATTTGATTTCCAGACAGGAGATATCATTGCTGTTACTGCTACGCCTGAGGATGGGTGGTGGAGCGGAGAACTGCTAGATGAAGCTCGGAGGCAAAGAGGACGACACGTGTTCCCGAGCAATTTTGTTTGCTTGTTCTAAAGGACTGTTTTGCATACCTCGGGGGGGAAGTGGCTTGGGAAAGGTTTGAGTTGGGACTGAATGCTGATCACGGGGAGATATGGGGAAGGTATAGTGTGTTGAAACATGATTCATTGTTATCTGACGAATTTAGGCTTTTTTGAGTGCTTTTTATTGTTTCTTTTTGTTGTTTTTGAGCTTCGTTCCACGTCCCATATAGTTTTGGTCTCCACGCTCTTTTTTGTTGATCAGACACACCCTCTCGGATCTCGGAGCTTTGCTTTGCATTTACTTTTCCCTCTTGCTCGCTTGGCCTTTCGAACTTTTGTTTTCTCATTTAAGTGCTGGACTATTTTTTTTTTTTGATCATGTTTCTCCACGATGTTTTGCTACCAGACTATGGTTTCTTGGCTACGCCATCGTACCCTTGTATTATACCAGAACATTTAAGATGAATGATATCTTGTGTACTTATGTACAGTATAAACGTAGATCTCGCAGATTCTGAAGGGAGAATCCGTAACACGCCTCGGGAACTTGACCTGACCCTCGGAACGGCGGAATTCGAAAAGGCCCGAAGAATACATTCCCCGGAGGGTCACCGTCAGTGGCTCCCAAAGGCCTGCGTCACTGAACACAAGGCAGCCCGAGTCCTGAAGTTAAACTGTCATCATGTCAGGAACGGCGATTAATTTATGTACAATGTACAAATGTCTGTCGAACAATCACACAGCGGGGTATCATTGCAGCCGAGATGGGCTAGAGTGCCGTAATGACCCTTTTTTGAACTGGTTGTTCGTCATGATGAGACATCTGCTTCCTCATGTTGGCAAAGATCCGAGATGTGGACGAGCCTGAGAGTGGTGGACTACACTGAGTGAATGTTGTGATTGATGGGAACAACAAGTGTTCGAATCATTTGTTCTGTTGCCTTGCTGCTAGTGCCCGCTCCGGCGTCTTTAGATGCCTTCTGCTGGCCCCAGCACATGGCCCATATCTCGGCTGACTGCAAGGGTGCAGTACGTCAATGACAAGTGATTCAGCTGAAGCAGGAACCCTGACTTTTATTTTATCTATAACCAGAATGTCTAGGCGCTTACTGGTGCTGTCCGGCCTGCCCGCATATCAGACTGCCCCATCCGATCGTATTTAAGCCTTCTTTCTTCTGCCCGTGTCTTTCGCTCTTCTTTCGTCCCTCCCCCATCCTACGTCCCCCGCACTACCATGCGAGCCACTGTCTCCATCTACGAGCACCCGACCCTCACCGACTCCGACATCTGGTCCTCTGGTCCTGCAAGCACCAAGGGCGGCCGCACAGCAGTTGTCCTCGGTGTCATCTCCATCGCTGCCGTTTCCACCCTCGCCGCAGTGCAGTACACCGGTCTCACTCCGGCAAGGTTGGTTTCCTTTCTCTTTCCCACCACGCGGTGATATTCTGCGCCAAGCTTGGCTTACTTCCCGCCCTTCCCCTCGTGGTTCTGGCCGTGGTTGTGTGGTCTTGAGGCTCGTTTTTATCGTCACTGCTGTGTTTGTGGTGTTTACAGTTGGGTTGTGCATATGCTAATTGTTTTTTTCTTTTTCTCGTGCAGTTTCCTTGGATGGGATTAGCCTGTGATTGGCGTCTAGTCTTCATCCCACTTGTTTTGTTTCTCCTATCCTCTGTTCGATTGCGACTCCCGACTCATCAAGTGTACTCTATCTCCCATTCCCTGTTCATTGATGTAAAACCCACTTTACGACGCGGCACGAATTTCGATCAGCACAAGCGTGCATTTATCGATTTTCCCATTTTCCCAATTTCAGTCATCATCCAATCGATTCGAGCACGCGTGATCCTCTTCCATGCTTTTCGCCTTACCGCCTGCCTCACTCGCATATAATCACGATCTACCGTTCTTCCGATGGGTCTCCATCAAGTCGTTCACATCTCTTTTCCCCCTCAGGCGTCCCCACTTTCGGCTGCGACGTCATATATCTGGAAATCCGTTGCGGATCTGCTGCCACATCCGCTCAGCAATCCTTATGGCCTGCATCGCAGATGTGGCGTCTTCGAATCATTTTGATTCGGTGATGTTGGTCTGTCCGGTATCGGTTATCCTCGGGAGTCGGAGTAGTGCGAGTACCTTTGATTGACAAGTCTCCCATTTCTTTACACCTTATTCTGGTCATATTCTGTTCTATTGTATCAACAGTTTCAACACTCTTCCTCTGTTTTTACTTGCCATGTACCAGCCATGCTCTTTCGGCTTTCATCTTCCCTTGTTGCAACCAATAAGTCTCTAGTCATCGTAACGAATAAAATTAGTTTGAATAGCAAAACCTGTGCGCTCCTTGTCTGGCGGTGTTGATGTGTCTATTTAGGGTTTACTGAGTCTGTTACCTCCGAAGTGTCTCCGACTGGCGAACGAGTTGGAAGTTGTTCTTTCTTAAAATTTGGGCTTAGCATGAACATAAGTGGGTGAGTATAATTGATAGAGGACAGTGTTGGGTCTCAATGCCGTGCGCGATTTTGGCGTAGGCAAAGCGTGAACAAGTTCCACAGGCTTTCTAATTGTGAACACGACAAACATGGATACAGATCTGAGTAGATCTCAACCCGCCATGCGCTGCCGCGACTCGGAGGCCTGATAACACATTCAAAAATAACCCTAAAGGTACACGCCTACTTGGGGATACTATGTATACGCGGCTTAGTAGCGTATGACCTGGGGCGGTCTAGAAGTTGTCTATGATACTTCTTCTGCAGGCGTGAATCCAAAAATGACGACAGACCTTTCCGGAGTGTTTCCGTCTACATATATATTATATGTGAGTGCGATGACGACCCATTGAACCTGCTAGATAAACGTAAAACAGCGCAAAGGAGTTAGTGTTATCAGCTCCTCCTACATTAAACACGTAAAAGTTAATCTAGGGCTGAATTGTAAAAGTTTGGGGAATCGGATTCATAACGATAGTCCGGAGATTTAGTACGTATTGTTATGGCACCAGTTACTTTCTGTACGACTGGCGGTAATAATTTCAAAATGCCAAGTTTGATAAAATTCAGTCTTTCCCTACATCTTATTTGTTTGTGTGCCGATTTAAGTACAGTTAATATGTATAATGCACTGTAGGTTGTGCGGAGCCTAGCCTTGCAATTTCGGTGATTCAACACACCGGTGACCAATTATGTAGTCGCACAAGGGTTAAGCATGCACTCGGCCAGGGTTCGCCCGGTCGCTCAGAAGATTTGCCTCATCGCGATTGGGATAATAGTCCCTACATGAAGTAAGAGTGAAGAAAAAATCAGTCGATCAGGGCGTTTGAATTAAAGGCTGGAACTGGAGGCAACACATGCTTGAATTGACAGCCGCACAGGAGCCATATGAACGTCAGCAACCCCATGCCAATAGGAGGATGGACTGATCCCGAGGTCTCTTGAGGCTATAGAATGGTCGTGAATATCTGGGGAATCCTCACATCGGATCGACGGAGCTGACAAAAAGTGAATCCTCTATTGCATACATTCATAAATTGCCGAAACGGAAGTGACAAAGCGAAAGCATTGATGGTGGGGTTTACATCTGTTGTATTATTTTCTGTGCAACACGTTCTTTCACAGTCTGATAGGCGTTCATGATCGTTTGTTCGTTAATCACGATCTCTGTCGTGTCGGGACGCGGTCGACTGACGCGCGATGCGATGGCCGTTGCGTCCGTATCGACTATTATCCTAGGAAATAGCGAAATGTCAGAGATGCGAAGCTTTGGTATAAATAAGCGCATTGCGTTACCCATCATCAACCGTTTCATCCAGGCAGAGTAACACCAAGTCTAAGTTTTCCAACACAGCGCGTTTTTCGAGAGAATTTCGTAGGAGCATGGTTAGAGCGTCGGTAAGTGATGTGAGCGCGGTAGCGAGCATGAGTTCATTCTCGATTGGTCCAGAGATGAAGTAGAGGATGAGATCAAGAGAGTGTTTGTACACGGCTAGATGAGAATCGTAGAGGATGATGTCTGGTGAACAATGCGGGATCAGTCCTAGATTCTGTAGAACACAATGATCTTACCTCCAGCTTTTTTAGTCTTCTGCCATAATCCTTTCTCGAAAGCTTTTTGTTCTTTGAGAGTAAGGAATTCTTTCGACTCGCCATCCGGATGACTCTTGGGATGATAGTATTTTGCGAGAACACGGTTTCCCTCGGCGTCTAGGATGATGAAGGCTTGAATGCTGTAGAGGGAGAGGTTCATGGTCGTTAATGAGATCAACGAATATGTCGTGGCAGATTCCAGAAATGGTTTCCCAGGCTATAAATAAAACGGCCTGTCGCTCTTCACAGTCCACCACCATCTCATGGCTCTTGCTCGCTTTAAACTGGTCTTCTTCGTCCCAAAAGAGAACACCCGAGCCGTCTTGGGTCACTTATTTAGCAAATTCCCCAACGATCTTGGGAAAATCGGAAATTATGAGCAGTGTGCTTTCATTCAGCGCGGAACTGGTCATTTGCCATTCTTGGCTTCTATTTCCAAGACTACAGTCAGCTCATAAAGCTCAAACTGAACAGGACAATTTAAACCAGCCAATGGCGCAAACCCTACAATTGGTTCTGTTGGTGCTTTAGAACAGGTGGAAGAGGATCGTGTAGAGATCACGCTGAATGACAACGAAAAGGCTGGGAAAACAGTGAGGAGTGTCGTCAATGAATTGAAATCTGTTAGTCACACGAAGTTTTATAACATACCCATATTCTCACTGCTGTCTTAAGGTACATCCTTACGAAGAAGTTGCGTATGATGTGTACAAACTGGAAAATTTCTAGTCCTTTTGTTGTCAGACGAAGCCTGAACATTTTGAATCTGCTCCGGCAATGTTTTAGGGTTCTTCAAGATGATCTTGACTATGATCCAGCTGATATGGATGAGCATTTGATCGTAGATGAACGTCTGTTCATGGAATGCTGGGTGGCTGATGAATCGATGACGGACCATAGCTTTTTTTTTCCGATAGTGGTAAATGCTCTTTGACCTCGGCGACACCACTCGCACCGGTAGTCCTGTGGTGTCAAGAGGGGATTATGCCCACTAAACACATACGCATAATGACTTCTAGGTTGCTCTATGCAGGCAGAGCGCTAGGGACAAAATAGGAAAATCTTAGACATGCTGAACTACTACTCAACTAATGGTACCAGGTCCTGCCTTCTATTAATTCTTTTAATCATCCATTGGTAAGAAACATGGTTTTCTTATGGGCTTGTGTCTTATGGTCGGTAGAACATATTACACTTCCCCTGAATCCATTCAGTCTGCGGTCTTATTTCAAAGGTATTGTTTCATCCTACATTTGTTGTGTAATGTTCATTAATCGATTTTCTCTCTGTAATACATTACCAGTTTCGGTAAGTAGTGTCCAATCCCCCAATAAAACTCGAATGGCATTGAAATTCTCACGGACGCCACTGAACAAGAATAGGGAGATGACGGTTGCATCTAAATATCGTACATATCTCTATTCATGAGCACACGATCAGTCTAAGGGCCAGCACTACTTAGATGAATGATCTGAGTTCTGGTGCCAATTAGCAGTCGAGCCGTCCTTGAGCGCAACTCTATTTGTATCACTGATTTTTTCTCGGCCCCCCAAGCTTTTTGACCACAGATTTGAACGTTCCTCATCAACGTGATTCAGGAAGGTATTTTTGACTCTCCAAAACTTCCACCAACGTGTCCAGGTCTGTCCAGGTCGGGGCATGGTTGTCATCATTTAACCATCGTCCGCCAAAAAAAGGCAAAAGATAGTTTTATTTCATTAGTCAGCACATAGTTATTTTTGTAATTGTATGTAATTGTAAGTTGACCTCGGATAATCACTCTGCCAGTACGCTGATACAATTATGGGCAAAAGTAAGCTCGAGTCGGGTCGTGCAATGAACGAGCAGGCCAAGGGATGGAAGTGAGTAATATGAAGATGGGATGCCGAGTGATGGTGGTGATGGGGGTGACGACGGGGAGGGATTAATTTGAGGCGGGAAAGGGTGAAGGCTGGATGTCGAGTGAGGGGATATCTTAGGGGTTCAAAGCAAATCTCTCACAAGGTTCCCAAATTGTTCATGCATGGCAGGGCATACTATCCATTGGGCATTAAAACAATCATTGGATAACTTTTCTAAAGTCTAGGAGATTGAGGTACCTTTTTTTCCTCCCTCTCATCCTGATTAAATGCCTAAGGATAGTAAAACATGCTCGTTCACGACGAGCAAATCAGGAATGCGGAATCTCAAAATGGTATGCTCAAAAGCCGTGTTTAGCTACAGGCAGTCACGGAACCAGTTTTGGACACTCCGACTAGACCAACGCTTACTGACGACAGCGACGAAGTCACTGTTAGCGCCCTTGAGAGGGTTTCGACTCTCATTCTTCCTCCTCAAACGGACAGTTGTGATTGAACCTCCTTTCTTAATTCTCACTACCATTCCTGGAAATTCTCGTACTCATGCCGGCGGGCGCAGAAGATGTTCAAGATGATATTTGGGTGAGTGAGAAGCCAACATTTGACGAGACGATGGCAGATTCTCTTTCTCCTGCGAAGGTATTTGTAAGAAATTGCATATATATGTTGAAACGAATCTGATCTATTTACACCTATTTTCCTACAGTGACGTGTGCCTGAGTGTGAACGCGTGAACGTAGGTGAACGTTCATGAAGTTTGAACGCAGTATGAATTTGCCGGACATTTTGACCCCTTCCAGTTAGGGGACGATATCGGCGGTTGCAGGCGTCGTTTTCCGTACGGCATCGTTTTTATCACTTATAAGTCATCCGGAGTCATGTTGGCTCTTTCTCGCGCCCTCGCATCTCTCACCACTCCCTTCAGTCTGCCAATCCAATCGGCAGACCTTACTTACTGAAATGAGACTTTCAACACTAACTTCCTTGGGTTTGCTACTCCCTATAGTCCGTATCTACGCCTGCGACGACCACTCTCATGGTAGACGTGGAGGCCAAGGAAACGGACATGGACATGGACATTCAGCACTCAAACCATCCCTCCGCCCTCCTACCCGTCCGCTTGAATGGGGTGACTTCAACATTATCCACACCACCGACAGTCATGGTTGGTTGTTGGGTCATCAAAAGACTGTTTTTCCAGAACCGAATTACAGGTGCGTTTTTGACTCAATGTGCAAACATACAGAAGCATATACATTTGTTAGTGCTGACTTGGGAGATTTCGCATCATTTGTGACCCATATGAAGGAAATTGCTGATGTTAGTCTTGTGTGCCTCTGAGGGTGTCCTTGGCTGACCTTCATTATTAAATTCATAGGAGAAGGGCGTTGATCTTATATTGGTTGACAGTGGTGATTTACACGATGGCGAGCCAGAATCTAGCTGTGAACTTTCTGGTAGAATTTTGACGCTCGACTTATTATAGGCACAGGCATAGCTGATGGATACCCGCCTGGTGGAGTCGATGCTCATGATGTGCGTATCTTAGTTTGGGGATATCAATCATTAATTCCAGTAGGCCAATGAGTTCGTGAAAATGCTTCCTTACGATGTCATGGCCATTGGAAAGTAGGTCTTGAGACCGGATGCCGTGGCATAGTCCGGTAATTTTGACTTCATCTTTGCGATAGCCACGAGCTATACATTTACGACAATGCTCACGACATGTGGGTGCAATATTTCTTGCGGCTAGTGACAGGCACTAACAATACTTGATAGGTATAAAAACTTTGCACCTGCAATGAATGGTCGGTACTTGACCTCCAATGTGAACATCACTGTCACTGGTGATGATGGTAAACCACTTGATGTTCCTATTGGTGGTACGTCCTGCTCTTTGATATCAGTGTATACCTTCATCAGCTGACAATGATACAGAACGTTTCGCTAAGTTTGAGACTAAACAGTGGGTGCAGGTCGTTTATTTCAATTGAGGAATAGCTCAACGTATATTCAACTTATCGCCATCAGTGGGCGCAAGATAACCTCACTAGGCGTTCTATATGACTTTACAGATAACGATAAAAACACCACTGTCCAGAAGGTAGCTGACATGGTGAAGGAGCAATGGGTTCGTGGTACTCGTGTCACTCGGGTCAAGGGAATATATTGACCCATTGGCACTTCAGTTCGAGGATGCGATTCAGGATAAACCTGATCTATTTTTGCTTGTAGGGTAAGAGTTGATCACTTTGAGCGCGGAACCACTGCCGACGTTGGTTCCTTTTCAGGCACATGCCAGTTTCTCGTGATAACTGTACGAGGACTACTCCATTCGTTGATATACTTGTTGAAATTTTTGAATAGGGCCTATAGTATTCAACGCTATCCGTGCCGTCCATCCGACTACTCCAATCATCATCCTAGGAGGTAAAGTTTCGGGCGTGGACGACTGGTTTTCTCAAAGCTGATCTATGCGTAGGTCATACCCACATCCGTGATTGCGGTTAGTATTGCAAAGACCTCTCTCATGCACGGGTGACCTCGCTAACGTTGCAGACAGTGCAACTCGACAACAGGTCAATGGCTTTGGAAAGTGGTCGGTACATGGAAACTGTCGGTATGTCCCTCATCGGAGCTCCAACGTCGAGTCCATCCTTACACTCTTTTGAACAGGCTGGATGAGTACGTTTTCATCTTTTCTATCGATTTATTTTTAGAACTAAATGAGTACTCAGGTGCCAAGTTGGACCAAAAAGATAGCACAGATGCTATTCATTTCAGCAGGAGATATCTTGATACCAACCGTGTCACATACGAAGTGCGAGAATTATTCGCATGCAGCGAAACATGAACTCACCACAGTCAACTTCCAGTACCATACGCGGAAGAATGACCACAAGTTTGATACATCGCTGGGTGAAAAAATAAGGAATGGTCTAGAAGCCCTCAGCGCTCGTTTCAACCTAGGTAAAATTTTCGGCACCGCACCTCAGGACTACTTCTTGCAATCGTATGTTGTTCATTACACCTCTTTGACCGTCCGTTCACCATGTCGCATGTTCAGAGTCCCTTATCCATCAAATAATTCTCTCCTTTCTCTTTATGTCGATGACGTCGTCCCAACTGCTCTTCGAATCAACAACACTGAAAGCTCCCGGCCTGCTCTCTTTATGTTGAACTCGGGATCGCTCCGTTTTGATCTGTACAAAGGTCCATTCACGACCAATGATCAGTACACACTTGTGCCATTCGCCGACTCATTCCGTTACATATCGAACATATCTTTGTCGCATGCGACGGCAGCATTCAATGCCTTAAATAATGGCGGAATGAGTGAACGCCGCCAGGAGACTGAGGACCCAGCTACGCGACACTATGACACGATCAAGGGATATGAAAGGGGTGAAGTTGATCGCATTTTCAACGATTGGCTGAAAAGGATGGATCGGGAGATTGACGTTCAGAGAAGAGCCATGGAAAATCTGACGTTGGGATATGTCACCAAGGATGTAAGTCTTTCCTTTCTTCTTCATCTGCCTACCAGATGTGATTCCCTGATATTATCCATGAACTGTAGTCTTGCCCGGGCATTGGTGATGACATTCCCCACAATCCGATACCCTTCTTCGAGACCCCCGAATTTATTGCGTCCAATCCGCCGACCGGAGACGAGATTACATCCGACACCCCCATTGACTTTGTGTATATTGACTTCGTTGAGGCGGCCCTTCTGGAGATCTTGAACGGCCTACAGACGGGTAAAAATTACACATTGAATGATACTCAACTGTACTCGCCTTTATTGGCGAATGTTGTTTTGGGAGTTTATGCACAGGAAAAGTGGAACTAGATGATTTTAGTCGCGATCTCTTTCTATTTTTTTGGGTGGGGTCTTTCTGTTCTGTGTATGGGGTTGTCGTGGGGGCAGCATTGGGATGTTTGGAAATTGGATTATTTCAATTTTGTGTATGAACTTGAATATGCGCATTTGACTTGAGACGGTTCGGAACCTTGATTGTCAGTACGCGCACGCGCGGTGAATCGACGCAAGATTAGAAGCCTAAAGTGAACGGTGGAATGCGATAGGTAGCAGTCCTCCCAAGATATTTTGGAAGTAGTGATGGGACATTATTCTGGCCTTTTCAACCTTTTTGGAACGAACCTATCGACTTTCGAGACTTCGGATTGGCTGCTTGAAAAGGGAGCGATTTTGTCGGTCAGCTTTTCTCTCGAGTTGGTACTCCGGCACTGTGAGCCCAGAACCGAAGTGATTGACGACCCTTAATGGGGTACATATGTAGGAAATTCCTAAGAAATATTGTCAATTCTCTACCCTAAAACAGCCTAGGCAGGAAATTTCTTACATAAACGTCGAACCAAATCAAAGCGTACCTTCAAAATACTGAATTAAAGGATGTAATTTACTCTTTTTGCCATTTAAATCAGGAAATTACTTCACTTCTGGGCTCACAGTGTCCAGCGAAAGGCGGAGAAATGTGCACAACATGAATATACCACTGCCTTTCAAATCCGTCTAGTAACGCAAGTCAATCAGCCAGTAACTGAGTTGCATACCATTGCTCCGCCGAGGACAACGAGTCGGTACGTTTCTTCCTGAACTAGCCAGACGATTTGTGATAGCAACTGTGTAATACTTACTTTTCGCACGTTTGGAGAACATTTAATCATTTTCATGAAGAAGTGCTCCAGCCGTTGGTAAGTATGGTCGCGGAATTTGATATCTTAAAAAATACATTCTTCGGCACGTTTTGGTAGAAATTTTTGTTTCAGATGTAGAAACAAAAGTACGCTACAAAGATCTTGTTTCCCATTGATTAATGATGATCGCTTCCCTCTCGCGCACGGTGCGGGTCATAAATTCTATATAGTTACCTCCGACTTGCGAGTTCCGTCCGGTGTCTAATAATTACCTTAACAACTGTGAAACTGGCACCAGCCGCCAGGACAAGGAGCTTGATAAATGATCAAAACGATGTAAAACTCTCCAGAAATGGCTCGCACCCCTGAAGTTACAGCTGGCCTCCACCAGAGGTACTTTCCAGTAAGCAGCGCTCCCATGATTGGTGGTCCTATTGAACCATCAACTGGTCTGGCTACTTTGGCTGCAAAGTGCGAATTTTACCTGCCAGTTCACCTAACCCTAAGCGATGCGAATAAGTTTGGTACAAAGCTTCAGGGCTCAGAGACATTACCCACCTGAAAATGCGAACGCAATTCCGAGGCGGAGTCTGTATAAGAACAGTAACGTCTGTTCTCTTACCTTGAGACGAAACACACTTACCCCAGCTCGGCCATATTATCCGTCAACAAAGTTCCCAATGGAGCCATTGTTCCGATATCTATAAAGTAGATATCAGTATGGAGTTCACATGTGTCAAAGGCTGCATGGATACACACAAACACCGGAGAAGAAGCCGTACAGTATGGCCACAACAATGACGCTCGCCGCTGATCCTATTGATGCAAAGACGAAAGTGACAGAACCACATACAATTGCTGCGATAATCGCCAAGTTGTCTACCCCTGCCCATTGGGAAATCAGACCAGTTAACAAGCGAGCAATAAACCCGCTCCCGTTGAGGATTACCAACTGAGATCCAGGTTATCTTCGATAGACTCCCCTGTGATAAAATACGTACGGAGTAGAATGCAAAAGTTTCACTGAGGCCGTGGGTGATAGCCGCTAGCTGAAGGTAGAATAGTGGGAAGAAAAAACCCAAGGCAAAGAAGGTGTATCTTCATCCGACATTCAGTCATGCTTGTGAAAAGTTGTATTATTGCTCACCCAGTGGTTAAGGCGATATAAGCCCAATCCTTTGAAAACCTCTTCAAGCAATTCTTCAGGTTGGCATGATTTTTTGGTGGCGGTAATCTTGGTTTCAACAAGATACAAGCTAGGAACATGATCGCGGTTATGAAAGCAGCAGTAATCCTTGTTACCGTGGCGAAATCCAAGTTTGGTCTCGCGAACAAGTTGTTGACCAAGATTGGAATTATCATGGACCCCAAGGAAACACCGGCTGTGGCGACGGACATGACTAATGCACGCTTTTTCTCAAAGTAGTGGGAAAGAATGGCCAAGGACGGAACATATGTCATCCCACCACCTAAACCGACTCCGATTCCTTGGCACAGAAATGCCTGTTGTTGAGGTTCAGCTAATCGCCCACGAGATAGAAACAATTGATCCCGCCATACCCCATAAAATTGATTTGGCTTGACGAATGAGAGCATGAAAAGTGACAGCGCCTCCAGGAGCGATCCACCATATAGGAGATGTAGACTGCAATAAGGGTTTCGTTAGATGGTCCCCTCAGAGTATAAGTGAACGTTACCAGTAGCCCTTATCAAACAGCCTGCCTCCAACAAGTCCAGTGGAGATTGTTAAAAACGCATCAACAGCCCCGATCCATCTGTATCGAAAGTGCTCGATGTGTCTGTTCTCACAACCGATGACAGAGACCTACGAGATAGTGGATGCGGAGTGTACCGTCATGTAGATTCGTGTGTAATAATCTACAATTGCTTTCGACGTCAGACCTGCAATTCACCATATTGCTAGTGTCCGACCTTGATAGATGCCGAAAGCGCATATATACCTGAAAATATCATCAGGAAAAGTTTACGGTTTTATGAGTGGTAAGGTCGCACCCAAAGCTACAGAACTGGAGTAAAAACCTAGCCGAACAAATCAGTAGGACTTGATTCCGACTATCCTACCGTAGACGTACCCTCCGAGCACGACACTCCAGGCACGAAGTCCGCCATCCGGGTATGTCGTGGTCTCTGTGGCAATAGGGTATGGTGCATCGACTTGTCGAATCTTTTCATCTGATGCAGCATGATCGGGCTGACATCCTTCAACATCTTCGGGTAATTTTTCGGAAAAGCTCGTCTCGGCATTAATGTTGGGACCATTAGATTTGTCATAGTTCAATGCGGACATATCCAGTCGTTCTGAGACGGTTGAACGGAAGAGAAGTGGGGGCAATTATTTGAAGACTGAACATAGATTCCGCGGTAAACCTCCGTGATGGTTCCTTCCCATACGTCGGCACTCCTGCCAGGTGGTCGCCGGTCACTCTCAGTCAGCGGGATTTCACTGGGCTGCTAATCATGAGTCAATAAGGCGGCTGGATTATTAAGATTTTATCAAATCATTATAATTTCCAGAATCCAAGACTCACCGGCGCAGTGATTTTCTTGGGTGCTTCTTGGCGAATATAATTATACACATATTCGCGTACCGGCCAGCATGCATCACGGTTGAAACGCGTCTCGGACAAGCGAGGAATCAACTAACGGGCTGTGGCCAAGATGCCAAGTTCGTGGTACTGAGCATGTAAGACTGTGGTGCGTCATCCTTGAGGAGCATATGGTGCAGAAAGCCAAGCTTATCAGAATTGCTGCCATCAGCGCTCTCTTCGCTCCTAAATCATCATGTCCCCGAAAACAGACCTCCTCGTCCTGGGTGCAACCGGCTTCACAGGTCGTCTCATTATTCAATATTTGTCTCACCATCCACAACGCAATGCGTTTACTTTCGCAATTGGCGCCCGCTCTTCGACGAAAGTCAAGGCTCTTCTTCAAGAGCTTGACCTCCACCAGGACCCCTCAATCGTCTTTGTTCAGGTCGACGTCACCAAGAAGGCCGAAGTGGAAAACGCGGTCAAGAACGCTCGTGTAGTGATCAATACCGTTGGACCCTTTTGGCGGTGGGGAACACCTGTGGTCGGGGCTTGCGCAAAGGCTGGTGTACACTACGTTGATCTGGCAAGCGAGGTGCCATTTTTGAGGCGTATCATTTATAGGTGGGTCACTTTTTTGGGTGGTGCCAGTTGGTTTTGAACTTTCAATAGATACGGTTACCTTGCGAGTAAAACGGGTTCCATTATCGTTCCTTGTTGTGGATACGATTCGATCCCTTCTGACGTCTGTGCATATCTATCGAACAAGACCCTCAAGACCCTTCCGACTCCGCTTGATGTTGGCTCATCTATGACTTCGCATCGACTAAAAGGTGGTGTGTCTGGCGGAACAATCAGCTCAGTGATAACAATGCTCGAAGTGGTACCCAAAAAGGATCTTGAAGACTCGTTAACAGACTACTCTACGAGTCCAGGTATGTTCGCCAGGTTTTTCCTTTGCTTTGTTTGAGAACTAAGAACTGAGCTTTAGTTCTTGGCCGTAAACTTCCTCGCTGGCGATTTTTCTACAAGGTTCCTGTACCAGGAGCTCATCCGCTCATAGGCGGATTCTTCTTCATGGAACCCACCAATAAGGCTCTTGTACAGCGAAGCTTCGGATTACTCGAGTTACAAGCCCGAACATCAAAGTCGAAGGAGGCTCAGCTTGCGAGATATGGACCTGACTTTGCCTACGATGAATTCTTAGCTATGCCCAATACGTTCGCAGCCGTGTCATACACGCTTGTGTACATGACCGGCCTCATGCTGTTCTTTAGTTTACGACCTGTGCGTACTTGCTTTTGCCCTCATATGCTCCGTACAAGTAAGCTGACTTGTTCACAGGTCCGATGGCTCGTCCAAAAATTTTTGCCCAAACCTGGAGAAGGCCCCTCGGAGGAGTATGTTTGACGCCTTTTTTCACATTATAGACGCGTTAGCTAATGGCTGTTCAGGGCTATGCAAAAAGGATTCATGTCCGCTACTAATATCACTAAATCCACCTCCGAACCTCCCGTGCATGTCAAGACGGTCATGAAAGGGAGAGGAGATCCCGGCTATCTCTTGACAGCAAGTAAGTTACAAAAGGCTCATCTGCTCGCTTTTTGTGTCCTTGAAACTTGTTACTTAACGTTGACTGATTGCGCGTTCCATAGTTATGATTTCTGAAGCGGCATTATCTCTCATATTCCCTCCAGACTCTGATAAAAATTGTCCGGAAGCTGCTAGAACAGCTCTTCCGCTCCTGGCACGCGAAACTGGTGGCGTCCTCACACCTATGACCGCATTCGGAGACGTTTTGATAAAGAGACTGGAGGCCAGCGGAAGGTTTGAGTTTTCCAGTAGTGTCATTGGGCGCGACCTCAAGGAAGACTGATCCGTTCTTGAGAAATTTTATTCGCTTCAGCTACCCCCGAGGCAGGTGGAGATTTCCTTGGTACCCTGGTCTGAAGATATACACTCTTGTCCCATTTATTTATTTCGGATACCCGGGTTAGATGGTCCATACTATTTGCTTTGTCGGAATCGTGAGGCCTGCGGGAAAGTCGGGCCTGGTTGTAATTCTCGAAATCAGTTTTGTAGCGTATCAATCTACAACATACGGCGTCAGCCAACGAAATTATAGTTGAGAATGTGTATCATTTCACAGCTAAACCAGAGTTGAAGGGGGGACGAGCGGAGAGTGCTGCATGGGCGGGGTCCGTGCGCGTGCAGGGGTATGTGGGAAAGGTGATGTGATATGGGAGAGCGGGCAGTGGCTGGATTCGCATTTCTTCAGCTCCTGTCGTTGTTGGACATTTGTTTCTTTGCTCGCCATCGTGCTCTTCGTCGGCGTCTTATCCAATTTCCGTCGAATATTGTAGCGAGCGCCGTGCACAGGCGCCATTTGAATTTCCCTCCCTTTTTTTCTTCTTCGTGCGTGTCTTTTCTTTTTGTCCGACCCTCACATTCGTTTCTGCCCTTCCCCACACGCTCCCTGCAATTCTAACTTCCTTTCTCCGTATTTCTCCATTGCCTTAATTCTCCATCCATTTCCCTCGAATCCATCGTGCAATGGACGACTCTCAGGCCGCCTTTTCTTATCCTTCCTACGCTTTTGACATCGACATGATGAAGGTCCGTCCTATATTTTTCGCCCTCGAGTCGCAGTCTAACCACTTTCAAAAGAGGTCCATGGAGAACGTCGGTGGTCCTGATGCTAAAAAAGCTCGTTGGTCTCCCACATTCGCTGGCCAAAACGGCACGTCCTCAAACTCCAACAACCGTGACGCTTTCGCCAACTATGGTTACGGCCCACAGGCGAGCATCGCCCAGTCCGCCGCATTCAACAACTCTCCAACTTCCGCCGGTTTTGCTGCCAATCCCTTGTATACTACCCCCTCGTTGTCGATTAATACTCAATCCACCGGAAATGGCATGCCTGCCCAACTGAGCCCGAATAACGCCGCCGCCGCCGCCGCATTTGCCGCGCAACAATCTCAACAGCAGCAACACGGACAGCAACAGCAACAGCAATCTAACCAACAACAACAGGGCAATCAAAACGGCAATGGCTATGCGGCTGGCTTTGCTGGTTACAACATGCTCGGCATGGGCCTCCCTGGAATGAACATGCTGGGTAACTTCCCCTATAACGGACAGATGGCCACTTTCGCTCAGGTGACTATTCCCTTCCAGGATGTCGACTTCCTACGGTTTACTGACAGCCTTTCAGAACTTCAATAACCAACAACGTCTGCCTTCTCTCAACCTCAACATCCCCGCGGCTCAAGCGGCGGCGGCGGCGGCGGCAGCATACTCTCCGGTTGCATTGACGGCTGCCCTCTCGGCGTCGAATAACGCAACTGGTCGAACTGTATACGTTGGCAACCTACCTGCTACCGCCTCCGTTGACGAGCTCTTGAACCTAGTTCATTTCGGTCCCCTCGAGAACATTCGCGTTCTACCTGAAAAGTCTTGTGTCTTCTTGTCTTTCTTGGACGGAGCTACGGCTGCTGCTTTCCATGCGGATGCCACCATCAAAAAACTCCAACTTCACGGACAGGAGCTCAAGATTGGTTGGGGTAAACCCTCACCGGTACCCCCTCAAGTAGCTTTGTCTATCAGCCAAAGCAATGCTTCGCGGAACGTCTATATTGGCAACCTCGATGAAGGTATGACCGAGGAACAACTCAGGGATGAGTTGAGCCGGTTTGGTCTTATTGACCAAGTCAAAATTGTTCGTGATAAAAATATTGGTTTTGTTCACTTCTTGAGCATTTCCGTTGCTACCAAGGTCCGTTTTCCTTCTTTTGTCATAATGGTGTTCTGGTTAATGATTTCTGTCCAGGTTGTTAACACCCTGCCACAAGAACCTGGTTGGGCGGGCAAACGCGTCAATTACGGTAAAGACCGCTGCGCTTATGTACCAAAATCTCAGCAGGTTGCCGCCCAGCAAGCCCAAGCCGCTGCAGCACAATCTCTTGTTGCCCAATCAAGTTTAACACCAGGTGGCTTTTCGCCTTTCTATGCAGCATCGCCCTTCTCGCCTATGGACATGACAGGAGGGCTCGCGGCCGCGCAGGGTATGAACCGAACTGTTTATCTTGGTAACATCCATCCCGAGACAACGACGGAGGATTTGTGTAACGCTATCAGGGGCGGTGTGTTACAGAGCATCCGATATATGCCGGAGAAGCATATTGCTGTACGTCATGTCCACTCGAGTCATGCATATTTATTCGAGATCTCATTATCCAATAGTTTGTGACATTCGTTGACCCCGCTGCGGCGCTCACCTTCCACCAAGTAGCCTCTTATCAGGGTCTGAGCTTGAACAATCGGCGCCTCAAAATCGGTTGGGGAAAGAATGCGGGTCCCTTGAACCCTCAACTTGCCCTAGCTGTCCATTCTGGTGCAACTAGAAATGTATATATTGGAAACATCGAAGACTTTGAAACGTTCACCGAAGAGAGGCTCAAGAGGGATTTCGGTGAGTATGGAGATATCGAGCTCGTCAATTTCCTGAAGGAGAAGTAAGTCATGCTCACATCTCACCGCACTGAAAACTGAGAAATCTACCAGGAATTGTGCATTTGTCAATTTCACAAACATCGCAAATGCAATTAAGGCCATCGATGGCGTTAAAAATAAGCCCGAATATACCAACCTTCGTATTGCTCATGGCAAAGATCGCTGTGCCAACCCACCACGATCTGGGCCCCAGGGTATGGGAAGGCGTAACGTTAGTGGCAGTGGCCCTGCATCCGCAGAGCCAATCAGCGCCATTGGTGAAGATGAAGATGGAGAGGTGGCAAATCCCATCCTGAATGGCGATGTCAGCATCATTGAAGGACAGGAGATGCACATCGATGCTGACCAACAAGTTCCCATCGCTGCATAAGCTCTCGTGTTCAACTGTTGCTATTGCTTCTGTCTCTCGCTTTGACGCTGATCGATGTTTGGTTTTGACTGGTTGAACATTCTTTTGCCTATCTATGGATACCCCTGCTCGTGCACACCACGTCACTTGCGCCTCCTGTTTCGTTCGATTTTTTTTTCACACCTCTATCATCTCGACGTCATGTTTCCCTTCGATCCTTCACGCCCTCAAAATGCCATATATACGAGAAAACCCACCAAAGCCGACCTACCGGTGGAATCAATTCTATCGCCCATTTCTATCATTCGACGATGTGCGCCGCGTTGTCCTGGCTTTTGGGTTCGGTTTCGTTGGGCTCTGTATCCATATCCTCACCTGAGGTTGGATGATCTAGGGTATTGGTTGGGTCTTTTGTTTTTGTCCTCCTATGATACTTCTGTTATCTTCTGTCCATAGTATCATTAGTCTCTGCTTATGTTTATCTTTCGAATTTCTATTTTCTCCTTCTTTCTTTGTTCATTCTTGTTTCTCGTCTCTCACCTTTGGTTGGCGTCCTCTCCAAATGTCACCGTCCATTCGCTTGGCAACACATTCTCTTCAAAGGTCTAACTCGACTAATACGTCGTTTTGTCTCGCTCCATGCCCCCTTCCCCTTCTCGTAATCTAACTGTTATCATCTGTAATGGACGTCCTTTCTTACAGGAACCTTGCTTGACTTTGATTTTCTTGCTGATCCTTACATCTCTTCCACGTCGTCTCATACGATCACCGTACCCCTCGCGTTCCATTCTTCCAGTCGTCAACGTTTCCCTGCTGATCCAGATCTTTCATTGTATCTTGTTGGGTTCATGTCTATGATACAGGATCGCGGCTACCATTCCCAATCCCATCGCTGCACGACACGACGTTCTCGTTCTTGGGTTCCCATCTCGCCTTACAACTCCTTTTGAACGTTTGAACCCTATCATTATTACCTTTTGATTTATCTTCCTTTTATTCTATATTTCGTCTTCACGTATCAAATTTGAAACTGAACTGATGGCGATGGAGAATTGGATTCAATTTCTGTAGTAGTGGTTGGGCTTGGGTGAAGAGTATTGGGAATATGGAGGTATTATTAGTAGCAATTAGGTAAGTAGGTAGTGGTTTTCATCTTCCTAGCATAATCCTTCTATAATATCGTGTTTCATAAGACTGGCATCTCCTCGGAGATATGCAGCACCCGACGTTGGTGATTTGGGTCTAGTACCAACGTATTTCCCGGTCTATTGGCACAAGATGGACCATTGACGATACTAATACATATGGGAGCATCAACGGGGTGCTCCTTGGATCAAGATGATTTAGACTGGTCATGGATGTCCTGTATTTGGGATGAAACGGCGCCGCCGTGCAATGACGAAACAGTTCCGTGATTTGGGGTCCTAATTCAGTCTTGCTTCTCGCACCCAACTTGACTGGCTTGTTCTCATTTGCTTGCGCAAAAATGGAGGCTCCACCTAATCCATACGACTTCCAATCTAGAGAGGTTCCATCATCAAGATGACGGTGATATCTGTGCCACGGGAGGAGAACTCAGTGATAAGCAATCTTGTCTGTCCGATCTTGGCGCATGAAGTCAAGTCCCTTGATATGTTGTTGCTTTTACAGGTTTTATGGTGTTATACCGGAAAGAATAACGAAGTGATTCTGGATATATGCACTGGCTGTTTCCTCTTCCTGCTACTCATGAATGCTGGCTTTCAGGTTTGAACGTCATTGATGCGCCACCGGTTCGGCAAACCCGCTATATGCTTCCCTGAAATCAGAGAATGCACAGGCTGCTCAACATCTGTAGGTAAAACGAATAACTGCGATGAAAGCAAGCACATGGAGATGTTTGATGCAAGAGCTAACTCCGATAAGTTTGGCGTTCGTATGGTCGTTTGCGGCATCTGGAAGAATGGCATTCTGATGATGTTGAGGTCATCCGATTGTTGTTTAACTTCGGAGCTTCCAGCGGCCGAGACAGAAAGCAGGCCGGCGACCCGTTCGCCCGGCTGAGGATAAAAGGCCAGGTGTTTTAGAAAAAAAAAATTACATTCCGTCCACCTACTATTATCACGATGAAGCTTACTCTCACGTTTTTGGTTGCCATCGCGTCTTCTGTTTCTGCGACTGTCCTCAATGATAAACGTGGTGAGCAACCCTTCTTGCCTGAGCTAAGGATGACGTAGTACTAATGACCGTTATTTCTTATTTTTTTTTATTGTGCGCATAGATGCATTCTCTGATCAGGCATTGAGCGTTCACAACTCCTACAGGGCTCGATACGGTGCTCGTCCACTCACGTATGATAATAATCTTGCCGGTGGTGCAGCAAGTTACGCTGCGCAGTGTAACTTTGCTCACAGCGGGTGAGTATCACTCGAAATTAAGACAATTGGGAATGCATTGAAGGACTTTTGTTCAGGGGAAATTATGGGGAAAATCTTGTGCGTGTGATGAACGACTGGACGGTGCATGGCAACTGATCAACTTTCGTCGATGTAGTACGCCTCAAGTGGGTCCGGCGCTACTATTAAGAATGCCGTCGACTCGTGGATGGACGAAGCTGGTAGGTTTTTCTTTCTCCCTTAACCCCTCCGTTTTGGGCTAATATCTATTTTCCTACAGCCAAATATGACTGTGGGTGTCCTCTCTACATTTCACTAATGCCTTGATTGAGCGAGAAATAGACAATAATCCTGGCTTTTCCGCAGCCACTGGCCATTTTACTCAGGTGAGAGCCCGCTGACTTTGATAGTACAGAGGTTGACAGATCTTTGCTTATTTAGGTCGTTTGGAAATCAAGCACTAAGCTTGGTTGCGCTATTCACCGGTGCACTACGGGCAGTCCTTTCGGTTCTGGAGAGTGGACTTATATTATTTGCCGATACACGCCCCCTGGAAATTTCGAAGGCCAGTTCCCGTACGCATCTTGAAGTTTGACATAAAACTGTCATGATTCTAACTCTTATCTTTCATAGCGAGAACGTCGGTCGTCCGCAATAAAGCTTTCAGTCTTACCTACACACGTAGTTACACACTAGAATTTGCTATCAAAGTACACACTTTTTGCAACACGAAGAAAGTAGACTACACTGATTCACAATGGACTGGAGCTGCCTCAAGAGAAGAATAACCCCTGACTTTGCCTAGCATTGTCTGGCATTCCTTGTTATACAACCTGATTGATGTCTAGAGATTGGATGCTCATGTTGGACTTGATTTTCGCTTTCATTGTTTCCTTCACTTAATCCCAGTGTTTTCGCTACAGTATATCGAGTGACAAACGTGATCAGCAATCCATTTTACGACTTTTTCATCCGATCTTCATAGGACAGCAACAACTGACCGTATTTCTCGACGTAGATGTGCGTCGAATAATAGAGAAATATTGTGGGGGATAATAGTTGACACAAGTTTTGCATCTTGTCTTTGATCGTCGTAAGACGCAAAGTTCAGCCCAGTCTGGACGAAAACCTGGTGGATGCTACGACAAACATCGATTATAAGCCAGACTCTAGAGCGACCTAAATTACAATACCAATACCTCTATCACAATAGTAAATGAACATAACGTTCGCTAGTATAGACTATAAAATGACAAACGAATTCACCTGTGATATCTAGATACTATCATAATACTATTCCATTAAGTTGTTCTTTATAGATGCCATTCACATTTGATTAAATCTGACGCTCGTTCGGCTAAATGGTATACTGCCGCTTGGTTATTCATTTGCAAATTGGCAGGCTGTCAATGACTGTCAACAGCAGAACGAGACGTGCGCTGGGATAAGATAAAACTCACGAAGACCGACGCATCAACAACGCGGAGGCCTTTGACCCCTTTCACTTTGAGATCCGGACCTACGACACCATCGCTACACCCCTCTCGACTCATGGCAGCGGTTCCAACGGCGTGGGACGTCGCTATAGTATGGTTTCGCATGTAGATTATAATGTCTTCGTCGGTTTGAACTTCAGGAGGTGGGCTCAGTCGGTCTAGCGCAAACCCTTTCATGAGTGGATGCTCGATTTGTGCTTTCGCTGTCTTGTAAGCCTGGAGTTGAATTTGCGTATCCAAATCTTCCACCAGGAAGGCGAGATCCACATTTGGCTGATCAAAGGGGTTATTCGACTTGAGGGTAACGGAACCGCCTAAAGCATTTCGGAATGAGATTTCTGGAACCATAAAAATTACACATACGGCTTATGGGTTCTGAAACTTGAAGAACAGCGCCAATCGTAGGTTGAGATGCAGAGCTAAAATATTCAGTGGTCTTCAAATACGACTATAAGAACAACCTGAAAGAAGAAGAGCACAAACTCACGGCAAGACCCATGTAGTAATGTGGGGTCCTGTATCCTGCAGAAGGATCTTTGACGCCCTTGAGCAAGGTTGAGTTTTCTGGAAGTCTGAAAGCAGACACAAGGTTGGCTGGAACTGTATTCATTGGTCCTGTATGATTTTTCATCCATCGAATCAGTGATTCTTGGAAGAAAATCTGGTCGGTGACGAGGCTAGGAAGATTTATAGGTTTCTACCAATTTCAGCGAACGGAAACCTACCTGTCCATTGTGAAATTTCCCTGCCAAGAAAACAGCGTCTGAGGCTGGTTACTTAGACCTTTACCAACATTGGGTGACTCATGCGTTAACTTGATGCCGACAGCGGCGAGTTCATTTTTGTCTCCAATGCCTGAAAGAAGTAGTAGTTGTGGAGACCCGATAACACCTGCCGAAAGGATAACCTCTTTGCGTGCCGAAAATCTTTGACGCGGCTCTGTGACAAAGGGTTAAAGATGGATGAAAAAATATGTTTATGGAGGAGAGGGACCTTTGGGGCCTCCAGCAACCTCAACCGTTCTGAAATCGCCATACGTCGTTTGTATGACCCTAGTAACTTGTGTATTGATTATGACGCTCAGGTTTGGGCGGTAATCGATGGGGTCGAGGTACGAGGTTGCCGAGCTTGAACGTGTTCCATTACATACGGACGACGTTATCCACCCTGATCGATGCAATGGTCACTGATTCATCAGTTAATATTTGCAAGAGAGAAGACTTACAAACGCCGAGTGCACTCTTATCATTTCCGTCCACTACTGACAAGTTAAACTCCTTGGATGTCAACACATCCACGACCAAGTCATCAATCCGATCTTCATTGCCAATTATGCTAATCCCAAGGGGACCTTCAAATCCATGAGCTTGAGGATTGAATTTGCCTTTAAGAAAACCTGGGTCTTTTTCGGTGGGATTGGTGAATCTTTCGACCTTCATGACTATCAGACGAAATGAACGGGCGGAAGGCTTTACTTAGACCGACCTTTTTCATATATGGCTCCAGAGCTTTATACGACCAACCGTCGTCACCTGTGACCTTGGCCCAATTGTCATAATCGTCCACCGAGCCCTTAATCCAAATCATGCCATCTAGATAAACTCCTTAACTCCTTGTTAGATATCTCGGAGCTAGTCATACTCACTATGCGCAGTGGAACCTCCCAGTCCATGTCCTCGAGGATAATTAATTATCTTGTTAAGCAACCCTTTTTGAGGTGTGGTGGTAGTGTTCCATTGGTACTTCGCCCTATCTGCTAATAGATTGATATCAAGGAAAGGGATTTGTGTGTCCGGGTCGTCTTGGGTACTGTGGAAGTTAATTTTCAACCTTGGTTCCAGGAGCTATGTCAAACAGTAACACACCGTCCACCAGCTTCAATGACGAGAACTTGGACTGAGGGATTCTCCGATAACCTGTTCGCTAAAACAAGGCCAGCGTTGCCGCCTTAAAAGCTGTTAATCATGGGCTAAATCTGCAGAAACTATTTCAGACAGCTTACCACCGCAAATGATGAAATCGAATTGGGACCTTTCGAGTTCCAACAAACTATCGTAAATCTTCGCCCCTGCGGTTCGAAAACCGACACTGAAGAGCAAGATCCATAGGAAGGAAGCCATTTTTGAGTGCTTCCGAGAGACCAGCTAAAATACGAGGAAAAGGAATGATGTGACGTTTGTTAAGTTCACACACATTTTAAAGCTGCGGTCGTGAAGTGGCATAGGGGGCTCTTAGTGATGAGTAATAACAAGTTCCTGGGAGTTCCTGAAAGTTATGTGATAACCAATTGCTAAAACTGCGTGAGTATAGGTTGCCGAAGACAGGTATATTTGAGGATGCATTTGCTTGGCACATTTAAACATCAGGGGTTGGTATACCAGTTGAAGGCTAGTTTCGTACCAACACCGCTTTCATTTTCTTTATAGTGCGGTTCACTCACTCACCGCTACCTTAGGCAGTCGCAAGATTCAAGCCCGTGACAGGTGGCAGTGGAGAGCCGGGCGATACATCCATGAAATTCAGCGAGTCAATACGGATTCCGGGAGCAATAAGTATCTTATCTGATTCCATAATTGGTCAATGATGGTTACCTTTTTTTTTACCGTATCTGGTATTTGGCGAAATGGGTGGGAGGTTAATAAAGCAACAACTCGGTTAATTTTGAAGCTACGCAAAACTTGCCTGGGGGTTTGGTTCGAAATGATGGTCTGGTGACCTGCACCATAGAGGAGATAGCAGCCGTGCACGACATTGAATGTCAAATTCGGCGAGACTGATAGTTTTTCCGTTCGTTTTTCCCTGCACAATATGGTTGCTATGAGAAGCTGATCGTAAAGCATGAAGGAATCGGAGGGAATCGAGTTGGAGTGAACAGGGGAGAAACGACCGGATGATTTGGAGGTTTAGGTTCTAGCTTGCATAGCGGAAGACAGAGTAGCTTGTTGGAATTGAAAACATTCCGAGGCACTCAACACGTTATGGGAGTACCCTAACTGAATCCAAAGAAGGTAGGTAGCATTGGAAGTTTTTATGAGTACCGCTCAAGCTATTAGAAGAACGTTTGAAGAACGGGTCTCATACCGAGGGAAAGCCGACGGCAACACCATTTAATTTGGCGTGCCGATCTATAAATACACCATCACCAAAAATATCTCACCGTCGTTTCAAGCGTTTCGCTGGTAATTAACATTTCTCTAGCCAAGTGGACATGATAAAGATATAGATAAAGGTTTAATAGAGATATTTGTGTTTGTAGAGGGATCTAGTACGAAGGACTTTTTGAACACAAGTTATCATCCATTTGTAGTTGATTTTATTCAAAAAGGGGAATACACAGCATGTTGCCTAGCATCAAACAAGTACAATTGCACTGACCTATTAAGAGCCATAAGTCGGGCCTACTATCATATGTACCTGAAATTTGGCTAAAATGTATTACGCAGTCCTGATTGATGAGACATATCATGTCCTATCGGTGATCGGTACTAGTTCGGTTCACTCAAAAAAACCCTCATATATGGCATAATTTGAGGTTTTAAAAAAAGTGTGCGTTGTAAGATGAAGTGTGGTTGAGAGGAGAGCTGTTCAGAAAACAGGCGTGATCGACTCGAACCACCGCTCACTGAAAGTAGCGCGTCATCGTATACTGTTCTGCGATGACGTCTTGTGTATCGGGTACTATGGGGTGCTTTATGATCTATACATTAACCTATAAAATTTTGGGTTTTCCCTCATGCTCCTTCCTCCGGCTATTCAGCCCTTGGCCTTTCTACGTAGACAGTGTACCATACAAATTTATTTTCCAAAAGGTCTCTCATTTACGTCGCCGAGGCTTTTTACTTGGCGTATGAAACGTGACAGCTTCATATTCATCATCTGAACCACGATCTCGACGACCGGGTCGAAGAAGTAATACGTCAGGAGAACTATCCAACATCCAAGCATCGTCATCATCGGTCTCATCCTTTTGATTGCCAAAGATACCTCGTAAATTATTTCGTTCTGTGCCGAAAAGGTTGCTAGAGGAGGATGAGGCAGCGTCGAGTTGGAATTGAACTATCTGTTTGTTGTGAGCGATGCGGGGTTTTTGAGGAGTATCTTCGACGAGGATGATATCAGAGTCGTCTTCATTAGCTCTAGCCTGAGATTCTTGTGGAACTTCAGGAAGTTTGGATGTTGGTTTTGGTTTTGGTTTGAATGCTCTTGACATGCTGACTTCGCGGTTGAGCAAGCGCTTTTTACCGGGACCACCTCCGGCAGATCTTTCCCTCTCCTCCTTCTCTTGCGCAAGAGATACGGAAAGTGAGCGCGAGCGGGCGCGGGAAAGTGATCGAGGATCGTGGTTTGGAGGGAGAAGCGCAGAAGTTCCCTGTGAGGTTTCCGTGTGATCGAGTTGAGGCTTGTCCTGTTCTGGGGAAGGAGAACGTGAAGCAGTTGCCGTATCGGCGTCTGAGAAATCGTCAGAGAAGGGAGAGGCAGGAAATAATTTCGACCTCAGAAGGGAGCATAATTCCGGCAGCTGAGTCTTGAATCTGAATATATCAGTGAAGGTGCTTGGACGAAATGTAATTGAACTGACATGGGTTCTACTACTGATTCACAGAAAAGTTGGGCCCAGTCCTTTTCGTTGTGATTCAGTTTCGGCCCATTTGTTTCCAAATGATTTGTGAGTTGGAGCATAGATAACTTGTCCATTAGGCTCTCTAGCCGCTCCTCGGGAGAGAGCGAAGGTGGTGGACCGGCCTCTTTCCCGGAGCGTTTCCGCTGCTTGGGTTGTTCGACGACAGGAAGGGATCCAGGAAGAGAGAGTTTGGTCATGTACAACAATATCTGTACCTGGACCCTTCATATAGATCAGTATGTTAGATGTACGCGCATCAACTGGACCTACTCCCGCCGCTCCAGACGCTCCAACCAATTTTGCCTCCACTTTTCGTTCATCCAAGGCGCTTGATTCCCGAGTTCGACGTCTTGATCTCCCATCCGTTCATGATGCAAGACGTACCACATCATCGTCTCCTCTAGTTCTCCAGCACCACCTTCGTCTTGGAGGATCTGTACCAACTCCACGTGGTATTTGTTGGATATGGTTCGTGTCGTTTGAAGCAAAGGGTCTAATAGTGAATGCAGCGAGTGAGGTGATTGACTAGAGGATGGTACGCTAGAAACGCGTCGTAAAGATGGGACAAGAAGCTGAAGAGGCATGAGAGACTAGCATGGATATCAGCAGGATATAATCGGTGTCGTCGGACGGGAACATACCTGTGGCAGCCAGAGAAATTGGAGATAAGTTTGTGTGATAAATTGTTCGGGGGAATCGTAGGCGGCATCGAAAGGACAGTCCAGGGCAATTGACTTTTCCTGGGCAGGAGTCCAGTGAGGCCTTCGCGCAGGCACCAAGCCATAGTGCGTCGTTTCTACGCGCGCCATCGTCGTTGTCGGCGACGAGCCGCAGAGTCGCGTGACCGCGTATCAATATATCATGACTCAAGCGCTCAATATCAATGTTAAGCTTGATTTGTACAGCTTGCAATTATCCTAAGGAGAGGAATACCATGCCCCATGCAAATCGTTTGAAAATACAGAAAGTGTGCCCCAGGGCTCAATATGTGCTGCTAGGCCTTGCTGCATGACTCGAGGGTGCTACCTTGCCCCGCTCACCTGCTGTTAATGCCATGATTTTACGCTCAAGAAGAATGTTCTTCATTCTCAGTTCGCCAACTGGAAGCTGTGTCTAGCTAGGCCCATGTGCATAACCGCCCGCAGTATGCTGCCTATGGACTACGTTACCGAGCATTATTCATTACGGACCTCTCTATTGAGTTGACGGCGAGGTTGGATTTGTCTGCGCTTCATCAACTCCATCATTCCCTCTGTAAGGGAAATATGGGTTCGCCTCCCTGCATGCCCTGGCATCATCGGGCTCATTGTGGTAACAGTGATTAACCAAGATGTATAGCAGTCTGAGAGATACTGAAGTAGTGGTGCTGCATGTGCGCATTTTCGAACTGAGGCTTATCCTACTTTATCAGTCAGCTCATCTGAGTTTATCGTAAATAACGAGCGATTCGTCAACTGTTTCATCCGGTCATCCTTCAACATTCTGCACAAGTGAAAATCTCAGTCGAAATTCCGTACAGACCAGAATACTAGAATAGAACTTACCTGTTATCAACCCTCGCATCCTCTCCCTCCACACCCACAATGGCCTGCGGCGTTTTCGCCTCGATCACCTGAAAAGAATGACACGTTTATTTTCACGATCTAATCGAAAGATGAAGACGCACATAGTGATTATCGCAATGCGGACAATATTCATCACTCTCTTCGTACTCTGACATATTCTTCCTAAATGCCTTTTTACATTTCTTGCAGATAAAGGCCATTTCCGCGGTTTTTGCCAAGGGATGTGTTTGTGATTCCGCATGGCATTCGGCGCAATCGTACCACTGCTTGCAGCAGGGTGCGCGGATGGATACCTGAGCGTTAAGGATGTGTTTACTTTTTTGAGTGAAAGCGTGTTCAGTTTGAAGCTATAGGACGATATAAGAACGATTTGTCATACCACATCTGTATCTTGCCCAAGTATCGTATGAAGGCTAGTAAATGTCCAGGTGAACCGAATCAAAAGTGAATTAAAAGACAAGGGCATGATTTGAGAAGTAGTGTCACACAATCACGCTAACCATTCGTCTTCCTGCTCAGGCTGCCTTCATTTGTACTGTCCCAACGAGCTGCTTCCATTTCCTAGACATTCGCCGATCAAATTACTGTACTTGTAGCCCAAATTCCCTTGGGCAAAGGACGGCTGGCGGTCACTCAGTAGTACACCCCGAAAATAGCCGACCGCCGAAGCCCCGAGTTTTCACAAGATTTCCATGAATCTCCGCGTCCTCATGAATGATAGAACGAGGGTCCCCGCTATCACTCACATATCGACCGGTCGATAAGATTGACATCAAATTTATTCCTCGAAATTGTCAATATACACTAGCAAGCCCTCCTGGTGAATATATATGTGCTCAAGCTGGTCGCTCTCAAAGGGAGAGACCAATTGTTTCTGCCCCCCGTAGCCTTTCCAATCGTCGCAAAATCTTCGCTTGCGGACGTTCTGTGGGCTTCCGTGGCACACACACTTTCTGGGAACGTAAGTATCAATGTTGTATCGGCGGTGTTCGGGTTCATGGCGATGACATAGAAGTGGGAGGAGTCTGTCACTGCCATCATAAACTTCGTTGAATCTGAACCGGTGATCGCATGTCGTTGTGAACCAGCTGAAGGTCCACAGATTAACGGCGCGCACTTATAAGGCGAAATACACATTTATATAGAGTACTCACGTTTAACGAAATTGCCGAAATGCTTGTATGTCCAGAATTGCTTTTTGATATCTATTAAGGAATGAATAGGATGAACCGGACCAGCAAGGAAGTATGAAACGTACAAAGTTGGAAGTTCCCATTCCTTGCATAATTACCATCGTAATATATCAAACCGTCCTATGACACAGAAGTCCATAATTATATCCATCTAACGTGATTGGTATACTCACGTTCCAGCCATTGGAATTGGGAGAAGTGGCGCAAGAAGGATTGTTTTGTGGAGCACAACCAAATCCTGTGAAGTAGAAATGAAGATGAGGCTTAAAAGAAAAACCACCGAAAATAGAAACTGACCATTGGAAACCAGAGTCCAGAACTGTCGATCATTATATGCTTCAGTCTTTATATAGCGGTCGACATTGCCACGTACATCGTAATGAGGTTCGTTAGCCAAGACAAGGCTTTGGAAGACAAGACTCGAGAACATCAAAGCGTTCTTGATGCTAGACAATTATGTCGATGTTTTAGATCATCACAAATTGACTGAAGTTGCATACGTGGGATCATATCCTCCGGACCAACCTTTCCCAGATCCATCTGCGTTACCAAGAGAGCAGCAAATTTCCTTGAGAATCGTTGATGAGACACGAACGCAACGCAATGGATCAGACGTACCGACATCCAAGTTGGTTTTCCAGAAAATTGGTTTCGAACATTGGAGACGTAGTTTGTGTAACTAGAGTCGCTTGGGAAGTCGTAGGTATGGTGGACCAGTGCCGCAACTTTGTTAATGACTTGGGGCAACCAAGAAGGATACTCGTTTGCTGCATTTCCTAAGGATGAAGATTCATCGGCAACGATCCCAACCATCGAAGAGAAACCCCGGGCCTGGAGCGCATTCCACAACCCATTAACAACTTCAGCTCGCCTAGTAAAGAATGTCGTTTGTCATGACCGACTGTTAAATCCTTGCCAGAGTCAATCCTCACTGGTTAGGAAGAACCTGCATTCCCTCCTGTCCGCAAGGCGAAGGTCCAAAGTTGCTGTCAGGCTCATTCATTGGTGAAATTAGACTGATGTTTATGCCTTGAGACTGGAAATGACCAATAACATCTGCCAGGAAGGCCCCGTAAGTGTCTCCATTACCTGAATGCCGCGAACATGAGTTGTGTCTATACCAATAAAGTAACCAGAACACGTCTAGGTACGTACCGCTGACAAACCGTCCGTTACAACTTGCGCCACCCGAAGTTAAACTCGGAGGTGCACTATTCGCAAAAGCAGTCAATGACGAGACTCCCCGTTTCGCCGCCTCGTTCAAAAAGTATCGTCCTTGTTGATCCGCATCAAAATCGTACACTCCGGGGCGCACAAAAAAAGTCTCCGGCGCTCGGGTAGGATTCGAAACATTCACACCTCCAGCACCGACGTTGTATCGATAACTAGAGAGTCCTAACCCACTCTGAGAAAATAACAATGACGACAGGCTTTGTCGGGTTGCCTCGGGAAAATGCCACAGATCATTAGGCCACCAAGCTCCGGAGCCGCCGATACCACTGAATGTCTGAGCAGGACTAGATGAGACAGTAGCCGGGGCCACGCGAGTGACATGAACCAGAAGGAGACCAAGTGTGTAAATAATGATCCGACAAGGTAGAGGAACCATCGTTTGTTGATCAATTTCAAATTCGTTGAAGGGGCCGCACTACTGTCGTTCTTGAACGGAATCGAATGATTCTCCCCGAGCATCGCAGGAAAGCCAAGAGTGTCTTATATCTCGTAGAGTTTTTCCGCGTTCTCCCGTGGTTTATGCTTTGGGTGTGCCAGCAAGCTCGAGAAGACATTGGATCAAGATCCTAGGACCGGCATATCCAGAAAAAGGGGAGAACGGTCCAACATTTCGCCTGCGGCGATTTCAAGAAGACGAGAACACCTTTCCGTTTTTCATCAGCCTGTGTCTTTTCCCTCAACTTGGCATTTTCACAAGACTTCCAAGTGTTCCTAGATGTCAGCAAGACGTTGATTGACCTTATGATACCTTGACGCCTTACTGAAGTTAGTGTATATTGGGAGCATCAACACCTGACAGTTGATCATGCGGAGCTCTTCATTCCCAGTGGTGGTGGCCAAGTGGTGGCCAAAAATATGTTCACAGAAGTTAAAGCCATGAAGAATAATGACAGTGATCATCATGATCATACGATTATGGATTCAACCATAGTATGGGTGTGAGAAATGATCGATTGATCAGTTAATCAAGGACATCAAGTATATTGTACAGCTGTTATCGATCTGTTTCGAACCAAGCGTGTAAGAATTTTACAAGTGAAATAACGAATGTGGTAAAAGAATGATTGTAGCTTGAACTTCCGTGTAAAGTTGATAAAGATAGACTATTTCTTGAAGGTATACTTTGGTTTCATCCGCAACGATTCAGTGGCTTCAGAGGCACAGATATCTGAGAGAATCGTTAAAAACATCATTCCAGACCGCAATAAAGAAGATAGTATTCACCGATCGGCGAAGTGAAGTTGTATACAAGTGGATTCACGTTCGACCCGTTCATATTATGAACGGTCAAATTCAGCTCCGTTAGATTGTCAAGTCCACCAAGTTCCACATCTCGTCCCCGTTTTCGATTTGGTCTGAACGAAGGCAAAGGTGCCGCAAGATCCCTCTCTTCCCCTCCTGAGTAAATATCAATCAATGCCTCCGGCTCCAATTGCGATTCTGTATCAGAGAAAGGGTTTTTGTATTCCATTTTCGACGATGACAGTGGAGACAATATTCCGTTCGCATAGGGAGAGTTTGTATGGTTTGAATAAGTTTTGTCTCCGTGAGCAGCAAAGGAGTTTGCCTCAGACGCGTACGTATTCATCCGGCTGGGCGCATGAGTTTCGAAGTAGCTTGCAGTAGTCCCAAATGCATGGATCTCACTACGAGAACGTTTCCGCTCTTTCTCGGCTTCCTTTGCCGCGATTTCATTTTCGACAGAGCGAGGGAAAAATATCTACTTTGATCAGAAATGGAGAGCAAAATATTGGTGAATTGACGCTTACGACAAGCGTGATAGCCGAGGAAATACCACAGCCGAATGCTGACAATATCGCCAACAGATCTAAGCGTGAAGTATACTTAGATTATGAGTGTGTTACTCATGACAATTAGACGTACCCGTATTGGTCATATTTTCGTTGATATGGTGATCGTGGGGGCGAACCCCATCGACTCCGAGTATGAGGAGAGGAACACAGAAGAGAAAACGGAACAGCACCCGAATTCGCTGACATACCGTATAAGCAACAAGGCAATATCAGCTCGTTGGTTGGATACGGCTTACGTTTAATTCTTCAAAATTTGTCAGGCGAACTATAGTCTTCATGTCAACGCCTTCATTTTTCTAGGTGCGAGAACGCCTTTAGATAAAGAGGCCAAACGGATAGCGTTGAGGTACTTACCAGATTTTGGATGAAGGTCGGGAACTTAAATCTGCGTAGCTCGGCTGAGTGAAACCGACATATGAAGCGGGTTGCATGATACGTACAATATTGGCAAGAACCAAACTGTTAGCGACAGACTACCTAAACTCCCTCCCAAGTAAGTATATGCTTCACTCTGGCGATAGCGTTTGAATTGTCAACCAGATTCCTGGTAAATATGTTCAAAATACCTTTAAATGATCACCTCTAGTGAGGATGGTAAGGAGTGGCATATAAATTACTGCCACAACCGACCCAACGGCCCACGTTTTAAAGTACAGCGTCTTGAACCAACTTTGGTTTTGTGCTGTCGAATTCACGAGGTATAGCCAGAAACACAACTCTGATCGTCGGATGATAGGAACGTTCAAAACGCCATGTATGACAACCGGATTCTTCAGCATTGAGACATAAATAGCGAGCGAGATCCGAGCTCACCTTCAAGATGAGTGACCCTGTCCCAGTGACATAATATCAGCTCTGAGATTGGACACTAGTGGGGCTGCACCACCTACATCTCCAGACTCCAGGCAATGGAAAAACATAGTGTGAGAGGGAAAAAGGAACGTTGCGCTGAAGGCTCCCATAGCTGGTAGGGTTTCGGGACAACTATATCATCCGTCAGTGGGTACAACTTAAGGTCTTAGATGAAAAACGCACTCCCAACGGAAGCATGATCCACGAATCCTTCGTGATATTTGATGATGGCGTTCCCGATCGAATACGTGAGTATTAAGGGTATGGATAATAGATAAGAATACTAGTAGGCCTTCAATTTAGCTCTGCCTCGCTAACAGTCAATATCTGCAGTATACGCACGGTCATGACTCGTTTGAAGGCTCCTGAGTACGGCCCACTATTCCATCTATATAAGTGTTCGATCAGCCCTCCGGTCAAGACAATAGCATCAAGGTTAATTCGTACTTTAGACACTTGAATCGATCAAAGGACCAGAGGTGGAACAGGAGGAATAGTCCTAGCTGAGACGATGATAGGCCGACATTCTGGAAATTCAAGACGCCGAGAACTTACCATGCTAGACACGATTGCCCATACTAGGAATGTCGCGGGGGAAATATGTGACATCGTGAGGGGAGGGAGGACGTTGGGAGAAACGTTCGGGGAGAAAGCTACGTTCGACCGGCAAGAGTTGCGGCGGGTAACCGTTCTGCCAGCAACAGAAGGGTTTCATCAGCACATGATATTTTTGTTATACCCTGGTAGATAGATGTGTTTTTGTTTGATTTTGTGGTATATCAGCGCCGGTCGGGGAAGATTGATGATGAACCTGAATGCGGGTGAGCCGGTGAAACCCAGTAAAACCGAGCTAATCAATTGTAGGTGCCAAAGTGCTTGTGCTGGTGGCGTGGCTATATTTAGACTTGAGCGTTCGCAGGGAAGAGAAAATTGTCCAGGTCGCGGAATAGAATGGGAACTTGGTAAGCTAGACTCTTCAACACTATCCATCAGTATCCAGTACCCTGCAGTACCCCTGTTATGCGAAGGGTCGAGCAATAAGTGGCCGCTGGGCGCTTGGATCCGTGTGGATTTATTTTCACCGAAATTTCGACCCTCGAAATTTTTGAATTCCAGTTTTGACTCCTAGAAACAATTTGGAAGAAGGCTTAGATTGTCTTGCGACCTTAGCACTGGCTACGTGCTTACGCGGATGCGGGTTGGAGTGAGAAGGCTCTTCCAAGTAACTTCACAGCGAGGCCGGCCTCTGCCGATGGATATCGAAGCCCGGGGTTCTGAAAAAGGAAATGGGCTTATTTCCCGCATTTCGTATTGGCTCGGTTCTAAGGCTCCCACGCATCTTACCTATTCGGGAGGACAGACGTGACCTGAACAGGATTTGATGTGAGGATAGAATTTTCATCCGGTTTGCTGCACAATCAATCTCACACTGCTCCGTTATAATGGCCTCCCCCACAGAAGATGACAAGGACGAATTACTTCTTGCGTGCAGATACGGTGACCTTGAGGACGTACAACACTTTGTTGATCAGTTCGGACCAGATCTAGTGGCAGAAGTAGTAGATAGTAATGGAAACACAGTCATACACATGGCTGCTGGTAATGGCCATCAAGGTAAGCAGATGATTTATCTTGGCTCAACAAATACGACGTCTGATATTCACAAGGAACCCCGTAGATGTTCTTGACTACATATTACCTATTGTTCCCCCGTCACTACTTTCGGCGCAAAATCACTCAGGCTCCACACCATTACACTGGGCCGCACTCAACGCCCACTTATCGGTCGTGAAACAGATAGTTCAGCTACCCAATGGTCCGGGCACTGATCTTATCGATATCAAAAACAGAGCCGGCAGATCACCACTAGCAGAGGCAGAAATGGTTGGATGGGATGAAGGTGCTAAGTGGCTTGTCGAAAAGATGCGGCTAGATCCTGGGCCGGGAGAGGCCACTAAAGACGACCACGTGGGAGATGATGGGGCTATCGTAGCAAAAGACATTCAAGTAGAGATTGAAGATGCTGATGGACAGATCGCGAGCATGACAATCAGTGACAGGAATGCACAAACGTAGTCTCGCGGCAAGCTGCTGTCACTTCTCAAAAAGGATATGAAAATGCGTTGTATAATGTAAGTGACCGCTTTACGACACTCATTCTTTACACTGACTTTTCGATCTGCTCGACCATCCCTGAAGAGTAGTGTTGATCACACGGCCTTTAGTAAGAAATGTTCGAGGCGATCAGGCGACCTTCAATTGGGAATCCCGCCCACCATCCCAAAGTATCCATCTGGGACATTGAGCCTTGCAATCCCCGAAGATATGACAACTGCAGGCAATAATTAGTTACAATCATCTCTTCTAGAACCTACCAGCTTTAGCACGTAAACATCATGACTCCTTCAACATGTGCGCAGGCAAACTTCCCTGAGTTTGGGGGGGGAGCTGGTGTTGACCTTGCCGAGCCAACCATTCTTTAGAAATCAACACAAATATCGTATTCATCAATACCCCTCGGCCGCTGAACAGTTTTCGCAAACTTCAGCGCTCAGCGTCGGGCGTTCCGGTGCGGGACTCTGACTCGGATGAAGTTACTCAGCAGTCACTCAACCTTCTGGACCCGAATGTAAGAAATCAGATGTAATTCGTATCCGCAACAGAATCGAAACCGTGAAACGTGTTAGTCACTGTTCATGATCAAAGAAGCTCTTTCAAAGGAGTATCGGAGTTTCTCTGGCACATTTGATCCGGAGCTGAACATCTTCACGGTATCAGACCCTGCATGTTCTGAGTTCGAGCATTGGACTTACAAATTATCATTTGTATAAAGGTAGGTCTCTATACTACTATGGGCATGAACCGGGAGACCATTTCATTCGACCTGGGCGCCATCCAAGCTTCGGTACGCCCCGGCTCTTCACTAGTATCCCACAAAAATGGAACCCGCATCTATCGTGGTAGGAGTGGCCTACTCAACCTTCCGGACTTGAGAGAAGTTGTCGGATATATGAATTGAGGATTGTGTCAGGCCTCTCGAAATTTCCTAAGAGTTGAATCCCTGGGGTCGAAAATATATTTTTTGAACCACGTTAATGAGAATTGTCCAGGCAAGAAAAAAGCATAGCAAATTGAAGAAATCCGGACAGGAACCTCAAATTCGGGGTTCAGATTCTGTAAGTATATTCAAAAGGGCTATAGGATTGTATTTTATATTTTCACGTTTGGTCCGAGATCCCCAGTTAATCTTGGGGCCGATCGACACTATTATAGACGCTTCAACCCCCGTTTCCAAAATCGGTGCGCTCAAACTTACGAATACTCGATAAGGACTCAGCTGAATCAACCTGACTATGATCTTGACCATGAACCAAGGATCTTGGCCCGCTGTTAGTGACTGCGAACACGAGTTTGTGCTAAAATGGGTCGAGAGTAGTATTCTATAGATGCCTACCCTCCGTTATGCAGAGTGTATCGGTAAGACGGTCTACCATCCCTGGATATGAGAATTATACGAAACTTGGAAAGAAAGTTCTGTTACCTGGCATTCTCTGCGAGGCCATCGGGGTGAGAACAAAATGCTGGCCAGGGAATAGAAGTTACGTCTATTACAAAAGTCTTTGGAGCTGTCTATATGGAAGTACATGTCATTTCCGTCTGGTTCCCCTGCTTTTTTCATATTATCTCTTCCTAAAAACTCATTGGTTTTGCGTGATTTATCTCATAGCCCGGCCCGGCGACGTTTACTGACCATTGACGGGTTTAGTACCAATAACGAGACAATAACGAGATAGCCTATAGTCTAACGAGCCCTTATGCCGGCAATACAGTGCTTACGGCCGCTGAAACCCTTCTTTGGCCCCTTCCAGCATTCTTCACCGTGCCCTCTTCCGTGGCACATTCTAGTGATATACACGCATGAGTTCTTCCTTCAAGGAGGATCCAATTAATATAGCCCTATAGTAACAAGTTAAGCTTTCACTGGCACCTCAGGCTACACTCACGTTTCTCACTTTTGCGGTTCGTTCAACGGAGGTAAGTAGCTCAAAATACCAGAATTTACTGATGCTGCTGCACGTTCTGTAGGGCATCCCTAACCCGGCCATTCATTCAATTTCGTTGTATGTGTCAAATTGCCTTGCGATCAGATATTTCGCTGTGGTTGACAAACAGATAGATCGGACGTGACAGCACCCCAGGATACCGGCGCATAAGGGGACATACGTTCGATGCGAGGCACTTCGAAATAAATAGAAAAACTCAGGGAAACCAAATAGAAACGTTCACGAGCCGTCCGGCTAAACTTTGCTTGGCAAGATTTATTGAAAGGAAGAGATTTCTATAGCTCTGCGGGCCTGCGGCTTCGCTGGGAGTAAGGTAAGGCCTTTCAGTATGCAGCCACTGAAGTGCGGTGCATGTTGGTGTAACGCGGATAAGTATATTCAATAGCTCGCGAGCACTGATCGGGGATGTCTAAACATTCTCCACTATATATATGCCCACATGTCGATCCTCAGATCCTCAACACAATGTTTTACGGTCTTCCACTCGACGTCGTAGTTACTCCCCTAGCGAACGACCTCTACCAGGAGCTCTGTGCCACTTGCAGGGGTCCCGTCTACCTCAGAGGCGATTCCAGGTACGCCTTGGTCGACACTCCGATCCTTAAACTTGACATCCTCCAACAGTTTCTTGGATTACTCGACTATCTTCAACGGAAATGTAATCACCACAGCTAAGGCTGTGGTTTGTCCTCTCGATGCAGAGGATGTTAGCAAGCACGTTTTTTTTTTCTCCGGCAACCGTGAGACCTGTGCTAATTCTGAATCCCAGAGTCATCTTATTTTGTAACAAGCACTCGCTCTCTCTCTCCGTCAAAGCTGGTGGCTACGGAACCGCTGGATGGGCCATCGGCGGTGACCTTATCCTTGATTTGAGCAAACTTATAGAGGTTGATATCGAGACGCCACAAGAGGATGGAACTTTTACCAGCCTCAAGGACGTGGCCCCTGCTAATAGCAAAGGTAAGAAACCCGTTGGGAGCATCACTGGAAGTACTGGGAAACGTCGTCGCGAGGAAGACGCTCAACTTAGGCAGTACGATAATGCCTCGAGGCGTGTCGCTGACTTTTTACGTGGTCCTGACTTTCCACCTTCGTTTTCGCCGTCGGAGTCTTTGGCACCACCACCAAGCATCAGAAGGCGGCTTGAACCTGGACTGGGTGCTTCTTCTTCGACATTTTCGCGAAGCGACAGTCTTCCCGCTTTGATGGTCGACTCTGCCAGTTCTACCTCGTCCACGAATGCATTGTTTACGCCATCCCCTTTGGCTAGTTCTGTATCATCCTCGCCTGGACCTACTGGCGACCACACTGTGCCTCTCCAGGACGATTACAAACCAAAGGTGGCCTTGTCGTCCACTGTAAGCAATGCAGACCCTTTCGGATATTTGGACGCTCCCACAAATTTCCCGCCTCCCATACCCGCCAGCACTGTTCAATCTTTCAACAATCCACATGCTATGTTAAACATCTGGGGTACCACCAACCCGAATGCGTTAATTACGGAATCTGCTAACGTTCTTGCGCAAATGAACATGTTCTCTCAATTAGAACCTCCGTATCCACATGTCTACGTGACCTTCGGCGCTGGAATGCGCCAAAAAGAAATTGACACTTACACGGCAAAGAACCCTGTCGAGGTTAAATTCCCGTCAGGGTCGGGTGGTGGAACAATCCCTTATCATATTCCCTTGTGAGATACTTCTCCTAGCAATCCGGGAGGTCTAACCATATCGCTTTTTAGCTCGGCTCACCCAGTTGGATCTTCTATCATGCTCCTCGGAGGTTTTGGCTTTCTGAGTCGCTTACATGGTCTCAGCATTGACAATCTCGTTGAGGTAGAGATGGTACTCGCTGACGGGCGTATTGTCATAGTCAACGAGAATGATCACTCAGGTATAATTTGACTCCTCTTCGTTCATTCTGAAAGTAACGAATAGGAACATAGATCTGTGGTGGGCTATTCGAGGCGCTGGTCCTAGCTTTGGAATTGCTACGCGTTACAAGGCGAAGGCCTTCCCTGTCCCGGTTGTATTTGCGGGTAACCTGATCTAGTATGCAACACCTTTTTTTAAAGTTTGACACCAACGCTCAATTATTCTTTCTATAGCCGTTTTCACAAAGCTACTGCTCCGTCTTTGATCAAGCACTTCCGTGACTGTGTCAAAGGCGCACCTCGTGAACTTTACGCCAATATCCTTTTGACAGCAGGTCCGGCGGGCAAAGATTCTTTGATGGTGGTACAAATGTGTTATATAGGGCCTAGGGAGAAAGGCCAAGAATATCTCGCAGCAATTTCGTCCTGGGATGGGGGGAAATGTTTACTTAATGAAGTCGATGAGAAGAGTTTCTTACACCAACAAGATAGCGTCGCGCAGGTCTTGAGAGGGAAGGGTTTGTTTTTTATTGGTATCTCTATCGACTTTATTATTGACGAGTCGGAAAGCCGGCAGACAATGGTTTATTCGCTCTGCTTTGGTTTCAGATCTTCCAGATGAGATTATTAATGAGACGGTCATGCAATTCGCAGATACACCTCTTGGTTGCAGTAAGGCCTTTCAAATTGTATATCAAATTCACGCCATAATTGAGTCCACCGCAATTTTGTTTTAGCTTGGTTATTCGAGCTGGCTGGAGGTGCTATTCCAGATTACGAAGACACATGTATCCCCAAATCACAACGCGAAGCGGCATTTACGCTTGCTGCACTTCATCAATGGGAGATGGATTTCGATGACGACAGATGTACTGCAACAGCCGAAGAAGTAAAGTTTCTTATCCTTCATAATCTACTAAGTGAAGAATTAACCTTTTACTTCTTACAGTGGGTCGCTAGAACACTTGAGCCCGTACACGTTGGTGGTCCATTCCCAAGCGTGAGTGTTTTTTTCTTTAAAAAAAAATAAACAACTACGTCATCGCTTCGACTGATAAATTCAAAATACCCCCATATATTCAGTTCCTTGGTCGTCACGAACCTCTAGCCCGAGTCAAAGGTTGCTTCGGTGACAATTGGAAGAGATTATGCGAGATTAAGAATCAGTATGATCCCTTGAACTTGTTCAGGAACTCACTTTGGCCTTTAAATGAATTCGGTGAGGAAGTTGATCCGAAAAGCCGTGAACCACCTACGACGCAACGCTTCGATGATTGAGAGAGATGTAGTACCAAGGAGAAGTTGGTCTCATGATCTTGCAGCCGAAAGAAGACTTTTCCCGATTTTCTTTCCTCTTTTTTTGATTCATCTCCTTGTGCCACGCTTGTCTGTTTAGATACTATATGCTTGATCTGTACACATTGTTCCCTTCTTGAATGCCATGCAATACCTTTTATTTTGACGCTCCATCGCATCCATTCTAATCGAAACGAACACAACATCAACTTCAATAAGTAGGTATATAAAAGCATTTTTCATACATAAACAAGTGTACAGCATCTTTACGACACAGAACAAAAACAAGAGAAGAGCTACATAACTTACAACTACTGTCCGTTTTTCTTTTTATACCTGATACATAACAAGAAAAAAGTCATTACACTAAATAAGTCAAGCGAGAGCATACACAAGTATCGGGAATAATAATGATTGAGAAAGCAGGAAAAAAAATGTTCAATTTGAGTTGTAAATCCAAGAGATCTGGACAAGTTTCTCCATTGTAGAATGGAATCAAACACATGCCATCACTTCGGTGGAATGGAAAGACGTGCGTGGATATCGTATATAACAAAGAAGCCAAGACAATAAAACCAAGAAAATTGTGGAGCAGGAACCTTTGATGGGGGTATATGGTATTGAAAACAATAAAATAAAGCACCTACCCCTAATCTGTCCTAACCTTCGTTAGAACAATAAGAGTCTAAATCAAGATTGACTGCTCAAAAAGCAACTATGAGACCGACTTGAGAGACCACCTGGGCGAGAAACAATAAGTAATGGCGAAAGCAGTAGCCATATACCTCCATCCAGTCCCACATGTCCCCTCTTCCCTAATTAATCTCGCAAAACCATCCGCATACTTAAATAGGTTCCAAAAAACTCGCCAAAGCCCAACCAACACTCCCATCATAAGCTCTACAAAGCAACAAACAATCCTCCTCTCCTTCCTCCACTTTCAGAGGTAGATTCGGATGTAAACTCGGATGTCCCGCTTCTTGCAACACATCATATAGTTCCTCGTCTCTCAACGTGAAGAATGGGAAAGAGAAATACGATAAAGGCGTTGAACCTGTCATTGGAGGTTTACATGGATGAACGACTTGACACATGTATTTTGCTGGTTTGAGTGCCCATGAATCTCGCGGTGAACGTAATTGGGATGTATTACTAGGTGTTCCGGGATCCCCGTGACTATCACGTTTATGGTGGTTGTTGGAGGTGAAGAAGGATGTTATCGACTTGATAGATCCAGATCGCGCACGTGAAGAAGGTTTTTCTTTATCCTTCTTACTGCGTTCGATGGATTCCCCTCTCGATGTATTAGAACGCGTGCTGTTCTCCGATAGTCGCTTCTTCCCGTCATCCTTCTCCTTTCCAACACTTCTCCGCCTATGCGATAGGGACCTCTCTCGACCTCCAGTATTGCGAATTGCAGCACCGTTTGCGGCACCATTTTCCTCTCTATCATACACCTCACTTGGATCAACCGCAACATGGTAAAACAAGTCGCTACCGTCTTCATCAGCAAACTCGGACCACTCTCCAGCATCTCTCCTCGCTTGTTCATATTGCTCGCAGACTTGACCTTCGACAGGGTGATAAGGTAACGGCATACTCTTCGTCCTGGGTATTCTTCCATACTTGGCTAAATGTTGTTGATACTGAATATGCCCATTGGTATTATCGGTATTCCCACCTCTTCCATATCCACCAAAATCACGTTCACGCTCCCTCTCCCTCATCTTCCCCCGTTCCCTCGCCATCATCATCTCATACTCTCTCAGATCTTCGGGAGCAGGTTCAATTCCACTCATCGTCTTTCGTCTTTGTGTATGAGCAACTGGTCGTGAACCTCTATTATGATTCAGAGGCTGATGTAATTGTTTTGGTGAATGCGGCTGGTGTTTCGGAGATTTAGCTGTTGCTTTACTCGACAAACTCTCACTACTCTCTCTTTTTGTTATACTCTTCTTCCCACCACTGGATAAATCCGAACTCGTCCCACTCTTCGAACTTGTCGTCATTGAGTTTGATTTCGGTGAGAGTGGAGTTGGAGAAGATATAAAAGCGCTAGATTCGAGGGCACTGAGCGCGGATATGGCGTTCCTTGCCTGAGCGGCAGATTTCTTCTTCTTATCCTTATCATGTTCTTTATGTCTTCCTCTATCCGTAGCAGCAGCAGCTCCACGTTCGGCATGCTCACATCCCATACCACCAAGACCAGCAAAATACCCACCAGAAAGTGAGCTAGCAAAAAACGAATCGATGGAAGGAGCATGCGGTGAGTCAGATACTGTAGAAGAGTGGTTCGTGGACGCTGGTGGTGAATTGGAAGTATAAGAAGGTGGTGGATTCTGACTATATCGTTGGTCTTGAGAGGCATATTCCGGAGCCGGGATTTGATGGTTTGCGTAACCTTGTAGATGATGGTGTGCATAAAATTCCGCATCTGCTTCCGGATCATCTGTTTCCAACTCCCTTTCTCTTGTCCTTGCTCCTTCACGCGATACCGATCTCATTTTTCTGGATGACGACGAATTAACACTTCGCATTACCGGTAGTGAAGACACCATCTCGTCGATTTCGATCCACCTAGCGAACCATACGTTCGAAGTTTCTTCGGCCGTAACATTCAGTTCTTCCTCCAACCTCAGCATTTCCCATAATAATAACCACTGATCCCTGACTTTTGACCAAAATTCAGTTTGGATGGTAGTTAGACGCTGGACAAAGACGAGTAGTCCTCGATGGAGGAGGGTAACGTAAGTCGGGAGTTCTGCTGCCAATTGACCTCGGAGGGCTAGGTAGTTGGTGGATGCGGCAAGGAGTGAGGGTGGTGGACGGTTCTTAGAGGAGATATTTACGTTGAGGAGGTGATAGTGATATGGGGCTTGCTCATTCATGGACTGGAGAAGCTTCATGGGAGTGGTCATCGTCGAGAGAAAAACAGTGAGTTGTTTCAAGAAGCGTTCATTAATCACCGCATCGAGATCGGCGCAGATGGCCATGAGGTGATTTTCGATGACGTTGAGAAAGGCATTGAAGGCTTCCGAGGGCTGTTCCTCCGTGAGACCCAGGACATTGGCAAAGCCGATAGCCCACGTGTGAAAGAGTCGAGTGACGTTACTGGTCGCAGCAACCCATTCGACGACGTCCGTGGCGAACTTTCGGGCAAACTCATCCATGTCGTGGAGTTGATTCTGGAGACGCTCGACGAGGACGGCGTCTTCATGGGCCTTGGCTGGCGGGGCTCGGAGGGACTTTAACTTTGTGACGGAGACGACATGTTTCTTTTTGGCGGCGGAGGAGAGGACGTCGCGGACGACTTCGGCCCGGCGGCGGCCTTCGTTGACGTTGCGTGCGGCCTCTTCCATTTGTTGCCGGGCCTCGCGCAGATTAGCCTTATCGGGGTGGGTGTCCGGGGTCTCGTCGATGATGGCAGCCAATAGGAGGGGATATTTAAGGAGGCGCTGGACGGGCTTGATGAGCAGCGACGAGAGGTCCCAGGCATGCGAGAGCGACGAGGCTATGGCCTGCGTGTGCGCCAGATAGCTCTGCACGGCCGCCGTCTGGGGCAGCTCCTGGAGGTGCGTCAATGCGCTCGGGTGCCGCGTGATGTACTGTTTGTATAGCCGCTCCAGCTCGGAAATCTGTTTCCATGTGAATATCATTCAGCTGGCCAAGGGGACACAGGCACACACATACAATGGACAGAAACAAAGATCCAACGTGGTCGTCGCCCTTGCCTTCCTCGAGGAGCTCTCCCAGGGCGTCCTCCAGTGCCTCGCAGAACAACTCGGAGAACACAGCGATGTCAGCGATGTTGCCAAAAATGAGTTTGACGTCGTCCAGTGTCATGGGGGCACCCACGTCGGTCGTCGACGAGCGTGCAGACGAGGAGCCAGACGAATTGGGCGTAGAGACGGCGAGAGAGATGGGCTGGCCTGGGGCATCGAGCGTCAGCAGAAACAAGTGCAATGTGTATACTCAAGGCTCACCCAGTGCCAAGGGGATGTGGACCTCGCGAACAAGGGCGAGGTCGGATGCATAGGCCCGCTCAGAGGACAAAAGTTCATGGAGTGCGTACTGCCGCTTGGTGAGTGGAGACGGCGGGGGCGGCGAGGTGTCCCGGTGAGGGTCAGGGAGGGGCTTGTGCCTGTCGACGAGGGGCATGTTGTCGTCGACGACGAGGGTGGGACGGGATCTCAGGGGAGAGCGTGCAGGGATCGCAGGAGGCACAGGCATGAGGAAGGGCAACGCGTGGGCAGCAGCCAGAACTGATCACCCTCCTAATCCCAAGCTAAAAATCTATTCATGCACATGATAAGTCTACGCCAGTTCTTCCATCGCCACACTCGCATATCCCCCTTTGTCCTCCTCACGCCTCTCCCACCGCCGTCGCACCTCGTGCAGCCCAAAACTACCCCCAGCAATACTCATAATCACTCCCATGTCCCGTCTCCCAAGCGCCTCCGTCTGGAAAATCGCCTGCAAAAACGGTACATATACAAGTGCCAGCTGCGTTAATGCCGATATCCCCACCGTCGCCACCAGCATCTTGTTCTGCAATAACCCACACCCAAGCCCCCGATTCTGCACTGCCGACACCAGATCCAGGAACACAAAACATGTGAACGTCTATAATTGGTCATAAACGTGGCGCATTTGCGTTTAGAACAAAGACTACGTACCATCGTTTGTTCTCGTCGCGACACATCCGAATCCTCCAATGCAAACGTATAAATAAATAACGTTCCCATCACAATCATCGACGCGCTGAATATAACACGATAAAGTAATCTCTTCGTGATGATAGGTGCATTCTTTCGACGCGGAGGTCGCCGCATCACCGCTGGATCCACCGGGTCAACTCCCAAGCTCTGGCTCGGCGGTCCTAACACCAAACCAACCAACCAGTTAGCGCCATCACCACCGTCATCATTCAAAGAAGACCCACCGTCCATCAGAATATTAACAAATAAAATTTGCATTGCATTCAGCGGATTTTCCAAACCCAGCAGCGTGCTCAGCGTGATCAACGTCAACGCCGCCGCCGCCGTGCTAAGTTGAAAAGATAGAAAGTTTTGTATATTATGAAAAATAGATTTTCCTGCATCATCCATTTCAATCAGCCTTCTCAAACGACTCAAAAAGAGAAACCAACTCACCTTCCTCTATAGCAGGTAAAATTGTACTAAAATTGTCATCCACTAGAATCGCATCCGCCGCCTCTTTCGCCACATCCGTCCCACTCTTACCCATCGACAATCCAATATCAGCCATTTTCAAAGCAGGCGCATCATTCACTCCATCTCCCGTCATAGCCACCACAGCACCCCTACTCTGAAACGCTTCCACAATCCTCATCTTATGTTTCGGCGTCGTCCTCGCAAAAACACTAATCCCACCCACAATCTCTTTCAACTGCGTTTTCGACAGTCGATCGATCGCTTTACCCGTCAACACACCACTGTATCTTTGTCCGATCCCTTCTAGAGTATGAAGTTGTCGTCCGACGCGGAATCCTATGTCTTTGGCAATCGCGAGAGCGGTATGTTCAGCGTCACCTGTGATCATGACCACATGAACACCACCCGCATGTAACAATCCAATCGAATCCGCAACGCCTTTTCTCGGTGGATCAACCATCGCCGCAAACCCCACAAACACCAAATGATCTTTCTCCCCTCCATGAGTGTGACTAGGTGACGGCGCCCTTGAAAGTGAACGACTCGAGTCATGAAAGGAATCAACATTTCCATAACCATAAGCCATAGCAATCACCCTCAACCCACGAGAAGCCGTACTCTGCGCTTTCGTCATAATAGCCTTTCTCGTCTCTTCATCCAACCCAGGTGTAGATTCTTCATTCACATAATAAAACTTGCATCGATCGAGTATAATCTCAATCGATCCTTTGATATAATGCATCTCTCTTGAACTCGCATTGATCGTTCCATTAGAAGGAAGAGGTCGAAGATGTTCGGAACTAGATGAATATGTCGAATCCATATGAATTCCACTGACAGCCATATATTTTTGTTCAGAATTAAATGGTTTTTCAGATTTCCTCTTGAAACTCTATGATGCGATTTGAGTGTTTCGTTCTTCATAGAAGGAAAAGTTTAAAAAACTTACTGCACGTCGGTCAGGTATACCTACAAGGTGCAATACATTTAATAATGCAACGTCTGTACTTTGCCCAACGAAAAGACCTTCTTCGTTCCGTTCCACAAGTGCATTATTACACAACGCCCCTATTTCCAAAGTCTTCCTCATGGCAAGTGAGATGGTACCAGTATAATGGGTAGCAGATGAAGGATCAAGATAAATCATTTCATCGACCGCATAAGCTTCCGTCACGGTCTGTTCATTTTTCGTTAGAGTTCCTGTCAATAAAGTACTTCAAAAAAAGCAGTCGTGGGTGTATGAGTTTGAAAAAACGTACCTGTCTTGTCTGAACAAACCACTGAAACCGATCCCAACGCCTCGACCGAATGCAACTTTTTAACGATCGCTTTCCTTTTCGCCATCCTCAGCACCCCCAAAGCCAAAGTAACTGTAGTCACAATAGGTAATCCTTCGGGGATAGCAGCCACAGCTAAAGAAACTGACCCCCCAATCATTGAATCACATGCGAAAATAATCAAAGAGTAAAGGTGAACATACCACCTATTGTGAACATATCCAGCCACGAACGTTGTTGCAATACTCCAATAAGGCATATAATCCCGATGATTCCAAATGACAATAGTGATAGCTTCTTTGCAAGTTCATCCATACTTAATTGCAGTGGAGTCCGTCGTTCTTCAACCTATATGATTGAGTGCAAGAACCGTCAAAAAATGAAGGAGGGAAAACGAACCTCCTGCATCATGGAGAAGATAACCCCAAACTCTGTTTCTTCCCCTGTAGCAATCACAATTCCAGAACCATGACCTGGAAATAAATGAATTTTTCATCAATCCTCGCGGTTTCAAGAAAGCTAAAAGCCGAGTGCGTACCATTACGAACTAGAGTTCCCATATAGGCAATGCAGTTTCTATCAGCAAGTGCAACAGATTGTCCGGGTATTCCATCCACACTACCACCATCTGTGTATGCACAAGGTTTTGAAATTTTTCTTCTAGCGGTAGTTTCTCCCGTCAAACTACTTTCATCTATTTCTAAATCCGCGGCATCGATAATTCGAATATCAGCGGGTATACGGTCGCCTGTCGAGAACCGAACTAGATCCCCTGGTACAATTTCATTTGCCAGAACGTGTATAGTGTCGCCTTGTCTGGTGAAATTGAGGATTTCTAATCTGCGAGTATAGTATGGGTTTACTGACCGAACTATGTGGCAGTGATGTGGAACTAGCTTGTTTAAAGCTTCTAGACTCTTTTCCGACCTCCGTTCTTGCACGAAACCAACTAGAGTAATGATCGTCATACGTCCTTTATTTCTGCACAACAGCAATCAATAAAACACACACCAGTCAAAACAATAAGGACAGCAACCGTGATACTAATAGCATCATCCACATTACCCATGATCGCGCTCACAGTCGCACTACCACACAATAGTAGTATAAGGGGACTTTCGTAAATCGTTTTCAGGAATTTGAGATACAAGGATTCGGGGGCGGCGACTGAGAATTCGTTATAGCCATGTTGTTCTCGTAGATGTGCAATGTCCGAATGTAAAAGTCCAGTTGTTGCGTTAGTTCGATACCAAGCTACTGTGTCCTGGAAATCACTATCAATATTACATATATTTTGTGTGGAATCCACAGGGTGGACGAACGTACCTCGACAGAGTAATGGGCAAATTTCGCAGAAATTGTATCTCTCTTTTCCTCTTGTAGCGTACCTGCTGATAGAGGTGTTGCATCAGTAGATCTTGTAGTCGGAAGGCCATTGTCCAGACTAGGGGTTTCGGGAAGCGGTTGACCAGTGACGGTCAAAAGAGCGCGTTTCCAAAGACTCGTAGCTTCAGCTTCGACAGCAGCAGCAAGATGACCAGGGGAAGTCAGCGCAGCACCTTCAGAATGGTGTCTCCTGAGTGTGGTACTGTAAGCAAAATGGATATCTGCATCCGGTGTTGGTCTCAGTTGCGCATTCGTGTCGCCAGAAAGTAACGGAAAATACGCGGAGGCTGGAGGTGAAGGGGTGCGATTGGGATTTCGAACATTGGTCATGCCGGATGGATTTGAAGTCGGGCCTTGCTGGCGGTAGTAGCCGCTTGAAGAACCTACCGGAGAGGTTAAGGGTATTGTAGTCAGGTTTCGCTTTTTGCGTTCGAAGCCCATGTCAGCGGAGAGGAACACGGCTCGACGACTTAATGGCTATTTGGACGAAATGACCAGGGTGACCAGACACGTCTCATCTGTTTGTTATTCCCTGCACAGCCAAACAAAATATATATTCACCGCCCCTGACACGCCCATGGAGATCAACAACAATCAGCCAGGTCGTTGTGTGATCTCTTATATCTCGTTCCTTTCATATTTTCTCAAGGGAAAATAGAAATACCCATCGCTGGCAATGCGACACATGGACGTTACCGTTAGCCGGACCGCTATCCGGACCGCTCCATTTGAGTGTTGCCACAAGATAAAAGCCCACACTGATTGAACTAATCTTCCCGTCTTTCCTCCCACTCAGTATCATAATGTCGTTCGGTAAAACTCTTACTCTCTCTACTGGGGCCAAAATGCCCAGAATCGGTTTTGGTACTTGGCAGTCCAAGCCCACCGAAGTCGAGAACGCCGTGAGTCATTTTCGACGCGCATATATCCCGATATGAGACTAACGACTGTGTATATTTTAGGTTGAGATCGCTGTTCGAAATGGCTACCGCCACCTCGATCTTGCTATGATTTATGAAAATCAAGATGAGATTGGTCGTGCCCTTAAGAAAGTCATTCCATCGGTCGTGAAGCGCGAGGAGCTCTTTATAACTTCGAAGCTCTGGAATGATGCCCATCAACCTCATCTAGTTGAAAAGCAACTCGATGAGACTTTGAAGCAACTTGGCCTCGACTACCTTGATCTCTATCGTGAGCACCTTTTCCCGCCACCTCGAAGAATCAGTTTAACTGATCTTCCTACCTAGTCATTCACTGGCCTGTGGCTTTTGCACCTGGAAATGGTTTCTACCCACCTCACAGCTCCCTTAAAGGCGAGGTAGAGATTGACACCGAGACATCCCTTGTCGACACCTGGAAGGCCATGCTTGCCCTCCCCAAATCAAAGGCAAGTAAGCTGAAGTGCATATATGATCGGAAAATATTAAGTTTTTCGTTAGGTCCGCGCTGTCGGTGTTTCCAACTTCACCGTTGAGTACATCAAAGGCATCGTAGACGCGACTGGCGTTTACCCTGTTGGTCCTGAGATTCAATAATATGGAATGCTTTACTGAAACACGCTCTCTCAAAGGTCGTCAACCAAATCGAGGCTCATCCTCTCCTTCAACAACCAGAACTCGTGAAATACTGTCAAGAGCATAATATCTACATCACTGCTTATAGCCCTCTTGGCAACAATTGTGAGTATATGCGATCTCTTGTACTCTACGATCTCTTCTGACCTTTTTTGTTAGCGGAAGGAAAGCCATTGCATACCGAAAACTCCGTCGTTGTTGAGATCGCCAAGAGGCTCAACGCGACCCCTGCCCAAGTTCTTATCGCATGGGGTGCTCGTCGTGGTCAATCCGTCATTCCCAAGAGCGTTCACGAAGAACGTATCATCTCCAACTTCAAAGAAGTCGAAATTACTGATGATGACTTTGCGCGGATTAGTAAAATTGGAGAGGGTGATATGAGGCACAGATACAATATTCCTCTTTTTTACAATACTCGCTGGTCTGTCAACATTTTCGGAGAGGACAGAGAAAAGAGTGCCAGGGTTCAGGTCAAGATCAATTGATTGTTCCGCGGTTTGGTGACTTCGAATTATCATTTATGTATAATTATGGGTGCAAAACAATGATGTTTGGGAGTAAATGCCGCTGCTTACTTTCGAAGAGGATATATTGAAATGCGCCACATAATTCAAGCTTGCTCTATGCACAACTTACGGGCAGCTAAGCGAAGCGTTCACTAAACTCACGCGGCGTCGCGCCGTATCGGTGATGGCAGATTAAATATCAAATGATCCGAATCTCATCTTCAAAACAAGCGCTGTCGTCACCGCATCTCACTCTGACATGTACTGCTTTCCATTGACATTTTTTAATATCAAATACCCGCCAGGACTCTTCGAAATCACATCAGACCCGATATTGACAGTTGTCGAAGGTGGGACTTTGAACATGCTCAGAATATGGCTCCGACTATTTGTAACAAGTATATTGCAATGTGCACATTTCAGGGCACAGCTACTGGCACAACTGCGAACACATATGCTTTGAACGTTCGCCAGGCTGCTTTCAAATGACGCGAGATTCAAAAGACTGCTGGTTCAATGATGTTCGCTGTGGCTAATTCACCGCGGACGCGCTGTTTCTTCAAAGTGCTCTTGCCCAGCCAGAGGATCAAGAGTAAGCTCACATGGGAAAACCGAGAACACTTCAAGAATTTGCTTTATCGGGGTGATTTGCCGGGAATCATCGATTCATCACCCAGGGTTTTGCGCCACCGCTCCGGAAGTTGATGAAAAAATTAAAAACGAGGTAGAACCTACACCGGGTTTATTGTCAAACCACTGAGCAATAAGAAAAAAGGAAAATTAATACATTTACCATTTTGGGCTTAGGTGGCGCGCAGCATACTGTACCTTCAGTGGGGCCACGGTAAAGGACTAAGTTTTGTATCCGTAACCCTGGGGCACAACAGGTACATCAATTCAGTGGTATAATCCCATTTATTTCGTACCGTGGCCTCAAGGGTATGTTATAGCCTGGACGGATACTACTCGCCACTCACAGATATATATAGCCCGTTGCCACTGATATTTGATGACAGCCAGATCAACGCCTAATACAAGCGAAGAAGTGTTAAGTATTGGCTTAAATTGAGAACTGCTCTGATCCATTCAGCAGTCAAGTGATAGATACTCCGAGCGGGCATATGGGAGCAGGCGAGATGTTCGATATCTCCGGCATATTGTCAGGCTGAAGGAAAAGGTGTGTTTGCACTTGGCAATCTCCGGCGTAGGCTCCGCCACGGCCTGTCCTTTGCGAGGCGCGACGACGCGGCTACGCGATGATTACTTCGTTGGCTATTTCGGAAAGATCGGAGCTTATTGTCGATTGAGTTGAGCAGTCTTTCAATGACAGCATCAAACGATGCAAGACTACTTCTCACCAGAATATGGACCGCAAGATATAAGAAGATAGAAGACTGCGTCGGTTTCCTTAGATTTCCAACCATCCCTCTCGCTAAGCATCACAATGTCGTTCAATAAAACTATTACTCTCTCTACTGGGGCCAAAATGCCCAGAATCGGTCTCGGTACATGGCAGTCCGAGCCTAACGAAGTTGAGAAGGCCGTGAGTCATCTAATCAGCACGTATACAGCATCAGGTCAACGACTCATCGACATTTTTCAGGTTGAGATTGCTGTTCGAAACGGCTACCGCCACCTTGATCTTGCGTATCTTTATGACAATCAAGATGAGGTTGGTCGTGCCCTCAAGAAAGTTATTCCTTCGGTTGTGAAGCGCGAGGAGCTTTTTATCACTTCGAAGCTCTGGAATAACGCTCATCGACCCGATCAAGTTGAAAAACAACTCGATGAGACCTTAGGACAACTTGGCATCGATTATCTTGATCTCTATCGTGAGTTTTCTCTCGCTTTTGTTTTTGCTTCAATGGCTATCTCGTCGCACCGGAAAGTCAGTTGAACTTATTCTCTTACGTAGTTATCCACTTCCCTGTGTCTTTTGCACCTGGAGATAAACTCTACCCGCCTCATCACTCCATCGAAGGCGAGGTAGAGATTGACACTGAGACATCCCTTGCCGACACCTGGAAGGCCATGCTTGCCCTCCCCAAGTCCAAGGCAAGTAAGCTGAAGTGCATATATGATCGGAAAATATTAAAATTTTCATTAGGTCCGCGCTGTCGGTGTTTCCAACTTCACCGTTGAGTACATCAAAGGCATCGTTGAAGAGACAGGCGTATACCCCGTTAGTTTCGAAATTTCTATATACGCGGATGGCTTCACTAACACGCATGCCTCAAAGGTCGTTAACCAGTTCGAAGCTCATCCTCTCCTTCAACAACCAGAACTTTTGAAATTCTGTCAAGAACACAACATCCACGTCACTGCTTATAGCCCTCTTGGAAACAACTGTAATTCTACGCCATATTTTATATTCTCACAATCTCATTTGAGTTTCTTAGTGGAAGGCAAGGCTAAGCTTACCGACAACCCTGTCATTGTCGATATCGCCAAGAGAATAGGCGCTGATACTGCCCAAGTCCTCATCGCATGGGCTACTCGTCGTGGCGTATCTGTCATTCCCAAGAGTGTTCATGAAAACCGTATCATCTCCAACTTCAAAGAAGTTGAAATTACCGATGACGACTTTGCCCGTATTTCTAAAATCGGAGAAGGTAATGCGCGGTATAGATATATTCTTCCGATTTTCTTCAAACCTTCTTGGTCTGTGAACATTTTCGGAGAGGAGAGGGAAAGGCATGGCAGGCTTTCAGTGAAAGTCAAATAATTATTTAGTCTTTTTATAAATAGAATTATCGATCGTTTAACGTGCATCAACCGGTTATCACGATCATGTTCGGGAATCAATGTACAGTAATAATGACCAGAATGGATTACAAATACAGACAAATGGTCCGTGCGCGCACAGCGCCTTTATAAGCGAAGATGGAGCACTTGAACAACTCATACTTACCTTGATGGCACAGGCCCCTTCAAGGATCTGGGTTTGTGGGCCGTGGAGGCCCTCCATAGCACGGCGACCTTGTCCGCAGGGGGACTTCGCGGTTTGTATGGGCTTCGGCTCATGCACCGTCCTAATATTTTCCTGTCCTGCTTCGGCCACTCTGGCTGGGCAGGCTCTTTTTTTATGCTGGTCCGCTCTCCTAACCCTAACCTTAGGAGTACTCTCAGAGTCATTAGCAAAATATACATACTTTTGTCTTTAAATTAGTCAACTCATTAATAATGCATTATTCAATCTCAGTCTGAATATATTACATCGCTAAAGCAAAGCTGTTATGAATCTTCATCGTCGTCATCGTCGTTACCGAAGAAATCATCTTCCTCAATTGCCTTATTCGACTCTTCCGGAATGCGTTGAGGTTTTGTTTTGCTTGACGTGTTACTACTTCCAAAGTCTTTTCGTTTCGATCTAGTGGATGCTTCGTATCGTTCAGGTTCTCCCGATAGTTCACCCTTCTCCATGCATGATCTCACCCAGCTACGAACTTCTTCTCGTTCTTGCGCGGTCTCCGCTGCATCATTCGCGGACGTTGTCGATGGGTGCTCACCCTTGCGGACTTCGGGTGGGAAGAGGGAGATGTACTTTCTGAGTTTAGGAAAATGCTATTCGACATGAAAAGTCAGCTTTCGAGTATGCCTACAGAACATAAAATGGATCCCACAAGAATATAGTTCAAATCCACTCGACGTTCGTGCAATGTCCGCAAAAGTTTCTCTTTCGTCGGGTCGTCTTTGGTAGAAGCTATTTGTTTTTGGATTTGGGAGATTTTTCGTGTCACTTTTTGACGTTCTAAGTAGGCATTTGTTAGCTTTGCGTAATACTGCGAACATGAACTTCACATGCCAAAAAACTTGATTTTATGATATCGTGTTGCCATCGTCCGTTCCTTGTTTGCAACCTCGGCTTGGGCTAATTCTACTTCGAGAGCTTTCAGCCGCCGTTCTGTCTCGACTCGAACATTCGCCGCGAGATTGTCCTATGAATGGTACAAAGTTTCATATGATAAAGACGTAACGCGGGAAATACAAAATGTACCTTTGCAAGTAGCCTTCGTGTTTGTCGTAGTGATGATTTGATTTTGGAGACGCCTGGTGTAGCTGACTCTGTATCGGGCTCCTTCTTTAAACTTAGTTTCCGTCGAGGCGTCTTTTTGTGCTTATATTTTCCTGCAAGATTTGATGTTTCTGGTTGCGTATCATGGATTCGTATGGGTGCCATGACGGTGGATGAGGTGAAGCAGAAATAGCCGGTGTTTACAATGAGTCGGATTGCCAAACATTCACGATCAAGAGATTGCTTTCAAAAAAATAGTTCTTGGAGCGGGTCGATCCTCCTTTGTAAAATGAGAAACTTGGCTCTGATTTCCAGCAGCACATTATCTTTCGAAAACCTTGATGTCTCTGCAACTACGATTGATCTCGATGAAAATATTGTTTATGCGGCATCTGAGAAGCAAAGTTTCGATGGAGAGGTTGATGTCGAGTTGTGGAAAGTCGGGAAGATTGGAATCGATGGATTAGAAGAGGTAAATCTCTATATGCACCCCAACTTTTCCTCCCTAACCTTCTTCAATAGAATCCTGAACTTGTGACCTTATTTTCAACAACTGCCTCTATGAGTGACCCAAAATCCAAACAAGTCGTATCTCTCAAGTTGATCGCTGAAACAAAGAGGATTGTGGTCATAACCCGTGGGGGTGATATCACTACCATTGCGCTAGAGGTTGGCAAACATGAGGTATGTTTCTCCCGGTATTTGATTGCATTCAGCGCTGATAAAAATTAGCCGGATGTCGAAGGGACTGTCGAGTCAGGAGTTCTTGCAGCGACTTGGGCACCAGATGAGCTGCTGTTAGCACTAGTGACAGGTATGCAGGATATAAAATCTAGCATATACCTTAACCTCATGATTTGTAGGAGAGGGAAAGCTCATACTTATGACTTCATCTTTCGAGGTTCTCTCGGAGGCGCCCATACAGACAGCCGAATTTGGGGAGGGTAAAAAGCGTCCCTGTTGTCCCTTACATTTCATTTTCGTTCTCACCATCTTTTTTAGATGCCCCCATAAATGTTGGCTGGGGTTCAAAACAAACGCAATTCCATGGTTCGCTGGGGAAAACCGCCGCTCAGACACCTGCTGTAACGAAAGTGGGCACAAGCCCAGATGACGATGGCCTTCCTCGAATAAGCTGGCGCGGTGACGGAGCGTACTTTGTCGTTTCATCATTATCTCTTCCTTCTCCGGAAGGCTTCGTCAAACGGATCCTTCGAGTATACGATCGACAAGCTGCATTACAGTCTACATCGGAAAATGTACCCGGACTGGAACACACACTCGCCTGGCGACCTTCTGGGAATCTGATAGTTGCAACTCAAAGATTCGGGTTTGCGGGTGGCGGTCCTGGCAAAACGGAGAAGCATGAGGTGGTCTTTTTCGAGAGGAATGGATTGAGGCATGGAGAATTTGGGTTGAGTATGTTGGATATAGGTGGCACTTTCAAAGGTTTGGAAAGTGTTGACGAGAGGAAGTGGGGGTATAAAGTGAAGGAGGCTGCTTGGAGCTGTGATTCAAATATTCTTTCACTCTGGATAGAGCATGATGCAGGGGATGTCGGTATGTTTTTTCTTTCTACATTCCACTCTCGTCAAGTTCAATTTGATATAGTGCAACTTTGGACCGTGGGCAATTATTATTGGTGAGTTCGCAGGTTTTCATCTGTTTGATCTATTTTCATTTTCTGCAGGTACCTGAAGCAAGAGATAGCTGTACAAATGTCACGCGCGGAAGAATCGAGATTCACGTCCGTCAGCTGGCATCCTGAGATCCCATCGTCTCTCATTCTCACAACATCCAGTACATTTTCCCTTCGAATTTACGGAAATTATTGGAAATTAATTGATTTATAGCACAGGTTATCCATAGATCATACATTTGGGATACCTTTTCTTCACCTGCGCCACCCCCGTTTGATTCTGGTAGTGTTGCCGTCTTTGATGGTCGTACGTCTTTTTTATATGATACAATTGTGCTTGATGCTGAATAGCACTTGTAGCCTCCGTCCTGCTAACGCCATACCGGACGCAAAACGTTCCTCCTCCGATGTCCTCTTTGAAACTTTCAGTCTCTCCCGACCTACCTCAAACCATCAGTTACTCACCGAAAACACCCATTCATGCAAGCTACTCTCGTCAAAATGATGCACTTGCGCTCCTCTGGCAAACAGGTTACTTGGAAGTATGGGAAATGCATACACGTCTAGGTCCAGGCCATGGAAAGGTTTTCGATCAAGTGAAAGTTTGGTCAGGATTCGTTGCGGGTGACGATACTTCTTTATACTGGAGGCAAGTCGCTTTGAAGTATGTTCCTGAGGCTTCATGGAGTATCACAGTCCTTGGATCGAATTTGAAAGCGGATGCAATTGCGAGAATCAAAATTGAGGGACAATCGGCGTTGAAGCAAAGATTTGAGCTGATGAAGAGGAATGTGAGGATCTTAGATGATACGGGGGAGTACTTCCAGAGTGCTGATGGAGCGATTTATCAGTGTGAGCTTTTCTTTATTTCTTTGTTGAAGTTTCCGCTAGAGCACTATTCTAGTTGCACCCGAATTAGAGGGCTCGCTCGAAAAGCTTTCACATTTCCCTGAATTCAGCGTGCTTTCACGGGCAATCGATGTGGTCCACGACGATCAAGATGATAAAATCTTCATTGGTCTTACCAAATCAGGAAGACTGTACGCTACTCGCGCAACATACGAACCCATAACCGTCATGTCGAATGCTACTTCATTTACAGTAGGGTCCGGATTCTTGATTTACACTACCACAACGCACGAAGCCATATTCGCACCTCTAGCATCCTTGAATCGACTCATAGGTCAGGGTTTGGATAATGCTTTGGAGGCAGTGAAAGAAGCAGCGAAGGATTGGCCGACGAGGAAAGTTGAAAGGGGTTCTCGGATCGTAACTGTTGTGCCAAGCACAATGAGTCTAGTACTGCAAATGCCTAGGGGTAATTTGGAAACGATCAATCCCAGACCGCTTGTTATGGAGGTCGTGAAACGAGATTTGGATGCGTAAGTTCTTGACTCTGTATATTTGTTTGACGAAAGCAGCTGATGTCGACTGGTAGGGGAGAATACAGAAAAGCTTTCTTTGCATGTAGGAAACATAGAATCGACTTGAGTGTCATTGTTGAACATGATCGGACTCGATTCTTGAAAAACGTACGGAGTTTCGTGGAACAGGTGCACGAAGTTGATCATCTCAATTTGTTCTTGACTAATATCAGGTAAGACCTCCGTATGCACCGATGCACTATACTGAAAAATTGTCGATACGATAGTCAAAGCATGTACTCACCTGAGACAACCGCTAAGGTATGCGACGCTGTACGTCAAGAACTCGAACGTATCGACATGGTCAAATATGTCAATGCCATCCTCACAGCATTTGTTGTGAAATCACCACCGGATCACGAAGCTGGGTTATCCCTCCTCTTACAACTCCGAGGTCCGCATTTAATTAACACGCGGGCTGTGTGTCTGACACTGCATTTTCAGATAATGATCCGACTGTAATCGAGGATGCAGTTAAATATATCATCTTTCTCGTTGACGCCAATCAATTATTTGATACCGCATTGGGGATGTATGATTTTAGTTTAGTGTTGATGATCGCACAGCATGCACAGAAGGTAAGCGTGGCTCGCGGAGTTTGCATTTTTGATGATGGATCTTAATCTTCTTTTCATTGATTGGTAGGATCCAAGGGAATACTTACCGTTCCTTCGGGAATTGAGAGCGCTTGAGAAGTTTTATCAAAGATTCAGGATTGATGATCATTTGCGGAGGTACCAAAAGGCTCTCAAGAATTTGAGCATGGCAGGTGGAGCGGAGGTTTTTGTTCTTGACGTTTCATTGACTCCTGACGTTGGGCGCTTTTTTTCGTTAGATACCGAACGTTTCGACGAAGCAATCGATTATATTGAGAAGCACCAACTTCACGAAATAGCGATAGGAATTTGGAAGGGAACTGATCAATATAAGGTGAAACGCAACGCTCTGCTTCCGACTTCTTCATCTAACGTAAATTTATTTGATCGACAGAGGATTTTAGAGATCTATGGCGATTGGTTGTACGACAGGAGAGAGTTTGAACAGGCTGCTTCGGGTATATGATCTTTGAAAGTGCAGTGGCTATTTGCTGATTTTGACGGATCATAGTGTTTATTGAAGCTCGGAAACAGCAGAAAGCGATGATTGCATATGAAAAGGCATTGCAATGGCAAGAGGTATTTATGCTTGCCGTAGAAATCGGGATGTCTAAGGAGCATGTGGTGGAAACCGCGTATCGTATTTCTGGTGAGAGAACATTGCTTGAACGGACCGAGTCAAGTGAACCGATTTCCTGTAGAGGATCTCGTTTCCAAAAGAAGACATCTTGAAGCAGCAAGGGTGTTGTTAGATTACGCGAAAAATGTTAGGGAAGCTGTTGTTGCGCTCGTAAGCGGCAATGAGTTTTCCGAAGCCCGGAGAGTTGTGGGTGCCCCTCTTTGTTTTTTTTTTTCGGAATCAAAAAACTCATGATTGACGTGACATGACAGATTGCTTTGTCCGGAAAAGGAGAGTTGCTAGAAGAGGTTGTGTATCCCGCGGCGTTCGAAAGCAAAGGACAGTTTATGGAAGATGTCATGGAGATGCGGGAGCAATTACGAAAACAAGTGCCAAGACTGCGCGAACTGCGCGTGAAGAAAGTGGAAGAGCCTGGTATGTGCGCTGGGCTGGCGATACTCATGCATGCCCGGCAATCTAAGCTCAAGTGATGTTATAGATGCTTTCTATGGAGTTGAAGAAGCGGGGCTAAGCAACATTGATGTGATGACTGATGTTTCGATGGCCCCAACAACCTTTACGCGTTACACAGTTGCGGCATCGACGGCATCAAGAACATCCAAAAGGAGCTCGCGAAGTAAGCGCAAATTGGAGAGGAAGGTCGGGTCGGGGAGAAAAGGGACGGTGGACGAAGAAGAATATTTGATCAAGTCGGTTGCGAAGATGGTTGAACGGTTCAAGGTGATGCAAGGTATGCGCGCCGTGTGTCGCTTCTTTTAATAGCCACATTTAACACCAAAAGTAGACGAGGTACGCAAGATATTGCCCCATTTGCTGCAATTCACAACGAAGCATCGAGACGAGGGTCAGGGGCTGCAAGACGACATGGAGCGGTTTGGCCAGGAGCTGGGTGATGCTGTCGGGGAGATCTGGGACGAGGCGGAGGCAGTCGCGGGGCAGAGAAGTCCTGTAGTGGCGAGACCCGAGCTGGGGAGGGGCGGGGAGTGGAAGATGAAACTGTATGTAGTCTAATGTAATTATAGGCGTCTATCAGATCCAGCATCAAATATCAGTCAGTCACCCCTCACTACATTCTCGCAGCACTCACCTCCCTCGCCACCCATGCAGCAGGTCCCCGCACAGCAGAGCGTCACCTCCCTCGCCAGGTACGCCCCCGCCAGGGCCAACGGCGTAGACCCCTTCCATGGCTACCAGAACCGCGACTACTGCAACGCGTTCTGGGGCCCCGGCGATACGGGTCCCAACGTCCTGCTGGCCAGAATGAGGGGCGCGGAGAGGACCATGGATGAACTACGAAGCTTCTGGCGCGAGAGGTCAGTATCCAGCCCTGTCTATCTCTCGCTCGCTGTCCGAGGTGCGCCCCACGAAGGCGGGGAAACGTCGGCTTCCCGAGCGAAAAGGTATCATGGGGTTTTCACTATTTTTCTGATGTTGATCGCAGGACGAACATTGAGACGGAGTATGCACAGAAGCTCGCAAAACTCTCCAAAGTACCCATCGGTGTAGAGGAAGTGGGGTGAGCCCTCCGATTTGCATTTCATTCCGTACAAACGTTTCTGAAACACGGGTTTAGCGAACTTCGTTCGTCGTTGAACATGCTCCAGAAGGAGACAGAGGTGCAGGCTGCCAGCCATCTTGAGCTTGCGGACCGCATGCGCAATGTCCTGGAGAAACAGGCCGACGAGTTTTACCAGAAACAAGTGCAGCATCGCCTGACGCTTCAGGCTAACATTGGGAAGAAACTGAAACATCGCCAAACTCAAGAAACTTTTGCTACCCGAGCTTGGGAAAAGTGTGAGAATGACCGGTCGAGAATCAATTCGTATACCCAACAACTCAATTATACTGCCGCCGGGCCCGATACTCAAAGATTGGAGTCAAAATTAGCTCGTACGAGGGAAACCGCTAAGGCAAATGAAAAAGATTTTCTGGCTTTCACACAGACTGTAGTGGAGTTATTGGCAGAGTGGCAGACGGAATGGAAGAGTTTTTGCGACTCGTGCCATGATTTGGAGGAGGAGAGAATGGAATTCATGAAGGATAACATATGGCTGTATGCCAACGAGGTGTCGACCTTGTGCGTTAGTGATGATCAGGTAGGTTCGGCTCCTTTTCTGCCCCGTTTGTATCGCGTTAACGTCATTGACAGTCTTGCGAAAGAATACGAGAGTCGCTTGACCAATTCGAGCCAGAACGGGACGCTCTCACTTTCGCAGAAGAATATGCATCTGGGAATGAGTTACCTCAACCTCCAAATATGTCCATTGATTCTAGCGATCCATCAATAGCCTCCAAACCCCAATATGCAAGCTTCGAACGCAAGAGCAATCGTCCTCCTCGGCCACTTTCCTACCCATATCAAGAAGGCGACGCTGTTGATTCAGTTGATACGACTCGAGGTCCTACCGCTCAAGTCGATGGTATGCACATATCCGGCCCCGAGCCGCTAACACAATCTCCTCCTCCTCCTATATCTACTTCGAACAGCAACTCCACCGGATTTACGGCACCAACATCGATAGCCAGAACTCCTAGTTCGGCGTCTCCAACTTCGGGAAGGATCACTCGAACGCCTTCTTTGCGGCCGGGTACAAATTTACCATTGCAGCCTTCCAATGGACACACGTCTCAGGAAGAGTCTGCTTATGGGCGCAAAATTTTATTCTATGGTACGTCATACACGTTTTGTATCTTATTTTATTTTTGATTAGAGCACATACGGCCTAGTGCGAGCACTCTATGACTATCAAGCGACAATCGACGAAGAATTCGATTTTCAAGCTGGAGATGTTATTGCCGTAACGTCAGCGCCCGAAGACGGATGGTGGAGCGGAGAACTACTGGATGATGCCAGAAAAGTTGAAGGGAAGCACATCTTCCCGAGCAATTTCGTATGCTTGTTTTAAACGGCCGTGGAGTGAGGTCGATTTAGTGGCCAAGCTGAATGGTGATGTGGATTCTAGAGGGCTAAGGATCTTATGGAAGGTTTAGGAGCGGCCTAGTCCGGAATCTAGAGTGGTTGGAATACAGCTTGAATGTATCTACGTTACCACATCTTTGTTGTTGTTTTTTTTTTCGTATTACCATGGATGCGTTGTGCTTTGGATGAGAATTCTATTGTTGTAATTACGCTATGCGCTTGAACAAAAAAGATGGGCCATAGTGATTGTTGTGGACATAATGTGCGATACGGGAGTGCCGTCCCTGGAGATTGTCGTTATTTCGGATGTAAGTGGTTGGTTTGGCGGAGCGTGGGCAAATAGTCAGGATAGTTGAACAAAATCTTGTCCAGTCTCTTTCACGACCATTTCACGACCAGTTCCTTCTTGCTTTTTGTACTTCTATGGCTAAAAAATCTGTGGTACAGAGGACGAAAACAAAACCTCTCCCAAGCCTTCCATCTCGAAAAAAGAGTAACGACAAAACGATGACACTCACGACCTCGTATGCATCTACACCACCCGGGTATTTTACTTCAGAGCAGGCATCTTTCCTAGGCTCGACGCCTAGCGGCCCTAGACACGAGTCTACGCCTCGACGGAGCCACGAGCGGGGAGGCGGGCGCGGAATCAGTGACGGAGGGGATGGAATGGAGACACACAGCAGTGACCGTGATCCGCCGCCACATTCAATCAGCCAGCCACATCCCAACATTCTCTCTTCTCGTATGCGCGAAACTGATCCGCTCGACAATCCTCTCGTCGCCCTTCCTTCTGCTGGAATTTCTGCCGTCAGCGGGCTTTCGCCGGTCGACCTCCAGAGTCGAGGTTCTGACAATCACCACCACCGCCACCACCACCACCCTGGGTATTCACTGTCTCATCGAACGCGAAGTTGGGGTCAGAATTATGAAAGACGGAGGGAGCCACTTCAAGTGGGTCATTATCAAGTTGTGGGGAACTGGGATTTCGACGCGACGGGGAGACCGGTTTATCGCGAATCAGGGAGGATAGATGAAATGAACGAGGAGGAGGTTGCTCACGAACGACAATATCCAACGCCGGGCTCGTTGGACGATGAACACAGACTCGCAGTCCTTGGAGATTCACCACCTTTTGAAGAAACACATCCGCTGCCCCCTGCTACCTCGCCACCACCTCGACCTATTCAAATCGAACAGGCCATGCTTTCACCAGGCACAGTCTTCAGCATTCCGAAAACTGCGATTAATAACTCTGCGGGTCCGAGTGATGTTGGTGTGGGAAGGGGACTTATTGGAAATGAGGATGGTAGCAGGCGGCATCGTGTTGGTTTGGGCGTGCACATAGATCCAACTATATACTGGAACACGCTCCAGACAGATGCAGATTTCCTCCCGCCTCCACCACCTGTTTCAATGCCTTCACTCCCTATGCCTACTATGCTCCCTTCGCTCTCAGCGGGAAAGCCAGGAGACCCAGATTTAGAGGAGGAAGAAATGTTACCTCGAGTGTTGAACTGGGTGAAGGCTGCTGTTAGAGATATTCAAGCGCTACGCGATGCGAGTACTTTTTCCCTTCTCTTCTCTGCTTTAGGTGTCTGAAGGCGTTTTAAAGTGTTTCTTCCGATCGTACACACATTACTTCCTACGAAAACATATAGATGCGACTTATCGCGTGGAAGTTGCCCTACTTGATGTACAAGAGGCGATCGCTAGACGGCGGAATATCCCTCAGTCTCATATAGATGTTCGAGAAGGGGATTGGCAATGGAAGCTACAACTGAGGTTGTCTTCTTTCGGAAGGTGCGCTCTCTCCTATTTCTTTTGCGAGGTGATGTTGGATCAAAGGTTGAATGAACACAGAACCGTGGAGCGGCTGACTTCCATGCGCGACTTTGTTGAAGCACGCAGAAAGTTTTCTCAAAAGCAGCTTGATATGTTGCTTCAAAAATTACTAGCGCATGAGACGAAATATGTCGATATATCAACCAAACTCCATGTATGTCAATCTCTTCATCACGTTGTTCATGCTCATTCGCACTTCTCAGGCTTCCTATGATCGTCTAAAACTACGCTACCTTCATCAGCAACTCGAATCGGCTTATAAAACCGAGATACTGCGTCAAAATCGCAAGAGAAAGGCACCCATGCGTCAAAAACCGGAGGCCAAGAGTCAACGCACTGGTCCACGATAACGAGCCTTTGCAAGGACTCTGAAGTTTTATCTTTCGTCATCCTTCACGCCCCTTAGACTTCCTCAGTCATCTGTTCCGCATTTTTCTGGATCTCGCTACGTCCTAATTAGTTATTTATACCTTGCTTCATGATATCCTCCCCAAGATATTTCCCAACCTCATTGCATTTTCATTGAATATCCCTCTTTTTTGCTTTGCTGTTAAAAAAACCTGTTGTACAACTAGGACGATTGTCTGTACTTTTAACTGCTGATTATTTAATTTACGCTTATGTACGACTCGACTGTGATGACATCTAATGACATGAATTTTTACGAAATTTTTTGAGGAGGGAAGGATATTCGATTTTTGGGACGTCGTGCCTCATGTTTTCCGCGTGTAACGGCGACGACGCGTCGAAAGCGCGTCGCGATTTGATCACGTGATGGCATTGCATTATGTAATGTACTTGATGACGAATTTGGAAGTGTGGTCGTGTTGTGACACTCGACCCACACTCCTCACTCTCCCCTTTTAACAGCAACTACAACTTTTTGTAATGTCGACAGCGCATAGACCGACATGGGATCCAGCGCAGGCTAGGACTGTCGTGGGTGGCTCACGGCAATTCTCTGTCCGTGATATGGCCGCTCATACAAAACTTAAATTCCGGTATGTAACCCGAATCAAATATTCACTTTCATATTCACCAAGAAAAAAACAAAAAAAAATTAATCTTTTGTGATCTCTTATCTAGTCAAGTCGGTCAAACGTCTGCATCGGAAGTTCAGAAACGTGATCTTCGCGCTGAATTGCTTTTGGCGGAAGCGGAGGCGAGGAATAAGAAACGGAAGGCGGAGGGGAAACCGCCGTTGCCTATTGAGGGTATTTCTGCTTCTTCTGCGATGCAGGCGGCGGTGGAAGATGGTGGTGAGGAGTCGAATAAGAGAAGAAAGTTGTTACAAGAGGCGTTGGATTTGGATAGAGATGATGATGATGACGAGGAAGAGGAAGGGGAGAAAGGGGAGAAAGTCGGTGATAATGGAAATGCATCCAAGAAGGGCGCAGCAGATGAAAGGTGTGTTACCCAATACTATCTAATATCACTGACCGACTCAAATTTATCTCAGCAGCGAAGGAGAAGAGGACGAGGATTCCGATGACGAAGAAGACGAAACCGCTGAATTGTTACGTGAACTCGATAAAATCAAACGAGAACGAGCAGAAGAGAAAGTAAGAAAAGAGCAAGAGCAATCAGATCAAGATGCAGCTACAAGAGAAGAACATATAGCCACAGCGAACCCATTATTGAATCTCGCTGCTGCGCTTGGTCAAACGCCTGCTGGATTGAGTACGACAGCGCCTGGAACTTTCTCTGTGAAGAAACGTTGGGATGATGGTCAGCTTTGCTTTTTGAGTTTCTTGCCGTGGTTGCAACTAATGCTGCGGGATTGTAGATCTTATATTTAAGAATCAGGCGATGAATGACAATGGAAAACCTCAACACTTTGTCAATGACCTACTTCGAACAGAGTTCCACAAGTACGTTGATGCAATTGCATGCCTTATATTGACTGACTGTGTCTTTGCAGAAAATTCATGTCGAAATTTATCAAGGTCTGTCTTTTTGTCTATGATCCCTTGACTGTGCTGAGAATTCTCGTCTAGTAATAATATTATGCTATACCCTATGTACTCATACAACATCATTATCATTACTAGCGCGGATGAATTTCTAGTTTTTGCGCGCTGAAATATGCAGAAAATACTCAGGCTACTCACAAATTCTTCTTAATGGTAACACTGCTACCAAGCCTTCTTTCTTCCGTTACTCATCCCCAATTTCGTTCATTCCACCTCCGCAAGTCGTCCCAAACTCAGGCGGCAACTACGCTCACACCAATGTTTCACTCCATCCTCGCATCATTCTAGATCTGGAAAAAATAAATCGTACCACTAGATTCTATCCATTCGCACAGCCACGACTAACAAAGACGGAGGCAACGCTCATCAACTCCATAGAATGCCCGGCAAATGATCTTATTCCGAACCTGAAGAGATATCCAATTTTAACAAACAGATTCCAAAGTGTTTATAAAAGTCGATATTGGTCCTGTTTTCACGCACGAAGCTTGATACAGTAACTGAAATGTGCTCTGGCGTGAAGATTGGCGAAGATGAGATGACGGATGAAATTATCAGAGTTGAACTATTGAAATTGTGAAGGGATTGAAGCAGAACGGGGCTATTGATTCTTGGGTCGATGAAGCATAAGTGAGGGGATGTCTGAAAGAGGTGAATCTTTGAGTTTTGCAGAAAGTACTCGTCAATATATTCCTACTACTTTTATTTATGAAACTGAGATATGTAACGGTTTTGTATCACGTCTGATCCCATTCATAACCCTCTGCGGACCACTCAGGCATTTCCGTCTCAAAAGCTCCCAAACTCGTCGAATACTTCAACGCATGGAGAAAAATATAAAGTTTTTCGGGTTTTGGATCGGGATGAAGAGGCAAATAACAATCCGGGCAGTACAAATTTTCCGACTGGATCATCGTGTTGGGATCTAGAGCTGGTTCCATTTGTGAAATCTTCTCTAGCGCCTCTTCAGTCGTGAGTTGTGGCGGCTGTTCAACTGCGGACGGAGTCACAGCTGGAGAAAAAGCCGCTTCTGTTGATGGTGTGTCCAGGCCCAAAGGGGTTGCAGACTGTGGTGAGATGATGCTGTTACCTCCGGCAGTGAACTCTCCCTTTCCCCCTCTCTTCCTCCGATTCTGCGGCGGGGGTGCCTTGACGACCAAGTTTCGTGGAGATAAAGCACCTTTAGCACGGAAGATGACGTCTCTCCATCTACTCCAGTCTTCATCTTCGTCCTAAAAGTAGTTAAGACATGTCTACATGCTAAAAAAAGATACGCGATGACATACTTTCATATGCCGAAGACGCGTAATCACTTGAACAGCCTCTTTGGAAAGAGGCACAGGCGAACCCATGCCAATATCTTCCCCGGTCTCACGAGGCAATAGCTTGTTTGGGATAGATTCAGCCGCAGTACCACACTGCGGATCTTTACATAACGATTCAGGATTTCCTTGGACTTCCACTTCGTTTTGTAGATGTTCAGGTGGAGCGGGCGCTGATCTTTCTTCGCTTGGAGTTATGTCAATCCCACCCCTGCCCACATTTTCACCCTAAAGCCAATAAGGTGAGACTGTAATAATAGAAGAAGACACCAAAAAATCATACCCAAATTCGTGTTTCTGAATATACAGGGTCATTGGCAATGGGGTGACCCAAGAATTGGAGGTGGACGCGGATTTGATGTGCTGCGGAAAGGGACAATAACTTAGATCTATTGTACACAGAAGTCTTCTAAAGCACGCACAACGTCCGGTCAATGGTCGACCTGTTTTTGTATTGCAAAATTAGTGATTTGGCATGTATTTTTCAACAAAAAGAAACGTGCATCGAACCACGCTGCTATCGGTATTGGCATCATAGCGAATGAGATTGAAGATAGTTTTAGCGGGCTATCCGGAAGTGCCATGAGTTACGTGTTGTTATCAAAAATCTGCAGCGAGCCGGATCTGACGTGAGTGGAGACACACCTTTCCCTCTGGATGGACAATGTTCAACCCCATCTGCCTATCAACAGTGAGTAAGGGCTCCGCGCACACAATCTCTTCACTGAATCGCAGGACCAAAAGTAGTCATGTTGATAAACGTCATAGAGAACGAAGAGCGAACTGACTCAGGAAAGCGTCCTTTACACCTTGCAACATACTCCTTTTGAACAGTACCAGCGGTGAACTCGGATGTCAATTGGCGAGCACGATCAGAAGACAAAGGAATGATCATCAACCCGGATGTCAACCGATCTAACCTGTTAACTGCTATTTTCCAAATTCAACAATAGTTTCACTCTAGGTGATAAGTGACATACGATAAACCTTGGAGAAACCAAATTCATTGACTAAGATTTCGATTAAAGTGTTCTTGTAGTATCTTCCTGAGGCATGGACGGGCTAAGTAAGAGTGCAAAATGAATTTTGGTTAGAGTCGAACTTGTTTGACTTTAGAAGCGATAACGAACGAACGATGCTGCCTGGTTTATCAACTATTATGAATTCACGCTCGGTATCACGGTGAAGGATTTTGACAGAACGCGAAGATACAGGTGGTTCATGCCGATGTACGACATTTCTAGTGATCATTAGGTTAGAGCGACGTTGCAGTAAAAATGCTTCCTACTCTATTCTGTCACCGTCTTTCAGCACAGTGTCCGGCTTAGCTATCTTGCCATTTACAGTTGTCATACCCGACTCTAATGCATATCGCTGTATGTACGTGTACTGTCAGCAGCTTATCACAATCAGTCATTTGCAAGAGGCGCACGTAGTACTCCATAGATCTGTCTCTGAACTCGGTCGAAACGACCTCAAGCAGTTCGCGACCCAGCCAACGCATCTTAGCCATGGTGGTATACGGATACCAGTATGGTGGTATTTTTTTGAGTCCTGGAGGAGACAGTATCGTGTTTGTAGTTTGATTTCTGCCAGCGTCTGTCATGGTCGTATGGATTAATCTGGAGAGGTTTTGGCGGAATTGATCTCTAGAGGAAAACGGAATGAGGGGAAAATAACGCTTTGGGCTCATAAGTCAAAGATATCAGAGGATTAGGTAATAGAGTTTCCTGTTCTTGTAGTCTTCCTTCAAGATATTTAAATATGGCGCTGTCTTTCGTGCTTGATCTTCCGTACCTTACCTGGTCGAGTGGATGTTGTCGGCCTTCCACAGGTAGGTGTCAAAAAAAAAAATTCTAACTTTGTTTCAACGTCACGCCTCAACTAGGACTGAACTTTACAGCACCGTGGCAATTAAATACAGATGGCAGGGTATATTTCGCGCGAATCTAGGAAGGAAAAACAGAAAAAGAAAAGACGGAAGAGGGGGAAGGGGATAACAAGGAAAAACAAGAGAAAAAGGAAAAGAGATTATAAAAGAAAGAAAATAGAACAGCTGGAAAATAAAATAACGAAGACATCCACCGCCAATCCGCCTATCTCACAAAGGGAAGAATCGCTTAATTCGCCCGAACTGAAGAAAACTCACGAGTAAGCATAACACGTACTTCTTGTGCAATGATAAAAAAAAATACTCGCCCTTTCTTCATATTCCTCGTATAACCTGTTAAAGCGTTCTGGCAAGGCCAAACATGAGAGCGTAAAGGCCAGTTCAGCATCCTGCCCAACTGGTAGGCTGTCTAATATTGTTGTTAGCCTGTTGAAATCGCTGATAATATACACTTCAGTAAATTTGGGTAAGTAAGAACCAGTTATAAATTACCCTTCGAAGTCCCAGAGGGTATCCAACATGGCGAAATTTTGCGCGCCGTGTACATACTGACGCATGCTTTCGATGAGACGCCGCAGACAAAGAAGACCGATGAACACCTGTTTCTGTGACTCGTATGCCAGGGCCCAACTCTGTCGCTTGATAGTGAGATACGGGTGCAAAGGTGCAAGAAAAAGCATACAAGTGTTGTGCCTTCTGCGATACGTTGCAAATGATGGTCTAAGACGGAATCCAGATGCAAAGCCAGTCGTGTGGCTTCAATGGTTGCGTTGAGACGAATTGCATAATAGCCAAGTCGGGACGGTCTAGCTGCTGCCGGGCTCCTTGACGTCGAGTATCCACCAACATCTGCCATTGCGTCTAATAACGAATGGCCTACCAGATGAGAAGGTTCGCCCAATGCCTGGGCCCCCGACACGTTAAATTGCTCTGAACGGCCGATAGAAGGGAACCTGTTCGGTGACGCCGCTTGTCCGCTATGCGACACATTGTCGGCACCGTTATCATGTGTCTGAGCCCGAGCACCGCCCAGAGTCTCTCCGATGGCAGTGTGCTCTGGAGGTGATAAGTTTGTATGGTTTAAATTCGTATAACTGAACAGACACGATCGATTGTTAGTGGATTCTGACCCAATGCTAGAAACGTTTTACTGACCCTCCAGATAGAGCTGAGGGTCGAGTAGGAAGTGGTACATCGGGTGGCGATATCCGGTCAGAGGAGGCCCTGTTATGATTCACAGCATGCGATGTCGATGCTTGCGAAACATTCTGTTCCGAAGGTCCGGGTTGTGGAGACGTGGGACTGAACAAAGAGCCAGATAACGCCTGCCCCACTTTTGGGAAGTTTAGCAGATCCTGTCCCTCTTCAATTAAGGTGACAGCGACCGTCGAAGCCGTCACGATCGATGATCTATTAGTGGTACCAGTGTCCGGTCCGTTGTTTGTCGTAGTACAGTAGGGGTGTGTCGCGGCTGGCCTATCTTCTACCGGGGTTTGAACCGCATGGGGTGACAGGGAAGCAACAGAAGGGAGAGAAACCACTCCCCATGAAGTATGGGAAGGAGAAGGAGAAGATGACCTATTGTCGATGCGGTGAGTGTCCTGCTCCGCCCTCTGTATAATACATGAACTTTCCTTGAAGACGAAGAAACGGAGGGGAGAGGAACTGGTAATCTTAATTTTCCCACACCATTGGGAGGGGGTTGACGGGCTGCAGTGAGTGATGCGTAGGAGAGATATGAATCCGGAGGAGAGGCAGATAAAATACTATTCTGCAGCTGTGATGGTTCGACGGTTCCACAATCCAAGGCAGGGAGATGAGGGATGAAAGCGGAGGCTGTAGAAGAACAAGGACGAGGGGAATCGGCGCCTCTGTCGTCGGCAGGCTCCTGATTCGCACGCTCAGAAAATACAAGGCGCTGAGAAAAACTCTGAGGAGAAGGATTCGGACAACGAGCATGGAAGTTCTGAGAAGGAGGAGGAGGGGAATTCTGAGAAGACGAGGAGGGAACGGTATGGCAGTGGCAGTCGCATGAGCGGGGGCACTCACACCTGTTGCAACGATCAATAGAACTCGCCACCGAGTCGGTATCATTCTTGGCGTCGATAGTAGTGACGCGGTTGCGCTGAAACCATCGACGCTTGAAAATGCCTTTGACAGCGGTGCAACCTCTTTTAAATGGCCGCCACATTGCGATGGAGAATTGAAGGGAGTAATCGCAGGAGTAAGAGTTTTGGGTATAGAGCGCGCTTTTTATCTGGTCGCTAGTGTGCAAGGGTCAAGTGTGTACACACACAGCCATTAATGGGTGTGAGTAATCTGATCTGGGGGTGCACATTATTTTGGGGAGTTTTCTCAAGATTACGACGCTTGCAAGTAATGGAGAGTCAACAGCTCTAAAAATCTAAAAATAGCATTTGCTGATCCGTCAGTGTATTCAATCAGGAATCGGTGCATTCCTTTTTAAACATGCTCACATCTACTAATCGTTCTTGACATCAGTTCTGTTGGTTTATTTCAACGGCAGGTTGAACAGAGTACTCATCCCTGGATTTGCTGCAATTCCCGATTTTGTGGGTGGCTTTTGGAATGACTGACCGTTTGTTGGAGCAAGTTTATAGTTTAGATCCCCATTTGGCGACCTCACCTGAGGCCTCCTTGGTTGTCTCATGAATCACTCAGGGACATCACAAGGCAATTATTTTCTCGATGCCGCTTACGAGGCAGTGTTCTTTACAAAGGCAAACAATCCGAACTCTGTCCCTCTTTTCATGATAGAAGCTCTCACGGCCACACGAACTTCAGGTTCATCAATGCACAAAGTGGCTGTCCTAAAAAATTGGCGTAGAAGTTCTGTCAAGCTTAGAGTTTAGCCGTACAAAAGGAGTCTATATAATTATAATCAGCTTGATTGTCTTTACTGAGCTTTCGGCAAGTTCCAGCAGTTTACCGTTTCTCCCCTGATTATCATGGCCTTATGCAGAATGATAACTTAATGATGTCACCCCAGCTTGCCGGAACATATGGAGTTCTGTCACTTTGAATAGAAATGCCAATGTGATCTCCGCAGGCAGCCATCGTAAGTAGCCGCGGTAGACGACCCGTGTAGATTTCAATCGTATTGGTGTGTGAACTTCTACTAATGCGCTTACTACAAATCGAAAAACATCAAGGTATTCTAGCAGATTCGAAAACCTCGACTTCAGAAAAAAATAAATAATTTTCTATAATATACACGCTAGAAGCAAGCATCGGGTCTCCAATACAATGATGTAGGAAAGGATGGATACAGTGCTCAATCCCATTCCATATCTAAAAGTTGACCTTGGAAATAGTCTTCCAGAAGGCATGGCCTTGTTTCTCAGCAATAGCCACTTCAAGTTTGTTGGGTGTCCTGCTGCCATCCATGCCAGAGTAAGTTCCGGCACCCCAGGCTGAACCTATAAACGCCAGGTTAGCTCTCGAGTTTGAAAAACAAAAAAGAAACCAGCACCCACCACCGCGAATCATTTCGAAGCTCGTCATTTCGGCAAAAGCGCGAGAGTAACCGAAGGGCACATAGTTAATGCCATGGTGGGCAAGAGTGGTCAAGGTGGTCATGACAGTGGTTTCTTGTCCTCCATTCGGAGTGTCGGTTGAAACGAAGATACCTGCGTACTTGTCAGCGAGTTCTCCATTAACCCAGAGACCACCGGTCGCATCCCAAAAGGCCTACAGTAAAAGGGTCAGAGAAGTCGGGATACGGATTTGAAGGTGAGGCGAACCTTCCATGGTGCAGGCATGATGCCGAAACGAGTGGGGATGCCAAGGAAGAAAGCATCAACAGTGGCGAGGGTCTCGGGAGTGGCTATGGGATAGTCAGGCTTGGGAGCCGCGTTTATCGATGCGAGGTATTCCTTAGAGAGTGTTTCTGGAACCCTGCAAAAACCATTAGCTGTACGTTCAAAGCCCTCGAAGAATCTTTCACGCGCTGGAAGATTTGGGCGTCCCCACCGGCACTAACAATACCGGCCTTGACGGCCTCAGCCACTACAGACTTATGAGCAACATGGGAGAAGGGAAAGGCTAGTAACAACTCACTTTGGGAGATATTGCCGTAGAGGCTGTAAACAATAATAGCAACCTTGGGAGGGGACATTTTGCGATATATTGAGAGGGGTTGAGGAAGAGGAGTGGCTGGAGCGAGAGAGGCAATTGAGGCTTGAGTGAACTGCGAAGGTCGCCTTTTGTATATCTTCGGAATACTGATCCAGGCTCCCAGTTGTAGATATTTTAACACCGCTTCCGCTCCACATCAAAAGCATTGATTACAAAGCGAAGGGTAGAACAAGGTTATAGGGATTTCTTGATAGTAACTCCTCTCATTGTACGAATTTTCGATTCATCCTGAGCGCGCTAGTTGAGAAAAAATTCCGAGTTAAACAAGGCTGAACGCTGAACAAAAGGTACCTCACCGCGTCGGCTTCCTGACAATCAACTTGACAAGTTAGGCTGAATTTTCTCTTGCTTAATTTTTCTTCCGCATAAAACAGATCATACGCCAAAAGGCATAAGTTATGCCTCGATGAACCGATATCTTCCAATATTGCTCGAGTCTATTTATTGAAATAGTTTGCCTGATAAACACAAAATGATTTCGCAGACGATCTCGTCTGAGACGTGAAAGAAAGTATTCAGGCACTGAAAGCGATGCTCACGAATTAGAACATCGTGATTGGGCGGAAACTCCAGTCGCTAACCGACACGTGTGAAGACGTGGCGGCTCCGTTGGGTGCAAACTTCCCACCCTGAGGGCTTAAATGCCATTCGATTCGCCTTGTGCGCCATGTGAGATAAATGTGATGGAAAGGGAAGTGGCTTCAACTTCGTGACTTAATACATCATCTCGGCCATATACATTTCTCAAGGTGGGCTTTGACGGTCGGGAGGGTTTGCTCCCCAATTGAAGGCAAAGATGTCTGTACTCTCCTATGGGGTGATTCATTTCTGGCCGAGGAGTTCTCAGGCTCGTTTACAGTTCGTTGAACAGGTAAGTATACTTATCGCTTTTGCCGCTACTAGCGAGGATCTCACCCGCCGTAGTTTTCTTTCTGGTCAATATCTACCGTCTGGGCTGAAACCAGAAGCCGCTTCTGTGATGTGAGAGCTTCTCTCACCATCGATATACAGTAGAAGTTCTCATAATGCATGTGATCATAATGCATAACCGTCATAATGCAAGGAATTTTCGGGGAACCAAGTTGGTTCGCAGGAAATCAGGAACCATAACGCATAACGCATAATGCATAGCTTTTGAAAGGGGTTATGTATTATGGCGGGGCAGGAAAAGCTTTTCGAATTGGTAATTTGTTGGCATTTCCACCAAAGAAACTCCTTTTTTCATTCATTTTCTCTACCATGATGCACAAAGAAGCTATACAAAAGCCCGGGCCAAGTTCTGCACATAAGTCAAAGCCCAAAGGCGCCCAAATCACCAAATCCTCAGCACAGCCACCTGCTACTTTCCGAAAACCCAAAACCGACTACGCTTGTTGATTGGATGGCAGTTTTTGACTTTTCCATCTTTACACGGGTCAATGAATCTCAGTCATTGCATACTTTTGTTTTTGCAAACGTAAAATAACTAGAGCTTCGATAGAGAGAAGGTGAACGGACGGCTCAATGTGAACGTTGACTCTTGTGTTGTACAAATGTACATGTAATATGTGACTTCTGTGTAGCCTTGTCACGGTATCTCACGCTTATGTCACGCATGTGACAGATACCGTCCCACATAAATCTCATACTGCAAGGGAAAAGCCGGGCACGGACCTTATGCATTATGAGAACTTCTACTGTATATCACTGTGAGCCCTGGGCTTAGGTAATTGACTTACTTAAATTTCGTACACATTCAGGAAATCCCTGAGAAATACTTTCAATTCTCCAAGCTAAAAAGCCCTAGTTGGGTATTTTCTTACATAAATGTAGTACCGAATGAGAATGTATTGGTGTACTTTCAAAAAGCTTAACTAATTTCGGTAATTTACTCTTTTCAATGGTTAACTCAGGGAAAGCCTACACATTTGGGCTCACAGTGATACCAGGTCATTTTACCTACATTCGACTTTACACATCCTGCAGGACTGCAAGTCTTGCTCATAAAGTCCGGTATTAGAGATATTCCATAGCATCCATTCTGTCAATACGCAGCACATATACCATCGAGCATAATCTGCCTGACACAGCCAGATAATCTGTGAGTGGGTCCTGAGACTTTTGCTGGGCGGCAACAATTAGAAAGTTCAAGTTTACGGATGGAGAGTAGTCTCATCAGACACTGTTGCCAGTGGTTGCATATTTGTCTTTGACATGAGTGCGAAATGTCATATAGCCCCCATAAGTCGATGAAACGTGAGTGGAGCATCAAGCTTGCAGATCCTCCTACTTCATGGGAGTGATATCACAGACGATTTCTGAGTGGGTTCCCGTTACTAGTGACTTTCGCTCGCGACGATAGGTGGTGGATTTGAAGGCAAATCATCAAGCACTGGTTTTCCTTGGCTCCTCAGTCCGGGGAAGCTGAACCTGGATAGGTTGAACTTTGATTCGTCGATACTTTGAATTCATTCTCTTCTGACGCCAAGTATGACGGAGTTGGAATGGTTTGGTGAGGACTTCCATATGTAATCCTGAGGGCAAGTCCCGACGAATGGCTATGAGTAACATGAAATTTTACTGGCTATGAGCTGTTCATGTGTGATTGTGAGCTGAACTTGCCGATTGATGCTGATTCGTATTCGGAGAAGCTTGAGATGCGTGAACCTCAGCCGGCGATCTTAGGTGTGCTTGTTAGGGTTCGATAATTTCTAGTCGTACGTTCTGAAGCTATTCCAAGGTTGGACGTTCGGTTGGAGTATATCATGGTGATTATTCCGCCGTGCGAATGAGCCCAGTGATCCGAGGTCCGAACTGGCTCGGCTTGTCATGTTGCAACAACATATATATTGTGTCCTCCTCCTGTCTGTGCCTACTTCTAACTCGCTAGTACTTCTTGGTTCATGGCAATAGGATTGCTTGCGTGAATGTCTTCTCTGTCAGGATGTCTTTGACTTGACGACAAATCCGATCTTCCATGCCTTTATTCACATTCCGAGCTACCCCGCAAGGTTAGCTCCCAATCAGGGCACTAGAGTGAATCTCTATCTCTCCAGATCTACGTTCTGAAGGAGAAACACATTTAGGAGCGTTGGAGGGCGATTTCTACTGTTTGATCGTGACAGATCCTTGGTCATCGTGGCTTTGACACTGCATTTCTTGAATTCTCCAAGGTTGTTCTTTTCGGGTTTCCCGGTCCTTCACTATCTCCTCTAATGATATAAAACCTGGAATTATCAAACTCAGAACACAATCTCTTATCATCCACTATGGGCAACTCTCCGTCCACTGTTCTCCCCCCTCACAGTCGACCTTTTTCCCTCGCCAAGCAGCGTTCCAAGTCGATAATTTTTTCCAAAATATTGGGCTGTAGCTCCACTGATCCCTCGTCGGCGGTTGTGAATGACCCAGTACATGATGGAATGCCTTGGGCCGATGAAAAACTGGGCTCTCTCTCCCAACCACAGGAAACCCACAATCTTGCCTATTCGCCCTTCTGCGCCTTCACAGACAGTTCTGATCCCGCCGCAATGGTATACGACGAGTTCCTGAAGGTCTATCCCGGTACGCGCTTCTGTGGTATGTGCTCTTATACTGTGGCGCTGATCTATTCCCAGAATACCGACTAACCTGGATCCTTGACACCCTGCGGAGGACCGATTACACCAGATTGGAACGGTCAGGGGAAACTTACGTTGACTATATGGGCGGTGCATTGTATCCCGAAAGCCTCATCAGGATTCACACCCAGTTTTTAAACACAAGCATCCTTGGCAACACTCATTCCATGAGCAACAGGTGAGTATATGCACCGCATACACCGCCGTGGTCACCCCGATTTACTAGGTATCGGCAGTTCCAAGCTTTCTATTCACTGCGCGGACGAAGCCCGAGCTGCAGTACTTTCGTTTTTCAAAGCCTCAAGTGAAGACTTCACTGTCATATTCACAGCAAATGCAACGGCAGCCCTGAAATTGGTTGGCGAATCGTATCCTTTTACCAATGGGAGTAGTCTTGTTCTCGGCGTAGACTCGCACAACAGTGTACGTACAAGTCGACACTGTCTTATAGATTGATCCATTGATATGATTACCCAGGTCCACGGCCTTCGTGAATTCGCCTCACGCAAAGGAGCAAGTGTGGCCTATATGGCTTCTACAGCTGTAGGAGGATTGGAAGCGGCCGCAGCCAAAGTCAGTTCGTCATCTTATCCGACTTGATCTGATTCATCTCATTACTCACCATATCAGACCATCCTATTGCACCACAAACCTCAGGCAAAAGACCTAGCTCCCAGTCTGTTTGTACTAACGGGGCAGTCCAACATCACTAACAGCAAAAACGATCTATCGCTAATTAAATATGCTGCCTCCATGGGATATCACACTCTCATAGATGCAGCGGCCCTCGCTCCTACGTCTCAGTTCTCGTTGGAAAATACCGGTGCTGATGGGGCGGCGATTTCCTTTTACAAGATGTTCGGCTTTCCTACTGGAGTTGGAGCTCTGATAGTCAGGAAGCCTTTTCTTGAACAACTCCAACGGCCATGGTTCGCAGGCGGCACCGTCGACGTAGTTCAAGTGCCGGGAACAATTGTCACCCGAGCTTCCGAAATTCGCGAACAGTTCGAAGTGAGTGGCTGAAGATAATGATCAAAGAGTCGATAACGAATCATCGATCTCGACAGGATGGGACTATCAACTATTTGACTTTGCCTGCCGTCACAGATGGTCTTCGTTTTCTAACGGCATATCTTCCATTTCTACCTCTGAGACTCTCTTGCCTCATGCATTTTCTTACGACAACCCTTTCTGAACTCCGACATGACACCAGTAAACGGCCAATTGTGCGAATAATATCACGATTGCCAGGCCGGAAATTAAAGTCTGTCGGCGAACAAGCAGACACAGGTTCAACTGTCTCTCTTCTATTCCATGGCGTGAGATATTGCTTTCATTTTGATATCGTATATAAGCTTATATGCTCATTTGTTTCGGCCACCTTAGCCCAATGGTGAACTTCTGCCAAATTCATTTATCGAATATGCGGCGACGAGGCACAAGATCTCGTTAAGGACCGGATGCGTATGTAATCCTGGTGGCGCAGCCGCTATGCTTGGGATTGAAGAGGATATGCGCAAATTGTATCCTGGAGTGACGCTAAAGGACTTCGAGCGCCGTATGGGAAGGGAACTTGGTGTTGTCAGGATAAGCTTAGGCCTTGCCAGTAATTTCCAGGATGTGTGGAGAGTTTTGGAGTTTACATCTTTGATGGGGAAACAAGCTGTTCGACAAGTTATGTGGAATCAATGGACGGCAGGCAAGGCGGCCGAAGATGATCAAAAATTTTGACTTCAGGTTCTTGGATTCAAGTCTTCCGGATAATATCGCGATCCCCCACTCTCTTTTTCCCAAATGTATCAAATAAGTATTTATTTTATATTGTGTATCATATCCAAATTCGTTTATAATAATACGGGAATGAACGCAGTTCTTGAGAGTTTTTTCAATATGAAAAATTGGGCGGATATCCATTCCGTTGAGAGGAAATATATCGCAATTTTCCGAACCCTCGAGGCGCAAATGGGTTTTATGGTTGCTGTGCCACAGTGAGGCGCTGACAAAGTCCATGAGATCCTTGTTGAGCGCTCGCCAATGGGAATCGAAGCGAAGCAAAAATCCACTACGGCCGGATACATCATCATTCTTTCCATTCTTTCAAAGGACCTGTGCTACCATGACCTAAGTTTGTAGAATATGGTCCGCTGTCATCGATTTTAAAGGACGGGGAATGCCGTTCGCCGAAGCTGAACGGAATAGGAATTTTTTAATATGTTTTTCTTGAAACTTCGAATAGTGTTGCCACTAAGTTGAAGTGGGTAATTTGTAAGCTAACCCTGTGGTGGATAGGTACACCATTTAGTGTGACTCACATTGAAAGAAGTCAAAGTGATGCTCGTCATGATTGATGGCCATCTGGCTATGATTAGCAAGCTGGTCGCGGGCACAGCATATTTGAAGTCATCCTCTTATCTTCACGCGATGATTCATTCACCAGCTGGGGTCAGCTCATGAAGAGCGGCATTACTTAGTCTGAACTCACCTGGCAATTCAGTTTAGGTTACATCTGGAGCACACGCATCGGATGTGTCTGGTATTCAAGCAGAAGGGTATCAGTCCCTTTTTCCTTGATCGTTAGAAGCACTGAGTGAGTCCGATGAATGGAGCTTTCGGTAGTTGCGCGTCGAAATCAACGATAGGCATAGCCTGAAACTTGGTTTTTTGAAGTGAACTGTTGGGGATAGTTGGTTCGGCCTGTTTCTGTATGCGTAATCCCAGCGGCCAACGGAAAAAATGGGCTAGAATAATGTTTCGGGAGTGTTTTGGATCTACTGATGCGTTTCGTGGCTAGAATGAGGTCTTGGATGATAGGTCGGCTGGAACGGCAGGATTGATCACAGCAGCAGACACTTATACGGCTAGAACCTTGTTTTGACTTATCTATGCAAGTCTTTTTCAGGACAGTACCGGGTTAAATAATAATTTACAAGGAATAAACTTCCATTGAGGTCTTCTACCAATGGAAGCTGTCTCTCCTTCAATAACGTCAAGGGTCTACTCAAGTGACAGCTTACCTTGAGCTTACTTGCGAATGTTGAGAAAAAGCACGGCTTTGTCCGGGGTCATGAGATCTAGAGGATGTTCTATGGCGCCTTTAATGGGAAAATGGCAAGCAAAGGACATACAATCTCAATAAAAGTCGCTCTAAGACTAAATCAAATGTATAGGCTGGACAGTCGGACTCCTGAGCGGCACGTGCATGCTATAATGGAAGCACGTGATCCAATGTATCGTCGTGGAAAGTTGGAACGCCAGACCACGTATGGAGTTCTTCTCACAAACCTATGTTGCCCTCCGAGGTCCTCAGGGACAGCCTCAGACGGCGTCAGAGACGATAGGACGTCTCACAGACCGTTTGTCTCCCTCAACTCTGCTCGCCGACCGTCGGGCAGCTGTACTGGCTCTCAAGGGCCTTTGTCGCGATCACAAACAGGATGTCGGAGATCGTGCTCTTCCTGGGCTATTGGATGTACTCGTTAGTGACGCGGAAATCGACGTTGACATTGCAAAGGCCGTTTTGGAGTCCCTAATTGTCTTATGTGAAGGCGATTCCGCGAACATGGAGCTCGGCTTCAAGTACACGGATACCGTCCTTGCCACCGATAGGGTTATCAATATCGTGTTCGCGTTGCTTGCAGATACCAGTTTCTACACCCGTTTCTCGACAATCCAGCTCCTCGTCATTCTTCTCCATAATCGAAGACAAGTCGTTCAAGCTTACTTCCTCAAGGCCCCTAACGGAACGCGCAATGTCATCGCTACCCTTGAAGACAAGAGGGAAATAATCAGAAATGGTAGGTGTTGGTTCCGACAGTTGGGATTTAGCTTATACTCCATAGAGGCACTGACCATGGTGCAGGCTTTGGTTTCTTCAAGCCTCGACATTCAGAAAGTTCTTGCTTTTGAAGGTTCATTTGAAAAGTTATTCAATATCATTACACAAGAAGGTGGCGTCGAAGGTGGCGTGGTGTCCCAAGAAGCTCTGATGTGTGTCGATGCGCTCTTGAGATTCAATCCCTCAAATCAGGTTCGTCCAGCTCGTCGGATGTCTTCATGCCTTCACCTGACATATGCTACCAAGAGCTACTTCAAAGAAACTCCACTGCCTCCGGTTTTGTGTTCACTCCTGTTGTATCCCTTCATGCTTCCACTTCAGGAACCAGCTCCCCAAGAATTTGCGTTACAGTTCTGGGACGAGCAGAAAGCCATCAATGCCGGCCTTGTCGTTGGAATTCTGGGTATGCTCATTGGGAGCAAGAGTAGCGGGGTTAGTCTCTTGGATTCTAGACTTGCTCACATGCTGACGGCGTATACCAGTCTCAAGAAGGTTGGGCTTATATTCGGTGCCTCGTTGAACTCGGGCTATCTTCCAACGCTCCTACCAAAGTCAAGACACAGGTGCTTGTTTTTCTATTTCCAAATTGCAACCTATCTGAATCAATAAAAATCAGTCACTTCGCCTTCTTCCTGTTAATATGAATTTTCCCCTCTCGCAGCTTGTTATCACACCTTATATGCCAGTCCCTGAAACGAACGGCGAAGAGTGGGACCGCTTAGAACCGGCATCTGCTCTGGACGCTCTAGTCGAACTTGCGCTCCATGGGGAGTACAACGGATTGGATAGTGCTCGAAGGCCCAAAGATGGGCTGGAGCTTCGAGCAACTGCTTCCGCAGTATTTGAAGTGAGTAGTCTACTTCGATAGCGATTCCATCCATTGATCTGTTCCAGAATTTTGTCCTCAAAGATGAAGTCCGATATGCCATTCTCGAAGCGATGCGATCACCTGCTGGTATGTTATGGGTGGCTTCCCGCCAATTGTCACGCTCACATTGATCCAGCCGCTCAAATCACACCTCTCCTACAAACTATCGCATCTTCCCCCGATACATCTAACGTCGACCTTGCACAAATTTCTTCTACACAATTCTCGTGTATGCTTTTCTCACATCTGCTGCGCTCTTCACCTCAAGCAAAGAACTCTGCTCGCGTTATCAAACCGACCATTAACTCTCAACCGGGTGCAGACCAAGGTCAATTCTTTGTACCGGCCGATGGCAGCCCCGCGCCTGCTTTACAAGTTGAACAAGATGATGAACCGCCGCAAACTTTACTCCAAATTTTGAGTGAAAATCTTTCACTTGTCCTTCTGGCGCGATCACGCCCCGATGCGTCTGACAGAGAAAATCGGGAGTGGGACCGGATCGCAGTTGGATATCTTTGCCACTTGAGTCAATGGCTCTGGGAGGACCCGAAGTCTGTACGAGAATTTCTTGATGCTGGCGGTCTGGGTACGGTAAAGTCACTTTCACTTTTTCTAGGGTTGACTTGTCCTCATCTCTGTCGAGTTTAGTTGGCAGAACCGATCAATCAAATAACTGAGGTTGATGTGCTCGTGCCTTCATTATGTGCCTTCCTGCTGGGCATATGTTACGAATTTGATAAGGAGCCCGGAGAGATTACAAGGTGAGGAACCACAATCCAGTCGTCTATTTTGCCGCTGAAAGGCACCTAGATCTACCATACACCAGATCATTAACCGACTGGGCATAGATAACCTTGTTGGTCAAATCGCTCGGCTGCGTGAGGATGACCGCTTTAAAGCTATTGGTCCAGATAACGTCGTGCTAGTCTCTCCTTTTACAACGAAATCGGGACCGACAGTCCCCAACCAAACTCTGCATGAAGAGGCCGAGATGTGGTTTGACTGGGCGTTCATAGATTTTTGGAAATCTAATTACTGTGAGAATGCTTCATATCTGCATCTAACCTTCTCACTGATACCGAATGGTGTCAGATACTGTACAACGCGGGCTAACCACCGATCCCGATCAAGTGCCCGCATCTGCCGGTGAGCCTCTTTCTATGTGCTATTCACTAAGGATGTTCCATTCATCTATGATGGATGACTTTCAAGGACAAAATCCGGAAGCTGTTATGCTTGTATCGTCTCTGCGAGAGGTGATACGTAAACAAGCTGAAGAAATTGAATCACTACAGAGACAACTAAAAGAAAAACCGGTGCAGCCCAACGAGGTGAGCGAGCATTTATAAAGAAAAATCGACCACGCTAGCTAAAAAATTCTTTTCTTCAGGTTCCTCAGCTGCAAAAACAAGTGGTGGATCTTGAAGCGCGGTTATCGGAGTTTGAACAGAAGCAGAAAGATCTCGAGAAGGAACAGGAAGATTTACTTGTCTTGTTGGATGAAGTTACTAATAAGAGGAAACTTGATAAGGCGAGACTTAGAGAAGCAGGACTTGAAGTATCTGAGGACGAAGCTGATGTTGATGAGGAGGATGATGAATAGCTCCTCGGGTACACAACTGTTGCTAAGTAGTAAGTACTACATTACAATTCCAGCTGGCACCACTTTGTAGATTCCGGTGGTTACAATACCCTTTAGTGGCGCGGTTTGTATACTTGAGGATAAACTGTTCTCGATGGTATTTATGCACCGCTTTGGGTCTAGATATCCCTCATAATCATTTATATAGCCGTGATCGTGGTTTGTTTTCCAGCCACGCAATGTTATTAGTTTTTTTGCGTCATCGACTGTTTCTGAACATGATTTTTATGCGTGTTCCTCTCTTGTGGTTTGCTTCTTTGAGTCATATTCCCCACAAGGTTATCTAGAATGCGAAAGTGATAGAGTTTCAGTAATACTTGGTCGCTTTCACCGTGACTGACAGGGCGAGAAGTGTGTGACCGCGGCTTTAAATGCGTTTGATCTTATTCCTTCATCTCCTTGGTATTCTATACTCGACGTGGGCACTCGATGCGCAGCCCGTGAACGACTTCTTCGAACGCAATGCTGCACCTGGAACATCTAAGCATACAAATAACTGGGCTGTCCTCGTCTGCGCTTCGCGGTACTGGTTCAACTACAGGGTATGTGTATCACCACTTCGTGTCGCGCAGGATGTTCACCAAGGATAATAGCACATGGCCAACGCTCTCGGAATGTGTGTTGTTACTTTTATGCACGTCGTCTCGATACTTCTCTGAGACGGCGTAACAGGTACCGAACTGTCAAGCGCCTTGGGATACCGGATTCCAATATTATCCTTATGCTTGCGGATGACGTATCATGTAACATGCGAAACAAGTTTCCAGGAAGTGTTTATGCTAATCCTGGACGACATTTGGATCTATATGGTGACAATATTGAAGTGGACTACCGTGGATACGAGGTTACTGTCGAAAATTTCATAAGAGTTTTGACTGGTGCGGTGTTATTTTCTTCGGTGCACGACCACACAACCTTACACGATTCATTTTTTCCCCGCAGGTCGAGTGGATCCTTCTGTTCCTCGTTCTAAACGCCTTTTGACGGACGAGAATTCAAATGTTTTCGTTTATATGACCGGGCACGGTGGAAATGAATTTCTGAAATTTCAAGACAATGAGGAGATTAGTGCATTTGACATTGCGGACGCGTTTGAACAGATGTATCAAAAGAAGCGGTGAGCCTTTTATTCCCTCCCCTCGTCCTTTCTCAGATCATTGTTTATTGATGCTGTCTCATCAAGTTATAATGAAATTTTCTTCATGATTGATACCTGCCAAGCGAATACCATGTATACAAAGTTTTACTCGCCCAATATTCTTGCTACCGGTTCTTCACTACTTGGCGAAAACTCTTATTCGGTGCGGGAAGCCCCGTTCTCCACACAAATTAACCGATCTTACATTCCGTTTTTCTAGTATGCTAATGATAATGACCTTGGCGTGGCCGTCATCGATGCTTATACACACTATGTTCTCCAATACATGGAGGGTATCAATAAAACGAGTCAGTTGACCATGCAAGACCTGGTATGTGACTTTTCTTCCTCCAGCCGTAGATTGTCCTCAATAACGCATCTCTACAGTTCGACACTTATGATCCTGCAAAAATTAGCTCCCATCCAGGTGTGCGAAGTGACCTGTTTCAGCGTCCTTTGAATACTGCCTTGATTACGGACTTTTTTGGTGGTGTATCCCAAGTTGAGGTCGCTAGCCCCGACGATTCAGAAGACGATGAGCAAGAATTCGTCTCTCTATGGTAGAAGAGGATCTGGATGCTGCAACCTTTGCTCCCGAATACAGGGAAATGTCTATTTTGCGGCCATTTGGAGTGTGAAGTGCAATTGCCTTCGCTGGCGCAACTCCATCACATTTTTGATATAGGCTAAGGACTCGAAGCCGTCTTGTATTGTAATTTGGCATCAATCCGAGATATTTATTTATTTATTTCTTAGCATCCCTATCTCACGAGACTTTGCGACTTCAGTGACGCGTCCGACCTTGTGTTTAACTATTTCTTCATTGTTCAACATGTCAATCTGAAGCACCCTTTTCCGCGCGCATTCGATGATAATGTCAGTGGCGAACCAATATGCTTGTGTGGTGACCATGATATGTTGACCTATCAAAGGGTTCACTGACACTCAGCTGCCCTGATGCTCAGTGGCAAACACTTCAAGTTGGGACTCGCGGCCTGATGAATGACACTCGATACCTTATGAGAGCCAGGAAAAAAATCAAGTTATGCGCTGCGAAAAAATTGGAAATCGATCTCGCGCGAAACTGCTGTAAGCGTGATAACGATTATTCTACATAGCGATCACGAAATAGATACGGCATATCACCATTTATGCTTGGGTTGTCCACAGGGAACAAACACTACATTAACTGCTTTCTTCCTTCTAGGTACCGCCTTCGGAACTGCGTTTCTCTCCTTGTTGTCCCTGCTCCTGCTGTTTCTTTGTTTTACGTCGTTCTCGTTCGGCGTTAATTTCTTTCCTCTTCTCCTTCAACTTCCCTATGGCATTTTTCAACCCAAGAGTGTCGGCAACGGTATATCCTCCACCCAAAACAATCAGGAAGAACCATACGACGTCTTGGAGCGATGCGAGCAAAAGAACGGAGGATCCGAAACTTTTGGGCGAGAGGATACAGCCGAGCATTCCGAAATATGCAAACATGCCATTCAAGGTTGCTTGTGAAATCTCAATCTCATGAACGAAGTACTAGGGAGCTAGTACCTACCAACTGTCTTATGGGCGTCCTCTTGGTCAGACATGCCGGCTGATAGAGCTGCAAATGCGCAACCCATAATGAGCGAAGCGAGGAAGTATACACCTCCAGGATCTCTATCACGGAAGACGAATTGCTTCAAAGAGTCGTAGTCTGAGTCCAGAGCGAGATTCATTCCCAAGATGACTCACCAATCCAGTATACTTGGCTACAAGCGCAGGCACGATTCCGTCATAGGCTAATTTAGGGAGAAACATAATAGAAAGGGCGAAAAGAAAGTCGAATGCGCCCTTTGCGAGGACAATACGCCTCGCACGGCTTGTCTTCTTTTCAGTGTTGCTTTCGAACATGCGAGAAACTTGTCGAGACATAGTGGTGGTTCACGTTCAAGCGTCAATAAGTCTCTGTGTCTCCACAACTATGATATAGTGACCCCACAAGTCATGGTGGAGCAAGAGATACATGATCCTCATCCATGATCTGTCTAATAGCAGTAAACAGCCTCCTTTCTTTCTCATAATGCGCCAAGTCTTCATCAAATCGACGTCTTGAAGCATCAAACTTGTCTCGTTCTTCATCGTATTTGCCTTGTATCTCCTCAAACTCAATTCGCATTCGAACCGTTTCTTCTGCGTGTTTCCGCTTATCTTCTTCATATTGCTCGCGTTCGGCATAGAATTTATCGGCTTCCGCTTGAAAAGTTTGATGATCTTCTTCGAATTTCCTCCTCATCTCCTCCACTTCCATCCTTTGTTGTTCTATATCTCGTTGAATCGACTTGTAGACTTGCATCTCCTCTCTGAGTTTCACTCTTTCCTCCTCAATCGCTTGCTTCTCTCCAAAAATCCCCATCTCATCCTCTCTTAATCGTTGTCTATTAGCTTCCATCAACACTTTCGCATCCTCCAATTCCCGCCATTCATCTTTGACTTTCTTCTTCCACACTTTGTACTTGTCTTTCTTCCTCAACAATATATCCCATTCCACTCTTAACTTTTCCCTCTCTGATAAGTCATGTAGAGGATCTCGGGTACGAGTGATGGTATTAACGGGACGAGATGTTTCGGCCATATTGCGTGATGCGTGAGCGAGAGTATGACCTGTAGGCGGCGGTGGCGGTGGTGGGTGTGGCGAAGCCGGTGAAGATGATGAGAAAGACGAGAGATTATCCCTGGCAAACTTTGTAAAACCAGAGCTAGGACCAGGAGTAGAGTGAGAATGAGGATTGTAGAGGGGAGAGCTCGGTAATGTTGATGCAGGTCTGTGCTTCGAGCAAAAGGAATTCGACATGAACCGTTCTACGTCAACTCAGTGTCCACGAAGAAGAGAAAACTCACGAGAAGGGGGATTTTGTATGTGTCTGGGTGTATACTCGCGACATGGTCTGGCGGGTGAAGAGGTAAGAAGGTCAAGTAATAAGACAGGTGCCAATCATGAGGCTGCGGTATATGAATCGTGGTTGATCAACTTCACCAGGGTCACCATCAATTGATGCTGTTGTATTATCGCCACAAAGCAAAACCCCAAAACACTACAATGTTGCAAATTACAAAAGCGAATACAAAAGTAACAGTCCAGTCTACACAAATTGCACAACAATAAATACTAAAAATGCACTAAATAATTCCATCCTTGTCATCCTTCATTGCGGGTCCGCATACGAAATCCTTTTCGAAGAAATATCCGACCTTGGTCTATCAAAAGCACCGGGAGGAGCATTGACACCCCAGAGGGCGGGATCTTGATACGTACTAGGGTCAAACTTTCCATAGGCCCCTTGGGACCTCAATGACGAGTTTGACCCCGTTCGATGCAATTCCCCGGCCAACTCCGCTCCTAGATTTCCTGTTACGGGTACATGTCCTCCAGCGACACTTTGTTGAAATTGAGGTACACGGGATGGTAAGGGTTGGTGTAACACAAGTCCCGGAGTCATTCCTGCATTATTTGTCGTATAAACACCATCGGGGCCTATACGCTTGCGTATCGTCATTCGTGGTATAAAGTCATCCTCTTCGTTCGGCTCTTTTTCGGGTAGTTTCTGAGCCTGGAAAATTTTAAGTGTGGAATGTCTAATGCCACCGTGAACCTGATTTGCCGAAATAGCATTACTAGGTGTAAGACGTGGAGTCGAGTGAGATGGTATATCAAGGCGCGAGGATGGCTTCGAAGCCAAGAAGTAATCCATGTGTGGAGTCGCTTGGCCAGGATCGGACTACATATCCAGTTAACACCCAATTTCCGGGACGAACAAAAAGAAACTCACCGGTGTCTGGATCGTGATATTGATGCCTGAACTATCCGTTCTCGAAGCCTCAGGCGGTACCAGTTCCTTACCCTTGCCCTTGCCCATCCTGGGCATCGGTGTAGGTGTCTCTAGGGGACCACCTTCACTTGCAGCACTCAGACTACTTTTTTTCGTCCTCATCGGTATAACAGCCGGTAAGTTCGCGCTCGGATGATGGCGTAATGAGCTCTCAGCCGGCGGCGGTTGCGAATAAATTTGCAGGGGCCGCGAGGGTCCTTGAGCTTGACCGTTCATATCAGGCGATTCAGGGTCAGGATTTACAGCAACCATTCTACTTCCCGCTGACCTTCCCGACCTCATCGATCTCCTATCATCCAACGCGGATGGTCGTTTGTATAACTGTGGTGACCTCGACATTTGAGCTCGATTGTCAACTTGTTGTTCTACTGGCCTGAGTGGTGTGGTATTCCTACTCAACGGATTCTCCTTAATCACACTCAACTTCTTCCCAATCCCATTTCCTAGCGATTTGCCACTCCTCCCAGAAATGCTCTGTGCTTGTGACGAAACTACGCCATTGCTGTTTAGACTTGCAGTATCAATATTTGCGGGTCCAGCTTCGTTCGGGTATCCTGCACCGGCGGTTGGAAGTGGAGTAGCGAGCATTTCAAACTGTGACATGGGAATTGAGTCCATTGACATGCCAGGTCTATGGCGTCTTCCTATACCTTGCGGGTATCCTTCCGGACGTGCGAGAGATGCGCTGAAACTGGCGGATTTTGAGTGTCTCTTATCCGGGCGTACCTGGACGCCGTGAGGTTGATTTGAAATGGGTACAGGACCGATACCGGTCGATGTTCCAGGCCCAGATGCCGCCGCAGTGGGCGTAATGGGCGTAATGGATTCAGAATCTCCATCTGAAGGATCTATCACCACTTTCTGTTGGGGCTTCTTCCTAAAGCTAAGAGTACGATACCAAGACGTTGCAGCCTGTTTCAGACTTGGCCGACGGAATTTGACTCGGGGTTGATTCCCTTGCGGCCGAGCGTAGGGCTCAATGGGAGTATACTTTTCTGGATCGTAAGCCGTATGAACAACGGTTGAAGGCTCTCCGGTATGATGATGGGGATGATGGTCTTCATTGGAAGCAGCAAAGTTGTTGATCAGGGCATCTGGCGTTTGACCATTTATTTCTCGATGTTGCGTGCCTGTGACCCATTCATCCTTTGATTCCGTTTTGGCGGGTTGGCTGATATTCTGCGTTTGTTCGATAATATCTTGAGGCGGGATTGAAACCTCATAGTGATCAATTGAAGGGGAGGCGGTATTGCTGCGATCTACCGCGGCGCGACTTCTGGGGACTGGACGGGTTGGGGAGTAGCCTGTGTGGGTAGGTGCGAGACGACCACGGTCTGGGTGAACAACTTGCTCCGGTGGAGTAACGATGGGCACTGAAGGCATCTCCTCAAAGGGCAACTCTTCGGATGGCCGGAGGGGAGACGGGATGACAGGCGGCTCGTTCTTGTGTGGGCGACGTAGAGCGGAAGGAGGTGGCGGACGATGTCTCTGCTGACCACTGGCAGCGGCCTCTGCAGTAGCTCCCTCTCTCATTTGTCTCCGCATGTGACCATCAGCCTGAGCCTGCTTGAACCCAGCCTCAAATCCCTCTCTCCTACCCTCATCCCTCGCCAAGTCCATCAACCTCTCTCTCTTATACTGATATGCCATATCCTTCGCCTTGACGTACTCCGTTTCAAGTTCATCGCGAAATTGCTTGTGCGCTTCTACTTCATCCTTCAGCCTTTCAGCTTCCCTCCTGGAATGTTCAAGTTCAAACTGCGCTACCCGCAAATCGCGGGCCAAACTGTCCGCTGTAGCCTGTGCAGCTTCCCGAGCAGAGTTGAAACGAGTAAAATTAGAGAAAGCATCTCGTTCGAGGGTGGCACATTTTCGAGATTCCTCGTCGAGCAAGTTGATGGTGTTGGATAGGGTAGAATGAAGCTTGGCACTTTCACGTTCCGAATCGATGATCAAACGCACCAGCTCCCTTGGAGACAGTTTATTCCGGAGAAGTTCGCGTTCACGGTCCTTCCAGCCATGAGATCTTCTGCCAGAAGGGCGAGCACGACCGCTCGATGACTGCGATTGGGAGAGACTTGAGAGCGGGGAAAGCAGTTCTGTACGAGGCGAAGGGACGTCACTAGAGCAAGATGAGAATATTGCTGGATAGAATTACATTGTGCTACACACGTATGGATGGAGACTGGCATGTCATTGAGTCATCGTTAGAGCATGAGCAGCATTTAAACAACAACAAGAACAAGGTATTCAACTACCCGTCAAATCCACGTGGCGCCGCCACAGCCACTTTGTACCAACTACACACTACTTGATTAGGCATTTATCCGAGACCGTCTCCTCGACAACAGTCCAGACAAATCCATCTGATCTCTTTTAGAATCCACAACAGGTCCTATCTGCCCCGCAAATGTGGCACTTGATGGGGTATTGCGCGCCGAGTGCACCACATCAAATTTGCCGCTCAATGTGGGGCAAACACTCGGTGACGAGTAGTCTGAGCCTCCAGATGTTGTGTTTGGCGTATTGAAAAATGGGCTCGTGTGGGGTATAAGCAGTACTTGATCAGCATCTTTCTCTTCTTCAATGGCTACAGGAAATGGCGAATTGGCATGTCCTTCTTCAAAAAGGTTGAGAGAAGAGGCGCTGCTATCCACATCTGAGGTACTCCCCAGCTCTCCTTAAATGATGTCTCGACGTGCACGGGAGAAAATTGCGAGGTAGAGGACGATGAACAAGAGATACCACGCTGTGATTAGTGTTATGGTCAATCTTCCAAGCGAATGGACCGATCACAGAATTATATTTACCTCTATGACTTCCGTGGAGTGACATTTCTGGAGCGGAATAGTGACGGAAAGCAAAGGCATCAGGATGAAAAGATCAACGAATAGGATGTGAGCAGAGAAGTCGAAGTAATGGCCAGCCGCAAGTATGAAAAAACGAGACGAAATGTTACGATTTACAGGCAGCCGAGGACAAGTTTTATATGTGCTCAAAGCTGGCAGGACCGTATTCATCGGAAGGTCAGATTGGCGGCTGAGCCCTGAAGCGCGTCAAGAAAGCTTATTGATTTGTTTCAGAGATGGTATCACCAACATAGGATCTTGGAACAGTGGTAACCGGCCGAAAAGCAACGGTTAACGATTTCTGAGTCGATTTGAAATTATCATAGATCATTAGGCCATGGCGGTGGGGTGAGCCATGGGCGACCATTTATTTCGAAAGCGGTGTCCAGAAGTCAGGCAACCAAGCCCTGAGCGTTAGAAACAATACCTATACCAGGCTCAGAAAAACTTCTAACGCGTTTAACCATTTGCGATGGTAACAAGACAGTTAGGATGTGCTTACCTATGAATTGGTTGCCAATTTTAATTCACACTATTCCGATCACGCTTCCCAAATATTTAACGAGCGCAGGTCATGAAGGAACCTCGACTTGACCGAGTAACGCGTCGGAGATACAAGTGCTCAGAATAGATTGGCAGATTTGGGGACCAACAACAGACGACGGTTTGACCCATATAGTCATATCTATGTTCTCCTAATCAACGCATTATCGCGGCAACCGGTCTAGTCTTGGAGGAGTCTTTCTCGGTTTCACTCTCGTATAATTCTTCAAACCCCCGAACAAGATCTCATCCCTCCCCTCAGCCATCCTCACTACATCTCTTAAGTGTCCCAATGCATTATCCGCAAGCTGTTTCATTTTGTCTTGCTTTGTTTGTTTGGCTAATGCAGCAGATTTCTTTGATCTTGGTTTATATTCTGGCGAATCTCGTGGAAGTTGGGGATTCCATGCTAGACCTTGATCTTTAGTTTGCCGATGACGAAACCGTTGGACGAAGATAAAGTGTCCGAGAAATTTGGTTATTTGATGAGGTAGTCCTCGGGTATGTGAAGAGTTGTATAACAATGACAACGTGTTATCCACTAGATTCTCGAATTCAAAAAGTTCAAAAAAAGCTCGAGATAGCTCCAACATCAAACGCACTTCGTTGATTCCAGCTATCCAGCCAAGCTTTTCTCTTGATATTGGCTTCACTATACTGAGGGGATTTCCTCTCACAAAGCATGTAAACCAGTCCAGCGCGTCGGAAGGTAGGCCGGTAAAGATTTCGCAGAGCAACGGCCTCCGTGCTGCGGTGAAGCACTGATGCGGAACATGCACGTCTGAAGAGACGATAAAAGCTCCGAAAATCGGCTGGGAGATTTTTGAGAACTGGAGTGGTAGTCAGTGTCATTGACGTTATTTCGGGCCACACGGTTGACGCTGATTGGCATGTTTTGCCCACGGTGCTCAGCACAGCGCGTTCCCACCCGAGTTACGCCTAGAAACTCTACACTCGGGGTCTGCGGTGTACAGCTCAACCGCAAGACTATCTCTATTCGAATCTACACTGGCAAATGCTTACTTAGATCATCGATGCTACGGCATCATCCTACGTGGTTTGATGGTCACCTTCCGTGCAGCCAAACATGACCTGTTCAGTTACACTCCATCCAGTTTCAAGAATTTATATACCCATGTATAGGAAAGAAATTGAGATTCATCGAGGCGGAGAGCGTGTCTGTGCGCTATAGTTTCAGTGGCAGACCAATCGCAGCCGCTCACAACAACTCTTGGATCTTGACTTCTGTCTGTTCTGTGAGTCGCTTCAACTTCGCTTTGACCCCCACTGGTTAGATCATCATTGCACGTCTGATCTTCCGACTATTTTGGGGTGCTTCTTGACTAAATGGAAGTTTCTCCGTCGTGCATTTCGGTTTCACAGCCCCATTCCGGTTTCATAGCCTCATTCTGGGAATGGGGAGTTTCCAGAACATTCGTCTTGCTATACAAGGTTTCTTGATGTGCTTGCCGTCGTATAACGAGAGTTGCACCAGGCACCGTCTCCTTGTTCTAGATGAAAAGCGGCTCCAGGTGAGTCCATCATATTTCAATCTTTCTTGAAACCTCGCAACTTTATGATTCTTAGGAAGTCTAGACAACATCTTCCGACTAAAAAATCTCTCTACCTCTCCATCGGTGGCCGGTCCAAGCTGTTTCTAACGCCATCAACCGCTTACTAGATGACAATAGCAAGAAAATCACGAGTCCGTCCGCATCAGTGGGGCCCATCATGGAACTTCCTTATTTAACGTTTCATGCCGACAATAGAACAACAGGGGAAAGCTACAATTGTCCAAAATGCACGAGCAACTATATGCGAGGGTGCTTGGACTGCATTATGCCACGATGGTCAATGTGTATATACCCGAAGGGGAAGACGATGGACATAGACCACGACAGCTCACCGAATGCATTTCCTCGCGCCTCCCGGCTCGCACTCTGGAAAAGTATAGTAGTCTATGCGCATTGCTTCCTTACTGTTATCAGACGCCTTGTCGTGTCTTTAAAATGGGGCCTTGAGAGGGAAAGCGATTATCGTGGCAGCTTTCACTTCGCCCTTCTCCGCATCTCTGAGTGAAGTTTTCACTACACTCCTCCTCTGTCTCCTAACATACTGGATGGCAGCTTTAGTTGGTTTGAGAACCGCCATTTCTATGTTATATTACAGCGCTCAACGATATGATCCTCAGCGCCGGCAACAGCAGGTAAATATTTCCTCCCTAGCAACCGTTTTCACAATAACCTAATTGTTTTGCGACTTTGTCTAGCCGGCGCTATTGTCCCCTGCTCCCCTTAATATATTGAAACATCTACCAACACCATTCACCGCTCCTAAATTCATCTACTCCCCGTTCGTCTTCTCTAGACTCTCTCTTTCAACTCGTTTAGGAACCGCCGGTCTCCTACGAGATGGATCCACCGTATTCTCTTCCAACCACGGCTCTAGCTCCCGAGGGAGCGACGAGTATTCAGGTAGAATTTCTGCTTTGACCAATACCGCAATATTTGGATCGGACGACACGAGCTTGACTTCACTTGCTGCTAATGATCCAGCTTTCGTGAAGGAACCTGATTCAGGAGAACAGCGGACACCTTCGATTGAAAGTATGTTGAGCGCTATGCAGCTGGGAGAGCGTATTATCACACCTCCCCCCAGTTCTGTTATCCGTCGGTGCGACGATATCATCGAGGAGACGGATAAAAGCAGCAAAGATGAGGAGATATTGGAACCAGTCGCCTCAGTCTCAGAAAACACTGGTCTTGCGCTAGCAACTAGCAATCTACCATTGAATAACCATATTCTTGATCAGCATCCAGATTATGATTCGGCATACGATTACACGGATGAGGAGGGAACTATCTCCGATTTTTTGGTGGGACAGGATCCAGATGATCTTGCAAGCGACACTTACTCCTTCGGTCAATCTATTGGCTCATTGAGTACTCAGCCTTCGGTTTCGTCAAATCGTGTTAACATTATTTCATCACCCACTCGACCACCCTCTATCGCTTCTTCGTCTTCCTCGGTTGTTTCTTCCATACGGTTTCGACCCATTGAACCAACTACTCCACGCCGACGAGCCTCTATTCTATCCAATGAGTACGAACGACAGGCGGCAGTCGCTCCTAGGAGATCTTTCTCGTTCCACCCCAATGGTACTGCAATTCCACCTCGTAGAATTGCTTTCGTAGACCCCTTAGCTGTGCCTTTACCTCCAACACCGCGAGCACGAAAGGCGGTAGCTTGGTGGAAACCTCTCTCACAACGCCACAGACGAAGTTCTAGCCGTTTCTGTTCTGGTACTACTTCGAGGCAACCACCTCCGGAGTCTACCATACCGGATGCCCCTTCTCAACTGATCTCCCGAGTTGCTACCTCAATTGCCACTCCGAATGACAACGTGGAAACTCATCATCCATCACCGCCTTCGCCACCACAACCCCCGGCTCACAGCACATGCCATCGACCCGTTCAAATCAACCTGAGGAGAGTGGTTTCAGCTATTGTGCCGTGTATACCCATCTCGAGGAAAAAGCAAGAACCCAACGAACTTGGCGAGGCTGAACCAAAGGAGAAGTCGCGTTCCAAAGGTGTCTTCCCTATTCGTTTGGTACGTCGGTTGAGGAAGCACAAGAACGGAATGCCCAAGGCCAAGGGAGTGGTAGAGGAGAAGAGTCAATAGTCATTACGAGTAAGACTCGATCGACGAGTGGTCGTGCATAATTTTTTCTGAAGACTCTGACTGAATTACTTAGGCAGTGGATTTAATGATTTACATCATCTATTCTCAACTTTACATCATACTTGAATCATCTCTGGCGATTGTTTATAATTGAACATCATCATTCTACTTACAATATACTAATCTTAGATGTACAGTAATAGTTCAGAAGAAAGTTATGGTGTGATGCTGAAGTTGGTATCAACTAGGGGATCACCGACGTACATTCGGGCATGGGTTTGAATCAAGGGAAGGACGTGTTTTTTATGGAGAGGTGTGACCTTCATGTGAGCGCGCTGATATCAATGATGAGGTCAGGTTTTCCGAAGATATCTCGACTTACGAGAGCAAAGCCCACGCCCCGGTATATCCATCCCCAGATGTCTTTGAATTCAGGATGAGTTTTCCCGACATTTCGTTGCAGAGCCGGATCTTTCATTTTAGAAAGCTGCTCGAGTGTCGTTGTCTTAATCAACTTAAGAGGCCATTGGTCAAAACAAAAACAAGGGAAGAATGGAAGATAGATAGCCATACATTTTTATTCGCTTTTTCAATCTCTCCCAAATGTTCGGAATCACCTTCCGAGAAGGACGCATTCTTTTTCAAGACTGATCCAAAAACATCTTCTTTTCCCTTCCCCTTTGCCTTTCCTGGTAGCGGCGGCACTTTGAAAACCTGGTCTTCCAAAGAGGCAATGCTGCCCGATCTTGATGGCTCCCTCGCGGGACCAGTCAGCTTCTGCTTCTTGGTGATACGCCCTCCGGCTGCCGAAACACCGTTACTTGAGCTGGCAGTCCGTTTGAGGTCTTTCGATAAATTTCCAGCGCCGACGCTCTTCGTGCGCCCAAATGTAACCGGTGGTCGTCGTGGAGTTGGATCGTCTGGTCGAGGCATTCGGCTTATGGTTTGCCTTGGAAGCGGACGAGGTGTCAGACGTGCGACCCGCAACCTCACGGTTTTAGGTGCAGTCACTTGACCGAAGACAATGATATGGGTCGTGTCAGGACCATCTGAGCCCACGATGAGTAGGTTGTACAATTCGCGACCAGTCGAGACGCACCAGTATCCCCTAATGCAATTTTAATACCTAGCTCAGATCTCATTCCATGGTCAAATTCTGTTGTCTGCTTGGAAGTAGATGCAGCAGGGTACGGTGACAAACAAAATGTATTTTCGAAATATATTTTTGACAAGGTAGCACGAGGATGGATGTTTCTATTAAACAATGATGACCTTCTCTTCATTAATAGAAACGAAGCTTACAATTCAACGTTTCCACTCTCATCGAACCATACGTCACTTAAGTTGACCGTTCCAAGAAACTGTAGGCTCTGCCTTCCACGCATACTTTCTAGAGCCAAGGCAAGTGGATTTTCTAGCAGCTGATGCTTCTTCGGGGATTCCAGATGCGCAGTGAAAGTAAGACCATCGAGAAGGAGATATGAATCGGGAAGAGATAAAGCACCGCGGTAGAGGAGTCGGTAGAGGGGCAAGCTAGATGAGCCAGGTGTTGAGGCGGTTAGAAGGCTGCCTCGAGTACCTGGAGTTGTTACAGTCGTGCTCGCTGTCTTCTGCGGTGTCGAGCCAGTGACCATGGCAGAGCCATTGAGGGACGACGCGTAGAACGTGACAACAATCAACGCGTCGCGTCACATATGAGTCACATCACGGATCTATGGTATAAACGTGACCTGCGACCGACTTAATCTCCGCCTGGGCCCTGCGAATCCCAAGACCTTGACGTTCTAACGTTTAACAGCGGATACCGGTCATCCTTACTCTGTTCCTCCCCCAGGGTTCTTGCCTCCGCAAGCTTCTCATCTCTGTCTACATGAAGGAAACGGTAGCAATCTACTCAGGTCTAGTACTGCTTGAATCTTATGCATAGTAAACTTTAAAAAGTTAATCTATCTTCTATCAGTGGCTCAACCACAATCCCACCCCGATTTTCATAGAGAAGCTTGATGGGGAACCCGTACATCCGTTGCCACGAAAGCAAGCCTTGTAATTTTCCGGCTGTCATGACTAGCGTCCTGGGCCAGAGGTTCTATTCTAAAAGTTCTAAATGAGCTCCAAGGCCCGCGACCAGGGAAGTCTTCGCACTTACTCCACTTCCACTTTCTTATGACGCTCAAACTCGGCCCACTTGTTCGAATCTGGCAAGGTTCGCTGGATACCTCTAATGATATAGGATCCATTGAATTTCCCGCTCTAGTAAAACGCTGCTTTCAGCATGCTTGCCATGAACATTGAATAAATGTAAGCCATTACCTGGTTCGTGGTCGAATCGTCTGGGAACTCTTGGGCTTGCTGCCATGATACCGTCAAGTTCGAGTTCGTTCGTAATGCCAGAACCATTCGTTGGAGATCCCGGTATTGTATAGGTTTGCCATTAACACTGGCTTCAACATCTCTTGAAAATGTGATGTCAATCGCTCGCAACGATTCCTCATCAGTCGGCGCTTCGAAGATGTCGTGAATGTGTTTCATCGACCATGATGTTAGCGATGAGAGTGAAGAAGGTGACAGAGACATGAGTATAGTCAAGAATAATTATGGTCGACAATTAAATGAGGATGGATTAGAGCTGGCGGGTTTTGCGTCCGTGAAACAGCAATGTGCGTTTTTAAAGTCTAACATTTCTTGCAACCCGAGATCCCGATACATCTCCCAGGGACAGTGGCCGATGTGTCCAACGGAGAGCTCGAATAACCTGCCGGAGCTTGATCGCGTTGGAGATAGTACTATACATATCATCTCCATGACTGCCAACCTCTAACCGCGAATCGCCGTCAGGTACGTACTACCACTCAGATTGTGACATGATGCAACCGTATATGATGCTTTCATTCTTGGCTTCTGTGAATCTTTGATATCGTTCTGCAGTGCTTCATGCCTTTGAATGTCCCTCAAGTCCCTCGACGCCTTCATGATCGGCCTCAAGGAAGGTCTAGACTTTAGAACCAGAGGAAGTTCCTATAATTCCAGCTTCTCCGCTGACTGGATTGTGGAACCGGTACCAGAAATTTGACCTGTCAAACTTGTCAATGACTGACAAGTCAAAGGTACCCGCAATCATGGGTCCGGACCTCCATGCCGTGCTGAACATTGCGTCTCATAATTTCCTTTCCGTTCTCTCCGAATAGAAAGTTGAAAGAATGATTCTGTTGTTGCTGTCAATTCGCTGTTACTAATCATTGCTTCATGTCTTTGGTCGATATAATACCTAGCTGGCGTTGCCCGTGGATTCTTTTGACTAACCAGGGGTGACATACATGCCACAGTTTTTAAGTATCTGTGTCACCCCGATGTTCCTAGCCGTGTGCCGGGGCGATTTGTCAAACCCGATGGGGTAAAAACATGGCATGTTGCGGTGTTTCATATATTCAAGTTCTGCTCAAGCCAAGCATTGAACGTTTTACCTGATTTTAACCTCGTGCAATTCCATAAGGTTGGAATGATAAAATGTTCGCTTGCTGTAAGGGTATAAACTCACAAGGGACTATGAGGTACCTTTTGATTGATTTATTTGGTAAACTTACCATCAGTCTACTGGTGATGGTCACTCCCGCGAGACGGCGGTATAAGCGGTATCATTGGAATAATATATGACATAAGTCCCCAAGGCTATAAAGGAAGATCCGAAGTAATCGGTATACGCCGTCGCCGTGAGCCCATGACCAGGTCGTTCAACCTAAAGGTGATATAATTGCCCACCGTCACTCCCACCCTTGACAATAGTCAAATATCATGGTCGACTCACTCATCAACATATTTCTCACTACTCCTCCTAATCGCTCTCAGTCGAATCCAAGTATCTGGCTAGGTGAGCTTAATTTACCTCTATCCGTACAAGTTACATCTGACAGATGGTATTTAAATTCGGTATTTCTACGCACTTACGCGTATGCTTTCTTTTCTTTTCGGCTCCTTATTTCCGGAACCCTTGCCATTAGATGTTCTTGGGATCCTTGCGATCTCTTCTTCTCTCGAGCAGGGTCGAAAAGCGCTCAACAAAGACGTGGGAGGCAACCCTTTGATACCCGTCTTTCAATCTCCCAGTCTCATCGTCGATACATCTATGCTTGGTGCACCAAAGCCAGCCGAACACAGTGAAGAACGCGAACAATTATTATGTATCTTTTTCGGGGCTCGGTTCTCTCAAGAATCTTTGATAGAGGATTCCCTCAAAGAGTTTGTTCAAAATCTCGTTACGAAAGAGGACAAGAGTATCTTGAGCATTGAATGTCGCGCATATCGAGCTCTCACCAGCGCCCCTCATACCACATCATCCGAAGAACTCGTATCAAAACACAAGGGGCCAATGCTTGTAGTTTACATGACCCCATCTCCCGAAACAGATGAACAATTCAACAAGTGGTATGACGAAGAACATATACCCATGCTCAGTGTCGTACCTGGCTGGCTTTCAGCCAAACGTTTCGTGCTTTGCGCCGCGAATTATCAGTCGACGGGTACAATGACTGAAGCTAGGAGGGCACCAAAGTATCTTGCGGTGCACGAACTGGAGAATGTTCAGGTTTTCGAAAAGTCGGAGTATAGGGCTGCGACAAGTACGCCTTGGAGGACTGAAGTTATGGGTTGTCTTAAAGAAAAGCAGAGGAGTGTTATGGAATATGTCGGACAGTTAGTCGAACTTGCAGACGCTACACAAAAATGAAGTAATATTCGAAATCGTTGATTACTCTGAAGGTGGGTCGCCCAATTTCGTTCTCCATTCTTCTCCTTTGAACATTAACCAAACAATTGGTAGGAAGGTGATGACACTAAAAAAAAGTAATTGGGATAGTTCGAAAGCGGGACTGGAGAAAAGACGTGCCATATCGCGGTGAAAACAAAGAAAGACCATTGATATCCGATCTAAGCAAATAAAGATGTATAAATGTTCGTATTCACCAAGTATCGAATCACCTTGTCACCAAATGGGATACTGAATTGAATGTACTTATTAGATACAGATCACACCGTGGAAAGGACGAGTTAACCCACGAGTAAAAACCAAGTGTCAAGCCAAACACTTGACGAATAAACCTAAATGAATCGAATCAATCATCCACCCCACCGCCACAAGTCCTTGGTGACGTACCCGAAACAGATACTGGCATCATTACTCCGAACATTATAGCAGTCATTGCAACTGTATGTATAACACACGGATGATACTATTTGCACTGCAAAGATCTTGGCATCAATCTGGATTCGAGTGGCATTTTGTGAATACTCACTACCAAAGCAAGCGACCGCTGAATATTTGAATCAGATTTATAATGGGGAGATTAGAAGAGGAAAAGAAGACATACCCATCCCGATGCAAGGGGCGACGAATGAATGAGCGTACTGAATAGTAAAACCGTCTGATCAAGATATCCCGCATCAGTGCGTTGCTTCGAGATGTTGATATTTCTATACATACAACTGAGATAAGTTGGCTTTCAGTTCCTCTTAGCCTACAAAAAATAGGCAGACGCACATGAGGAGACCAACAGGCACGGTGATAGCTCCTGTCCAGATGCCATGAAGTCGCACTTCGGCGGAAGCTGTCTTTCCCTGTTCAAGCGCTCTTCTTCGGGCGCGTTGCACCATGACATCAGTTACCGGTCCAGAACACAATTCTCCTAGGGAACTGATTTATGCTCGATTGAGATGGTCGCGGGATCACTCTGAGGAACCTACGCTCCGACAAGTAAACTGATGCCGTTAGCGAGCCTGTTCAACAGTGATGATCAGGGCATCTTTTCAAACTGTCAGGGGGAGAAAACGAACCCATTTTTGACTGTATCAAAGTGGTATAATCTCGTGAACAAGGGGGCAAGTGTCAACGCCGGTTCGATTGAAGCGAATCCATAAACAACTCCACTGAAGAGCAATGTCATTTTTTAGAAGGAATGATCAAAAACACAGGAACATACTAAAATAGCGCAGGGAATGCGACTGAGGGGTATTTTAACATGCTTAATGGCTTGATGACAAAATCTCTGGCTCTGAGTTTACGATCTGGCGAGGGATACCAAAGGCCCAATCGGTAAATGTATACGGAGAACTTGAGAGGCGGGGGTTGATAGACCTTTCCCTGTTTGAGCAGCTCCTTGATTTCAGTACTATCAAGCTCGTCGTTTTTAGTTAGATCCGCTAACATATCATCGTATGCACTCGGCGGTCTAGTATACAAGGTTTCCGGGAGGAAGAAGAAGCATATCACCAAAAAGACGCCTAGCCATGGGTGAGTAAAGTCGAATCAAGTTTTTCTCGTGAAATACCGTTAAGCATTGCTCCAGTCCAGAAGCACCACCTCCATCCGTGACTTCGGGCAACATAGCCACCAATCTTGCAATGCATCAGGATAGATTAATCTCAAGGGATGAACAGGACTTACGATAGGAGCCAGATGTGCACCATTGGTTAACATGACTGTGTATAATCCCATTGCTTTGCCCCGCTGATGTATATAGCACATATCTGATATCGTTCCTGCGCCAAGAACCGCAGCCGTAGCAGCGCCAGATCCATTGAAAGCTCGAGCCACGATTAGAGTGCCATAGGATTTGGCCAAGGCGGAGCCAATGGCACTGACAAACCCGATAAGAAGTGTAAAGAGATATACGAAGCGCCTTCCGTAAACGTTCGCAATAGGGACGAATACCAGTGGCCCGATAGCACTGGTACCAATGGCTATCGTAGTTTGATACGTCCCAGTAACATGGGCAATATTAAATTCTTCAGACAAAGGCACAACTGCTGGATTGGGTATTGCGACATTGAGCGTTGCCAAGAAAGCAAGCATAGAGACTTGGAACAAGACAAGCCATTTTAACCACTATGTCTGGATTAGAAATCAAGCATAGCTCATGAGAACAAGCGCACATTAGGGTAATTGAGTGGATCATTTTCTGAAGTGCTCGGTTGCGGTATCAATGGTAATCCGGTTTCGTCGAGCTTGATAGTAAGAGGCTTTACTCCATATTCACGCTCTTCGATGCTCTTCTCGCCCAAGGCCATTTTCTCGGAAGAGGGTGTTTGCATGCCAGTAGAAGGCTTCAAAGAAACGAATGCAAAACATCATAATTATAAACCGGCGGAGAAGCTCCCAGGGTGAAGCAGCGTGTTCTGTGAGATTTTTCGGCTACTTTTTCCCTCCGGGTCACAGAAAAGACCAGAACTGGAGATTGGAAATGTTCATGTGATGAAGAAGACTGCTAGGATTTAAGTTCCATTACGGATGCCCGCGAGGTTTTCGCTCAAGTCATATAGCGGTGACATTGATTGGGTGACACGGTTGGAGATTAATCCACTGACTACAGGTCACCTGCCAAGGAATAATTTAGGATTAATCAGGACTCGATGACCACATTCAACGGGTGAAAGTTTGATGAGTTTCGAAACGGTCCATGCAGAATGAGTCGGTTGAAGTCATATATTGCGACGTACGAAGTACGCTGACCCTGCGGCTATGGCACGTGATTCGATTCTTTCGGTAGGAGTTTCCCTACACAGTGGTACACACCGTCATCCCCAATTCCTTCGTCATGTCGTGTCCTTACTGCCTTCAAACAACACCCGGGACTTCATCCGCATTTACACAGGAAAAAGACATCGATGCCGAGGTCGAACGCATAGAAGATCTCATATCAAGCCTGATTATTGCACGATCGAAACTTCGTAAGAAAAGGAATGAAATGCGATGTCCCGTATATTCATTACCCCCTGAAATCATCGCTCGCATCTTCAAGTTTATATGTCCGTCTCTCAACTTTTTGCGAAGATATGGTATCGACGCAGTTGTTCCTAGTCAATTATATCTCGGTTTGGGTGAAAGTGACAAGGTCATTTATCCCCGGATCCTCGGCGTGCTCAGCGCGGTCTCAGCTCTTTGGCACAGCGTTGTTTCGTCAACGCCATATCTCTGGACATCATTTGTCGCAAATGACATGGACTTGCATCTCATGCAAACGGTTCTGGCCCGTTCTGGTAATCTCCCCATCTCTGCTAGCATTACCACACTGGACCTTGTAACGCCACACCTGTCAACCGTCCTTAACCCCAATTTGCTGGAGCATGCTGCGCGCATTCGCATGCTTCATGTGCGTTATGCCTCAAGTGCCTGGTTAAAAGAACATATTGCCAGCTTCATTCACCTCGAACTCTTATGTCTTCAGGGTAATGTAAATCGAGAAGAGGAGTTGGTCCTTGTTGGCAGCTCGTGCACTCGTCTTGTCCTGAAGAACTTTATGTGTCGCATTTTCCTATCTTGGTCCAAGATTCAGGTTTTGCATCTCACTCTCATGCCAGTTGGTGTCTGCCTAGAGATGCTCGAGAAATGCACGAACTTGATAGAGTTCAAGGTTCAATGTTCCGATACATCTTCAGTAGTTGAAGGAGTGCAGCTTCCTAGTTCCCCTTTCATCTTACCCCACTTGGAGGTATTCGAATGGCTCGTGAATGGCGAGAACCCAGTGGACTGTCTGATGCTACAATATACCCATATGCCCGTTCTGAAGACCCTCATCTGGAGTGAGTCATACTCTAATCTGCCACCTTCTAGCGCACTTTCCACTTTTTTCGAGCGCCTACCTTCGACACTGTCTGCGATAGAAATACAGTATTGCGCGCTTCATTCAGAGATATTCTCCTACTTTTGGAAATTTCCTCACATCGAAGACCTCGTTTTCAGGGACTGTGCTGGCTCCCTCATGGATGGCGTTTTTAGTATTTTGGGATCTGTTGTGGAGAATCAAGAAACGCCGACGTTACCGAAACTCAAATCGATCTATATCGGCATTTCTTCCTTTCGTCTCGACCAGGAGAATGTGTTACAAACCTTCCGACGCCGCTGCTCATGGCCATCAGGGTCACTGCAGGAGAACGCATTTCGACTAGAATTTATGAAACCTCAGGTGGATTGGACGCCCGAGTTTCAAGAGGAACTAATCAAGATGGTTGAGGAGGGGTACAAGGTAGAATTATGGGAGGATTCAAAACTAGTGGACTGGTTGTCTAGGTAAATGGAAAGACGTCAGGAGATTACGACGGCCTCGCTAGGGGAGAAGAAAGAGAGAGAGAGAGAGAGAGAGAGAGAGAGAGAGAGGACTTAAGAGGGAGGGACGCGATGTACGACTGGCTCAAAGATATGGAAACGGAGGAAAAGGGAACGGAATTACATCTCGAGAGTGTACTCACTACATAGTCGCACTAAAGCAGTCCTTTCTGGAATCAAGTTGCGGTCGGGCTTTGTGTATATTACTATTCCAGTCTCGGTGTAGAACAGAGTGAAGTCGACTCGGATATGCTAGGGCGTATTTGAACGGCGAAACAAACAGGCGGAATGTGGCGGTTGTTGACTCAACGCATCTTTTTCATATGAATATTGCGATGTTGCGATTGGGAAATTTCGTTTTCAAGGCTGATAGTTGTAGATAAGGCTCCTGAGGAGATGAAATGAAATAACCCTCGATATTCAAAACTACTGATGTTGGTATATTACGATGAAAGGATTATACAGTAGATACTTGATCTTGTGCTTCGGCAGTTGGTTTACGGCCAACCTAACTTTGTCATGGTGGTGATGTGCAGTGTCAGTGTCAGGGATAAAGAATCAACTTCCGCTTAAATTATTCCGAACAATTATATATATAGCATGGAAAACGACGTGACTGTCAGCCAGTGCTTCCTCGGCCTACGTACCGCCAGCTTCAAGTCTTAGCCTCAGTACACACACGACACTCACTTCGTCATGACGTGTCCCTACTGCCTTCAATCAAAACCCAGGACTTCATCTGCATTTACGCGGGAGAAAGACATCGATGCGGAGATCGCACACGTAGAAGATCTTATATCAAGGCTCACTGAACGATCAAAACTTTATGAGAAGAAGAATGAAATGCAATCTCCCATATATCTACTGCCCACCGAAGTCCTTGCCCTCATTTTCGAGTTTACGTGTCCGCCTCTTGACTTTTTGCATCGAAATGGTCTGGATAGGAATTTTACTCGCGAGGTCACGTATCCCTACATCATCGGCGTGCTCAGCGCAGTCTCAGCTCGGTGGCACAACGTTGTTTCGTCAATGCCGTCGCTCTGGGCATCATTTATCGCAGATGACAAGGACCCGAGTCTCATGCGAATGGTGCTTGCCCGTTCTGGAAATCTCCCCATTTCTGCCAGCCTTATGTTCCCGAACTTCCAAACATCATCGTACCAGTCAACCATCCTTGACCCAATTTTACGAGAACATGCTGCTCGCATTCGCATGCTTCATGTGCGCGATGCAACACGTAATTGGTTAAAACAACATATTCCCCGTTTTATTCACCTCGAGTCTTTATGTCTTGAGGATGGTGGGTGTCAGGAAGAGTTTTTCTCTGTTGAGATTTCATGTGCTCACTTGGTCCTGAAAAGATTCAAATGTCGCATTTCTCTGGCTTGGTCCAAGATCCGGGTTCTGCACCTTATTAACATTCCCGTTAATCTCTCCCTGGAGATGCTCGAAAAATGCACACACTTGATAGAGCTCAGACTTAGAATCCCGTTGTTTTTAGGGTTGAAGGAGTGCAGCTTCCGAGTTCCCCTTTGATCTTGCCCTGCTTGGAGCTCTTTGAGTGGCCAGTGTATCACAACTCTGAAGCTGACCGTGCAATGCTCCAATACGCCCGTATGCCCGCTCTACAGACCCTTATCTGGAATCGCTTAGGTTTTTTTGATCGACCAACCGACGCTCTTTTCAAAAGAGCACTTCTCCTTGACATTGGCCACGTTACAAATTGAAGGAGGAGGCATAATCAGGTCAGGGCTCTCGATGTTCTCCCACTTCTTGACCCTCTCTGGTGTCAAGCACCTCATTCTCGAGGGATGTTCCGATCTTTTTATAGATGATGTCTTCAGTAAGTTGGGGTCTGAGATGTGCATGTTCGAGAATCGAGAAATGCCGGTGTTACCAAAACTCCAATCAATCTGTATTGACAGTGTTGATGGTCATCTCGACCAGGAGAAAGTATTGCAAACCTTCCGACGCCGCTACTCGTGGCCATCAGGTTCATTGCAGGAGAACGCATTTCGATTAAATGTCATGGAACGTCAGGTGGATTGGACGCCTGAATTTCAAGCGGGGCTGAACAAGATGGTTGAAGAGGGGTATAAGGTAGAACTATGGGAGAATTCAAACCCAGTAGACTGGTTATCTAGGTAAATCAAAATTTAATTGTGTCTTGTATATTACTTGTTCTTGTCTCGTAGTAGAACAGAGTGAAATTGGCTCGAATATATCAGGGGCATGTTTGAACGCTGAAACAAACGGGCGGGGCGATTGTCGGGGAACGTGAAATATATATATAGTAAAGTGTCTGCTGGTACTACGAGATATAAACTCGTTTCCCTTTTTGATGGCAGATAGGATTTATTTGTTGTCCAGGTCTGTGCCAAACAAAGAGGCAGAGTAAGGACTGACGTGTTAATTAGCTGTTCTTTACTTTCTACTCTCGCTTGGGGATGCGCCCGTGGACGCTGCTCGGTCTCGTAGTCTTTCTGCTCGTGGAGGACGGGCTCGCGTTCAAGGACCACGATTTCAAGAACTGCTCCCAGTCGGGCTTCTGCAGGCGCGGCCGAGCTCTAGCTGCACGTGCTAAGGAGGCTAAGGATGCCTGGAAGTCTCCCTACTCGGTCGTCGCAGATTCGGTCACCGTGAATCCGGCCGACGCTACCTTCACCGCTCGCGTCAAATCTTCCTTGTACCCCGGCATCAAGTTCGGCCTCGAGCTGCGCGTTCACCACGATGGCGTCGTCCGAGTCCGCATGGACGAGATTGACGGTCTTCGGAAAAGATATGATCAGGCAGCATCTTGGGCCCTAATTGCCGAGCCAAAAATAAGCGACTCCATTAGATGGACTGCTGGAAAGAAGGACATTCGTGCGGTTTACGGGGCGAAGAAGGAAATCGAAGTTGTAGTTTCCTATGAGCCCCTTCGCGTCGCGCTTATCCGAAACGGCAAGGAGCAGGTCGTTCTTAACGGCCAAGGGCTCTTGCACATGGAACATTTCCGGAACAAAGATGCACAAGAGGGAGGTAACGGTGGTGCCCAGGAAGTGCTGAAGGCTGAAAATCCCCCTCCTAGAGAGTGGTTTGAAGGGGACAAAGAGGATGACTACTGGGAGGAAAAATGGATATCTTGGACGGATACAAAACCCAAAGGTACATCTTGACGTTCTCTGATTTTGCGCGCTCTTATACTAGATATATTTTAGGTCCTGAATCGCTTTCTCTCGATATTACATACCCAAATCATGGCACCGTATACGGAATCCCGCAACATGCTACCCGCCTGGCCTTACCTACTACGACCGGAGAAAATTCTTTCTTTTCCGATCCATACCGTTTCTACAATGCCGACGTCTTTGAATACCTGGCCTCGTCCCCCGTTTCCATTTACGGTTCTATTCCGGTCATGCACGCTCATTCTGCAGATTCGACTGTTGGTATTTTCAATGCTGTGGCCTCTGAAACTTGGATCGACGTTTCTCATGCGTCTGAGAAATCAACGGAGACCCATTGGATCTCCGAATCTGGAATTCTGGACGTCTTTCTCCTCCCCGGTCCTACTCCAGAGGATATCTTTAAACAGTATGCCACTTTGACCGGATCTCCTGTACTTCCCGCACAGTGGTCATTGGGTTACCACCAATGTCGATGGAATTACATGACCTCGGATGACATTCGCAGTGTACAGAAGCGTTTTGATGAAGATGATATACCCTTTGATGTCCTGTGGTTGGACATTGAATACTCGGAGGACCACAAGTACTTCATATGGAACAAAAAGAACTTCCCTGACCCTGTGGATATGGTGAACGATGTTGCTGCCCTTGGTCGCAAAGTAAGCGAACTTTCTCAAGGCAGCCCCTTCTCTGATGGATATAGCTAATGCATGTAACAGATGGTCGTCATTATCGACCCCCATCTCAAGCGCACCGATGACTATCCAGTATACCAGCAGGCTTCCGAGAGGGGCCTCCTCATCAAACCTAACAACGGCGAAGGAGAGTATGAAGGCTTGTGCTGGTCGGGTAAGAGCTCCTGGATGGATTTCTTTAATCCTAACGCTTGGGACTGGTGGAAATCGTTGTTCAAGACTCAATCACTTCCCGGCGGCGCTTGGTCCTGGACGGACAGCACCGAGGATGTCCATATCTGGAACGACATGAATGAGGTTCGTAATGGTACCTGCCAGTGATCTCGCTCTAATTTAACTTCCTTAGCCATCAATTTTCAATGGTCCGGAAATTACAATGCCCAAGGACTCCATTCATTATGATGGTTGGGAGCACCGCGATGTTCACAACATCAATGGTATGCTCTTTGTGAGTAATGAAATCTATTGTTGTCTCTATGGGAGCTCATGTTCCCATTGTGTTAGTCCAACCATACATGGCAGGCAGTCTACGAGCGCTCTGATCCACCCAAACGTCCTTTTGTCCTCACCCGCTCCTTCTACGCTGGCTCTCAACGTTTCGGTGCTCTCTGGACCGGCGATAACTTGGGAACCTGGGAACACATGGCTGTCGGAATCAAGATGACGCTGTCCAACAGTATCGCGGGGATGGGTTTTGTCGGATGTAAGCGTCTTTTCAAATAAACCTTAGGATTATACTCAAAAGATTTATTTCAATAGCTGACGTTGGCGGTTTCTTCGGCAATCCCGAACCGGAAATGCTTGTTCGTTGGTATCAAGTTGGTGCATTTGCACCCTTCTTCCGCGCGCATGCCCATATCGATGCTAAGCGCCGTGAACCTTACTTGCTTGATGAGCCGTACAAGTCGTACGTCCGTGACATCCTCCGCTTGAGGTACAGCCTCCTGCCGGTCTGGTACACTCAATTCCGTGAAACGACTGTCACTGGTATGCCTATCATGAGGTGAGTAATGTCCTAAGAAAATGGTGTTCCTCTCTCACGCGTTTCACCTTTTAAAGGCCTCATTATGTTGTGTTCCCTAAGGACAAGAATGGTTTCGATTTGGACGATCAATACTTCATTGGTTCTTCCGGCATTCTCGTCAGACCTGTTACCGAGAAAGGCGCTACAGAGGCGTCTGTTTACCTTCCCGCCGAGAATCAACCTTACTATGACTATTTTAATCTCAATATCTTCCGTTCCACCACCAAGGGCAAAACTATCACCGTACCCGCGGCTCTTGACCAAATTCCCGTATTCATTCGAGGAGGATCTATTATTCCTACGCGTGAACGACCTCGTCGCGCATCCACAGCCATGAAGCTGGATCCCTTCACTCTTCGTATCGGATTAAGCAAAGACGGGACGGCTCGTGGTGAACTTTATTTAGACGATGGTGAATCGTATGATCATCAAAAGGGACAACTCATCTGGAGAGAATTTAATGCAGACAAGACATCGGGGAAGAAAGTCAAGAAACCGCTTTTGAGGATTTCGAGTCGGGATATGGCTTCACATGAACCTGACGCTGCGGTTGATGGCGTGTCGTTGAAGACTTATAATCCGGAGAATTCGTTTGCGCAGAGTATAAGTGATGTGAGAGTTGAGAGGATCGTTGTGGCGGGATTGAATAAGAAACCGAAGAGCGTGAAGGTGGATGGGAGTGATGGGGAGTTAATTTGGGAATGGATTGATGGTGTTTCGGCGGGAGATAAAAAGGAAGGGGAGAGTAGTGTTTTGATTTTGAGAGACCCGAAGGTGTTGATCGTGAAGGATTGGAGTATTGTTATTGAATAGACGGCGACTTCATTACTCATTAAGTCTATCTGAATAAAGTATTAGCATTGCTTTGATTTTCTTATCATGAGCTCCCCGATAGTTAAATTTGAAGATTAGAATGGGTGATATATACAACTTTTGGGGGGTATGAACTATGAGACAAAGTGGTGGCTAGCACAGAAAGATATCTGATGCGAAGACAGATGATACGGGAGTTATTCAAATATAACAGTTGTCGATGACCCAGACAGCATACAGAACACACACACATAACATATACGGATAGAAAACTTCCCAGAGATAAAATGACAAAAAGAAAATGTAGAAACAACTTGAAAGTAAGTCAGGGATGGATGGCAACAGCTTGGCCTGCACGGAGCGGAGAAAGAAGAAGAAAAGGGGCACAGGCGTAGTGAAGTTTTTCGGGCTTCGGGGACAAGAAAGGTTGGTTTGAGAAAAAAGTACTACTACTAGATCGTCCGGTAATTGTGATGATTGAAACAAAAAAAAAATGTTTGCAGTGAGAATACACAAAATGGAATGGAGAAGTAAACACTGGAAATGCCATCAAGAAACCAAAAAAGCCGGAAAAAAAGAAAGGAAAGAAGCGCCATAAGAGAGACGAGGAAATCATGTACCCATTGGGACGACAAACCTAGTGTGCCCTTCCGAGGGACAACCCGAAAAACGTTGACGACTAACCAGTCGAGCCAGTAGAAGCGTTCACAGCACCTCCATTTACTCCCATGCTATTCCTCATCACCTGCATCTGTTGCATGATCCTCAAATGCATCAACGTTGAATACTGCAGTGTCTGCACCGGTACTGGCACCGGTACTGACGCTCGCATTCCTACTCCAGGATTCCCCACCGCCACTGTCACAGGTATTGCAGGGACAGGAATGGGCGTAGTCATGGACATGCCTGACATCGACACAGGATATCCGAGGAGAGTGTATGGCAAAGCTGACTTTGCGTTTTGATAATATCCTACAGGATAATTGGCGGGAGGAGAACAGGTTTGAGAGTAGGACCGATTCCGACTGTGAGTTCGGGAATCACGTCGACTGCGGTTATAGGGTGGTACATAGGTATGGGTCGCTTGAGTAGAATTAGTTTGGTGAAAGGGAGTAGTCGGCATCAAGTCTGTGTGAGAGGAAAATGAATCACGCGAGTGGTTCGAGCGGCTCTCGTGGTATGGCTTTGAATTACTGATGCTCTTTCCATGACCTTGAAGGGTTTCGGTAGTTTGGACCTCTATTGATTCGGGAGATTCGACTAAACTTTCAGGTTCATAAGAGACTGGTGACATCGTAACATCTGGTGAACAAATTGCTGACAGACTCGCAGCGGTGGCACTATTTGAAGTTAGTGAATCCGTCCTCCTTCTGAGAGTCATGAGCAACTCCTTCGACCTCGACCTCTTCGTTTCCGGGTCCACGGAAGTAGTCACAGGAGGTATGGTCCAACCTTCCACACCGTCGCTCCAACCAACAACGCCGACGGTATTATTAACCTGATGATCTTCCTCAGTGAGTGGGGGCGTAGCCGGACAGACGGTTGACCCATCTAAAGCGGCCAATCGGGATTTATTGAATTGGCTGAGATTACCCACGCTGAAGTCTGGACTTGTGCCCTGAGCTCGTGTCCCAGGTGTTGTCCACGCGCCTTCCTGATGACATAGGGAACGCAATTGATCGACAATCGCGCGCGTTCGCGAGAGCCGAACCGGACGCCGGCGCTGATTTGTCGATTCGATGAGACAAAGAGGTAAGAAGTCGTTGGGTGGTTGATCAGTACTCTCCATAGAGCTGCTGTCACTGCTGCTCGTGCGAGAACGTGAGGGAAGGTTGTTGACGTGTTCTTGATATACTTTAGATGAAAATGTGTTGTGGAGTGACGGGAATGAAAATGAACTCAAAGGGTCATGGAAATCGGTGGACGAGCTGCTGGAAGTTGCGGAAGGCGTTGTCGAAGGTGATCCTAAAGGCACGAAAGATGATGCTGAAGGATTAAGTCGGAAAGGTTGAGGAGCCGGAGACTGAGAAAAGTAGTCGACGTCGGCATGGGGTAATACAGGTTGATCCTTTGGAACTGCGTGCTTGAGCTTTGGTTTTGTCGTTGCCTCTTTCAACAGATCCTGTAGAAATCTTCCACCGAAGAGGTCCCTCACAAACTCGTCCCATCGCTCCTTTCCCGATTTGATATCCGTCTCCGACACGCGAATCGGAGATTGTTGGTCTAATTCAACGCTTGTAACCGAATGGTCAATTCCAATAGCCATCTCATAAGACTTGATTGCGTCGATGGCACTCTGCACTCCAACCAACTGTTCGTTTAAGTCGCCATCATCCTCCTCTTCAGCAATCCGACATTTCGCCGAAGACAGCGGCCACTCATGTTTGGTCAGGGGAGTGATTTTTTTTGGACCTATGTCTCGCAAGTTTTGCTCCTGCCCGTTGATTGGCGGCAAGCAGTAACAGGGAGGCTTTGTACGGGCTGGCCCAGGAATTTGTTCTTTCGGTTCATATGACCACGAAGCCAAAAATATGGGAGTCCGCCACCAGTCCGCAGGAACGATATGCCAGTCACCATCCACTGCGGGCGCCAGCTCAGCCTGAGACCCGTCCTGCTGAGAAACCATCAAGGATCGAGTCAAATAGAAGATAGATCCGCCTGCTAACAAGCTGTGGTTTTCAGCAACGAGTGCATTAGTTTAGTGAATGAAATGCGAAAAGAAAGCTCACGAAAGGACCTGCTTGCCGAAAGGACGAAGTGGATGGGAGAAAAGACTAGAAGAAGGCGAACATGTGGTGAGGGCCTGCTCGGTGCTGGCCCATTCACAATCCAACAACTCCCAGGTCACGGGACCCTGCATCAATGGCGAAGTACAAGAACAGAAACCGAAAAGAAAAATAGTGTATCCAATCAACGGGCTCTTGTTTGATTATGATTTACAGCTTCTCTTCAAACGACCTTGTTTTTTACAAGTACGAGATCGCGTATCTTTATATATCCAACTTTCTCGCCAACTTTCTACCCAAATGAGGGTGGAACTAGTACTAGTAGGACGGCGGCGTATCTACGTCCGTCTCGTACGTAGTATTAGCATGGATAGTTTACGAGTTTCGCGTTTCCTAGTTCAACGTTCAAATACGTCCGACCACTTTCGATTCGAATTCACTCCGTTTTACGAGACAGGGATAAATAATACACACATAACTCGCCGACTGCGACTGAATTCATGTAGACAACCAGTCCACTGGTTGGAACACTCCCACAGTTCCACTTTATGACCCCTCTCAGCCATCTTTCTCAATTCCTCTTTAATCTCAGGCCTCCAATTCACCCTAGGCGAGGCTCTAATCGAAATAAACTCTCCGGTAGTGACCCCGGCAGTTGTGGACGACTGCGTCGGAAGGTTTGCAATACGTCCTCCTGGTCGAAATGATCGCCAAAACCGCGCAAATAGATTGATTGAAGCTTTGGTAACACCGGCATTTCTTGATTCTCGAACACGCGCGTCTCATGTGCCAACTTGCTGATTGAATGATAAGGAGCAACCCTGGAGAATGAGGTGCTTGACACCAGAGAGGGTCAAAAGGTGGGAGAGCATCGAGGGCCCCGATATGATCGTGTTTTCGTCAATTTCTACCGTAGCCAACGTCGAAGGAAGGTGCTTGAAGAAAGTGGGCAGAGCATCGGATGGTCCCTCAAAATTACCATTGCAGACAAAGGTCTGTAGAGCGGGCATACGGGTGTATTGGAGCATTGCACGGTCAGCTTCAGAGTTATCATACAGTGACCACTCAAAGAACTCCAAGCAGGCTAAGATGAAAGGGGAACTCGGAAATTGCACTCCGTTCTACAACGAGACAAAAATAAGGAATCATACAAAATCTAATTGCAAATTGATGTACCTGACACGACCAATCCACAGGTTCTGAATCCTCCCATAGTTCTACCTTGTACCCCTCCTCGACCATCTTGATCAGTTCCTCTTAAAACTCGGGCGTCCATTCCACTTGAGGTTTCATAAATTCTAGTCGAAATGGATTTTCCAGCAATGTCCCTTTGCATCGGAAGGTTTGCAATATTTTCTCCTGGTGGAGAAATCCGGTAAAACTGTCAATATATATTGATTTGAGTTTGGGTAACACCGGCAGTTGATTCTCGACCACGGATCCCAAATTATTAAAGACAACATCCATGAAGGGACTGTCACATCTCCTGAAAACGAGGTCCTCGACATGAGGGAGATTCAAAAAAAAAGGAGAATATCGAAAAGTCTGAATGAACCACGCAGAATTGTATATGAACTGCAGCCAGTGTCGGAGGCGGGCGTTCAAAGAAAGTGAAAAGTGCATCGGAAGATGCCAAATCAGTGTGAGATTCGCTCCAGATAAGGGTGTTTAGAATGGGCATATGTGTATATCGTAACATGAGACGGTCCACTAGGTTCTCGACATCCACGAGCCACTCGAACACCTCCAAGCGGGGTAAGATGAAAGAGGAAGTAGGAAGCTGCACTCCACTCCTTCGACCCTAGATATAGTGGGACTTCTGAGCTTGAACTCTATCAAATTCGTGCCTCGAGCATCTCTAGGCAGACATCAACGGGCGTGTGGGTAGATGCAATATCTGAATCTTAGACCAGGATAGGGAAATGCGGCACGTAAAACTTTTCAGGACAAGGCGACTCCATGAGCTATCAACCAAGTCCAACTCATCTCGAATCATATCGCCCTGAAGACACAAGAGTTCGAGGTCAATGAAGCGGGAAATATGTTCTTTCAACCAGGTGTTTGAGGGGTAGCGCACATGAAGCATGCGAATGCGTGCAGCCTCTCGCAAGATTGCCTCAAGAGTAAATGACTGGTATGATGACGCTGTGGCGTCCACACTGATGCTAGCAGAGATGGGGAGATTGCCAGAACGGGCAAGCGCAGTTTGCATGAGACGCGAGTCCTTGTCATCTGCGACAAATGATGTCCAGAGAAATGGCGTTCACGAGACAGTGCTGTGCCAAAGAGTTGAGACTGCGCTGAGCACGCCGATGATCCGAGGATACACGACCTTGTCAGTAGCACCCACGCTGGGATGGAAGAGGCTAGGAGCAACTACGTCGATACCATATCTTCGCTAAAAGTCGAGAGGCGGACATGACAAACTTGAAGATGAGAGCGACGATTTCAGGAGGCAGTGAATATACGGGACATCGCTTTTCATTCCTTTTCTTACGAAGTCTCGATCGTGCGGTAATCAGGCTTGATATGAGATCTTCTATGCGTTCGATCTCGGCATCAATGTCTTTTTCCAATGTAAATGCGTCCCGGGTGTTGTTGTTTGAAGGTAGTAAGGACACGACATGAAGAAGAAATTGGGGGTGACGGTGTGTAGGGGAACTGAAAGAGTCTCAAGTTCCCGCTACCGAAAGAATCACGTGTAGCCGCAGGTGTCTCAGCATAAATATTGAGTCAATACATCTTTATGATAGTGTCGAATTGGTTGCAACATGCCAAGAGGTGGGCATCTAAACTGGATCACAAGAAAAAGGCGTATCCGGAGGAAGCTGGAGTTTGGCAATGAGGTTATCTATGCACTTGGTGTCACGGTCTGTTCATTCTTGATGGCAGACAGTAGGAATGTGCCTTGAAATCCATCGTATGGTGAACAGGATGCGATTCTGGTAACAAATTGATTCAGGTATATTATGCAGTATAAGAAAATACATCCCGTAGGCGCGAGCTGATTTCACTTAGCTGACACCACGGAATTGATGAATGTACGAAATTTAAATCGACGTCACTTTTTCCGTCCTTTCCTAACAACAGTTGCACCGCCCGCTCCGTTCCTGAGGCACACATTGCAATACCATTTCTCGGGAACCGGTTGTTTCAAGCCGACGCAGCTAAGATGGAACTACAAACCCGCATCAGATACAAATCAATTCGCAAATATAAGAAAAGACAAACCCATTCGTAGGGACATCCATTTTCATTATCACAAGCCACCATCTATCAGTTTGGTCAGTAATCCTTCTAAAAACGACAGTAAATGCTCACTCACGTCTCCGTAGCTTTGTTTTTGGCAAAAACAGTATAACCGCTCATCCTCGGCATCATCATCAGCGTCCATGTCATCGTCTCCTCCAGCTTCCGGTTCGGATTCTTCGACAGGGACAACTTGTCGAAGCCGCGATCTTGCATGTGTCGTCTGTGATATTACGGCAGCAGACGGCGACGCCGAACGGTGTTTGGTAGGAGAGGGCACTGGAGTAATCTTAATAGACGCGGAACTGTTGATACGACGTTCTGAAAAGAGTTTAGTGCGGTGACGGGTGATAGCAAAACAAATCTCACTCTTGTTCACACTACCAGCACTGGTAACAGCTACAGCACCAGGAACAGGAGTTGCTGAACCTTGCCTCGATTCCGATGGATTGACTAATGCATTTCTTAAACTTTCGCTGATTTGCTGGGCGGGATTGCGGCCACTCGGACCAAAATCGACGCCAAAACCCACTGCAGAACCCGCTTTCCCCAAAGTAGAGGTCGCGTCAGGTACTTCGCCCTGAAGATGCTTGACTTTCATGATGTCAGCATCCAAACGTGCCCGTGTTCGGGTAATGAGATCGATGAGGCGTTGAGCAAGAAGACATTTCTCGTCAGAAATTTCTTGGATTTCAACGTAGGATTCTTGAATCTTTGTGGGCATTCCGACACTCTTAGGTGAAGGTGCTCGCTGAGAAGGGTCCGGAGTCGAGGAAGTGGAGAATTTTATCGAATGTCGAACATATCGAGCGGAATCTCGATCAATATCCTGTTGAAGCTCTTCATTCAGATACTAAGTCTCCGCCATGTGGTAAAAAATAACTATAATCACCTTGTACCCTGGCCTCCTTCAGCCTAATTTCTTGAAGCAGATGATTGGCTTCATGAGGTAGATTGTCAATGCCTAGGACTATCTGAGAAAGGCGAAAGAAAGTACAAGGCATTACTTACTGTATATGAACTCAGACGCTATTGTTGCTGCCTCTTCAAAGTTTTGGCCGTTGACTGCACTCATGGTGGTTAAGACTTAAGCGTGGTTTGCTGCTGCGAGAGGATTACATCAGGTTGGATCACATGATAAATGTCAATATCCATAAATAGGAGCAAAGTTGTTTGTTCCGTCCCAAATTCGTCTTTCCCTGCATCGTGAAGTTTACACCCATTCCGACCTTTCATCTCGGATACATTTGTATTCTGCTAGTCCAACCATGGAAATAAGTGCCATCTTTCAGATGTTAAGTGTTATTTAAATAGTTTATTCGATCCGCCAATGCATCACTCCACTCTCAAAGCAACCTCACTAAATTCTTACAACAATACCATCGTCGTGAACATGAGCTAAAGACCGAGGAAAGTCACTGTAATGATTTTCTTAGCTGTTGCTCCCGCCATTAATCCGCCAATATGAGGAGTAAGAGCCTCTTACTCCTCATATTGGACTAGAGCCACTTAGCATTCGGACTCGTGTCGCCTGTCTCGTATATACTATGAATCTCGTATCTGAACTGTCTGGATCATTATACAAAACTATCCAATCTAAATCGTGCATTATTCTTTTTTATGTATTTCTTTTTCTCGAAAACCTTCAAGGGTTGAAGGGAAGGGAAGGGAACTTTTTTAAATAGAGATTTACAAATTGCAAAAGCAAAATATATTGGATATGGATATTATACGTAAACCAAGCAGCCGTCATCTTGGGCATGCCAGCTTCTTTCATCCACTTTTCAATTTTTACTACCAGACTTTTCAGCTCAAGAATGCGATTAACATGATCAAAGAATTCTTCATCCTCTTTCGAAGCCTCAGGCAGAATCGCAGCTTTCTCAAACCCAAGCATAAGCCTCCCTTGAACAGATCCGACGTCTTCGATTGAGCTTCTATCCACGCACTCGGATTCACCTTCGCCTCCAGGAAAATCCAGCTCTGATTGCATGAAGATGGTTTATGTTTAAAACTCACGTACGGGGCAGGAAGACCAGAAATGAAATGTTCGCGTTGGTTGCGAAGGTAATGAGCGCTAATATCCAGGATTGACTTTTGCTTCTCTTTGGGAATTAGACGAACGCAGGCTTACTTGTTGAGGGTTAACGGAACAGCAGGGATATAAAGGACGGATGAGTCACCGAGTCCACGGTTTGTCCTTCGGCAGCATTAACGACATCGCAGTGCCCTAATAAATGAAAATATCATATCTCGCAAAAAAACAAAACAAAACAAAACAAAAAAGATACCGACAGTAGACTTGGTCGCCAGGTTCGATTTTCGGAATAAGAGCGATCAAGGTCAAGTTCCCAATCTTCGAATTTGAGAGAACTAGAATTTGGGTTTTTGGGACGAAAAAAAGGGACGCAGAATGATGTAGGCAGAGGCAATGAGCAAGTTGGGTAAAACTTGAAGGGTGTCTTCGTTGGAACCGGTAAATGAAAGAGAAGTCCAGCCTTGCCATGGTCGGAAGATCGAACATGCATTTCTACAAATATATTTGAGGAAAGCGATCTGATCTATGAGAGATCAAGGGCGTACGAAGTGTGATAGATATCATTCTGAACAGTGATTCTTGGCGTTGCATTGAACGGATCATGTTGTTTCCAATTATTTCCGCCTTTCAGAATATTGCCAAAAACATTTCGGAAACCGGGATCTTCCCAACGTTCTACAGAACCACCATCGATATGTGGCCCAAGCATAAAACTTGATTTGATTTGGTTTGGATGTATGCCATAATGAAAGTAGAAATTTTGGAGTGTTAATCAGCCTTTCATGAATTCGTGCTTGAGTTTGGGCGATAGAGTTATACATTTCATACACCTGGATATTACCCTCAGGGAAGCCTAAGATATTTCAGTATTACAACATATAACCTGTAGGAGCCTACCTTTGATACGACTGGTATTAGCCGCCGCATAATCCCTGATTTGTTGCTTACATTCGAGTGCTTCCTGAAGGCGACTTCGAGCAGCCATTGCGGAAACAAAGTCAATCAAACACTTACGTCTTTGGGTACGGCGCCAGTAACAATGACACTCCCCACCCGCTTTATATGATCAATCTGGGCTTGACTAACCTTGCCGGACTTCACTTCATCATAATTTAGTTTGGTGATGAGCTGCGAGAATGAATAGACACCGATGACAATCATCGTCCCACACCGTTTAAATGTACTTACCGAGTTCCCTTTCTCCACGATTTCGCTCACAGTATTTTCAAGCTCTCTCAAAACCTGCCTCCAACTTTCAATGAGCTCATCTTTGTAAATGTCTCTCTTCAGGTCTGTAAACCTGTCTGGCAAAGCGATACTCTCCTCTCCTTGAGTGAGAGTCGTGAAATTGAGGAGATAGAGCCTTCTTCCTTGGGCATACACTTTTGGGAAATCGTTGTTGCCAAGCGGCGGGAAATTGTTGTTGAAACAGAAACACATCTGCTGACCCGAGAGACTAGAGGATACATGATGGTAGAGATACCTCAGGGCAAGGGTCGCCGCTGTATATGAGAGTCGCTTGGGACTCGTGGAAGGAAAGACGGTGCGGCCTTAGGAAATCGATTTTTCCGCTTCTTGTTTCACACCAAATGTCGTATCGAAGAACTCGAGTATCCTGATGTTCCGTATGTGATAAAAGGGGAAGCTGATGAGCGGATCAGAGGCTTTCTCTCAAGCGACGGACCGGGTGCGGATTGTCCAGCAATTCAATTGATCGTGGAGTAACATGAATAGAAAAGGCCGCCTGACATATTGACTTTTTGGAGAAGTTAGACCATCCTGATCCTAAATTATTGCCGGGAAACATCCGGAAGCGGGTAGAGCATGGGAGTCCGACGGAGCATTTCTTTGCGTCGCCAACAGAAGCAGATGCCTTCAAGGACTAGTGCCAGCTCTTCTGGCACAAGAGTATTCGAGCAGTCGTAGTTCATGATGGCTGGCAGGCTGGATAAACGATGCGTGCTCGTTTGTTGACTTCCCGAAATAGCAAAAAAGATCGTGGAAAAGCTAGGGTTTATTTTCGATTTTCGTCCTGGATATATCTACCAGGCACAGACCAGGCATGGCATCCACTCTCTCCCACCGCAGCTTCTCCTCCGCCCACAGCCTCGCAAACTCGACCACCTCCCTCATGGGCATCGATGCTGAAGCTCCAGTGCCCGCAGAAGAACGAACTGCTCTGTTAGATAGGGATGCTGACCAGAGAACAGATTACACCAGCGGTGCAGCCACGCCCAGCACTTGTACGTTGCCAAGTTGCGGAACTACTCCCGTCTTTCGTTTCAATACTCACCAGGCATCTGTCAGACTACAAAGCCGGAAAAGACTCCTCTGTCCTCGGAAAGCGTCTCAAGTATTATATCCCCTCGTTGGCATGGATCCCCAAGTATTCTTTCAGTTTGTACGTGCTTTCGCGTCGTACGACGTTATTTCCATCAAGGCTAAAATCGCTCACCGACCAGAATTGGAGGCGATGTCCTAGCTGGCCTGACGGTGGCTTCGGTGCTTATACCGCAGTCCATCAGCTATGCAACCTCCCTCGCCAAAATCAGCCCAGTTACTGGCTTAGTACGTTCTCCCGTACCATCCGATTTGTTATCACTGCCATTGCTTACAGTCTATTATTATTCTCTCCTAGATCTCAGCTTCTGTCCCAGGCATCATATATGCGTTCCTCGGAACTTCGAGACAGCTGAATGTAGCACCAGAGGCAGCAACAAGTCTCTTGGTGGGCCAAGCTGTGGCTGAAATTCTGCACGATTACACTGGAGATGATGTAGCATCGCTGGGCCTCATCATTTCCACCGCTATAACCCTACAAGTGAGCCGCCCCAGCCCCCCTATCAAAGGAAGAAGGCCAATTAATCATCTACTTGATCAAGGCTGGCCTCATCGAATTTCTTCTTGGATTTTTTCGTTTAGGATTTATTGATGTCGTTCTTAGTCGAGCATTACTTCGCGGCTTCATCACTGCTGTTGCTGTCGTCATCATGGTGTGCGTTTGCTCTTGGATTTTCTTTCCGTTATCATGCTTATGTTATCCAGGGAACAACTCATACCCATGTTCGGTTTAACCCATCTATCACATGAGCTTAATCTCGAAACGACCTTGGACAAGATCATCTTTCTATGTCAATGTGGCTGGTCAAATTACAACCCGCTATCGACCGTCGTGAGCTTTGGGGCATTATTCACCCTGATTGTCGTCCGCTCCGCCAAAAACCAATTCAAAAAGTACTGGTTTATTTATCGTATTCCCGAAGTGCTCCTTGTTGTTATTGCATCCACAGGTATGGTCTCAGATCTCTATCCTTTAGCAGAAATTGACTGTCTACTAGTGCTTTCTGCCCATTATCAATGGGATGAAGATGGCTTGGACATTCTTGGCTCTGTGAAAGTCACGACCGGCAGCTCTTTCTTTGTGTCTCCCTTCACTAAAAAAACCCTGAAATATGCCCATAGCACGACATCTACCGCTTTGTACGTCCATTTCTTACCTCGTCCAGTATCCCCTTTCACAAGACATTTGCAGCATTATTTCGATTGTAGGCTTCCTTGACAGCATTGTTGCCGCGAAGCAAAATGCCGCCCATTTCGGGTACTCAATAAGCCCGAATCGTGAATTGGTGGCCCTGGGAGCTGCTAATGTTGGAGCATCGTTTATTCCTGGAACGCTTCCTGCCTTCGGATCTATCACGCGCTCGCGTATCAACGGCGACGTTGGCGGTCGAACGCAAATGGCCTCACTCGTTTGTTCTGCAGTCGTGTTGCTTGCGACGTTCGCTTTTCTCCCTTGGATGTACTATCTTCCCAAATGTGTTCTTGCTGTCGTGTGAGTGTTTAGAATGGGTGTATCGGTGTATCAGCAATGCAGGGGTGTTAACATGGCTATTTTAGGATCACCCTAATCATCTTTTCCCTTCTTGCGGAGACGCCCCGTGACGTTGTTTACTATTGGAGGTCAGTTATATTACAAGTATCGAACAGCTATGAATTTCTGACACCATGTGCAAACTAGAATGGGTGCATGGATTGATCTTGGCCTCATGTTCCTCACGTTCGTTTGCTCCATAATCTACAATGTCGAAGTCGGGATTGTTGTCAGTTTGATTATCTCTCTGCTCCTCTTGGTTCACCGGTCTTCGAAGACCCGGATGACAATTTTGGGACGTGTTCATGGGACAGATAGATGGAAGCCTGTGAATGAAGATCCTGAAGCGGAGGAGGATGTTCCCGGAGTTCTCGTCATTCGCATTCGGGAGAACCTGGATTTCGCTAATACGGCCCAACTCAAAGGTGGGTCGCACTCCATGTGGCCTAACATTGAAAGGAAAGAACTAAGGAAGCGGTATAGAACGTCTGCGCCGCTTGGAGTTGTATGGTCCGATTAAAACACATCCATCTGAAGCACCGGTGAGACAAGAAACGACCGTCATTGTTTTCCACATGGCTGATGTTGACAAATGTGACGCTTCGTGAGTTTTTATAACCGATGATTTGGTTTTCATTCACTCACGGACAATGTAGTGCCATGCAAATTTTCTATGAACTCCTTGAAGAGTACATGGTACGTGATTACTCGAAAGGTTGACGATTCACGGTATCTCATCATTTTTGAAACAGGTCAGAGGAGTCGACCTGTTCATTACACACCTCAAAAGCAAGCCGCAGCGGCAATTCATGCAGGCTGGTATTTGGGATCTACTAGGTGCTGATGCTTTCCGGCAGACTGTTGCTGATGCCATATCCATCGTGGAAGCTTCCAACAGGTATTAGAAATTCTTGTGTTCTGGAGTACGAGTTGTTTGTTTTGTTGTCTTTTGGCTATCTCATGTTTTAGACAATTTCTTCTTCGTTTTCGCGGACTGATTAGGATGGAATAGCACTTCATCATGATGCATTCTCTCTGCACCTACTTCATCTGTATCATATCATATGCCCTCATTCATACTCTAGTATAGAATCAAGTTGTCTGCCATGCAATTGCTCGTAGAGGGGATCCATCTACTCCTTGCAGCTTGAGGGGTAATAAGCTTACATGGACATTTTGAAGGCCGATCAAGGATTTCAAATTCGTGATGTTTTCCACTATGACTCCTCCGGCACCGAGGAACACTTGATGAAATTTGAACCCATTCTCTCCTTCTCCTTCCAATACAGTTTCATCTGGATTCAGCGTGTCAACTGCTACGGCACGTATACCACGTTCAGTTAATCCTTTCGCAACATCCTCCATCAAATAAGGGTGATCGAAATATTCTTGGGTCCCCCATCTTTCATACCATCCCGTATATATCACCACGATCACTCCAGGTTTCAAATCCTTTTCGCCATACAGTTCGACAATATCTTTCCAAACGATTCTTTGTTTCGGTCTGACGATGTGTTTGGAAAGATCAATTAGGACTGCGGGACCGATGAGTTGTTCGAGGGGTATTTGATCGATGGTGAGTGAGTTGGGAATGAAATGGGAGGGTGCGTCGATGTGAGTTCCGGTATGAGAACCGAGAGAGATGTGATGGATTTGGTAGTTGTCGGTTTGGATTGTGGTTAGGGGTTTGAAAATGTATGGGGGGTCTCCTGGGTAGATGGAGATTTGGGAGTCGAGGGTGTGGGTGAGGTCGTAGAATTTGGTAGGAGACATTATTAGGCAAGAGGTTGCCAGGAGATGATGTTATCTATTTGGCCTCTATCCTTATCTCATGGTAGGTGCTTCACCTTTAACATACCATTTCATAGTATTGTTAATTTGAAGCTACATACGCTGCGGCTCTACCGACGATATGAACAGCATCCTCATCCTTCAAATTAATCCCAAAATAATCACGAATCGCCTTAATCCTATCCAATTCCGTCTCCATCGTACGTAAAATTTCCTTATCCGCACCAGATGATTTCCATACTTCTTTCCCAAAAAGTATGATACGATATAAAGGGCGTTTGCACTTCTCCAAAAGAAGGGTCTCTTCATTATCTATGGTGTAAAGTTTGAGGCAGAGGACGCCGTTCCAGAAAGGGGTTGTTGTGTCTGGGCGATTGCATATACCGTAGGAGCCGAAGAAGATGTCGGTTTGAAAGAATTCGGCTTCTGAGAAGGAGAATTGGAGGCGCCAGGTTCCATCGGTTGAATCACGTTTCTTGTGCCATATTTCCAAATTCCATTGTTGTCCGGCAGTGGACCCGAGATCCTGAGAATACGCTATGCAGCAAAGGAGTTCACATATGAATAGTCGGATACTTTTTTTTGGTGTCTAGGGAAACTCACAAAGACTGGAATCTGGCCGGGGACTACGGGTGAGACGATGGCGTTCTGTTTCTGATAACCCGAAAATGACATTATCGGGATGGTTGGATAATAGTAGGGGACATGTAATGCAAGATGAACCAAAGCCAACATCGACGACATAGGTTTCATTACTGTCAGAGGAGGGCTGGACAAGAATGACCGTATGTGTGAGTGCGTGGTAGCAATGTGGGCTCCCGGCTGGTGCTGAGTTAACTCGTGCAGCAGCCGTGTATGCTCTGATAAAGTAAGTCATATATATTATACTTTGACTTTGGCGGGAGAGCAAGTTCAAAACCCACCTGAACCTCAGACCTCGTAACATTTCTAGCATCAGACCATTCTGCCCAAAACAGTATGATCCTTTCCGTTCATTCACGAAACGGTTAAAGATTCCTTCAGGGCTCATTTCCATTTGATGGTCCGCAGAGCTTTCAGAAGTAAAACTCTATCAGCAGACAAATTAAGTTATCAAGATGAACAAACAGCTCACTAATGCATAGATGTATTCTCAAACGGAAATGCAAGCATATGCAATCGCATAATACGGGAGAGGCTGTATATGCTGATAGGAAATCGTCCAGATGATATGGCCTCTGCATTGTAACGGGGTTCATAGTCGATAGCCGAGAGGTACTGTGCTACTTGGTCTGCCGAATACTTTGAAGGGACACTTTTTATCCAGATTCCATCATCGAGTGTACCGCTAGAAGGATAAGGTAGGCCCATGTTCGATGAGTTTATAGGCATGTGGGAAGCTTTTAGGAGTGGGAAGAGTCTTTATATGTTCAGACCAGACGTCTCCCCTGTTCCCGACGGCTTGGTAAGCGTAAACAGTTTCTCATAGATGCACCAAATAAAATAATGTTCAGTTAATCCCGAGCGCAACAGTAGATCCGATGTACTTCTCTAGTAGCCCAACATTGAGTAATTCTGATTTTTCGCGACAATGATAAACGGTTCAGACGCTCTGCTGAATCCTAAGTACTGCTGGCAATTACATAACTCGTGATAGCCTCTCGGCGTGTTGCGGATGGCCTGGGCGCTAAACATCGCCCTTTTTTCCATGCTCCCTTCAGTGATCGTCATCTCACTGAATTAGGATTGGCAGGATGCGCCGCCCGACTAGTCAAACCATGGTCAAGTTTAAGGTCTAGATGCTGATCCGAGAAATATTGTACTACAAGCGCCAGAGTCCTATCAAGTTTAATTCTAATTTGTGAATCAATCATTGTAAACAGTGTAACGCAACCAAGAGCAACTCACTGGCCCCCCATTGCTCTAGTGTAGGTCTGACTCGCTTGGAGGCAGGATCTATTTGATGCCTTGGGAAATGAACATCTTCGTTCCTACTGATGTCCAATCCGAAAAGGACTGGTTGCGCCATCCCCTCAAGATTTAGGAAAGCTCTGGATGCCATGCCGCGCCAGTCCTCCCTGTTCGTTAACGAGCCTGGTCTGCACTCGTCAACCCTGCCCGATTAACCCGCCTGGGACTCGAAAAAAGATATTACTGCAGCATCGTATCAGAAATTATGGGGCGATTTCTTGCGGGAAGAAGAGCGAAGAACGCACGCGCGCGTTGTGTCTGCTCACTGCTCAGTACTGATGGTGGCGTTGGATGGGGGATGGCAGATAGATGTCTGAGATATCATTTTTATGCATGAAAAGTCGACCGCCATTGTCGTTCGTGTGTCATCGTTATCAAATTTCACGATCAAACAATGCGGCCTTGAGAAGGCTGAGCAAGCGATGTGATTGTCTCTCTTGACGCGAAGTCTGAGCAAATATACACCCAGCGCTATTCGAATTTCCCCAAGGCCTTGATGGAAACCACAGCATCAGCGTTTTCCGACTACTTGGCGCGATGTAGTAGATGACATTGGTGCTCAAAACAAACCAACAGGATATGCTGTGTGCGGGCGATAATACCCGCAGTATTTGTTCGGCTTGTCAACTCACTCAACATCATTGCGGACAAGGCAGGTTTTAGGCCATCTTCCTATCTTAACTGCAGCTTACCATAATTATAGAACGTCAACGACTGCGCTGGGATTATCAAAATTTGTTTAGTCGCTCTTCCGCAACGGTTGGACGTCTTCGTATATGATTCTGCTTGAACCGCATCCGCTGGCCGAACTTAATAGTATTAGCGGTATCTCCATCAACCATTTCCGGCAAGAATATCACAAGAGCATTCGCCTTACTTGGGGGACGTCGTATGGAAATCGTCGGAACAGATCCGCCCTTGTTAGAGGAAGAAACGTTCAAGAAGATGGAAATGCGGTTTGATGTGTTAGATGCCGGTACGGCAAGAGTGGTTGACCGTATTTCATGGGGACAGTCCCTCATTTGCATATTCTGCCGTCGGTGAGATACTCAAGCCGATCAGGACTAAATGGTAGGGAGAACAGTGAAGAGCGGAGCAGAATATCAAGTTGGAATAATGCTTGGTGAATGATTCAAGCTGATGGTGAATTTGATTCGGTATACGCTCGTATGTATCAATAGCTGTCCATCGAATTGGTTCTTCGTATACAACTTGAACTTTTTCAATGCCGGGTCCAGACCACAAAAGTCGATTTTGAGGACATAACCTTAGGCCTAGTCACCTAATACTCGTCGGTGACCGGGAAAATTCCCTCAGCGCATTTAAGTAAATCCAAGTATTTCTAGTTATCGTAATCGTAGAAACCCTTGCCGTTCTTGCGTCCGTACCACTGCGCGTCCACCATGCGCTCTAAGAGGACACTTGGACGATATTTAGAATCGCCTGTTCCCTCGTAAAGAGTCTTCTGAATGGCGAGGCATGTGTCCAGGCCGATACTGAAAAAAGAATTAATCACATCATAGTCAAGGTTAATTATACTTACAAGTCAGCTGTCCATACCGAGTGGTAAGCCCAAGTTGCCTTGTACTAGAGAATATGCACGTACCGAGTTGTAGTGGGCCCATTGGGTGGTTCATGCCGAGCTTCAGAGTAGTGTCAATATCTTCTCGTGTGGCAATACCCTACAAAATTTCTTTTAGCACGGGAAATTGTCATCGTCACTTAAAGGAAGTGTACCTTCTCAAGATGCATTATCGCCTACTTAGGTCATGAGTAACAAGCCACGGTAGTGTGAATCAAGACTGTACCTCGTTGATGAAAGGCATGAGTAAAGCGTTCGAAACAAAGCCGGGAACATCCTTGGAGGTAGTGACCTCTAGATTAATGTCAAAGCTTTATCGAAGCTATTTGAACGAAGTATCCATACGTTTACCACACGCAATGGCAAAGGCACGTGAACGATTCAAGGTGTCCTCGGAAGTTTGAAGGGCGGAAATGAGTTCCACTAGTTTCTAAACTTCCTCAACATTGACCTAGGTGGTGATAATGATTCGTACCATGACAGGAACTGGATTGAAGAAGTGTAGTCCTTGAATGCAAATGAATAATCATTCAAAGTTCATAAGTATCAATGCTCACCCACGACACGACCGGCGATCCTTTGACCTTCCTCACTAGCCGTGCTTAGACCCTCCGGGATTGCAGCCGCGGCGATTTTGGTGATACTGATGGAACTAGTGTTAGTGGCAAGAATTGCTTCAGGCTTCAGCTCAGCCGCGAAGGATGCAAATATCTTTTGTTTGAGCGGAAGAGATTCAGAGACCGCCTGGAATCATATTCAGTAATGAAGTCTCTCAAAGTGATCCACTCGCACATACCTCAACAACCATGTCGACGTCGCGTAGGCCCTTCAAGGCATCGACAACAGCAATACGATCCCTCGCATCCTTTGCCTCATCAGATGTTAACCTTCCTTTTGACACGTCTTTCGCTAGAAGCTTGTCAACCAAAGAAAGTCCTTTTTTGACTTGTTCCGGAGACTGGTCATGAATCAGCACCGGTACTTTTGCGCGGAGAGCTGAGACGAGGGCAATCCCGGTTCCCATCTGGCCGGCGCCAAGAACACCTAGTGTTCGAATCCCATGTGCAAGCGACATGGTGTGAGTCTAGAGGATGGAAGAAAGAATTTGAACATATCTTTGCATCACGGAACAACAAATATGCACAAATTTAACAAATGCTTTTCCGACTTTTATCTCTCCAGTCAACGTTCCAACGACAAAAAGATATCTATGATCAAACGACATACTCGTAGCATTCTCGCGCATGTCAAGATTGGTGTATTGGACAGATGGAGCCTGAAGTAGTCAAGACCAACAGCATATCAAAGCATTCAACAGACTTCGGGGCTATATATAGGTCCTCCTTTTCTCTAGTCACTATAGAACCGAAATTCATGCCAGGCCGAGCAGAGAAATGGGCCCGGAAGCATGTTCAATACCGTCGTCTGACAAATTCTCATACTTTCCGGGACAGTCAATCACAGCCAGACACACTACTGATAACGCTTTCTATTGCTGTCACTACAGCATTTGAGGACATCTTCGACGCCTTCCTGGACCTTGACATTGAAGTTATAGGGTTCCGAAGCCAGGCATTCGATTGATGTGATCACGACTATGTGGACTTTTGCATTTTATGCAATTTCAAAGCGCCATTCACAGAGACTGTCAATTATAGACCAGTCACATTCCCTGAGTCCCTTACGTTCGAACAGCGGTGTCAACTCATTACGCATGATGCCATTGACTATTGGAGAATCAGTTTCATGGAACTGAGTGACAAAGGATGCTACAGTGGTAACAACTTCTTAACCCTGTACACATCCACAGATAAGGAAACAAGAGTCGCTCTGCTTCCTAGCCATCTCAACCTTGGTCCATGGCTTCACTCTTATGGCAGAGTCGCTATCGCAGATGATCCCAAGTTGTGTGCATGTTTCGTGCACGCCGCCACCAAACACACCCCCATCGATGAGTTCCAGAAATGGTTCTTGAAGAATGTGGAGCCTTTGGGTTGCCACAGGTGTAGGAACGTGCCTCAGACATGGGATCATATTCTAAATGAGTGCTCGTGGTACATACGGCACTCTAATCACTTCAAGAGAGGAATCGAGACAGTTGAAGGTCTGATTTATTTCCTCTGCAATAATCCTCAAGCATTTTCATTTGCCCCATTAACGGAACCATGCACAAGAAACCTAGATTGGTCAGCCTATCGGGAGAAATTAGATATCATTCACATGAAGTCAATAATGATGTGAGAAAGAAGAAAGGTATGTGTCCTATAACAGGACCCATCTTCTATCATGAAATGGAAAGAGGTTGGCAGGATGAATTTTTATATGTTCGCTGATCTCTATTTTATCTCTCAGTAGTAACATACTTGTATATGAATGGAACTTTCTTGACTCTTATTTCCTCTCTTTCCTTTGTTGCTTGGGGTTTTGTACTTATTCAAGCAGAACAGGGGCTTCACCCCCATGAAGCAGCGGTCTGTGTATGGGCACCATGTAATAAATTCTGATTTAAACAAAAAAAAAAAAAAAAAGCACTACTGATAATGATTGGTATGAAAGAAAGCGGGCTGCTCTTCAACTACCTGAGTATGACAAAGTCATGCAATTCGTCAGCAAATTATGCATGAGTCGAGTATAGGCTTCATTCCTGGCAGTTGATGGCTTCTGTCTGGTCAACATTACCCATCTGTGTATGCTGTCGATCTGGAAAGTTCGCATCCAAAGCCAAAATTGTTGTTTTGATGCAAGAGATTGTGATCCAGATATTTTCCAGATCGAGCCAATTGATTATAGATTGTGGATAGACCATAAATCATCGCGGTTGTCTTTTCGTGTTGCAGATTCCATTAGAAGAAACGGTGCATGGATATGAGCATACTGGTGTTACATAGAGAGGGAACTCTGATGATATAGATCACATGTGAACATATATCTACCAAGTGGAACTTGTTGGCCATGGTCAAAATGCTACTTTTGTAGCCTCAAAAGTTGCCATGTTTAGAACTTCTATACCAGCCACGGCATTTTCAAAAGAGAAGGGGCTGTTAATGATCACTATTTTGTCCTGGTACAGTGCTACCAAAATGAACCGGGATTAAGAAGATCCAAAGAAGAGAGATCTAGAGATTTATGATTATCACCAGGCTCGCCCTTCAAGTATTCAATCCCTCTGACATATCCTCCATTGGTAACTTCCCTTCTCATCTCGTTAATTCGTCATTGGTTGGTTTCAAGCAGGTTGAGAAATTTTTCATGATGATATCCTCCTTCTCAGTTGTACAAACCCAACATCACTCCAAGTTTTTAAAGTGGAATCACAGTCTTCTAACAAACTTCTTTATGATATCCGCGTCCCCTCCCTAACATTCTGGAGGAGCCGTTGGATGCACAGAGCATCATATATCACTATGATACATCCTAATTTACGCGGACAGCTCGAGAGATTCACAATTCCGCACGGTGCGAATCTTCTTCCTACAGTCATTGAACTTGGCCACATTGATAGTCACACTTTTAACTCCGACATGGGTGATTTTGAAGTTGGATTTTATGCCTTGTTGTCTAGATATTCGATCAATGGTCATAGTCGGTGGATTGTCAATCATCAACGAAATCTTGCAGTTGATCACCATATACATACACATCTATCGAAGAAGATTGTGTACTTGCCGCAGTGGTTAATTGGGTTTGATGAAGATACAGGGCCGTTCATTGTATTTTCAGGGGGGCAATGAATTGGCTGTCATTGACTGAGAATATAGCCGAATATCATTCTACTCAACGAATTCTGCCTTACTTTCGGGGGCATGATAAGGGCACGATAAGATTGCGCAAATGTTGTGAATCCCCGCATCTCTTCTTTGTTCCGCCATAACCCCGCAATCTGGCCCTCGGATCTGTGCTAAGCGACTCTAAATATACTGAATTATTGATAAGCATCCCTAGCATGGCACCATCAGCGCATTTCAACCGACTCGGAGCCTTCGGTACTCAAACGGAAGGATATGATTTCAGTCAATTTGCGTGTACTGCTAGTGCTTGGATAGTCTACTGGGACGGAATGAACACGTGCTTATACCTCGTGTGCTAGTGAAGCCATACGACCTGGAGTAAGAAGGATATTTTGGGAACCCGTGGCGGAGCGGGGTTAGTGTTGTGTAAGTGTAACCCCGTATTTTTTCGAATTTTCTTTTGTGAATTTGAAGCATGGGAAGCTGGAGAACGGACTGGGACAAGCAGGGGCAAGCAGCAGCCAAACAAAGGACAACAGGGTGGACGCGTTATCAAGCGTGACGCTGAGCTGAAGCTGGTCAGCGGAGAACTATGACTCGCATTCTCGTATCTCTCCTCGCTGTCTCCGCTGCCCTCGCCTCCCCCCTCTCCACCCCTCACAACGACTTTTCTTCCCGCTCTCCCCTTTCATTGGCCCCTCTCATCGACGAGTTTCACCCACACGGTACCGTCAATAACTCGTACATCGTCATTTTCAAGAATGAAGTCCCTTTTAATCTCATTGCCAATCACATGAGCTTCCTTCAGGATGCTCATTCAGAGGACCCCCTCGTTGATGACTTTGCTGGTGTTCAACAGGTCTATGACGGCCACCTCAACGGCTATGCCGGTCGCTTCACTCGCAATGTTGTCGACAGGCTTCGGGCCATGCCTGAGGTTGCCTACATCGAGAAGGACCAGATAGTGCATACTACTGAACATGTAACACAGACGGGCGCTCCTTGGGTAAGTTACAGCTCTCCGCAGCTTTCATCTCAACTGACGTGGCGATGCACTATCTCCATTTGATAATATAGGGTTTGGCTCGTATAAGCCACCGTCCCGAGCTCACCTTCTCTACGTTCACAAAGTATGTGTACGATCCAGTTGCTGGAGACGGCGTCGACGTATATGTCATTGATACTGGTATCAATGTTCAACATGAGGAGTTTGAGGGCCGTGCTACCTGGGGAAAGACTGTTCCCCAGGATGAGGATGAGGATGGAAACGGTCATGGTACTCATTGTGCTGGTACCATTGCTTCTCGCAAGTATGGTATTGCAAAGCACGCCAATGTCATCGCCGTAAAGGTTCTCGGTTCCAACGGAAGCGGAACCATGTCTGACGTCATCAGCGGAGTCGTCTGGGCGACTCGCCAGGCAAAAGCCAAAGCTGTCGCTGCTGCCAAAGAGTTTGCTGCCACCGGTAAGACCAAGCACAAAGGCTCTGTTGCCAACATGAGTCTTGGTGGTGGCAAATCTCCGGCTCTTGATGATGCCGTTAACGGAGCCGTTGATACCGGTCTTCACTTTGCAGTCGCTGCAGGTAATGAAAACCGTGATGCTTGTTCGTCCTCTCCCGCAGCTGCCGAGAAAGCTGTCACTGTTGGTGCTTCGACGCTTGGAGATGATCGTGCCTATTTCTCCAACTACGGTCCCTGTGTCGACGTCTTCGCCCCCGGTCTCAACATCAAATCCACCTACAAGGGCGGTCGCTCTGCTACCGCTATCCTTTCTGGTACTTCCATGGCTTCCCCTCACACCGCTGGCGTTTTGGCATACCTACTCTCCATCTATCCCTCCAAGGAATTTAACCCCATTTTTGAAAAGGAAGAGCTCCTTTCGATTACCTCCCCCGTTTCGCAGACCTCCTTCAGTGGAATCTACGCAATTGCCCATGCCGCCTTGCCCCGCTGGATCAATTCTTTCCTTCCAGCCCCCGAGTTTGTTGACTTCATTGCCCCCATTCCGGACCACCCTCCGACATTGACAGCAACTCAATTGAAGAAGGCACTGATTGCACTCTCGACACCTGATATGTTGGATGACTTGCCGGCAAAGACTGTGAACTTAATCATCTTCAACAATGCTACTCACTCCTAAGTATTTGAAGCGGGGGATTGTGAAAGCGAGGGTTCGTTGTTGGCAATCATCCTCTCGTTGCTTTGTTTCCTTGTATAATAGTTGACATTACTTATACTTTTTGGTTTTTGAGTATAATTATGTTAGTCTCTTTAGAGGTACAAATTGGTCAACCCTTTGATAAGCGAAAATATTCTGAAGTTTATTTTATTTGCGACGTTGTCGAGTGGTTCTTTACCAAGACTCTGCACAGATAAACATCTTGCAGCGTGCTACTATCCATGGAAAGAGATGCACGATGATATGTCGACAAACATAAGTACATGATAGATGTATATATGGCTTCGAAATCCGGCGCCGAAGACCAATCGCCCCCCACAATCAGCCGCGTATGACTTTGCCTCCAAAGCCCTAGCTAGATAACCATATTAGCACCGACACTACTACCCAAAGAAGCCAAACTCGCCGCACAAACTTCGCAGACAAACATGTGTCGCCTGCAGAGAATCAAAAGCGACTCCAAAGCAAGACTCGGCTACTCTCCCTTCCACCGAGAAAATCTGGTTGAACCTAAGGAAAAACAAGAACATCTCACGAAAGCAAAGAGAACTCTTTTACTGCACCATCCGCAGCACTTGCAGGATTGGAAAGTTTTGGGGGGGAAAAGTGACTTCGAAGTTCGGACTGACGATTGGCCCATTTTGGGGTCTGCTTCCTAACATGGTTTCAAAAGGGTATTGGCGAATGACCGAGCTAGAAGACCACGGCACCATCGTGAAGGTCTGCCGAAGAACGAGCTCGCGAGTTAGACAGCAGAGCGTGTTCTTTGCGGTCACGAAGGTAACGCCTCTTTCCTTCGTGCCTCCGTCATCAAAGCAGCTCCTCCGGCTGCTCGTTTTCTCTTTTCGCCCACCCTGCCATACCCTTCCATTAAATCTCTCTCTCTCATGTTCGCTCGAACTGCAGCAAAGTTATTGGCGCTCCTCATGCTGCAAAAAATGGGCCCACCCGCCCTTCGCAGCCAAGCCTCGATGGCTATGCTCAGAGCGGATCCGGGAAGTCGTAAGGGGCTTTCGCCCATCTTATTACCGGCTCTCTTTTCCCCGCAGTTTTCTCCGTGTCCTCATCATACGGCTAGTCAGATCAAATATACTTTTTATAGCCTCTACACATACATCTTCTAGTGCACAGACTAGCCTGGCAAAGAACTTGAACTCTGACGTCGGCTTGTGACCGGGCCCGCCGGGCTCTCTAGGGAAGGCATGCCACACTCACGTCCTTGACCCAGGTTCCTCTCACTCCACCATCATTCACCTTGCTGCGAAGTCTGGTGAGGTCCGCCGGTGGGTTTCTTAAAATGCGTTCGGGGTCAAGCTGTACTGCGGTCTTTTCGATCACGTTTGAACCTAAAAACTCTAACATCATTAGTTGCACATCGTAACTTAGTATCTGCCAGCTCAATTGTTGAATCATGGCGGGATCGGCTTTCGTGGGGGATTGCCGCGGTTTTTCTCCGGAGCGAAGAAGTTAATACAAGAAGTGGTAGTATCAAACGAGAATGAACAAAGGAATGAGGTCATTGATACTAATCAAGTTGGTTTACCGGTGATCAATTCGCCAATTAATATTAAGTTCGAAACATTGATTTGAGAAAAAAAAAAAAAACAAGGGTTTAACCCAGGTCGTGAATTGAGCAATGATCATCGGATCACAGTGCCAGGAATTTGAAGCTAACTTTCGAATGATAATGATGATGATGAAAGTTATTGTTGTTTTTCTTTCTCGGGTGACTTTGAAGATGTTGGAGCTGCAGTGACCGAGTCGGAACCCAAATTGTTTCGTGGAGTAGGTAGCATATGTAGGTCGGCCAACGAGGCCGGCGAAACACAAAGAGAGAACGAACACATTTGAACTTGTACCACTGCAGAAGTACAGCAGTTCTTAAAACTATCTCCGAGCATGTACATTCAAACCTCTTTACCGAACTCGGGGAACGGTTCTGACACAAGTGCAATCTTGATAAGTGTGAAATTGCTGCCTTCTTTTTTCGGCCAGATTGAGTGATCTAAGATCACGGAGCGGAAGAGACTTCAATGTCCGCGACTTCTCGTCGGAATTAAGGATCACTTTGTCATGTGGCTGGAAGTAAGGTCCTATTTCTTCGCATTCATCGGATAAAGCTAGTGTTGCTTATTTGTATGAGACAGCTTGATGCACTCGACTGAGAGAATTTCTGGAACATCCTTCATCTGAAATTGAAACTCGCGTAAATGCCGGGTTCAGGGAATTTTTCACCCATGAACCTTCCTCTGTTCGTGTCTGGAGATAAGCATTTTACGGTAACCCTCTTGTCTATGGTTTGGCGTAAAGAGGAAGACTTCAAATGATATCACTAGCCATCTACCCTTACGGCCTCGAATTTTTTTCACTTCCTTCATCAGAGCCCTAAGATTCTAGCTATCTACGGTAATACATGAGCTATACACGAAGTCTGAAAGAGAGCAGCAGGGGTCCAGGCGATTCAATTATATCCTCTTGAGGATTGCTATGGCGTCTCCGAGTCCAATGTATAGCAGTCCAACTTGAAATCGGCGAAAAAAAAAAACTTTTTTGTTCCATAGCATACTCATTACCATATGCAACCGTGTGCCACAAGTCCGCAAATCTCGCAAATGTTGTTCGTAACTTCCGGTAATCAGGGTTGACCTATACAACAGAGTCTGCTCATAAACATACCTGCTTTAGGATAACTGACTGAATGTTGTGATTGTGTTGAAAAGATTACAGTAGTTGCGTCGGGTGAAGAGATTTCCGAGCGCAGCCACCACAGCAGTAAGTCGTGATGGTCCCGGTGTTAGTGATGATGGGCAATCACATTGCACAGCCAAACAAGACCTTGATTGCTATTTGGGTTGGATGCATTTTTACTTGTATGTTTAGAATCCGCGATATCTACGGTAACTTGGCATAGAATTACATTCAGCAAATTCCATGCGACCAAAAAATTTGATCCGAGTAGCTATAATGCCCAAATCGATTTCACCAAAAAATACACAAAGCATTTCATCGGCAAGCGTGCTGGACACGTTAATTGATGCGTGACAGTCGCGACATTGAACGCGCATCATCACATGTGCCTGAGGTCCGAGCAAGCTGTGAAATCAACCTAGGTGAAAGCAGAACAAACCGTTGTGATTGATGAGCTGGGATTTTATGTTACGGTCATGTTAACCCATTCAGGTCGTGGAGAGCAAAAGCAAAAGTCCTTATTTCGACGAGAAGTTGCTGGGACGGTCACTTTTGGAGGCAGTCGTTGTTTGATAACCACATTTGAACCACATCAAGCCTTGACCGGCATGTGTCTTGAATAAATACTGGATACCTGATCAGGTACGGGCGTGAAATAACGTAACTAGCTAAAACCGTATCTTCTCATTATGAATCGTAGCCTACTATTTGGCGTGAACACGGAAGGTCTGGTTACCCTGAGGTCAATGAAGCATATCCTTTATGAGAATACCGTATTAGTATGGCTATTTAAGGAATCGTGATACTCGTTCGGTCCACGTTGAAGTTTTAAAGGAAAAAAGAAATCAATATATAAAATTCCGCTTCAATACCGACAGGGTAATTGAGCTCTCACCTTTTTTTCCATTGAAATCAAAGGGTACGACATTCTTGATTCAATTTTCTATGGAACTATCAAAGTTTCAGTACCTGATGGAAATCTAGTCTACCGTTTGAGCCAGAATTTCGTAGCCTTGGTTCAGGCCATTTCCAGAGATTTCCGTGGAAGTTTCAGTCTTCAGACTCTTCTTCCTAAAGGCAATACTAGACGCACCATGATCAATTTAACCGAAGCGAGCTAAGTATGAGACTCGGAACGCCTGGAGCCGAGAAGGGCGGGAGACTTATTCCTCGATATATCGAAGACCGATTCGCAGATGGCAATATGTAAGAATGCGGTATTGCTCAGGGGCTTTTTGCGCGCGAGAGTACATCATGACGGTCTAAAAACGTTGTTCAAAAAAAACACATCGCTGACCGATTATTATGATAAACGCAATAGTAAATCTTCAAGCTGATTAACAGAGGGTAGTAATTGGCCTTTCGATTACGCAGTTTGCTATACCACACATACCTGACGCGCAGATTTTTATTAGAGGTTAGATCTTTGTCGGGTCTTTCGGCACTATCCTCAGCGACAGCTGACTGGCCTTAGTCAAGTCGTACAAACTATATCTGTCTTAGTACGAGAAGCCATAAAATAGACGGACGAAAAGCAAGGTTTTGGTATTAGTTAGTGACTACTCCTTCCAAAGAAATTCGATTCTATCGCAAACAGAACCAAGGGAATCAGGGTAGTGTCAGTATAGGTCCTCTGATGAGCCCCTTCGCAAGGGCAAAGTCCACACATAAAACCAACTCTTCAGTTCAAACCTCAAAGACCGATCGCAATATGGCAAATATCCGTGACTCAGGGAACGACCAATCGGCCTCACACCAATTTTGTTGCCAGGGGTAAAGCATCCTCGCGAAGCCGAGTAGAAGCTTTTCATCGGGCGATGACACGCCCGACCATATGAGGAATCAATCGATCACAACAGCACTAAGAGTACAGTTTGTCAAGAGTAACCCCCTTCCTCCGGATTGAGTCAGATGTCTAAATTCAGTGAGAAGAAACCTCATGGCAACAGCGGAGCGGCCCTGCTAGTCTCCGATTGCATTTCTCTACAGGAAAAATGAGCAATCCTCTACTCGATAGCTAGCCGTGTTATGCTAGCGAATAAAACTTCGCGCACTTGGCGAGAAATTGAGGTTAACATCATAGAATTGAAGAATTTCTCCTTTCCAAAAAATGAACCCCGACGATTGATTGAAAGGAAAGGATCATCGGTACCTTCATGGCTTCTTCGATCACCCCACGTATTCAACTCCGGGACACGTGAACAGCGCTTTAATTCTTGATCTTAAAATTTAGTGCAGTTCATGTTAGCCGATCAATGAGACGGTGTCCTTGTTTTCTCTCCAACACCGACTACGCCTGCTCATGTTATTCTGTTGTTCTGTTTACAAGGGAAACTTGAATCACCATTTCACCCAGTGGTGGTCCTAAGCTGCATTCAATTCATACCGGTCATCAATAATTTGTATTGCAGTTATTAGCACATGCTGGATCACATCGTGGCAAGGTCGAAAGGGGCGAGAGTCATAGCGTGAGGTATAGCGGGGGTTTGAATATAGAATTAAGGCTGCAGCCACCATTACTTAGCAAATACTGATACGGAAAGATGCTGTTTACTGACATCTGGACTTCGGGGAGTGGATTTCCACTGCGTCAATATCGGACAATTGGCTGCCCAGATATAATTAACACATCATAATGAATCGGCTTGACATCTCGTCTCCCTTCTCAATTCAAATAATTATTTGATTGAGATAATTCCAATCTCCAAGAATGATCTTAGAGATTCAGTGACCTTCATCGCAATGCGGTTGAGCGATGCCTTATAAAAGAAGCGCAATTCGTCGACCTCAGTCTCATCCTCAACCAGTCGTCCATCCATTTATTTACACTCGAAGCCTCCTTTATCCGCTCCAGATGTCTTCCAGCCACATTCTAGTCGCTACCTACGAGCGCGCCAATTCCGTGCCGCCGCATGTCCTCGCCGCTTTGGAAATGAACGAACCCAACGCCAATTGCGTTCTTCCGACGCTTCTGAAATCCCGTCAGCTCGAGTCTAGTGGTCAGAGACCGCCTCGTAAGCAGATGTGGGCGGTGTGCTCGTCGATAAATTCCGCAGGTCAGGTGGTGGTTGACTTCGTCCTCTCCATCACGGAAGGATATATCGATTCGTACCCACTCTTCTTCTCCACTTCACTCCCTGTCCGCCAGTTGACGCAGGACTTTGTCGTGCCAAGAATGCAGGAAATAGTCAGCTCGCTAGTCAGCACCAGTATCCCCATAGAGCGGGTTTACGCTGTCTATGGACCTGATACTCTTGCTAAAGTCTTTGCTTGGTGTTGGACGACAGCGACCGGAGTTGCCAACCTCAGCAATGCGCCATATTATGCAGCTAAATTGAGTTTTTGCACCCGTGGATCGTTTAGGGACCGTCCTGTAGACATGCGTGGAGATTTCACCTTCGAAATCCGACCCGCTAATGTCAATGATATCCCACATATTGCACAATGCAACTACGGCTTTGCCGCGGATGGGGCAAGTTTTCATATATGATTGCTCCCTAGACAGTAGGCTCACCTGTTTCTTTAGCCACCATACACCCTCACCCAAGAAGGAGCCTATAGAGAGGCGAACTACCAAGTCGCCCACGACCTCATTTGGATTCATCGCATCACTCGGAGGGGAAGTTCAGTTAGTGAAGTCGCGTCAATTGTAGCATTTTCCAGGAACAGTACGAGGAACGCCACCATTAGTAAGGTCTACACTGATCCTCGATGCCGTCGCATGGGATGCGCTGAACGACTCGTTCGCGAGGTAACCAGATTGTAAGTACTTAGAAAGCACAGCAGACTGAGATGTGACACTGATACCATTCTTTGCAGCCTCTTGGGAACCAAAGACACTGTTTCGTTGTTCGTAGCACACGACAACCCAGGAGCCGCTCATGTATACAGTCGAGTTGGCTTTGTAGGTTTGAACCCGCAAGAAGGAAGGGTTCCCGGAGTGGACAACTGGACCGAGATAGGCTTCGACAAGAGTGTTGTTCGTCTTGGCCACTGGTGATTGAACTCCTTTTCCACACTGTATTTTAGACGTTTTCGGAGCCTGTCCGAATCCCGTTTCTTTAGAATTTCTGTCGTCTTTTAGATGTTGTTGTCTTTTAGCATGTTGTAACTATTACAACCTACAGACCTGCTTGATTCGTTCGTTGCATTGTCTAGAGCCCTTGGGCCCATGAAATATTAAAAACGGTTCATGAGCAAGGCGGCATACGCCACTGGATTCATATGAATTACACACATTACTGAGAATGTTGCCAAAGATACTAACACATCAACTTGTCCTGCCCGGGATGGCACTTTGCGCAGATTGTGCAAGTGACTTCTCCAATTTCTTTTGCTAAAAGTAGGAGGAACAGTAATATAGAAACACGTATCAGCTCTATAAGTAAAGACTAAAGCCCATAGCAAACGTACTTCTTCTGCTAGTCGCTCCGCCTCTTCACGACGTGCCATATACTTGCATTACAGTAGTTTGCATCATAAAGTCAGCAGAAAAATGGAATGCGTTCGCACCTCTGTTGCGAAAGGCATCAGACAGGTTGGAGCAAGTCAAACTAAAAATTACCTTTTCCGCGTTCCATGCGGGCACTATGACCAGCATATCCCAAATAAAAGCCATATGCGGTTATTCCAACGAGTGAAAATAGGAGGCCTCTATGTGCAAGGTCAATTACAGGCAGCATTGGGATCCGGGCTTGGAAAGAAACTCGACGATGATCGGCGAACTTGGAATGTTATTGTTTGTCAGTATTGTGTTTTGATGTCGGACGTGTTTTCGAACATTACACCTGCAAGTTATTGACATCCATGTTCCAACAACTTCTGGTTTTTACGATCTCGCAACTGCCAGATGTCCATTCCAAGCTTTCTTAACTGGTGCTCAAACAACGGCATTATCATCGATCCGAGGATTCATATCTGCCATGATGAGGAACGGGGAGTACATGTTGTCGCGAAAGAAGTTTCTATCCCCTCGGGTGATACATGTAGGCAGAATAACTGTCATGCTTTTTTGAGTTCTAGACTGATTTTTTCCGAGTTTTGCAGTGGTCCGGATACCCAAAGATGCCGTACTTTCTGCAAAATCATGCTCTCTCTCGGACCGCATACCTTTCGAGCTCCATGGCCTTGGCGCACAATTAGGATTGGCATTCGCTTTGTACTCAGAGATGTGCATTTTTTTTCCCCATAAAGCATGTTATGCAATGCTAATATCGGAGTCTTAGTCTTCTCAACAAACATTCTTCTCGATGGTTTGGTTATCTACAATTATTGCCCTCTGTGGATCTACCTCTATTCTGGGAGTTTGATCCTCGGAGCAGAAGAGATGGAAAATCACACCTTTTTGACCCGGATCCTCAGGAGCTACTTATATGGTTTCGCGGCACAGAAGTAATGAAACGGCTCCAAGAAAAGAACGGTGCAAATCAGACAGTGCCCGTGAGTTTTGTTATCGAAACTCACCAAGTCTCATTCTTTATTCATCATTCTATGCAGGATAGTATCGATCATTACTATCATCATACTGTGCTACCTACATTACTGCAACCTGATGTCCGAGACCGCCTTTCGCAAGAACCTGATTTAGCCGCTTTTAGAAAAGCATACTCGCTTGTTTCATCGAGGGCTTTCTTTCTGGACGCCTATCATGGATTGGCAATGACACCTGTTGCCGATGCGTACGTACCACAAATTTCATGTTCTCGTGTCGTGCAACCTCATAAACTCGTTTCAGCTTCAACCATAGACTCGAGAATCACGTTCACATAGAGGTATCTCAGTGCCTGGCAATTTACTTACGGGAAGTTCTTACTCATGGCTCAGAGCGAGTTTTTCGTTTGTCCAGAATGCGGTTCGTTTCGTGAATGTGAACACGACTCTGATGAAGATGACCGTCATATTCGATATTCGCAATGGACGGACGGAGCCCACGATCTTTACTATGAAATGGTATCTAATGCCAATATCCAGCCATATGAGGAAGTGTTCAACACTTACGGCGAAGGGCTCTGTAATGCCCAACTCTTGGTGCAATACGGCTTTATCCTCGATCCTAACGACAATGACGTATTGAATTTTGATACGAACGAAATTCTCAGCTTATTTCCTTCCCGTGATGCAATTTTGGAGGTTCCATTATTCGAAGACGCAGAATGTACTTCGCACATCGATCTGTTTCAGGATTCCGACCTGGTCTTTCCACAAGTCCATTCTCCGTCTAAAACAGAATTCTGCATTGATAGTGATGGAAAAGTCTCTTCTCAGCTTTGGATATTCTTGTTACAGCACTTATGTCGGAGCCGAGATGTTTCAAGTTGGTTTCGAGCAGAAGTCCTTCGGACATTTATTACGACTCAAGCTGTTTTGGAGAACATAATCCGGAATGACCAATCATACTCTACCGAAAACGGAAATGTTGAAGTAGATCCCGCTAGAATCGCGATGCTTGTTGAGATAGCCCAGGCGATTGTGCGACTATGCGAGATGAGAAAGTCGGCCATCGGACACCCAAACCATGCTGGCGAGAATCTTGGAGAATTGCTCGATGTGAGTCAGGATTCATCCTGATAACTTCTAACTGGCACTAACGGAACTGTCTATGTCATCATCCGACAGGCTGTTCCAGATGATAGAAGGCGATTCAAGCTTGCGTTATCGGTGCTTATGGTTGAGCATTCCATCCTGGACAGTTGTCGATTCAAATGGCTAGATTTTGTTGCAACTTTTGGTCCTGACATCTGATAGAACAGTAGGCTTTCTGTTTTCTAGATGTAGTTAGTTCCGAACGCAATATAAGAAGTTCTGAGGCGCACTATTCATATTTTGGATTTGAATACGGACCGTACTGTCATGTGTACACTTCTTTGATCAAGCTCTCAAAATAGACAGTATTTTCGCGCTGTTGAGTGTGGGGTGGCGACTGCCTTGGCGTTAATCACAAATCGGTGCAAGAGTCACTAGTTAAAGCACTTGTCTACTGGAAAGCTATTGTTGGTGATAGTGGTAATCTACGCACAACATTCATATGATCCATATGATCGACTGATCCGCCATGCCTGCCAGAGTGTCCGACGACGAGTCAACGCTGAGGTCGCCATGCAGCCAGTTCTATAACATTTTTCACAGGGGCAACATGATCTGGTAGCGGTGTATTCAAAAAAAAATTCTGTGTCTAGTTGACAGAGAAGCTCTTGAATCCTTTGTAGCCATTGTGCCAGGATTGTTAAGCCTTGTTCTAGTTACCCAACGACGTTGTGCTATATTTAATCTATTTGGTTGGGTCGATCGCTGTGTTTGTCCACCTGCCATATCGGATCACTAATAATCGAACAATTGCCACCTCTTTCTCTCACCCAGCTACTGCTATCCGCGTTTTCTGCCTTGTTTTCCTTACTTTCTTTACACGACCATTTAGGAGATAGTCGCAGGACACTCGTCTCTTGGGCAGCAGATTCAAAAATTGGCAATGACACCAGATATGGCGGCAATACAGACACCTTCACCACCCGCATCTGCACACTCAATTAGGTCGTCTATAACTCTCTACGAGCAGGCAGAGATTATTTCCATGGAACGGAACAAACCAAAAGAGGAGCCCATGGAAATACTGGCCGAGGATCCTCCGCCTGTTGTGGAACGCCCAAAACCGAGACGGACCAAGGGTCACTATAGACTCACGGATTTCATTATCCAACGGACGCTTGGAACCGGAAGCTTTGGACGCGTTCACTTAGGTGTGGTCTACATCTTCTCACGGATTAACTGTTCTCATGTTTCTCCATGAAGTGCGCAGTAAACATAATCTACTCTTCTACGCCATTAAAGTCCTTAATAAAGAGCGAGTAGTGAAGATGAAGCAAGTAGAACATACGAATAATGAGATGCAAGTCCTGGAACAAGTGCAGCATCCATTCATCATCAACCTGTGGGGAACCTTCCAGGATGCGGCAAATCTATACATGGTGATGGACTTTGTACCTGGTGGAGAGCTCTTCACACTATTACGGAGGTCAAACGTAGGTGCTAATCTATCGTATACTCCTCAGAAAAACTTACAATTTTTTGCGGCGTTGTGGTAGAGATTTCCCGACCCTGTTGCTAAATTTTATGCGGCTGAGGTGGCCCTAGCGCTGAACCATTTACACTCGCTTGGTATCATTTACCGGGATCTTAAACCTGAGAACATATTACTGAGTGCGGATGGGCATATAAAGGTGGCTGATTTTGGATTTGCAAAGGTCTGTACGACGACGATATGGACTCTTTGTGGTACACCTGACTACCTGGCCCCCGAGGTAAGAGACGTTGGTGATTAATGAAATACTGATGGAAGTTCATTTACCTGGTGTAGATTGTGAACCAACAGCGCTACAATAAGAGTGTTGATTGGTATGCCCTCGGCGTGTTAATCTTCGAAATGTTATCAGGACTACCTCCATATCACCAGGCGGAGCCTAACCACATGATTCTCTACGAGAGAATCACCAGAGGACCAGCCTATATTCGGTGGCCGACGCAATTTGACCAAAAGGCTACAGATATCATCCGTAAGTTAATGGAATCGGATCCCTCGAAGCGATATGGAAACATGCAACATGGCACTGGCGACGTTTTTGCCCATCCCTGGTTCCGAGAGGTAGACTGGGCCAAGTTGGCAGGTAGAGAGATCACTGCACCATATCTTCCGCGAATCTCGGGTGATGGGGATGCTAGTGCGTAAGTGCACAAGGCTTTCCGAATTATTGGCTGGCTTATTGACCTGTAGTGACAGATTTGAAAAATACCCGGATGACCATGCCGCAGATATGTATGGGCTTCCCGGGCCTGATCTGTATGGCGAGGCGTTCCCCGGATTTGAGTATGCCACCACTGAGACGGTATGATGTGCAGGACGCAGTTCCGTCGAATCGTGTGAGGATCTCGGTTCTGAGCAGTCGAAAGTATATATCCGGAGGTCAGGAGGAGACGACTCCTTTTACGTCAACACGTGAATCCCAAGCCTGGCCTGATAGTGACCACGTCTTGCACGAACAGATACCACGGGCCTTGTATATCTTCATGTGTACGAAATCTAATAAGAACTCTTGTTGCTGCTCGTGGAATGTGCATGTGTACGAGACCAAACAAAGTGTATCAGACTCCGCAAAATAATGCCTGACCAATCCAACGTTGGCCACAACCACCCATCTCGCCCTCAGAATCACCCACAACTCCCCCCAATTCGCACTCGGCCGGCCAGTAGCTTCCACGCCATCCAAGAATCACCCAAAACCGTTGAGGAATTGCCCAGGACCGCTATCATCTTGTTTGAAACGTCCGTGACGCGTACTTTACGGGGTTGTTATTGGCGCCATATATGAATGGCAGACATTCCACAAGTGCTGGGATGGGCGCGAAGGCGGCGCCATCATCGAGAACTCTGCGAAAGGTGACAAGCGAAAGACATCTTGACGACCGCTGCGCAGCTGGCGCTGGGAGAATGATGAAGTCCGAAGATGTCACGGAGGAGGTTTTGAAGGCTGAACGTTCTGTTATGTTGCAAGCAATGCAGACTCGCATGGAAGAAGTACTCGAGCGGCATGATAATATGGTTCGTGCAAATTATCGCCAATTTTCTCAACATATCAATCGCCATATAATACAGGTTCGCGAGCTGTTTCATTTGGACGAATACAAGCTCATGCTCACGTATGACCCCCGAGTTTGTCGACTGCTTTCCTGTGTCATTGCAAGCCACTGACGGGGTGCTGATGTCGCAGGCTGCCAAAGCGGACAATTCTCAAGATTTCCTTATGGTGCGTGGCATAGCGTTCCTTTCTCTTGCCTCCCGCCAATGTTACATTATATAGTACAAGGCTCCATATGATCTCATCGAGAAAGTTGAAGAACAAGCCAGCCCTGCTAAGCGAACTCGAGGGGCGCGCTCTGAACAACTTTCCATCACATCTGGATTCCCACTCTCACCGACCAAATCACCGCAGAGGCCGTTGAAACGCAGTAATTCACAGGGCGGGAGCAAACTTTCTCCCCTTGCAATACATAATATTAGATCTTCGAGGCAAGCAAAGGTTGTCGGCAAGAAAACCAGACCTGCAAAAGACAAAAAAGTTGAAGAAACTATGAGCATACCAAACGTCCCCTCTACTCTTAAAACCCGCTCCAAGAAACAAAAAAAAGATGAAGAAGAGCGTTCAGTCTTGTCGACTATTGGCGTGCACCATGCTACTTCCACGATTCCTTCTTCGGTATCTGCTCCCCCTACGCGACGGACCCGAGCTAGAGATCTTATACCTGCGAAAGCCGTGGAAAGAAAATCCGTGGAATTACCTGTCCAGGAAAACGGTCGTGAAAGTGTGTCTATTGCCCTTGGCCGTCGGAGCAGCAGGCGGAGAGAGGATGCTGGGCTGGAGCCCCCGCTAAAGAAACTCAAAATTTCTGTGGAGGAATCTTTGAACCCCGTGAGCCCACCTTGGCATTTACTTGCATCATGATCTGACCGTGATAGGAGGCTGTAAAATCAAAATCACTTTCACATACTTCAAGGCCTGCTGCGAAACTTTCCCAAATCAAGACCTCCAAATTTGACGCGTCAGCATCGTCAGCAGAGAATGCAACTCTCATAACTCTGAGAAAGATTAAGCGTGTCAAGCTTCTTGTCACACCTTCCCTTTCACATCACAAACAACGACCTCCACCCCCGAAGTTCAAAGGTTCTCTCAGTCGTTTTCTTACCTCATACCGAACATTTGGAAGCGAAGAAATTAGTGATGAAAAATTAGCTTCATCCACAATGGCCGAGGCGCGAATACGTGCACAAGAAGCCGACTTCCGTCGTCAAGGACGCTTTATCCCCGGTACTGATGTACTTTTTGGTTCTGATCCTAACGTCGCGGCTTATGATCCGCCGAAACGCGCGACGATGGATGTTTGGGATGATATCACTGCAGAAGTTGCAATTGCTCGGAGTAGAGCACCGATAAAAAGTATTGGACAACAAGTATCTTCGCAAATTGCGAGTAAAGTTCAAGCATATTGGGACGTACAGGGAGTGAAGAGGGATAGAGCGAGAGCGCAAGAGGAGAAGAAGTTGAAAATTCTTGCAAAGTCAACCATGAAACTCGTTAATGCTGAATGGAAAAAAGCAGTATATGTATGTCTTTTTCTCTTGTATCAGAACTGCAATGCTAACGTAGGCTTTCTTGTAGCATGTACGAAATCAAAACCGGCAGAAGCTGGAAGCTGAGGAGCGAAGACGCGGACACGAGCATCTTGATGCTATTCTTGATCAATCGGGGCAGCTTTTGGAGACGCAACAGGGTGATTTGACCAGAGCGAGGAGTTTATCGAGTGGATTGGATCTTGGGCTGGATGAGTGGGGTCGAGATGATGAAGATGGAAGTGAGACTGATGAGGTGTCCGTTGGAGTTAGCGACGATGAAGAAGTTGGAGTTGGCGCAAGTAGTCAAATTGAACTAGACGATGAAGCCTTACCATCATCCATTCGGGACTCGGATGTTGATGAAGCAGAGGAGGACGGGGAGGAGGAGGACGGGGAGGAGGAGGAAGGGGAGGAGGAAGGGGAGGACGGGGAGGACGCTGACACAAATCTCTTACTGGGCCCAGTGAATGAGACGTCTGTCGATAATCCTCAACCTGAGATGGAAAATGCTGACATAGAGCCCAGTGATGGTGAAATCACTCCGGCGTTGTCACTGCCTCAAGATGCAGACGAAGCCATGCCGGCGGAGTCACAGCCAACAATCCCTCCAGAGTCACCTTTGCTTGGAAGCGAGAAAAAAGTTTTACCAGAAATTGGTATAATTTCCATCTCCCCACCTCTAGAGAAGTCATCACCTAATCGTGCTGCAATGGAGCTGAATACAGACCGAGTAGAAGAAGAAGTTAATCGAGTAGAGATCGACGGTGAGGAGGGCGCAGTGTCAAGGAAAGAGGAAGAAGAGGAAGAGGAGGATAGTCCCATGATGGCTAGAGCAGAGGAGGAGGAGGATGAAGGAGAAGCATTGGCAGAGACAGTTGCGGATGGGTCGATAGAGACGCAGGAAGCCGTCGAGGTAGATGCTGCAGTTCAAGTAGACGGAGAACTGGTCCCTGAGGATGGCATGGAGGAACCCGAGGAGGAGGAGGCAAAGACGACCCAAGACGCGCTGCTACCCGAGTATCTAAAACCCTTCGCTGTTACGCCAGTGGAGTGGGATGCTGAAGAAAAAGTCAAACCTCCTGCACTTCTTCGTGGCGTTCTGCGACCCTACCAACAAACCGGATTGGAATGGCTAGCTAGTTTGCACACGAACAATCTTAATGGCATCCTAGCTGATGAGATGGGGTTGGGGTACGTCTCGACGTTCTCCCTGCATTCGTGACGATCACTCATAATCCCTAGAAAAACCATTCAAACTATTGCCTTGTTAGCCCATCTCGCCTGCGATAGGGGGATATGGGGCCCTCACCTCATTGTAAGACTCATATTTCCCGCGAGACTATCAATTAGTTTATGTATTTTTCAGATTGTTCCGACCAGTGTGCTGCTAAACTGGGAAATGGAGTTCAAGAAATTCCTGCCCGGGTTCAAGGTGTTAAGTTATCATGGAACGACTAAGCGGAGAAAAGAGTTGCGACAGGGGTGGAATGATAAATATCACTTCAACGTCTGCGTCACCTCATATACCCTCGCTAGCCGTGATGCGCATATTTTCAAGCGGAAACCTTGGTATTATATGATCTTGGACGAGGCCCATATGATCAAGAACTTCAGATCTCAACGGTGGAATACCCTCCTCATGTTTCGATCCTTCCGGCGCTTACTGCTTACCGGCACTCCTCTGCAAAATAACCTTACGGAACTCTGGGCTTTGCTACAATTTCTGATGTCTGGATCGAATTTCGCCAATTTGAAAGAATTTGGTGATTGGTTCTCGAGTAAGTTCTACTTTGCTAGATCCGGATTTGTTGCTTATTGGAGTTGCAGATCCTCTGGAGAAGGCCATTGAGATGGGAAGCATTCTCGATGATGATACCATGCAACGTGTTACCAAGCTACATACCGTTCTACGACCGTATCTTCTCCGCCGACTAAAGCGTGACGTGGAGAAGGAACTACCGCACAAGTTCGAGCATCTGGTTCTCTGTCCTCTATCCAAACGCCAGCGGTTTCTCTATGACGAGTTTATGTCCCGAGCTCAAACGAGAGACGACCTTCAGTCGGGTGTTTACCAAAGGATTGCCAATATCCTCATGCAACTTCGGAAAGTGTGCAACCATCCCGACCTCTTCGAGGTTCGCCCTATTGTGACGTCTTTTGCAATGCAGCGGTCAGCAATCGCAGACTTTGAGATCAAAGAGCTGTTAGTTCGGAAACGATGGCTGCAGGCAGAAGATGAGAAGATTAATCTAGGCTTGTTGGGTTATCAATTCATTGATCAACAGGAAGAACCCTTGCTCACCGCGATGGAAACACGACGGCTATCAGCGTCGCCCCAACTACCACATATCAATGACCCTCCTGGTGAACCACCGCCAAAGGACACACGGACCATTGCTGGGTATAAACGCTACAAAGCTTACGTGCAAGAAGTGGATACCGTTTCGCGATGGAAGCATAATGCCTACCTCAACGACCTCAGATGCTCTCGGACACCTATCTACTCTTCCGAATTATTATCCTCGGCTAGAAAGATGTACCAACCTCTTCGTCCGCTATCGACGATGAGCCTTCGACAGAATTTCTTGACTGTTGTCCAGCCTGTTCATAAAGCCGTACTTTCCTACAAAGAACGGGCCGAGACAATGAAGGATGATATTCAGACATTTGCCATTATTACGCCTTCTGTCGTTGCGCTAGATCTTCCTCGACTTGCTCTAAAGGGATACGAAGAACCAATAACCGCCCAACCACTCGAGTTCGATGAAATCCTCCATCCCGCCAGCGTTAAACTTCAAATTGCGTTTCCTGATCCGTCTCTCCTCCAGTATGACTGTGGTAAACTCCAGCAATTGAAAACGCTGTTGCAAGAGAAGAAAGCCGGTGGACATCGTGTGCTGATATTTACGCAAATGACGCGTATTTTGGATTTATTGGAAATTTTCTTGAATTTGCATGGGTATCTATACTCGAGGCTTGACGGTGCGACTAAGATCGAGGACAGACAATACATTACGGAGAGGTTCAATGTGGATGCGAGAATTTTTTGTTTCATCGCGTCCTCGCGGTCTGGTGGTGTTGGTATCAAGTAAGCATCATTATGCTATTACAGAACTGTCCTTGCTCATGCGATTTATTCAGCCTCACCGGGGCCGATACTGTTGTGTTTTATGACAGTGACTTCAATCCTCAAATGGATAAGCAGTGCGAAGATCGTGCGCACCGTATTGGTCAAATACGCGACGTTCATATCTACCGATTCGTATCCCAATATACCGTCGAAGAAGCCATGCTACGGAAAGCCAATCAAAAACGCTCTCTGGATGATCTCGTGATACAAAAGGGCGCGTTTGATTGGAGGACGATCTTCAGCAATGATGAGGGTGACGTTCTAGACCCCGAGAATAAAACTGTGGCAGTATTGACAAAAGCTCTTGGTGAGTTCGAGGATGCGGAAGATGCACATGCGGCTGCTATAGCGGCTAAGGAGGAGTATGCGTTGGAAGGTGCGGATAATGACGATTTTGGCGCGGAAGCCAGTGAGAACGTGGAGAACACAAGGAGTCGATCACGTACTGCGGCTGGTGGTGGCGATCAAGTGGAGGAGGGGCTTGGTGAAGCTGACCACATGGACACGGGGGTAGGTGAAGAGGAGCAGGAGGAGGAAGAGGAGGGTGGTACAGTAGTTGACTATATGTTGACTGTTGTGCAGCGCGAGTACGACGAATTCTTCAAGGACTGGCGCTTGTAGATCTTTTACTATGAACTCTACCTATCTCACCGTGACACCCCCCCGATGCCATGTTCTTATCAAGCCTCTTCCATTGGAGAATATTTGGGCTGTTGACTTCTAATAGCTACATTATCGAGTTAATTATTTCTGAAATACATACAGCTGAAGAATACTTGTGCAGGGCGTGAAATTTATAGCATGAGCCATACGACAAAACAAATGGTGGACAGACAGTTGAAAGCGAGTAAGATAGCGTATGAAACATTGCTTGTTAAGGGGAAAGTGCAAAAATGGTGATATCATGGATTGGGAATAGAGGGATTTGTGTTTATACTTCAATTGTTTTGTGTGAAGTGAAGGATCAGTCTGCGGGTGAGTTTTCGAATGTGACATCAAGCACACGAGAAAGGTCTTCGAGTTTTGTTTTATAAGGCGCGAAGAGTGCTTCGAATTCTGCTGCTGTCTTGGGCGGCTGGACCGTCTCATGACTGCCTTGAACAGCTTCAGAACAAGCCTCGACAATTCCTGAGAAAATTGTGCGTGTTATGAACGGATTGGCAACGGGCGCTGCCGTAGTATATGTTTTTGCTCTTCCTGATGCTTGTGAGTTGGCCTGTGCGGCTGGAACAGTGGGTGTCGGCGGAGGCGATAACTGTATGTCACAAAAGTAAGATGTGTGGTCGACGGGAAAAGAAACCCGATCACGATCTAGCTTAAATAGAAAAACTTGCCTGTGGGCGTGCCACTTGATCATGATCATGAAGAGCAGATGCTGGATTGGAATTTATCGCGGAATGATCGCGTGGTTGCTGAAATTGAGCGACCATGTCACGCCCTGGATCTGTTGCATTGGAAATTGCAAGCGTGGGAGTATGGCATTCATTCTTCATAAACTTAGGTGACCCTCCATCATTTGCAGCAGGGGAAGGTTCAGGGGTTAAGGAATTAGCTGGTGTGGGTAGGCGTTGGATTGTTTGTTCGGCGTCGATTTGGGACTGGCAGACATCCCTGGGGGCTTTCTCTGATAGAATTACGTGGATTGCATGAAGAAGAATTGCTTTAGAAACGTGAAAGAGCGAAGCCCAGGTGTCTAACACATCAGGGCTAGGATTGGGTGTTGCATTGACTAGAGTTTGAAGTTTGTGAAGGTTATCCTGGCCGAAAGGCATTGTTGCTTTGGGAAAAGGAGGCATATACAATTCAGGAAGATAACAAAGGGGACAATTTGGGACAACAGACGTACGAGGCGTTGATGATGCTGTTGATTGTCGGAGTGCTTGTTTTTGGAGTATTGTACGCCGCCGCTGAAACCAGCTTGAGATAGAATTGTATGGGATATCCTGATTGTTCTGTGCATTCTTCGGATACTTATAAGATGCAAGCTCTTCTTTGAGATGCATATACGAACTCTGACTCTGTCCAACAAAGTATTGAGGGTATAGGCCGTTGGATGCGTGTCTTCTGGATGAAGTCGAAGATATTCTAAGACGAGTAACCTCCCATCAATAAGGTAACGACATGGGAGAAGAGCACAATTACCTTTCAGGATTAGAATCCCGGTTTGGTTGAGCTTACGCTTGCCAATATATGTATCGGCAAACATTATATCGACCTGAGATACGTTTTTGCAAAGCTCTCTCGTAGTGGAGGGGCCTGAAGTATTTCGGAACTGAGTTACATCAGCCCACATGACACCGTTTCCGCAATGATAGACCTTGAACAGAATATTTTGAATTCTTGGAAGTCTGTAGGTGTCCTAAGAATGTGGGAGGAAGCAGAAAGAGAGCACTGTCCTGTCCAGGCACCTGGGTATTTATGGGCTGAGCTGTTATTGAAAAAAAAGGCAACTTGACACACCTTGCTGTTCAACATTTATTTATATTTCCCCAAACGATTCAATGTATTACCTCATTTGCTCTAGCCGAGGCCAGGGAAATCAAGCACGAAGTTTTCAATTTAATTACAACGTGGTTACAACCAATAGGAGTTGAATGGGAGACGAGGACAATACATTTCAAAATCACTCCATCACTTAGCATCGAGCTCTCATTGGCTGCAGAATGTATCACTGAGACAGTATAAGTATATAAAATCTGATGATCAAAGTAATCGAATTGATCATCGATCAGTGCAAACGCATGGATGCGCCTAGGCTGTAACTGAATAAGACTCATATTCAGCGGCAACAGCACGATAAGTGCGTGGCTTTGTACGTACTGCAGAGCAGGTTGCCTGCATCCACTTGACATGAGTTTGCTCAGGATACTGTCGATCCAATTGGGAGTTCAAAGTCATATGACTCCACCCATAAAAAGTGATCCATGACTCATGAGCTTGCTTACATAAGTAGTGCAATGTCTCGATCAATGTTAGCCAAGGCGCTTGTTGTATCTTATCTCTCTCATTGATATACAACCGACAGAGGGGAGTGGAAAAAGAGCGGACATCCGCACTGCGTAGGGAGGAGATGACTCGAGCGGTCTTTAGCGGATGAATTGGGTGGCTAATTCGGGCAGTCCATACATATACCAGGCTGGCTGCCATTCACATGTTAAATCCGCCCAGAAGAGCAACTTCCGCGTCATACTTACTATTTAGTTATAATCCTGTTGCCGACTTCTTGTTCTCCTATCTGAAGTCTTCACCACAAATCCATCCCCCATTAGTCTCGCTCGTCCTTGAGTCATGTCCAGGAGCAGTCGCAAGAAACCCGTTGGCTTTGCCACCCATATCACCGCTGGTGGCATTGCCGGTGCATGTGAAGCCGTACGTCGTCCACCAGTCTTGTTTGAAATGCATGCTCACACCCCATAAAGCTTGCGTGTCAGCCCCTCGACACTATCAAGGTTCGAATGCAACTTTCAAGATCTGGAAGAACACCTGGAGTAAACCCATAATCTTTCACCTCTGCTATCAACTAATAAGTTGTGCAGACGAAGGCACGAGGATTTATCGCCACTGGTGTCAATATTGTGAGCCGCGAGACACCCCTCGCTCTCTACAAAGGTCTTGGTGCTGTGTTGTCGGGCATTGTACCTAAGATGGCCATTCGTTTCGCTAGTTTCGAAACGTATAAGGGTTGGTTGGCAGACAAGTCTACAGGAAAGACTAGCGTTGGAAACATTTTCATCGGTATGTCTCGGGCTACATTGATGTCTTCTTGATATTTACCGGACACATCACATCCGATAGCCGGTTTGGGTGCCGGTACAACAGAAGGTGTTCTGGTTGTCACACCTATGGAAGTTGTCAAAATTAGATTGCAAGCTCAACAGCATTCACTGGCCGACCCATTAGAAGCACCCAGATACCGCAATGCTGGTCATGCAGTGTACACTATCATCCGCGAAGAGGGTATAACTACACTATATCGTGGTGTTTCCCTCACCGCTCTACGTCAAGCCACCAATCAGGGAGCTAATTTTACGGCGTATCAAGAAATTAAGAAGTTTGCGCATCGAATGCAGCCTGATCTTGCTGAGCTTCCGTCATATCAGCACATGATTATCGGTCTCATTTCAGGTGCCATGGGTCCGTTTTCAAATGCTCCTATTGATACCATCAAAACTCGTGCGTCTTCATGTTAATCTCCGAGTACTGATTGTGATCATGCGGATCTTCAGGCCTTCAGAAGGCGACCGCAATCCCTGGTCAGTCAGCGATCCAACGGATCATGGCCATTGCTTCGGACATGTGGAAACAGGAAGGTTTCCGGTCTTTCTATAAGGGTATTACTCCTCGCGTGCTTCGCGTTGCTCCCGGTCAAGCTATTGTTTTTGCGGTTTACGAACGCATCAGCACTATGATCGAGAAAATGCGACCGACGATAAGGGAAGATGATGGGTATTCCGAATAAGGGGACTAGATATAAGTTATTTCGTCATTCAGCTATCGACTAAACAGACGATATACTAGCATTTTCCCGTAATACTTGTTATGCTCAATCAATCTGGTGTACAATAGTGCACATCCTGTATAGAATTTGCATTGCAATCATGTAGTGTAGCCAAAGCGGAATACCGTTCCGCTATTATCCGAATCTGGGCTGGGCCCGAGCCTGCACTAACTTGACTTGTGGACACAATGTCAGCCAATCGTGCTGTCCTTGTCCTTCATGGGTAAGCAAGATCAGGCCCTCTGTCATACAACCCATTCACGAAATTATGCATTCAATGTTGTAGTCATTCGCAAAATGCAATTATCTTCAGTAAACGCGCACGTCACTTCTATAACCCTTGACAGCATTTTGACATGAGTACAAACATAGCTGGGTGCATTGAGGAAAGAAGCCAAGGATGTTGAGCTTGGTATCCCATCTCCTTCAATCTGTATGTCGGGGCCGCGTCTGAGTACACTTGTACCACCATCCAGTCTTTATCGATGCTCCTCACATCTTGCAACCCGTTGATGTCACTGGTGAACATGTCAACAATCCTGCGCTCAGCTTCGAACTCAACACCACTGAGCCACCTAGACAAGATCCTGAGCTCATCGCTCGTGCATGGTGGCAACCCAATCCTGAAAAAACCAAGGGTATTGGGTTGGCGGATAGCCTTGCGTTGGTCAAAGATGTCCTCCAGAACAGAAAGTTTGATGTCAGTTTTTTCGCTCATCATTTCAAATGCGACTGGGAATTGAGACAGAATTGAGTAGGGCGTCATGGGTTTCAGGTGAGCATTGTTCATGTTACATGTGGCTTGGAGTATCGGGTTTTCATTGTGAACTCTAGCCAAGGTGCAGCTTTTGCTGCGATCATTGCTGCTCTTTTGGAGCAACCGGAAACTTATCCTCCTTTTTTAGTGGATGGCAAACCTCCCCATCCACCAATGTGTGTCCTCTTTTATTAACCTTTTACCTCCTATTGTGACGGATCTGTTCTTCCTAGGCAATTTTGTATCGCGGTCTCTGGGTTCAAACTGACTGATCCCATTTGTGATCCCATATTCACACCTTCGTTCTCAACTCGTACGCTTCATGTCCTTGGGAAGAACGATATCATCGTGATAGAGGAGCGATCGCGGAAGTTGATTGAAGTTTCAAGCAATAAGCGGATTGAAGAACACGATGGAGGTTAACAATATTAACTTTTGCGCCCACTGAATACGTTTAATCTCATGTTTGTTCCTTCCTTTCTGCAGGTCATTTTGTTCCATTGCAAGGCAAGTGGCGCAAATTTCTGGCAGAATTCTTAAGCAATCCGTTTGGCGATATACCCCCTCCTGGCAGAATTGCTGTGTCTGCTACGCCCGGGCCGTCGAGAACTGCTACGCCTATTTCTTAGGAACTTGTTTAGAAATGTAAGATTGTTCCGTTCTGATCATGCGATTTCTCATGAACTCTCTTTGCAGCATATTTACTTTTGTTGTTAGCAGTCACTGGTTATATGTAAAAATTTGGAAAGAAGACAAGTGTTCGAAACTAAGCTTACAGATTGGACTCTGGATCACTCCCGGCGCAATTTTTTTTTTTTTTTTTCCTTCTCTCGCGCAGTTTTCAAGTTTCGACTACATCTCTGTGAGAAGAACACTTCCGAATTTCGGACTCCAGACTTTTGAGAATGAGAGTCAGATAATTCAAGGTGAGTAAGGAGCAACTCCGCACAAACGCCGTGTGCAAAGGTAGGTTTTGTCATGTATATGAAATGACATTACAGACAGCTGAAAGGCAGAGAGACTCGGCCTAAAAACGATGCGCGGGCTAGTGTGCAATTCATAAATTTACATATGGCGAGACGGGGAATGATGAATGCACATCACCAGCAAGCCACCGGCTAACTACAAGAGTGTTAACCGGAAACGCAATGTCAGTATTGATTGTATCGATATGTATGGGTATTTGTTCAATGAACGTGCCTGGAAGCCTTCAGGTTAGATCGTAACAGTCACCTTCCAGTGAAGAGAGTCCAGGAATTGATTGATACTTATCTCCGCGCTGTAGTCAACTCATCGAGGTGATCTGTGCTATTTGGATCGAGATGCCGACGCCGGTGCCGAGGAAGCGAGTCCTCATGCTGCATGGGTGAGTCTTCACGCATCTCTTGCCGCAGAATTTTGAATTGTGGATGTCAAGATGGACGAAGAATGGCCAGGCGTTTAAGAACAGCGTGAGCACAAGCTTTCAGTATTATCTCTTTTCTCTAATGTACTTGGAAGTTGGAACCCTTCTGTCGAGAATGCGAGGCGAGGCGAATAGAGCTAGGTAAGTTGCTTCATGTTTACGCTATCTTTGAGTGTAACTGATTGTGACAAATCACCGAATTCAAAAGTATTCGTTGACGCGCCACATGGTGTCAGCGTGGAGGGGAGAACGCAAGTATGGAGGACAGCTAGGCGAGCCGCGCAACGTGACTCGGATGATCCATGGTTGAAAGAACTTCTAGCCGAGTCCGATAGTAGGACTTGGTGGGATTACAGTAAGGAAAGGACAGTGGCTTTAGGGCTCGATGATTCGATGAACACTGTCAAAAAAGCGCTTGAGAAGCAGACATTTGATGTGCGTGCTGATGACTACAAGGGCGGCTCGATCTTCGCATCATTGATCAGATTTGTTTTGATCTTAGGGGGTTTTTGGATTCAGGTGGGACCCAAACTTCCGATCATTGGATATGGCGGCGGCGACATGCGATACTCGAGGATACTCGTGCCGTAGTCCAATGCCTATCCACTTTAACAGTTCATTGATTTTCACGTAGTCAGGGTGCGGCTGCTGCTGCTATTGTTGCTTCAATCGTAAGTGCTGGGTTTTTTTGTGGTGGTCAAGCCCCTGAATCGAGTCAATGCATAGCTGGAGCGTCCTTCTATGTATCCCTCGTTCCTTTGTGACGGGAAGCCTATTCATCCTCCCTTGTAAGTGTTTATACTCGTATATGTTGCTGTTGGATAGCACTAATGAAGAGGAAAGGCAGTTTTGTGTCTGCATATCCGGATTCAGGTTGATTGATCCCGTGGCATCAAGAGTTTTAACGACATCATTCCAGACACCAGCTCTGCATATTGCTGGGAGATTGGACGACGTTATGCCCATGCCAAGGTCGCGAGCCTTGATGGACCTGAGTGAGAGGAAGCGTGTGATCATACATGAAGACGGTATGAAGAATTCGTAATCCAGATTTCACTAGTGACTCATGATCAGACGCATGTCGCCAGGTCATGTTGTTCCGCTGACGGCACCATGGATCGCTTTCTATTGCGATTTTATCCAGAGGGTGTCGCTGGACGCTCCTGCGCCGGTGCGAGAGACGAGGCCTGCGCTACTATAGGATAGGTAGAAATACACATGCGGAGCTTATCGATACGGGGTGTACAGTTCTGCGAGGTAGACTGTGACTGTGACGTTGATCAATAGGTGTACACAAAAGATATGAGGATATTGCGCTCATTACTGGCCTCGCCGCCACTCTTGTCTTCTCCCCACTCACAACCCCTCGGCTGTCCTTTACGCGTCGTCTGAAAAATGTCTCCATGGACTCCCCAGCCCCAAGGCCTGGAGGAAATTTTGCGCACCATCCATGAGTCTACCGACATGAACATCGTCGTTCAGCGGTCCATCACACAGGCAAGTCTCTCTCCCTGCTTTCGCTCTTTAACTCTCAGGAGCCTCATCTTTGTGTGCATTGGAACCGCAGAAACTCAACTCCTTTACGCGTATCCCCGAGTATATCGCCTACCTGGCTTATATTCTTAGCGCTATGACCGAACAGGAGGATCGCATACGTACCATCGCCGGCTATCTGCTAAAGAACAATTCTCGCCTCATCTTGCAAGCCCCAGCTGAGGTTGCTGACTATGTCAAGGCTGCGGTATTGAAGGCCTTCAATGATTCGTCGATCATGATTCGTAACGCTGCGAGTCAGGATATTGTCTCTTTCCTTGGCGTCCTTGAACCCAGAAATTGGCCAGAATGCTTGCAGCAGCTGGTGAACGCGTTGGATGCCTCCGATTTGGATAAGCAAGAGGTGAGCGACCCTTCAACACGTAATGTCCTCGGGCCCGACCTACCCCATGCTGTCCAACCCCTGGCATTGGGAGTCGCCGCATCATCCCGGCCGGGAATACTAGTGTCATTCATACTTACTAAACGCACTTTCAGGCTGCATTCAATGCTCTAGAAAAAGCTTGTGAAGATTATCCACGCAAGATGGACATTGAGATCAATGGGACAAGACCGCTCGACTACATGATTCCCAAATTCCTCATGCTCTCTGAGCACAGTTCAGCCAAAATGCGCTCACACGCAGTCGCATGTCTTTCGCATTTCGTTCCCCTCAATTGCCAATCTTTGTTTATCCATATCGACAGCTTTATCGCTTGTCTGTTCAAGAGAGCGTCAGATGACGATCCCTCTGTGCGGCGTCACGTCTGCCAGGCCCTCGTTCTCCTCCTTGCAGCCCGTCCGGAAAAACTTATGCCTGAAATGAACAATGTTGCGGAGTATATGCTCTATTCTACGAAGGACAAGAATGAAAACGTCGCACTGGAGGCTTGCGAGTTTTGGCTTACATTTGCAGAAGATGCCGATCTTGCTCCATATCTACACCCGCTTTTGGGGAAGGTAGCCCCAGTGCTGTTGGATTGCATGGTTTATGGAGAGGATGACTTGCTATGGTTAGAGGGTGACGCAGAGGATGCTGCCGTTCCAGACAAAGAGTCTGATATCAAGCCGCGCCATTATGGAGGCAAAGCACATGGCTTGGAACGTGAAAGTGCAGATCCCAATCAACCACAAAAACCTCGCATTGGTGCTTATGGCGAGGAGACCATTGATACTGACGACGAAGATGATTACGATGACTACGATGATGATTTCGCGGAGGAGATGTCGACGGAGTGGAACCTGCGAAAATGCGCTGCGGCAGCTCTCGATGTTCTCGCTGTCAGATTTAGTGGTGACTTACTAAACGTTCTCCTTGGGCCGCTGAAAGAAAAACTTTGGAGTGAAGATTGGCTACAGAGAGAAAGTGGTATACTAGCTTTGGGTGCCATGGCTGAAGGTATGTGGATTCTATCCCGGGTCCTGTTCCTTTTAATCACGTATTAGTAGGCTGCATTGAAGCCATCGAACCCCATCTACCGACGCTGATACCATACCTCATTCAAACACTCAATGAACCAAAAGTATGTAGCGTGTGATTATGCTGTCTCTTTCTAATCATTTTCAAAGCCTCTTGTGCGGTCAATTACTTGTTGGACCCTTGGACGCTATGCGAGCTGGTGCACTCAGCCAATATCAGACGAGCATAAGCGGAATTTCTTTATCCCAACTATGGAGGGTGTACGTTATGGTTGCAATTTAGGTTGATTGCGACTGACTTGCACTTCTAGCTCCTTCGTATGGTTCTGGATAATAATAAACGCGTCCAAGAAGCTGGCTGTAGTGCTTTTGCTACTCTTGAAGAGGATGCCGGACCAGAGCTCGCTCCTTACTTGGAGCCCGTCCTTCGGAATTTAGTATTTGCTTTCGAGAAGTACCAGCACAAGAATATGTTGATCTTGTACGATGCCGTCGGTACTTTGGCTGACGCTTTTGGTCGTGCATTGGCAAACCCTACCTACGTGGAGATTTTGATGCCTCCATTGACCAATCGATGGGCAAAACTAAAGGATAATGATGAAGACTTGATTCCCTTATTGGAGGTGCGCATTTACTGGCCTTGTTGATAGGAACCATCTAAGTGTGTGTGGGCGTTAGTGCCTTGCTTCCGTGACCATTGCCATGGGCCAAGCATTCTTGAATTACGCAGGACCAGTCTTTGAGCGATGCAACAATATCATTCATCAATCTCTCCTTGCCTATCAGGCTTTCCAACAGAATCCCGATCTTGACGAGCCAGGAGGTTCATTTTTGGTCGTTGCGCTTGACTTGCTTTCCGGCTTGACTCAAGGTCTGGGAATGGCGTTGGAGCCTTTCATCACTAATAGCACACCAAACATGTTGAGTTTGTTGACCTTCTGTTTGAAACACCCACAGGCCCCTGTCAGGCAGTCAGCGTATGCGTTGGTTGGTGATATGGCAATGGGGTGTTTTGTATTGTTGCGTCCCCACATGCCAGGCATTATGCAGGAGTTGATTCTGCAGCTTGATCCGGAACCTAAATTTGAGTTCATCAGTGCTTCGAACAACGCCGCCTGGTCCGTTGGAGAAGTTGCTTTGCGTTACGGCCGAGGTGAGCGTTATCTTTATATTGCAGATGATGACCTGGATTGACCTCTCTTCATTGAAGACGACCCCGAATTCCAGCAATGGGTTAATCCACTGATTTTGCGCCTCATTCCCATTCTTCTGCACCCCAAAGCACCTAGGAGTTTGCATGAAAATGCCGCGGTTTCCATAGGTCGTATTGGACTTATGCACCCCGTTCTTGTCGCACCTCGTCTACCTGAGTTTGCTCAGGCTTGGTGTCAAGCTTTGTATGAAATTCGTGACAACGACGAGAAAGACTCTGCTTTCCGCGGGCTGTGCACGCTGGTACAGACCAATCCCGCCGGTATCGCCAAGGTACGTGCTCGCCTAGTTTAATTGAATGATACTGACGTAGTAGTTTTCCAGAGTTTATTATGGTTTTGCAATTCGATCATTCGCTGGAACCAGCCTTCACCGGAACTCAACAATATGTTCAGCACGTTACTTCAAGGATTCAAGTCCCATGACGAGGCAGGATGGGCGGCCCAGATGGCCTCATTCCCTCCTGTTATTCGGGACCGATTGGCTGCTCGATACGGTGTTTAAACACGTTCGACAGCGGAATACCTGCGAAGCTTCAGCATTGGCTTATCAATTATCGTTCTGGGGTTGTAATCTGCATGAACGACGAACGAATATGGTTTTACTATGGACTGTCGTCTTCAACGTTCATAACGCATCATCTCATGCCAACTTTCGCTATCTGTCCTCTTTCTCATCTGTGCTCTGTTTCTGATCCTCCTTTTTTCCTCTCTGGTTTTGTCATATTGGGAAATTTTCTTTCCTTCCCTTCCCTAGCCGCAGGAGCCTTCTCACCCGTCCATCGCCCCAGTCCCTACCTCCACCCCGATTCAATTCGCCTTGCCCCGATTTCCTCATCAACCCTGCCCCGTACTGGCATGTTTTCGCTTTTGTATCTCCCGGATGTCTCATTTTTTAGGTAGTTAGTAGTATAGTGTAGCTTTGAACCCAATCCATGACTCAATGATTGGAGGTTCGAACCATTACAGAGCAGCGACATGATATTTTTTCGTTGTGCTGCTGAGGTTCAACCTCTACTTCAATCTTATACCATTTTTTTTAGGTAGCATTAGTAGTTACATAGTAGATAGTCAGTAGTATAGTTTTTCACTCGACTCTTTTTAGTAGATAGAAATTTCACGACAATTTTGTTTCCTCTTCCCCTCCCCACCCCACTTCTTCATTTGAGCTTCCTAGGCTGGTTGTATGATTTGGCTTTTGGATGTCTTATGACCTATGTTTTCTTTTTTCGGATAAGTGGAGGAGAGTCCTTAATGTGGCGATAATGAAGAAATTTGAAGGGAGTGCAAGTGTAGCCATTGACTAGAGTCACGATGTTGTGTATGATATACATGATATATAAAGGACGGAGTGTTTCATCTCTGCATGATTGATTTTAGAAGAGACGCTGACTAGGTAGGATAAAAACCCAAGCCGGGTGAATAAAAATAAATTCAAGAAAAAGCTCCCTCCTATGGTACACACTGTCAAGCTGAACCAATTAGATCAAATAGTCGCCAACCACCGCGCCACCACCAAAAGCTGGAAAGGAACATCGTCAAAACCGTTTTTCGTTCGCATACGGATTTCGATATCTCCCACCACCCATACCAAACGTACCACTACTACCACCACTCATACCCATACCCATGCCCATGCCCATACCACCACCTCCAATACCACCACCTCCGCCAAAGTTATCACCAGCTCCGAAACCTCCATATCGTTGTTTACGCTGATACTGTTTCCATCCGTACCAACCACCACCAACTACTCCGGCTAGTAAAAGAAGTTTGAATAACAGACCAAACCAACTTCCACTTTCTAGGTCGGATGATGATGATGATGAGCCGGATTTGGAGCTGCCGAAGATACCTTTTTTGGCTTTGTCTTTTGGGGAGGTATCGGGAGATAGGATTGCTGATGATGTTGTTACAGATACGATACTGATGACGATAGGTGAGTATGTGCTATTTCGAGAATATGAGGCGCGAGAAACGTACTCGTGTGCGTCGGAGACATCGCCTGTCATTGCGCTAAAGCCGAGGTAAAGGTTGTTGGGCAGTACAACGCCCTCGACGTAGAAACAGTCTGACCAGTCGTCCCCTAAAATTGAAAATACCAAGTATAAATCGTCGGGGCCACCATTTTGGAAAGAAAATTGGATATACAAGCTTTGTATTGCACTTTCACGTCGAGGAAGGAACCTTTGACGTATGTCACCTTGAGTTTGGTGGCGACATTTGTTCGGCGGGTGTTGGCCTGCAGAGTTATTAGAAAGATTTAACGGGCGGAACACTCGTGGATCAAATAGAAACTCACAGAACACCCGCCAACAGATTGGCCGTCGCCATCAGTGGCAACGTTGTAGCTTTGGTTTCCGTCGAATATAAAACCGGAGATGCGAGGGAAGGAGTATGAATGCCGCGAATTAGAGTAGCTAGAAGCCTATACTGAGAATAAAAACCTAGGGTCGGGTAAAGAGCGTACGTGTCGACAACGACTGCAAGACCATTAAAGTTGTCTATGAGAGGGAGAATGAGCAACAAAGAAATTAGATAGGTAGCGAAGCTCGACCTTTGCTTCCGAAAATGGGGCCTGGTTGGGCTCGTTCAGTTGTGATCCACATGGCGAGTCCATCACCGAATAGGTGAGTAGAGTCTCCGGATATCTATATGCCAAGTTTGCTTATTACCATCATACAGTGGCACAATTGGGCAGGTCTTGCCTTATATTCTACTTCCACAACGAAATTCGTTGGTGCCAACACCAGGCGAGACCATAACCATCCCTATGGAAAGCGCTCAGTTAACTTTGAATAATTAGATGCCAAAGGCCATACCATCAACGATGGTTTATTTCGTGTTAGTCGAACATGTTTGTTTGTGTTCTAGAAGGTGAACATTACTTGCGGTATCTTGTGACGAGATCATTGACATACGATGTAGGCGTCGGCGCCGAAGTCCCACCACCTGAAAAACAGGATCAATGTAGTTCGTGAAGCGTAGCAAGAGGAAAGCTGGCATGCCTGTTTTGAAGATCTTGATCAATGTAAGGAGCGTATAACGAATGCGTTCGAAGGTTCAGAGTCTATGACAGAAATGAGTTTGTGTGATAATTGGGTGGGTTCAATGACGAGATGCATTCCACAACTACCCTCTCGTCTTTCCCTAACGTAGACACATACTCTTTCAATTGTGCGGTTCCCAATCCGCGTAGTGACTTCGCCACTACCTGCCTGCACTCCGCTGAATAAAAGCGACGACCATACGAGGAGACTGGAGATGGAAAACATGCTATAGACAGCTGGTAGCATTTAAAAGGCCAGCTCTGGAGAATTGTGCCCGCTGTTGGGTGTTGGCTGGAAAGAAAGTCGAAAAATGTGTTGCAATTCCGAGCCGCCAATTCAGATCATTGCCACGGAGTTTCGTCACGTGACCTCGTCCATGATATTTCTTTGGAATCAAAGCTGGTCGCATTCCTCCTAATCAAAATATGGCATATCTCTCTCATTCGTGTACTTGTGTCGACTACAGTTTGATGAGTCTCTGCCGTGTCAAGTTGGTGTTATGCGGTGGACAGTTACAGCAATGGAGAAGATGTCCTCAAAAATACGCTGCTAATGGCGTCACCGACACACGACGGGGCGAAATTGCAGGCGTCCAGCTCCACTGGCATTCACTGACTGCAGTGCAGGACTGGTGCGGGAGTCTGGGAGATCTAGCGCACCTTAACCCACTCTTCGTCATACCTAAGCTTCATGCACATGGTTACCGGGCTTTGCGTTGTCGACCAACGATGCCAAGGAATAGTGAGTCACCATGGTTTTCCAGTATGTCAACAATGTATTGTTCATCCACTAATCACTCTTTTTACCTCACCTAGCTCCACATTGTCTTTCTTTTTTCCATCAAACCAAGAACTCCCTTTATGTGCCATTTGGATACAAGATGGCTCATGCTGAAGATTTGGCTTGATCTTTCCCACCGATAAGGATAAGGAAATGTCTTGAAGCGCTTGACGCCGAAGGCTGTGTGTCTTCTGAACAACTAAAACGCCACATACGGTAGCTATATATAATGTCTTTCACTCACCCTTTGCACAGCCTAACAGATTCACCCACTTATCATGTCTCCAGCGGTGGAAAAAACCTCCCATAAACGTCGTGTCAGTTTCAGCCATCCCTTTCAGCTATCGCTGTCTCCAAAGGAGAAAGAACCGAAGTGCGTCGCACGGATTCCTTATAATATAGCTATGAACTAGTTTCACGCCAGATCGAACGAGCATCGCCCGAAAGAAACACATGGTGCGAAATTTTATGGTCAGCGATTTCCTGATATTCCAGAGCATTTCATAAAATATGTATTACCACAGTCATGCACATCAGTGGCCTCGGCCCTACCTCGATTCAAAGGCAGTACAGAGTGGTCATCAAATCCGGCGAGCAGAAGATAGTTACACCGTGGGGTTCACCTGGAAAAAATAGGTTTTCCGTTAACGAGTCCATAAGGTGCGAATGATACCTTGCAATAGCTGGATCTCATCTAATACTCTGTGTATAGCATGCATTTATTCGAGATCTCTCCGGTTACCTTCACAATCGAGAGGCGACATCGACTTGGGCAACCCGTTACCGTGGCGGAATCCGCTACGTCGAATTTATCCGATCTGATGAGTCGACAACAAATTGATGGCACTAGTGGGTCGGCCTTTTTACTTTGAGATCACTTTTGGCTCATCTCATCTCCTACGTCGACTCAAGAACCTTTGACGGTCCACCTCAATGTCGGCGCACAGTCAGTGACAATCGAGGTCCGCATTCAAACGTACAACATTGTCCCTGGAATCAAAGTCGACGATCAAAGACCCAAAGCCATATACGGAAATTACCCTGCGACGGCATCAAGTGTCGCTGAGGTGTTGGGCAAGCTTCTTCCAAAGCTTAAGCGAACTGTAAGTTTATCAGGAAGGGCAGAGAATAAAGCTTTGACTCACCGATGTAACAGGGACAGATGGCTTATTTGATGCTATATATCTTTCTCAGAGAAATGAACGGGGTAGGTGAAAGAACGGCATCATTACGATGGCTAACGAAAGCACAGTATATGGTTGAACATCCTCGTGAAATATCGTCATTCGATGTTGAGGATATTATATGGCGTTTCCTGCGCGAATCCGCCAGGTATCTGCAGAATATCTCTGATTCGAAGTCAAAGAAAATTTCCGAAGGAGATTTCAGTCCAGCGAATATCATATTTCGAGGTTTCTCGGTCGTGTTCCAGCTTCACCGACCACAAGGCTCTGACTTAGGTAACTTTCTGCTAACATCTCCCGTCCGGAACACGTTAATTCTAGAGTACAGATGCCAAGGAAAGGAACGTCCTTTTGAATCAACTCGATCTGCTGCTTAAAGCGCTCCTTAATGAAACTCCCCAAGTTGCAAATTCATTGTCCTGTGAGTAAATACCATCATGTGAACAATACTTTCTGACCGGTTACTTATCTAGTATCATCCGAGTATAATCTCCTACAGAAACTACAGGGAGCGAAAATGACACCACCTCCTCTCCAAGAACAAGATAGTGAAATTTTCCTAACCAAGGAGAACTCCACCTTTCATGATTTTTCTCGCTGGATGGTCAACCCTGAAGCAGATCAACAAGTTCTCTGGCTTCCATCAAAAAACGATTCTGAAATAAAGAATCAGGTGACAACCATGTTTTTGAATTCGGCTAGGGTCATTGGGTTTCCCACTGTATATTATTCTTTTGCTCAAGCCAACACCGAAAAAGAAGATGGCCGTTCGAGTCTAACGAGCATGATGGATAACATCATATATCAGTTCGCTCACTTTGACTCGACTCTCGCCAATTCCTTTAAATCTGCGATTCAAGCAGGCGATGTTTTTGGATCTGCAGATGATTTTTACTCCCGTTTCCAACTCTTGTTACGGTCTCTTCTTTCTTTAGACTTTGCTGGACATGCCAGGATGTCTCCAATTCTTCTCTTAATCGATGATCTTGAGCTGCCATCGGCTACGACATCTTCATCGGGATATTATCAGTTCCTTCAATTTCTCCATGCTGCTACAAAGGCTAGGCATCAGATTTCGCCACCAACTTCACCTATCATCTCCAATTTAAGTCCCGCTCCCGCAATTTCAGGTTCAAATTCTAAAAGTCCTCGGTTTGGTAGTTCCTTACCCCTGCCTTCATTTCTTCGCATCGTCATCATGACTCGTTCTCTTGGGAACCAACCTGCGTTAATTGAAAAAGTCGCTCTTATACGGGATTGTCGCCAGTTTATGGCAACTAGGAAGGAGAAGGGGAACCAAAGGGCAAAGGCACCGTTGACGCCTATTGCCGAAATTCATTCACAGGGTGGCACAGAAGCGTAGTGATGAGGCTTTAGTTTTGCGTTTCCGAGGAATCAGGCGACGATGGAATGTAGGTGGAAGAATTATTTTGGTGGTTTTGTGTGTATCAGTAACTGGAATTGTTTCGAATGTACTAACAATGTGTTTTCGTGGACGTGTAATTGTTATAATTTTAACTTGTTGGAATTCTATTGCAGTTTGTGTATTAGTGGCGCATCTGCACTTCTCAGAAATTTATTTTAATGGCATAATAGCTCCTAGGAATGTTTGAGTAGCCATCTGGTTACCTTTCAGGACCCTATTCACAGCCATTACTCACTTCCGAATTCACTCAAGTGAATTTTGGAGGCAGGTGTATATTTAGTATGAGTCATAAAAACAAATGGAAACATCGCGCAGAACGCGTATTTCACTCTTGACTATGATCTATGATGATACTTTTGATGGTATCAAACAAGCTAGCCATAATGCTTTGACTACACTTCGAAAAGAATCTCTGGATATCTACAACCGCCTTCATTCCATTGATGAGGATATTGCGTTCGTGAATTACATTCAGAATCATTATTCCGATTTCCCACTTTTGCGTGAGTTTGTTCTTCTGACTTTGTTGCTCGATTTATCTACTGAGAATGACGGTGGATGTAGCAAATCTGCGTTGCGGTGCTTGGTATACAGACCCAGCTGTCGTCAGTTTCTTCGTTGTCGAATCCTCGTGTTATCAAAACATCAATGAAGGTTTCCTCTTTCTAGGCGGAAGGCACGCCTGCATACTTCAAATCTACCGATGGACATACCGGGAATTGGGGTTTCAACCTAAGACGAGCAAACTTACACCTCTTACCTCTGATTTCCGAGAGGCATGGGTGAGTGTTCTAAGCTCGCTCATATCATTGACTATGAACGCTTAGCTTCGGGTGTAGAATCCTACTCGTGGACTCGACGCGGGCTGGGAAACGTATGCCTGATGCGTTGTCTAAGACTGTTCCGATCTGGTGTGCTGTTGTGAACCGTGCCATTCTTATACGACGTCAGCGCCGTGAAGATTTTAGGTCGGTGGAATGGGATACACGGCTATACACACCTCCTAGCGTTGTCAGCGCTCAGGAACATGATCAGATTGCGCAAAGGCTGAACGACTGGGCAAGAACGCTAGCTGTGAGCTATACAATTTTTTCGTCTGCAAGATCACACATTGAAGTAGAGGTTCCGTAGGACTCTTCTTTTGAACTTCTCTTGGACCTTCAAGCACCTCTTCGACCATTTTGGATAACACCCTCTATGACTAGCCTCCCAGACTTTCGTACCACTTCTGTGTCACCGGCGTTTCTTCCCGTCGTTTGTGTGTCGGCTTCAAAACAAGTTGAGACGGGCACAGAAAGACGTGCATCTGGTTTCGTTTATGTGCAAGGTTCTGGAGACGACCATGAGCTATGGGGAATGGTGCGTCTTGCTTCCTCTATCCCTTTGAACTGTTCATTTTGCCAATCGTTTAACACCAGGGACTAACACCTCAAGCCTTCTGGAATCATCGAAAAGAGCTGATATCGGCTCAACGTATCGACCTGGAAGAATTGATCAAGCAAATCGTTTCGTCATCTTCTTCAATCAACGTTACATCATTATCTTTCTCGGAACTAGTTTCGCCACCAAATCCAATTAAAAGAATTAACGGTCGTATCTGCCTTTCCTCTTTCGAGCCTAGCAACCTCCCGGCTCTACTAGTTTCCTTGAAATCAAAAGTTCTTCAAGACCCCCGAGTGGCGTATATCCTCCTCGACTTTCTCCCCAGTGGCGCCAGCGCCACAAATATACCTACCGTATCACCACCTAACATCCTACATATCCACGCCGCACCAAAACCAAAAAGCAAACCCGACACTCATTTCTTACATCATATTCTTCCCACTGCTATACCCTTCATCCATTCCCATCTTTCCCTCCATCCATCAAATACGGTATCCGTCATCGAAGGATGCAATAACGATCCTGGATCTCGCCATTCCTTCTTGATCTCTTACCACCACCTTCTCTTTTGAGACTTTGGTGTGGATAGTGCGTCTTAGTAGGAATAAATTCTTTTTAGGGATACCGCTTGTAACCTCGCGACCCCATAAACTCTTTCCGAGTATGTCTTCGACCTCTGGTCGTAAAGCTAGTGCTCCATATTCCATTCCAAACAAGTCTAGAGCTATTTCTCCAACTGGCTCACGATATTCCAAACACCTCCCCAACGACTTCTCTAGTCGTATGTCCAATGCCTCCAAAGCCAGAGTTCCTATGGAACGAACCCAATCACTTCCTCCACTTGGTAGTGACGATTGTACTCACGAACGTACTCATAACTGGGCTGAAGAAGTAGCGTCTTCACAGCCCTTCGTCGACAGAATCATCGACCCAATTTCTAATGAAGAGATTCCCTCTTCTCAGAAAACCCAAGATGGTGTGGACGCCTTCCCGTACGTCCCTGACTCACAGTGTGAAGTTGTAGGACCTTGCTTTCGCTCGAGATCTCCTTCTGAACTATCATACGCCTCGAATAATGACCATATTCGAGCTGATGACCCGGTCTCTCCTCAGAGACCCTCCACCCCCCGCAACATCGTGTCCAGCCTCAAGGACTTGGACAAAACTCCGACCTCGCCTCATGTGGCCAATCCCTCTTCCAACCCCTTTGTTGTGAAACCCTCTCAAAGCGCTCTAGGCCCTTCTATTTTTAATCCCAAACCAATTCGAATCGAAGAATCCAACCGCATCTATGATGATGAATCTGTAGATGAGGAAATGGAACCGAGCTCCCCTGTGATTGATAAGGAGCTATGGACGATACAGGAAGACCAAGTGAACCATGTTCGAAGTCTTTTCAATGAACTCAGAGGCATATACGGTAGGTGCAACCCTAGTATGGCGTCTAATCCCGAGGTTCTTGCTAGCCCATGCAAGAATTTTTTCGAAGCCATGACCTCTTCCAACTGGTCATTCGTACCCCTTGAAAAGGGATCAATTGAAGCCGTGTTGAAGAACAAATTCCACAACACTCTCAAGAACAAACTAGCGAACGCTCAAACGATCAAACCACATTTGCAAAACAATGAACCCAAACCAGCCGAAGTTCGAATCATTTCTCCTATCAAGGTAAGTGGAATTCCTAAACCACTACCTAAACAACCGAGCGTTATCCCAACCTCGTTGCCACATCGAGTCCCTCAGACCAATGTGAAGGTGCAGAGTGACATCAAGTCCTCTGTTCATAACAAGACGCTAGCGGGTGTAACGCCCCGTGTTAGAGACGCTACCGGTAGTAACGCCCCGGCCACACATGTAGTTACTGCTACTGGTGGTAATTTAGACGCTAGTGGGAGTCACGCCCCACGTAACCCACCTAAGAGTGGTAAAGAAGTCCAACCCCAGGCAGGTAAAGGGGCGACCTCTATTACAGCGAATCCGAACTCGAGGCAACCCCCCCCGGTCCCTATTCATTCGCACCCCTATAGGAATAAAGGTAAAACCTTTTAACCTTCTATGCTCAAGCCGCCAATACAGGAACGAGAGTCTCACAGACCTCGTCCCCAATCTCACTCCTGACGGTATTCAAGCTATCCAAAACTGGAAACAGTCCTTCCCGGAGATGACTCTCCAGGAAGCTAAGGAATGGGCGGCCATCCGAGACCAAGGCAGCCAACCGCAGCCTAAAGGGCGTGCAGCGGTTATGGCTAACAAAGCCAAACAAAGTATCTCTCCTGGGCTTAGCCGTAAAGGTGCCCAATTCGGTTTTCTGATCTTATTCGACCTGAAGCTTTCAATGATATGGGGGCGGTCATCAACGAGATGAATAAACATCTCACCTACGCGAGATCTCAGATCCGTGTACAAACGGGACGACTCCTTAAACATGTCGTTCATTTGAATCTTAATATAGTTCCTACTCAACCCGAGATGGATAGAATCAAGGAGTGTCTTTTCAAAACACTCAAAACGGATGTCCCTGAAGGGGAAGATCCACTCGCGCCTCAATCGATTGCCCACCTTATCCTCAAGGGCTTCAATTACTATAATAATAGGTACAATAAAAGAGACGAGGACATCATCACGGGTGACCAAGTATTACAAATGATGGAAGGGGTTGACCAACTCCGAGGACTTGAATGCTCCAACAAACCTGCCGTTGTCAGATCTAAAGGATCTAGAGACATGGCGGTTGTCTTTCTAAATGTGTGGGACTCTAAAAGTGGCGCCCGTACCAAAGAGATCGTTAACAAAGTATATCACATTGGTGGTAAACTAATCACTAAGAATATGCACGCCAAAGGGAATTCGTACCCCAGTGTCAAAAGTGTTGGGCTGGAGCATGGTACCAGTCGGTGCCGATTCAGTCATCAAAAATGCGCCCGATGTGGGCAAGGTCATATGACGTCAATCATGATGAATTCAGTACTTGCTGTGGAGATATCAGGAAAAAGGAGAACTCTAGGTTTGTTAAATGCGAACACAAGCTCAAATGCCTCAATTGCAAAGGAGAGCATTCGGCGATTCGTCTAAATGTGTTTACAAAAAGCATCAAAATGATCGTGCATGGCATGATCGCCGAGGTGCGGCTGACAGAGAGGAGGCTTTGGAGAAGAAACAACGCCGTCGTCAAAACATCCAGCAGGCTCTTCAATTGCAGGAGGCTGAAATTATCGAAATTCAAGATTCTCAATGAATAATACAACCGAAATCCATCATTCCAACAGGCCTCGAAAACCTGCTCCTACACATTCCTTCACTAAACTAAAACTCATGTCCTTTAATGCGGCAAAGAATTGGGAAACCACTTCTCTCACGCTTGAAAGATACAAAAATTCGTTCGACATTATCATGTTCCAAGAACCCGGATGGAAGGCTGTACGCAAACAACCATCCATCCACAACCCTCATGGCGTTGAAGCGCATGGCCCTCCCATTCATAGCAGTTGGATTCCAATGACAGCTGCTTTTGATCCTACTGATGGCTCCTCCCCCAAACCACGGGCTCTCACTTATGTCAATATTCGACTCAACTTATTTCGACCACAAATCGATCGGACATCATCAAACACCGTGACATATCACTCATCACACTCCATATAGGTGGTCACACCAAATTCAACAAAGAACATCAATTCAATGTTCTTAACATATACAATGATGGACGATCAAGAGATGCTCTCATTAGCTACAGGAAATCGAACCTTCTCTTCCCCCCATTGATATTTGTGCTGGGACTTTAACATACACGACTCCGAATGGGATCATTTAGCTGCTAGTAACACCAGTCCCAATTCATGGTATATGCGTCTCAAGGACGTCATGAACTCTCTCTCTCTACTTAGGGCCATCCGGTTGACCCTATCTTCCTACTCGCGCTCCTACAGTCCCTGATTCTGAAGTTAACCCTTCATTATGACTTGGTATTCTCTACGATTGAAATTGTGTCTCACGATTCATTTCATTTTGTTACAAGTGACGATTCTACTAGTAGACTTTCATCTGATCACTTTCCCTTATTTATAACTACTCCTTTCCTTATGGAAGACACTGACAGTTATAGAACGACGATCGATCCTGACCTTGAGGATGACTATGAAGAAGAGATAGGAACCGGAATAGGACACCTGTCGCATCAAATTGATTCTCTAGACAAACTTATAGAGACTGTTGAAGACATTGCCCGCGTCTTCGAAAATGCTTGGACAAATAATTCCAAAGTATCGAAGATTTCCAAGAATTCAAAAGCATGGTGGAACAAGGAGTGTTCAGATGCTATTAGAGCGCTCAAATTGGCGGACCGAAGCACAAAAATGTCAAATACGCCAATTCAAGAAGACTACGAAGAAGCCAAGAAAGCCTACTTCGAAGGTAAAATCAAACAAATGGCATCTGATCGTAACAGGCCCTGGGACCTCATGCCCTGGGTCAGAGAACGCAACTCCAGTCGTGGAAGCCATCCTTGACTCAAAGGAGATCGTGTAATGACATGAAACACCTGTTCGACACTCTTCACTCCACGTTCAACTCTGCAAACGATCGTGAAATCAAACTGGATCAATTCATCTCCCAAATCGATTCACTCCCTGAAAGAGAATTCGCTCAATTCTCAGTTCAAGAAATGCATGATGCCATAGACAAATGTGCAAAAAACTCGGCTCCCGGACCTGATCACGTCACATGGAAAGTCCTCAAACGAATTATCAAAAACTATCCTCGCTCGTCAAGTACTCGTGAAGGTAGCTAATGCATGCATCGATCATGGTTTCTGGCCTAGCCATTTCAAAGCCTCGACGTCAGTCATATTCCCAAACCGGGTAAAGCTTCGTATGATAGGGCCAAATCCTTCCACCCTATAGTGTTGCTCAACACCATGGCAAATTTTTGAAAAAATGATAGCCAACCGACTCAATTTGAATCACTGAACATGAAGTGATTCATCCTGCCAAACTGGGGTATTCGTCAATGGTCTACAGAAGATGCCGCTGCCTCTCTTGCTCATCACGTCCGAGTCGGATGGAGTCACAATAAGGAAACATCAGTATTGGCATTTGATATTGCCCAATTCTTTCCATCTCTCAATCATTCCGTTCTTCTTTCTATTTTTGAACGTTATGGATTTTCTAGTAAATTAGTTTCCTTTTTTTCAAACTATCTCGTCAACAGAAAAACGAAATACAGCATTAAAAACGAAGTTCAGACTCTTATAATTGCGATGTAGGGGTTGGCCAAGGTAGCGCCCTCTCTCCTATTCTCTCTAATTTGTATATAGCACCTGTCTTTCACCTTCTCGAGAAATGGGTTGACTCGCTGTAGACAGTTTTCCTCTCACTTCCTTTTTATCGTTTGTGGACGATGGAGTTCTCATAGCCACAGACACGAACTACAGTAAAGCACACGATAGTTTACGGGCCACTTATGCATACGTCACTAAACTTTTTACAGACATTGGGTTGGTGATGGAACATTCCAAAACCGAACTTTTTAATTTCGCAAAGAAACGAACGCGTCGAATCCCAACATCGACCTCGGCTTCATGCCCTTCACAGGCTCGACTCCATTGAAACCCAAATCCATATGGCGATACTTAGGCATCTTTATGATAGGTCCCTGACCTTCAAAGAACATGTCAAACAATATACGACCAAAGCCTTTTCTATCGTACGATGCATGGGCATTCTAGGTAACTCGGTCCGAGGACTTACTCCCAAACAGAAGAGAACGCTATACATGTCATGCGTCCTTCCTGTCGCCACATACGGTTTCCGATGCTGGTATCGCACTCACACAAGGGGCTTTCAGACTCTGATCGATATGTTCAAACACATGCACCGACAAGGAGCTGTCTGGATCACAGGAGCTTTCCGCACCTCCCCCACAGGTGGAGTCTTAGCTATGGCTGGACTTATGCCAATTCATTTCATCCTAAAGAAGTTACATGATCGATCCGTTAGCCGGATCTCTACACTTCACAAAAACCATCCGATCCTATCGCTTCTCAATCACAAATACGGTAAAGGATCGCGTCTCCACCCCAATGCCACCGAACATTACGGTGCCAAACAACGAGTTCAAGTTCTCTCCCCGGTCAACATCAAAGACCTCGACAAAATAAGAGAACAGTATCAACCCCTTCATCCGTCAGCAAAGCCTGGTCATAGGCTGGTTGACGTTCACCCGGATAGAATTTCATACATGCCCATTCCTCGTGGTAATCGCAACTCTGCGTTGTATCACGAAAACATCATCACAAACGCCAGGCAAAATGGACCTGACATCCTTCACATTTTCACAGGATGGCACGTCCCTGAACAAGAAGTTGGAACTAAACTAGGACAGTCGTTTACTCACTCTCATTCATCGTATACTATTTTTCATAACGGTAAATTTTGTACTAACAAGACTCTCCCCGCCGGCCGACGAGTTACAGCCACTACTGCTATTGGATGGTCCGCCCTCCTATCTGTTGTCAAAGCCTATAAATTAGCAAAAAGAACGACTCGATCTCTAAAGTCGTTCTTTATACTACGTCCCCTAACACACTTCAAAAACTGTGCAACGTGTCTAACACTCCATCGGCCAATCGCTGTCTATTGCGCTGGCTAACGCCTTCGAGGATCTATTTGATTCCTTCCCAGACCTCGAATTCAGCATAAACGGATACCAACCCAAGGCTGTCCGACCCTGCAATCCTTCACACGAAGAGGTTGACTCCTGCGTCCGATGTCACATCAAGGCCACTTTTGCTGATGCAAAAGCGGCACAATTCATTCTACAGAGATCATTTCCCATCTCCGCGGACTACAACCGAAGACGTCATAATATCACACACGATGTCGTTGACCTCTGGCAATCAGGATTCAATACTGAGCGAGACAAAATATGTTACAAAGGCCATTCATTCATTGAACTTTGGAACAAAGCACAAGGGACGATCGAAAACCGTTGCTTCCCACCCATATCCATTCCGGTCCATGGCTCCGATCTTACGGAGGAGTCACTGTCGCTAATGATTCTTGTCTGTGTGCAGCTTTGTGCGCACCGCCACCAAACAGCCGATTGGGGAGTACCGCTTGCGGTTCTTCCCTCGGGAACCCTCTCTGGGTTGCCATGGCCGTCTGAACGCGCCCGAGACAAGGGATCATGTATTAAACGAGTGTCCGTGGTATGTACGGCGCTTGAACCACTTTCAAGGGGGGATTGAGACTGTTCCGGTCTTATTCACTTCCTCTGCGACAATCCAAAGGCCTTCTCATTTTCACATATGAATAGGCCGCGACTTCGAGACCCTGATTGGGAAGCTTACAAATCTCATGTATACGATCAACGTCGTACTATGAATGAAATTTGCAAAAGAAAAGGTCTACCCATTGACAACAGACCAATCTTCTTCCATGAGCAGTAGTGATGTCATTATTTCTCAAATGCCCGGGTGAACTTTTACTTATATATTAGTTTCCCCATTTTTAATTTTTCTTTTTCCTTTTTCCGTATCTTTTCATTTATTATTCTCATTTCCCACTTCGCATATACTACTTTTAGCCCCCCGTTACATTACTAGATTACTTAATAGCGGAATGTGATCGAGCACCGTGAATATAAGCAATTGATTTAAAAAAAAAAAAAAAAAAAAAAAGATCCTGGATCTCGCTTAGATATCAGTGCCGGTATCGTCGTTACCGCCATCCAACTGTTCTTTAACGAAAATGGAGATTGGTCGGCGGTTGGTAACGGTAGCAGTGGCAGTAAGAAATCTCAAAGTAGGTTTTTATTGTTTCTCTTTTGGAGTCTACCTATACTAATCACATTTTACAATTCGAAAAACTTTTTGTTTGCTGCCGTCGTCGTTGTCATCGGGATTTTTACAGTTGATAAGAAAAGTATTCGTAAACGGTTGGAATGGGTAATTGAGAGTGAACCGAGGGTGAATCCGTCTCGTGCGACTTTGAAACGGGTGAATGAGTATTTGCTTACGCCTATGATTTATCTCGTTGCTGCGAAACCATCGTAAACTGCGTGAGATGGTTTTTTTTTCGTATATATAGACGATCTCGTATTTCATTTATCAAGTACGGGGCGTTTTTGGGCTCATGTCTCCAAAAAAAAGTCGATAGTGAGGTTCATTTTTTCCCTTCATATGCACGCTTAAAGGGATGCGCTGTAGGGGCGTACGGTAGTATGTAAGGCATATTGATCAGAACCTGCTGTTACCTTGCCGAGATATAAAAAGAAATCGATGGTGCCTTGAAGTCAAAGAGAGGGTTACCGACAATCAAGGGAAGCCTTAGTTATTCTGGGACCACATCCCATATACGCAAAAGCCTTTTCGTAAACCATCCGCCCACGGATGCCAAATACGCAGAACATTGAAGTTTTCTTCACACTGCGTGCGGTATGCCAGCAACAAAGAAAAAAAAATGAAAATGTGCAACTCAAACGGAAAATCTATTACTACTTCTTTCTTTAAACAAAGTGCCATCCCATAAACCACTAAATATATTACTGGTATTCTGTCGATGCCGCATAAGAAAGTTTTGAGTTCTTCCGTTATCGTTGTTATGGTTAGAATCGTGGTAGGTATCTGAGGAATCTATTGCTCGATCGTCGAGAGGAAGATTCAATAACGAATCTGATTCCGTTTTGAGAAGGTTTCTATTGAAAGGCGCTTTGAAGATTTTATGTTGAATGAATGCCAGTACGGGTCTATTTTGTTAGATGATTGATCCAATCGGTAAGAACCACACGATTAATTATAAAGCGAAAAAAAAACGATCGGCACGTACATAAGGCCGAGAGAAATCCCTAGAGTCACTTGCGTTTGGAGTGGCGGGTTGTATGATTTTGTGATAACATCCTATAAACCATAACGAACGTTGTTCGTGTGTTCAACTTTTGGTGAGAGAGGTGAAAAGAGGAGAGAGAGAGAGACTCAACGACTATATGCGATGAATTTCTGTCAAAAAGAAAAATTAAACCTCTGCTCATTCCGGATTGTTTATTCACGATAAGGTCGATTCCCAGCGCGACGAGAAAAGTGCCAGTAGCAGCACAAGCAAAAAGCTACCATAGAAAAACCCAATTTCATGAGTTGTTTAAATTACCATCGAAAAAAAAAATCATACCATGCCACTCCTTTGAAACTTGGCCAAAGCAATCCAAAGACCACCCAACACCCCAAGCACCGCAATTATCGCCCAACCCAAAATATAACCCGGCCCATTCCCATTCTCACCCACACCAAAAATCAAACCCTCCCTAAGCAAAGTTATCCGAACACCAAAACTAATCCCACCCATCATGCCAAGACAGACCATACCGGCAATTCTACCGATCTCGAAGCAACCCAAGATGGTGCCTGCGATGAAGAATCCGAGGACGACGAGAATGAGGAAGACGTCAGGTATGCCGGAGACGCCTGTTGTATTGATGAAGGATGCCCATGCTTGACAAATCGATTGAATTTGAGCCAAAGGAGTTGTGTGTTGAGGAGATTGAGACTTACATGCTACGGCGGCAGCAAGGCCGATACCGAACCCGGTGGTTAACCGCCAGCCCCTGATACCGAACAACGCGAGAGGAATGCCCACGACTAACGAGAACACCATCCATATGATTGCGGGTAGGTCGAATCCATTTCCGCTACCATCTGTAGCAAGACCTTGTGGTATAGCCTGTCGCGTGGATGGATCAACGGCTGTCAAGTTCCCGGTGAGTGTATTGTTACTGAGGACAAAATCGCGAGTTTCCAAATGGAGAGAGTTTGAGGAGAGAGAGTGATGATGACGGTGAGGGAAGAGAGCAGAGGAGGGAGTGATTAGAACGAAAGAAACCATGAAGAGATGGAATGACAATAGGAAGAAAAAATGAGGACTACCCCGCATCGATTAAAAAAAAAGCGAAAGGCTGAATTTGCAAAAAACGCGAGATCTCCTTAGGATGGAAAGAACGAACTGAAACAAACGAGGGGCGAGGTGAAAATGAGGGATATTGACACGATCGGTCTGTTAGCGGTGCTGGGTGTGCATGAAGGAGAACGGGGAAACGGTAAAGATGCTTGTTATGATATTTATGATATTTATGGTTGATGCTTTTTGTTGTGTTGACAACACCGTTGATGGTAGACAAAACTGAGACAGGGCAGGAACGAATATACACGTGACTTTAATAAAGGGTTCCTTGTTCCTGAGCTCGAGTACGCTGCGGTGTTGCAATGCGCAGATAGGAGGAATTTAGACCTGACGGGGGCTGATGGATATGACGGACATTTTGTGCATTTGATGAGCAAAGTAACCCTGAATATCAAAATACACCAGTGGCAGGATGACAACCTGTTGATCAACGTCAGTCGACATTCCAAAACACAAGTTTGAGATAGGGAAAAAAAAGGGGCTCAGCGCTGCCAAAAAAAAGGCAGACATAAAACAAGGTGATCTCATTTCTCATACGACGAAAATCATAGCTCCATACCCACGCAAACAGCCCAAATCCAACAAAACGAACAGCGAACCAGAAGTGTATGCACGAAACCACGCTCATGGACAATGACTCTTTAGTCCAAAAGCTTATAGTCGAGCACTTCATTGTGAACCGTTCATAACATAAATAGATAACCACGTCCAGAGACCACCCAGGGGACAGAGAAAATGAGAAAGTGTGCTCTGCCTGGGCTCGGCTTACGAACAGCCTCGGTTGTAGTAGACCCGAGTTTGAAGAATGTCGGACTCTGCCTTTGCTGCAAGGTCAGAGATCTTAAGACCATTGCAGCCTAATATTGTAAAGAGTCGCTGGGATGTGAGTCCAGCCTTACAATGGACCACGTTCAAGCTCGAGATGGACCATTGGGGATATAATAGACTTTTCATCGGTTCGCAGGAAATTGGAAAGGGGCTGAGCATGGGCAGGTTCTAAGTGCGTCGATGAAGGGTCGAACCTTTTACTCGAACATCTTTGCGAATTACGAGACAAAAAGAGACGTAGCACTCACCTACTACTACATTTGTGGTTGTGGAGTTGGAGAAGGGAGAGAGGGTGGGTCAGGTGACCTGTGTGGTGGAAAGGAACGTGGGAATGCTTATATAATGGTGCATCCCCCCTTTTGCGAACACGTCGACGGCGGAAAACAAAACAGGCGACTCGCCATGAATCTCTTTCGTCTTCTCGGTGAGTATTTGTCGCAAACTCGGAATATATTCTGACTGATTACTCTTATATGCAGGCGACCTGTCCCACCTCGCCTCTTTCTTTATTCTCTTGCACAAAATTCAAACCACCCGCTCGTGTCGAGGTCATTCGCTGTCACCTTTTTTTTCTAAACTTGAACCACTCACCATAAAATATATCTCTTTGCAGGTATCTCATTCAGGACACAAGCTTTATACGTCGTCGTCTTTGTCACCCGCTACCTGGACCTCTTCTACCGCTATGTCTCCCTCTATAATTCCGTCATGAAGCTCTTCTTCATCGCAAGCACATGCTACACCCTCTACATTATGAAGTACAAATACCGGTCAGCCCCCCTCCACTCTCCTCTTAAATACCCACTCACTTTTGCATCCTCCGCAGCCCCACCCATGACCCCTCTATCGATACCTTCCGCGTCGAATTCCTCCTCGCCCCCTGCTTCATCCTTGCTCTCATCTTCAACTACAGCTTCAGCTTCACCGAAATCCTGTGGTCCTTCTCCATCTTTCTCGAATCTGTCGCTATCCTCCCTCAGCTCTTCATGCTTCAACGGACAGGAGAGGCGGAGACGATCACGACGCATTATCTTGCTGCATTAGGCATTTACAGAACTTTATACATTCCTAACTGGATCTACCGGTGCGTGTTTCAATTTGTACATACGCGAGGCGCGGTACTGAGTATACATGTAGCTATTTCACCGAGGGCACTATTGATCCAATCGCTGTAACTGCTGGACTGGTTCAGACAGGACTGTATGCCGATTTCTTCTATGTATACTTCACCAAGTACGTTCATTTCCCTTTCCCAAGTCCCGGCGCTAAATATATTGAATCATCTTTAGGGTATTGCAGGGACAAAAGTTTGAACTACCCGCATGAGTGCGAAATTATTCTTTTTTTTTTTGTATTCTGTATATTTCCTTGCACTAGATGATGGGAATATAATTTTTTAGCTGTGAGGCTGCTCAACACTTTAACAAAGCGAGAACGTGCCAGGGAGGCATGTTGCTACAATGTTCGAACGTTCAGTTTGTACATACCCCCATCAAGCATCTATTTGATCCATAAGGATAACATATTCATATACTGGAGATGGTGCTCTTTTTCGCTCTGCATCGTGTCAGTTCAATAAGCGTTCGCTAGCATTCAAAAAAACACAATTACCCATTTTCCGCTGCTTCTCCCTCCACGCCCATCTCCTACACCTCCTCCGATCCTCCAACCAACCCTCAAACTCCCTCGCCCTCTCTTCATCCTCCACCTTACATTTTTCTATAAACTCCTTGGCCCAAAACTCGAATTGGTGGTGGTTTCCGAGGATGGCGTAGGAGAGGACGAGTTCTTCAATGAAGATGTGTTGGAGGAAATGAAGGTTTTCGAGGGAGATGAGGGAGAGGGCGTGAAGGTGGGAGGAGGTGACGGTTGAGTCTGGGCGGCAAAGGTCAGTGGACCATTTGAGATAGGAAGGATGGGTGGAGAGCCAGGTTTGGAGTTGGTAACGCGTATTGTCGCTTTCTTTGATCAATGCTTTGATATGATTTTCATCTTCGTCAGATGAAGGTGAACAATGGGGACAGGTACATAGAAATCGGTGGTTTCGTTCTAGTTCGGCTCGACGAGTGTCACGCGGTTGAGTGACGTCTGTATAGAATTTGGTTATCTCTTCGCCGGGTTCGATGGGACGCAAGGCGTAGAGTTTGGATGAGAGATTAGAAAGATCCCATTTGTGAGCGGCATTGGGTCCACAACTGTGATTACATCGATTTATCTTCAAAAAGACACCACCAAAGTGCTGCTGGTGTTGATATGAAGGTCTTTCTCCAGTAGGGTGATTCTTGGTTGTCAATTTTGTCAAGTCGAGGAGGAGAGCATTCGTTCGAACGATACCTTCAACCAAACTCGGACATTCCTCTCTAGATCTACAATTCGCCATACTCTCCATCTCCATCCTCTCCTTCTCCGGAAGACTCGACCCTAAATCATCCCAAGCAGATGTATCGTGAGGTAAAGGGCGTTCTGGAACGATAAGCACAGGATGTTCATTTAATATCAGTTCGCCGGCTTTTATAGAGCGGGTGGCGAACATTCCGAAACCTTTGGTGGGGGTGGTGAGGATGGTGTAGGAGGGATGTGAGGGGTAGGGTGTGGATTGTGGTGGGAGTGTGGTGGGATTTGAGAGAGAGGAGGATAAGGAGGGGGGAAGGAGGGTTGCGATGGGTGTGGGTAGCTCGTTGGGGATGGGTGAAGGGAGAAGAATGGTGTGAATCGTGTAGGGCGGTAGGTCTGAAGAAATCGAAGGATACGGCACTTTGCTCATCGTAGAGCTGTTAGTTGAAGGAACGAGAGTGATGCCTGATCACAGTGCGAGTCACCACTTTTTCCGCACCCGGGTTTTGGCCTGGGAAATTTCTTTTTGATTTTTTTGACTTTGTATTTTTCTTGTAATACGACCCTTTCAAATTTTTTTGTAATAAAAGGGTCATCACATCAGATACCAATTCCATTCAACAATGATTATCGCGATAGCTAGATAAACAATGATAAAGATAATCATCTAATATTACATACATGTGTGAATGCCTTGCTCAGATCAATCCCACCCCTGCGAGCACGGCAAAAGTCGGCAGGTGCATATTTCTTTGTCCCCCGAAAATTGATGTTCCCGCAATCCTGATATGGGTTCACAACCTCTATATTTAAATAATACACATGTACTATGCAAACATTATGCAAATACTACCATAAATGTAATTTATATAATACATGCATATTATGTAAAACATATGTAAATTCAAAATTCAATAAAGCTCATTTCAAGGCTTTTATTTGCATAAAGTTTAAATATATTTTACATGTTACATATGTACTATGTAAATTATAATTATGGTAACATTTACATAATGTTTACATAGTACATGTGTATTAGTCAAATATAAGAGTTGTGGTTGCTGCAGTCCAAAACACAGTACGTGACTCACAAGCTTTACAGTCAGGCTTCCCACATTTTCAACATATCCTTTTCTTCCATCTTTTCCTCAGCACTTGTCTTGCACTTTTATAATTCAAATTTATTTTCATTATCATGCCCAGTTCATAATTTCTTACTCCTATAGACAACTTACTAATACAACCTCTATATTTGTTACGACCTTAATCTTATAAAGACTCAGGTTGCAGACAAGTGACAAAGACTTGAGGGCGATAAGAGAGAAGAGTAAGGGAAGGATACGATTGGTAAAGCGTAAGGAATACAGCAGTACCTACAGGATTTATATACGTAGAGACAACTACCCAAGGTAACTAAGTATAGAACAGGACTGAGTCATAATACGGGTAGTGGAGTAAGTGGAGCAAGAACGTATGGACGTGGAGTAAAGCATATGGGAGTGGAGTAACAGTGAGACAAAAGATATTAGAAAGGAAAGATGAAAGAAAAGTATAACGGACAGGCCTGAGAATGTGGAGTGACCGTGAGATGAAAGATACTAGAAAGGAAAGATGAAAGAAAAGTATAATGGGCAGGCATGAGAATGCGGAAAAACAAAAGAGCCAGAGCAGGTGACCATAACCGGTGAAACCATAACAATATTTGAATAGCACACATGTATTATGCAAACATTATGCAAACATTACCGTAAATATAATTTACATAATACATGTGTAATATGTAAATCATATGTAAATTTAAAATTCAATAAAGTCCATTTTAAAGGCTTTTATTTGCATAAAGTTTAGATACATTTTACATATTACACATATACTATGTAAATTATATTTACAGTAATATTTGCATAATGTTTACATAAAACATGTGTATTATTCAAATATAGGGGTTGTGTAAGATCGGTTATGGAGGCAACACATCAATTAGGGCAGGGTATTTATTTCAATTTTCATTTACCATGCTGCATATATAGAGTTCTATGTGTAGTTGGGAAATTCCACTCATTCCATTGAGGTTATAACATAAATGAGCTGCCGAGCACTTGTGATCAATTGAGGAACACTAATTTTGGATCCTATCTGGTGAGCACTCAATGTTAGTAGATGATAGGCATTACCTCCTGTTTACTCAAGCTCAAGGCTCAAAGGGTTGAGTGGTGGATGTTCTAGAAAATATTTTTGATCCGATGCTGTGTTCAAACATCATTTCTCACCTACACAGCAATTAGTGGAAACAATTTTTTCCCAACGTTTTCGTCCGAGGGACTATGCTATTGTTGAGCAGAATCCACACTCAATACAAGAAGCACGAGATAGTAGATCTTTGTCCTTGCCCAGCCTTAGGCCTTAACATCCATCTTATTGCAGATTCGGAAGGGATGATTGACACATACACATTCGAATGTTGGCTTCCAATGAGTTGTATTGCAGTAATCAATCAAATGAAGATCATATTATTTCGCTCCTCTGATTACGGATACCGACAACCGTGGATAAAGCCTGGATGTTATCGATTTGCAGGAGGTCCCTCACGGTATTGGAAATGACCTAGGATTATAAGAAGAAAAAAACTAGCTCATGAATGGATCAAAGGACATACCATCCGACCAATGATAGGCAGCCACTGGCAGATCGAGGTCGGCTTCTGCGAGGGAAGCACATATTCCGTCAAACCGAGAAAGAGCGGCAGAGGCGGTCACAGTGCTGTCGTTTTTCATCATAGAGTCTAATAGATCCACAATCGGAGGAATCACGTTCTCGTTCTCGATACACTACCCTTCATGTCATTGCGAGGTTCCAAAAAGAAGATTAGCATACACACCCGAAGGTTGGATAGCAAGGACCAGGCAAGTAAGTGAATATCACGTTTCTTAGATTTCTCGAACTCCGGTGAATATGGACCTGACCCACGGTGAATCTTGGCAGTCTCGAAATCAATCAGGACATATTTGCGTTCGGGCCCATGATAACCTGTATAATAATCATGATTGTCACGGGGTTTAGCAAGATCACATCCATGCACATATTCTGGGCGAGCAAATCTCCATGGGCTATGTTGTTCTCGTGGAGGAAAGCCACGGTCTGAATGACGTCCAGCGTTTGGGTAAGTGGTAATTTGCTTGACAGGTCACAGCATGTCCTTACCTCAAAGATGGCCCGCGCATATCTAATTATTTCCCCGACAGTAACGAAATCACATTCAATCGCAACGCACCATCTTCAACAAATTTGATGGCACAGCATGAGCTGAAGGGACAGAAAACATTCACCTTGGCATGACAACGAAAGTTTGCTGGTCAAACTCGATGAACTCGATGACAGGTATGGTGCGGTTCCGTGGGTCATTGCACAACGGTTCAGAGTGAAGAAGCCGCAGAGCCTTCAATTCGTTCTTTGGGACTGCTCCGGAAATTGCTCTGAGAAATAAAATAATAAACATGTAAAAGTGGGAACAAAAATTTCTGTACTTGATCACCACATCCCTTCCATCTTTATCGCGAGCGGGCCATACACGGGGTGACTGAGTGGAATCTTCAGTGTCGTAGTTTACCAATCTTTGTGCCACCTACATCGGGGAAGAAGCCTAGTTCCTCTTCATTTTTGCAATGGTACCGCGCATACGGGTATGATAGGTGGCGTGGATCGATCATTTTGCTCGCCGGGTATTGTAAAGCAAACACGTCGGTTAAATTCTTTTGAACGTAGAGTGTGTAACCTCGCTGGCCAAAATATGGCTCGAGAAACTTCCAAATACGCAAAATACGAGCTCGTTCCTTGTTCCAATTTTCCCATTCACTGGGGTCACCTTGATCCCAAACTGCATAGTCGGAAGTAATGGGGTGGTTCCAGAGCCAGGAGCGGGCGGTCCAGTAGAGCGAGCTGGTGAAAGAGTGCGTATGAACCCAGTGCACGGGCCTGTATAGTGACATGGTGAACGGGATAACAACAGGCAATGGTAGGCATGGCGACAGTCCATGTATTGTGTGGCGCATGTTAAGTAGGACACCAAGGCCCCAGGCTCGGCTATCACCGCAGTTGAACGACCATCTCAAAATAACGGAACTTTCATAACATTCAGCACATTAAGGTATCCTCGACGCCAATGCTAAACAGTTGACTGAAGTAATAAAGTTCCTTTGCTTTCTCGCACAAACCTTTCCCTATCCCTAGATTCTCTCAAGATGTTTCTCTGCCATACCTGGGTGTTCCATGCCGTTGTCAAAGGTGACGCAGTAAGTGTGCCTCTGTGCATGGCATGTCAGTGAGCGACTTAGCGAATAGCGAAGAGAAGGGACGCGTACCATAAACGTCCCATCTGTTCTATTGGAAATTCAGCTTTGCATAATTACGATTTGTGCGAGACTGACTTGGGGCTCGTTGTTGGGCATAGTTGATTGAAGGAGGCTTGACAGCAACGTAGTGAATGAAAGTTTAGGTGGTTTGATGTCTGATGCTCAGCGATGACACGCTTAAATACTGTAGGATGAAGCGCATGTCTGCTTTGACTGCCAACTGGGTCCGAGTCAGTCATACAGCATTTTTTGATTTTGTCTGAATCCAGCCGTGAGCGACTCATCAAGCAGCTTCGCTAGGCTAGCCGATGGATTTCCCAGAATGGTGAGAGCCATACTTTTCACAGTATGGAGTGGGTAGTTTGATGAGACCACATTATTCAACAGCATTTTTCCGGAGAAAAAAGGGCTATAATCCCTGTTTACTCTTAAGAAAAGCCAGTTGCTCATGAAATTGCTAGGATCGGCTCTCACACCAATTTTGATACCTTGCCATTCTCGTATCAATTTGCAAGGGGAACTAAAAGGTATTCTCTCGCTCCTCCCTCCAAGAGTTTTGTTGATGAAGAAAGGGGAGACGGGATTACAGTGTTGTGCGAGTTAGTGACTAGTCGCCTCCATCAGATGCCAGACTCCGGCGCAGTGTATATCTAAATATGTACATGCCGGTTACATAAAGTCAAGGAGGGATTTCTACTGAACAGCATCGCGGGCGGGTATGACCAGTCGTCGACGAAAGAAGTCTTAATTATTTAGATTTTTTTCGAGCTTCAGATTTTACAGCAATGGATTTCCTTATGATTGGATGTACATAATTAAAGTTTATGTCTGGAATGAATGATTAACGACATGTACCCGGTGGTGTATATCTTTTAGTGAATAGATTTTATTTTTCTGGAGTCTCCATGGGAATCGTCAGGTCAATAGTCAAACGTTCAAGAACCTCGGTTCAAAGTGGGATTCTATTGATATGTACAAGGGTTTCAACCCGTATCGTTGTCAGATCGCTTCTTAAAATTATTCTCATACATGATCGGCGACCCCTATTAATATGAATACGTACTTCTTAGCTTCCAAGTCCTGGTTGCGCAATGTTTCATCCTTGTTCTCATCTCCAGATCCACGTTCAGGTCCGAGATTTTTCATTCTATATCATCCCCGAACCTTGCTCAGCTCGTCATACTTCAACGGGAAGAAAGCGGCAGAGAGATGTCTTTACCAAGTTGTTTATCCCTGTAACAGAGTATCGCGGGACACTGTTTAAACCGCTCTGATGAGTGTCGTACTATTCGGCGCTTAACTCGGGACTTTCCTAGAAGGGAAATGTTTATTGTTACGGTGGGAACCCTGCATACAAAGTTGCCCGCTCAACGACACATTTATTATGCGGACCCCTGGCGACATTGTACTATTGTCCTGTCATTGGTTGCCCATCGTCTTTCGCCCGCAAGCTTATATTCGCGACATAAAATGCCAAAGAACATTACTTCCTCCCCATCTCGCTACTTTGTCTACTTCCCTCATCTCCTTCACACTAGCATATAACTAAACACGTCCTCAAATGGTCTTCAATTTATTCAGCAAATCAGCTCCTATAGATGCGAAATTCGGGTTTGCGCACAAAATTAACACCGACGTGTATTCGGACGCGCAAGACTTGATCATGCGTCATATCAAGATGATATACGCAGAACTCAACGAGGACCTGAAAAAAGGTTCCCGCGGGACCGAGTCTCAGCCACTTTCTATGCCGTTCCCTTGTCTATCTGAACCCGACCCTCTGCATTACGAGCCTCGTCAGCAATCTTCAATTTATACCCATCAAGGCCCGCACGCCCAACCTCAACCTCAACCACAACCACAGCATTCAGATATCCATCCACCAACAGGACATTGGGATCCCGCTTTTCCTGACGCGTGGGTGCCTGAAATACGTGTAAAATCTCAAAGTGGTTACCTGGACGACTGTGATGGACAAGATTTTGTCAAAGATGGAGGGCACCCTCGGGGACATATAGGTCTTGCGTTGCAAGGACTGGACATTCTGGGCACAACAACATTATCGCCCTCTGAGGGTCTTCCTGACGTAGCACAGGAAGCAACACCAAGAGTAGAACGAGAACGTGCGCAAAGTGCCGCTCAAAGAGATGCTACGAGAAAGACTCCCGAACCTAGGCCTTATAAAGCTCTCCCACTCGTGCCGTCGGGGACTCGGGCTAATGCAAATTCTCGCTTGGTCGACGAATTTACCGCGGAACAGCCTAGTGGTTCTCGTCCGCAACAGGAAAGTTCTCAATCAGGAAACCAGGCAGACGAAAATACAAGACAAATTTCTGAGCCTTCCCCTCATGATGGAATGCACGATTTCACATCGCCCGATAATCTGAATCAGGCAATCTCAGTCAACAACTTGACACTAAAAGAAGTAACGATTAGAATTCTGCATTGGATAGAAGCATGCCAGAAACGATTGAAAGTGCGTATGATGCCCGCTGATTGAAAAACGCTGAAGATTGATTATGGTGTTCTAGGGTTTTCCTGGAGAAACAATTGCAAATTTCCGACGTGCCTTAGATGCCATTCCGCCTGAAATAAAGTTGGAGGAACGTTACCTACCCCAACTCATAAAACTCGCTAGGCAAGTTGTTTGTATTGACTTCGTAGATCAATTATCTTACGCCTAACTTCAACATAGACGGCTCGAACGGTTTTACTGGCGGATTATGAGACATGAGGACTTTGAGTATATCCGAAGTGCTTGTGATGGTGCACAGCAGAGGGTTGAGGCATGGTCAAAAAATCTTAGATCTCCTCCGAGGTACGTCCCAATCATTGAATTTTATGGTATCATGGCTAATGGGAAAAAAAAAATTCAAGCGAAAGACATGTTGAAGATGGAGCCGGGGATCCGGTTATTCGAGAAATTCGTGAGTCGTGAAATGACATGGCGAATGAGCGGGTTCAGAGAGGCCGCGATACTCGTCTGGCAAATACCAGGCTAGAGATTACACAAGCCACAAGCTTCAGTCGACGACGCGTATGATTGGATGTACCTTACGAGCTTTTTCAATGAATTAACGAGTAAATCCTATAAGTGAATTCTGATAGTGCTTTAAGTTTCAAGTTTCAAAGCGGGAATATTCTATTCTACTCATTCGGCGTAGTAACGAAGTATGATCATGTTTCGGCGCCAAGGAACATTCAATGTAATCAGCAGGCCTGTATGAGTACACCCCCAGTAACCCATTCGCAATCGATTGCTTAATTTTGTGCAGCGATTGTTTGTGAAGAAGAATATGATGCCATCAAATAATCAAATCAAAATTATTTTGTTGGTCACCATGGTTGTAGGCTTGTGGCAAACGCCACAACAGCAAAACATGACACGTTATTGTATGCGCGTCGCGAATCACATATACAACGCCCGGATGTGAATCACATTCGCCTTTCCGAGTTGTCGCATCAAGGCCTTCTTGTTGTTATAACAATTCTCAAACACGAACCCCTCATTGTCCTTCCAACGTTGCTGTCAGTTCAAGCAAATTTCGCCGCCGGCAACCTTGTATTGTCCTATCAACTGTCCCGTCCAATCATGCTTGAAATCATGCAGAAGTCGCGGTTTCCCTTCACTGCCTGCTTCCCTCGCTATCTCTTCCGTAAATCAATGTTTACTGTCGTCGGGCGTCGCACGACCTGGTCCTTCGTCATTTGAAGCAGTTGTATGGCGACCTAAATGGAAACGCCTTCAAACGAGTTCTTCCGCTTGGAAATGAATCATATCCTGCCCCTCCTAAAGATCAGATACATTCCAATCAACGAGATGAACCGTCTCGCCGTTCATCGTTATTGTCGGATCCCCGTCCTCTGGACTACGCTTCAAGAAGTACTCAACAAAGGTTACATCCTTCGATGGCTTCAGGAATCAGAACAATGCCGTCTCAGCAATCAAATACTCCTGATGTAAAAATGGCACGGCCATCATCCCTCGACGGCGATCGTCTGGATATGCTACAAGAAAGACAGGGACGTGCTCGTAATTACGCTCTAGAGAAAGCCGAGAAGAAAAATTAGGACCTCGCACAACCAAATCTCTTCCAGCATTGCCTACGAGAGCTTAACTTAATATAACGCTCCAAGAGCTGGAAAACATATCTACTTCAAAACTTCCCTCAGTCAAACGTCCGTCAAGTCAGCTACGCAATCAACAAGCCGGTCCTTTTCGACCCCTTAAGAATGTTCCTAAAACACATAAGCGGAACAGCATGAGCACATCTATTCACGCTGAAGGGAGTCACTCCGAGTTCGAACAGGACCTGGGTTCATGAAATAGCATGATCATCGTTCAAATCGAATTCTGTTGGTCATTATTGTCGAAGGTACGCGGGAACCTGGTGGTCGAATATAATTGGGGGTTGATTTTGACTTTCAGCGGTTATCAACTGATCATGAACCAACTATCTTACATAGTCTTAAAAATTTGTCAGATCTACTTTGTCGAAAAAGCCCCGAGGAACTTGAGGAAATCGGGGTCTGGAAGCTCGAAAAACTCTATGGGTAAGCCCCGTTTGCATGAATCGAGTTCGTCCTTCTAAAATCCCACTTGAAAACATAGACGAAGTTCACAATTGTGTGATCGGACTAGGAAACAAAAGAATCTAGAATGCGTCAGAAAGCTATGTGAAGAGGTAAACCCGATAGCTGAGGGCTGGATCGAAAATTTAGCGATCACTCCGGTACTTCATCTGTTAGCGAAACCGGATAGCGAGTGAGCTAAAGGAACCGCTTCAAGTAAAGAACCTCCGATATTACAGACTTTTCTGAGGGCGTAGCCGGACTACAAGCCCGTCGGGTAGATATGACCGCTCGTCAATTCGGCAAACAGAGGAAGAGCGATGTAGAAAACTCGCTCCAACTGGTTCTCCAGGCTTCAGGTGCTGGTAATGAAATTCCTCCTTATGTCTCTCCAGAGTTTATGTACTGTAGTGAAAACACATTTCCTTGAACGGTGACTCGGGATGGATGGATACCTTATTGGCTCAATATTTACTAAGTTAACGATTCTTATTGACTGGATGTTTGTACGTGAACGATCAATGAAATGCGAAGGGGAATTTGGTATGGATCTCTCGATGCCAAAATATGTACTGTGGCGCGCGAGGCTTCAATCAGAAATATCAAAATCGAGGTTCAAATAACATGGTAGAGCTAATACAGTCGAGTCACTGTCAACAAAGGCCATTCATTCCGTATACGTGCGCGACTACTACTTGAGTTTGCAAGCGCTCCAGATACAGCCTAATATTGGGGAGTGCAGCAAGTCCAGCACGCGCCGTCATATTTGGCATAAGATGGAGCCTCGCAATCTGGTTTATCGGGATAACAAATGCGCAAGCAGATATCTCCATTATCTCCTAGGCCGGGCAACGGGTTGGCGGCAGCGATGAACGCCAAACCAAAAAGAAGGGCAAGTGCCTTGAAGTTCATTATGCAAGGTTTCTGTCAGCGACTCTAACTTCAGCCCACCAATGAGATAAACGAAAGACACTCTGAGCCTTACGAGAATGTTTCGTAGTTTGGTACCTTTTATAGGGGTTATGAGAACACTGTGGATAGCTTTGTACCAGAACTTACCAAGTGCTAGAGTTCAAGTCTGATAGACTGAAGCCTGTAGCTTTAGAGAAGCTGACTTCGCCCTTATATATGTGTTGAAACCGATTCTTGTCAAAGAAGGAGTCTTTCATTAGCATTCTTCAGCTATTCTTGACGTACTCGAAAATAAACCAGTGTTCTGGAACGTTAGCCAAGCGGAGGCGCCACGGCCGTGATATTAATGAAGCCGTCATCGTTGCCGTCAGTTTTCGCCCAGGTGTTACTCTTTTATCGGATGCCCGTGCTTGGCAGTTTCAAGGTGCGGTATGTTCGGATTTCATAGTATCTGCTGGTAATAGGACATAATGAGCCTTTGAAGTTGGGTGTTCCTCAGACTTCCTTCCCAGCCAAGTTGAACGTTATAATTCCAGAGTTAGTCCGATACACATATTTTCATGCATTAACATCAAAATTGCTTTGAGCTCAAACCAATGTCATGAGGAGATAAGCGTGCCATGAATGAGTGATAAGAGTCTGGCATTAAGGATCTCTTCGAAGCAGTAATGGCCGAAATGAACAGACTCACAGGAGCGGTGACGCTAACTCGATAAATAAACCTCAAACGCAAATGAGCTGTCTAAGTGGAGTGTTCCTATAAGAGACGATACTGGTATGGCGTGGATAGCACCGTGCCGAATATCGCGCCTTCAACACACAAGAAAAGCCAAGTACTTTAGCATCATGTTCCGCGGGTGTAGCACGTCGATATTGAAGGTTAAAACGGCAGAAAGAAAAAGCCATCCGATCACCGCAACAGCGCTCGTCAAGCCTTACATGGTTGATTCGGTCACCCATGAAGTCTCCAGATCTTTCGCGTCAATTGTCCGTTGATAAGACTGTCTTCCTCATGGACGCAAATCGGTATTTGGTATTCGGGATTGGAGTTATAATGATGGCCAGGACAAACGGCTGCCAATCAAGTTCGAGTCTCCCCTTTCACACCTACGCAGCCTCAGTTTCAAACCTATCAGCAAACTTAAGATAAGTCTCGTTCCCGAGGACTCCAAATACGACCCTCTCAAACGACTTTCCAAACCTCGCCTCCTCTCCAGTCAACAATTCTGCCCACAAATCCACTATCATTTCAACACTATTCTTGAACGCCCCCGTCCCAAAACTCCCCAAGACTATATTCCGTACCCCGTGGAATTCAAAGAGATACAGAATTCGGGCCATGCGTTCCTTCATGACTGCGCGGATTTTGCTTTGCGTGGCTGACTCCGAAATGACATCTTTTCCTTGATCCAAGGCCTTTCGACGCTTTTGCCATATGACACCGGCGTTTACAGCAGGCGAGGTCAGGATGTCGATTTCATACGGATCTATCCAATCTCCTGCATCTGTTCTGAAAACAAGGACCGAGGGACTGTAGATCATGGCATGTGAATAAAATCCGTCATTCTTTCCGGTCGTGATTTCGTGATGGTACGTGTAGAATTGCCGGCCAACGGGACAAGTAAGGCTATGGTAAAGAGTCGACGAACGTGCAATTGACTCTTCCTGCAGTCGTGTACATTAGAGACGGGAGGAGGAATGACGATGCTTGAACCAACCTGGGCTCGGGCACCGTTCAGAAATCCACCACCAGGGTTCCTTGCGGATGCAAAATTAAGCACTCCGATTGCATGAGCATGGGTACCCTGTCCGCCCGTCGAAGCATTACCACCGCCAACCGATGGGGAATCAGGCTTAGAGCCAAACTTTTGCATAAGTTCGCGTGCGGTGTCCAAAGTTGACTGCTCAGTAATCCAGATTTTCGTCGGCATCAAACCCAAAGATGATTTCAATGTTGATGGCGAAGTGGACCAGGAAATGAGCTCGGATTCGGGACCATAGTAGAGGGTAGATCTTTGGAGCTGGTCTACGTTTGACTTGAGGTCAAACGTCTCCGTTGAGTCATTTAGCTCATATTTTCCCGGAGCATAGGATCCATTCTCGATCGCTTTCATGCTTTCGTCTGCGATACGTTTGCATACTTCTCTAGGAGGGAGTCCAAGGGGGTGTGGCTTGGGCTATAGTGGGAATCTGTCAGCGGCAAAAAAAATGAGGCGAGCTACGTGAACGTACAATTTTGGCCTTTGCAGGTTTTCGAAGCATGGTTGGTTGCAGAAGGACAGCGTTGAAGCGTTGGAGTTTGAGGACTGGTCGGAATAGTCGAGTGTGAATATTTGTTTGATTTTTACAGAGCATGACTTGAAAGTTGATACTTACCACTCGATGGTGACTGGACACGCACCGCATTTCGACTCCGACATACTCAGTGTCAATAAAGGTGATTCCCCACTTGTGCCTCTCGGGTCCGAAGAAAAACATTGAACAGCGGAAAAAGCCCGTCAACCAAATTTGATCCGATGATTTCTTTCATACTCCGCAATGGCGTTGGGTGCGTGAAGGAAGGAAACAACGCCTACGCTTGGAAAAACTGCATAATATCGTTGATTCGGGTATACAACCAGGGGTTACAGACTATAAATCATATCATCATATCCACTAATATGTACCGCCCTGGCACGTCCATTTCCGACTCCGCAGCTTATGGTAAAAGTAAACTGAGTACCTGCGCAGAGATTGCGACCAAGGTGTCAACCTTCGAGCACACAAAATCAAGCTGATCACCCCGTCCGAACGTGGCGCTGCTCTTATTGAAGAAATTCCCCAATTGGATAAGACTGTCGCTTGTTGGGTTGTACATTGGCCATCCAAAGTCTGCTAAACCATTTTCAGGGTCTCGGGCAAAGGCAACCCAAGCGCTCTGCATATAGGTTGACAATGCAATTTCATCCGGTGTTTTAGCGATTTCGGTGCTCTGATTATAGGTGCCGAAGACAATGGGAAGTTCGGAAGCATGCCATGCCCTAAGATCGGGACGAGTAGAAATATCGGGAAAGACAGCTGAAAAAACTTGAGAACGACAGGAGTGCAAAGTTAATGCTTTTTAAACTCACCCTGATAATGATATCTCCAAGCGGGGACACTAGCATTCGTCCTCACCAAGGCAGCTGCACCGGCGGAGCAGGTGAAACCAAGCTGTTGAGTTATCTCAGTCAAAGCGACACAAAAGAATTGTGAATGGCAGAAAACACACATAAGTCAACAAGTCAGCGGAAAGTTCCGTCACCAATGGTTGCGCAAAGCCCAGTGGTGACAGGAGTTCTTCACCAACGACAAAAATGTCTCCTTCATGCTCGGTACTCCCGACTAGAAGAGGAACTTTGAGGAAATTCCCCGCGGACACACGACTCGCAACATCGCCGAAGACGGTGATATCTACGAGATATTAGTTGAGAGCAAGTACATAATGAACACTGTATAACACGAACTGTCAATGACAAGCCCGAAATTGCTATTCATATGCACGATAGCATCTTCGAGCGTCCTTCCGGGTACTTCTTTCATACAAGCCAATTGTTCATCATCTGGATCTATCACAGCGTCAAACTAGATGAATCAAAAACATATAAATGAACGTACTTGTTCCACAACCCACGGCGTTGGCAAGTTCATTCCAAGCAGTCGAGTTGCTGGCACCACCGCCTAACACAGGCCCTGATCCTCCAGTAACACTGAGAGGCAATTAGACTACTACGAAGTTTGAGACGACAACCTTACCTTCCAGAATGCTCAATTACACCTTGTGACCTTCAGACAAAGATGTTTCTTTACGATGAAGTCTAACACCTTACCTGTGATCCTGTCATCGTCCGGATGAGCTATCGTATACAAATCAACCGCCGCACTGCCTGCGCTTTGACCGAACAATATCATTCGCTCCGGATCTCCTCCAAAATTGGCGATATTGTCGTGCACCCACTGTACCGCAGCATCAATGTCAAGAAGGCCGAAATTCTGAGCTGTTGTAGAATTCGCGATCTGAGGGGCATTGGGCTGTCCAAAGACGTTGAGCCTATAATTGAAAGTAACAAGGGTGACGTCGTCATGGTCCCGCACGAAAAATTGACCATCGTAAGTCGGAATGTTGCTCTATTACGTTCGAAACCATTAACGATACAGGATCAGAAATAGGGAGAAAAGGGACTTACAGTCCCGAACTGAAATGCGCCTCCATATATCCAGATCATGACAGCGGTGTTCTGTTTTCGGTCTACGCTGGGAGACCATATATTCACGCTCATGCAATTTTCGCTTTCAGTGCCATTGGGTACGACAGAACCAGTCAACTTGAGGAATTCGAGATTGGAAGCGCTATTCATTTGAATACAAGAATCACCGAAATGGTCAGCCTCGAAGACTTCTTCTCGCGGTGATGGAAGTTTTGGTGCTTTCCAACGGTCGGCAACAGCGTATGGAATGCCAAGGAATTGCCTGACGGTAGGAGTAACAAGTGACCCAAGGACATCACCTTGCTGAGTTTGTACTCGCAACCGGGAGTCTTGTGAGACTACGAGAGTAGGCCATATTCCAGTCAGTAGCAAAAAGAGGGTGCGCATGGGTGAGAGATTAGGATAATTCCAAGAGGACGGTCATCCTTTTATAGCTGAGGTCAATGATCTTAAGGCCTAAAATTGACTGAAGGATAGCGGTGACAATACAGCAGAGTTTAAAATTTGAGGTGCTCCGGATGATGGCCGTGTCCATGACTTCTCATTGAGATCAAGTAGCATGGGACTCCTACTGGAATCCTACATTGTCGTGAGGTTAACTCAGCTATCTCTGTCTATGTTTCTCAAAAATGAACGAGCAAGGTCAGAGCAAGTGGGAAGAGAAACTGGTACAATAGCACCCGAGTGATTGCTATCTCGGTTAACCGATTAACCGGTCCTTCGGAAACAAGAAGAAGTAAGGCATGAGAGAGTTGGTCTGTCATGGGAAGGGAGAAAATGGTAGCGTAAGGCAAAAGATAATAGTGTGGGAAATACCGTGAATCAGACTTGTAGACGGAAAGTATGCCCCGTCACTTTTAGAAATTTGAGATCATATGCTCAACCGTGAGTATAATGAGGAAAGACTGTCCGTAAACAAATTCAACTACTATGTGCTTCACCGTCGTTCAAGGCGAGAGCAAACTTTTGACCAGCGCAGTGATAGTAGCCAAAATATCAGACTTTGAGCATACAAAATCAAGCTGATCACCCCGTCCAAACGTAGCCCCACTCCTATTGAAGAAGTTGCCTAATTGAATAAGACTGTCGCTTCCCGGGTCGTATATCGGCCAACCAAAGTTTGATAAACCGTTCTCAGGGTCTCGGGCAAAAGCAACCCAAGCACTCTGCATATAGCTTGACAGCGCAATTTCGTCTGGTGTTTTGGCGATTTCAGTACTTTGGTTGTATGTGCCAAAGACAATGGGGAGATCAGATCCGTGCCATGCCCTAAGATCAGGACGAGTAGAGGTGTCAGGAAAGATGGCTGAAAAGGTTTGAGAAAGACAATTCTTCAGTGGGAGACTAATGATAATGTTTACAAACTCACCTTGATAATGATATCTCCAAGCGGGGACACTGGCATTCGTTCTCACTAAGGCGGCTACACCGGCAGGGCAGGTAAAGCCAGTCTGTAAACCTATACCATTCAAAAGGACCCAAATTCCATAAAGCGGAAAACGCACGTAAGTCACTAAGTCAGCCGAAAGTTCCGTCACCAATGGTTGTGCAAAGCCCGATGGTGGCAGGAGTTCTTCACCAACAACAAAGATGTCTTCTTCATGCTCGGTACTCCCGACAAGAAGAGGAACTTTGAGGAAGTTTCCTGCAGCCACACGACTCGCAACATCGCCGAAGACTGTGATGTCTACACGACATTAGCTAAGAGCAAGCACATAATAGATACTATATGATACGTACTGTCGACGACCACCCAAAAATTGCTGTCCGTATTCACGACAGCGTCTTCGAGTGTCCTTGCAGGTACTTTCTTCATACAAGCTAGCTGGGCATCATCCGCATCTACCACAGTGTCAAACAAGACGAACTAAGAGTCATACAAATGACGTACTTATCCCACAGCCCACAGCATCAGCGAGTCTACTCCAGACAGCCGCATTGTTAGGAACACCACCTAATAGAGGTCCTCCTGAGACACCGGAAAGGATTAGAATAAGAAAATATCTTGCGATAAGAAGCTCACCTTCCAGAGTGTTCGATTACACCTATAGATCTTTGTAAAGACTGTTTCTTCCTGACAAATTTGAACATCATACCTTTGATCTTTTCATCGTCCGGATGAGCTATCGTATACAAATCTACAGCAGCACTGCCGGTGCTCTCACCGAACAACATCATTCGCTCCGGATCTTTTCCAAAATTGGCGATGTTATCATGCACCCATTGTACCGCAGCATCGATATCAAGAAGCCCAAAATTCACCCCGGTTGTAGAATTTGCAAGCTGAGGGGCGTTGGGTTGGCCGAAGACATTGAGTCTGTAATTGAAAGTAACAATAGTGATGTCGTCGTGATCCCGCACGAAAAATTGGCCGTCGTAAGTAGGAAAGTTGCTCTATCATTTTCAAAAATTTAACGGAGAAAAAATTGAAAAGGAACAATCGACCTACAGTCCCGAACTGAAATCCACCGCCATATACCCAGATCATCACGGCTGTCTGTTTCTTCCTGTCCACGCTTGGAGACCATATATTGACACTCATGCAGTTTTCGCTTTCAGTAACATTGGGTACAACAAAGCCAGTCAACTTCAAGAACTCGAGATTGAAAGCACTATTTGTTTGCGGGAGTTTAAGGAACGATTCCGTGCCTTTCCTGAGCCCGACCTAATTGATAGCGGCCGCTTCACTTAAACACCAAAAAATGCTTTAACCTCCTTTAAAGTATTTACATCCTTAGATTGAAGTCCATTATGGAATATAGGTTGAATACAAGAATCGCCAAAATGGTCTGCCTTGAAAAGTTTTTGTCGTGGTGGCGGAAGTGTCGGTGCTTCCCAACGGTCGGCAACAGCATACGGGATACCAAGGAATTGCCTGACTGTAGGAGTAACAAATGACCCAACGACATCACCTTGTTGAGTTTGTACCCCCAGCCCGGAATCCCGTGAGACTACGAGAGTAGTCCATATGCCAGTAAGTAGCAAAGGAAGAATGTGCACGGTTGAGAGAATGTGCATGGTTGAGAGATGGAGATGATTCCAACACGATAGATCATCATCCCTTTATAGTTGAGGTTGATAATTTTGAGGGGACCTGAAAGTAACTAAATGATAGGGAGCACACTGCGGAATAATTTTGAACTTGAAATACTAGGAATGATCGCTGTGTAATAAGTCCTTATTGATCATCATGGAACTCCTACGTTGTCGTGAGGTCAATATTAGCTATCTCAGTCCAACTTCCTCGAAAAGGAAACGATAAGATCCAAGCAACTAGGAAGGGATTGAAAAGTCTTGAATCATGCAATCATGCAATGGCTAGAACATCTGCGAGAAATTGTCAAGTCAGTTAACCAAAAAACGGGTACCGAAACAGGAAAGAAGTGACAGTGATGCAGCTGTTGCGCAGCTGCTGCGAAAAGCTGCCAGCGACTGACAGCCCCGCAGTTCTTATATGATAGAAGATCTACTACTGAGAGAGGCACCAGCTGAGCGGCGGAGCAGAGAGGCCACTGAGAGTGACCGCCGCTGTGTCACAAATTACGAGGTCACATCCTCTCTCTCCTTCACCGGCACCTCGCGTCAGGGGCTCGGCCGCTCGATACCTCACACAGGTTGTTCTTCGGCCCACACCACTTCAAGATGACTGCTTCATGAGCAGTCCCGCGGCTCTCAAGAAATCAATAAATATATAAAACTCGCCACGGACGGTCTCACTCGCCTGCCACGGCGTCTGTCGGTCCCCAGAGAGGCATATTGTCAAGCAGGAAAGCTGGTCGAGGGTCCAGTCCATCTCTTTTGAATCACTCCGTGTACAGGAATGCCTGAAATATATTACCGCATTGACATCTAGACACTGAAGACAGACTGATTATCTGATGCTATGTTGATACGTACGACACTATAACTCGATTGTTCGCTGCAGAGATCGCATCTTTAATTGGATATAAAAAGCTTAATACTTTAGCGGTCGAAGACTTATAGGATTATGAAAGTTGTCCATATGCCAGTGAGTAGCAAAGGAGTAATGCACATGAGTACAAGCGGAACGATTGGCGGTTCCGCTAAGTGAGTAAAATCTATCTAGTAAGTAGAAGCTGGCATAATGAAGCAATAATAAGTGTCCCGAAGTCGGCGGCGGCGGCGGCTGGCGTGCACTCCGAGACCCTGTCACTTTAGTATTCCTAATTGGTTACAATCAGCTTTTAAATTTGAACTGCAAGTTTATCAGCCATCTTGTAGGATAAGATTGATTGTCAAATCTGACCATGTACTTGAATGATGTCTGATATTGTCAAATACAGAAAACTACTCATGAATGAGCACGCAATGGCGAGACGCGAATTTAAATCAAAGTGAAAAAAATATAGATTCAGGTATTTTGAAAAAGTTCCCGCAGCACTTGAAATGTCATATTATGTTCGCAATCATGTCTGATTACTACATACTCCATATCAATCATTGTTCGGCCACTCGGGGCAAGAGCAAACTATTGACGAGTACCGCAATAGCAGCCAAAGCATCAGACTTTGAGCATACTAAATCAAACTGATCAACCCGCCCGAACGTAGCGCCACTTTGATTGAAGAAATTTCCCAATTGGATAAGACTGTCGTTAGTCGGGTCGTACACTGGTCAGCCAAAGGCTGGTAAACCTTTCTGCGGGTCTCGAGCGAAGGCCACCCAAGCGCTCTGTATATAGCTTGACAGCGCAATCTCGTCTATGGTTTTGGCGATCTCGGTGGTCTGGTTGTATGTGCCAAAGACAATGGGAAGTTCGGATGCATGCCACGCGCGAAGATCGGGACGCGTAGAAATGTCGCGAAAGACAGCTGAAAAGGTTTGAGGAAGCAGTGCGAAGCTAACGTTTACAAACGCACCCTGATAATGATATCTCCAAGTGGAAACACCAGCTTTCGTCCTTACCAAGGCAGTTGCACCAGCGGGACAAGTAAGATTAATCTGTAAGATTGCCTCGTTCAACGCGGTACGAAGGAAGTCTGTAGAGCGGAAAACGCTCATAGGTCACTAAGTCGGCGGAAATTTCCTTCACCAACGGTTGCGCAAAGTCAATGGTGATAAGAGTTCTGCACCAACGACCAAAATGCCTCCTTCATGCTTGGCGCTCCCAACGAGAAGTGGAACTTTGAGGAAATTTCCAGCGGCCACACGGCTCGTGATATCGCCGAAGATTGTGGTGTCTACACGATATTAGTTGAGAGCGGGTATATAACGAATATTGTATAATACGAACTGTCAATGACCAGCCCAAAATTGCTATTCGTATTCACGACAGCATCTTCGAGCGTCCTCTCGGGTACCTGCTTCATACATGCCAGCTGTGCATCATCCGGATCTACCAGTATCAATCTAAATAAGCGTCAATCATACAAACGACATACTTGTTCCACAGCCCAGTGCCCACGACATCGACAAGTGCATTCCAAGCGGTCAAATTGTTAGGGCCAATGCCTAATTGAGATCCTCCAGAATCACTGGAAGCAGTAAAACTACTACTATGCTTGTGGAGAAAACAACTTCACCTTCCAGACTGCTCGATTACACCCATTGATCTTTAGACAAAATGCTTCTTCACAACGAAATTGAATCCTCACTGAAATTCTTTCATCGTTCGGATGATCTATTTTATACAAATGTATCGCAGCACCGCCGGCGCTCTGACCGACAATACCACTCGCTCCGGATCTCCTCCAAAATTGGCGATATTTTCGTGCACCCATTGTATCGCAGCATCGATATCAAGCAGCCCTAAATTTACACCGGTTTTGGTATTTGCTAGTTGAGGAGCGTTGGGCTGACCAAAGACATTAAGCCTGTAGTTCAAAGTAACAAGCGTAACGTCGTCATAATCCCGCACGAAAAATTGACAGTCGTAAGTCAGAAAGTTGCTCTATTATTTTGAAACCGTTTAGCGATGAAAAGCGTGGAAGGGGACAATCGACCTATAGTCTCGAACTAAAATCCGCCTCCATAAATCCAGATCATCACACAATAGTTTGTTGCTTCCTGTCTTTGCTTGGAGACCAGATATTGACACTCATGCAGTTTTCGCTTTCGGTGACATTGGGAGGGGGAGAGCCAGCCAACTTGAGGAATTCGAGATTAGCAGCGCTATTCATTTGGATGCAAGAATCACCGAAGCATACGACGAACGAGCGAGAAATCTTGCCTTGTTCATTTCAGGTGAGGTCGAACATTCTGAATTATCAAACAACGGCTAACATATACATAAATAATACGCAATAAAGAACACAAACACAGCAAAATACACTTCAAGAGACGCGGTCCACCGAAGAGAGTTCGCACTGACACTCAACTGCCGCCTCAGTCCTCATTTGAACTTTCGTCCCATCCAAATACATCAGACAAAATTTGCGATCTCTCTTCACGACTGATGCCTCCACTGGACACACTGCCAGATGAGGAGACATCACTTGATTCCGAAAGTGAACGTGCCTGCGCCTCAAGAAGCATTTCTCGTGCTTGAGTAACGGAGAACTTAGCCTCCTCGTCAAGCACGGAAAATTCCTCGCGAGTGAGCATACGCTTGCGAGATGCAAGCTGAACATATAGTGAAAGCAACTCTGACTCAGGTACGTTGTACCTTTTGAAGATCTTGATTTTCTTCATGGCATCCAGCTCGGCTGACTTCAGGTAGGATATCGCGAATTTGCGAATATCTGGGCAATCCCATTTCGTTGCCAGTCGCAAGACGGTAGCCCACTGTTTGGGAGACGTTTTGTAAACGTCGTAACGTCTAAGCGAATGGGTTAATTAACGTTATTACCTTTCTTTCGATAAGGTTCTGAACTCACGGATTATAGAATATCCAGCAGAATCTAGCAAAATCTTTCGGACTTTCGTCCACCCTGAGAGGTCTCGACTCCCGCAAGCCGTAAGATTTTTTGTTGATCTGTTCTTTCCAATATGACGACGCTTCCTCCAGGAAAGAGGAATGAATACGGAATCGCGTTCCTCTCACCTATAACATCCGTCGTCTTTAAAATATTTACAAGATGTTAAATAAGAGAGACAAACCAGGAGGTGTAAATCTGCAGTCGAAATGTAGTATTCCTTATGTCTAGGATAGTTTGAGTCAGAGGGAAATGACATGTCCTGTGGCGGCGTCATAGTAGGGGTAGGGGAAGAATAATCTGGGGGAGTCTTGGGAGAGTAGTCCTTTATCTATACTAATTACGGGCCAGGCGTCAAAAGAAGCAGAGCAGCGTAACAGCAAGGCTGTGTGCCATGGGCTTTTGTTGTACCAAATTTAACTACCTCCACCTGGTGACCGCTTCGAAGCCATGGCATGGGCAGATGGTCCCGCGAGACGTCCAAATGTACTTACAAGGAAAAACAAGGGGCTATTCCCAGCCCATCCTGACATGCGAATAAAATCCATTCTCGAGTCACTACAGACATCTGATCGAGTTGCAGCCCTCAAAAAGGATTGAGATATGATAATAACCATCCCGGGTCGAATAACAACATCATATACTTACCTCGGCTCTTTACCACGCGTAATCGACCAGCTCTATATGAGTAGAGACGTCGCACTGGCAGAGCCTCTCGTTCCATAAGGATTGTTCTAGAAGAGCATCATTTTCTAGCTATGTCCGTCCAATTGCCAGTCCTTTTCACCCTTGGTCTATCTCACCGCTTCCGTAAGTGATTATCTTACTGCGGATAGGATCAATGCCGCATTGTAATATGCCAGTCTTATTAAAGTACTCCTGGTTCTTGCGCCGCTAAACACCACTTGCATTTGACAGCCAACTTCGCTGTATCGGCATTACGTCTTCAACGTTGTGGGTCCCAGTATCTACTAGGGCATTTGACTCAGCTCTGATGATCTTGCGGCTCGCCGTCCAACATTCCCAGAACATTCCAATGCCCGATTACCAAGGGCACCACTGGCATTTGCCATTATCAGGAAAACCTGCCCGAAACTTCAGGAACCCCAAACGCATTCAGTTTGTCGATCCTTCTCGCCCTTTCTACAGAAACAATCCCCTAAAAACGGGAAAGCTCAATCATTTGAGGCTTCTAAAAATATTGTATATCAGCACTGATACCTCCTGAGATTGGTTTCGTGCACGCGGTCTCGGAGTCGGGTTTGAAAAGGGTTCTAAACTTGAATAAGGTAGGATGGCGTGGTAGCACTCCTCATGAGCAACCGCAAAATAAGAAATTCGAAAAGTCTGAGTTGTTCTCTCCAAGAGCAAGCATCAAATTCTGTTTCCGAAAAGGTAAGGCAAGAAATGCTCAAGAAGAATACAGTCATATTACTAGTGGTACATTGTATGCAAGAAATTTCTTAAGCAATAAATGCAGAGACGATAGAAACGAATAGGCAGTAGGGTATAATGAAATCATGAAGCATGAATGATCGACGCACCGATGGATGGCTGAGGGATTGATCTTCCCTCTGATTTCCGTCTACGATAACCCACCGATCACTCAAATCACCACGGCTCAGACGAAAATCATCGGCCAACCCTTCTTCTTCAGGTACCTCCTCAGATTTACCATACTCGCCAACAGTCACAATCAACCCTTGTTCTTCGGAGCATAGGGCGGGGGAGACATCCGGGGCCGACGAAACAGACGACTGGGAACGGCATGAGTAAATCATGGAATCTTTTGAAGTTAATGAACATCACCGGAGAGTCATCTTCATCTTCTGGAGTCGGGGTAATATACGAACTGCCTTCAGAGACAGTGGATTCAGTCGAGATAGATGTGGCTGGTGGGATAGGAAATACGTTGCTTTCATCCAGGGATGGTGGCGGTGCCTGAGGGACTTCGAACCCTTCAGGGATATCCTCCATACTAGCGTCCCCGACAAAAATCGTTAATAGATCTTCAGGAAGTTCGTCATGGGATGCCAAGGTCTCCATGAGCGGATAATAAAGCTCTCTCGGAGCATTATGCTTCAAGAAAATCCTAACTTTCTCAACCATATCCATTGGGGTTGACTGGATTTTAGAGATGGCGAGATCACGTATCCCAGGCGCACCCCACTTATCAGCCAAACGAAAAATGGCGCCCCATTCATTGGGCGTTTGGTCATATATGTTGAAACGGCTGGTAAACGGATGGTTTATCCTCCTGTGTCTGAACGATTATTAGATGGCTTACCGAGTATACGGAATGGACAGAAACTGTGCGACCTCGTCTGGATCCTCATCCAAGTAAAATGGCCGTGAGTCAGATGACCCTAGCGCATTATCGGAAGAATAAAGTATTTCCATGACGGCACGCCAGTAATTTGAGTCGCGTGCTAAGAAAAATGAATACACTCTGAAAAGAGTGTCTCGAGCCTAACAGGGTTGTGGATCATTGCAACTATTGATTCCAGTTGAGCACTTACTAAGATGTAGAAATCCGCGCCCGAGATGAAGTGTTCGTGGTGATGGATGTAATCATTTGTAACGATCATCAGTGAAGGCACTGGGTCCTGGTTGTGGACGTTCATAACGGAAGGCTATGGAATGGTATACTTAAGCGCGAGCAATGAAGGGATTTTATCTTTGAAGTTAGCTGAGTGGTGCCCACAACTAAGTTTAGGGCTGAGCTAGTCACAAATAGTTCATCGTATCGACGGACTTGCCTCATGTTCAACCCGAAGCTTCTCGAAGGACTGAGGCGGATTATCCCAAGAAGGTATAATCAAAAGCGACATCCGAGGGACAAAGTTGATATCCGTTGTCTGCAACAACTTTATCTGACAAGGCACACTGCCACACGAGGCGATCTGCTAGACGAGGATTGGTTATCAACGCGGAATGTAAGATATTGATAGCGACACGTTTTGGAAATCGCGCATCGCTTCAACTTGCGATTAGCATCTAGGTGGTTCCAGTTGTAAATGAGGTCAAAGTATAGTGCGCTGTAGAAGTGCCATCATGACCAGAACCTGATGAGAAAAACACGGACTGCAGCTCGCGGTTGCTCTGCCGCCTTGCTCATGGTGCTCTATATGATTCTTCAGGAGCATTTTCAGCCACCAGGTGCTCCTATGAGTTAAAGAAGCTCGGATCACTGGGGAAAGATGTGGGCCTAGGTTCATAAGTGCGAGTCTGAAGAGGACAGGAATGGAAGACCGAATGGTCGAGTCCAGTTTTAAAGAAACCCACATTGGGATGGTTCTGACTTGCTCGGCACCCGCAATGTTTAACTTAGTGTAATAATAACCGGACCATTCCCTTTGTCATTGCGGAAGGAATGCTGCATTGCAAGAGAAAAAGGACAAGAGGAATATGCATGCATCAAGAGGGAATCGAACCCCCGGCGGGTCGAACCCAAGGATGGCAACGACCCAGGTTACCACTACCCCATTGATGCTTGGCACTTATAGGGGCTCTTAAGCTATTGAGACTTAGCACGTTATAATTAATTATATATAGCCCCCTCCACATATACAGCGCTTCATCCTCTCCACATATATACCCTCTTGTCCCCCACCAGTATGCCATGACTATCGCTGCAATCCCCGTAGAACTCCAAAACATCATCGTAGAGAATGTCTCTGACCCTGCAGACCTCCACAGAATCGCGCAGGTCTCACGCGACTTCAATTTCCTTTCTTTCAGCCGGCTTTGCTCTTTATACAATGTTCAACCCCACCGGGGCATCTTGCGTCTCGAAAAGTCCACTCTTCCTATTCTATCTTCTCTCGCAATATCTCTTTCCATGGTCGGAGAGACCTTTCATTTCTTGCGATGTGACTTGACAAGCATTCAGGCCCCAGATGAACTACTCAAACAGACACGCTCTTTATTCAATTTCGTCAAAATCTTGGGGTCTGTCCAGACAGCGAATTTGTATACCGTCAACGCTGGTCCCAAAGAATGGGAAGATACTATGGCTGCTGTCTACGATACCCTAGCCAGCAAGGCGTCCGACCTTCACATCCGAACCCTTGCTCGAAGCACGACTGCTCCGTCTCGTAACAACAAATTGACTGCAGTCCTCCAGGAATTCTTGCTGTCTTCCGAAGGCAGAATAGGAATCTCCCGCTGCGTAAAACCTACCAATCTCCTTGAATCTTGCAACCTCCAAACTCTCCCAATATTCCTTCAATCTACCCTCCTCTATCAACTCAACGCGGCTTATCGGCTTACGTCTTTGACATTTCGATATATCTCCAATTACCAGGAGTGGGATGATTTTATTGATCATCTCCGTCTCCCTTTTCTCGCGACCCTGACTATTTCGCATTGCATCATACCCGGAGAGACATTCTCGATCTTCCTCAATAATCACCCTACAATCACCTCGTTCGATTTTCATCATAATACTCATCTCCGAAACAATCCACTTATCCTTCCTTCGGGTATCTTACCCCGGCTAAACAAGCTCCGCACTTCATCAGAGTATCTAATCCGCTACTTCCCACCGCTCGACACCTTCCCGGACCTCACAATGGTCATCTTACCCGCTGGTGATATGGCTCGCGATTCCAACAGATCCACAATGGTACTCAAGGCATTAATTCCATGTGTCAATGATATCACGTTGAGTTTGGAGTTCGATTACGTTCAATGTCTGGATCATTGGCTTCGCGAAAACTTGGGTCGAGCACATGAAGTCCAACATGTCAATCGATGTCTTAAAGGAGCGGATCCTATACGAGACTTATCATGCGTCAAAGCTTTGAAACTTGATTCTAGCATGATAGCATGTTCGACAGACGGCGTCGTTGATTTGTTGGTCAAATGGCTGTGTATCTTTCCTGCTCTGACTAGAGTGTTCATCATGCGTCCTTGTCTTCCGGCTGTTTTCACTCGGGATAGATTCGAAGAGTTTGCGAAGAGCGTTGCGAGGGGGTCACAAGTGGTGAAAACAATTAGCGTAGAAGCGGATGATCTTGGCATCTGGACTTGGTGTTGTTAGAGTTGACTTATTGATGAATGGACACTTAATGGACAATTCTCTTGCATTTGATATCATATTCCATTCATACCATATACCTTCTAATAGTTATGTCGACGATCGAGCGCCACGTATCATTGTGACATTGCAACAAAAGCGTTGAAATTATAAACTCCCGGTCGTGCTTCAAACCGATATCCAATTGGCGCACATTCTGCCACTATCTTTTCGTCTCGGATCATTACAACCTTCATCCCGCCAGCCGGCTTGAGTGAATGCGACAGTTTCGTCATCCCTGCATCCACGTCAATTGATGTGCAATCGCCGTCCAATTCCGATGTATAGACTTTGACAATGGCAGGATTGATGGAGAATATTATTATCCACATCAAATCGTCGGTCTTTTGATGATTTGAGAGATAATCTTGTAGAAAACTTTTAGAAGATAAATGATGTACATACGAGTTCCCAATTTTTCGGACGTGGAACGTGTTCATTGACAACAACATCTTTGGGATGAGGTCTTGCCCATACGAATATCTTGTCGTCTTGAATATCAGGGTATGCTCCATCTTTGAACGCACGAGCAAAGTAGCCATTGAGATATAACCACGGTTCGTGAGGATATCCGTCGACCCAGGCCTCGGAATTTGGTTGAGCACCCTAAATGAGATTAAGCACATGTTTGAGCCACGTCAATGGATGAATGAATAAAATGTCATTAGTACTTTGATAGGTCCTATATAATGGGACTCGCCATAATCTTATTTTTTCTAGAAACAAATTAATTCCACCTGGATGATTTGGTTGGGATTAAACTTACCATTCCATGAGATGATCTGAACGAAGTCAATCTGATGTTTCATTTCGATTAGCCACTCCCATCGTCGAACGAAGAGCCAATCATCGGCTCTATAAACCCACTATAGAAATTTTTTGATAACGTGTCAAAATGTCAAATAACGATTGAAATAAGTGCTTACATTTTTATTCCATCTGTCAGGACCGTAGTGCTACATAAACCCCCCGAAATTTCAGCGATTGGTTTTTCACATATAGAGAGTAGATAAGATTAGACGTCAAGACCTCATAGACTTACGGTGAAGAACCAAGGAGATACAGCAGCCATAAACGTTTGACTCTCATTCAAACATCTCAGATGATGAATGTCCGAATCAAGTTTCGGACATTCAATATCCGAACGGGGAAGAGATGGAATGAGATGAATTGGCCAGCCTCCATTCCACTGTTAATTTTGGAAGTGAAATCGTTCAGCCGATAATGCATCGAAGAAAATGAAGATACTCACGTTAAAAATACCATCCACACACGAAATATTTGGATATCGTAAAGGGTCGATGAAAAAGGAAGGTATAAGGTGTATCTACCGCGATGTCAAAGACGAAAGAAACAAAAATAGACAAAAAAGAATGAGAAGCATGATATTATGCATGTGTATACTCACAGGCGATATCTTAGATAACTCTTTCTTGAGAAAAGCCCAACCTTTCTCAAGGGTATCCATCCCGAAAAGACATTCCCCACCTGAGAAAGTGGATATCACGATTTTCCCAGTGGCTGACGGATATCGCAATGTCCTAGGATGTTTCGCGAATGTTTGGATATAAGAGGATAGATATAGGACATCCTTCTGTGATTGGCCTGGAATCGACCTAGACCAGAGATGGTTGAGATTTTCATTATGGAGAAATTAGAGGGTATGTATATCATACGTCATATCAAAACTGAAGAAGAGTTTGAATTTATTCTCAGCCGGTAATCGTTCACAGGCCTTGAAACAATCTCTAACGCGGTGTTTTTGCCATTCTTCCACCCCGACATTGAGTACGAATCCATCACTGTTTTTTTGGTAACCCCAAAATCACAGAGAAAGAAAAGAAGCCACGACACACATTTCATTTTCACTGGCGAGTATTAAATTTTGGAGCCAATCTTCTTGTGTATACGGCTAAAGAAGGGGTTTTGTGAATTCGACATTCCACAATGAGCAATTGAAATCTATGAAAACTCACGTAAGTATTCCCGACCATGAAACTGATACACAGAAGACTTAAATACGGAAGAAAAACAACGAAACTTATCCATACTGAGCAAACACAAACTTCTCCAGCCTCACAGGATTTTGATCAATCGAAGTATCTGGGCCTCGACTCTGACTCCAGCCCATTCGCGACCGTGTCCAGAATGGGCGCATCTTCCTAAACGATACAACTCAATGGCTCATTCCGACATAAAATTAGAAGAAAAAAAAACAAATTTAAGACTGACATGCGATCTTTTTGGGCGTCCTATGTTACTTTGAAAATGTATCAGAAAAGGAGTCCGAGATAGCCTTGTCAACAAGCCCAGCTTCCCACTGAGCGGCGGTAATGATACAGGTTCAAAAGTAGTAGCAAACCCTAATATAAGTTTGACAAATTATGTTATAAATATGTCAGATAAGATTACATTCAATCCTGCGGTTTCAAAACGGCTTCGCCTTTGATCTCACCGTTCCTGCCATGTGATGTCTGCCCCAGTTAGGACGAGATCTACGATAACCCAGCATCTCGTGCCATGGGTACGTCATTAAATCTTCTCCAACTTGTTACTAGCTGTTGATAGCGTCAGTTGACTTCACAGTCTCTAAATAAAACTTCTCTCCCAAAAACACATTCATTCTCACCCCCCAGCCTGGTCGAGGCTAGCTCAATTGAAACAGCATCATCACCACCACCACAAATCATTACCACATTTCCCTAGCATTTTCCTCTTCCCTTCTCTTCTTCTCTTTCTGGAATTCTCCAAAAGGCAACTTCCAATCATATCATCCAGAACTGAGCTTACATGAATATTCCCACTCTGACGTAGTAAAAACGCACTAGAACACCTTCTTATTCAATCTCCTACGCATCACACGGCCATTCATTATCTAATCTCACCACCCACAGTATTGAATTGAATGAACGGAGGAGCGCTTCGCCGATTGAGAAGGCCGAGTTTTTGGGCTTCCAATTATTCACCAAACGACAAAAACAATAACTATACCATATCTTCAACTCGGATCGCTATACTCACTGCTATCGTACAAACGAAAAGAAAAAGACACATAAACAAAGGCGTAGGGTTTACGACACAAGCGCAAACCACATAAAAGATCACAGATCGATTCGAAACGATTCTCTAAACTCTAAATAAAGAACATAGATCATAAAACTCAAAAGCAAAAAGCAAAAAGCAAAAAAAAGGTCTGAAAAGAGACCAACGATACTTACGCCGTCCAGCCGGCACGATTTGTAAATCAAACCGCCAACCACAACTCAATTTCCACTCTGCTTACTATCCTTCGACTGAGGATGATACGACCCCGGATATCCAGAACTAGGACGCGTATACTGCAACGACTGCTGTCCTGCCGTCCCTAATGAATTAGACGGCTGATACCCTCTCGTACCAGACGCCTGACCATGCGATCTCGAACCCGACGACGACGCAAACCCTCCTCCAGGCGGAAAGGCCGAAGGATGCGTAAATTGATATCCCGTAGTTGCACCAGGAGGATACATCGAACTCGGCGACCCCGACGCTCCCGATGGTGAAAACGAACTAGTATGTCGTCCAGAATAGCCCAAAGGCATAGTAGTTTGAATCGTCGGCAAGTTCTGTTGTTGCCTCCTCCTCCATTTCTCCTTCTTCCACTCCCCCTCTCCTCTACTCCTCTGCTCCACCACAACCTCCCCATTCTCCTTCATCCACTGCCTCTCCTCCATAAAAAACGTCTTCGTACTCAAACTATCTACGAACTCCCTCACATCCACCATCTTCGGCAACGCCTCCCCCGGCCAATTACTCCCATTCGACCCATACTTCCTAACATCCCTCGAACTAATCTTCTCAAAATATATAATCATCACGATGTCATTCAAGTAATTCCTTTGAGATCTTCCCTTCCCGCTTGCGGTCATCTATACTCCAGTAAAAAAGCACAACTCACATTGTAAGTGAAATGCTGTTCCATAAAAAATGGTCCATTGAAAGCTGTTCACCTGAACCGTCATTTTATGCCCTGCCTCGATGATTTCGGATATTCTAACCTGAAAAAACGCATGTCACTTAAGATCGAGATGATAAGGGGAAGTTCCACTCTTACTCGAAATTCAAGAAACATCTCGGTAATGTCGTCCAGATATTTAAAGTATTTATCATAGTTGAGAACGGGCCTCTGAAGGCAGGAAGGCAAGAAAGTATGCCGGACTTGAGAGTCAAAGACGTCAGTGATCGTGTCAAAGTCCCTAGCATTGAAAGCGGATGTATATCGGAAAAGAGAGGCAAGGTAAGGAGTTTGTTCTCTCGGAGTAACGAACCCTTCATTCTCCGGTTCAAAACCACGCTGGACATGAGTCTGAGGAGGGGACAACGCCATTGCGAAGGGGAGCAGATGTCGGGGATGGGCGTGAAAAGAAGAGGAAGGGCAATTCTAAGAAAGTGATAGCCTTTAAAAAGCGCATTTCAGTCATGGGTTTGTTAATGATGGATTGATGATTTTTATCGATTTTGAGCCATGTGGGGATGCGGGGAACCAATGGCAAGGCGACAGAACAATGGCCGAAACAACATGATGTCATTTTCGCAGCCAAGGCCATCAAATGGTTCGGTACACGTGGAAACGTTTAGATAACATACACTTTCTCCTCCTCAAGGGAATACTGGTCTAATTGTTTGAAGTAATCGCGCATAGCTAGGCGCTCCTTGTCTGGCTGTATATCAATAATTAAGCCAATCCGCAGTGGAATAAAAAAATTTGCGACGCACTTTTGCGGCAGCTGGTGCTTTACCCTTCTGTTTCTTATTCTCAGGCTTATGCGTCCGCTTTGTCTTCACTTTCTCGCGGGACTTTGAGCCTTTATTTTCCGCTTCTTCTTTTACTTTCGTTCTTCGTTTCGGCAATCGGTCAATGAGTCTCTGAGCACATTCTATAGGATCGCTAGGCGTCTTGTTCCCATCTTCATTGTGTGCCTTTCTTCTGATCTTTCTTTTGGAAATCGATGTCGCTTCCTCCTTTTGTTTTCCCTTGCCTTTCATGCTTGAGCGAAGGACGCGGTGTGTAATTTCCGTAACGGTTTCATTCCCATCACCTTCCTCCTCCTTCCCACTCGCTTCCTGTGTTTCTGTAGGCGCATCGCGGGCATGATCGGAATGACCTGTGGAGCTACGGATAAAATCGCTGTGGCCTTGTATGGCCTGCTCCTTTACCCAAGATCCACGAACCTTCAGGGGCGAAGGGGAACTAGGCAGCGATTCTGTGGTAGGGCTCAACAAAAGCACTTCTTTTCCTTCCTCGTCTGTGCGCTTTCGCTTCCTTTTATGCGGGGTTAGAGGGGTGGCGCAGGGTGAGATTGAGTCCTCCTCTTCATCGTCCGCATCCAATACGGCACTAAGATCTAACCTGAGGGGCGATGTCGCGGGAACGAGAATCAGCCCTCCTGCTTCCCTCGCTTGGGTGCTAGGACCCGCAGACTCGCGAGTGCGCTTAGCTTTGAGCTCGCGTTCGACAGTAAAGAAGCCAAAGGGATCCGAGCTCGGCCTGCGATCGGCATCGTCTGAAGCTACGGGCAAATCCTCTTGGTCCTCGGGAATAATGTCCCTCCAGACAGGGTTGCGCGGATCCGCAGAGGCCTGTTCCAAGGATAATGGCAGCGGCGGAGGGGGTGAGGATGGAGGTAGAGATGAAGGAAAGCGTATGTGTCGCGCTAGCGGCTCTCGTCTCTTTGCGGGAGAAGGGGACAAGGGCGAGACCGGGGTAACATCCAGGATCTGTCGGACGCGTCTCCTGCGCCTCCTCGGGATGTCGTCTGAAATTGAATGGGAGGGCAGGTTTGGAAGCGTAGCGACTGTATCGGTGATGTCCTGTAGGGGCCGCTTTCTTCCCAATCTGCCCCTTCGCTCGCCCTTTGCCACTCCCTTTCCCTTGCTCTTCCCTCTGACGAGCGGTGGTGTGTTATTCTCTCTCGCGTTCTCGTTGTTCTCTCCATCAGCATCTTCATAGCCAAAGTAGTTCTCTTTCGAAGACCCGATACTCAGACTCGACCCTCTCTGACGCCCTATGGATGATCTGCTGGTGGTTCTGTGGTGATGGCTGGATGACCTGACTGCTGATGCAGTGGGATCTGCAGCGACGGCGGCGTCCCACTGCTGGCGAGTTACGTTTCTCGTGCGCGGCATAGCCTGTGTGAGCAGCGATGTTAGATAGCAACTATCGTGGGAACACACGCGAACGTGTTGTGTCATGTGATCGCGCGAACTACGTCATCTCAGTGTCAAACCTAACAAAGCCGAGAAAACTGCGCAGAGTCGAAACTATGAAATTAAACTCCAGCAAGAGACGAAATCAACGACAAAGTCACTGCATTCACATTCATACAAGTTAGATATAACATATGTCTCAGAAAGCGATTTTCGATATCTTCAAGCGAGCATGATTCAAAAGTTGAAATGCAAAATGTACTCTGCTATTCTAAAAATGTATTTTTTTTTACAAGAAAGGCAGAACGATGTTCTGCGTAATGCACTAAATCTCTAATACTAACCTAATAATCTACTTTACACATATTCCCATTTAAGACGATGCACCGAAACCGAGTAAAACACCATTAAGCTTCACTCTAGTTTCTTCCAACTCGGACTCCGGCTCAGAAAGAGCGGTGATGGCACCACCAGCGCCGACATACCATCGTTCATCTCCATTCTTCTCGGAATCATGGAGGAAGACACTGCGGATGGTGACGGACCAGTCACCACCTCCACCAGCACACCAGTAGCCAAAGACACCAGAGTATGGGCCACGCTCGAAACCTTCAAGGTTGTAGAGGATCTCAACACTACGTTTCTTGGGAGCACCTGTCATAGAGCCTATAGACGCGAGAAACTCTCAGCACTGAATCATATTAAAGCAAACACCAAACACTTACCAGGGGGCAAACCGCGCCTCAAAACCTCCCAGCCAAGGCTGTCATCGACGTCCTCTGGAGTATCCTTGGGCAACGAACCCTCAATAACAGAGACGAGTTGCCACAGGGTCTCGTATTCTTCAACACCACAAAACTTGGAGCATACCACATTCTCACCAACAGCATTATGCAAATCGTGACGAATGAGATCAACGATCATCAAGTTCTCCGCAATTTCCTTGCGGGATCCAGCCAACATCTCTTCAGCAATCTCTCGCGTGATATGAGGCATCTTCCTGACTGTACCCTTGATCGGACGGAGTTCACAAACGGCACCAGGAGAACGGGAATAGGAGAGGAAACGTTCAGGAGAACATGAGAGGAAAGTGGTGGGTTGGAGGCGGAGGTAACCGGCATGGGGGGCAGAGTTGACACCACGGAGGGTCTTGTAGCGTTCCCAGGTGGGGACAACCTTCTCTTTCGGGACGGTGATATAGGTTTGACCAGTGAGACAAAGCTCGTAAGAGTCACCGGAGAAGAGGAATTCTTGGCACCGTTTGACGTCAGTCTTGTATTGTTCGGGATCGGGGAACGATACGGAAGAAGAGCCTTGAGCAACGGTGGGTACGGGGATCTCACCCTTGGGGAGTTCAGAGATTTGCTTAGCAGTCTCTTGAATCCAAGCGTCATCGTTGGGGAGTAGAGACTGAATCCACATCTTGTCATTTTGGATATCGACGATGATGCTGCGATCAACCCAGACCAAATTGAAATCTGGGTGGTTGATGGCAGTGTGGCCATCCTTCCTTGTCAAGCCAGCACCAAGAGGGGGGAATCCAGCTTCGTAAGTGAGATATCCGGCGAAACCACCCCAGAAGGGAACGGTTCTGTCACCGCCGACGACCTTGCGGGCCTCCCGGTACTCATCAAAGAAGGTCCAGACATCCTTGTTACCAAGTTCGTGGCGAATTTTAGAGTGACCGTTAGACTCCTCAATATGGTTTTCATGGACGAAGTGGGTGAACTGGGGAGAGTCATCATTGAGGCAACCGATCATTGAGAATTGACCGGGGTGGGCGGCACTGTCAAGGAAGACAAAGCGTTTGGATTCATCATTGACACCGAGGAACTCGCACAGTCTGAGGACGCTGAGTCCGGGGACCTCCATAGTGGAGAAAGTGACTTTGCCAAGAGTTTTGTTGGCAGCGTTTGCAGAGTAGCGCTTAGAGACACGGGGCCAGACATGAGATTTGGAAAGTTCGAGAGTAGCCTGAGGCCTGAAGTGGGGGCGGTTGATGGAGTTCCAGTCCGTGGCGAGCTTCCAAAAGTTGCGGAAGATCCCAAGCCCTCCCTCATCTGTCAAAATGGATTCAGGGTGATATTGGACGGCCCAGAATGGCTTAGAAAGGTGCCTGACGCCCATGACGATCCTCCCGTTATCTTCATCCTCTGACCATGCCAGCTCCTCGATCTCTCCTCCAGCCTTGGGCCTGATGTGCAGGGAGTGGTAGCGAACGACTTTGAGGTCGGGCAAGCCGGCGAAGATCTCCGTGCCAGTGTGTTTGACAACGGAAACCTGACCATGCTTCACGGTATCAAGGCGATGAATGGTAGCACCGTTCTCAACACCCAAACTCTGCTGACCCAAGCAGACACCAAATGTGGGGACGAGGTTCTCTTTGGCGACTTTCCAGATGTCACAGACAACACCAATATCTGTGGGAATGTCTGGTGAACCGGGGCCAGGACCAACTACGATGGCTGAGAATTTGTTGAGGGTGGGAAGGAGTTCTTGAATGGTGTGAGAGTCATTTTTAATGACGTGGAGTGTGCAATCCGGAATAGCCTTCTTGACCAAGGCGGCAAGGCTGGATGTTTTTTCTTTAGCTTATGGTTTATTCTAGAGGCGAACCAGACTTACTTGAAGGCGAAAGAATCATAGGAGTCTATTAAGAGGACATGAGGTTGAACGGTAGCCATGTCGATAAGGATTGTCTAATAGGAGGGAAGGGAATAGAATGGCTTGAACTTTTTGGTGCAAGGCTCAAGCTTATTTATACGATACATTTTAAAATGAATGTTTGAGATATCTTGAGAGATGGTGGAGGAGATGGTGGAGGAGACGAGTAGGGTACGAGCAAGGAGTCGATCGTAGTGGATCAAAATCACGGTAACTTAGTCTGACATAAGTTACGGGGTGTTCTCTTTAGGGATAGCCTCCTACGTCCAAAATGCGAGCACTCAGCGCTCAGCGCTAAGCTCCTTCTGTTGCCTCACAAAATGAGCACGAGGTTGATATTAATCGACGTCTGGCGCGCATTCAGCCATCACATACGCTTTCACGATCCCGTGAAATGAATGCGTGATACAATTACGCCACTGAGCATATTTACAGTAATAACATTACCGGCGTCAGATAGTCTCGGCTCTCATATTCATCACCGTTATCGGCGGTAGACTTACGGGAGTTAAGTACGTGCGATGGATGCATCTTACTTTTAGTTTAATGATTGCGCCATTTCTTCATCGAGTATTCCGGCCGCATTAAACCTACTCAGAAGCTTCCATGAGGCCACAGCGTAAATGATACTTCGGACCGTATGATCGCATAGAACCAATTTTTCAGATGATAATGATAACGCTCCAGACAGAAGAGCGAAGAGGTGACTATTATTACAGCAAGTGGGTCGCTTGAATGATAGAAAAAAATTATATTGTTTGATGCAACATCGAATCGACCAGCCAGTTGCCAATGATAAAGAGCAACCCAACGCCTCTAGGGACGTATGTTGAATTTGATGTGCATTAAACGAGATCCAAAATTATCTACTTTTATAGAAATTACTTGCCGTTAAGCACACCTTTCGATTCCATCGTATGACCGTTGCTGTCGGGAGCTTAAATGACTTGAAGAAATTGGTATGAGTACCTCATTTAAATGGCGTTATCCGACTCGGTAATAAACCTGGGTCAGTGAGGGCCAGTGGAGTCATTTGGGTGTAAGTAGGCTATACTTGAGAAATTTTCTCAAAATGTTATATCACGACCTTTGATCAGATTTTGCAACGCCTCAAATTGATGCCCGTGAGCTTGTTTTATCCCAATTGAACAACTCCGGCAGTTTGATAGGTTCTTTCTCCGGTCGGACTTATATCTATATCAAAAGAATACATTAATGTCTTCAAAAAATGCTATTGATGTTTACAGCACCATTTGGTTGTTGTAATTTTCTGCAAGACTACCAGAGCAGAATTGTTGTATTTGATGCTGACTTTGTTTTTTCCCTTTAAATCTGTCGTGGGTTTAGCACTACTTCGCTCTTTGAAACCGTTCCCATCGCTGTTCCTTTTTACTCACGGGAATTGTTCCTAGCATTACCATTTTCGGTGCTATTCCGCTCCGCCAACCTCTTCTTCTAAAAGGAATTATAACAGCTCGTTCGTGGCTCCATCGCCACTCAACCGGTTAATCGCCTCACGGAGGCCCGAGACTCCGACTCCGACTCAGCCTCAGCCTGATTATCCTTTCCGGAGGGTGGCAAGGCTGCTCCATTATCGATATCAGCGAGCCGGGTATTTCGCCGAACGCCTCTTGGCAAACGCGGATTTGTACCCATATTTGCGTCTGCCAATAGTAGAACGATTTCTGTCGCCGCGAATAAACAGCCGAAGCCCTATGTAATAACGAAGAACGTAATCGAATAACATAAAGATGGAGATCCGGGTCAGCTCGAGATAGATTGAGCGAGATTGACAATGCTCTGGCAATATCAGGCTTTAAAGGTGAAGCTGGCAGAGATTGAGTCGGTGGCAGAACAAGCAAAATAGTATATCAGACTCAGATCCTGCTCAGATCAGACTTAAGTTGATATCAAGGGGGTGCCACCGGAAAATTTCGATACACAAGCGAGTTACCGACAGTGATGGTGAGCTTTTGATAGATAACCGTAGCAAGGAAGCAGAAGGCCAAAATATCAGATAAATTGAGTATATGCTACAGTTGCAATATGTTTGGGTACTTTCTCGAAGGTACTTCAACTGTCATTGACCGTTGAGAAATTGTTGTCCCTCCAACTTTTAAGCCATGCGGGGAATCAATGCAATAAGATGGGGCAATGGTGGCACTTTTGCAATACATTCTGGAACAATAATATTTACTCGAATTTCGAAATGACATATAATTGCCAATGAAGGAAAATACTTTGCGGCAGGTTGGCGCTTGTTGAACGAGAGCGAGGAATGGATTAACTTCCTTTTATGGAACTGTGTATGATGGCATCAACGTCACATTTTACGTCCGACAAATGTTGACTTTTTTTCTTTCAACGCATCCAAGTCAAATTACAATCTTCGCCCCTCTACGGGTTGGTTGTGCCAAAGAGGTGCTGAAACTGATTTGATGTGGTCATCTCAGTGCTCAATCGTTGATCTCAGAGCTCCTACCTTCTGTGGTCAGAGCCGGTAGACCGTACACTGTCGCTATCTTTATATATCTCCTGCCTCTTTTTTCTCTCTGAGACATCCGTATAAAGGCCTTGCGTGATCCTTTCTCTTTCCCCCTCATCTACCCCTACTTTCTTGGATATCTTGCCTGACCATGACGACGGTCCTCGGTTCTGATGGCGAGAAGCGCCACGCCCTTCTTGCATCTGATGACGACGCCGCCAAACGTAGTGATGGACTAGAAGTTCCAACTGTATGCACGCTTTTTTGCCCTCCTTAAACAACAACGTCTCATGCAATTCGTAGTGCCCCCTGCGTATTGCAGAAATGGCTATAGAGATCCAGCTTGAAAAGTTACGTGTCGTCGAGGCTATGAAAGCGCGAGATGTACTCGTACACAAGTTATCCGACGCATATATCTCTATTCGCGAGAAGACGGAAACGATTGAACACTTAAAGCAAGCACTCAGTACCGGTAATCCTACTTCTGTGTCATCCTCTTCCTTGCCCGTTGCCTGGGATCAGAAGCCAGAAGCCGCCGTTCCGAGAACTCAGGTGGCTGACCTTGATGCTCTGATACAAGATCTGAGGTTCGGTGCAAGGAATGCGATGGGCCCACCGCCTACATATGAGGAAACGGAAGACAAGGTACGTCCCTTGAACCTGAAAGGCTTGTGCGTATCCTTACGTTGTCGGCTAGAGGGCGCATGGCGGAAACAGTCCCATTGCTGCCGTTCCGGTGTCAAACCAGATAGCCATGGCCGCATTGCCACTCGTCACCTCTACTACAGCTCTTCCGGCACCCTGTCGTGAAGAGAGGGTGAGCTTGGCTATTCTAATCGTTTGAAACGTCGATCATATGCGCATATAGTCCGTTCAAACTACCAGTTTGGAAGAACCAGAAGACATCGTGAACGCTAGGTTTGCCTTCTTGGCTTCCATACCTCTTCCGGACAACCCACCCGATGATACGCTGAAGCCAATCATTTTGCCTGCCAATTGTACTCTTCACGAATTCTTGGGTTCAACTTCTGGTGTACGTATTGGTTCTTGCTTCCCAGAACTACTCATTAACCTAAGTTCCTCAGGCACTCCGAAATTCGTAAGTCTTGTCCCAAATACTCAATAGATACCCGCTGTACGCGTGTCGGTCACAGACTTGGCAACTACCGCGTTTTACAAAGTCTTACGACAAAGTGGTGTCCAAATCGCGAAGAGCACGGATATTTTTATAGTCCTCTTTTCAAGTGCAGCACTAATCCTCGAGTCACAACTGCTCACCGTTGGCAGAGCGTCGACGTCACCGCTCGAATGAAGCATCCTACAGGTATCTGCTATACTTGGGGATCCACCGCGCCATGCTTTGATGCCCATGTTGTAGAATGTTTTTATAACCGAGAGGGACTCTGGTATTATGCTGGGTCATATCAAGCTTTTCGACTCGAAGATTTGACTACCAAGGAATGGGCCCAGTTAGCCACCGAGGTCTTCTTATCCCTATCGCACAATTGCGTCATTGTTCGCTTATTTTTTTTTGATAGACCACAACCTACCTGGTCAAGGAGACCATATCCGGACGCAAGAACGTTTCTCCTCAAAACATATATGAAGTCAGTCAACTATACAGTGCGGGAGCGTTGAAAATCGCTTGCGTCGGACTGCAATGTGTCGGCTTTAATCGGGAGGTCTACAAAGCCATTCTGGAGCATGCAAACAAGTTCACTCAGGCAAAGTGGAAGATTGTGAATACGACAACTAATCCTCTGGCGACTATTGGAGCAGCGGCGAATACAGGTGGATCGAATACTGGAATTGGTGTATCGGGAAACGGCAACAAACAGTCGAATCTTGCGGGTAAGCTGCCTGTCGAAATGTCAAGGCCTGTCTCTCCCACTACGTTAGGGGCGCCGAGTACCGGATTCGGCGTGATTGCTGCCGGCGTCGGACATGGGAATGGGGCCATGTGGAATACTACGACTACTCTTCTTTCTCAAGCGAGCAATCTGGCTATGCTTTCTTCTGATGGAAACGACAGTGGACATACTATGGAAGGTGCGATGGCGGGCTATCGCCCTGGAGGGTTCAAGAAGTAATCGAGAAAGTGTCTGTGTTCGCCTCCGTTTGTCTTCTCTGGCTTGTGGTCTATCACTATGGCTGTAGTCTGTGATGCACGAGGACTCGATGACGCTTGGACTTTGTGAATGACGTCAACAGAGCTTATCTGTACATCCGATTTCTTGAAGGCGTTGACCAAAAGCCATTGCAAACGAGGTACAGCGGCTATCATTGAGGTAGCCGATCGTGTCACCACAAGCCACCCAATGCTCATCCTCGGCAATCTCAAACGAGCTCATGCTTGCCTCGAAAATAACCAACAAATCGGCTGTGGCTCTCGCTATTCGAAGCAGGGCATCTCCTCTGTCTTCTATCATTGAAATACGGCTTAAGATTGCCTCCGGTTGAACAGGAATTTTTGGTCAATCTACCATGTCTCGGTGTCGCATCCCTTTTTGATTTCAGATCTTTGAAAATATGACATTTTTTTGTTTTACTCTGGCTTTTTGAAATTCCCGAGTTTGCCTCGTCAATAAGTTATCTCCTTGCTCTTTTTTTGTTGGTGCTCGGACTCGCGTTCAAGGAGATGCGGAAGAAGTCACAAATGCGATGCATACATTGTTTCAAGCGACAAGTGCCTTTGTCCTTTCCCTCATAAGACGACATCAAGTTTTACCTTTACTCATGAACAACTATCGCTTGCCTATATCTTCGTTTTCGGTAATCAAGATCAGTTGACTCGTGTTCAGGGTGTCGAAAACATATGTATAGTGAGTTGCGTCAGAAGTAGATTACAGTACATGAGAATGGAGTATGCTCATGTTTTTTATGCAGAGGAGGGTATCAAAACGAATATATACTACACAATGAATGCCCAAAAGTTACACATACACACCCGCACCAAAAAAGAAAGAAAGAAAAAAGTTGAACTCAATCGACAACCACCAGTCCATCAAAGGATTTTTTAAACAATGCCTTCTTCATAACATTCAACGGCGTCATCTCATCCTCCTTATCCTCCACAACCTTCCCATCCTTCATCACCTCCGCCCAACCCTCCTCCCCCTCCCCCTCCCCTTCACCCATCATAAACACCTTCATCATCGCCGCAGAAAACCCACTCATCATCGCCACACCCTTCTTCTCCGCCTTCACCTCCACCGTCCTCCCATAGGTATTCTCACCGCTCAAATTCCAATACACAATTTCCGGAACCTCATACCCCGCTTTCGCATACGCCTGTTCCACTTTCTCATGATTCGTCTCCCATTTTTTCGTATTCTGCTGCGCTTCGTCGAATTGCATATCTGAAAACACGAATATCCGTTTGATCATGTCTTCTTTTGCGACTTTATGTGCTTGAGCGAGGGGAAGAAGAAGTTTTAGAAAGACAGCCTGGAAATCGGTGTTCATATCCCAATTCGCTTGAGACATCGTATTGACTAGATTAGCCAGACCCGCTTTTTCCATATTCTCGAGCTGAACGAATTGAGGCGTTGCAGAAAACGTGATGAAACCGGAATTGAAAGGGGGTTTTGAGAGATGAGCCAAGATGAGAGAAAGACCAATGGCAGGGAATATCGGAGAGACGCTTTTCTTGTTAAACCGGCGTATGTAACCCATCGATCCCGAAACATCACAAATCGCGATGGAATTGTCCAGGGTACCGCTTTCCTTCAATCTCTCTACCAATGCACGCCATTGCGCGTCGACCACCTTGATCTCCTGTTCCGCGATATTCTTTTTGTACTCTGCGACTAAAGGAAGTTTGGTTTCGCGCCCGGCTCTTTCGATGTCACTGTAAAGACGCATAGCTTCCCCTACGAGTTCGTGTGGCATCAGACTTGCACCACTGACTTTTCTCTTCCCCTTTTCGACGTCAAGCATGAATTGCGAGAAACCCTCGGGGTCGTGTTCGATGAAGCGAGCCTTATTGGCGGACATGCAAACAGAGGGAACGCGGCTGTACCGTATTTCCGTCCACCTACTGGCAGACATCAGGGGTTCAGGGCAACAAATGACTTCGCGAAGGGGTTTGAGGATCCAATGACCGTAGAAACTACGAAAAATGGAACAGTTCTCGGCGTTGTCGGTGACAGGATAGGGAGCGGCAGAGGGAAGTGGTCCGATAGCACCTGGTCCAGAATTTTCTTCGGGGGAGAAGAGAAGAGAGCAGATGGCAGTGGAGATGTTGGTGACGCGATCGTGAGCCCCTGAGGGAGAGGGTGCCCATTTACCAGCAAGGGAGATGGATTTCGAAAGCTCGTACCAACGCCGCTTATCTTCCTTGATGTTCACCTTTTTGAGTTCGTCCATGATTGCAACGTCCTTACGAAGCCGCTCCGCGAACATTCGGGCTATCATGATGTACAAAGCCCGATACTTTGGGTCGTTCTGCAGCTTTCCGGTGAGCCTGACATGGAATTGACGGTAAAGTTCCTTCCTCTTCTCCTTGGCACGCAGACGCATCCTTTCCTCGAATTCATTGGTTTCCTCAGGCGTTTTTCTAGGCTTAGGAGCCCTGGATCTTCTCAAGAAACGGCTATGTCTTGCTGGAGTGTAATTGTGCAGGAAGGTAGCCTTAGCGGTGAGGTTACTAAGCTGATCACACGTAGCCAGTGCCAAGATATGGAGGAGGTCCTTCCAGTAACCATGAGGGCGAGCTTTGTCCTTGTCTTTTGGGGTAGTGCACGAAGGAGTGACGATCATGTGGAGATTGGAAAGTGCCGTGCGAGGATGCTTCTCGTACAACCATCCGAAGGCCCTAAGAATAGAAGGAAGCATGTTAAATTCATATCCACTACGTCTAGAGCGAAAAGCTCACCTATAGAAGAGTTCCTTCTCGCTCTTGCCGTCGTGGATACTCCTGATGTTCCAGATGAGCCTCAGCGTGACGACTGGGTCTTCCTTCCAGGCTTTCTCGAGATAGTCGTTGACGTCATTGAAAGACCAGGCATTGAGACTGTTGAATGCATCGAGAGTGGCAGAACCCGTGGAAGAGAGGGCCGGGGCCATATTTTGAGTATAAGTACGATTATCGGTCATGAGAGCAGTCATGAGCGGGTTAGTTGGAGCTTGGATACCGTCATCCTTGTCGACAACGACGGCGTCGTCGGGAGTGGACTTTGGAACGAGGACATCGAGGAAGTTGGGATTGAACAACTCGGGGATGTTGGGTAGAGTGGCAATTTGAGAAGCCATTGCAGTTCGAGTGGCGAAGAGTCTCGCTCGGTTTAAATAAACTGTTGTGACTCGCGGGTGACGGCGGATGACTCGAGGCAAAGTCAGGATGATGTCATGATTCACAGTGCCCTTCAAGACGGTCTGCAGCAAGGACATGGCGGCGAGCAAGAAATCACTCGCGGTTTCAGAAAGCGAAACAACAGATATCGCATCGAGAGAGAATTCAATTTTCGCTGGGTCGAGACAAGCAGGACGGCAACGATCCAACTAGTGTGTCGGATGCGGCGAAATGATCCGATTTGCACAAAACTATTTGTATAAGGTTTCTGTGACTCCCAGCGCGACCTGGGTGCGATTCTCCCGAAATTTCCCAGAAGTTGCCAAATCTGGGGCCAGGGGTCAAAAACACGAATGCAACCGAGAACCTGTGAAACCGGACAAAAACCTCAAAGTCGGGATACAGCTTTTGCAAACATACTTGGAGGAGGCGGTCTATTAATTATATTTCAAATTTTCATTTTCCGTCCTAGATTCAAGTGGCGCGATAAAGATTCCTAGTTCACAATAACAGCACAGCCACCGGTGTTGAAAGATAAGATTAGATATTGCGATCGAGTCAGATCAGACTTGAAATCTATTCATCTCTCTTGTATCAGTCCCATGTCGACAACATATATCGATGAGGCGGCTGGCTCAGATGCCACAGGCACAGGCTCCCAAGACGCCCCATACCAATCCCTCGGCTATGCCCTCTTCACCCACGGCGACAGCGTCAAGTACCTCTTCCGCAAAGATGCCACGGCCGCATATGACGAGCCAACTCAATCGTCGTTGAAAAAAGCCAGGAAAACCGCGGACGGATTAGAAAAGAAGAAAAAGAAAGCAGAAGAGCTTGCTGCGAAGGAAGCCAAGGAGAAAGCCGAGCAGAAAGAGAAGAAGGAGAAGCTTTTAGAGGAGAGTAAGAAAATCGTGTTGGAAGAGGATCAGTCATTGCCAAAGGCGATTAGGGTACAAAATGGTTCTCTTATAATGAATGTGATACTTATCCTGTTCGACATCAGGCCAAGATTTCTAAGCTTGCTGATTTACGTGGTCAACGTGTGCGAGTGTTTGGATGGGTACATCGTCGACGTGACCAGGGCGGTATCATCTTTGTCGTCCTCCGTGATGGTACCGGTTATCTGCAGACTATACTCTCCGGTCGCGTGGTATGCCTCTTGGCTAATCATCTCTTTTACACAACGCTGACGACCTCATCAGGCACAAACCTATGAAGCGCTGACGCTCACCCTCGAATCAACCATCGAAGTCATTGGTACTCTTCACCCTGTACCTGAAGGAAAGACCGCACCAGGTGGCCACGAACTCTCAGTTGACTATTGGAGAGTCCTCGGTTCTGCTCCAGGTGCTGAAGACGCTTTTACCAACCGTTTGAACGAGGTATATCCTCTCTTACTTCCTCTCCACTCCTTCATGCTTATCATCACTAGAAATCCGATCCGTCAATACAAGCAGACCTCCGTCACCTCGTCATCCGCGGCGAACACGCCTCTGGCGTCCTTCGTCTCCGTTCCTACCTCCTCAACGCTTTCCGCGAAGCTTACACCTCTGAAAACATACTCGAAGTCAACCCACCTTGTCTTGTCCAAACTCAAGTCGAAGGTGGTGCTACGTTATTCAAGTTGGATTATTATGGTCAACCCGCTTTTCTTACGCAAAGTTCCCAACTTTATCTCGAGACTTGTTTACCCAGTTTGGGTGATGTGTTCTGTGTACAAGAAAGTTTCCGTGCTGAAAATAGGCAAGTCGTACTTTTAATCTACTTATGTATAATCTGCTGAAGGTCAAGAATAGCCATACGAGACGTCATTTGAGTGAATATACCCACTTGGAAGCTGAACTTGCATTTATCGACTTCAACGATCTCATGTCACACATCGAGGAAATTGTACGTTCTCCCATCCCACTTTCTCTTATCATTCATACATTCCCCCTCCACAGATTTGCAAAACCGTAGATATCCTACTAGCCAATCCAACAACCGCAGGACTCATCACATCGCTCAACCCATCCTTCCAAGCCCCAACACGTCCATTCACACGTCTAAGTTACGCCGAAGCCATAACCTGGCTCAACGAACACCAAATCCAACATCCAGAAGAAGATTCCTCAGGTAACCCAATCAAAGACGAACACACCGGTCAAATCAAAATGGTCGATCATAAAGTCGGTGACGATATTGCTGAGGCTGCTGAACGTCAAATGACAGATATCATTGGGAAACCGGTTTTTTTGTATGGGTTTCCGGCGGAATTGAAGGCGTTTTATATGAAGAAGATGGATAAGAAGGGTGGGGATGGGGAGAAGGATGTGAGGTATACGGAGAGTTGTGATTTGTTGATGCCGAATGTAGGTGAAATTGTGGGTGGGTCGATGAGGATTTCGGATGAAGAGGAGTTATTGGCTGCGTATAAAAAAGAAGGGATTGACCCGTCGCCTTATTATTGGTATACTGACCAACGGAAGTACGGAACAACTGATCATGGTGGATATGGTTTGGGCGTTGAGGTGAGTAATTCTTTTCTTTTCCGTATTCTGTAGTAACTCATCCAAATGTATTTCAGCGATTCCTTGCTTGGCTTGCCAACAGGTACACTGTCCGCGAATGTACCCTATACCCAAGGTTAGTTTATTTTTGATTCGATTTGCATTTCAAATAGTGATGGAATTGTGATTAGATGGCCTGGCCGCGCGACACCTTGATAGAGTATGGATGCATCATGTATTACGGAAGAAAATGGAAGAGCTCGGCTTCGGATCTTCTAGTGACATCTTCACTCCTGTACCGATAATCCTTGAGAAATATGGTCTATATATACGACTGAGATTCCGCGGCTTTTGGGGTTTACGTTTTAAAATGAAACAATCAATTACTCGGTGGTGTCGGTGAGCGTCGAAGCATCGCGAAACAAAAAAGATCTGCCATGTGGTGAGGCAACAGAGTTTTTCCCTCTCCCGGATCGACGGGCTTTAAAGACCAAATCGGTATATGAGGTTTCCAAAAACATCAATCAATCATCTAATATACAACCATACACCTCTTTCGCCACTCTCTTCCAATTTTCCTTATTCACAGCAAAATCGAGAGCGTAATCCACTTCGAGGTGATGTAGACGTTTACCGACGATGACTAGACTGTGAAGAGGTTCACCGAAAATTTCTGGTGGTTGTTGAGAGAGCTCGGTTAGAGTTCCGGATACGATGCGTTGGTGAGTATCACCACCGCCGACTCGGGAGAGAGCTATGGCGAGAGTTGAGTCGGGGGAGAGGGTACCTGATTGTTTGGATTGTTCGGTTTCGATGAGTTGGGAAACTGCGAGGGGGATGGACATGTATCTAGGTGGTTCATAGATTTTCCGCCCCCTGAAAAAAACCATTAAGCGAGATTAAATTTGTTCGAAAGAGGGTAATCAATTGAATTAATAGAAACCTACCGCGCTAAGTTTTCTTCACTCTGTTCTTTGACTTTGATATCCAATAACACGAGTGTATGCATGCCGAGATCCGCGTTCTGTTTGATCTTATCATAGAAACTGTCGGGCTTCCATGTTTCGGTAAAGAAAACTAGGGACACGGTTTGTCCGAAATTGTAGAGTTGGAGACCACATGCGCCAATGGCGTTCATTATGGAAGCGTTGTGAATGACTCGGGTTGGGATACCGAGGTTTCGGGCGCGAAGAATGATGTCGGTGTGTGTGGTAGCGCTTTTGTTTTTTGTTTTGTAGAAAATTGCATTCAAGATAGAGTTATGAGGTTACGAACGTGTGTTAGCGTGTCCCCAACGAATTGATACCAGCATTTTGAGTGTCAAAATGTTGAGATATTGATCGGGTATGAATTCGGGGTTATTTGGAGTTTCCATAGAAGTAAGAAAAAGAAAAAGAAATTGAAGCATGAGCAATTGAAACGTCGTGGCAGACAAGAGGTTATGCGGTTTTCGGATCGACTCACCCAAAAGGATCGCCGACAACCAAAAGCGATACATCCTCCTTGTCTGCATCTTTCAATATATCATCACTCTGAGTTTCAACTATGTCTCGATCTGCGATGATCAGAGGTTTCTCATAAAAAGCTTCCTTTTAGATAATCTAATGTGTTCAAATATGCTTTGGAGACAAAAGGGGGTACGGGGTATGACGGACCAGGCGTTCCTTCTGGATCATAAGGATGCTCGTGTAGGCTTCTAGATAAACCCGTGCTGAATTTTTTATAGCCTGGCATGATGGTTCGCCTCAGTGTGTGTGCAGATATGAATTAGATTTTATTCGCACTTCTAATCCGCGTAGAGTGACATCTTTTTCGTCGCAAAGACCTAAGCCGATGATGTAGAACATGAAGGAGGGAAGGAGAGATTAGATCGAGTCTAAAAATATGCGACGGATCAGCTGGATCAGGTGAGGTGATAGGCTCGGTGAATTCGGCCACGCGGTTCAGGATCGTCCAGGGTGCAAGGGCCTTTGAGTCTTGCCTCAAAAACCGATTGAGCCATATAAACCAGGATGTAAGTCTCCCCGCGTTGCTCTGCCCTTCTTGCCATCCATGCGACGTCACTCAAAAAGGCCTTCACGGTCGTTTTACAGGACTCCTCTTGTTACTGATGACCTCCCGTTCGATATCCTGCCTATCATACTCCAGGCTTTGTCCACCAGACAAGACTATCTAGCATGCACCTTGGTTAACAAGACTTTCAATAAAATTGCCACTCCTCTGTTGTATCGCGAACTTAACTCGAGGGCAGTACCCGAGGTAAATATTGCACTGCGACTAACTTTTCTTGGTTGGTACCCATCTGTGCCATTGCGGTGGCGTTTCTTGTTTGACAAGGTTCAGTCACCCTCACGAGAATGACTTTGATTCTGGACGTCTTCTTTTTCGCTGCTTTTACCGAGGTCAACTGACCAAATCTTTTTTTCATTTGTAGTCCCCGTTGCATCATCCGGCTTCGACGATAATTAAACGACCTGAACTTGCCAAATATGTACGACGTGTCACTGAGACTGGTAAGCTTGATGATTTCGGTTTTTGAAATGGTCCGTGAAATTTTGTTTTGCGAGAGCAGGTTCGGTTCATAGAAGTCTTTGTACGAGATTTCCAACAATGGCGGGCGATATTCTGCGTGCTTTGAGTTTATACACAAAGCTCATTTCTTTCGCCTGGATCGATGATTCCGTCGAGACTGACAATACGCTTCTTTCATTGATCCAAGCAATCCGCGACCATGAATATCCTCTACGCGAACTCACAATACGAACGCATAGTGATCTTGGAACTGAAGTCTGGTCGAAACTCAATACTCTCACAGGACTACATAGTATCAGTTTATGGTGCATGGAAGGACCTCCAAGGGTTTTACAGGGGTGGAGTGAACCTCTAGGATCGACCCTCAGTCATCTGGAGCTCGGTGTCAGTGTATTTCCTTGTCCTCCTGCAGAATGTACGTCTCAAACCTCTGCTCTTTCCCTCCTATCGCTTTCTTCTTCTTCTTTTCTCCGCATGTTGAAATATAGCGTTGTGCTGGCGTTCCACCGACCATCCTCGTAACAGTTCTCTCACATCTCCCCCTCCTCATAAACCTCCGCCTCAAAGGTGCTCCAGCAACTTCAATACCCACAATCCTCACATGTCTTCCGAATCTCCAAATCCTCGACACCGAATATCTTCCTTCATTTCGTACAGCTCAAGTCCCACCACCAAATCGAATGCCAACATTGAAATCACTTATCGTTCGGACAAATATAGTCGATACTGTTGGTCCCGGTAAACTATGGACATGGATCAAAGATATCGTACCGAATCCTGGACTGGAAAAACTCAAACTTCATGCGTTTACGATGAATAACTTGGGATATATATGTACGAGTGCTGCTGGAAAGATCAGTAGTGGAGGAACGATGGTTTCGGAAATGTTTTTGATAAAATTGGCGAAATTGCATGGGAATTCGCTGAGGGAGTTTGATATTGGCGGAGTTGAGCTTACGATGAGTGATATTAGGTATTTGAAGACGTCGTTTGCGAAGCTAGAGTTGTTGGCTTGTGCGGTTGCTGTTCCTGATGTAGTGAGTATTTATATATGTGCTATGAACCCTACATCACTAACCGATGGCTTTTTTTTCTTCTGCTTAGTCGGCAATACAGCTGATGATTTCCGGTGCACGGAAATTGCATACACTCAAGCTTCATGTTTTCTGGATACCATACACATCTCATGCGATCAACGTCGGCAAGGAGGTGTTACTCCCCAACGCTTCTTTGGCATATATCGAATATCAAAAAGAAACTCCGTTTACGTTGGAACATGCGATTAGTTTGATGCTCACGCCTGAGAATCCGAAGTTGAATACTATAGCAGTTGGAAAACATTTATTCAATGTAAGTGCCTCGAGAAGAATACGACTGGTGGCTACGAAACTCACGTTTTCTCTCTCTTTTTGTTCTTGGCTTTTAGGGTCAATGGATTCTGGTGGAGGGAGAAAATGAGAGGGGAATACCGAAGTTTGAGGTTGCTGCTAGTATGGCGGAGGATAAATGGATCTCTTAGAGTCTGTTCTTCCTACTTTGGTAGAGACATTATTCACTAGGGCTTAACAAAGGGATTATTTGCTGTCTCTGCAAGTTTTCAGCTGAGAGCTCTACTGTCCAGCACCTTAATACGCATATGATATCTCCTTAAAACGTATTCAACTGATGCCTTGTGGAATCAGCGAATATACTTTTTCTTGAACGGGTTTGTGTGAGATTTCTTACAATGGCGGATCTTCTTTAAATTTTCGTCCCCTCCTAAGAAGTTGGATTCTCATTCACCCGGGCGTAACAAAATTAGCTCAATCATTTCTCAATCATTTCATTCAGGAGTTTAATCGGTACGGTCCCGGTCACACATTGGAGTCACGGCGAATCACTTGTTAGTTTCTCGCTTTTCTTCTTTTTGTTTTGCTGGTTTCTAAATCAAATCTGCTCTACGGATTCTCTGAACAAGTTTTCTGACGTCTGATTGGATGCAGTCCATTCGGAGGCGAGGGTTGAGTTGTTCTCGGACAGGAGTCGCGGCGTGCCATGTTGGAGTCAGCACGAGTCGTGTTCCCAAATATAAACCCTGCAGCTCTCCGTCCTCGCCCTGCAAAATGGCTACTCAATCCTCCATGATGCTTACCTCTCAAAACGTCACTCTTCCTCAAATCCCCGAGCTTTTCAACCCAAACTTCCTCGATGTCCTCATTCCCGTGTCCAAACCGGAAAGTAACTTGGTCGTGACCATGAATGTCGATGACGCCCTTCATTTTCCAACCAACTCCTTCATGGCACGTCTGAAGTCCGACGATCGTGCTTACAACACAAAATCGGCCTTGGCGCTCAATTCTACTGGATCTGCCACACTAGATGCATTCAATTTTCTTAACCATTGGTCTTGCGATGAGGTTAATCAACATCTTGAAAAGGCCTGGAAAGAGGATCCTGCCCTGGCGCTGAAGCTCATCTGGAATATCAGGAGTATCCACGACGGCAAGAACGAGAAGGAACTCTTCTATAAGTGAGCTCTTTGGTCTAACGTAGTGAATATGAACCTAACATGCTTTGTTCTGTTTTTAGGGCTTTCGGATGGTTGTACGACAATCATCCTCGCACCGCGCTCTTCAATCTTCATATGCTCGTTTCTCCCTCGTGCGTCACATCAAAAGTCAAGGGCGGTGGACGCCCTCATGGCTACTGGAAGGACCTCCTTAATATCTTAGCGTTAGCCACATGCGGCGAGCTAAGCAACCTCACCGAGCAAGCTACATTCTTACACAACTATCCTATACGCAAGAAGTATCGGTCAAATAATTCTCAAAAGCCTAGGAAGACACCTGAGCAGACAAAGGCAATCCAAGAACGGGAAAGTGTGCGAGCTCGGGAAAAGAGGAAAGAACTCCATCGACAGTTCCATGAGAGGTTGACCAAGAAGCTCGAGAGCGATTCCAAATATCGGGCTTTGTATATCACGGTGGCTCGGATGTTCGCTGAGCAAATTCGTAACGACATGCAGGTGACGGAGGAACTCAAGAAGGTCGGTATCAAGGAGGATAAGCAACGTTGGCATGAGCTTTTGAGATCCATTTCCTTGGCTGGAAAGTGGGCACCTAGTCCTTCGGGCTCTCACGATCGCGTCACCAACATTTCTACTGCCATTTGTCAACTTCTCTTCTCCCCCGACGGACCACACGTTGTTGGACCCCTTCCATCTGCAGCTCCGTACCTCATCCCCAACAATGCTGAGAACTGTATCATTCTTCGTAGCTTCTATCGCCGCTGGGTTCTCAAGCCTCTTCGCGAACTCATTCGTTCTCCTCGACCTCTAATGTCTACAGAAAATGAGATGAAACAGACGAAAAACCAATACAGCCGTATCCCTTCTGTCTGCATGGCGAGGAACAAATCCCGTTTCATCCAACACAACCCTAATGGTTTCGGACAATACATAGCTGATGTCGAAAATGGAAAGAAGAAAATTAGTGGTGCAACTTTAATGCCCCACGAACTCGTTAGGGAGGCTATTCGACTCCACGACGCTCTCGAAAAGGCTAAAAATGCCTCCAAATTTCCCTTGGTCGTAGAGTTGAAAAAGAGGCTTATCGAACAAGAAATCCAAGTCGTCAATGCGCAATGGCGCACGCTGGTTGAGAGGATGAAGGAAAGTGGCTCTCTCGAAAATTGCATCGCTGTTTGCGATGTCTCAGACGACATGGGATACTTGAATCACCAGGGTGGAAAGCGCCTCGCTGAGATATTTCCTGCCATTGGACTTACTCTTATGCTGGCCTCTCTCACGAAACCTCCGTTTAACGCTGGTTTTATCGCTTTCGCTGCGGCTCCTGAATTCGTTAGTCTGGAAGACTTGGAGAAGAAGGGTCTTGTTAGCGTCGTGGATATGTTGAGTCGACGCAGATGGCATGAAAGGAATTCGAAAGTCGACCTCCGGAGTGTTTTCAAAAATCTTATTCTCTCTATTGCCAAGGAGCATAAAATTGCGAAGGAGGACATGATCAAACGTATTTTCGTGTTTTCCGATATGGAATTTGATGCGGATGAGGATGACAGTGATCGTTATGACGATCAAGATGATTATATGGAGGACGATGATGAAGATGGTAGCGATTGGGAGGAAGATACGAACGACCGAAAGACAGCTCACGACAGAGTGGAGCAGGCATACAAGAAAGCCGGATACGATGTTCCAGAGATCGTTTATTGGAATCTGACTGGATCTTATTCTTGGTCGCAGACAGTTCAAGTTAAATCGGATCGAAAGGGTGCGGCTATAATGAGTGGTTTCTCTCCTGCGATGTTGAAGGTGTTTATGACCGGTGACGAGGCGGAGGGGAATATGGGTAAGAAGAATAAGGAAGAGATGACACCGATGGGTGTCCTGAAGAAGGTTTTGAATCAAAAGTCGTTTGATGGACTGGTCGTTGTTGATTGAGACGTAGTTTTTTTTGTGATTTTCGGGCATTGTTTTGTATCATACTGTATACGTACCTCTCACCACTGGGACCCTTATGTACTATATCACCGATTATATCACAACTCATTTAATGTTTGGGTATCATACATGCATAACTACTATATCTCGGCGACGGAGTAATATTCCTTAATGTCAACGCATACGCTCTATAAACGGTCTCAAGAATGCGGCATTTAGTTTTATGAACGATGAGTCAGGTGGATCCTGATTCAGTTGTATTTCCTTATCCTCCCGTAAAATGTACGTATCAAAGCTGCTCCTTCCTCCCTATCTCTTTCTTGTTTTTTTATTTTTTACGTGAAGGTCCAGTGTTGTGCCAACGCTTCACCGACCATCCTCGAAACAGTTCTCTCATATTTTCGCCTTCTCATAAATCCCCGCCTCAAAAGTGCTCCAGCACCCAGAATACCTACGATTCCCACATGTCTTCCAAATCTCCAAATAATATCTTCCTTCATTTCATACAGCTCAAGTCCCACCACCAAACTTATCGAATGCCAACATTATCGGACAAAAATAGTCGATACCATTTGTCCCGGTAAAACTATGAACTTGGGTCAGAAATATCGTATCGAACCCTGGACTAGAAAAACTCGGGCTTCATGATCGCGTTTAAACTTTATGATCAATGTTTGTATGCGATAGTTTGGAATTCGAGATGCTGATCATGATCCGCCGCATAGATCAAAAGATAAAAATAACCTGCGCATCTGTCATTCTACGTCTCCTAACAAGACTGATCGAAGAGGGACGTGATAACGTGTTGATGCTGTGAACCTAACAGTACGATTTCTACCTTGTTTGCTGTTTTACGGGCGATTTTTCGAGGCACGTTTCTGGATTCTGGCTTTTGCTCTTACGCGATTTCAGTTTTACATGGTTTATTTAACAGAAAGAGTAAACCCTATCACCCTACTACTCTTCTTACGGAATCTGGGTAGAACTCCAAAACATTGGAACACACCAGCAATCATTCACGATATTCCCTGACTATCAAACCACCTGATGATGAAAATTCCTGGATTCAAGGTGAGAGCGTATCATCTTCCCTGAGTGGATGAGATATCTGCACAATATATATAAATGCTCCTTGTCGATATACTGTTGATACTCTGCGAAAAATCATCAGATGGAAGCCACGAGTGCAGGCCCTCGTCCATGTGAAACAGTCGCTGTCGAACATCATTCATCCTTCGCGTCACTGACATCTGACTATTCAGCGGAACCAACAAGTCGCCATTGCCCGAATCTCCAACTTATTAACCCATCGCCAAGGTGTTATTCAAACAAGTCTTTTGGTCGAATTCTCGCTTATATATATATGTACAATTTATATTCTAGCTCGGACTTTTCCGAACCAGAAGGCACACTGACTGCGGCTGCTGTAGCTCAAAATCCAAGAGACGAATTCGAACGACGTCAAGAGTCTGCTGAAGGCGGAAGCAGCAGGCCCTCGTTTGAAAATCATGGATGGGGCTCTTGGGGCTATGGGGAGGAAACACGAATTTCAATCCTGGACAAACCAACTTCCACAGCGTTGTAGTAACTTCTAGTGCGACCACCACCGTTTTTCAAACAGTACTAAGCAGAATCCTAAGCTCCTCCAACATCATCAACGCTTACAACGAACGCTGCTGATTCCACCGATTCCGAGGTGCTAATCTCAAGCTTATATTGCCATTGTCGATTATAATTCCACTCATCACGATTGCACCACTCGTTATTCTCATCTTTCATCACCTCGGCCGGCTATGCGACAGCTTGAGTCTCTCAGAGACTTAACAACTCAGTATCATCGTCGAAACAGTGAATTAAGTCAAGATCAAGTCTCTCCTGTGCTCCATCCACACTCCCGACAAGCATCGTATCTCCCGGAGAGAGACTCTATAGTATAAATATCTTTCTCATGAAAGGTTACCTGTGTAGTCGGTTTGGATGTGCCAGAATATTCATATTCTGCTTTCTACCATTTCGTAGGTCTTTAAGTACATACTTAGATTAGTACTTGACTTCTCCGTGATGGAATGATACACACATTATAAGTTGTTCTGGTTCAGCTCTCGTCCAATTGAAGCATTTGCCTTGAAGCCATGACGCCCGTGCGGGTTGTATTTCTACCGCAACACCACTCTCTAGAGGTTGAGTAATGCCAGAAGTTGTTTCGCCAACCCAAATTTGTTGAATGAACTCAAGCTCTTCTTACTCTAAGGTTTGATGACATTGGAAACTTAATAACCCTGATCGATGCAGGTGCCGCTCACTGTCAACATACTTGTGCTCCATTGACCTAAGTGACTAGTAAAACTGAGGTGAGAGTGGGGGACAGTCATTCGATGCTGTTTAAATAAAATATAATTTTATCTATGTAAGATAACGAGTTCTTGAGAGTAAACGGCTTTGTCAATCGTATTAGCAATGAGAGAACAAATCAAGAAGATTAAAAGAAAAATCAGCGATTTGCGGTGCAAGCTTACATACGTATCAAAAACTTCCGCAACATTCCATGCTGATACGCGACAACGTTGCAGTGCATGTATCAGGCAACCACAGAAGATGCTGAGAAACGCGCTATGACTGAATGATAATCACAAAACGAGCGTTATATAGAATATCAGAATCAGGCGGTGTACAGTACATAGCTATGATCATGACTAAAATATGTTTAGGATCAAAATAAACGATCAGAAGATTCAGAACATCCTTATTCCGAAAATCTGAGGTCGAAAGTCCTGGAATATCATGTGTGAGAATGAAGTTCTTTACTTCTTCGACGTGGAAGAAACATAACCCATAGGACCCGCCGCCGCCTGAACCCGCTATACCATTTGCTTTGGAGCTATACTCGGACAGCAAAATGATTCTAGTCGCTTACAGTGTTGAAGTGGAGCTCAGCTAGATGATGTAACTTCATGCCATGAATGCTCTCCGCTTTGTAGGGGGTGCAGATAACCCCGTGGTGACGTCAAACATTGAATATTAGTCTTTCAATTCTTCGGCGCTTGAAGGAAAACACGTTTCCGAGGAAAAATCTATATTAATTTCTTTCCAGTTTCAGGGAAGGAATGGAAGTTTTTCAGGCGGACAAAGTATTCGAAAGCTAAAAACCGGAACCCAATATGTGGCCCACAAAGTCCATAGGGAGAATCCAGATTCCGGAAGACGTTACGCGTGCCAATGATCGTTGATTTATTTCAGTCATGTCCATTGCCGAAAATGCCGCGCCACGACAAAAATAAAGCACGTGCCAGAAGCACGCGTCTAAGTCGTCTTGATGGTCCGTGTTTGAAAAAGTGTTTACTTGTCCGCAATCTCCAATATAGTTCCGCATGCCTTTGGTCGTAATTATACGACATGCATGATGCGGGTCGCGGGTAATGCATGCAATCCCACTGCGGAATGTGCACTTGAATAGAATACTACCACGTGCAATTTGAGGCTCTATTTCGGCCGTTCACTCAGAGGGTCCAGACTTGATCGGTCGGGTATTCGTACCTCCCTCAAAGTCTCCCAAGGTATCCGTGGACCTTGGTCTTGGTCTTTCATAGGTTGATGTTTCGAGGTGACCCCAGGTGACGGCGGACACAAAGTCTGGGATTAATGGGCCAATCATGATGCATGATACATGACATTTTTAGTAAAAAGCGATGGTATGCAGGGATCGAGAGTCATATCATTATCAGCCATACGATCGATGCATATGCGGTATCTCTTAGGCACTTACGTCCGAAGATAAAAAAAGCCTACCCCACTTAACTTGGCATCAATATACGTTACGTTCCGAGAATAGACATGCCGCAATTTATCTCATATGTCAGTCGCGTGTCAATTCATCAAAGCTGTGCGCCCCAAATATGCGCCTAGCGGCCTAACAAGTTCCCCATTAAGGACGACGAATATCCTATAAGTACGACACCCTGCAAGCCAGGGAAGGTCCAACGTAACCACTCGGTGTACTTTCCAATCCCCAGCGACTTCCAATACTTCACTAGGGCCTAAACAAGCTTCTCTCTTTCTCAAACTTCTTATACTTGCAACCACCTTACCACCTCAAGTCATCATGTTCGACAAACTCATCGTGAGTCTCCCATTTACCAAGGCTGTTGGTTGATTGGTACGTTATACTCATTGGTGAAGCAGCGCAAATTCCGTGCCTCTTCAGACAGCGCGAAGCCTGCTGCACACGCTTTGCCCTTGAACTATTCAGACTATGACTACGACGCTGTGAGTAACGGTTTCCTATCTCTCGTGTCAATCTGAGTCCTAATCATTATCGTTGAACGCAATTCAGGAATCCATCCACGACGGCGCAAGCTTTGCAACCTCATTCGGCGACTCAAAGCAACCAACATTGGCAGAAACTCTCCCTCCCAAGCCTCTCGTAAGTACTTCTTCCAATTACCTTCACAAGTCATTCCCCATCTCATAAATGCGATAGCAGGCAGAAATGTTAGAGGAAGATAACATGGCATGGGGACCTACCAAGGTTCCCAAAGCGCAGCCAACACCTCCTTATGTCCAGCCTCCGTCCCACTACTTGCAAAAGGCATCTCATCCTGCGCAACCGGAGTCTCATTATGTGAAACGCGCAGAAACGCTGGAGAGCGAGAATATGGCTTGGGGACGACTTCCTATGGGTCGTAAGATGAAGCCAGCATCTCAGTACGTGGAACGTGCGGAATTGTTGGAGGAGGATAACAGGGCTTGGTGATCGTCCCCAAGGCATTCAAGTGACAGAGACGGTTGAACAAGGTCCCAGCGCGTTGGATTTCATTTCTCTCGTTTCAACTTCTTCGCATGAACTTCTTTCGTTTTTTATCCAAGCTGCCTCCGACTCGATGTATTGAATATTGAATAACTCATTACTGTCTCATACTCGGTCGCGCACTTGATCTTCTTATTTATCCCTCCTTTCATCTGACTTCCCAGTGTATCATTACATGCTGCTTTCATTCAACCTACTCGTCTCTAGCTACATAACTCTTTATCTTAGGACGCCTAACACCCAGAATTGCATTATTGTTCCTCTCATCACTTGTGTGTTGAACCGCCTCCAGGAACACGCGAGGCGTGGCACAAGTTCCACGACCATCGCTTATCAGAGGAAGACACAGCCCTAATTAGATTAATATTTCAAATACCGTAATCCTCGGCTATTCTCCTCTTCCTTCCTCTTCGAGGAACTGAAAAGCAGTGACACGCATATGATTCTTCTTCGGAGGTTCGACTGGGTCAGGATAACCTATAAAAGGCCGTAATTGCCAAGAACATGAAATAAACATCACGTTGTAGTACCCCTTTCTATTAATCACAGCATATCCGACCGATTGGCCTGTGTCTCTAAAGATGCAGATCGTTCGATCTTCTCGTAAATTGTCGTCTCTCCAAATACCCGATTAAGGACATCACAACCATTTCAATAGCGCATACCACTTCCATAACCACTGCAATATAGATAATTTCTACAGGCCCTCTCAAAACACTCGGAGTCCCTCCTTCGTCACCACCTCTACTGAAGTACCAACTGTTTTTTGGGCACATATCGAAAATGTGGCCGACGCCAGGAATACAATGATGAGAAGTATGTTGAGGGCGAAACAGGATACTTTGGACGTTGGTGGGATATGAGTGTCCCATGTAATAATATCACGATAATTTGTGATATCAGCGTGACTTTGTCGTTGTCGATAAGAAGTATGAGTCGACGAATGATGACCATGATCATGACGAGGACTGCGGTATCGACGATGATAGAAGATAATACCGAAAAGTATGGATATATGAGTTATCATCCCCGCAGATGCTATAACCCCTAGAAAGACAGATGACAACCCGAGGTTTCTGATGAGGGATAATATCAAATCAGTTATGGCGAAGCAAAGAATTGAGATGAGGAGGACGAGGATTTTCTTGGTAGGTATAGTTATCAGTTCTATCTTTTCGCCATCGGCGCAGATAGAGGGGAGAGGTGGTGGTGGTATAATTGATGCTAAGGTTCGATGATACGTTTGTGGCATAGTAGCTTTCGCCAACAACAAGGAAAGGAAGAAAATAGAGCCTTGGAACCGTAGTAGATGTATGCTTGTAAGTATATGTTGTTACTATGTGCCCAAGGGATCGAACAATCGTTAATTGGTTTCATTTTTGGGACCGGAGGGAACCCGACTACAACCGACCTTGAATCAGGATATTAGTGTGATTATTCTTATGTGTATGAGCATGGAAACGTACTGGAACATGGCAGTTTCGGGGTGACAGATCCTTGATGCATCTCATCTTCACTTCCAAGAATGGCTATCACGCATTGTATCATTAAACAGTGCGAGTCAAGTAGCGTAGCTCTACCAGGCCCTAAGGCAGGAGTAAAAATTCTTCAGAGGAGGATCGAGCGTTGGAGCGATAGACGAGCAGAAACATCGGATTTGGATGGTAACACATCACTTATCCTTCAAGATACGATAACATCGGTGACATCACACGGGTATGACGGAGCCTATTGTCAAGGATAGTGGAGCTTCATTCAGGCTCAGTCCATAGGGTACACCACAATCTGATGCAGGGATGATACACACGGCTTGGCATATACGCTAGCAAATAAGTTGCTACAACAGATGTGAAAAGTGATTATACGGTGCGTAATTGGAAGCTCACAATCAACAACTCCTCGCCTCATTCCCTGGACGTTTTCCTTCACGGAACTAGTATCCTCTGGAGAAAACCAGCTAATTGGTTTAGACTTTGGTTTTGGCAACGGATCGAAACAGTATCATTATAATCCACGTCCACGACCTCTACCACCACGTAGGGGGCCGCCACGGCCACCTCCTCGAGACCCTGAGGTATTTTATGTCACACAATTGGCTAGGTTGACAGATCAGAAAGGACATACCTCTGATAGGCGCACCACGACCACCTAAAAAGGATTTTTAGAAAACAGTCAACATGATAGATTTGATAACACTGACCTCTACTAGGTCCGGTGTGTCCGCCGCGAGTATTTCTGCTGGCTTCCCGAGCGCGATTTTGTTCCTCCTTTACTTGGTCGAGGAGGGTATCTGGGACCCGTAGGTATTTTATCTGACATCAATCAGCGCTGAGATACCTGGGGACGCGAGAAATGCCAGAATTACCGTGCTTCCTCTGATGTAGCATTCCTTGAGTTTCCAGAATCTATCCCCATCGGCGCTTGTCTGATATACCTCTCTGAGGGTGATGTTCATAAAGTTGTCGCAGTTTACGAGATGGCCGTTGAAGGTCTCGCCGTTCTTGAGCTCGACCAACTGGATATTGCTGGTCAGATCGAAGGAGAGATTGGGGGAGAAAGGCATAAACTTACCATGGGCTTGTTTTGAGCAGCACTGAGAAGGGATAGGGGCAGCTAAATAAACGTGAGCACTGACCACACTAAACATATGTTTTTTGACATACCATCGCGCACAAGGAAAGCCAGCGACTTGGCCGAGAACAGCACTCCTGCATATGTAAGCAGCTTTCCCACGCTAGTATCTCTCCTTTGCACTTTCATGATCTCCCGCTTCGCAAAGTCCCTCTTTATCATATTATTCGCCGTGGCAAGTCAAACATATCTTTCATAAGTTTTTACTGACATTTCAATTAGGTCGGGCTCACCATGCTGGCCATGCTGCACCCGCCGTCTCGCGCATACCTTAACCCCTTGACAGGCCAGCTTTTCGGCGAGGGCGGCGTCGAGCAAACCTGGAATCGACCACCAGGGGAGGGGGTCGTCCATGGCGGTGTGATAATGGCGAAACTTGGAAATGAAACTGCAAAGTAATGAGTCTTGCCTCATAGGTTCACCACCTTCGTCATTCTGATCTCGACAGAGCTGCCCTTGGGAGAGCTACTTGGAAGTTGCTGTACGTCTTGTTTCTGTGACGATACATAAGCTTGACTCGATTCACAGGCATACAGTAACCCTCCGGTTTCCTGAAGTGCGTGTCGCCGACAAATGTCTGGATACTTAATTCAACACTCAGCTTTTGTAGCGCCCAACACCGGATGAACGTGAAGCACTCGACTCGTATATCCGTCTAACTTCAAGGGTGTATCCCTGTGGTGAATGCGCGGCTGAACTCCAGGAACTACTGAAAGCTTATCCGCCACAAGTACGTCTACTGCCTAAAATCATTTAGCTTCCGTGTGTTGACGTATGCTAATAGACGTCATCACGCCGCGCCGCTTCGCTATGGTATGAATATCCTCGCTTCATTTCCATCTCGACCATGACTAACCAATTACGTTCCTTGAAGGTTGTGTAGCCTCCATAATCAAGTGAACGAGCGACTGAAAAAACCAGAATACGACTGCTCCCAGCTATCCACTGAATACGACTGCGGCTGTGGAGACGATCCACTCGACTCGACTTCAACAAAAACAACAACTGGACATACAGCAAATCCTCCGAAATTTGACCCCATGGATCTCGAAATTGATACAACGAAGGACGAGGTAACAGGGGCTGGACTCATCAAAGGTGGCCGATGATATAATTTTCACCTTATATGTTCATATCGCCTTTTGGTAATATATATCTCGCTTTATTTCGTTGGCGTCGGGTACTCGCTGGCATTGATTGCTTAGCACTTCCGGAACGGAACTAAATGTACCAACCACGCAATACACTATTCGTCTTCCGCAGTCGTAATCATGAATGGGCTATTAAGCTTATTTTGACGTGGCTGCCCAGGTGTTACTTGAACTTTGACGTTTTGGAAGATCATCTGACTTGTCTATGTCATCGAGTCCCACAGTGATCCATTGATTGTTGTTTCATACAGATTAACGAGGATGGCTACTGAACTCTATGCAGGAGAACAGGAAACATACATCATTAAAGGTACGATTGATACCTCTCAGCCTACACTCCGACGTCATGCCGATTAATTATCTACCCTATGACAGAAGGAGTGAAAGTCGTCGAACATTTCTTTAAAGTTCCACTCGACTATTCTAATCCTACAGGAGAAAAAATTGTAGTGTTCGCGAGACAGGAAATTCCGATTCAAAAAGCGAAGTCATCTGAGGCTGAAGTGAAACTCCCGTTCGGTAAGCGTGATCCTTGCCTTCTCCATTCGCGTAAAGAAAAAAGCTTAAGCTTTGTTGATACGCAAGTATTATATCTGCAGGGTAAGATTTTATGCGTTTTTTTTTTTTTTTGGAAATGAGCATGTAATGACGTAGAGTGTAGGAGGTCCCGGTAGTGAGGTACCTTTACAAAGGAACTCTGGATTCGCAGCCGAGGTACCGTCAATTCTATCTGATGAAAACAATGAATTGTTTACACGCCTATCGTAGCTCTTTCAAGAAGGTTATCAGGTAAATTTCCACAATAATATACTTACTGTTCTGAAAGTAATCAATCTTTGAACACCAGATTCTCTGGCTCGATCAACGAGGAACAGGCCTCAGCACTCCCCTCACTCCCGATACACTCCCTCCCCACATCAACTCCGATGAAGAAATCGCCGCTTACCTTAAACATTTCCGACAAGACAACATCGGTATGTCCATATATCAAATTTAATTCTCTCTTCACATCGTCCAAAACACTTCTCTCTCACTTTTCAATCAATTTTGTGGCGATACGATATATGCAGTAAGGGACTGCGAAGCAATTCGAAAACTTCTCCTTGATGATAAAGAAAACCCTGAAGATAGAAAATGGACGCTTCTAGGACAAAGTTTCGGGGGATTTTGTGCTATCACGTATCTTTCGTTCTTTAGCGAAGGGATTAAAGAAGTTTTTACTACTGGTGGTTTGGCGCCTTTGGTAGAAGAGCCGGATGCCGTTTATACTGCACTCGTTCGTGAGTCGAACCTTGAAAAAAAACTGAGGGGCTAGAAAGCGCTGATTTACCTAAAATGATTTGCAGCCCGTGTTATCAAACGGAACAAAATCTATTATGATAAATATCCCCGAGATGTCCAAAGGGTATGCATATATATGTGTCATTGCGCGGTAACCAAACCAGTTCAACATTTTTTTCCCCTTTTTTCTTTTTTATATACCACAGGTCCGGAATATTATGAACTATTTGGAGACTAATAATGTTGTGCTTCCTAACGGTGGCAAACTTACCCCTCAACGATGGCAACAACTTGGATTCGATTTTGGGATGACTGGTAAGCAAAACGGGTGCGTTCAATGAATGAAACTCATTTTTTCCTTTCGTTTCTTAGGTGGGATCGATAGAGTACATCGTTAAGTCGGATTGCGCAATTGAACTACAAGTCGAGGACTAACAACTTGTATTCTTTTTTCCTTAAAGAATTCGTCTTTCGGGCTTCAAGGGAAGTCGAAACGATTGGAAAGATCGGATACAAGACTTTACAATCAATTGAACAATCTCAAGCATTCGATGGTAATCCTCTATTCGCCATCATCCACGAAGCCATATACTGTCAAGGGTAAGAAATTCCCAAAAAAGAGCTCTCCTAATCACAAATAAACCGGTCCTTCCTGCCCCCTATAGCCGAGCTTCACGATGGTCGGCTGAGAGAACTCTGTCTCAACATACTCAGTTCCTTTGGTCTCACGTCAAGAAACTTGGAGCAAACGAACCAATTTATTTTACAGGAGAAATGGTGCGTGTACTCTTTATTTCCATTGTTGATGAATTTATATATATATTATATTTGAAGATATTTTCGAGCATGTTCGATGATTATGCACACTTGCGTCCATGGAAACGAGCTGCGCATCTATTAGCCCAAGACTCCACCTGGACTCCTATTTACGATCTCAAACAATTGTCAGTGAATAAAGTCAAAGTGACTGCCGCGACGTAAGTTTTACCTGGAGTATTTGGAACTCCCCCTAATATCTATTCCCTTATTAGTTACTATGATGACATGTTGGTTGATTTCCTTCAACAAATCCCCGAAATAAATGAATCACTGATTCCTTTTCTTTTTTATTTTTTGCTTTGTTTCAGGTATGTGGATTTTAATTTTGCACAAGGTACGGCGGCGAAGATAAAGGGTACCGAACAATACATCACAAACCAGTTATTCCATGATGGAGTTCGGGCGGAGTCGAAAGACGTTTTGAAACGTCTTTTTGAACTCTCCAAGAGGGAGTATCATTGATTTTTTTTCCCTTTTCTAGCGAAGAGGAAAAATAGCAAACATGGGATGGACTACCTTTATTTTTGATGCACAAACCGAACTGTGAACTATGTATGTATAGAAAAGTGTTTGCTTATGCCTTCAAATCGTCAGAGAATTGGAGAGGAGATTGTACCGCTCCGTCTCGAAGTTGTCGTTGTTTTTGGAGTTGATTACCAAGAAGAAGACCGCGCTGATCATGGAACACATCGTGGCGAGACATGTTCTATGATGCAACAGAGAATAACTGAACCCACCACCCTCATGATAATCGAACATCGTTGATGCGTTGATGCGCGAAGATTATCAAACTGCTTTATGTAATGTCAGTGACAGCATCATTTCTCGGTGTTATCTATTGATGGCAACTGAAATCAACGTCGGAAAACAGGAAACGCACATCACAAAGTAAGAAAAGATGTCCAATTTGTAGTGACATCATGTTAATAGTCATTAATCCACCTGCAGATGGATTCAAAGTCTAAAATCATCGAGCACCTTGTTCAGGTTCTGCTTGACTATTCGGATCCGACCGTATTTAAAATCGTAATATTTGCAAGGCACATAATTCAGACGAAGACTCCGGAAGACGAAGCCGAACTTCCGTTCAGTACGTATATACATTATTTTATCTTTGAACGAACTATTGATGCATTCTGTGCCTTAGTGTGTAACTGCAAGGCACATATTATCCTTTTACACTTCGGTTCGTTCATGACGTAGAGCACAGGAGGACCAGGTTATGAAGTACCACTACAGAAGGACTCTGGATTCGCAGCCGAGGTGTATCAGCAGTCGTCAAAGATTGGGTTGACTTTACTCCCTTCTACATCAGCTCTATCAGGAAGGCTATCAGGTACCTTGTGGCACCTCATTCACAGGCACGTTTCAGAGTTGTCAACTCCGAACAGATGCTTTGGCTGGGTCAGCGAGGCACAGGGCTCGCTTCGGCGGCTTTTGTGCCTTGACCTATTTTTCATTTCATAGCGAAGGGATAACAAAAGTTTTTATCGCCGGTGGAATTAATAGACGAACCGGAGCCGGTATATACTATGTGCTGCGCTCGTGAGTGAGTGAACTTCAAAATAAAACCAGGGTGTCCCTTACTGTCAAACAATCATGGATTTAAGGGGATGATACATGAAAGTCGATATAAACCGATATCGTCCTGTCGGAAAGCTTAAGGTATGCCGCTATCTTGTCATCTGTATTTATATGTTCCGGAAGGATATCTGTCGTAGTAAAGCTTGTTCCGTTCAACGATGCGAGCTGAAGTAACTAACAATCAACACTCCCGTAAATCCAGATACCCTCGAGATGTTTGAAGGGTACGGACATGAAAAGTAATCCGGCGAACCAGTTCTGAAATCAAATATGTAGGTTGGGAAAAATTGTGGCTTATTTAGAGAATAATGAAGTCGTTCTTTCCGATGGTGGAAGGCCTACACCTCAGCGATGGCAACAGCTTGGAACGGATTTTCGCACGACTACTAAGTAGTTAAGATCTTGGAATAGTCTGCGCAATCAACCAATGCATCTCTAGGTGGGATTGACAATGTGCACCGCAAGTGACGAAATCAGTTGTACGGAGTAGGTATGTAGATGATACGGCTGTAGAATTTGTTCTTCGGGCTTCATGAGAGCTTGAAACGATTGGAAAAATCGCATATAAGACTCTACAGTTAGTTGAGCAAGCGCAATATCTTGATGAAAATCCCTTATTCACTGTCATTCATGAAGCGAATTACTGTCCAAAGTAGAATATGAATGATTGAACAACTGTTTTACAGGTGTTTTTGGCAGAAATGATCTGAGCCACTGCATTGATAACGCCAATTTCCAGGTTCCTCGAATTCAGATTATCACAAGACGCAGCATCTAAGATCAAGGTTATCGAGCAATATATCGCCAACCAGCTCTTTCATGGCGGACTTGGCGTTGAGTCAAGGACGTCATGATGCACCTTTTTTCAACTTTCCAAGAAGGAGTACAACCGCTGCTTTAGCGAGAATGCTAGATTAGATTTCTTTGAAAGCCTTTTGCTTTATTGCGACTAGCAATTACCGAAATGTGATTGGAGATGGTTCCTGGTCCGCTTTAATCGTGGTTGCCCTTCCCCGAACCACAGTCTATGCCAAGAGACTAAGACGGAAACCTGCTTGTAACCACGACCACTCCATGTCTAGGACTATTTCGTTGACGACACTTAGGGAATCTTTCGTATTTTCCGGGGATATGAAGCTTGCAACTTAATCGGTCAGAGAAATGAGAAATTATCATTCGACGAACAAATGATCAGGCGCACGATACTGCACTTTCGCGAGAACGAACTTGGTCAAAACAGCCAAAGCCTGTGAATATCAGCAGGTTATGGGGTTATGGTCTGTAAATTTCCCACATGAATACAACGTTCCACGGAAAGATAAGTATGAAACCGTCATCTCAACATGATAGTCCAGAGCAAGTTGAGCTCAAATGTCAGTCCGCAATCGGTTTCTGAATTTCAATGGGCCACTACCAGTTGCTGCACACAAGTAACGCTTATCGCATTGGTATCTTGCGAATGGTTTTATCATGATCAGACTGAATGCTTTTCACTCGGCTCCCACACGTGGGCGAGCCTTCTAGATTCTTCATCGTTGATTACTCCGTGCCATCATGTCGCTGCAGGTTCCCCGTCTCAGGGTCCCGGCTCGTAGAATAAGACTGTATTAATCGGTCGCGGTTCAAAATGAGTTAACCAAGCATTGGAATGACAGAAGACAAATCACGGTAACCACGTGATGTTTACTTGGCCCGGACATTTCCGCCTTGGGCGTCACCTGCTCATCATCATCATCACGAGAAGTAAGGTCTGAGTAAGGTTCGGATCGCTCGAATAGACGTTCCGCCACGTCCGCAGCCTGAACTTCAGAGTCGAGTCACAGCGAACTCCTTTTAAACCATGTACCATGATGTGCATGTGGGGGTGAACAGCTACGATCGACCCACTCACGCGCTCATGGAGCACACTCTACCTGATGGCAAACCACCATATGAGGAAGATATACTAACTATTAAAGGATCAAAACTGCTCACGCTCCTTTCCTTTAGTTCTATCAATGTGGCAGTACTTGAAGAAGAAAGGTCATCAGACTAAACATGTCAGACCCCTCTCAATAGCGCTTTTGTCCGAGACTCGGTGCAAATGACCAATGGAACCATGATCAGCGCGCCCAGTTATCTATAAACGATTAGTGCAAAGGGATTGAATCATTGACGATGCATACATACCTGAAGAGTAATCCTCGAGCTCTACTAATGGGATTAACATTGCAGAGGGCTCCGTGTATCGTATCAGGACAGTACTCTCTCACTGTTCATGCCTCATCTCCGAGACCGACGACCAAACTATTTGGTCCCATCGACTTCCCTGGGCATTGATCCATGGAATCGGAAAAACAAACCCCACGGATAATCTCACGAAACAGGTTTCAAAGTTCATCCTACATCCACACTCAACAGCGAACCGAATTAAGATTAACGTCCTACTCCTTATACCATTCACTATCAACCCCGCCGTTTTTCACTCCAATTTTTTATTGTTTTTGAGAAGGTTTGTGTGAGTGCAGAAACTATGATGAGTACTTACACGGGCAACCGCCGGGCCAACTAAACTCCCACCTTAATTTAGACGACAATAACAAACCGTCTAAAAATACTATTGAACCGCCAGGCTGGCAAGCTGGCAGCGTTCGCGAGCCTGTGAACATTAATACCACATATATACATGGTTTTTTTTTTCCACTTCGAAAGTGTCAGCGTATCATACATCATCATTTTTTCTCGCTTCACGTTCCGTTATCTGATAATTTATTCACCGAGTTCATTCTACTTTATCAAACCTTTAATGCCGATGAGGCGTTTTGAGACTCATCTCCTTCGAAATCACTGTCATGTCTGGATACCCATAATCTAAAGGTTCTGCTCCATTTCTCAACCTGGCTGACGTACACACAAAAAGTAGTGTCACCCTACTCCTGTTTTCAGATTTCGCTTCTTTATTTATTTCTGATGCATGTCAAGTATGTAATGTAAACCAAAAAGGGGGAGGGAAAAAAAAAAACCACGAAATGATACTTGACACACCTATGTCAACGACAGGAAGCAAAAAAAGGAGGAAAGAAACCGACACACAACAAGATACTACAATATCTAGAAGGGGGAAAAATACAGACGGTGCACACGAGACGTTAAGAAAAAAAGATCGTGAATGCGGACCATCATATCAACAAAAAAAGAAGAAAAATAGAAAAGATATAGAAAAGAATGATAGACAATAGTAAAGACCAACCAACACGAACGAATACCAATGTATAATATCTAAGAATGTCACAATTGAGAAAAAAAATGTAGCACCACAGACCGAACGAATACCGCGCCTCCCTTTATGTGTCAGGGTGCCGAGAGGGACATCTGGAGATAAAAAAAAAATGTTGGTAAAGAATAATTGGAAATGAACGTAGTGTAGAAATTGACTCAGATCATAAAGAGAGTGGATAGTTAGAGGAAAGATTGTTGTTTAGATTCGTAGTGATGGATGGTCAAAACAATGCAATAATAAAAAAAAGGGAAGCTCGATAGCACAAAAAAGGAAGAAAAGAAAAAAAGATGTAGGAATGCCGGGATGAGTTAAAGATAGAAATCAGGAAGATGTGAAGTGCAATGGTCATATTTAGTCATGAGGCGAATTTTGAAAGGATATCGAGAGGACGGCGAAAGTGGATATCGGAACTTGGGGGTAAATGGGGGGAATAAAAAATGATGCTGAATACGAAGAGCGATTCCTGGTTATGAGTCGGGTATGCCCCCAGCAGGTATAGGTAAATACGGAGTCCTTTGCCAGTCCGCAGCTGAAAAAAAATGACCGATGATCAATACAATGCTTAACAACGACAGAAACAAATCGACATACTGTTCAAAAACACCGTATTACCCCACCATATCAGATTGATCCCACCTTTCGGTGCTTGCAGCGCAAAGAAAATAAATATCAACGACAACACCGTACCTTCAAAAATCATTCAACCTCGAAATCACACATTCACCAAAAAAAAAGCCGACTCACCACTATCAAGCGCCGAACTCGCAACATAATTAAATTTACTCCACCACGCAAAGTTCTTCTTCCTTATCCAATACTGGAAAATAAATCCAACCGCAAACCAACTCGAATAATTGATACCCGTCGCAGGAGGAATATTTGCTACCCCATTGAGAATAACAGGGGTACTAACCCATTTGATCCATGAATTGGGGTATCTTCGTTGCCACAGCCAGAATGGTATAGGAAGGAAGGCTCCTACGATGATAGCGTATAACTGTGGGTGATATATCGAGCCTTTACCGAATTGTCGACTGGGTCCAATCAAACCCCTGAAGCAAACCGTTAGCTCTGTCTCGTTCCTCAAAAATCACAAGAAAACACGCACCAAACTGCAGATGCAGTAAAGAACACCTGATTATGTGGACAAACCAGCTGACTCGGCTGATCCGGCGTACAAATATCGTGCACATTATTGAAAATCAAAGTCTTCACCCCGACCTGAATAAACGCCGCCAACGTCGTAGCCACAAACTGAACCAAAAACGTTGCTCTCGGTGGAACTTTGACGTAATGACCCAGTTTCAAATCTTGTACGAAACCGGTAGCTTCTGTCAGGGTCTGGACCGAGTATGCTTTGAAGACCATATTCGCGAGTGGATTACCGGGAAGTAACGTCCCGGGAATGATTTGTGCGAGGATGTTGAGGTTGATTCCTTGTCCCGTCATGGCGTAGATGAAACCCGAGGGAAGGACGTAGACAACGGGAAGGATAACAGCAAGGACCAAGGCCCACACGGGAACGCCCGTATCCCATACCTAGAAAAAAATCGCTCCGTAAGTATTCACCAAAACCCAATAAAACAATTCATACCTCCACTGCCACAACCGCCAAACTGAAAAACACGCAGAAACTGCTCAAATACCACCAATCCGGAACTTCGGGATAGTTCCTCATCAATTTCGCGTGAATATCATCCTGCTCTACTCTGATCTTCTTGAACCCGTTTAACAACGTCCTACCATGATACAAGAACGTATGCACGATGACACACGTACTCAAAGTGAACGCGAGCAGATATGTCATGGCATACGTGGCGGGAAGGTATAGCGGGGAATAGTTGCTATATGCTTCCACGTCAAAAGTATCATCTTTTCGGAGCACACGCGTAACATCGTAGACTTTGCCAAATTTGTCGTAGGGCTCATTCGCGGATATTGGGAAGTGTGCGAGTTTCCATGACTATTTGAGGAGATCAGCGCCAAAGTCGGGGCTGAAGAAGAGCCTAAACTCACATTGGAGTAGTACAAAGCCGGCGTCATAATCCAGTAGAAAAGGACGAAACCGAGGAAAACATGTACCTCAGCCCACCAGGGCACTTTAAAGAAACGCGAAATCAACAAAATGGAAATGATCGATAAAACATCGACTCACCCATTAGAGGACTCCCAATCCAACTTATTTGGGACCAGTCGAACGTGAGCACACTCATCCCCAAACCCGAACGTATACCGAACAGCTGGTTGACAGGTACGCTAGATGGCGCTGCCCAACAAACAAACGAGAAGACTGAAAGTGCTTCGAAGAGGTAGCCTATCAACAAACAAATTAGCTGATCTGTTGCCTCTCGACCGAACAAATAAATAAAAAAAGGGATGCTGCTTACCCGGCAACAAAAAGAAGAAAAATGATGCCACCGTCACGATAAGGTAAAACCTATACCTCGTGATACCTTTTCCAGTTCCACTACCACTAGCTGGACTAATGCCAATCCCATCATCTTCATCCTCCGCATGCAACGTATTCAACAAAGTACACGCCACCAAGTTCTGCGGCCAAACCATGCTGGCAGGCCAAACCAAAAACCTCCTGCACAATCCGGCCAGCCCAAACCCGGTCAATTGCGTCGCCAGTACCAAAACCAACGCAAACCAATATCCGAATTCAATGTCATAAAACATTTCGGACACGACAATAGCGTTCAGAGCGTATGGAGGACCGGCGGCGACGTTGGCCATAATGAACACCAACACATGTTCCTTGATGTTCCATGGGCCTGGATTGAGAGAAAATTCGAATGCACGTCGAAATGTAAGAGGGCGAATAATCCGAATGATCCAAGGTGGTAAGGATGATGATACGAATCGAGGAGAGATGTATGGGAGTCGCAAATGGTATTTTTTGATTGGGAGGACGAAAGCAAGAAACTTGCCAATGGGAAAGGAGATCAGGAGTAGTACAATAGGCACGACGGCAGGAGCCGGTAAACGGAAGTTGAAAAAGGTGTTCAAGGCACTAGAAGCATTGACTATGATTAAATTTGGGGCGTAAAGTTTAGGATCGAAATACACTTACGTTGATGTCAAACACAAAGTTAGACCCACAAACCACATGCGAAGGGTCATCGCAGGCATATCTGGGTCATCAACATTGGAGACGGAAGCCCGCACCTCAGGAAACGGACTATCTTCCTCTTCGATAGTATCGAAGTACTCCAACCTGGAAGTAAAGGAAGAAACGCGAGTTAGTGCTGGGGTTGGTAAGGGTGTAATACGGATTGCATCAGGTGGATTAGGGTTATTGATCGAGGGATTCATTGCGAGTGGGTCAACGCAAGAGTATCCTCCACAGCCCGTAATATAAATCCAATCGAATAGAAGATCGAAAAGAATGAGAATCAAAGAAAGAAAAAGAACAGGAGGCGAAATGAATGATACGATGTCATGCCGGTCATCAATGCAGACAGCGACAGCGACAGATGAGCAACGCCTAGTCGTTGAAAACAAATAACCAGTCTTCCAATGCGACTCCGCGTCCAGCACTTCTGGGATCCACCTTTTAAGGGACAAGCCCCCCGTACACCCACTTCGTTCACCATCCAACTTCGCGCTGATCCATGCCACTCATGTCCGGCAAGAACGTAAAAGGCCTTTCGGCGTGTAGCCCAAGAGGCAAACAAAGAGAAGCCATCAACGTAAAATTGAAATTTATTGAGTGGAGCATCACCCCCGACAGCGCCTCGCGCAAGCTTCTTTGGCTTCACCAAAAAGCCTACGCAACACGGCCCTCATTCTTCGTGCATGGCAGGTGGAAGAATAAGGCGTCGAGATGGCTCGAGCGGGAATATGGCATTCCTCCTGCCAGAGATGTCAAGAGCGACAGGTGTCCCGCTCCATCTCCGCTGTGCATATCACCCTCGGAAGTTATCCTCGATCGAGGGTAAATGAGGGCAGAGGCAAGTTGGCAGCAAAGTAGAAAGCGAAGCGTCGCAAATATCCACGCACACTGCATACACGCCGTAGTGGTTGGGAGTGATAGATGAAAGGGAGGGGAGGTGCACGTCAAAAGGATGGACAGCAAGTAGTCATGGCGAAACAAAGTGACCGCAGCGGTAAAAAAAAAAAAGGAGGCGAGATAACAAAGATCGAAGTAAAAGTGGAAATGAAAACGAAACTGAAGGGAAATAGGACGCTCACTTGATGGATCCTTCTCTGCTCGTTCCAATTTCACTTTCGTCCACACTTGGTCCTATGCTGGCTGTACCAGTGCCATGGGTGGCATCGGTACCAATGTCGTTTGCTCTTACCAAACGCCGATGCGAGTAAGGGGCCGAGTTCTGATTTCCATGTCTGATTTTCCCCTGTCGACCGTGGTGATGGGAACGCGGCGCGAGAGACTCGATATCTGTGTCCGGATCCACGCTGGCCTTTTCACCGGGAAGATGGACATGCTCAATGTCATCCACGGATGAAGGCACTGAAGCGCGAGCTTGACGTGAAGGAGAGGAAGGGGAGGCAACGGAGTCGGCTTTGGAGTCGAGTCTCCTCATGCGGTATGGGTCGTCATGGTGCTGGTGGTAGGAGTCTGTCGAGGGAGGACTTTGGGGAGGCGCGTGGACGGTATAATTTTGAGTAGAGAGGTATCTAGAATTGTCGGTATTGGGTGCTGGTGGGGAGGTATTACTGTTTGGGTATCCACAGTCAAAGCTGAACTGGTTAGAAGAGATTGTAGGAGCGTTTCCTGCGCCGTCATACGGGTGTTTTCCCTGGTCGTAGGGATTATAGACGGGCGAGGGAAAGGCCGGATCGTCGGGAGTGCGTGCGGCGGTAGGGGGACGATAATTTGAGAAAAAAGTGTCGGGGCGGTCGTCCTGCTGGCGCTGGCTGCGCTGCTGCTCCTGATCCGCGGTTGAGGGGGGCAGAAAAGCGAAGACATTCTCATCGTCGCTCTCAGGGTCGTAGCCGTCGTCGATGGGATACTCGGAGGGATACTGGCTAGAAGGTGGGGGGTGGTGGGAATAGTCGTAGTCGGCGGATGCAGGAACCCTGGCTGTTGTGGGGCGAGCGCCGTAGTCGTCTGGCATCGTCGTCGTCGGGAACGGCGGCGAGGGCATGGCGGTGGTTGTGGTCTGTGGGAGGGAGGGAACTTGGGAAGAAAGAGATGGCAAAGGAATCAAGGCGAGCCAGTTCGCGGCACTTTCCGAGCTGGTTCGTCAGGCACGCAGCTCAAGAGTGCCTGGCTCGCTTCGTGCCTGCCTCCTGTCGCGCCTCCTCCTTAATGCTGCTGCCGGCCCCGTCTACATATATGTACTTACAACTTCACCTGGCATAATAACAGCGCTGTCGTATGGCCATAAAGCCACCGAAATTTTCAGGTCAATCACTCCATCAAGGCCCCGATCACGACGCTGTTATCATCTTGAGCCTCTGTCTCAGTAGCATTGTCCTTGACCAGGAGAAATGGTCAAGGACTCTACTAGAAAGTGATGTTATCTCGGCTCATGTCAATACATACACTCTGTCCCGGTTGGTCCACGACAAAGTTACGCACCAAACATTATTATGAACCGCTACTACTTTTCAACTCCGTAGGCATCTTAATGCACCAAAAGGTACGCTACTAATCGCACAAAAGGTGCTTTTTTTGGTTATCGACACTGATGTAATTACTGTAACAGCACTCCCTGCCAAGTACCACAATACCATGATCACACATACTAAATTTGAACGAAACCCTATTCACTTCCACTTCGTTCACATGTAACTGACATGTTGACGAGGGCTGTTACCCTCAGGTCCCGTTCAACACCTAAGATATCCCATTGTAGCTATCACTATCACATTAAGCATAGCCTCCACTTGGAGTTGAATGTAGTATGTACGCTACTAACCCCCACCGATCATTCCGCTAAATATAACTTTCCAGGAACCAGCGAGCCAAACAACAACTACTTAAGTATGAGAGTTCGGCAAACGAACATACGGAACCTTACGAGATTCGACGCTACATTCGCTGATCTCTGCCAGGCTGCGTGTTTCGTAGTTCACGCATATAAACACATCCGAGGCGAGTGGATCGATGAACGTTGATCGATTGATCGCTGATCACGTTTTACTCGAAGAGTTTAGAACCAACAGCAGATTTCTTAACACCTTGGTTCCTCGAACTCGGGTAGCACTTCCACAAACCCTACGACTAAACTTCTTCAAAGCTTGAAGGTACGGCTGACTTGAGAATCCCTCATCTATAAAAAAAGGAAAAAGAAAAGCATGATTCATTCCATAATTTAGACAAGCAAAATTGAGTGTGAACAGTCCATATCATTATCAGCTTTAATATTACGTAATGTTACTTACGCCACCATCAGGGTTCCATCAAGAAACACGGACATCAACCGATGTCCGAACTTATGCCCGACCTTTGTACAACTGACGTTTTCGCTGTTAACGGTAGCCTATTATTGGACAATTAGAAAAGAAAAACCATCACAAGATTTGAGGACTCCCCTTAGTTGTGAAGAGTTTGAACTTTACTCAACCTTTGAACTAACGGTCTTAAAATCGTATCATAAAAGCTATGGCATAAACGAATGGGCATGCCAAATTACGAACCGACTCACCCCACCAAATCCAAGAACTTTGATGCAATGATGATATATATATCATAACACATCCTCGCTGAAAACAAACATGTTCATCATGACACTCGCGGCTAGTACCGTAAAAAACTGGCATCACATCATGATATACGCCGATTATTCGGCACCCATTACAATGTCTTATCAAATATCAAGGCCGCGGGCCTCTCCCTGTACGGCGGTACATAAAAAGTATGGGGATACCAAGGGCTACGGGTAACAAAGTTGTCTTGGGATGATAGCAAGTATTGGCATCAAATCCAAAAAACGACATTCCAATCCAAAGTTCCGAGCCAATTTCCCACCTACATACGACATGGCTCCGCCGTTCGCCAAGGTAAGCCAACAGTTGAATTATTACCTTGGCGGACCGGAACATTCAACATTTTTGTTACTCTCCATAAGTACCCGGATTTATACCGTCCTTTCACGAACGATATTATTGGCTGGGCTTCTAGCCAAGAACTACTTCGACAGTTCGACTTGTCATTACTACAGGACATGATTGACTTTCTGAATGTCAACCATTTCCCTTCAGTGAAAAACAGTTCTTCATCTCTTGGCTCCAGCTATTTTTCTCCATGACATCGAAGATGTAGCGTCAGTCTCACTGATCAACAAACACTGCGCCTTCCAAATGTTCCTTTCACCAAAGACTATGCGACACTTCACTTCTCGAAGGACATCCTAAAGACAGTCAACAATAACAATTTTTCAAAACTCAAAGGAGGGCGCGGCATTAAATCTTGGCCTTTATAAATCACACAGCGCGCTTGGCAACACATGGTTGTTCAGAAAAATGATAAGAAATGATGACGGTCGCTCCCTGCCACTCTGTATCTGTGGCATTGGCATTAACTACCATGTGCTACAACCTCTCTTATCTCGGGTATTCCCCTACTCCCCTACTACGGGCCAATATCATATTATCTTGACGAGCCGCGAGCCTACTTTTTCCGAACTTCAGTACTATTAGCTCTTCCCACGCTATAACGTTATTCAACAACGACGGTCCGGCTCTCCGTCCTTACAGCCGTTATGTCGCTTCTTGGAGGATCTAAGCTGCATTGATCTAAGCTGCACTATCTAAGTAAGTTACCCGCCTCCTTCTCCTTCTTGGGGAATTGGAGCGGCCAGGGATTAATAAAGGACGAAAGATGGCAACACTAAAAATCTTCTCGTCAGGGTCTTTCAAGTTTGCCGCGAGATTTACATTACAGACTCGAACTAAAGGATCAACAATTAATCTACCGAAAGGTCCTGTGACAGCCGTTTTTCTGTGCTTGTTGAATGTTTAAGCGACAATGAGCGCGGTGGAGAAGGCAAAGCTTCGTTAAGTTCCGGATTCATTTCCTCAGTCTGACCATCCACAACACAATACGCACTCCCATCGACGGTAGAAAAACCAGACACCTCAGTGGTATCTGCATTTTCCGCTTCCCAGAAATTCTTCAATTGGCTCTGCATATCATTTTGCATGTCAGAAGAAAAAAGGAGTCTCCTCCCTCGTGAGATAGCTTGTTCCCAAGCGCTCCGAAGTGGACCGGAATCCTTTTTAAGGTTATGCTCGATAATGAGATCTTGCATTTTGGGTAAGAGGGATTGTAAGAGTGATATGGTTTCCTCTTTTGGTAGGGGCATCATGAGCGGGACCGTTGCTCGACCGTTGGATGGAGCTGGAGAAGGAGATATAGAATGGAAGTCCGTGTGCAGGATGATCGAGGCTAATCATGTCAATTTTGTTTCGGCTAGCCATGAGAAAAAAGAGATGTTTACCTTCGCGGTCAGCGACGCTAGCCAAAGCTCGCGTTTTTTCCAACACGGCCTTTTCCAAACGTGGATCATCTACAGCGGACGAAAATAGCGGAGCAACACGGCTGAGAGCTACGCTGAAAAACAGGAAAAGTTGATGCAAGAAGAGGATGTGTTGAAATATGACGCGATTGGAAAATAGATAGCCGAGGATGAGAGATTTGTGCCCAGAGGGAGCAAGGACTAGCGTGAGCTCGGATATGAGGAAGAATGAAAAAATGAGGAAGCGCCACTGGGAACAAGTTAAGGTCAACTATAGCGTTCTGACGACGTGGCGTGAAGTGACACGTACAAAGGAGGCTGGGCTGAACTTTCCGATAGTAGACCAGAAGATAAGCACAGCAAAGGTGACGATATGATAACCTGATGACTGCAGAATGCCATGGTAGAGAAAATCGCGTTGCGTTTTGCAGGTTTTCCAGGTCAACACGTCAGGCCCAAACCTACCAAAGTAAGTTCATATCATTATTCGACAATCGGCTATGCACTTACCTATCATACGCAAATCTCAAGGCAGGACTTTTCAGGGCTTCAAAACTCTCTCTAACCACCATGAACATACGAGCGCCCTCTTCTCCAACACCTGGCCTATCGGGATGATTCCACTTTGCAAATTGCCGAAACGCGGCCTTTAAGCCATTTTCATCTACATGAGATGCCACACCGAGGATCTCATAGAAATTAGGAGGCAGAGCACGAGCAGACTGAATCATATTGTACAAAAGATAGCCGAGAACGACAAAAGCAAAGGTATAGGCATAGTGCTGACGATATGCGGGTGATCCTTGGCCAGGTGGGGAGTATCTGGGGAATCTGTTGGCGAGAGTCTTGTGGATGAAAGAGAGAAGCTGGCGGGTGGCGAGGTCTGGGACGATTGACCAGCCCACAAGGCTGAAAAGCGCAGAGCCGGAGACCATGTTCAATGGCTGTGGTTGTGTGCGCTTGTGGGCCCCCGTTTTGTTTGCTGCTACATCACGTGCCATGACATCACTCCTCTTTTCTAGTCGTTTCTGAGCGCTAGAAACACAGCTCAACGGCTTCCACTACCACTGCAAATCCCATGGCAACTCTCGTAGACAATACAAACGCTATGTCTAACATGGTGGATATGTTAGGCAGACTGAATATTTCTCCGCAGGATCTGCAAGCGGCGAACGAAATTCCGTTGGCGCACGCCCTCGCCACATTGATCGACAACGTTAACCATGCACCAAGCGACCTTCAGCACTTCTTATTCAAGAATAATACTTACGAATCTCCCGAAACTCACTTGTACGTGTTCGCTAATTCAGCGCTAAGATATAGTTTTACAAACCATTTGACTTCAGTGGCGGTAATGGTCAGCAATATGAACCGACGTTGAATCTCTTTGAATATAGGCCACCATCAGAGTCGGAGTGCGTGCGGTCTTCAACTTCTCTTAAACCGTCTCACATTGGCGTTTTTAAGGATTGACATTGATCCTCTACTTGTTTTCCCTCATGATCACTCAACCTGTCCCGCTCTCGATTTGAGCGCGCATCGGGATGATGATCTCTCAATGCAACTAGACGGAATGACTATAGATGATACTGGATCTGGATCTTCTTTCTTTTCGCTACCTGAAACGATGGACCACCGAGGCTGTAAGCGTTAACTTTCCATGTTGTTAGCCTCAAGCTAACGTAAGCGCAACAGCCGCCGCATCTTTCGGAAACATCTACCCAGCTTTCTCCGCCTACACGAATCCTTCTGCATCTCCTCCAGTGCCTTCATTTTATGAATTCCTGGAAGACGCCGGTATTGATATCGAACAGTATGAAGAACTCGCAAGGAGATACTCTCCTGACGTTCAATGGGAAGACATCTCGCCCAGCGTCCGTGAATATCAGATACAGGAAATGTACCTCGAGAAAGTAGGAGATTTGTGTAACGAAATGGCAGGCATACGGATGTCCGAAGACTCAAGCGGAAGTATGCCTTTCAATGCGCCCACAGAATGCAACATGACTATGGCGCAAGAACAATTTAACTCACCAAAACCTTTCGTGAGAACAACATTCTCAACTAATGGCACTATCACCTGATGGTCTACAATTTTAGAATGCAGCCACGGAGGACAATAGCCTGATGTCCCTCGGTAATCTAATTTGCTTCGATTCCCTCACCAACAGTGAACGGGAGGAAGAAGTAGAAAGCGCATTGTTTGCTCCTACATCACATCGTCAATTCTGACCTATTATTGATGATACTTTTGAATTTTCTGTAAGTGCCACTCGCCTACATTAGTGTCATCTTATAATCTCGCTACTAAACGTTTTCCCTATCAAAAGATGAATCTCATTTTGGCTATTTATACCCACTTATCCTCTAACCCGCCATTTGCATAAAGCGAGTCATGTAACTGGACGTGTGGATGGAAGACGAGCGATGGTAATGTAATTTCAGCGAAGCAGAGGCTTCTTGGAGTTGATGTAGGAGGTTACCGTGCGATAGAATTTATTGTACATACACAGTTTGTACTCGAGGATTTTTGTTGTGTGCCTAGATGTATCAATCGCTGTATCTGACTGCGATTTTTGGATTACGATATCCGGCGTTGGTTTACCGATGAGAAAAAATAACCCGTTATGCCATGTGGGTCTCTCAAGTGTTTTCTGAGCTATGATCAAAACATGTAGAAATCAGCGCCCCCTGCCAGGAAATGCATTATAAAAACTGCGGAGTCCTGTTGGCATTGATACGGCTATCAGCAAGTTATGATTTATGATCAAAGAAAAGTAAAGAGACGGGACATGTGAGAGATGAATCTGATCACGATGTTATGGCTGTCGAGAAGTGGAGTTCGGCAGATGAGAATAATCATTGGAAGAGCCCTCATACCTTCGTACAGTATTATAGTGGTAATCATGCCGTTGCAACAGGAGTTATAATTAGTATAAGTAGTATAACCAGTGCCGCTGCCCCAGAGAACTTATCGGCCTGTGTATACGGATACCTTGGCATATTTTCGACAACATGAGGCTTTGCATACTTCGAGGCCTATAACAAAGCCCCCTTCAATGCAAGTAAATATGTAGAATAAATATGATATTTATATCTCACGGGCTGAAGAGGCCACACCCTTACATGCCGCCTTCCATGGCAGTGCACGGCATGCAGGCACGGGGTGGATATTCATTAATTACATAATCTAACAGTGATTGTTTCGGGATGCGGTTACAACTGGAGCAATGAGGAGGAAAAGAATGGTAAACTAGGTCAATCAATACGTTGATGAAAATGATTGCGGGACTGCGGACGCAAATTCGATTGGACTGTGACTACCGATTGGCTGTAGTAGTAGCTGCCATCGAAGGGCGCGGTGGTCGGGCTCAGATGAGGAAACAACTTGAGAAGGTCCTTGTCGCCCAGCTGATGGCGTTTTGTGTCGGAATCTCAAACACAAAACTCCTCTCATGATGCGGCGTCCGATCTATACCCCCGAGCGCTCTGCATTGGCGTAATTGGGCATTTAAGACCCTTACCCACTTAGGCATAGCCTTAGCGCTTTCATGTTTTCTCCCCTCCTCCATGGACCACAAACTTTCAAGCTTACCTTTTATTTTTTTATCTTCCTTATAGCTCTCTACCTGATATATATCGAAACAACGCTACCAGATTATAACCGCCGCCCAATAATTCCCCCTAACCATGTCTCACCATCGCCTTCCGCTCCGCCACTGACGTTAAAGCCCACATCCCCTCTAGTAGAACCAAGAATACTACTTGTCTCTGCTCTCTTTCCTCTCCGCAAATCCAAACACTCTCATGAAGACTACGAAGACTGGTTAGGCAAATTCCTGAAATCAATCACGACCCCAGTCTACTTCTATGCTCCTCCTTCCCTGTCTTCCATGATTCTCTCATTACGAGGTTCCTTGCCCATCTACATCAATACCACATTCACCTCGCCGTTCGATATTTCCCCTTTACGAGGTTTAGAAAATGCATATGAACATTTTCATACCATCGATCGAGAAGCTTCATATCATAATCCAGAATTATATGCCGTCTGGAATGCAAAACCTTGGTTACTCGATAGTGCTGTTAAGCACCTAGAAGAGGAGAAAGGAGAGGTATACGATTATGCTTTTTGGAATGATGCAGGGAGTTTTAGGTACGACCATGTGTATACCGAGTGGCCAAATCCGAGCCGCGTGGAAGAAGTGTGGAATATCGGTGTTGAACGCGTTGTTGAGGCAGGCGGCGATGTTGAATCACGAGATAAAATGAAAGAAGACTTGCTGTTCTTTCCGTTTACTGGTATGTTCGGTTGGACAAAGCGGTACTGGAAAGAAGATGATGGCCCTGTTGATGTGGATATCAGTGAAGGTGAGCATACTTAACTTAATGTATTCACCGTGTCTTTAATCCGATGACTGTTTGATTGCCATTAGGCTCATTCTTCGGCGGGTCTCCAAGAACGGTATCTTGGTGGTCAGAAACGTATTATGTCTACCACGATTATTACCTTCACAAAGGTTACTTTGTCGGAAAAGATCAAACACTCATAAATGCCCTTTTCCTCCTCTTTTCCGATCGTATTTTTGGTATATGGTTAGACAACCCTGATGCACGGATTGGTATTCCTGGTTTTGACATTGGTTCTATGGGGAAATGTGGATCTCCGTGGTGGTATTATCAATGGTTTTTAGCTGCGGATGAAGAAAGGAGCGTAATGAGTGAGAAATGGTTGAAGGACTCCAACGATTGGTTCTGGCAGGGGTGGGAATGGTGGATCCGAAGACAGGAGTGCAGGTTGACAAAGGTTTTTTGGTTGAAAGATAAGCTTCTTGGCGTGTTTGGGAGAGGGTGGACTGTAAAAAGATATGTTATTGTATAGATCTGTGTTGCTTTTTATTTTCTTTATCACATTACAACATCCGCAGGACCAAGAATTCGAACATACTCTGTGCATGTCATAGTGACCACCTACCAATTGTACTAGTGTTCATATCGCTCATGCCAGCGGGCGACTGAGTCACGTATGATCGATGGCCCTTCCTGAATCGTAGTACATCATTTGACGGCAGAGTCGCATCGTCATTAGACCTATAAACAACTTTAATCAATCCGCATCCTCAAAATATTAATGGCTGATGGCTCGAGGCGGTTGAATATCATTGAAAAGGACTGAGCAATGCCTTACTATTATCCTCCAATCGAGCTCAGTTGGTCGGTCGTTCTTTCACGTCGAATCCTTTAGTCTCAGACTTGTAAGGGGACTTACATCGTCATCGGCTTTCGGACCCGTTGGTGAGTTTCAAAACTCAAGGGTTACGCGTTACGACTTACGAGCTTGTAGCATGCATGTTCTTTATATACTAATCAACTGTTTGAGCTACAGTCTGATAAGGAAGAGCTTCGGGGCCCCGAGCGCCTCCTGGATCCTTTCTAGTAATCCTCCAACGGTAGCCGGCAGAGGGCAAAACCTCCCACCGTGTTAGGAGGCGGGAAAATGGGGTCACAGGGTAAATCCTTCCATCCTGGACAGCAATCAAGCTCCCTCTGACAGAAGAGCCTGCTGGGAGGTCCGGTACAGTTAACATTGGCACAGGTGCATATTATGCTGGTATCCCGCGCATGGGCCATTGGGTTGGCCAAAGCCATGTGTGCCGTCAGTCCAGCTGCGATGAATGCAATGACGCTCGTCTTCATGGCGCTGACAGCGATCTACTTGAACGTCAGCGGCACTCACGGACAGCTGTAAATGAGACCTACGCGTTATTGAGAGGATGGTTGTCCGGGTTGGTAGCTGCTTGGAAAGATGGCTCTCTGAGAGGGGTCGATGACCTCCTTTTATACCTTTCCATACCCAAACTGAAGCTTCACTTCTTACGTTGAATATTGACAGAACAGGTTGGAGATTCGAAGAAGATAGCATCTAGATGGGATAAGTCCTTCCGCATAGCTCAGTCGTAACTATGGGCGTGCGAAGGGCACGTCGGCGCTCACTCAAAGTCGTGGAGTAACGGTATCTTTGGACCTCCGAGTCGATTTGAAAGGGAAGTTAAAACTAAAGGATGGGATTGCAAGAGCAGATTTTACGTGTTTTGACATTAAACCATACTATAGTTCTGCAGTGTGGAGACGTTCGTAATCGGTCGAAAGTTAAAACGGTTGATACTTACCAGCGAACTTAGCGCTAGAATGCTGGACTACTAACAGGGACTAACAAGTAAACAACTGCCGTTTGCCCCTGACTCGGAACTTTCCCTGGTTTATGATGCCATCATAAAACACCTTTACTGCTTGCCAGCAACTTCAACGCGTTTTCATCTTTCTCAACTTTTAAATCAGTTTATTCCTACTAGAAGGCTTGCCGGGCAAACCGTAAGTCTTGTCCCACTTATCTGTCATCAAGTCAATCATTAACTATAGTTTGTAACAAAAGTATATTGTGCCGTAAAGCCCGGAAATCTCTTCCAGGCTCTACGACAAACTTATCTTCATCAACGTGACCTGCAAGTTGAACGATGAAGCTCATATTCGGGCTTATCATTATACCCCTACTGTTGTTCGCCACTACGACGCTCGCCAATTCAAAAGGGCCAAAATTTCGCTCAGGGACGGCTGAGTGTCACGGATGCTGGGCAGTAGAACCGTTTGATTGTCCCAAAGGGTGGAACCTTGAGAAACACAAGTTATGTTATACGTGCTGCAAACCACTGGGCTATTCATAGGTAGTTTATAATTGGATTAACCGGCTGTTCGTGCTCATGATTGTTTTCCCATCGTTCTCCCATCGTCATTCTCCTTTGCGACGGTTTAGATGAAAATATCTTGTCTCGCGAGAACCATTATGATGCAAAACTCTTATGCGGGCTAGGCCATATAAAACACCATGATACCTTCGCTTCCTCGCTCTCCCAGACGCAAACGCACGAATTGTCCCCCTCATTTCGTTAAGGAATTTCAGACGGAGGAGGACTTGGTTGAGTTGTACGCCAAAGCTCGACGTCTCAAGGAGGTGTCACACTCCTGATCAGCCCCGTGAAAATGCATCAATGTTCGATCCGGGTATGAGGGCTGTCTACTCTTCATAATATCAAAGTATTAAAAGGTGGTCGACATTCCATTCCTCCATCTTACGTTGTTACTCTTAGGAGTTTTCACCCTCTTTGATCGTTTGCGGCGTGTCAATTTATATATATTGTGGTTATCCTTTTCCTGAACTGCTAATCTAAGTCCTCGCACCAACAGACATGGGGGTCGCTACATGTAGGTCACCGAAACTTGAAACTTGAAAATCCCGAGGCTCGGTAATTTCGAACAAAGCAATCTAGGTAGCGTAAGTTTTTGACCTACTTCTGAACAGGAGTGAAAGACCACGTGTCGTCAGTCGAGGAGGACCAGGAGAATTAAAAGAATGTACAATATAAACGTAAATCTTGACTCGTGGTGCAGATAGGAAAGTATTTATTCCAATTCTTGCCTTGTCCTTCTACAAATTGTTTGTTATTGGCGACTTCCACTTGATATGTTTTGCACGAAATAACAGTACACGTAGCTCTCCGTTATCTGGCGGGTTTAAAGTGCGTCAACAGTCAAACGCTCGGGGAATCCGGGGTTATGAAGGGACAAACATCAGTTTTAACGTTTCAGAGACGACTGTAAAATACGGGCGCGAAATTTATCAACATGTTATCGAGTCATGGTGTGGTATAATTGGCACAACATTGATAAAAAAATCTGGCCCTGCTATCGTTTAGTAAATTCATTTTTCAAACATGTTTTACGCAATGCCAAAATTAGGGCCGACGGCCAGGTTGTGGCCGTAGTACAAGTTGGATATAAAGCGGTGATTCGTGAAGTTTTCAAGTATGCACGCACAGCACACACTGGTAAATATATGTATATGAGCCTATCGCAATACAATCTCTTCTCAATTTTCTCCAACAGCACCCCATGGCAGGAATAACAATAGCTCTCTTGAGATATAACGGCTAGATTTAGCTAGTCGCGATCGAACCCTCAGCATGTTGTGATATCTGTGTACTAAGACGGGTATCCCTTAGTCTTCGCAAGACACGGTACCATGAATGCGAGGCTTATGGGCCTTCACAGACAGATTAATATTTGGGGGATTTCAGGTGTTCCTAATCACGGCGCGGTCGACGACAACTTAGGACACTCGATCCGATTTAGCTGAAATATAAGTAAATAGCCAAGACACCCTGTACTGTTCCTTTGACTATTCTGAATTATGGATGCAGCGAAAGGAATTGTTCCTTAACGGCCATGAAAGTAGCATGAAAGTAGCCTAATAATCATCCACTCCGACTTCTCAGGATGGGCAAGGCGCGCCACTTGTTGGCAGGGCTCTAACTTCAAATGTCCTAGTATGAAGCGCGTTTGCCTGGTTTCGATGAAACCCTTTCTCAGGAAGCTGGAAAGGTATAAGTATAAAAAGGGCTGAGTGTGTCAGTAGGCCGTTGAAAGACAGGTGGACTTTTGAGGGTGTAACTTTTCTCCGGTACGCCATAGCCTAGTCTACCAAAAGTATCGCACTGACAGACACAGGTAATACAGCACCTTCACATCTCGTATATTCTGCAGAACCTCCATCCCGCCACTACCCAGCTTTACAATTGGTACGTAGCCCAGTGAAGCTATCAAGATGAATCCATGATATTCACGGCTGGCAAAATCAGATATGAAGACTTGCACTCTCACCGCGATCCTTGCAGTCTTATTTGCTACGGTCATTGCAGTGCCAATGCCGGTTGAGGACACGGCTATCCCGTGCCCAACTGACTGGCCTCAACACGCCGGAATTGGCCCTGTCTGTGAGCCTCAGACAGCTCAACCTACCCCCACATCCTCAACCGTCACGGTGTACACCCGCCTTTCTAATTGATTTCCTTCTTCAAAGGCCTATCAGCGCAGTTTCGAGATGACCAATAAGCGCTTAAGCTTTGAAGTATAATTCCCTTCAAAATCCGCACCTGGCGGCTATCTAAGTTAAGAAGCTGATCTGAATATCCATCCTGAAACGTTCAAATGGGTGACCAGTCACTGTCTTCTAATTTTCCTCGTGCCTTCCACCATTTTCCAAACTGCCACCCCCAGTCGGGGCTTCTGACTGAGGTTTATGCATTTGCTGCTGCTCCTGATGGCTTAGAGGTCTCCGCGGGGGATATTGTGTCTCCATCTGCGTCACAGGCTCCGGTTGTTTGGCATGATACATGGCTTCAGGATCCCCCGGTACAGCTGTTTGCCGTCGTTCGTTGTCTTTGACAACCTCGTCTATAAATTCGTCGTCATCGAACTTCGAGCGTCGACATTTGAAGCAGGAACGAGGAAAACCTGATGCAGTGTTAGAGTTGAACGCGACATAACTGAACCATGGGAAGATGTTTCATACAAAAAGGGTGAGTGCCGACTGAGGTGCTGCATAAACCTGTAGCTAGTCAGAGGATGTTATTGAATCCAACAACAAAACCAGGACTCACTGAAAAGAGAACAACAACAACAGCATAGCATACAACAATCACCGTCTGACATCGTTATCTGTGGAGGTGGTTAAAGAGCGTTACACGCAAGATGCACTGGGTCCAATGAAGTGAGAGTCGAAGGAATAGTTGTAGTATCAAATGAGATGGTACAAGAGAAAGGAACAAAAGGTGTTTCTCAAGGGCAAAATCTTCGTTGCCCGACTTTGGATGCGACCCTGCATCAAATAGAAGCTGAAAAGCTGTGTGTCTGGTAACCGATAGCCCTCCCCATCCTCCCCCACGCGGATGCGGTCCCATAACTCAGCAGCAGTCGTGCGGTCGTTGTCACATACTGATAGCTGTTCTCGCATACGCCCGAGGATTCTAAGGATTCCCGTCAATTGGGGACAGCCGTTGCCCAGTCGCTGAACCTCTGATATCTGAGACGGGAACACATGGCTCGAAATTGAACGGGGGCAAATCACTTCAATATATCACCTGAATCAGAAATCGAAGAGGGAAAAATTCAGTCCGATAGTATCTGGCCAGAGAGAAGCAACTATCAGATTCAGATTCGAAATCATTCTCAGAACAGTGATCGTTTCCCAGTCGCTCTTAATTCCCCGATGACTCAACTCTTTTTGCATTCTCATCTCTCTTATATGCCTGTCGAGGCTGCTGGTTCTTAACATTCCTGAAGAGTATACCGCCTGCCCGGGCTGCACTATTAGTATTGGCCTCCATTTCAAGTCGCTCATTTAGGACTGTCTCTTGTGCAGCCGTTCTAGCTCGATTAACGACCTTTTAAAGACCCAGCTGAGTACCTACTTGTCTGACCTGAAGACACTGATGGCGACAGTGGGGAAGTCTTCACTTCAAACGATCTAGCCACTTGCGGGATACATGAGGTGGTTCAAAAGCAAGCCGGCTCGCCAGAATTTCATTAACCCTGGTGGTGTACGAGAAACGTACATGATCACATCCAATGGATTGCAAACACGATAACAAGCTACCGTCGTTGTTTTTTTTAATAGCGCTTACTACCATCTAGTTTGTAATAAAATACAATAATATACCCATAATGAAAGATGCTGAGTGGTAGAGTACTATTAAGCCATAGAAGTCGGTAAAACATCCGTTTCTGATTTTATAGACCATCCCGAAGGAACATCTCCAGTTCCACTCATGTCGCCGAATGACGCCGTGGGATGTCCAGAACCGTTCCAATGCATAGAACTAAGATCGTATCCTCTTTGTGATTCATAGGCCTTCCCGTTGGCGACTCGGTACAGCACGAGGAGGTAGGCAATTATCTAGTTGTAATTCGTGACTCAGTACTAAGTTGACACGGATTTCATTCATGGCAGACTTACCTCAATGTAGGTTTTCGTCTCACCGAAAAGAATTCCTACAGGAAAATGAAAACCAACATATAGGGCCATAATAAACAGCCATATGGATTCCATGGCGTAAGACTCGACGAGCATAGCGACAATATTCAGATATGCTACTGAGGCAGGTCCGCCTGCCGAGATTTATGCATTAGTTAGAGGTTTCCAGTGTTTTTTTTGTAAATTCCATACCGATTAGCTTTCTGTGCTGCCATCTCATATGAATGAGATACAGAGATATCAGCGCAGTGCAAAGCATTGTAGTAGCTCCTTGAATTGCAACTTCCGCCACTCGTGTTGTTTTGGTATCCAGCTTTTCAGCTATTACCGTCGATAGAGTGGTTCCGATTATAACTGTCCTCAATTGTAATACTGAAAGATAGGACTTAATTCGGAGACGTAGACCGTCTTCTTAAAGTGACTTACCCGTAAAACTCAAGAAACAGAGCAAGGGCAGTACAGTGAGAAGCTTGCCATATCTAGTGGCACTCAAGATTACCCATACACGCCACACCTTTGTTTAAATCAGCCACTGATCACACGGTAGAATATTCAACAACACACCTGAATTGCTGATGTTAATATATCGACAACCATTTGACAGGTGAGGCCGACCGCTATCACTGGCAGTGATTGACAAGTCGAGGATATATATTGATATGGACCCCCGGGATGGTTGCCATGGTTAATGTAAGCGTCTTGGGTAACCCAACCATTTGTTATCAGACCGATTAGTCCACAGAGCATCACTATGGAACTATGCCCAAGCATGAGAATTTCTCGTCTTCTTCGGTCTTTGCTCCGAAGTCGAAGAGCTAGTGAATGAACATATAGACAGTAGAGAGCAAATGCAACGCCATAGAAGGTCCCAGCCACGGTCGTGGGAGTGAGGAGTCCCAGTTGATTCGTGAGACGTACTGGTTCTTGAAGGGATGCAGTATTGATGTTGCCTATCGAATCTTTCGGAAGGGCTTGCTGAAAGTTAAAGGTATTGTTGTTCATAGCGCCGAGTTTCAGCGGAAGACTCACTGCGAGTTGAAAGTACCGTTCGTCCTCGAAGCATATATACCCTTCCAGTCGAAGATATTGCCATAACAGCTTCAACAGCCTTCCACAGCAACCCATCAACTTCGTGAGCCCTTCGAAATGGTCATCTTCCAAGAATATATCAATTTCCATCCGGATCAGCCCATCAGCGATGTCAAATCCGGCTTGGCAGCATCTTGTCACTCAACGAGCAATGCTTGTTTACATCAAACAGCGATATAATCTCTCAGACACTTGCTACTTCTTCAAAGTCATATGATTATTCTAGAACACATACACGGGGTTCCGCACCACTGCCATTTGCCGCAAATTATACGTAGGTCATTCATTATTTAAAACATCTTGATAGTCCGAATCACTGCCTTGAGGGCGATGGTGTGTTTGCAAGACTCACTCCAACGATAGCAGGGTAATCATCACCACAACTCGCAGCCGCGATCTGGACACATCCTGTAGTAGAATAGATTTAACACAATTCAAGAAAGAAAGCCGGCGCCAGATACAACGAATGGCCTTGAACTTTCCCCTGGTGTTCGAGTTCGGTACTTTCGTAGGCTGAACGTGCAAATGAATGATAGGTTGTTAGAACAAGAAGATATAGCCGGAGGCGAAAGTGGGCGGGGCAGGGCGACTACAAATAGTGAGAGCTGTGTCAGGACTATGCATTATTTTCGAAACTGAGTACTGAGTCGCCATCTGGTCGCCATGATTCATCTACGCCGGAATCGTTTTATACGCGATAGGCATGCACCTGCACATGGAATCAACCCAACCACCAATATAGATAGACGAAGAAACGTCGTTTCCAGTACTAAGGTCCTCCGAAACTTGAATCAAAGGCAAAACATCATCGTGACACAAAACAGATATTACACACAGCAAACAACGAAAAAACTAACAACAGTCATAAAAGTGATGAGCACGAAACCATCATGTCCAAAACCTCTAAAAACCTATCAAAAGAAAAAAGACACGTGTATGGGGTATATCTACAACAAACCCTCCTCAGATCAACCTAGTCTTCTCCATAATGGGAACATTGACATTAATGTTCTGCAAACAGAACATCAGCGATACCACCCCAATCAGGGAAAAAATAAAAAAGGTGACATGATCAACCCGTGACTTGACATTCAAATAACCCAACGAGGTGGGTCAGAACGACGTCCAGGCACGGGTATAACGGCACCATTGACGCTCCTTGCATCCCCAATGACGTACTGACCTTGTGGACGCGAGATGGAGCCGTAGTTGTTAACAACTTGACTCACCTCTTCACCATCCAAACGAAGACGTGCCTCACGAGCACGTTGACGGTAACGCCTAACGAGTTTGGAAACAACGAAAAGACAGACGAGGGCGACAAAGGTGAAGCCACCGGTGAACATGGCTCGCACAGTGCTATAATTACCACTGACGATCTCGGCAACATCGAAAGTGGCGAAATTGCCGCTACAAACTTCTTTCCATTGCTTGTTGCTGGTGATGGCTGCGTTCTATCGACGATATGTGAGCATGGATCAAAGAAAGAGGAAAAGGTGATAGTACTTCAGCGCGGTAAATGAACTCGGTCAAAGGAATATCAGCATGGTGGCCAAAGACGTGAACATCTTTAAAGTGAGGGTGGGTTCCATTCTTGAACTTGATACGAAGGAAGTCGCGGACATCAGGGGGAGATCCACGACGAAGCTCAATAGCGATAGCGGAGGAGTAGTCAGCTACGTTCCTTGCTTAAGTTTAGAACTGGGCACACATAGGTTGAGACTCACGTATGCCTTTCAGTTCGGGGTGTTCCTTGATGATACCGGTTTGATGGAAGAATGAGATGAAGGGTTGATAGGTAGTTTGGATCACCATGAACTGGAGAGGGTCGCCATTGAAAGCAATTCGCTCGAGGGAGGAAAGAATAGTATGCAAGAGAGTGCGGCCAGCAACTTGAACAAGCCATCAGACCCGGATCAAATATTTGTATGTGTGAGCCACATACTGTTACCAATACCAACGATGTCTTTGTCACTGAAGACGCCGTTCTCATGATAGTTAGCAAAGTGGTGAGCCTGTTCAACCAAGGTGGGCGGGAGACGGTGCGCGTAAGTCTTGTTGTGGATAAGTTGAGAGTTGACGAAGTCGTAGATCTATTATATACACCCTCAGCATTTCATCATCAAAGAATCTATGCTCTTAGAACACTTACATTCCAGGCGTTTTCAAGAGTAGTTGGGCGACCGAAGACAAAATCCTTTACAGCGTGGAAGAAAGGTTGAGCATCCTTAGCCTTTGATTTGAAATCCTCAGAAGCATAAAATTCCTTGACGTGCTTCTGGAAAGCGGGACAATTAGTCCAGCTTTCGAGAGAACGGTCATTACCAGGCTCAACAGTCTCAACTGAACATAGTAATTTCAGCCCGAATAACACTTCATTGACCATAGTAACTTACCAGGAACGTATTGGTAACCGCCGAGGGGTGCAACGACAGTCGTGTCATTAGCCAGAGTGATCTTGTTTTTAGGATTAGGCGGGAAAAGGCCCTGAAGAAGGGCAATAGCGGAGTCGAAAACGACCGTTCCTTCAACACCGGCTTTTACGCGAACTTTGACCTCGTTGTTGTCAACGAGGTCAGAACGAATACCCTCAATATAGGAGGAAGAGGAGCTGTCAAAGTAGGTGGAGCGGAGGAGAGAGCCAAGACGGTGGGACTCGACCTACGGGAAAAGAGATGCGTAAACATTGAGACTAGAGCAGGAAGAACCCAAGTACCCACCTCTCCAAGAGCGGTGGTCTCCGTATTGGAACCCGCATAGGTGTAGGGGTCCTGATAGTAGTTGTACCGGTCACCATTACGGGCGAGTATGATTACGCCTAACACTTTTGACAGCTGCACCATGTCTTATGAAGATGCAGGAGGGTAGGCAGGAGGATGAGAGAAAAGACAACGCTGTCTGAGTCCCTTGCGGCATTTTCAGTGCGTTTATAAGAAGGGGTAGGGGCCGGACAACGCGACAACGCCACGTGCCATGATCGAAGTCTATTACACCTGCAATTGGTCATTTCACACAAAATCATACCATGAAAATGGTTTTACCCACTGACGCCGATAAAATTTGAGATGGAAAATGTCGAGAAAGTGGCCCAAGTTTGGATTAAAGCTCACGTGATGTGGGTGAATGCGTTACTTTTCGTACAGATAGCTAGGGGAAAACAGCAAGGATTCCGCATGGTGATGGGAAACCCTTCGTTTCGAGGAGCCGCATTTGTTATTAAGCTTTGCGTAGGGCTGCAGGTTAGCACGCCGAAGGTAATAGACTGAACAACACTTAGTCCGTGGTCAATTTAGTCGAAGAAAACCCAGAAGCAAAAGCCTAATTGAGCGCCTCATTGAAGCTTTGCTTTCGTTCTAGAGTGGACCCGTAAATGAGATGCAATGGTAGCAACGTATGGTGAAGATGAGCCAGGCGCACCTCCAGGGACTATTATTTGAACCGAAACATGCACTAGTTGAAATTAAGATGATGCCGTGTGAGAGGTTTTTCCGCTTATAGCTAGGGGGTAGGGGATTATAACTGTCAAAGTACGCCTGAACTTAACTTTCCACCCTTCAAGCCGAACCCAAGAGATGAGAACGGCTAGGGAATGAGGAAAATATAATAAGATGTTGATCTCTCGGTTCTGACGTCAAGTTTCAAGTGGCATGTAGGTGGGCACGAGGAATCAGAGATTGTTCTTCACGAGAATACAGCCGCTATCAATACATTCCATCCGGTATTTAAACAGAACCTGTGGTAATATTAAGTTTAGGTTGTCAAAGCTTCGGGAATTTGGCTACTCGCCTCGAGGACTACATGCTATTTCTTCCGCTTTCCTTTGCCTCCACCACTTTTGGCTCCGGGGGCACTAACCGACGGAGAAGCATCGAAAGTGGCACTCCCTTGAGTTGCACCACCGCCACCACGCCTTCTTCGTCCCTGATTGTACGTTGAACGTTCACTCTTCTTCAACCACCGTTCAGGGTCTGGCGGTGGTGTAACGCCTGGAGTAACGCCAGGTGGCACACGCGACATCCGCACTTTCTTTGGTTTATCTAGCGATGTCGATAGCGATGGCTGTTGGGCTGAAGGTGCCGCTGCGAGGAAGGAAGAAGGGGGCATAGGCGGTGGTGCAGCTTCAAGTGTATTTGTGATAGAAGGGGGCAGAGTGTCAATAGCATGGAGATATTCGCTGTTGATGAAATCGAGATGCTTCTGAGCCGCATGAAGGTTCGTTAGGATATCAGAATGTTCTTCCGTGGCCTAACGGCAGTCAAAACCCATGAGACAATGGTGAGGTACTTTAGACGCCTTACAGGGTCGGTGCTGTCCAGTAACTCAGTGTAAAGGTCGTGGGCTTCCTGGTACATGCCATCGCGATAATACTAAGGATCTCGTTCACTCGCGGGTGGTTATGGATTTACAGCACAGACGCACTAGTTGGGCTTCGAGATGGGCCAGGCCTCGGTCTTCGGGGTTTTTCTCTTTGAGAGATTTTGTTGCCTCGTGTGCGCCGACATCTTCATGCGAACGGTATAAAGCATATGCATTTTCAAAGGCAAGTTTCGACTTGTCTTTGCTTCCATCGATGACAGCGAGTGCTGAGTGGTATTGGTCAATCTGCAGTAGTAGGAAAAGCTTCGTGCTCAAGGCATCTACATCATCAGGATAGATCCTGAGAACTATACAGTCAATATGAGCTCTCCGTGAACGGTGTAGTAGTATATCGGACACGGACTCTTGTCGCAGGTCTTTATAGCGTTGGCAAAGTGGGCACCATCGATCTGTGAGGTGAGAGACGAGAACAGTCGTCTGACGGCTTCCTCTTTGGACACGGGTTTCTTTGGGGTGGCTTTTCGTGTGCTAGGCCTTCCCTTGGCCTTGGTTGGCTGGGCTTTCCTCGCTGTCGCCGACGGTGGAGGCATGGACGCAGCAGTGGTCAGAGGCGCAGGGACTGACTGGGCTGTGGTTCCCACGCTCCTTGTCACTGACTTGCACCACAGCCAGCCAACTCACAGCCAATGTCGTCCGAAGAGTGCGTATTCTGGACTCGTCGCCGACATTTCGCTCACAGACACCGTAGTCAACCAGAGGGCAATGCTGCGGCAGCAGTCGTAGATGCTCCGAAGCCTGCACCGGAAACCAGGAAGAGGCCTCGACTGGACCTATCAGCCCTCGATGGCGGCCGAGAAAGAAAACGCGGAAAATCTATGTTCGGACTCGTTTTGGGCACGCTGAACAAAGCCAAGATTGAGGACAAGGAGCGCAATGCTAGTGAAGCCGTGCGTTCATTCATCGTGGTTCTCTTCGCTCCTGACACACCGTCCGTGTGGCAGGCAAAAAAGCGACAACTGATTGAGCAAAGACTCCAAAGCAAGTTACGCAAAGAAACTGACTCTGTTAGGCGCGCAGAAGAGGCGAAAAAGAGCAAGAATACCGCAAACCGGAAGGAAGAGGACCTGCAATGTAAAGATTCAATAGTACGACTATCTCTCCCTTCCCCGTCTTGTCGAGGCTCATCGAAGTTTCTTAGCACAAGCTCCGGCGTACACGGTACCCTCTGCTTGCCAGATTCCTCCTAACGTCCGATACCATTCTCGATGATGACCCAATGCCATCATCCACAAATCCTCTTGCCCCTCCACCTAGATCACATCCCCCTCCTTTGTACTACCTCCCGGCAAAACTGACATCGGCGCAGGAAGCTTTTTTAGCCAAGCGAAAGGAAGAGGTACGGAATTTTCCTATCCTCGTTTGCACACTCTGATGTCTCTCTAGGTCGCTGAAGCGGTTGAGCGTGAATGGGAGCTTTTCACAGAAGAACGCACATCTGGTATTGAAGAAATCAATCAACTGCGCAATCAGGCTACGGAGGACGAGGCTAAACTCAAGTCTGAACGTGTTGAAGCACAAGATCAAGAGACGGAAACTGACGTCAAACCACCTCTTCCTGCCAAAGAAAGACGCACTTCAGTCCCGCCCTCGACGGCACCTGATGCCACTATGGACATTGACGAGCTACCCACCTCAAAAGAGGAAGACTCCAATTCTTCGCCAGTAAAAAAGGAGGAATCCGCTTCCATGCAAGCCGATGATGACGATGCCGTGGAATACTAATTAGTTTTGCGCAAGGTAGGTTGTCACTCCCTGTTTAACGGTAATACGCTGACTCTGAAGGTCCGTTCCAGATGTATATATCTGTTGTACGTTTTCCTATCTTCATCTTCTTTGAGCTTTTGTTAGGTCATTTACTTTTTTCAACCCTACTCTGAGTTTGCATACACTACTCCTAGCAACTGCCCGTTGTTTGCTGTCATAGTCTTAACTCTGGTTAATTTCATCTTCTTTCCGATCCCGTCAGCCTGTTTTCCACTTGAAGAATGCGATCTTTGTGAAGGTGCGGCTGTATTCATCGAAGTCCGACGTTTCAGCATAGCGTATGCAACACGCTGGGATCCCTTCTTTGCTTCACATAAAAACCAGTTTTCCGTCGGATCAAACTTCTAGTCTTGTTTTAAAAAAACTTTGCAGGAACCGGGCACATAGGGCGCCGAGTGGCTGTGATTCGCCGCGTGGAAGCATATGGTAGGGTTCCTGTGCATCGTTCGAACATTTACACCGACTGCTTCGTCCGTATTGACCGTTTTAATAGCGCCTCCTCTCCAACAAAAGCGGTTCAATCCTTCTTAATCAAAATCCAATCTCCACGCATCTTTTTCTAATATCAGATCAATCATTTTTTTCGGGTTCAATCTCTCTCTCTTAATCATCCGATGTCAAAGTGGCTTTTTTTTTCTCGGTTTATCGTGGGAGGGCTGAATTTTTTTCGATGGAGGACGATTAGACCGGGCCCTTTCAAGGATGATTGTGTGTATTTCGAGAGATTCAATAGGCTCCATTCAGCAATCTCTAGATTAATCCTATGACAAACAATTACTGTATGTAGCTCCAGTTCGTAGTTGATATACTCCCCGGATATAGCCTGCTTTGTCTAGTAGTTTTAGTGATTATATCGTTAGTAGCGCGGCGCAGCCACTGCCAACGATTACGGTACCCATACACAAGCATCCACCTTCTTTCATATCGGTATACGGATTTGCAGAATAATTCCGCCGAGAAGAAATGTGGTTGTAGATGTTCATTTAGATAATCCGGATTCGGTTCGCACAGCCAAGTTGCGGGGCCTAGTAATGAGTAGAAGAAGGATGCGCAAAAATAAAGAAATGAAGTACTGGGGACGACTTGATAAACTGGCAAGATCGTCTCAGGCGCTGGTACGCGGGTGTAATCCAGAACAGAAGACTTGATCGGATAGTTGGAGGTTGGTACGAAGTACTTCTGAGAAGATCGGTATATATGTGGTTCACTGAGATAGTCATATGGTTAGTACTCCATGTCCCCTACTACTGGGCTCTTCTATTAATTAAGACATACACGTACGTACATAGTCGACTGGTTCACAGCCACCAAAGCCACCAAGTTCGAAACACGTGAAGATACGGCCTACTCCGCGATACCGCTGGTCATGATCATCACCAATCTCGACAGAGGCTGATTCGGACTGAAGATACCGCACTCTTGCAAGGAAATCGCCCGTTTCAAATGGCGAAACAAGTCAACTATACCGATGACAGGTGCTGACAAGGATGCGGATAGTGATGAAGTGAAATAATCATCAGATAGAGGTCCTCCTAGATCGATATGCCTATTGACCATGCACTTCATTCAGCTAAAATCATTCAGCGTACTTCCGAGATTGGCTCCTGAGATATGTTGAAGGAGTTGAGTTTTCCGAGGAATATGGGGCCCTGCTGCGAAAGACATGGAAGATAACAAGTTGGCAATACAATGGGTTATCAAAAGCATGGTTCCGATTAGAAAATCATCAATTTTTCGGTAGACTTTAACCATAAACATTCCGAGAACATTGATGCAAGTAGGCAGGTGCAGGAGAAAAGATCAGTAGCTTCTCCTTATATAATTCTTTTGGATGGCAGAAAATCAATGTTCAACTTGAATCCAATACTTATTCGCAGTCATGATACACATCCGGGGTCCAACGAGGCGGTCGAGTAGATTGCGTGATGGCGACGTGTTGAGTTATCCACGCTCTGTCTCTCAGAACCGATTGATCATATGATAGCCTCGTACAAACCAACCTGTTTCCAGAAATCTAATGGGTCAATAGTATTTACTAAAAATGTGGGGCGTCGGAAACTCCCCTCCTTATCTCACAGACACACGTTTAATAACGTTCACGAAGAACAATTAGTATACTCTGCTAATTAATGTATAAATTCACTAGCTCTACAAGTCCTAATCCCATTAAATCCACATGAGAGTGAAAATAGACCGCACATTGTGTGGAAACTAGGGTCATTACTTAATGGTACATAGAACAACCTCTTCGGCTCCTTTCCTATCATTTAACTCCAGATAATCTATAAACTGGCGTTAGTATTGCGGAGTTCGGTAGCGGCACCTCGTTAGAAAATCCTTTTAGAACAAGAAGAAGCTAAATTTGGGGCTTAGAAGGTATCTTGTTTAATTGTTCCAATAATGAAACTTATCTATTTCCCTCAATGCTCACGGTCCAAGTTCTAAATTTGGATCGTATATCCTATATCATCGTGTCCGACAGTGAGGTTCGGTAACGATGGAAAAGTCCGAAAGTCTTGACATTAATTGCGATACTCTATGACATTAGGTGTGAGAGAGGCGGGAAATGAAGCCTTTTTTGGTAACTCTAATTTGGTGAGTTCGGTCATTCCATGAATAATTGAAGGTAAGAAGAAGGTCTTGTTCTGCCCGTTGATACTGATGAGCATAGGTTTCCGGCTTTTTGAACTTTTCCTGATAACGATCTTCCCGGACTCATTAATAGACCGTGTTGTCTTTCAATTTTGTAATAAAAGGTGGTAAAGATGTAAGAGGTGCTGGCTATTCAATTACCGGTGGCTGCATTCAATAGGAAACGAGGCTGATTCTTGAAATGCTTGGGGGACGCGAACACATGTGGAGTTAAACCAGTCGTAGTATTACCCAAGTATTACCGGTTACCTCAAACCTGGATCGGTTTGAAGCTCGCAGTCGCAAAGATTATTGTTATTACCGTGCCGTACCTCCGACGTGCAGGACTACACGTTCAGGTTCGAATCCCCGAGTCGCGCCTGCACCGAGTTGCCATGTGGCAGGGAGTACAATGAAAGCTAATATAAAGTAGTTGACCGTACATCAAAGTATCACGCCGGAAATCTCTCTAGCCTTAGGGCTGGATGATCACACAGTGAGCTCCCGGACCCATCGTCCGCACATCCAAAATGATTTTATTTATTTAGTGCATTTATTCGTACACTTGTCTTGGTGCGCCGCGGACTACGCTCAGGCACCGCGTAGTGATTTCTGATTCCAAAAAAAAAAAAGTAGTTGACTGAGTTGAATGTTTGTAATCACCTACTACGAGTCGTTTGCGCTCGTAGGAACCAGTGGGAAGAGCTGTTATGGGCGCCTCGAGAGTTGCATCCTTTCAAGAATAGGCCCTATACCGTTACTCGGTTTCTGAACCTACTGTTCTTTGCCGAAAGTTGAAATCAAGTCACTCCGAGAGACAGTCAAGAAAGTCATGCCGTACACCTCGGTCGAATGACCGAGAGAGACAAAAAAGAACTGGACATACTTAGATTGATTTCTGCCAATAACTGACAACTGTCGATTGTGATCACCCATTTATCCACAGGCACTCAAGGAAGAAAAAGGACTGGTCATTCGAGCTCTGCAGATGGACTTTTCAGTGAACGTGAAGCCCTATAACATGGATCTACCTCTGGAAATATGAAAGTGAAACCATGTAACAAGAATCTGCCTCCAGAAATATGAATATATGATGTATATGAATAACACAATTGCCGCGGAGTCTCACCAGTAATTTACAAATGTGTTGACAATCCAGGGTGGCTCGAAATCTCCCTTCCGCGAGTAGCGATTGAGACGGGCTCTTCCACGCCCTGTAACGTTACTATTTTTTTTTGACATAGGGTTTGTCTTCGTGTGTGCATCCTAAGCGGTTTTCTTCTACGATTACACGATGCCCGGTTGTTGGTCGCGGTACTTCCTGAAAGATTCATCTCATCCCTTTGTGTTTTATTTTAGTGTCAGTGAGTCTGCTCAATGGTACCGTAAATTCGGACACAATACCAGAATGTTTAGGTTATTATACAAATGGCACTGGCTTCTCTTCCAGGTGATCCTACAGTTGATTGACTGAAATACACTCGACATGAGTCAACAGGCGTAGTATGGGTACATAATGACGCAATTTAAAATACTGTTAAAGCTATTGGAAATATCAGCATACTGCGAGGCCGTACTAAACATTTGGGTTTGGTGACTCACATTTCAACACTGGCCATAAGGCTTCAGAATGGAGAACGGGTCTACCAACATGTTTCAAAAACACCACGATTCCGGAAATTTCATAATCTCTTTGGATCTTTTTCTGTCTAATCAATTGATCAATCAGCGTGAATCCACATTCCACCCACAGATGCATTAGACCGAACTAGCGAAAGCATTAAAGTCAGGGTCAGTATCAAGGGTTTTCCACTAAAGTCCAATCACGTACGTGTGAGTTGAGCAGAGTTGGGCGGGGAGGGAAATAAAGTTTGATACCGGCATTGTCCTTGAATACAAAGTGGAAATTATTTGATGGCCCCTAAACTGAAACGTCCGTCGCTCAGAACTTTACTGCTGGTCTGATCAGATTCAGGATAGTGGCGATGAGATCGAGCTGGGGGAGGCGAAAAAGCCAGCGGAGAATATTCCGTGATGATCTCGTTCGAATATCTTCATGGACAATTAATGTGGTGCCGTCAATCCTGACCGAGGGATGCCTCTATTGGTACAGAGGTTCGCAAGATTATAGCGGGCATCACGCGTTTTGAGTTTACCCTTTGTCAGAATTGTTTTCAGCAGACGTGATAATTGTCGGAAAAACGATGATTCTCTGCCAGAGATCTTTATTTCCAATTTCCGGAAATTGCAATTTTTTCGCAGAAAAAAATGACTCCATTTTAGAATGACCACTTCCATTCTCGCTAATCTTTGGGCGCATTGGGAACTAGGGCTAAGGGAGACTGGAATCGACAGTGTCAGTTGAGCGATGAGGCTTCGGCAAGCTCTGTGGGAAGATAGTGCGCAGATCCGGTCGTTTGGCGAGAGATGAAGCGAAACTTTGACTTTGGGGCAGACTAGAAGACAAGCATTGAAATATGTTGTAATACTATTTCAACATTGTAAACTGGCGTCTGGACGAGGCCGCGGAGTGGATATAAGCAAGGTTTTCTACCGTGTGGCGCCAGTCGGGCCTCGTCGGATCGGGTGCAGTGACCGACGATTGCAAACTTCAGCACTATTCTTTGTCATTGACAAATTTGTCCTTTGGAATTTCCATGAGTGGCATGGTCTATCCGCTAGTTTATCATCAGCAAAGAGCTTTTTCAAAATAGTTAGGGATTGTGGTGAAACTAGTTCCATAACAAGGTATCCAAGGCCTTGTATTTTCAAGACCTTGTTGCCGATGATCTTTCTGTAATGTCACCGACACATCAAGAAGTTTTCCACAAAATGATTCGTAGATTGGGGGAGGTTGAAGCCATTACATTGGTTTATCAAAAATAGAAGAAAAAAAATCTACATATGCCCAGGATGCAACTTTTCGGCGATGGTGGGAGGCAAATGATCAAAAGTTTAACTAATATATCTCAGGATGCCATGTCAGTGTCAACGTCAAACGCGTGGAGTTAAGCACTAGTAGAACACCTCAAACCCATGAGGCTCGCAACGACCGGATTTGTGAGCAGGATAGAAAGAGGATCGTAAACACTATAGTTTGCTGACTTTGAATCCCTGGCCGGCCAATGTGTTGATCGTGATCATGATGAGAGTGTCAAAACGGCTTTGCCGCTCCGGCCATCATGTCATTTGTGCATTTACCATGTGTTGGATATGCTTGGCTTATCCCTCGACATGCATTACCGCCCGAGAACCGCCTCGGTTTCTCGTCATTAGATACCACCTGTTTGCTTCCCAAGTGCTACGAAGTTCAGCTCTCCCTGCTGGAGCTGCCGCGCTCGATGAAGAGGGCGGGGCGGTAGGCAGCGGGGGGTGATTAGTCAGCAACCCCGGCGAAAGTGGGCCGGGCCCAAGAGTGGTCTGCGGGGGAGGCCAAGTAGATATTTCTCAGCGTCGTCGTTTGTCCTTCACCCTGAACCCCCTTTCTCTCCCTTTCGCCATGGCGGCACGCTCCCCCTCCCCCTCGTCCGACGCGCTGCCCGAGCCGATCAACGCTCCTTTCATGAATGGAAATGATCCGATACGAGCATCTATGCTTTCGACAAGTGACGCTTCTGCACGCGGGTCCAAGCTCACTTTGCCAACCACCTCTTTGCCACTATTGGACAAAGAAGCACCTTTAGATGTGGCGGTTACTAACATTAAGGCCAGGAAGCGCTCTTTAGTAAAATGGGTGATTGCTGGCGTCATTCTTCTCATCGTCGTCGTTCTCGCCGTGGTTCTTCCTGTATACTTTACTGTGATCAAACCCAATAATCATCAGTCTGCTGCTGCTTCCGCTCCATCTGATGACGGCCATAATTCCGCCAAACCCACTCCCTCCACCGTACCCCGCGTTGCCATCACAGGCGGAGACGGCTCAACTGTCACAACAGATGATGGTACTACGTTTACATATCAGAATAAATTTGGCGGTTTTTGTGAGTATTTTGTCCTGCAGTTGATGAGCGTGGTCCATTTTTTCCTTTTTCTGCCTTCTATTACATCCAACTTATATTTAGCTCATCCGAGCGCATCGCACTTTATCGGTCTTCAATAACCTCAACATCCGTATAATAATGCTAACAATGATTCCATATAGGGGTTGCTGATCCTAACGATCCTCTTAATAATAACGCTCAGCCTAATTCCTGGACGCCACCCCTCAACCAGAGTTGGGACTATAGCAAGAACCGCATTTATGGGTAAGCAGCTATCTTCTAGACCGCAAGCATAGTTCTAATCGGATGTTTACACAGTGTCAATCTCGGTGGATGGCTAGTGCTTGAACCCTTCATCTCACCAGCGTTATATCAAAAGTACGATGGTGCCTCTGATGAATGGAGCCTCTCCACTGCCATGGCTGCGGACGCAGCGAGTGGAGGTTTGAATCAATTAGAGGATCATTACAAGACGTTTATTGTACGTATCGACTGCGTCCGGAAGAAGAAAATCTAATGAATTGCTCTTCAGACAGAGAAAGATTTTGCTGCCATCGCGGGAGCGGGGCTTAACTGGATCCGGGTTCCAATTCCTTTCTGGGCTGTTGAGAAATGGGATGGTGAACCTTTCTTGGAGAAGGTTGCTTGGAAGTGGGTGTATCGCTGCTATCCTTGTCAGCATTATCCAATTTCTTCTTCAGGTATGCCTTGAAGGCTTTCCAATGGGCGCGTAAATATGGTTTAAGGGTCAATTTGGACCTTCACACGATTCCTGGTTCGCAGAACGGTATGGATTCTCCCTTAATCAGCTCTCAAAGTCATTGTTCACGTCGACTCGAGGCTATAACCACTCGGGCAAGGGCGGGTCAATAAATTTCTTGCATGGCGTCATGGGATACGCTAATGCTCAGCGCGCCATGGAGTACATCCGAGTCATCACAGAATTTATCTCCCAGCCTGAATACAAGGATGTTGTTGTCATGTTCGGAGTTGTAAACGAAGCCTTGGCCAACACGATCGGCGCCGATGTCCTCACTAGCTTGTAAGGCGGGATCGACTATATACTATCTGAGTTGCTGACAATCATTTGCAGTTATCGCGAAGTACATGATATGATAAGGGGCATCAGCGGGAAAGGTGCAGGGAATGGCCCGTTCATGAGTATTCATGATGGTTTTAGGGGTATCAGCTCTTGGAGTGGTTTCCTGGAGGGATCCGACAGAATCGCTCTGGACACACACCCTTACTTCGCCTTCAGTGGTCAACCCGCTACAGAGCCCATCGCCACTGGTACTGGAGTGAACGCAGGAGGCAAATGGCCTACTCAAGCATGTAATAGCTGGGCTCAACAAATGAATACCAGGTATTTATCTTCAACAGCAACGCTCTTATGCGTGCCGTATCACTGATCACAACAATAGTCGAACCGGATTTGGTGTCTCATACGCAGGAGAGTTCAGCAATGGTTTCAACGACTGCGGTTTATTCCTCAATGGTATTGGCAACCGTCACTCGTATGGCGGTGATTGTGGTCAATGGGAGGATGCATCGCTCTGGGATGAAAGCACTAAAGCGGGATTGATGCAATTTACAAAGGCCAGCATGGACGCGCTTGGCGACTGGTTCTTCTGGACGTGGAAGGTTTGTTCAAGTGGTTGATCTTTATTATGTCTTTTGACGTCGTATCTAGATTGGGAATTCTACCGCTGGCCATGTTGAATCCCCGCTGTGGTCCTATTCCTTGGGTCTCGAGGGAGGATGGATTCCCAAAGATCCGAGAACTGCTCTTGGCACTTGTGCTGCTCTGGGTGTTGATGGAAAGGACTTTGACGGTATCTTCCAATCTTGGCAACTTGGAGGTGCTGGTGCAGGTGACATCCCTGCAGCTTCGACCACTCAATTCCCCTGGCCTCCTGCCACAATTGTTGGAGCTGACGCCGCTGTGACGGAGTTACCATCGTATACTTCCACTGCTGCAATTGTTTCGTTACCTCCTCCGACTATGACGGCGACCGCAGCTACGAGGAGCGTTGACTTTGGCAGTGGCTGGTTTAACGCTCAGGATACGGCCTTGGCACCTACCCCTATCTCAGGATGTCAATATCCTGATGCATGGGACGCAGAAGGCATCGCGGTTCCCCCTCTATGCTCGTAATTTTATTATCCCTTAATTCGTGACGCGTCACATGGACCTTCCAACTACATCGATCGTTACATCTCTTACAAATTTTACTATTGGACTTTTATGGTTTTGAAATGAGTTTTGTTGTGTGTATATAATTTCCAACGGACAGCTTTCGAATTGTTATTATCGATGCGTTGTTTTATTTTCTAATTTCGTTTTCGAGTTGTTTTTTTTATTATATTGGTTGTGTAGCTTTTCTGTGTTTGCGATCTCTTTGCTTGCGCAGCAAGTCGACCCTTCGAAGTTGAAATCAAGTTTCAGGTTGATGTTTGGTAATTTGAGCTTTGACAGTGCCAGTCCTGGTGAAATCTCGGAAACGGCACTCATCCGTGGCCTAGATTGTACGTATGCCCTTGGCTACTTGACATGACAGTTTTGTATATCGAGGGCACAGGAGCGGTACAGGAGTTGAACATAGCCGGTAGGTGCTTTAAGCTCTGAACATCTGATCTGATTTTAATTTCGTACATAGGCGTATAGGAATGTGAGGTACCCGGTATTGAATTGGGTAATTGATCTGATGTTAATTGGATGTTGTGTATATACATACTCTTATAATGTGAGATGTCGATCAAATCCTACTTATCTACGCAGTTCCTCGAACATGTCGGCTTCGGGTTCTTCGAAGGCCACCATACAATTAGATGCAAATGAAGTTTCTCACTGGTTTGTCCAGCTTGGGAAAAGGCTTAAAAGTGTTCATTTCATATGAACGGTAGTTTGAGAATTTTTGTATAGGCGTTATGGATTTTTGGGGAAAAGGGATGATCTTTCATATCAGACGGACTAGTGCTATTACTGATAAGGCATAGCGTAGATTCGGAGAAAGGTGGGGGGAGTGCAGGATCAACTTTTTGACTCCACTCGTGGTATTTGACACGATTTCACCGATCGTGATGATCATTGGTGCTGAAAATAGTAATCTGGGACTTTAGAAGATGATACCAACACGTTTCGGGAAAGGTGGGGAAGGATTGCTTTTTGACACCAGCGTGGTATTTAGTACGGTTCAACGATCATGATGGGGGTTACCAAAAATAATGATCTAGAAACTACAAAGCGCTTATACCAATGAGGGAGCGGCGGAAGAAGACTCACAGTGAGTCGGTAATGTTGTGAGCCGATCATGATAGGCAAGGTTTTTGTGATGTAATCATGACATATAATGACTTCGGGGAGGCGGTGAGCTGTGTTCGTGAGTCCCTGAGATGACTCTCCGGGAAGATGTTCACTTTGAAGCCGGAAGACCCAGGGTTGTGTTACATCAGGTAATTTCCGCCTCACTGAGGTCATTCATGTTCGAACCTGATGATGCCTTACCTTATCCTGGAGCAAGGAAGGAGTTGGGAACCGAACAGGATATGAAAAATGATATCACAGCCAGGGAGATATGAAGACTTGTAGAAATGCGGAAAATATAATGCGTTGTTATCGCGTGCGTTTCATCGTTCTTGTACTTCAATCGCAACGTAGAGAACCCCAATCTCATGGAGAGAAGTGTCTATTACCATTTGGGCGGTGGCTATAAACGATCGAGGAAGAACCTCGCCTAGCTCAAAATTGATCTATATTGAGCGTTAAATAGCATGCTTTTCTTTCCCTCCGGCCATGATTATCAGGTATAGTCGCTATCGATAACCTCATGGCGCAGTAAATTCCAAACACAAACATCAGGAAAATGGTCTTCAACATACAAGGCCTTCCGGTAATACAATTGCCTAGCTACGATCATACAGAATGTAGGTCTAAGTCCATAACAAGGGCTCGAGGGCCTTATATTTTTAAAACTGATTTTCCGATGAATGTTTTGTTATTCAAATTTAGCTTTACCGCGGAATTACATTTCCCTCGTCTTTTTTATTATATATTGTTGTGCCACTTAAGTTGGAAATCGCAACAATCAGGGTGGGAACCGAGCATACAGTAATAGGTTGATCAGACGGTCGATGCTTTGATTTTCGCGGAAAGCTGTGTTCTTGTTTTATTTGATCTACACTGGTGGTACCGGTGAATGTTGGGATCCGTGAAGAACACTGTCGCAGTGCTGCTGATCAGTAGTAGGCCCTGTCAACAAATTATTTTTGATCCTAGAAATTGAGAAGACAAGTCTTCTAAACACACATGAGAAAGATTTCTCTTATCGGACCGGTTTGTGTTGATGATCGGATCAAATTTGGATTTTTTAGGCAGGTGTGGCATGGGATGGAGGATCAACATGTTATCAAACATGTTTTTGTCCTCGAAACCGCTTTTTGCTGTTCTTTGAAACCCGGAACTTTATGCTTTTCCGTACACCTCGCAACTTGGCCCTTGTTCACTATTGGTGAGAAACTGCTCATGGAGTCGAGAATGTCGAAGCTTACACCACGACTTCTCAACCTATTCATAACAGCGCGCTACCGAGAAAATCGCATTTTCTGAAGTGTGCATTTGATTCTCAGCTAATTAGAGATTGCTATGGGAAATAATTCTTCGAGAGGACCAAGAGAGGATGAAGCATCTCGGATTCCCATCAGTATGGTACCCTGAGATGCGTTTCCGGCAGATCTCTAAGAGAAAGCCGGGAGAGTCGGTGTTTGAAAAATGGCTGGATGCTGATTGAATTCTAGTACGTTTTCCCTAAAGTTTGATCCTTGGACAGATAAATTATTCGCAGGCAACTCTAATTGGCGGCAATATTGGGTTGTATTTGCATGACATACTAGAGCTCAGTTGTGCACTCGATGTTTCGCCGTACTTTGAAACATCGAAACCTCGCTTATATATTCATTGCTATTCGCGCGGAAATGACATCGAAGGTAGGTCGATGTTCACAGTGGCTCAAAACTCCAACAAATCTCCACCGGTTATTCTAGGCCGACACAGTACTTCTGTCGTGGACGATTCACACGTTGCGGAAAACGATGATCATTGAACCGAACAGTGAGCGCTGAAATTACTTTCCACATCTCTTGACTAGCAGGGTGGATCTATGCTTTGCAGCCATCCTAAAGAATGTTTCGCTTCGAGGTGGGCCTTGGATTGGAACCGAACAACCTGTAGCTTACTGCACGAATACAATAAACGATCAAGACTCGAGGGGTCACGTTTTGGTGCCAAAAAAGGAACCCGCAATGCATCGAGTCCCGGGTGGCTGTGACGCATCTTGATAGATCTTGCATCGATCTGCTAGATTAGTATTTGTTTGAAAAAGCAGGTAAAAAAGGTAAACGGCCCATCAGATCCTTGTCAAAGGTTGACAAAAAAGTGATGGGAATAGGCCAAGACGCCCAAGAATACGTCCAGTGTAATCGGTAAGTAGGGGCGGCTACTGTTTTTCCACAATGGCCGGTGCGGTACGTACTAATATACATCGGGAGATTGTCGAGATCAGCCCGGCGAACCTGAAGTTCAATTCTGGCTTACGTTCCACAGCCTTTACCTCCTGTGGGCTAGCATCTAGAGATTGGACATGCCATTGTCGACTGTATGGACCGAAAAAGGATCGTGATGACGCACAGAAATCCCATTTCCCGCCGATGCCTGGCAGCTGTATATAAAATCGAGCGTTTTTTCATCTCGAGCTTCGTTTTTCTCCGGTGATGCAGTCCTCCTCTACACCCTACGCTTCGTCTTCCACTACTGCTATGCCATCGTCCTCCGCACCGTCGTCTCCTTCCTCCTCAATATCAGGCTTCGCCTGTCCTTCCATACCCCACTCAAAGACTCAAGGTGTCTTTGACTCCATCGTCAAGGGTCGCAAGAGCTGGAAGACCTTGAAAGGGGGAGAGGTTGTCTGGCCCCCCGAGCTTGAGGCCGCGCTTCTCGAAGGTATGAGAAATTCTTCGCCGTAAGAATCGGCCCCCCTCACTCCCCATAGGCCTAGAACAATATACACCTGATGATTCTCGAGAAACTCGATTACTGGGTCGGTTCCCTATGAGGAACAGGTTTATTTCCGACTACATCTACGAAAAGACTAGTAAAAGAAGAACGGCAAAACAAGTTGGGAGTCGTCTTCAACAACTGCGAGATACGTGTGGAGGGAGGCAATGTTAGTTGCCTTCATCTTGGCGATGTCTGTGGATGAACTAACTGTCACTAGTACTCAAGCTTTTGACCCCTTACCGACCCCAAGGTCGAGCGCCGCGACCCTCACCCCTCAGCATCTCGGGTAGTCTATCTGACACGGATTCGAACAGCGATGGTTCCGCGCCTCCTACTCCCACAGATGCTCACGCTACCCTTCAAAATCTACTATACAGAGGTGTTGGCGGCCTCGGTCGCGATGAAGAACCACGCAATATCATCTATATCGATCTCCTTCCCAACGATGCGTCACATGGACCCACTCCAATGCAAGCACCATCTATCCCCTCTAAGCCTGGATACACCATTACGCGCATCTCGCAACATCCCCGACACATACATGAAATTGATCCCACTGTGACATTGGTATCTCGCTCTTCGATCCTTGCCCAAAGTCATTTTACCGTTCATTCACGAGCTGGCGTTGTCCACTCCGAAGTAACTGAAATGACACTGGCCAGCCCTAACCCGGAAGGAGCTGAGGGTGAGTTCCTATACAGTACGAGACTCGCCCCAGCTTTCTGGAATGAGCTATGTCGGAATCAAGGTGGGTCGTTCGCGTCGGCACGGTATGCAGCAGCTGCTGATTTTTCACGCTTAGATCCGACGCAATATACAATTATCCAAAAAGTCACGCAAGAACCGTCCAACAACTTCGCCGCGCCTCTCTTCCATGCGGCTTACAAGTTCACCTTTCCTTTTTCAAACGGAAACGGAGCCGTAGCGCAGACTTTGGACAGTTTTCCCCTCGGTGAACCCACAATCCGAGGTAGTCCCGCCCTTGACTTCGAGCTAAGCGAGCTGTTCACGCTCGACCCGGATGCGTTTAGCGACTTCCGATTCGTTTCCTCCAATGACAAGTCAGTTGACCTATATGGCCTTGAGGCATGCTTGAATGCCGATTGGAGAATTTATTCCCCTGCTACGTCAGTTTCAAGTGAAGGTTTCTCTGACTATCAAATTCTCCCAAGTTCAGCTGACATTCCTCTCATGGTAAGTCGTTTGTATTCTCCAAGTGTACCTTGAGCTCATTGGTTGACAATCTTGAATACGATAGGCCCTCTAAAAATGCCTTCAAGCATCTGTATTTTTACCTGTCTATATGTTGCTGGAATACTTAATTTATGGTGGCTATTATTTCTCCACTCACTTACGCCGAGGGGACTCACGTCGTAACAGATATTATATTTAACCGTACATTGATTCGCACGTCCTCTGCCTTTGGAATTCCGTTCTTCTACCGTTATATCACCACTGAACCTTCATTTTTATCATGTCTTTCTGTTACGCGTACGGTGGACCTGGAACCCTTCTTTGGGATTTTTTTCTGTCTTCGCGTTCTATTCGCTTCGGGTTTCTAATGGAGTACAATACTTTTCACACACCCACTTATATATGTACAATGCAATACCCCAAAACGAGGTCTACGCCGCTGTCACCACATATCAAACACCATCCGAGTCATCAGATCAACATTACAGTGTTCGACGGACCTATGATAAGGCGACTCCAGACTGTTCCACTTTTTCGAAAAGACTGTCGCGCCTTTCAAAACTTTCCCCCGATCCCCAAGCCCTCCTGTCTTTTGCGCCCTCCCATCATCTCTACCCACTCCAACATATGCGCTCACTCCGCCATGCGGTTCCAATCAGATAATGAAATACCGCTATTACGTCTACGCTACACATCGTGGTTGACTCATAGTCTATGATTGCTTGCGCATGAGCGTTACTTTAATAATGCCAGAGGCCTCACGTAAAACCTGTTCCATCCACGTTCGTCAATTGATACGGCTACATGGTCCCATAGGAGGTACATGATTATATCACTACCTCAAGCTACTGTGAACACCCGCGAAGTACCCGTAAACTCGTTCACTGAGCCAATCAGAGGCTTGGAGTCCCCAAAGTATCTAATTCGGTACGATCCGGCTGTGGGTTCGTTAAATGGGTCAAAATGCGTTTTCAATTCAAACTCATTTACCAGGAGTGCCACTTTCAATAGTCCTATGATTTCTATTAATCCACTGAACCAAGGAGAAAGCGAATAAGGAACCTACCAAGAGATATCAACAGTGCTCGTGCCTGTGAGCTGGATATCACAGTTAGGGTCGGAGGCACCGAGTCTCAGTGAGGGCGATCCTTACCTTGTTGGTCCTAGTCCACCGATAAATTGTGGACGGATGCGAATCGGTTCTTACTATCCGCCACCCATTTTCGGATTGCTGTTCCACGGTGAGAAAAGTGCCCTCAAGCCGAAGATTGCTCTGGGTAGTCCCGAGAGGCAATGTGTTAATTATTGGGAGGCTAATTCAACATCCACTTACTCGAGGGTTAGCTCCAACGAATTGAACCTGGACTGTCTCACCCGCATGATACGGACTAGAATTCACGTCCGAGAGTACGGAACCAAAGTGCTTCCCAAGAGGCGCAGCATCAAAGACGACGGGCGTCTATAAAGCCAGTGAGAAAGAAAAAACCAAAGAAATGGAACGATCAACTGACCTGTAACGAAATGGCTTTCGAAGTTTGGTCATTGGGAGCTTGGTCTGATTCAGGTCTTCCAGCTGCATTGTCCCCCAAAAATTCAACCATGCTCGAATACTTATCAATATATGAGTCAAGGGTCCCTGAGGCAACGTATTGTCAGAACGTTTATTCCGTGAGGAGAGTTAGAGGAGGGTCAGGCGCTGACATTGTCCGAAAATAGTGCTGGCGCCCTCATATCGTTGAGCCGCATACTCTTCTGGGGTAGTCACGTAATGGGCGTATGTATTGGCCGGCCCGGCAATTACCACATAAGCATCCATGCCGAGCACACCAGAAGATATTAGTTTGGCACGAAGAGCTTCTCTAAAGACGATGACATCCATGAGAATGTGTTTTCGGTTTAAGCGATGATCGTGGTGGTTGAGGGTTAGCAGCAAACAAAAAAGGGAAGGACTAACGAACCTCATTCTCCTGCCAGCCATTGTTGTCAATTCACCTATCATGAGCCTCAGTTCCATAGGATAATTTGGAAAATTAATTCAGACTTGCCAGGCATTGTCAGCATTACTGTCAGGGGTTAATCGATAGTTAGTGTTAGCAGACTCGAAGGAAAACCGGTGGGAGACCCACCGAAGTTTCCGACCCGTAACATTTGAACATCAACTGTAGCTGGAGACCAATCATATGGGGTATGAGCAGAGCCCTGATCATGAGACGTGGTGTCATTGGTCATGATTTTCAACACATCAGGTCTAAAACATACCGTGTTAAGCAGAATGGGTTTAGGGCTCTGGCATTCCTTTTGTTGATCAGAGGGCAAAGGGGTGACAGCGCCTTTAAGGTGCATGTTCGCGTCACAAGCCTGTTTATCGCATAATCTGAACCTCGAACACACCTTTCACAAGCTCCCAAAATGGATTTCTACATAACAATTGTTGATCGTTAGGGCCTTGGAATATCAATGTAGCCAACTCACTGGGTACTGGAATTGTCACCCTGAACAAAATCAAATGCCCCAGGACCGTCTCTGAACAACGTGTTCTAGGTCAAGTGAAAAAGAATACGGCCTGATAAGAGTACTTACGTCGTGCCACCAGCAAAGGAGAATCCTGGAATAACAGAGTTCAGTTGAAAACAAGGACTACACGGGGGAAGTAGTTCGCACCAAGAGCAGCAGGACATGTCGATACCGAAGTTCCGTTGGGAAGCTTGAACTCACGGAATGCCCTGAAGAAAAGGACATTAGATTTATAACAATTGATCGGGAATGAATCACTATGTAAAATGCGGACTGACATGTTCATGTAAGCATGGACGCTCTTCACAGCCCCAGTGACAGGGCTGAGTTCGCCATTCATGATTGTCCGTGCGGCTTCAAATTGCATATTTCCAATGATACGGTTGCTCTCAAAATCAGAAACCTGGAAACCTGGACCACTAAAAACGACAGGGTGAGTAGGCAAATATAGCATAACTTCTTAACACACCGGCCATGGCAGGGTTGAGTCTTCCCTCCACAAGTGGAATGTTGAAGTTCGCATGGCTGTCCGTCGAAGTCTTCTCCAGGACTTTCACAAAATGCGCCAAGGCTAGAAAAATGCTGTGAGTATATTGCGATTCTTCCGATCATAATAAAACGGACGTATTGGGGCTTGTGTCGCCGACATTGGCTAATATCGGTAGAAATTTAGTCCAACTTTTCAGGGGTCGAATCATCAGGAACTCACATTGAGTAAATCCAGCAATGAATGTTGTGTTACCGGGTGCGGTATTGGGTTCAACGGATGCTGAGAGAGTATTATTCGTACGTCGTAATTATGAAGGATCTGACATACATTCGAAGAGATACGCCGCCATTCCTTTGTTGTCCGTGCTCACCAGCGTATTATTCTGTGGAAAAAAGAAAATGTGAGACCCCTACTTATCACGATCTGCAATTTCATTCATACTTCGTATAGGCTTGTACCATGCACAGCAAAGAAACTCAAGAATCCTCGAGCGTTGCCGCTGTCGTCATCAAAACGCAGGAGGGTCATGTCCTTGTCTTGGTCAAATTGATAACGAGCACGTTCACGAGCCGGGTTCTCGAGGTAAGCAGAAGGCGACCTATTGATATTTCCATCTGGAATGGTGGTATTTCCAAGCCTCAGATGACCGGGAGCAAGACTGTTATGAGCACGTTGCACGGCAAGTACGGTACCGGCAACAATGGCGTCTGCTGTTTGTTTAACATAACCGAGCGATGTAACCTGAGGGAGGAGGTTCTCGAGGTAGCCACCGACACCAGAATGTTGATGAGTACCAACGAATGCGATGTTCTCATTCGTATATACTCCAGAAAATTGATTTGATAGCTGACTGACAATGGACCGGCGAACCCCAGTGTCACCCATTGCAATATCTAAGAGGACAAAGTATCGTCAGAGCATGGTTGATGAAAGATGAAATCGTGTTTTGCAAGTTGGCTGCTACAGACGCCAATCATCTCACGGTAAGGGCAAATTCTCTGCAGCCGCCGGTTTTGCGCAAGAGGAAAAACATAAACAATATACTTACCAGCGTTAATAAAAACAATCCTATCCTCGGGGTTCGAAGCATCGGCTACAATGAACGCGCGACTTCGCTGCCTCATGTGCAGACCTGTGTCCGTTTGCGCGAGCGATGCGTACCCCTATCGTACGTATGACATCAACGTAGATCATAACATTTCCTTATTAGTTGGCATACCATCATATTGGTTTCGACGACAGGACTTCGTAATATTTTAGCACAGTTCGACGATTAAAGCGGGGATTTTTTTCCAATAACCCACCCTGTGATGTCCCCAATTCCTAAAATGATCAACATCAATGCGCGAATGTCCTCCTAGTTCCGAATAGGTTACTGACCTAAGCCGAGGAGATACTGGGCATTCGCTCCTTTGATACCGATACCCCCACTTACTCCATTAGAAAAGACAGAAGACGAAGCCAGGAATGCGGTCAAGTAATAGAAAGATCCTCTCATGACGTTGTAGAAAGACTCTACACTATTCCAAAGGTCCAAGGGTAACGCGCTGTTGTAGGAGAGTAAGGGCATGATGTTGTTCTCCACACGGTTTTAAACTGAATTCCCAGATCTCGTCTTGTTCTCTGAACCCTGTGAATGGTAGCCTGATGAAAGAGATGTGAACGAAGTCGAGTAGCATATGCCGGCCCGTCACAAGGCATCGTCAAATGCCCACGGTGTCACCGCGAAACTCCTGCATACTTACCCCGAAGCGGATTATTTTTAGCGAGTCATGAGGGAGCGGTGACCGCTTCGGCTTATTCGGGCATGGCAAATGTCCAGAGACTAGACAGAGTAAGAGGCAGGAGTAGATGTATCGAGGGAACAGCGCTCATAGGAAGTGTTCCTGATCTAGTAGCACTGGTGTACAAGTAACGCCGAATCAGATTCGAAGCAAGTATAAGTAGTTATCAATAGAAGCAAATCATGATCACAAGATAGGGGGTTATTAACCGTAACTGTCTGTGTCCGAAGCATAATTACGTAGAACAAAAATGAAGTCCAAGGCTGGTGTCAAATCGTAGTTACAGGAGTTTGAATCGAGTTGAGGGGATTAGTTCGTTGACGAAAAACAAAAGAGGCTGACTGCCTAGTGACATCGAATGGACTATCTCTGGGTTGAGCTCCAGACCCAGCGCAATCGAGTCCGTTCGGAGAGGAAGATGAAAAGTCATACTTGACGAAGCTGAGGTGGGAGGTGCGCTTAAGTTGCGATAACACCATCCGACGTGCAATCATCTTCTTGATACGATACACGAAGTCCGGTTTAGCCAGTGCTTCAAAGGATATAGACCTCAAGTCCAGGAGGAGTGGCAGGTCTACAGGATCTGTGGAACCGAGATGATCGAGGAGCTGTTCTGTAGGCCTCGTCGGCACGGAGAGCGTGAGTGAGGTGAGAGCGGTTACTTCTCTGAGTTCTTCTAAAAGCTCGTTTGCTTTGATGTTATCGCACTTGAGCTCTAGCGTCTGAAGAGAAGGTGTGCGGGACAAGAATCGGCCAGTGGCATAATGATCCCATCGTCTACCGTTGGTAACGGAATGGATGAAGAGGGACTCTAAGTTAGGAAGAAAGAGGTTGTCGAGAAACCTCGCGAGGCCCCCTTGCGTGCTGTCGCGCAACGGTTCGGCAATGACCGTTAGTGATCGCAATTGTGGATGGTGGACCTCCGGGATCATGGTCCATGGCTCGCTCGATCCAATATGAAAGACGCATTCCTGCACATTTGGCACGAGGTCGAGGGAACTGAGACAGGTATCGATGGAAGCAGGGGTATGTTTGTGTAGGTTAAACTCGAGGCGAGTGATCTGCGCCAGCGGCAGGACGATCATGGAGAAGGACGTTGCATAATCTAGGGTGACACTCCGCAAAAGGGGTGCCTGTTCGAAAAAATCCACCATTAAATCCGAGGAAATGCGGCCACGAGAGGCGTTCACCACCAGTTTTTGCAGTGAAGGTAATTCGTGTCGAATGGAACGGAAGGCTGACCAAGGCAAGTTGGAAGGCGGAAGCATGAGGTACACATCCTTCCACCGCCGGGAAGATGAGCATAGTTCATATAAAGCATCATCCTCGCCCCAGTTAAGGGGAGGGTAAGACTTAGGACGATTTGCCGGTTTGTGTTCGATGACTGCAACGGTCAATGGGAGACCACCCGACCTTTGTATCCACAACCGAATAAGGCAGTGCTGGGATGAGCTGTAGCCTTGATACGTCAACCTGATAGTAGTCCATAGCTGCGGTGTGGCTATGGCTATCCGCCGCCATGCGTTGCACACTTGCGTTAACACCAACGGTCCCCCTTCTGGGTCAAAACTATCCTCCACTTCAGGAAAACGGCGGTGCTTTGAACCACGAGGACAGTGTTTGAAAATTTCCGCCCATATTTCAGGGTAAACCCGTCTTGCAGGCGTCAGGTATGCATGATGAGTATCAACGAACTTCGTCAACGCCTGACATTCTCCCCTGAGTTGACCCAACACGCTCTCCACCCTTCGAACTTGCTCTTCAAGCTTCCTGATATCTACCGTGGCTAACTCGATGGCTTCGTGAATCGATTGCTTTTGTTCGTCCGTCGGAATCGCATTTGAGCCGAGCAAATGAGGAATTGGCGACAGGGGTGTTGAGGTCAAACCAGTCAACCTGGTCCTACAATTGTGGCAGATGGAATTCGGGACTTCATTGTCGCAGATCATCTCATGTGGTGGTGGTGGTGGTGGGGAGACTGTCATCAACTGAGATCGAAATGGTTGAATTCTAGAGCTAATGAGCGAAAGGAGGCAATATAAAATAGTGGAGCTGACCGTGGAATAGGTTAAAGGGAATGAGGTGAATTGAAGTCGGAAGTCGAGAGTCAAAGCTTCTAATAAACGACTCATAATTTTTGACAAGTCTGTAGGACCGAACAACAGCAAGGTGCCGAGCGGAAGAAAGGCGAGGACTGCCAGGCCCATCACGGGACTTTGAAATGCCCGGATTCCAGATTCAATTGTTGCGGAAGACATTTTGATAGCATTTTTCCACTATACGCTTCCACTTTGGCATGACACGGCTAATGCAAAATGCGATCATGGTAGTCTTTCTTCGATCCATGACGAAAACTGGCGAGCGATGACTCAATGACAGCTGGAATGAATTGTTTCGGGAATCGCTGCCGCGCACCACAGCAATACGCTTACCGCTGGAGGCTGGTTTCTTTGGCCTATCTGGGACACTTGGCTGGTGACCACTCGATCTGTATGATCAGGTTTACATGCAGAATGGAACCCTGGCCCCGGTGCTCCAAAATCAATTGGTTATATGCCCTGTTTTCGTGACCTAGTAGGCACGCCACATCATCCACATGCAGATTAAGCGCCGGTCCATGATTAGCACGTCGGTGTCAGATGAAGCCGCGCAGAAATCAGTGTAACGGTAGCTCTTCGCAGCCGCTGCGTACGCCATCGGAGGAAGACTCAACACGTCCGAAAGAGGTAGGTAGTTCTAGGCCAGCAAATTGACATACATGTCCGCATGTTTCGTCTATGAAATCACCAGGCGTCCAGCGAGATTGGATCAGGGAAGGTTTCACGTTGAGATATTGCCTCTACAAGTGTGCACTTTGACTTTGCCGTCAGACAGTGGGATACTGGTCTTTCTGGGCTGGTGGCTCGTCATCGGTCACCCGTGTCCCGCAGTCGGTTTTGTCAGATTGAAGTTCGCGCGGCTCGAAATTCTTACTCACCCATCGTCCTCATCTTCGGGGGGACTGGTGCAAGTATTCTCTAGGAGCTCTTTACTCGATCGGCTAGCATGAAGCGAGGCATCTCATAATGCCCGTCGCTGAGCTTCATTCATGTAAGGGGTGAGGCAGAGGGATATTCACTCCATGCCTACCACCTCATATGGTGCATGGTAGCGTCGAGTTGAAAGGACGTATATTCTGAGCAGCGGAGGGAAGTCAGAGGGCGGAAGAAACGGCCATGGTCAAATAAAAAGATGGGCTTGTGATCCAAAGGGTGGTAATTTTGTTATTTCCGAAAAACCTCGGCGTTCCGTCCTCGAGCTTTCTTGACTTTGGATTGGTGAAGTCTAGTAGACAGTAACCGAAAGAGAATGCGTGGAAGATTTTTCAGACTGAGAGGGAGGGTCTTTGGATGATGATATTTTCTAAAACTCCGCCGGCTGTCACCAGACTCGTAATTTCGGTTGATAATGGCATTTTGTAGTCCATATCTTGACGATGTTCAGTAGGATCCCACCTGACTGAATATTCTCATATTTAGCGTCAGCACTCTAGGCTTCAGCCATGGCATATTTAAGATACTATATGGCTGCTGCGTTTTGGCCAACTGTGGCAAGTTTTCCTGCGGCTGGCCCTTGCGCATCCATTCGAGTTCCCTGTACAATGGATATATATTTTGAGCTTTTTGATATGGTTGTGCGCGCAGTTTTACTCACAACTGCCGGTAGACCGAGTTTGCCGAATCAGATCTGAGTATCAAAGATCAAGCACCGGATGGCTGTGCTATTACGATCTATCTTCCGAACCTGAACGATTTACTCACCCCGCCCTCATGGACAAGTACGACAACATGCTTCACTTGCTTTCTCAAGAGCCCCGCTGGACTTCGGTGAATGAGTCGGTCAGTTGTCGTTCAGGCCACATGCTGGATTCGTGATGGTTCCTCACGTTGTTATCCCAGGTCCTACTCGAACCTTTTAGCTACACGACGGCGAACCCGGGAAAGGACATTCGAGGGAAACTTATCGAGGCTTTCAACCTGTGGCTTCGCGTACCATCAAATGAACTGGCAGTCATCGCCAAAGTCGTGAATATGCTGCATACAGCCAGTCTAATGTAGGCCTGATGTACAGTCAATCGCGGAAGACAAACTCAATCACCGGCCAGGGTAGACGATATAGAAGATGATTCGCAATTACGGCGAAGTCAACCAGGTGAGAAGATTCCTCAAAGCCAAGATGTTCTTAGTTTGAATCAACGCAATAGTTGCACATAAAATCTACGGCATCCCACAAACCATCAATAGCGCTAACTACGTATATTTTCTTGCGTACCAAGAACTCTTTGCTTTGAGGAACAGTTCTTCCGTTTCGGACCTCGATGTCCTTGTAACGTGTAAGCGTTGTCTTCCGTTCAGCTTCTTTCTTCCTTCACATAGAATACTTAGCTGAACTTTTGTCATTGCATCGCGGTCAAGGCCTCGAGATCCTATGGCGTGATTCCTTACGATGCCCCAGCGAAGAAGAGTATATTCAGATGGTTAATAACAGTGAGTAACGTTGGCATGTCGACGCATACTAGTCGTTCCTGATAGTGATGAAAGAAACGGGTGGGCTGTTGCGGGTTGGGACCAAACTTATGATGGCATGTGCAACTCAGAATACAGATGTGTAAGTCATTTCCTGTGTTCGAGCACTCTTACTCACGACGAACAGTAATTATATACCGCTTGTGAATTTGATAGGTGTTTTCTTTCAGATACGTGATGACCTCATGAACTTGCAAAGCTTGGAGGTAAGTTATGTCCTTATCGTTGTATTCCGATCCGAACATCCGAGGTGCAGTATACATCTAATAAAGGTTTCGCGGAAGACCTAACAGAAGGTAAATTTTCATTCCCGGTCGTGCACGGCATTCATGCCGACACTTCCAACCGGCAAATCCTAAGTAGGTACAGTCCGTTTCACATTCTACCGCAGTTGCTGATACTTTCCAGATGTGCTACAGAAGCGACCTGCAACTCCGACGCTCAAGAAACACGCGATTTCGTATTTACGTGATCGAACCAAGTCATTCGAATATACTTTGTCCGTTCTCGAGAAGCTGGAGTTGCAAACGCGACAGGAAATTCAACGTTTAGGAGGAAACGAGCAACTAGATAAGATCATGGACTTATTGCATGTCGATGCAGATAAGTTTCAATGACAAATTATTCCGTGCTGCGCGATAGCAACGATTTCAAAGAGGATTAGAACAGCAGTTTTTGGTGTGATATGCGCGAAGGTGTGTCAGGTAAACTCGAAACTTCAGCGGGTTAGCAACGGCAATTACTCCGTTCGTGCGTGCTTACGAATTTCGACGAAACTCGAATACCGAAGGCATAACTAAGTAAGTTAACACAGAAGTAAAAAAGACTCCATTCTGACCATAAACAACGGGTTCCAAGCACTTTTGATAAAATTGTACCGCTTCAATGAATTGAGAATGCCGCGCGTCGATAGGAACAACATCAATAACCAGTCCTAGGACTCGCACAAAAACTTGTATCTCTGAAAGTCCGAGATTACGGGACAACAAGAATGACAATATACACGGCGAGGCTCGACAGAGAGACAACTGATGTTGTTTAATGACAGGGCATCGCATGTGCCAACATTGTCCTGTAACGACGTGCGCAAGACACCGAGTTCGAATGGAAATGGAATCATCTACATTGGGGCTAAAGAGATGTTTGAATTAAAACTAGGTGCCAGGTGCTGAAGACTAGTGGGCTGAAGCATATCAACGGACAATTGCACCTGTTGATCGATGACGGTGACAACTGAGGAACAAACCTCGAAACACCTGGGTCGTAAGATGGTCAACACTATACCCATGTGCGAGTAGCAACTCAATACTTAACAAATGTCAGATCCCCCCCGCACAAGCCGCATCCAGTCGCTACCTAATGATAGCTGGGGAGAAGTGCAAGCGACAACTTGAAGGGACAAATCCACTTGCTTAGCCTATTGAGAAATAACGCAATCAACCACTCCGCGAAATAGGGGTCTTAAGGGACAAACGGCTTCAGCCCAATTTCATCCCGATCACGCAAAATTACGTGAGTCAGTGGATCCAGAGGATTTTGGAATATGGCGATCCCTCCATTAGATCCGCTACCTTAAAAGGTAGCGGGAATGATTTCAAAAGTTTAGCGAAACGATACTACCTTTAAAAGATAGCGGGAAAATCCACTCGAGTGTCCAGCTCTCGCTCCGTTCCGTCCCTGACACCACGTACTACTGCCATGGCAGTTGTTCCAAGTGACTCAACCTCTAAACCATCAGCTCCGTCAAAAAGTTCGGTATCAGGTGTTGGGTTATCCAACCCCCAGATGTCGCAATCCCGCAGGCGAATGCTAGATTTAGTCAATCGTCTTCACTCAACCGGGTAGGTATTGAACCTCATACGCTCACTCATACGCTGATACCCTGCGGTAGAGTCCAAGTTGATATTGACTTACCTCAAATTGCGGTTATCGGTTCGCAGAGTGCTGGAAAATCCTCTCTAATCGAATCCATCTCCGGGATCACGCTTCCGCGTGCTGCTGGCACATGTACAAGGTGATGCTCAGATCCTACCCATGAACTCAAAGCGTTCACCTGATTTTCCATTGCTAGGTGCCCCACAGAATGTCGTTTGACATATTCTCGTTTGCCCTGGAAATGTATTGTATACTTGCGCTTGACGATCGATGCCAATGGTACCCCACTCGGCCAGTCTTGCAACGAGGTTTTTGGTTCGATAATCTATGAGAAGAGTGAAGTTGAAGAACGCATTCGTCGCGCTCAACGCGCCATCCTCAATCCGGGGAAACCTACCAAAATGTTTCTTGAAGATAACGACGAGTTTCCGGGAGAGGCTGAACTGAGTTTCTCCAATAACTGTGTTTCGCTACAGATCAGTGGACCCGATGTCGCTGACCTTTCATTTTGTGATCTTCCAGGTGCGTTTTATTCTCATGTTACCCTTGCCAGATAATTTCTATACTATGCAGGTTTGATTGCAAGTGTTGGTCGGGGCGGGAACACGAATGATATCAAGCTTGTTGAAAGTCTCGTTACTTCGTATATCAAGAAACCCAGCTGTATAATTCTGTTGACCGTTGCATGCGAAAGCAAGTCTTCTTTACTTGTGTCACCTTGCACTTACTCACCTGTACCTCCAGCGGATTTTGAAAATCAGGGAGCGCATCAAATTGCTAAAGCGTATGATCCTGAGGGAAAGAGAACGATTGGTGAGTACGAGGTGTCACTTGTCCCGCAATCATCACTGACAGACTTCAGGTGTACTCACTAAACCTGATCGTATCCCCCTTGGAGAGGAATCAGGATGGCTCAAATTCATTAGAAACGATAGGGAGCCCCTCGAAAATAATTGGTATTGCGTCAAGCAACCTAGCTCAAATGACCTCAAGAACAATTGGACATGGCAAGAGGCGCGAGAAAAAGAACAACAATTTTTCGCTGCAACTGCGCCTTGGTGCGAGCTGGAGAGAATGTATCTGAAATTCCTTCAAACAACAAACTTGGTGGAACGACTCAGCGGTGTACTCTCTGATCTCATCGCGAAACGGTTTGTTTTGTTTTAACGTCACCCAAAAGCATGATGCTCAATTGCTGTTTTCGGTTACTACTAGATTGCCTGAGATTCAGGACGAGCTTGAGAGATCAGTTCAAAAGACTCGAGGCCTCCTCGCCCAGTTACCCCGAGAACCATCCAAGCAACCTGTCAACGAAGTTGCGACGCTGTTGCACGACTTTGTTGCGCATGTGGCTCAACATATTACCGGGATTCCTGACGAAAAAGGTCTGATTCAATCAATTCGCCCAGCTCAAGAGCGCTTTCGCACAGAAATACGAGCGACTGCGCCCAAGTTTCGGTCGTATGAGAAGAAATTTGCTGGTACAAGGTCAATGCCACCTGCAGACTTCTTGGACAACGAAGACGATGATTATTTTGAAGACGAGTGCGACCAACCTGTGGAAAATAGTATATCCACGGGTAAGCGAAAACGGAGGAGCAGTGTTGTCCATGTGGACGAGGTATTTGAACGAGCACAGCGGTACGTCGGTTTGCTCCTCTCAATTTTCGTCAGCTCAAAGGACATGTTTCTTTCTGCAGCTCCCGCACTCGAGAACTGCCAGGCAATTACCCGTTCGTTGTCCAACAGGGGTACATAGATGAGTGCATCAAGGAATGGCGAAGCCCGGCACAAATTCTCTGCAAGGCCGTTTACAATACTGTATCTGACTATCTCAAACGCATGGTGAAACAACATTTCGCAATCTTTGGCCAAGGAATGCTGGAACATCGTGTTCGGTGAGCCTCATTTACGCACGACTCATGTTATTTTGAGCTTAAAATCTTTTTGTAGAATCCTTCTACAGGACAATCTCAAGGCGTGCCTAGCTAGGACTGAGGAAAGAATTAACTGGCTTCTTGATCTTGAAGATAAAGCGTTTTCGCTCAATACTCATTACCTCTCCGATTACAAGTCAAAGTTCCTCGCTTACTACCGCGGCGCTCGTCGCAAGAACAACCATAATGGCATCATGGATTCCATCAAGGCTTATACACCTCTCTCCTCTCCTAGCCCAGCGGTTCCTTCCAAACAAGCACCCAGCCCTCTATACGGAGTTTCAAAAGTGCTAAGTGGACTTACCGAGATGGGTTTCAATGGTGTACAAGCCCACGATCTTGCCAAGTTACTCAGAACAGATGGCATGGAGCCGGCCATTGAAATTATGGCGGATGTACGAGCATATTTTCAAGGTATATCCTTCTACGACTGTGTGTTTTTCGTTACGGTTGACCGCTCGCAGTTGCGTATAAGCGATTCTCGGATAACGTACCCATGGCCATAGACAAAGAGCTCGTATGTGGAGCCGGACGTGATATTCTTCCGCTGTTATGGAACGGGCTGGGTCTGAATTCCCTTGAAGCCCATCGTATCTGTAAGGAGCTGGCTCAGGAGAACGCTAGTGTTGCGAATCAAAGAGAGGAGTTGATGAAGAAGCTTCAGAGGTTGGATGAGGCATCGCAGCAACTTTTGCAGGTTAGCGGAGCTTAACGTTATCCAGTCAAGGTACTGCATTCGTCTCATGTGTGTGTTTGAGCATTTCTGGAGTTTTAGGATTCACAGAGATTTTGCACTTGTAACTCAGTATTAGTCAAGCGCCAAATTTTGTAGAGAGAGATAAAATGCTAGAGGATCACTTAGCTGCTATTGAATTGATCAGTCCTGATTTCAACCTGCTGCTTGAATCGTGTATATATAGTGGAGTGAAAAAAAATCAGCCGGATCATTGGTTCTACGTATCTGATCCGATGATCTGATTCGGAGCCGAAAAAGCGGCTAGGCGACCGACAACAGCCACTTGACATGACATGATCGCGAAATAGAAACGCGTCGGAAATCGAAAGCTTCAATTGACACAGCTGTTGTCGATAAGACCTGGAGCTTCTTTGAGGTATGCGTATAATCGATTGGGTCAATGCCAGGCAGCCCTAATAGTTTACTCTTTGTAGCCCTAATAGCCACCGCCATAATTGATTGCACGTTGCGGGCCTAGGAGTCGTACTTTTAGAAATGTTCATAATAGCTCAAAATCAACAACAGGCGCGACACCTGCCTATGTAGTTGTGGACAAATCTTGCAAGTATTTTGTCTCGTCAATATTCTTTAATTGCCGCTCATTCCTTTACCTTCTTTCTTACAAGTTTGAACTTTTTTATTTTAAAAGTCATTACGAAAATTCCACAGCGTAGTTGGAAATTCAGTCAAGTACGAAGTCATGACGGTCGGATAGCACAATACAGTGATGTTCATTATGATCAGGCTGTAATTACTTTACAACATCTCCAACAAATGCCATCAAAGTGCGCGAAGAGTTCAAATGGACACATAAACATTGTTTTTTGTTCATAGCAGGCATCCCAACAGCTCCTATCATTTTGAATGCCAGTGGTGTTGGGCTACCCGTTTCCATGAAGGAAAGGAACGCAACAAGGTGAGCTAGGTTTTTAAATTTCATGGAGACTGAGCCTACCCAGATAGCTATCAATCGTTTGTCGTTGAGCATAAAGAATTCATCACTTACAGATGAAAGCCTGAAGTGTGGCGGATAAGGATAGAATACTTCAAGTGGTCGAAAAAATAAGCAACTAGAAAGAGCGAGTCGGCGGGGGATGAGATGAAAAATCCCAAGGGATGGTATAGTTGGATTACAGCCTGGGTGCCATCCGGCTCACTCTACTCGTACGCCTCGGCTACTTTATATGCGATTGTGTGGACCATCGACCAAATACAACCATAGGTTGAAACGCCCAGCACCTCATCAGAGGCCTTGATTTTACACCGTTTCTTCCATTTGCTGCAGAGTTGTAACGGTTAGACTCAATTGTGTGGTGACTGATCCGAGGTGTCAGTGGAAGTTCCATCGATTTCGCTTATTGTCATTGTGCGGAAATTAAAACAATAACGCATGTTCAAGCGTTGTACTTTATTTCCGAGACAATTGCTTATTGTTTAGGAAGGAGTAACATGACCAATAATACCCTCTGATCCATTCTACCGGCGTAACAGGCGGGAAACTAGTAAGAATGCTAAGGTTTACTTGATCGCCACTATGCCACTTGAATAGAATGAGACCAGAAAAGTCAGTTATGGCAATCATGCTTAAAAAGAATAGCCAATTTGAAAGTTATTGGTCAAGAACTTTTAAGGGCCCCAGGTTGAGACGAATCCACTGTAATCATAAGGTATAAAAGCGGATCAGGTAACGCTACAGCTTCCGCATATATTCCTCTGCGATCCAACCATTGCCAGATTCTCCTCTACTTATCTGATGCGCCAAAATCTCCGCCATCACACGTGTCATGCTATCTTTATACATAATCTCCCCACGCCAAATCCAGAGCCTCCGGTTTTCTCCTCTATACCTACGATCTATAGACCGGCGCCTTCATATACCACAATTTGAGAAAGGAATGCGAGAGCGGAAGCTGAAATGGAATTCCTGAAAGTCATTCCAGTTAAGTTACTTCCCATCAGGAGCAGCAAAACCCTACTTATTTTCAACGACAAGTCAGGCGCCATTGTTCCCTCTTTTAGCACCCAGAACTCCATCCCCTTGTGTGTATTGCCCCAAGGAAATGACAGCCGGTTATACAATAAGCTCGATGCAGATCCAACGTTGAAGCACGGAAGCCCCAATCCCACCAATCGTGTTCACTTTGAGTTCGCGTGCTTACTTCGGGAAGGACATTTTCGGATTGACTTCCTGCAATTTTTCCACCCATGAGGCTTCTCAAGAAACGTCCCGAAGCAAATACTGATGTCGTAGTTTGGAAACGTGTTTCTCCCCCCGCCCTTTCACTGCTGGCACGATGCAAGATATGAAACGCGTCTTCAATAGCGCTATATCTTCCATCTTGAGTCTCCGGCGTCGTCCTCACCTTTCTCCCGACATGTCGTTCCCGAGACTTTCAACCACAGGAAAATCCTCGAAAGGCCTCAGCCTCGATAAAACATACTATATACCTGGTGGAGATTTGCACTTCAAGGTAACACTCTGTCTCCGTCATTCCTGAACGTAGCACTTAAATTTACTCGCAGGTGGAACACACCTTGTTCCGCGTCCATAGCCACTTTTTTAGTCGAGAGTCTCCACAATATCGAGAACGAATGGCCGGAGTAGACTACGCAAAGACACACGACGGTCGTAATGACAAGGCTGCCATTCCAGTGAGCAATACTTCTGTAGAAGAATTTTCTTCTTTCTTATGGATATTTTATAATCCGTGCGTTATTCTTCCTATCATATCCGCCGCGAGCTCATGATCGTGGTTTTAATAGAAACTACACGTTCGATTCCACTCCGGCATCAGTGTGGTGTATCATTCTAGACCTATCCTCTCCATTAAAATGGGATTTCCCCAAGATGCACACTCTGGCGCTCAAGCACTTAGCCGATCTCCAAATTCCCCTCGTCGACCGCATTGTCCTTTATAGAAAATGTTCTATAACACTCGATCGTCTACTGCCACTTTACGCGGATTTATGTCTTCGTGAGGAACCCCTCACTCTGGAAGAATCGGTCCGTCTTGGATACGAGTTCAGTGTCCCGATATCACAAGTTAGGGAGCAAGTTTTACGAAGGAGGGGGAAGGCCGTTGATGACACAAATCAAAGTCTGGGGATGAGTTCTACCTCGGATGACCTGGCAATTTCCAAGGAACAGGTTATCGAACTTATAAAATCGGCGTTGAAAACTACAGAAGGTCTTTCTTCGATAAGGGGCCTCCAGAAGTCTCCTGAATGTTTGACTGCTCAGCAAGATGTGTGCGATCAATTTCAGTCTCATGTAAGCTCAGTTTGTCCTACATTTTTCCCGTACATTTTTTACCGGTCGTCCCTTGACTTAACCCGATTCTATTTTGTTCTAGGTCAAATCGAGTTTGAGAGCGACATCCAGCAAACACGCTACAATGATCAATCTCGACGGCCAGGCAACGCCCGCGGAATCCACTAATCAGAATAAAAGTCGATCCGCCTCATCCTCGTCAAAAGGGAAAGCTCCAGGTGGGATCGATAACCCTCCCCTCGTACAATATGCTTATTTTTAGCTGTCGGTCGTGCACAGAGGATATTCAAATGTACAGTGGCTCAAATAAGGATCAAGAACAGCAGCGACAACAACAACGCCCCGGGTGTTGCCAAGGCTGCCCGTGTGCGCGCCCGAACTTGAAAAAACGTTCAGGATTTATCTTGGTGGAAAAGTCGGTCAGTATTGAAGAAATGTTGTTGAGTAGTTGTTTGCCCGGTTCATGGGTTTGATGGCCGCGAAGAGTAGATCTCATTATGTATGTGTCGTTTATACTCTTGAAATTTGTCCGCGTCGCATGTATTCTAGAAAACGCTATACACGCTTTTTTTTTTCCTTGCTTCTCTTCTTTGCAAGCACTGAAACGTGTTGTCCAGTTTAGAAACAAGGTATATGCCGTCGACTGTTCCACTAACGACGTTCTCGCCCCTGTTGATGGTGAATCAGGATAGAAGCGGCCCATGTTCTGCGCTGGGTATGCTGGACACGATGGTTGTCTTCCGAAGCACGCATCCTTTTCCCTCCGCGGGGCACCTTCAAGTGATCTAGAAAAGTGGAGCGTAGGCTGGTGCGAGAGAACTTTGTGTCGACGTTCGAGGCTCGGGGTGAGCCTGTATAAAAGCACTGGCGACTACTGACTCCGATATTCAGTTTACTCTACCTTCGCCTTCGATGCCAGCCAGTGATAACCTCCACAACCCCCCTAATCTTAAGTCCTTGAAACATCACCCAGTTCATTATCAGCCCGGGGGTGACCTTATTGTTATAGTAAGTATTGCTATTCGCTGAGCTTCTGAGCAACTGAATAATCGTGTATGCATTACTTCTTTTATCATAGATTGGTGATGAGGCGTTTCGCCTTCCCTCCGAGTTTTTCACTCGGGAGTCCAAGGCATTTCGGGATCGTTTAGCGGAAGGAAGCGTCATAGCCAACGGTGGTCACGACTCTACGGCCAAAAAATCGGCTATTGACAACGTTGGTCATTCTCCTCATACGATTGTAATTCAACCCGAGGAAAATGTCTCTTCAGACGATTTTGCTCAACTATGTGGAATCTTTTTCAATCCGTAAGTTTTTTTTTTTTTCGCTTTTGGTCAGTCAACATTGTTTATGTATCCTCTAAGTCGATTCTCGATCTACGAGAATACTCTCGAGAGCTGGAAGACCATTTTACGACTTGCCAACCAATGGGACTTTCCCGAGGTCAAGGATCTAGCATTTCGTGAAATTCAAAATGCAACAAAATTCCCTCTTCCTCTGGTCGAACGAATAGTCTTATATCGCAAATACACGGCTAAATCAACATACCTAGAACCCCTCTATCATTCACTCCTCACCCGTCATGAACCTTTGACCGAAAAGGAGGGCGAGGCATTGGAATTGAAACTCGCGCTGCAAGTGAATGCTCTTAGGGAAGGAATCTTACGGGTCTGCAATACTGTTGGTGAAGGAGGTGAGATGTCGGATAAAGCGAAGGAGGCGATTCGGAAAGGCGTAAACTTATTGTTGGGAACGGCTGTTGGTGCTGTGACTTCAAAGGAGCCAAATGGTAAAGCTCAACTGCCAGCTTTTTTGTTGGCATCGTCTAGCAAAGGTCCTGGTATTTCGAAAGCATTAGGAAGAAGATAATGAGTAGCGTTTTGCGACTTTCAGTTAGTTTTTTTTTTGGCTCGTGTTCTGAATAAAATTGTTGTCAAGTTGAACTCGACTTTTCTTTACCTTGTTGACTGGAAGCTGAATATTAATAAGGACTGAAATATCAAGGATCAGTGGCAGCATTCAACCTGGGACAGGTCTTAGGTTTCAAGTGCTCGCACTGCCGGATTCCTAGCACATGTTTCACCAGCAAGCTCTATTCTCATTCATTTGTGTTAATTCTTCTCGAAATCCCCACGCTGAGACTCCTTTTCAATTGCGAGGATGACTTCTCTTCCATTTTTGGACCAGATTGCTGAATGCTTTTCGTCTCTCTTGCGCTTCGCTATCGTTTTGGATCTAGACGACTTTCACCTCTTCATTCCACCAGGGCTACAGCAAATGTGAGTTGCCCTCACGCGGGCTCAGATTCGTGCGGGCTGTACGCGGGTTAGACGCATAATCGGCGCGGACAAAGACGCAGGTCCGTGTGGGACAAAAGAAGGTTTTGAGCGGGATGGCGAGCGGGAAAGGCGAGGGAAGGAGTGGGGGTGGTGTCAGGGGTTCAACGCTGTGAGATGATGCCTTCACCATGATTTCACGCCGACGTGAATAACCAGGTGGGCTTGAGGGAAAAAAAAAAAGAGGGCTCGACGAGGGCTCCACGCAGGATGACGCGGGAGATGCGGACCAATGAGAATCGACGTGGGATGACGAGGGCTCTTACGAGGGCTCGATGCGGGATGGAGGACACAATGTGGATGACGAGGATTGACGCGGGATATTGAATTTCAGTTCTAAGTTTTTTTCAGAGACGTTAGATCTAATTGTCTTTATGAATTGTAAAATACATGAATAACTATGGTCGTCATCTTCCAAGACCTCATTGGGGCAAATATGCCCATGTTTTATTTGAGGATATACATATGGACCCTTTGGCAATTGGCGCGGGTTGGAGATGGCTACGAGGGCTTGTTCAATGGGACGCAGTTTCTTCTGCACCACGCGGGCCCCTCGTATTTCAGGTAGCCCATTCCACCAGTGGCGAGATAGCAAAAAAAGTCGAATTCATGAAAAGGAAGCAATGACTAGAATTGCTAAGACCGCATAGAATGGTCACGCTCTTCGACTGCGCCCGTAGTTCCATTCTTCCTCGAAAGCCGAAATGCGGAGTGGAGGAAAATCTTAGGCTCACCTACCGCCTCCCCACGGGTAGAGTTGATCCAAGGTCACAGAATAGATAACCCAGTTGTCCTGTTTTTCTTTAAAAATTCCGTTTCGTATTCTAAGTCTTTTGTTATACTGGTACATCGTCATTTTTCGAAAGACTTGATAGTCAATAATTAATGTAATGTATCCCGGATATCGAAGATATTTTATGAACTCAATCTAATTTTACAGAGCGGACCCGGGATAACAGAATGGCAACAAATTGGCCTTAAAGGCGGAATTTTTAGAGATTGAGAGTCAACCTCCCATTTGACGTTGAGACATCAACACTTCCGTCTCCCTTAGTATCGCCACCCCAGCTAACGTCACCTTCAACAAAACCTCGGAAAGTCCTCTTGGTAACGATACGGTGTCTGTCTTTACCATATGGGTCTTCCACACGGCGTTCATTAATGACAGGAGTGAATAATGAGCTGGACCCCAAGGAGAAACGACCTTCAAATGTTGGGTGCATTGTAACTGTTGCAGGGCTGTTTGAAGTGGAGGCTTGGTGGTTCAGAGTGGAATAGAGTGGAACCTCGAGGAAGGAGACATCGAGGTGGGCATTGTTGGTAGCTGCTATGACCTTGAAATCCGTGCCGGCATTTCCAGAGGTACGATCGTGAAGGCGAACGCCGGCCCTGAGTGGACTAAACGCTGATGTCAGAATCTGAAGTGCGCTCTCCAAAATTTGCATGACATACCCATTACTGGTAGTCATCAAAAGAGTCGCTGTGGAAGATTTGACTTGGCTGAAATCTATATCAACATCAATTCTGCCATTGGACGTGTGAAGACCAAGGTCATCGGATCCACTGTAATAACCCTCGATATAACCATTTGATGTCGCGATGTTCGCTCGAAGTGCAGCAACGGACTAGAAGGAAAGTCAGCTGAGAGATCTCTATTTTTGTTTTTATCAAGCTCACCTTGGAGTGTATTCCACCATTTGAGCCTCGTAGTGTAAGGTTCTCGAACAGAACTATATTCTTGATGTCGTCGATGGAATGCCTCGAGTTCACCATATTAGTCTCGAAGTGATTGATAGTGGGCTGATTCTCGGGGAATTCAACGACTACGTCATACTTGACGCTTCGCTTATAACTCCAGCGTCTGCGAGGATTCTATAACTCCACGTTAATGCTGAGGTTTCCACGTTAGAAAACCGTATGCGCCTACTTACGAATATTCCAACTCCATTTTCACCATTTGCCCTTTTCAGAGAACAAACAATTGTATCCTCCTCCTCGCTATCATAAGTTGCAAGGCGAACAAAAAATTTGACGGATTCGTGTTTGCCGGTCGTTATTTTTACTGATCCCTGAAGTCTAGGGCCTTGCGCCATGAGGAGGATTGCTTCAGAAGACGGATCCACATTCAGCCTTGTCTCTGCATTGCCATTCTTTAATGGTTGTTCGCAAGAGACGAGGTCAACGCCAGCTGGAATGGGATAATCTGGACTTTGACCACCAGGTCCTACACCCCACTGTTGAGCGGAAACTTTCATGAGGCTCAAGTTGTTCAACAGTCAGACAGCCAAGAACGTACATGAGGTTCGCTCCAGTATTGCCGCCGAAGCCAGGATATCGTTGCAATCTTCAAGAGGCAAAAGAGGAGAATTGCGACTAGGAAGGCTTTAAGAAAGCGGCATCGACGTCGATCTTCTCTAACAACTACTATCTTGCTTGGAATGTTCGGATGTACGATTATGGGCGCGGGATGGCCATGAGGCACATACGCTACACCCGTCTGAGGGTATTCTGAATATTATTCAGCGAGTGTTTGGCCTAAAGAATGATTGCAGAGGTTCGAACCTATATAAGGCGGAGGAGAGGCTACACCATTATGCAAAAGAGCCTGGTGCTCTGGGTTTTTTACGACCATTATCGAAGGCAGGGCTACAACAATCGGAGTGGGAGATATCGCGCGTTTTATATTGTGTTATGTTGTTGATGATAGAATCATCAGTCAAACTTGTGACGAGAACTGCGGTTGGCGCTGCGCATGTGCATATGACAAGCTCCGGCAGAATCCTACTAGATAAGGGAAAAGCGTGAGAGTCAGTGCGCGACTGCATCTCGGACCCGAGTCCATTGCTGTTGAAGTCTGGTTGAAGTCCTCAGTTTCGTCACCTGTAATGTTCTTTGACAAATCCAGTTCCTTGCGGAGGGCCAAGCCCGGCTTTATCTCGCATCCAAATATGGAGTCATGATTTTAGATATCATATACCGTGACGCTGACTCATGTTAATCCTCGCTCATCAAGACGAAAGAAAAGTTCTTGTGATCGCAGTGCGCAGCAGGTCGGTAACATTGCTTAAACATCTTATCTAATCTAAAGTCTTCCAAAGGTCTGATTCTTGGAATTATATCCTATACTTCTTGGGATTGATCACTTAATTAAAGGTGGCTAATCTAGCTCAGTATGATCGATCATCCGGGCGAATTCATAATCCCAGGGACAATAATCCTGTTTCTCGTCCCTGCGTAAACTATATCTATATCTTTTCGTGTCATATCCGCCACAGCAGTCCCTTTCAGCCAGACGCTTTCTGTGGATAATATCGAGAAGGACCAGGTCAAATTCTGATTAGCTGTCAAACCGCCTCGAGGCGTAGAGAAATCTCCAACTCGTAATCAGCTGAGGTGTGCAGGCCTTCTTTATGGGCATATTGCTAGATTCAGGAACTTCATGTTCACCCACGCTTAGATCCTTCGACGGCTTCTTCACCGCTTTCAGTGAAAGGAAGCATAAGAACAAGAATTTTGAAGCATTCTGGTCGCTAGAAAGTCCTAGAAGCGTCGCTGCCACCCCGCGCATTCAGTAGCGTACTTCGTGATTGTAACCCTTCCAATTGGCCGAATGCTGGACGAGCAAAAAGGGAACAAGGATCCCTATTGGCACCACGGCTTCACGTTAACGTCACAGCCTAACAATTGCTGTTTTGTGGGCACCATTGTATCGTTCAAATTAGCATTTATTTTATTTTGGACATTGGGATGTGCTTCTTGTTCCCAGGATCTTCAGCTATATAAAGGATAAATGAAGTCCACTCGATCCTACTTATTCCCGCCTTCCCTAGTTTTCGATCCCCCAATAAACTCACTTCATTGAAGATGCCAGACGGTGATGCCAACTCTTTCAACTTTAGAGGGGGAGATTTATATCTTACTGTAAGCAGCCTTACTGAAACCCTTCTTACGCGGTTTGTAGCTTTAAGCGTTTGATTAGGTTGGACCCAATCAAGCCCGTTTCAGGATTCACTCCCATTTCCTCGTCCGAGAGTCGGAGTGGTGGAAGAATGAACTCATCGGGGCTGAATCCTCTGCAGATGCACCTCTAAGGAAGGGTAATGGTTTTGCCTCTCCCTACCACCTCAGAGATGTGTCGCCAGAGGAATTTCGCCTCTTATTAGGAGTGTTTTACAATAGGTGAGTTGTCGTTGATATGATTTCAGAAGGATTCCGAAGCGGTGGGAATTGATGGCATTAACCGGTCCTTATGATTGTTTTCCGTAGCTCATACGGCAACTACGCCCATGTCACAACGACGCAATGGATGGTAATCTTGCGCTTTGCTCTCAATTGGGGCTTTAAAGAAGTGGAAGCTCTTGCGATGCGGTGTCTTGATAACCAACATATGAATATTGCTGAGCGCATAGTTCTCTATCAAAGAAACGGAATCCCGAGGCGACATCTTCTCCCACTTTACGTTACACTGGTATCTCAACCCGAGGGTCTTGACCTTGAAGAATGTCGTCGTCTGGGGCCCAAGAACCTCTGGTTCTTAAACCATGCCCAGCGTGATCTTTACGCCAAACGACTATCGTCACAATCCGCTGGAGGCCCTAATGACCTTGATAATGTAGAGATTGCCAATATCGTCAAGGCGGCGTATGCAAGGACTCTCAACAATATGGACCCGACTCCAGGTAGTTCGGTATTTTATATTTTATTGCCGTGTTATATCTGACTTATACTCCTTCCAGACCTTAACTAAGGACCCGTCAGAATGCCCGGCGGAAGATGTGAAGGACGAGGACGAAGAGGAGAACTCGGACATTGAGAGTTGGAAAGATAGTACAGACGTAGATTACGACGAGAAATGGGAGGTCTTGACCGTGCCGGGTTCTTTTCGCTGAGTTTATGCTAGCTATTGACTAAATGTTTTTGTACTATTGTTGACTTTCTTTCATCTAATGATTCGGCGCAGCCCGACCGAGGTGTACCACGCAATCGCCGACTTGGAAGAGTTCAGCGAGCCGGCGGTAAATATGTTCTAAGCCGGTACACTTGATTTAGACCTGATAGATATCCGTCAATTTGCAACTCAAATTGCATTGCTGGCGTCCAATCGGTCGTATTTCATGAAGTACCTGCTGATGAAATGTTTTTGATGTTCCGTGCAGGGAAGTCTATACTATGCTTCTGATTCCCAGGCCGGATACACCATACATAAGGGTTTGATCAAATCAGAAGTTCAAATTTCACTGGTCACTCGCCTCGGCATCCTCCTCTCTTTCTTCCCCTCCATAAGTTTTCACCTTTCACAGCTATGGCGCCGAAACCAAAGGACAACAACAAGCCGACACAGAACGGAGGTCCCGCCCCCGGCTCTCAAGATTTCATCCTCCGGGGAGCGGATCTTTTCTTCAATGCAAGTCGCCTGAATGTCAATGTTTCGCTGCATTTTTCTAACCATTCAGCCAGCTTCCCGATGGCACCAACTTCCAGATTCATTCCCATTTCTTCACGCGAGAATCGAAATACTGGCGAAAACAACTCACCGGCAATGAATCCCCTGGCGATCATCCTTTAATAAAAGGCGACAGCGCCGCCAAACCATACACCCTTGACGATATTGGGTCAACGGAATTGCGGATGCTTATCGGGATCTTTTATAATCCGTGAGTTTGAGCATGCTAGGACCGACGCCCAGCTCTTACCATTTGTATTAGCAAATTTGGGGACTACTCTCATGTTACACTCGAGGAATGGATGATCATCTTGAAGTACGCTCATAAGTGGGGCTTCCCGAGGATGAAAGATCTCGCGATACGATACCTTGAAGACAACAATTCCATCGATATTGCTAGGCGTATAGTCCTCTATCAAGACAATCGTCTCCCCGGAAAATACCTAGTAAGGTACTTCCGGGAGCTGGTCTATCGGGAAGATTTCCCTAGCATCGACGAATGTCGAACTTTAGGGATGGATAACTTTTGGCACCTTTCAAAATTACGCGAGCTCACGCGGGTCTCACACTCGAAGGAGGCTAAGGGTCCTAGCCCCCTACGAAAGGGCGTCGTCGAGAAAGAAGTTGATGATTTAATTGTTTCAATACTCAAGCTATCCCTTGATGGCCCAGATACAGGTAGTCCGGTATCTTGAACTTCTTCAACAAGTGACGACGAACTCATGTATCTTTTTTTCATACCCAGATAACTGAAGATCGGTCTAAATATCCTGCATCACAGGGGGAAGATCAAACGGAGTCAATTGATCAGAATTGGGAGGATATCGATGATGACTTTAATGACTTTTGATGAAAAACAACGATGACCGTCGTGGGTCAGATCGAGTGCGAATTTTGATGCTGAACTCTCTAGATCGAATTCGTTGAACCCTTTACCACTTCGTCTTGATGAGTATCAATGAATTAATGACTTTTTTCAATACTGTTTGCGCGTCTTTGGCAACTTCTGCCGCCTGCCAAGCATCGCCTCGTGGAAACCTTAAATCAGAATGCAAGGCCAGCTTTTAGCCAACCCTCAGCACAATTTGAGTCAGTGAATTCTCCCGCGGCTTCGGATAAATCTCTCTAGGAACCGACCAGAACTTTAACGTAGGTGTTGGAACAACCCAGGAACAACCCCTCAATTTGGGACTGTAACGGCTCCTCATTCTATATTTGCCTTTTGTCTATGCTTTGTGACAACAACGTGGACGCCTTCTTCAACACCTCAAGGCAGATAAATGTGGATGTATCCAGAATCTTCCCCGAGATGCTTGTTTTACTCTCTAGCATCCTAAACCGAGATTCAAACACAGAAGATATTTCTCACGATTGATAAAGAAAAACATGATGGTGTAACAGGCATTGTCTTCCTATTATTCCCTCATGTCGAATATTCATCGCCACGAACTCTACTACCTCCCTACCGGTGACCTACATCTTCAAGTGGGTAATCTAGACAATCTCGTTTTTGTTATTGAAATCAACACCATTGCAGGTTGGTCAAACGCGTTTCCGTATCCATTCACATTTTCTCCTTAGGGAATCATTGTATTGGAGAGATCGCATAGCTGGGCCGGGAATGACTCATGAAGGATTCGATGAACATACTCCTCTCCTCATTGAAGGAGTGGACGCGGAGGATTTTGCCCGCTTTTTATGGATATTTTACAATCCGTATGCTTTCACTCTCTGACATCATCGATTTCGGAGTGTATAACCCTCAATTGCAGGCCGTACGATTCTTACAATACATCGTTAGGAAATTGGGAAGCAATACTCCGTTTGGCGACCAATTGGGATTTCCCGGTGATACGTGAATTTGCTATTCAACACATCGACGAATTGCAGGGCGCCTAAGGAGGAAGTTCAAGTTATAGGGTCGCCGGGTGGGTTTTATTCTCTCGCCCCCTCATGATAAGCCAGGATCTGGCCCCTTGCTTGCTTAGTTACTGATCTAGACGCTTCACGATTCTAAAATATCTCCAACATCCCGGAAGTGGAGGCTGAATTCACTGGGATGTGAGTTTGGGTTCCAGTTTCAGAGATGTAGCTCCCGAATGGCCCCTGAAGTAAGACAACATATATATTTTTGGAGAACGAGTCGTAAGTCGGAGTAGGTCACGTATCTAGTTTTCTTTTTCACCTTTTGGCGATGTAATGTATTTCTTTGATACGGAACGCGAGAGAACTTTTGTCCAGAGAGGTTTCGAAACGGCTTGTAATTTACTTAAAGACGGATCTCGGCCCCTCGGGGTGATCCCATCAAACTTGCAGTAGGCCGTAGGCCCCGGAGTATCCCTATACTGAACCTGAAGCTGAAGGTCTGAATGAACTTTCACAGCGCGCAATCATATTGATAGAGGAGCGCTGCAGTCATTCTCTGAAGGTCGCCGGCGGTGAGGCAAATAAAGACCGATGGAAGGCTTTTCTTAGCCTTTTCGATGCCAACCCCAGGGATGAGCTTGTCACTCTCCTTGGGTTTTCAAAGGCATCGCTCGAGCCATAGATATTCTCAAACTCGCGAAATCGTCTTCGGAGGAGGTAACTGAGGAGCTAATCCATAGCCGGCTCCGGGAGACAAGAGGTACTGGGCGATGAAGCAGCCGATGACAAGACCCCGTCCAGGTTCAGTACAAGCGTCACTTTGGATGTTGTCTTGGGTCTTCGTGCGGATGGAGAATTGACTACCATGGTTCCCAGCCTCTTTGATGACGATGATGCAGCAGATACTCCTCAACTTGATGCTGGCGCAGACTTTTTCAACACCGTCGGAGAGTTGCTCAAGCCGGTGGTAACACTATTCAGGTTCCCACACAAACTATGGACTCAATTCTTCTGTCGCTTTTACCATCGGTTCCAAGTTCTCGCGGCTCATGATGGTCCCGAACTCCTCAGGTGTACATGTACAAAAAAGAGGCTTATTCTGAACGTCGCACCACTGCCCTCCCTTGTCTCCGCCTTTGTCAATATATTGTACCAATGACCCCTTCCACACTGTCCAGAACGCTGATTTTTTATTGCAAAAATGGCAAGAAATATTGAACTCTGCAATTTCGCCAATCGTGAAGAGTTCTCTGGTCTCGCAGAGCAGCTGGGTGCTCGTCTCGAATTCCAAATTCATCTTCGGAAAAATCATGAGGATCTTGACTCGGAAGCTCGTGGCAAGGCCTGCAGATACAGGAAAAATACCACCCCTACGTACCTGGCGTCGGCTCGTCTCGGGAGGTTGATTAATATATGGATTCTAGGAGTCACCTGAGGAGGAGAACCGTATGATTGTCGATGCAGATGGCTTGGCTACGTCGTACCATGATTACTCTGCTCACGCCCATGCGCTGCAGAATGTCATTGAGAAGGTCACGTCTTCCGCTTGGAAACCAAGTATCAGGACAATCAGTAGACTGCCATCTCAAATAATGACACCGCCGCTGTCAACTTACAAGCTCGCGAATTTGTACGACCGATACTTCGAATACGCCGGCTTACTGTTGACACAAGGCAAGGCTGTGAAAGAGATTTTGACTTTTGTCAGATTAATCCCGTTATAAAGGCTCAGCGCTCAGGTGGTGCTGATCTAGCATCTGAGAGGGAGAGGATCTCGCTATCACAGGAGCTTCGGCTCCTGAACGCGAAAATGCCGCTCCGGCTTTAGCTGTTCACCTTGCAACTGAATCACATCTTTGACCCCCTACGGATCCTCAGATGAATCTGGCAAATTAGCGTTTGTGAGTTGTCGCGGTAATGCGACGGGATGCTTAGTGGTAATGACAAGGAGCAGGGATGGACGTCCAGCGTAGAAAAGAGCTGTTGGATGTACATGACATTCGAACGTCATATAATGATCAAGGAGCAGTCGGACCGAAAACATTGTATATTGCCGTGCTCTGCCACCTACACTAGTCAATCAATGATGTTGTACAAAAATGAGTACAGCTATAGCACCGCAAATGTAGTTACAAGCATCCTAGATGGCGGACCCGTATGCTCTGAGGGCTTCCTGAACCTTTTTGTAACCTCCTTTGGCAGGGGCGAAGGCCTTTGTCAGTTCCTAGTTTGATTGAGATCGGGTAAGTAAGCGACAGGATTATATCTTAATTGTGGTCAGCTTCACCTCTACCGTCTTCTTGATATCAGTTGCTTCCTCGAGGACCTTCTGAATGTTGGCGGCATCAGACGACGACTAATGGCATTGTGTAAGAAGGAGGGTAAATTCGGTGATTGTCCGACGTACGTTTGCCCAGATATCGCTGAACCGCTTTGTCACTCCAGGAAATCCTTCCACTGGCTCAGACTTTTTCTACAAGAAATTATTCAGTATTGGAAAGAAAGAAATGAAGAAAAGGGCCAACAGTAGCAATGGCTTTCAGCTCGATGACGGCTTCATCCCGGTCTTCTGGCGTTTTGATATCCTCGACTATCCCAATAACGGTTGCATCTACGAAATCTGGGTTTAAATAGATGAGTGCTAACGAAATGGAAGGTCGAAAGAGATCATTTTACCAGTAATACGGCCCGCCCCAAGAGCCGCACTTTGACGCGCTGTCTGAAGAATTTTATTGAAAGACTATCGAGCTTGACGTCAGGCGAACAGGAAATGGCATTGACAATTCATCGCGAAGACGGTAAACTCACTTTGGCGAATTCATCCACGCGGGGTGGCAGCCCAGCGAGCGCAGTGATGTCGTCCTTGTATTTTGTTGCAAGAGTCGTGGAGCTATGATGTATGTCGTGGACGCCTTTGCTGGCTGCAACGGACGAGACGCTGAGCCTTATAACGTCCTCAACAGTTTTTTGGACGACATCGTCATGAGCAAAAGGGAAATCGATCATGATGGGTGACATGTAGTACTGTTAAGTGAGGAAGTTGAGAGATTGCTTGTGAAGGATAGGGAAGACTTGCCTGGACTCGAGCTCGCATAAATATGCGATGGCACTGGGCTCGTGCCATGATCATGATTCAGTGCTTCAGCAGGTATAAGCGAAAATTGACAAGAAGTTGAAGAAAACAATTGAATAAACAGAACATTTATGTAAGCCTCATGAACAGATCAGACACCGTTTTCACAACCCTTTGTCCATCCGATTGGTGTCCTTTCTGTATGAGGCTCACTTGAGGGAACCGACGGTGTTTTAGCGGGGTAACGATAACAATCCCCCCACTAGCATTGACAGCATGGAGTGCGGACGAGAATCAGTATTCAAACCTTTGCCACCCCAAATGTTGGCGTTAAGCCTCGTTGCCCGGCGATCGCGATTCTGAAAGGTAACATGTTGATCTTGTCCAGTTCTTACCGTCATTTCTATCGCAAAAGCCCACGTGGAAACCGAACTCGCGCCACGGCAAACTTTGGCGTAAGAGCTTCACTCATCATTCAAGATTCTGAAAGGTGTTATGTTGATCGCTTGCTAACTAATATTGTCAGTCTCATACACTTCTATTGTCTGGATGGAAAAGGGTGTTGTGCTACTGCAAACCTCGCCGTAAATCTTCATGCGCCATCTACCATTCTGACGGGTACAATGTTGATCGTTTGCTAACTATTCTCCAATTGTTACCCTCGTTTCTATTGCGAATGCCCGCATGGAAAACGGACTCGCACCACCCCAAACATTCCTCATTCGAGGTTCTGAAAGGTAGCATGTTGATCATTTGTTAACTAATACCATCCATCCTGCCCATTTCTATTGCGAATTTCGGCATGGAAAAGGGGACTCGACTCCTCAGACCGGCTGGAATCAAGTAAGTGGGAACGCGACCTTCTTCAACGAAAAAGGGAGGCGAATTTATGACCCCTTTGCAGCAGGATAAAAGGCAAGGGACGTGACGAGAAATCAGTCAACTACCACTCTCACTTTCATTCTCATTTGCCCGTGTCTATCAGCTTTCATGTCTACCGAAGCTCCTCCGACTCCCTACGAGAGCGCGCCTAGCTCGACCGCATGGGATTCTCTTTCCGAGGAGGATCAGATCAAGCAACAAGAAGAAGTGACGAAAATTCTAGAGGAGCCAGATACGCTCAAGAAATTTAGTGAGGCATGCAAGAACATCGGCCAGACTGCTGTCGCCATCGATAGTAGCTTCAGGACCGTCCAGAAGGGATTTGCTGATCTTGTCAAGAAGTATGGTAAGGATTTCCCTGACGTCGAAAAGGTATACGTTCCGCGATGGAACACGTTTATGACTGTGAGCAGTTTCTTTCTTGTATCATCGCCCAGAAATAACTTCCATATGTGCTAGCGTTGGAATGGGAAGACGGGAATGCTCTGGTCTTCTAGGGAGCTGGCGGCCAAAACTGCGGCTACACTAACCGGTCAGTTGTTCTCTTTTGAAGTTGTGCTTTTGCCTCTTACTGATGCTTACTTACACTGTATAGACTATGGAATCAACCTTGGACTCGTTGCGGATATCCAGTCCCAGGACGACTTGAAAGGCGCACAAATGGAACTGAAGCAATACGTCGTAACTATCCCATGCTTACCTCTGGTCGAATCTCCGAAATTTTGACGAATGTTCTTTTCGCAGGAAAAGCATCCGATAGATATAGCAACACAGGTCGCCGACGATTTCAAAACTCTTAGAAACGACATTCAGGATTTCTCCAAGGATTTTACGGCTTACATCGAGGAACAGAAGCAGAAACTTACGGAAGACGCGACAAAGTTTGAGGCGGAAATCAAGAAATATCAGGCAGAAATCACGAGTGCGTTATACCACGGTTCACTTTGTGGGCGAGTTTCTAAGACTTTGGTTCGCAGTCTCAACGAGAAGGTATATTGTTACATGCAGCCTCGCAAAAGTCTTTCATTCAAAACTTTGTTTCCTCTGTTAGATCAAAAAATCCGCCATAGCCTTAGGTTTCAGCTTTATCTTTGGAGTATGCATGGATCATCGTGTTTTGATTTTATTCTGATTCAGGTCTGTCCTCAGATCTTTTCCGCCATCCCGGCTGGTTTCCTCATCAGCTACTTGGTGCAACGCAAGAGTGAGTTGCGCTTTACGAGGTTCGAGGAGCATTTACCGAACCTTCATTAGAGGCGCAGAACAATCTCGACCAAGCCCAAGCCAACCTTAAAAAAACTATCGCTAAACAGAAGGCATTAGCGGCCATGCAGGCAGACTTCGAGAAGTTGAAACCTAACATTGAGGAAATCTGCCATCACTTAGGCGTTTTCGCTAGTGTTTGGGCTTTCGTGAGTGCCTTTCTCAGTGCATATGCTCTTCACTAATACGAACCATCCAACTAGGCTACTGAGCAATCCACCGAGATAAATACCGCACTTGATGAAGGAATGGAAGTGCTGACGCGCAAGGTAAGAGACCTCATTAATTTCGTTTCGTTGGATAGTATTGATCATTTGGCATCATACAGAAATTCCAAGTAAAACTCAAGCTGCTCATAGCTCAGATCGAACCGCTTAAGGAGGGCATGAGACAATACGCCAGTCAAATTACTCCTCCCAGGAATTTGGCTGATGCGGAATGAAGTGGAGTAGTTGCATACGGAATTGAACATGTCTTCCTACATACATTGTATGCCCTTAGGATTATCCAATGCTGAAACACTGCGTGATTAACTTGACCACCATTTTTCGAAAGTGTAATGCTTCTCATCAACACGGAGAAACTCCCAACCGCTTGATGATTGGGCAGGGCGGCTGGAAAGTGCGCGTGATGACTTACTCACTCATAGTCAATTCAATGTCGGCCCGCCCATCAGCATTGCTACGCATGAGTTTGGTGCACCAGACGCCCACCTCAATTTTCGGATGAAATCTTCGATAATGTGATGACTCTAGCAGTCGAAAAGCTCTATTAGTTAGTTCTCACAAACACGGAGGCTCAATTCTGAGCCAAAAATCAAGAGAACTGAGGCGGACTTGCCGGCAGTGGCGTCGCGGTCTGAATATATTATGAGACTTGCCGCTGTACCCAGAACTGTCGACGGTATGAGGGGAGATGATGTCTTTTTGAGCCTCATGCCCTTTGTCACATCCTTCATCCCGCCTATAACCATTCTTCCCTCGTTTGTAATGTCCTCCCCGATACCCTCTTCTTATTCCTCCTCATCACCCCCTCATCCTCCTCCTCATCATCATCCGACTTGTCTTAGCTCTAATAGCACTCCTCCTCTTCTTTGTCCTGCTTCTCCGCGTTCCGTAATCTTCGTTGACAGGTCGAGGAATTAGGAGGGTCAAGAACATTTCTATTTCGCGCTTTGCGTCGAAATTCTCCAGCGCGTCACCCTTCAACGACTCGAGGTCGGCATCGGCAGCACCGCACATGATGTCCTGAGCCTGATCTCCCAGAGCAGTATAAACTGTCAAGAGCACGAGCTCGTAGACCTCCCACGTTTACAGCGTCCCGGGTTGATACTTCAAACCTTCAACGCCCCTGCGTCGATTCGATGATTTCGGTAGGCCCCAAACCGACGCCTTGTAAGCCACCTTGCTTATATCTTCCGGATTAGGACGAAGTACGATGTATAAACACCAGGTTCAGTACATGTATCTTATCTCTCTTCTCCCTCCTTCAAGAATATACCTCAAGTGTGTCATAATTCGTCCCCTCTTCCTCTTAGTCTTGCCTCGTCTCTCTTTTCCTCATATCTTGTTTCCTACCTAGTGAGGTCGTCGTGGTTCTTCGCCATGACGTCGTTTCACCTGGTTGTCTGACTAGTGATGGAAAAGATTGCGGATGCCTGGTGTTGGAACAGGCTAAGGATGTGACAAGCACTGGGAAAACAAGGGCTGCTCGCCTGCGGTCTGAACTGTCTTGTTCATGCTCCCAATCATCCATTTATCTGACGCTGCAACATCACTTTGTGAGATCAAACGGGCTGGTACAAATGACGGGACGAACCTCCGAGATAAGAGACGGTATGGTTGCTTCTGTTAGAATGGCAAGCGCACGCCGTGTGCCACTGAGCGCTTGCCGAGTGCTGGACATCCTTTTTTGGTATGCGCGGGCTACTTGGACCATAGACGGCCTTTTCTTTATTCATTTCATTCCTTTCTCTTTAATGCACGGTCAATCCTCTTGTTCGTTTATACTTTTCAATGCGCAGTCAATGCTGTAGTAACCAGGTATATATAGGGTAGCTCAGTATGACGGCACCTCAGTTCTCGTGCGACTACGAGTGACTGAGTCTATTAGTCTTACAGCTTCTTGGGTAGCAAAACAACAGCCGCTGAGGTAGGTGTAAGGGCAATGCACCAAGTAGTATCGCATAAGAGGCCAAGGATGTGGTGGTGGCAAGAGGAAGAGGCATATCGAGGTCTCACGACTGGTGCGGACCGCAGCCTTCTTCCTCTTCCTCTATACTGTCACCATGCCCGGTGCGAGCATGGGAGGGCACAGCCGAACATCCCACTACTGTCGCTCTGCCGTCTGCCTCGTAGGACGGCAGGATAGTATGTACCATAGTGAACGCAACTAAAATATATGCTAAGAGTGAGACAATTGACTTTGGCTGGTAAAACGCTATGAGCCCAGTATCATGAGAGCGGGAAGGTAAGGGAGAAAGAAAAAGGGTCCAGTGTCATTTCCTCTCCCTTATCTTTTAATTTTACTTCGTCGGCATAAGACTAGCATTGAAAAAAGGAGTGGAGATGCTGAAGCCTGCTGGTATTGCTAGGAGTATCTTGCTGTAGCGCCCTTCAGATGAGGGCCGAGTCGTGCGGCGCTTGAACTGATACTCGCGGACTGGGGCATGTTGTCGGTACCACTCGCTTGAACCTTGACTGGGATTCTTATGTATTCATTTTGTTCACACACCACTGCCAGTCGCAGACACGGACTCCCATATTGGGTGCAATAAAGAGGAGAGTAGGACTCGGAGGCCTCCGAGTGTCGTTGTATGACTCTCCCCCGCTTGTCAGCTTCTCGTATTTTGGTACATCGTCTATCACACCCCAAGGTTCTGCAACATAAATTTGTTCACGCCTGTTTACATACAATTGTTTCTTCATTGCTATTTTCCCCGTGAATTTAAACCTAATAATCCTTCATTCCATTCTAGGGAGAGAATTTATTTGGCTGGCGGCACAATTTGGCCGGCATATTGTCTCATGCCCTCTTTGAGCGGTTCAATCTGTGCCACAAGGAATTCCAGTTTTACTTGGAATTTCTGATGGTTTCAAGTCATTAGTGTTGTCTGACGCGAAATCAATGAAGTACATGTGCCCTACCTTGCGCGTGAGTACCTCCATTCCTTCTTGAAGCTCAGCGTTTATTGCAGCGGATTGCTCGGTAGCCTTATTAAATCATCCCGTTAGCAAAGAAAACCAATACCTTACAAAAAAGCGCTTACGAAAGTCCAAATGTTAGCAAAAACGCTCAACTTGGTGCAGATATCGTCAATGTTAGGTTTCAATTTCTCAAAGTCCGCCTGCATGGCTGCTAAGGCCTTTTGTTTATTGATAATTTCCTTGAGGTTAGCCTGAGCTCTATTAAGGTCGCGCTGCGCAGCTAAGAAAATTTTTATAAACATGCCTCGAACCCCATGAGGTCTTACTTACCAACGCGATCAGCTATGAGCTTCAAAAGTGGGCCGATTGCCAGAAATCCCGCTATGATCTAGAAGGAAGCCATATCGAAACATAAGTAAAACAAAAGTAGAACATGAACGTCGAGTCCATACATACCCCTAGAGCAAAGCTGCAACCTATAGCTATAACCGCAACTACAATCTAGGCAACAAAGCAAGATTATAAATGAAGGGAATTTGCGAGGTGGTATGTCAAATCGTACCTTCACATTAAGTCTGCGAAGAAAACGGCTCAGAAACTCCCACATAAAGTGAACCATGATGGAACGCACTTGGCAATTGTATCTTGACATTTCTTGATATCCGCCTCAAACTTTTTCGCGTCTTCAGTAAGTTTCTGCTTCTCTTCCTCAATATAAGCTGCAAAATCCTTGGAGAAACCTTGAATGTCTTTCTTAAGATTTTCGAAATCTTCTGCGACTTTTTTTGCGATATTGATCGGATGCTTTTCCTACGAACAGAACATTCGTCAAATTTCGGAGATTCGACTTGAGTTAAGCATGGGATAATTACGACGTATTGCTTCAGTTCCATTTGTGCGCCTTTCAAGTCATCTTGGCTCTTGATATCCTTGATGAGTCCAAGATTGATACCATAGTCTGCACATTGTAAGCATCAGAAAGAATGAAAATGCTACTTGAACTGCGAAAACGACTTGCCGGTTAATGCTGCCGCAGTTTCAGCCGCCAGCTTCCTTGAAGACCAGAGCATTCCCGTTTCCCCATTCCATCGCTAGCGCACATCGAGGTTATTCTTGGGCGATAATAAAAGAAAGAAATTGCTCACAGCCATATACGCATCCCATCGCGGAACGTATACTTTTCCAACGTTGGGGAAATCCTTACCATATTTCTTGACGATTTCAGCAAATCCCTTCTGGACGATCCTGAAGTCCTCATCGATGGCGACAGCCGTCTGGCCGATATTTTTGCACGCCTCACCAAATTTCTTGAGAGTCTCTGGCTCCTCTAGAAATTTCGTCATTTCTTCTTGCTCCTTGATTATCTCGTCCTCGGAAAGAGAATCCCACGCGATCGAGCTAGGCGCGTTCTCATAGGAAGTCGGAGGAGCTTCAGTAGACATGAGAGATGATGGCAAATGGAGAATTCAAGTGAGCGTTGGTAGATGGAATGCTCAGTGCATCCTTGCCTTTTATCCTGTTGCAAAAAGGTCACTATTTCGCCCCATTTTTCGTCGTAGAACGTCGAATTGGCACTCAGGCAACGTGTCATTGTAACCCTTGATCCGAATAGTCGAGTCCCTTTTCCATGCGGACAATAGAATATGTGCAGGATTGGCAATATCAACTAGATAAAGATCAGCAGACGTTCAAGATGAAATGATGAATGAAGATTTTACGGCAAAGTTCGCAGTAGCGCGAGGGCCCTTTTTTATTCGGACAATAATTGTGTAGGCTGACGGTATTAGCTGGCAAGCGATCAACATTATACCTTTCAAAAACTTGAATGAGGAACTTGAGGCCTTTACGCCACGTTTGGGGTGGCGTCAGTCCGTTTTCCATACAGACTTTCGCAATAAAAATGACGATAAGAGCTTGGGAATGGTTAGCAAACAATCAATATTATACCCTTCAAAATGGTGAATGATGACTGAAGATTTTACGGCGAGGTTTGGAGTGGCGCAACACCCTTGTCCATTCGGAAAATAGAAGCATGCGAAGTTGATGTCATTAGCTAGCAAACGATCAAATCCATACCATTATCAACATGACACCTTTCAGAATTTTTTCGTGCACCAGAGTTTACGGTGGCGCGAGTTCGTTTTCCATGCGGAGAGTCCTAATGGAAATAACAGTGAGAAAGATACGTGGTTGATCATCCGTCTCTAACTGTGGCACTTGGCATGCCAATTTTTATTTTATTTTTATTGCAATACCGCCTCCCTCTCGTTGCCCTCCTCGCTGAATCACTACCCATTACTTCCCATTCTCGCCGGCACTTTGGAATCACATACCGTCTTTTTTTCCAAACACGCGCAGGCACTGCAAGCTTCTCCGCTCATGAAATAACAACGCTCAAGGATCTGGCATGGACGTGCATGAATCAATGAAGTATACTACATACAGTAGAAGTTCTCATAATGCATGTGATCATAATGCATAACCGTCATAATGCAAGGAATTTTCCGTGTAGGTGATGGTTGATGGTTGAATCCCAGTCAAAAGTGCCCCCGTGGGAATTCCGATTTATTCTGAGATTTTCGTAAAAAGGGACAATTTTCTTGCGTGATCTGAAAATTCCTAATAGTACGAAAATATCTGAACGTAGCATCACTCGAAATTCTGATAATCAGAAATTCCGAGAATGTTGACATGTGAGGCAACATTCACACGCAAAGCACTTAGCTGCGCATTCAGACGAAGGACATTACATTACGTTGACGTAATTATGGACTTACGCAGGTGCCGATTGCCAAACAGCTTGTAGCCACTCTGTACTCGTAGTATAAGAGTGAAGATTGCGTATACTCGTTCCAGCTATTCTCTGCACACCTTGAAATTTGAGGATATCATGAATCACATTGTAAAGCTAAGGATTACCGAGTCTGAAGACGTGGGGATGAGTATGAGGAAGTATGCAAGATGTAATATGACTCACTACAACTTCAGAAAGATCTTGTCACTGCCCCCTCATTTATTGCCCAATTTCTACCAAATCCACGACAAACTTCCATACAATATGGCTCAATTGGCTTTAGAAATCTCTAACATTTACAGTACTCTGAATATGTATCAGAGTTCATTTTGAGTATATTGAAACCGCATTCCACTCATTTATTTTGAAACTTTTACACTATCTGGATAATAACAAGCACTATAGGTTACTTAGATTTGAAGTATTTATGGTGGGTTTTAGTTGAGATATGTGGCCGGTAGTTAAACTCACCAGTAACTAAACTGTTTCGTTCATTTCAAACTCAGTTTTGATCGCACTGCTTCCACATTTTACCCAGGTATACACGCAGCTATAAAGCCTTGTTATGCAGAATTTGAAGTCAATCCGCTCAGTTGTTGTCAGGTAATTGCGTCGCGAGTCTTAGTGTTGGGGCTGATGCACTGATGCCCAAGTTACACGATGTCACATGACATCAGAACTCATGACATCAGAGCTTCGCGCATTCCAGAGTTTCGTGTTTTCATCTCCTCCCACTCACACTCATTTGCTCACCCTTGTTTCTTTCCCTCTCTTCACCTGCCTAATGATTTTCTGTCAGGGATGACTTCCAACTCCATCCAGGTCTCCCTTTATCATAATAGCTCCCCGGTGTATACACAGAAGGTGAGTAATTTATGCCCAGTTGAAGACTTTGAAAAAAGCTTGAATATATTACCAAGACTTCAAATCATCATCAGACTAGTGGAGAAAGAGTGTTGAGCCCAGGAACGAAGGATTTGTGACTCTGGCAAGCTCTTGACAAGTCTCGATGGAGTACACGGTGTGTCTTGTTCCGGTAGTAATTCAACTTACTAACTTATACTGAATTCACGCTAGACTAGCGAACAAAAATCCAAATAACATTCTGACTCGACTCTCGTGCTACTCACATCTTGTAAGTAAACCTTTGACTTTCTTCTTCTTGATGCTCATTCCTCTAGTCTGTTTCGTCAAATTCCCGAAGCGATGGAATGGGATGTATTTCTGGTGATTGCGGTAGTGTCTGATTATCAATCCATATTAGATATTACAATAGTTTCTCCGAATTGTATGATTGAATCAGATGAAACGAGATAAAATTCTCGTATTACAGATTTTTCGCGACTGATAATATTGAAAATTCTGATCTAATCTGAAAATATATAAGATTTTCTGACTTTATCATGTTCTTTGCTCGAAAAGCCCTCCAACTATTCCAGAACATTTCAGGTAATCTTAGAAAAAAATTCTGAGTTTTTCTAACATCAAGATAAATACAGAAAATTGCAGAAAAAAAGTTGGACAATTAGGTTGGAAAATCTTACAATTCTTGTAATCAGATCAACTATGAAAAACTCAGGTGATCATAGATAAAACAAGATATTCTCCATTTCAACTTTTGACTGGGGTTGAATGATGCATGAGGGTCGCATGCCATGTGGTTACCAATGCACACGTGGGGTTGTGCATCTGAATCACACAGACAATATATTACTAGCGGTACAATTGTACTTCATCTGAGAGTACCACAATACCGTCCTTCAATGATAAATCATAGTATCTGTAACAATTCACATATAGGACATACTTGAATTTATTGTGGGCACTGCAGAACCATGATACTGGCCACTCTTGAATCGAAAGAGAGTGTCATGATACTATCTGAAAAGTTCATGCAGAGAGTATCACAATACTACTCTCTGTAGTAGGGCACTGCAGTATCACAATACTGCCACCTTCGACACACAGACAGAACTCTGATACTATTTTGTTATGATCTTAATCTTATAAAGACTCAGGTTGCAGACAAGTGACAAAGACTTGAGGGCGATAAGAGAGAAGAGTAAGGGAAGGATACGATTGGTAAAGCATAAAGACTACAGTAGTACCTACAGGGTTTATATACGTAGAGACAACTACCCAAGGTAACTAAGTATAGAACAGGACTGAGTCATAATACTCAGGGTAGTGGAGTAAGTGGAGTAAGAACGTATGGACGTGGAGCAAGGCATATGGGAGTGGAGTAACAGTGAGACAAAAGATACTAGAAAGGAAAGATGAAAGAAAAGTATAACGGGCAGGCATGAGAATGTGGAAAAACAAAAGAGCCTGAGCAGTACCATAACCGGTGAAACATAACCGAAACCATAACAACCATAACAATACCCTCCGTTTAGGCTTCGTGACCACACGAAGTATCCTAGTCTGTGAAGTTAATCTCCATTTTGCAGGTCGAACCTCGTATCCCAACTTGAAGAGGTTTCTTCTGCCAAATTCTTGACTTCAGGAAACTTCCACTTGTGCGCAAGGTTTAGGATGTTAACCCATTCTTCGAATACGAGACTCGAATAGTCATCATATTTGGTGTTGTAGAAGATGAAGAGGAACACTTGGAATTCTGTGGCATTGGCGTCTTCAATGTAAGCGGGTCTGCGGTGTTAAAGTTTCTGATGAACGTGTGATGGGGATCGTCGTATCCAGTTAATTTTCTTCGCCAATAAACGGATTCTCTGGTGAGGAAGTATGAATGGATCCAGAAGCGCATTCCGTCTTTGGTTTGGACACATAAATCTGCTCCTCGAATTCTGACCAAAGCAGGTGTTTCGTTGTAGTGGATTGGAAAGGTGGAATAAAGGTCGAGATGTCGGACATTTGAAGGTGATTTGGAGATGAAAAGAGATTGACGATTGTTGTATACCGATTGGAGTGCTTTTGCTGGGTTTTATATCCTACGACGTGTTTTCTCGTACTCGTCTAGGACGTCCTTGGCATTCTCCAAGGCTGATTTGGTAACCATGTGTCTTCTTCATTTCCGTAACCTTTCCAATGTACCAAATACTGGGTTCCTCTTCCTCGCTTCCTATGTCCTCGGATCTCTTCGATTTCGTACTCTTCTTCTTCGTTTATGATATCAGGTGGCGGATAGGGTGGTGTTGGCTGTCAAACTCGGGTTTGACATCGTGTGAGCAATGAGATGGAATACATTGTGGATTGCCCAGGACTCAGGTAATGAAGCTTGTATGACCGATCTCCGACAGCTTCGACGATCTCGAAAGGTCCATAGCGTTTGTTGTCAAGTTTCCGTGATGGTCGGTTGGAATGAATGTTAACTGCTTCTAGCCAGACCTTTCTCCGGGTGAGAATTTAGAGACATTTCCGTGGTTTCCTCGGTTTCGCATAAGATCATTGTTCTCTTCCATTGCCGCTTTAGCTTCTTCTCGGGCTTTCTCTAACTCCGATGAGAAATCCGCTGCCGCTGGGTTGACGTAGGTAACTGTGATTCCCTTTCCATGGATGGAATCCGTGATTCAAAAAGAACGTGTGTTCTTCGTGGCCGAGTGGACTTTATCGTTGTAATGGAACTCCGCCGTAGGTAACCATTTCGTCCAATCGTTCTGTCGATAGCTGATGAAATTCCGCAAGTACATTTCGACTTCTTGGTTGATGCGTTCCGTTGTCCATCCGTCTGAGGATGATATGCCGTTGATAGGTTCCTTTCTATCCCCAATGATGTGCATAGCTCCTTCATGAATTTAGATGCGAACTGCGGTCCTCTGTCACTGATGATTCTTCGGGAATTCCATGGAGCCTCCAAACCTCCGATTTGTATAGGTGCCTAATTCGATTGACGTGAGAGTCGTAGTGGTGGGAACAAGGTGGATCATCTTTGAGAACCGGTCGACGATAACAACAATAGCATCTTTGCCTTCGGACTTAGGCAGAGGTCCGATCATGTCAATAGAAATCTCCTGCCAAGGGCCTTCTGGGATTGGTAATGGATTCAATGTAATTGGTTCGGGTCTGCGAATGATCTTGTTCTTTTGACACATGTCACATCCTCTGACATATCTCCTGACATCCGTCTTGATCGTGGGCCACCAGAATGTCCGCTTCAACAGTTCTAGCATCCGATGTTGTCCAGGGTGTCCGACGTCAGGGGAATAGTGGTCGTATAGGATTTGATCTCGCAAGTTCTTTCATCCGGCACATAGATCTCCTTGTCGGTAAATTATCCTTCTGTTTCCCACACTTTCTCCGGTTGTTTCGCCAATTCCTGCAGTACCATGGTTTCCCTCTTCTTCGACTTTCTGATATCTTCCAGGATCTGTTGGTCGGCTGATATCTCGAATTGTCGGTTTCGTAGAACGGTGGCTTCATATACTGGCATTTCTTCAACCATTCTTCATACAAATTCCTTTCCTTTGAACATCTCTATGTCTTTGTTATCTCGGGTCAAATCTGGTTTGACGATACGAGACAGGATGTCGGCTTTGGTGTTAGATTTTCCAGGTATGTGTCGTAGTGCGAAATCATTCTTGCAGCATAAGGTCCATCTTGCTTGTCGAGCGTTCAGTTTCTGTGGTTCTCTGAAGTACTTCAAGGTTTTCGTGGTCCGTCCAATTTTGAACTGTTCCTTCGCATCCAACAGGTACTGTCTCCATAATTTCAGCCTTGACTATAGCCAGTAACTCTTTGTCGTAGATCTCATAGTTTTGTTCTGCTTCAGTCAACGTTTTAGACATGAATGCAACCAGATGCCATTTTCCTTCCTGTTCCTGTGATAGGACTGCTCCCGTTCCATAGTTTGATGCATCCGCCTCCAGTCTAAACTTTCCATAGTCATTTGGCAACGCCAATACTGGTTTGCTGGTAATGGAATCTTTGACGCTTTCGAACGCCTGTTATTGTGCTTCTTCCCATTTCCATTCTTTTCCTCCTCCCTTCAACTGATTTAGTGGAGCTGCGATGATGCTGAAGTTTTTTATGAAGCGTCTGTAAAAATTCGCGAATCCCAAGAAACTCTCTACCTCCTTAATTGTTCATGGCGTTTTCCATTCCTTTATGGCCCTGACCTTCTCCTTTTCCATAGTGGCTTTTACCATTTCCTACAACCGTGCCTAACAAGGTGATTTCCGTGGGTCAAATTCGCATTTCGATCGTTTGAAGAATAGATTTGTTTGTCGGCATCTTCAGGAAACGTATAGGTTCATGTCAGTAGTTCCTCTTTGGTATGTCCTGGAATAAAGTCATCCATATAGTTGACCAATGCACTTTCTTGGATCATTTCTCGGAATATGGTTGCCATCATGCGTGAAAAGGTCCCGGGGAGTTACTCATTCCAAAAAACATGACGGTAGGTTCGAATAATCCACGATTGGTGATGAACGCTGCTTTCCATTCATCTCCTTCTCTGATCCTGACATTGTTGTAACCCCAGATAATGTCCAGTTTATTGAAGTATTTCGCATCTCGCAGTTGGTCGATCTTCGTTATGAGCGGTAATGGCGTTTTGTCTTGATCGAATGTTCGTTGAGTTTCCTGTAGTCCTGGCATAGTCGGAGCGATCCGTCTTTCTTTGGTACGAAGAAACAAGGGGCAGCATATGGTGATTTGGATGGTCGAATTCGTTTTGATGCTAGGTTCTCGTCTAAGAACTTATCGAGTTCTTCCCTTTCTTTTGGCATCATGTTATAAACCTTCGATGATATTTCCTTTGGTGCATCCTCTGTTAGATTGATCTTGTGATCCCATTCCATTCGAGCTGGTAATTGTTCAAAATTTCGTTTGTTAAACAAGTGCGTAAATGGTCAAATGTAATCGGGTAAATCTTCGGGATTGGTGGGATCTGATTCTTTTTCCTCCATAGTGCTGTCCACATCAGTGGTTAGCTGTCGAGAAAAAAGAATCGTTTGGTGTGGTGTCGTACATGTACTGGAGCATCTCGTAAATCTGACTTCTTGGTTTATCCAGTCGATCTCCAGGTTATGTTGAGTTAACCAGTCGTATCCAAGAAAAATATCCACGCTCGAAATGTCCGATACCAGTGCCTTGATTTCCTCCTTATGTCCTCCTAGATTCATTTGGATTTTGGCGTCCTCCGTTAATATCCCTGTCTGATTTGGTGTTCCATCTGTTTCTCATGCGAATGGGTTGTTGCCGTTTGACCTTCTTCAATTTCTCTCTCTCTGCCAACTCCTTTGCTATCATCGTCATATGTGCTCCCGAGTCGATAAGGGCCTTGACCGTTTTGTTTCCGTTCTTGGTTTGATGGTTGCATCCAGCAGAATTTCGCGCGTTGAGTCTCTCTTGAAAGGAATAACATACTTGGATTTCGAATTTGTTGTTACATGGGGAGAGACTCTACGATTTATGGGTCGAGATTTTGCTCAATCGGACCCTTCGGCAAAATCCTGCTTCTCGGTGGTATCTTCTTCATCCTGTGGACTCCTCGGTCGTTTCCCTAGTCCTAGCTCTTTCGGCCCTACAATTCCTGGCGATGTGTCCTGGTTTGTTACAATTGTAACACGTTACGGTCTTCTTCGGCTGCCTGCATTCTCTAGCAAAATGTCCGAACTTTCCAATTGAAACACTTCCTCTGATTATTCGGGGTTTGGACTCTAGCGGTTTCGAACCTTCCTATTCCATGGGTTGACCGCTTCCTCCATAAGTGATTCCTGTCGTAGTGTGTTTGTCGAACAAACTCATCGTCTCTGTTCCCATTCCTACTGCTTTTATGGTTTCGAGCCAGCCGTTGAATGTGGTGGGGACTTTGTCGGGTGGGAATGATAGAATGGTGCGAATGGTTTCCTTTTTGACGTTCTTCTTCAGCAAGAAGATAGCGTGTTGATCGTCCGTTCCCGCTTTGTTCATCATCAAGGTAAATTCGACTAAGAAGTCCACGATGGGTTTCCTTCCTTGGTCATGTCTCGATAGCTATCTCGCTCTTCTCCTTGTCCATTCCATCGATAAACAACTCCTTCGCTTGCTTCTCGAATTGCTTCCACGTAAATGTTACGTCTGGGTTGGTGACTTTGTCCGCTATGAGTGCTGAAAACTTCCGGCTACTCCTCCTCTCATCCTGGATATGGCCGCTATGATCATCCTATCATTGTCGGTGATCCCGTTAAACTTTATGAACAGCTGAATGCTCCTCCACCAGTCCTCAAATCTCTCTCTGCTTCCCTCGAACCAACCGGGATCGGGGATAATTGACTTGGTATTCTCTGTGGTCGACATGTCTGATGGTTCCTTGTCTCTGATTGGTCTTCGTTGTCGATGTGTATATCCGCAAAATGTCCGCATTTGATCTACTTTTCGTCTTCTGACTGTGGTGCTGATTCCGGTCTCGATGTGGCTACTCGGTAACTCGATCTCTCGCAACAATCCGTCGTGATATGCGGCTAATTCTTCTTCGACAAGTCGTTTCTTTCCTTGTCGGCTGCTACTTGGCATAAACTCGTGCCCTGATGACTACGCTTGTAAAAGCTCGACGCGAAAAAATTACGTCCGTTCGTTGGTAGATCTGCCGTATGCACTACCACTACAGCAAGCTCGCTAGGCTGCTGTCTGCAAGGTGAGGTGTAGACGCTTTACCAAATGTTACGACCTTAATCTTATAAAGACTCAGGTTGCAGACAAGTGACAAAGACTTGAGGGCGATAAGAGAGAAGAGTAAGGGAAGGATACGATTGGTAAAGCGTAAGGAATACAGCAGTACCTACAGGGTTTATATACGTAGAGACAACTACCCAAGGTAACTAAGTATAGAACAGGACTGAGTCATAATACTCAGGGTAGTGGAGTAAGAACATATGGACGTGGAGTAAAGCATATGGGAGTGGAGTAACAGTGAGACAAAAGATACAAGAAAGGAAAGATGAAAGAAAAGTATAACGGGCAGGCATGAGAACGCGGAAAAACAAAAGAGCCTGAACGAGTGACCATAACCGGTGAAACCATAACACTACCTGTAGCCACATGAGTGACCCAAGTACCTCTCAATATGGGACCTGTTCATGTCTTCCCTTTCTTCATCTGACTTCAGCGAATTCACAACAGAAAGTGTCAATTCTGCCAGTAGTGGGATAGATCGAGGTTTCAAGTCTGATAATTTGAACCATTCAATAATGTGCTCACAGTATGCCCATTGTGAAAGCCTCACATTACCATTACTTCCTCTCTCAATCTTCATGCCAAGAATAAATTTTGCCTCTCTCAGTACTTTGATCTCGTAGCTCCTCCCCAACTCATCTTTCACCTTAATGTCACCTTCGACTGTTGACGAGGTGCCAAGAACAATCATCTGTCCATGTTGATGTAAGCATGAATTTGTCACCATTGAACTTCAATCATACCTGAGGGTCAGCCTTTGAAATGTAATACCCATGTCTAGCATAAGTATGATCGAGAGTTTGTGCCCAGTCATGGGCATCTTGCATAGTCCCATACAGTGTCTTGAGGAGTAGCCAAACATTATCTCCCCCCTCCTCAAAACCTGGGGGCTGTTCCAGATAAACTTCGAACGAATTCTTGCTGTTGAGGCAAGCAGAAACAAAGTCTACTTGCCACAGATGAAGGCCATGGGAGGCCGCAATAGCACATACCATCTGTACTGACTCCAAACCTGCCACTGAGGCATAGGTTTCATCATAATCTTCACTGATGACCTGTGTGAAACCCTTCACAACTAGGCAAGCCTTACAGCTAACCACAGCACCTGCTTTGTTGTATTTGTTGGTGAATATCCACCTCAATTTAGCAACATTCTTGCCTACTGGACATGAGACGAGCCTGAAAACCTCTTTCTCCCTCATAACATTCAGCTCCTTCAACATAGGTTCCAACCATAGATCAGGGCTCCTCATCACTTCACGATAGTTTCTCAGCACCTGAAAGTCCTCCGGGTAGCTTGAGCCACATTGGCTTCTGGGCAGCCTAGATATTCCAGGCTCTCTTTCATGCACTGGGATAGCTTAATTTCCCTGTGAGATCTCCTCAAGGCTGGTGGCAGCTCCATAAGACTCTCGAGCATAGTACTACCATCTGTAGCTGAAGTTGTTGTCAGTGCAGCTGGAGCCATCATCGGGGTTGATACTGGTGTTGTAGTACTACTGGTATGGAGGTTGTCAATTGCTTTAGATCAAGGTGCAATTTGCTGAGTTGAATGTGATCCCAAGAGTCATCTGATGGGAAGGATGTGATGGAATCGGTGTTAGGGTGACTGTGACAGTGATGTCACAGGTCACACCTTACTTAAGAACTATTAGAGTGTAGTGCAAAAGAGTTTATTAGGCGTGAACCTAAGAGAACTCGACAGAGTTTTCTACAAGTTTTTACCTACTTTTATACCTAAGTCCTGGTGCACAGACCAACTACCCTAGGTAACTATTTTTACAGATGACATCATAAAGAAGTAAAGCATGAGAAAATAAACTATTTATACATTGACAGTGAAACATGACATGAGAGAAAGAGCTAAATAAAAGTGTAAACAAACCATAAAAATGTAAACAACAGGAAAAGGAAGTTATATTTTTAGAAAAGAATCGATCATGAGAAAAGAAGAGAGAACCAAGGGCAAGATCAATAGTCCATAAGTTTGGGTAAACCTTATAAAAATGTCAACAAGTACAAATTGTTCTAAAAATAGAAAATGTTCACATCCACCAAATGCTCCCATGATACGTTGCTAAGATCTTTCCACACAGGCACATTGTGTAGAATCGTACCTGCTCCCAGTATCAGAAAGACAGGTTCTGCCACCATATCAATACCCACGGCCGTTCTGCCACTCCATCATTCATAATCAACGTTGTCCTCCCACACTCTGTACACCTGCAGTCTTGTAAGTACCAATCTTCAGGGCGTGATGCCCGTCCGATTCTAGCTGCTTGTCTTCTCCATCGCACTTGTTGTTCGTGATGTGGCGGTAAAAAAGATAAGATGTGTAGATATAATTCCATGGATAGGTCTGATGCCTGAGCCATGGCCAGTATGCCGATAGTTTAGCCTTCGTCGAACTGAAGCAGCAGAGGAAAATAGTTATGTAATAAATAATGTGACTGATGTGACAGCGTGACGACGTGACATTCAGGCCAAGTTCTAACACCACCCCCTCCTTAAGATCGGCTCCTCCAGAGACGATGCTCAGTATTTCCATCTCCGCCAACTCCGCTCTAATTTCTTCAAGTATTCCGCATCAAACTTTTTGTCATCCCAGCCAAATAGAGACTTAGCCTTGAATCGATTGGGGAGTTCCCTTTCCTGGAAACCTGTGTCACGTAGGATGTGACTTATCCTATTGAGCTCACCGTAGAGTTGGTAAAACTCATCAATCAATTCTTTGGCATTAGCCAAGTTTTTCTCTGGCTCCCATGAGTCTGCTTCTGCTGTATATCCTTTCCACCTGACCAGGTACCATTTCTTCCCACGAAACCATTTGGCGTTAAGGATTTTCTCTACCTCCCATTCTTGTTCACCTTCCACTTCTACCGCCGGCACTGGCTTACTTCCCTGTCCTTCCACCTGCTCCTGATAAAGTACAATCCGGCTAATATTGACTACCGGATGAATCCGAATAGATCAGGGAAGATCTAATTCAACTGCATTGGGCGATACAATTTTCTTGATCTTATATGGCCTGATAAACTTCTCCATGAGTTTCCGGGTTGGACGTCCTTGCAGTTGAAGGTCTTGTGTAGCAAGTAAGACCTTGTCTCCTACTTTGTACTCTGTCGCCACTCCTCTGTCTCTGTCCGCATACCTCTACATGTCATCTTGTGCCTTTTTCAGGGCTGCTTGAGTCTCTTCATGTTGAGACTTCATGCGTTCCGCAAATTCTGCTGCTGCTGGGTGATTGCCTTGATGTCGGAGATCAAAACCGGTCCTCGGATGCCGTCCTGTGTTGACCATAAAGGGAGTTTTCTTTGTAGAGGATTATATTTTGTTATTATAGGAAAACTCCGCCGTTGCCAACCAATCAGGCCAATCAGTTTGTTTGTGATCAACAAATGATCGGAGATACTGTTCCAGTTCCTGATTGGTCCGCTCCATCTGGCCATCAGTCTGCCGGTGAAATACCGTAGACAGCCGAGTGTCGATCTCCAACATCTTCTTTAGTTCTTTTGTAAGATCGGCAGCAAATTGCAGTCCCCTATCTGAGATGACCATTTCTGGCAAACTATGTAACTTCCATACATGATCTCTAAACAGTTTGGCAAGTCCTAAGGCAGAAGTTGTTTCTGTGGTAGGGATAAAATGTGCCATTTTACTGAATCGATCACATATCACTAGAATCGAGTCCACTCCTTGAGATTCTGGTAATTTTACCACAAAGTCAATGGAGATGTCAGCCTATGGCTTAGTTGGGACTGGATTTGGCATTAATTTTCCTGCTGGTGGTACTGGTCGAGTCTTGTTCCTCTGGCATTGGTCGCATCCTTCCACATACTTCTGAATCTGCTTTGTGATGCCTGGCCACCAATAGTTGCGAGTGACCATTTCTACAGTTTTCCATTGCCCTCCATGTCCAGCAATGAGAGTATCATGATGGAGTCATATGATTTCCATCCTTAGTTTCTCATCTTTTGGCATGTAGACTTTCCCTTCTTTCAACACCAATCCGTCTTCCATCCTCCATTCATCCCCTCTTAACGACTTCACTTTCGCTTTCTTCATCTCTTCCACTGCTTTGACTACATCATCCTCCTTTGCTTCGGAGTTCCTGATCTTTTCAAGGATTGTTTCTTCTTTGCTATTGATTAATGCATGCCCCATTTCCATTGCTCAAACAGCGAAGTATTCGGGTTTCAACAAGATTTGATCCTTGTTGTCATCCTTGGCACTCTCCTCGAAGTCAGGCCTCCTACTTAATGCATCTGCCTTCCCCATCGTTTTTCCTGGACGGAATTTGAGTTCAAAATTGAATCTAGATAAGTACAATGCCCATCGAGCTTGTCGTCAGTTTAACTTTTGGGCTTTGGCAAAGTACTCCAGATTCCTGTGATCTGTCCAGATTTCGAACTTGTGTTTCGCCCCTTCCAGGAAATGTCTCCATTCTTCTAAACACTGGATAATTCCTAACATTTCTCTGTCATGAATGTCGTAGTTGCGTTCTGTTTCTGTCATTGACTTGGAGATGTAGGCTACCGGCCTCCATATTACGACCTTAATCTATAAAGACTCAGGTTGCAGACAAGTGGACAAAGACTTGAGAGCGATGAGAGAGTAGAGTAAGGGAAAGATATGATTGGTAAAGCGTAAGGAATACAGCAGTACCTACAGAGTTTATATACGTGAAGACAACTACCCAGGGTAACTAAGTATAGAACAAGACTGAGTCATAATACTCAGGGTAGTGGAGTAAGTGGAGTAAGATCATATGGATGTGGAGTAAGAATGTATGGACATGGAGTGGGGCATATGGGAGTGGAGTAACAGGAGAAAGATACTAGAAAGGAAAGGTGAAAGAAAAGTATAACGGGCAGACATGAGAACGCGGAAAAACAAAAGAGCCTGAACAAGTGACCATAACCGGTGAAACCATAACAATACCCTCCATTTAGGCTTCGTGACCACATGAAGTATCCTAGTCTGTGAACTTAATCTCCATTTTTGCAGGTCGAACCTCATATCCCAACGTAAAGAGGTTTCTTTCTGCCAACTTCTTGACTTCAGGAAACTTCCATTTGTGCGCAAGGTTTAGGATGTTGACCCATTCTTCGAATACGAGACTCGAATAGTCATCATATTTGGTGTTGTAGAAGACGAAGAGGAACACTTGGAATTCCATGGCATTGGCATCCTCAATGTAAGCGGGGTCTGCGGTATTAAAGTTTCTGATGAACGTGTGATGGGGGTTGTCGTATCCTGTTAATTTTCTTTGCCAATAAACGGATTCTCTGGTGAGGAAGTATGAATGGATCCAGAAGCGCATTCCGTCTTTGGTTTGGACACATAAATCTGCTCCTCGAATTCTGACCAATGCAGGTGTTTCGTTGGTAGTGGATTGGAAAGGTGGAATAAAGGTCGAGATGTCAGACATTTGAAGGTGATTTGGATGTGATGTTCTGGAGGAAAGAGATTGATGATTGTTGTATACCGATTGGAGTGCTTTTGCTGGGTTTTATATCCTACGACCGTGTTTTCTCGTACTCGTCGGTAAACTGTGATTCCCTTTCCATGGATGGAATCCGTAATTCAAAACGAATGGTGTGTTCTTCGTGGCCGAGTGGATTTTATCGTTGTAATGGAATTCTGCCATAGGTAACCATTTCGTCCAATCGTTCTGTCGGTAGCTGATAAAATTCCACAAGTACATTTCGACTTCTTGGTTGATGCATTCCGTTTGCCCATCCATCTGAGGATGATACGCCGTTGACAGGTTCCTTTCTATCCCCAATGATGTACATAGCTCCTTCATGAATTTAGATGTGAACTACAGTCCTCTGTCACTGATGATTCTTCGGGGAATTCTGTGGAGCCTCCAAACCTCCGATCTGTATAGGTGCACTAATTCGATTGACATGAGAGTCATAGTAGTGGGAACAAGGTGGATCATCTTTGAGAACCGGTCGACGATAACAACAATAGCATCTTTGCCTTCGGACTTAGGCAGAGGTCCGATCATGTCAATAGAAATCTCCTGCCAAGGGCCTTCTGGGATTGGTAATGGGTTCAATGTAATTGGTTCGGGTCTGCGAATGACCTTGTTCTTTTGACACATGTCACATCCTCTGACATATCTCCTGACATCCGTCTTGATCGTGGGCCACCAGAATGTCCGCTTCAACAGTTCTAGCATCCGATGTTGTCCAGGGTGTCCGATGTCAGGGGAATAGTGGTGGTCGTATAGGATTTGATCTCACAAGTTCTTTTCATCTGGCACATAGATCCGTCCTTGTCGGTAAATTATTCCTTCTGTTTCCCACACTTTCTCCAGTTGTTTCGCCAATTCCTGCAGTACCATGGTTTCCCTCTTCTTCGACTTTCTGATATCTTCCAGGATCTGTTGATTGGCTGATATCTCGAATTGTCAGTTTCGTAGAACAGTGGCTTCATATACTGGCATTTCTTCAACCATTCTTCATACAAATTCCTTTCCTTTGAACATCTCTATGTCTTTGTTATCTCGGGTCAAATCCGGTTTGATGATACGAGACAGGATGTCGGCTTTGGTGTTAGATTTTCCAGGTATGTGTCAAAGTAGAAAATCGTATTCTTGCAGCATAAGGTACCATCTCACTTGTCGAGCATTCAGTTTCTGTGGTTCTCTGAAGTACTTCAAGTTTTCGTGGTCCGTCCAAATTTTGAACTGTTCCTTTGCATCCAACAGGTACTGTCTCCATAATTTCAGCGCCTTGACTATAGCCAGTAACTCCTTGTCGTAGATCTCATAGTTTCGTTCTGCTTCAGTCAACGTTTTGGACATGAATGCAACCGGATGCCATTTTCCTTCCTGTTCCTGTAATAGGACTGCTCCCATTCCATAGTTTGATGCGTCCACCTCAAGTCTAAACTTGCCATAGTCATTTGGCAATGCCAATACTGGTTCGCTGGTAATGGAATCTTTGATACTTTCGAACGCCTGTTGTTGTGCTTCTTCCCATTTCCATTCTTTTCCTCCTCCCTTCAACTGATTTAGCGGAGCTGCGATGATGCTGAAGTTTTTTATGAAGCGTCTGTAAAAGTTCGCGAATCCCAAAAAACTCTCCACCTCCTTAATTGTTCGTGGCATTTTCCATTCCTTTATGGCCCTGACCTTCTCCTTCTCCATAGTGGCTTTACCATTTCCTACAACCGTGCCTAACAAGGCGATTTCTGTGGCATTGAATTCGCATTTCGATCGTTTGAAGAATAGATTGTGTTTGTCGGCTATCTTCAAGAAACGTATGGTTCATTCACGTAGTTCCTCTTTGGTATGTCCTGGAATCGCGAAGTCGTCCATATAGTTGACCAATGCACTTTCTTGGATCATTTCTCGGAATATGGTTGCCATCATGCGTGAAAAGGTCGCCGGGGAGTTGCTCATTCCAAAAAACATGACGGTAGGTTCGAATAATCTGCGATTGTGTTACGACCTTAATCTTATAAAGACTCAGGTTGCAGACAAGTGACAAAGACTTGAGGGCGATAAGAGAGAAGAGTAAGGGAAGGATACGATTGGTAAAGCGTAAGGAATACAGCAGTACCTACAGGGTTTATATACGTAGAGACAACTACCCAAGGTAACTAAGTATAGAACAGGACTGAGTCATAATACGGGGTAGTGGAGTAAGTGGAGCAGAACGTATGGACGTGGAGTAAAGCATATGGGAGTGGAGTAACAGTGAGACAAAAGATACTAGAAAGGAAAGATGAAAGAAAAGTATAACGGACAGGCATGGAATGGAGTGACCATGAGATGAAAGATACTAGAAAGGAAAGGTGAAAGAAAAGTATAACTGGCAGGGTGAGAACGCGGAAAAACAAAAGAGCCGGAGCAGGTGACCATAACCGGTGAAACCATAACAATACCCTCCGTTTAGGCTTCGTGACCACACGAAGTATCCTAGTCTGTGAAGTTAATCTCCATCTTTGCAGGTCGAACCTCGTATCCCAACTTGAAGAGGTTTCTCTCTGCCAAATTCTTGACTTCAGGAAACTTCCACTTGTGCGCAAGGTTTAGGATGTTAACCCATTCTTCGAATACGAGACTCGAATAGTCATCATATTTGGTGTTGTAGAAGATGAAGAGGAACACTTGGAATTCTGTGGCATTGGCGTCTTCAATGAAAGCGGGGTCTGCGGTGTTAAAGTTTCTGATGAACGTGTGATGGGGATCGTCGTATCCAGTTAATTTTCTTCGCCAATAAACGGATTCTCTGGTGAGGAAGTATGAATGGATCCAGAAGCGCATTCCGTCTTTGGTTTGGACACATAAATCTGCTCCTCGAATTCTGACCAAAGCAGGTGTTTCGTTGTTGGTGGATTGGAAAGGTGGAATAAAGGTCGAGATGTCGGACATTTGAAGGTGATTTGGAGGATGAAAGAGATTGACGATTGTTGTATACCGATTGGAGTGCTTTCGTTGGGCTTTATATCCTACGACCGTGTTTCCTCGTACTCGTCTAGGACGTCCTTGGCTTCTCCAAGGCTGATCTTGGTAACCATGTGTCTTCTTCATTTCCGTAACCCCTCCAATGTACCAAATACTGGGTTCCTCTTCCTCGCTTCCTATGTCCTCGGATCTCTTCGATTTCGTACTCTTCTTCTTCGTTTATGATATCAGGTGGCGGGGTAGGGTGGTGTTGGCTGTCAAACTCGGGTTTGACATCGTGTGAGCAATGAACGTGGAATACGTTGTGGATTGCCCAGGACTCAGGTAAGCGAAGCTTGTATGACCGATCTCCGACAGCTTCGACGATCTCGAAAGGTCCATAGCGTTTGTTGTCAAGTTTCCGTGATGGTCGGTTGGAATGAATGTTAACTGCTTCTAGCCAGACCTTCTCTCCGGGTGAGAACACTTTAGAGGCATTTCCGTGGTTTCCTCGGTTTCGCATAAGATCATTGTTCTCTTCCATTGCCGCTTTAGCTTCTCTCGGGCTTTCTCTAACTCCGATGAGAAATCCGCTGCCGCTGGGTTGAACGTAGGTAGACTGTGATTCCCTTTCCATGGATGGAATCCGTGATTCAAAAAGAATGGTGTGTTTTCGTGGCAGAGTGGACTTTGTCGTTGTATGGAACTCCGCCGTAGGTAGCCATTTCGTCCAATCGTTCTGTCGATAGCTGATGAAATTCCGCAAATACATTTCGACTTCTTGGTTGATGCGTTCCGTCTGTCCATCCGTCTGAGGATGATACGCCGTTGATAGGTTCCTTTCTATCCCCAATGATGTGCATAGCTCCTTCATGAATTTAGATGCGAACTGCGGTCCTCTGTCACTGATGATTCTTCGGGGAATTCCATGGAGCCTCCAGACCTCCGATTTGTATAGATGCGCTAATTCGATTGACGTGAGAGTCGTAGTGGTGGGAACAAGGTGGATCATCTTTGAGAACCGGTCGACGATAACAACAATAGCATCTTTGCCTTCGGACTTAGGCAAGGTCCGATCATGTCAATAGAATTCCTGCCAAGGGCCTTCGGGATTGGTAATGGGTTCAGTGATTGGTTCGGGTCTGCGAATGATCTTGTTCTTTTGACACATGTCACATCCTCTGACATATCTCCTGACGTCCGTCTTGATCGTGGGCCACCAGAACGTCCGCTTCAACAGTTCTAGCATCCGATGTTGTCCAGGGTGTCCGACGTCGGGGAATAGTGGTGATCGTGTAGGATTTGATCTCGCAAGTTCCTTTCATCCGGCACATAGATCCGTCCTTGTCGGTAAATTATCCCTTCTTTCTCCCACACTTTCTCCGGTTGTTTCGCCAATTCCTGCAGTACCATGGTTTCCCTCCTCCTCGACTTTCTGATAACTTCCAGATCTGTTGGTCGGGTGATATCTCGAATCGTCGAGATCGTAGAATGGTGGCTTCATATACTGGCGTTTCTTCAACTTCTTCGTACAAACTCCTTTCCTTTGAACATCCATGTTCCTGTTGTCTCGGCTTGTATCTGGTTTGACTATGCGGGAGAGGATGTCGGCTTTGGTGTTGGATTTTCCAGGTATGTGTCGTAGTGCGAAATCGTATTCCTGCAGCATAAGGTACCATCTTGCTTGTCGAGCGTTCAGTTTCTGTGGGTCTCTGAAGTACTTCAGGTTTTCGTGGTCTGTCCAGATTTCGAACTGTTCCTTCGCATCCAACAGGTACTGTCTCCATAACTTCAGTGCCTTGACTATAGCCAGTAACTCCTTGTCGTAGATCTCGTAGTTTCGTTCTGCTTCAGTCAACGTTTTGGACATGAATGCAACCGGATGCCATTTTCCTTCCTGTTCCTGTGATAGGACTGCTCCCGTTCCATAGTTTGATGCATCCACCTCCAATCTAAACTTTCCATAGTCATTTGGCAACGCCAATACTGGTTCGCTGGTGATGGAATCTTTGACGCTGTCGAATGCCTGTTGTTGTGCTTCTTCCCATTTCCACTCTTTTCCTCCTCCCTTCAACTGATTGAGCGGAGCTGCGATGATGCTGAAGTTTTGTATGAAGCGTCTGTAAAAGTTCGAATCCCAAGAAACTCTCCACCTCCTTAATTGTTCGTGGCGTTTTCCATTCCTTTATGGCCCTGACCTTCTCCTTTTCCATAGTAGCTTTTCCATTTCCTACAACCGTGCCTAACAAGGCGATTTCCGTGGCGTCGAATTCACATTTCGATCGTTTGAAGAATAGACTATGTTTGTCGGCGATTTTCAGGAAACGTATAGTCCGTTCACGTAGTTCCTCTTTGGTACGTCCTGGAATCGCGAAGTCGTCCATATAGTTGACCAGTGCACCTTCTTGGATCATTTCTCGGAATATGGTTGCCATCATACGAGAAAAGGTGCCGGGGAGTTACTCATTCCAAAAAACATGACGGTAGGTTCGAATAATCCACGATTGGTGATAAACGCTGCTTTCCATTCATCTCCTTCTCTGATCCTGACATTGTTGTAACCCCAGATAATGTCCAGTTTATTGAAGTATTTCGCATCTCGCAGTTGGTCGAGTACTTCGCTTATGAGGTAACGGCGTTTTGTCCTTGATCGAATGTTCGTTGAGTTTCCTGTAGTCCTGGCATAGTCGGAGTGATCCATCTTTCTTTGGTACGAAGAAACAAGGGGCAGCGTATGGTGATTTGGATGGTCGAATTCGTTTCGATGCTAGGTTCTCGTCTAAGAACTTATCCAGTTCCTCCCTTTCCTTTGGCGTCATGTTATAAACCTTCGATGATATCTCCTTTGGTGCGTCCTCCGTTAGATTGATCTCATGATCCCATTCCGTTCGAGCTGGTAATTGCTCAAAATTCCGTTTGTTAAACAAGTGCGTAAATGGTCGAATGTAATCGGGTAGATCTTCGGGGTTGGTGGGATCTGATTCTTTTTCCTCCGTAGCGCTGTCCACATCAGTGGTTAGCCGTCGAGAAAAAGGAATCGTTTGGTGTGGTGTAGTGCATGTACTGGGGCATCGTGTAAATCTGACTTCTTGGTTTATCCAGTCGATCTCCGGGTTGTGTTGAATTAACCAGTCGTATCCAAGAAAGATATCCGCGCTCGAAATGTCCGATACCAGTGCCTTGATTTCCTCCTTATGTCCTCCTAGATCCATCTGGATTTTGGCGTCCTCCGTTAATATCCCTGTCCGATTTGGTGTTCCGTCTGCATTTCTCATGCGAATGGGTTGTTGTCGTTTGACCTTCTTCAATTTCTCTCTCTCTGCCAACTCCGTTGCTATCATCGTCATATGTGCTCCCGAGTCGATAAGGGCCTTGACCGTTTTGTTTCCGTTCTTGGTTTTGATGGTTGCATCCAGCAGAATTTCGCGCGTTGAGTCTCTCTTGAAAGGAATAACATACTTGGATTTCGAATTTGTTGTTACATGGGGAGAGACTCTACGATTTATGGGTCGAGATTTCGCGCTCAATCGGACCCTTCGGCAAAATCCTGCTTCTCGGTGGCGTCTTCTTCATCCTGTGGACTGTCCTCGGTCGTTTCCCTAGTCCTAGCTCTCTTCGGCACCCTACAATTCCTGGCGATGTGTCCTGGTTTGTTACAATTGTAACACGTTACGGTCTTCTTCGGCTGCCTGCATTCTCTGGCAAAATGTCCGAACTTTCCACAGTTGAAACACTTCCTCTGATTATTCGGGGTTTGGACTCTAGCGGTTTCGAACCTTCCTACTTCCATGGGTTGACCACTTCCTCCATACGTGACTCCTGTCGCGGTGTGTTTGTCGAACAAACTCATCGTCTCTGTTCCCATTCCTACTGCTTTTATGACTTCGAGCCATCCGTTGAATGTGGGACTTTGTCGGGTGGGAATGATAGAATGGTGCGAATGGTTTCCTTTTTGACGTTCTTCTTCAGCAAGAAGATGGCGTGTTGTCGTCCGTCCCGCCTTGTTCATCATCAAGGTAAATTCGACTAAGAAATCCACGATGGGTTTCCTTCCTTGGTCATAGTCTCGATAGCTATCTCGCTCTTCTCCTTGTCCATTCCATCGATAAACAACTCCTTCGCCTGCTTCTCGAATTGCTTCCACGTGAATGTTACGTCTGGGTTGGTGACTTTGTCCGCTACGAGTGCTGAAAAACTTCCGGCTACTCCTCCTCTCATCCTGGATATGGCCGCTATGATCATCCTATCATTGTCGGTGATCCCGTTAAACTTTATGAACAGCTGAATGCTCCTCCACCAGTCCTCAAATCTCTCTCTGCTTCCCTCGAACCAACCAGGATCGGGGATAATTGACTTGGTACTTTCCATGGTCGACATGTCTGATGGTTCCTTCGTCTCTGATTGGTCTTCGTTGTCGATGTGAATATCCGCAAAACTGTCCGCTATTTGATCTACTTCCTCGTCGATGTCTGATTGTGGTGCTGATTCTGGTCTCGATGTCGGGCTACTCGGTAACTCGATCTCTCGCAATAATCCGTCGTGATATGTGGCTAATTCTTCTTCGACAAGTCGTTTCTTTCCTTGTCGGCTGCTACTTGGCATAAACTCATGCCCTGATGACTACGCTTGTAAAAAGCCTCGACGCGAAAAAATTACGTCCGTTCGGTTGGTAGATCCGTCGTATGTACTACCACTACAGCAAGCTCGCTAGGCTGCTGTCTGCAAGGTGAGGTGTAGACGCTTTACCAAATGTTACGACCTTAATCTTATAAAGACTCAGGTTGCAGACAAGTGACAAAGACTTGAGGGCGATAAGAGAGAAGAGTAAGGGAGGAACGATTGGTAAAGCGTAAGGAATACAGCAGTATCTACAGGTTTATACGTAGAGACAACTACCCAAGGTAACTAAGTATAGAACAGGACTGAGTCATAATACTCGGGGTAATGGAGTAAGTGGAGTCAGAACGTATGGACGTGGAGTAAAGCATATGGGAGTGGAGTAACAGTGAGATAAAAGATACTAGAAAGGAAAGATGAAAGAAAAGTATAACGGACAGGTCTGGGAACATGGAAAAACAAAAGAGCCGGAGCAGGTGACCATAACCGGTGAAACCATAACATTTTGGAGGCATTCTCCTTGGGCACTTATCAATGGAGGAGGTACCTTGTCAGCTTCGGCTCCCTTTTCCACCTCTGCTGTTTTGCTGGTTTCCTCCTAACGTTCTGCCTTTTCCCTTTCTATTCGGTCAGCCACATCTATGGGTGATTGCGCCCACCCCTCAGCTATTCCACTGGCTCTTCTTTCTCGGGCTAGTTCCCTAGCAAATGCTGCTTCTACTCCCAATGCTATCCCTTCCACAATGTTTCTGGGATTGGTGAACCTTCCCACTACTTTGTTCACCCAGCTGAATCTTTCCTTCTCATCCTCAATCTCTACCTGCTCTCTTTCGTATGCTTCTATTTTGGCCATTGTAGACCCTTCTTCCTCATCATCACTTCCTTCATATGGCATGCCAAACTCATCTAGGACAATCTCCTCTCTCGCCAGACATTTGTGCTTGTCCAGTAAGTGTTCCAATGTCTGGATCCCACCTACGATCTGAGCATCATCTTGTCGACAATGGCATCACGTACCCAGTTTTTGTCTTTTTTAGGAAGGAAACTAGTTTCCAGCCCACATACTGCTTGTGAGACATGTCAGGCCTTTTTCCCTTCTCCTCCTCTCTTGCTTCCTTTATCAATTGTCTCATTGTTTTCTTTGATTGCTCTACCTTCCGCACTTCTTCTTCCTTGGCTTTTCCTTTTCTTTTGTCTTTGTACCCACATCCTTCGGGGCACCGTTTTTTTTTTTTTTTTTTTTTTCAAAATTTATAAGGCGGTGCCCGTACGCAGACTGCTGCTTCACGGGGTCTCCGACCCCATTCCGCTTAAATAAGTACAAAGCCCCAAGTGACAAAAGAAAGAGAAGAGATAAGAGACAAGAAAGTTCTGTTCGTATATAAGCATGTTACTACTGAGAGATAAAATAGAGACCAGTGAATGTAAAGAAATTTATCCTGCCAACCTCTTTCCATTTCATGATAGAAGATGGGTCCCATAATAGGGCACATACCTTTTCTTTTTCTCACATCATTATTAATTTCTCGCGAATGATAGACTTTCTCCCGATATTTTGGCCAATCTCAGTTTCTTAGGCACGGTTCCATTAATGGAGCAAACGAAAATGCTTGAGGGTTATCACATAAGAAGAGTATCAGACCTTCAACTGTCTCAATACCCCCCTCGAAATGATTCGAGCATCGTGCGTACCATGGGCACTCATTTAAAATATGATCCCTCGTCTGAGGTGCGTTCCTACACCCATGACAGCCCAAAGGCTCCACTTTCTTCAAGAACTGTTGCCAGTACTCATCGATTGGGGCGTGTTTGGTGGCAGTGCACATGAAGCACGTGCACAACTTGGAATCATCTGCGATGGTGACTCCGCCATATGAGCGAAGCCACGGGCCGAGATTGAGATGGCTGGGAAGCAAAGTGACTCTCATTTCCTTGTCTGTGGATGTGTACAGGGTTAAGAAGTTGTTACCACTGTAGCATTCTTTGTCGCTCGGCTCCATGAAACCGATTCTCCAATAGTCGACTGCATCATGCATAATGAGCTGATGCCGTCGTTCAAATGTAAGGGACTCAGGGAATGTGACTGGTCGGTGATTGACTGCTTCCCTAGCATCTGTGAATGGCGCTTTGAAATTGCATATTATGCAAAAGTCTGCATATTCATGATCGCATTAATCGAACGCCTGGCTTCAGAATCCTATAACTTCTATGTCAAGGTCTGGGAAAGCGTCGAAGATGTTCTCAAATGCTGTAGCAACAGCAATAGAAAGGCTGTTGCCAACAGGTTTGTTGGAGAGCACAGCATGTGAATGGATTGTGCCGGAAGAAGTCGTGTAAAGACAGATCTTGTTGATCGATCTGTCTTTTTGCTTGAGCTTGTAAGCTTTGATGAGCACCAATAAGGCCGCCCATGTGATCGCATTTGTAGATGTCACCCGCCTTCCGGCAGGCACCACCCGATGTGAAATTGGTTTTCCACCTCGCAAGATATAATACCCTGACTGTGAATGCTTTCGACCAAAGATGGGGTCTGGAATCTCTTCCAGTATATTCCACCCTGTTATGAGATGTATTGTGTCTCTAACCCCCATGGAGATCTGACCCTCAATTGTTTCATGATAGTCCTTGACAACCTTCTTGTTGTTATGGTTTCACCGGTTATGGTCACTTGTTCAGGCTCTTTTGTTTTTCCGCGTTCTCATGTCTGCCCGTTATACTTTTCTTTCACCTTTCCTTTCTAGTATCTTTTATCTCACTGTTACTCCACTCCCATATGCCCCACTCCACGTCCATACGTTCTTACTCCACATCCATATGATCTTACTCCACTTACTCCACTACCCCAAGTATTATGACTCAGTCTTGTTCTATACTTAGTTACCCTGGGTAGTTGTCTTCACGTATATAAACTCCGTAGGTACTGCTGTATTCCTTACGCTTTACCAATCGTATCTTTCCCTTACTCTACTCTCTCATCGCTCTCAAGTCTTTGTCCACTTGTTTGCAACCTGAGTCTTTATAAGATTAAGGTCGTAACATTTGGTAAAGCGTCTACACCTCACCTTGCAGACAGCAGCCTAGCGAGCTTGCTGTAGTGGTAGTGCATATGGCAGATCTACCAATCGAATAGACATAATTTTTTCGCGTCGAAGCTTTCACAAGTGTAGTCATCAGGGCACAAGTTTATGCCAAGCAGCAGCCGACAAGGGAAGAAACGACTTGTCGAAGAAGAATTAGCTGCATATCACGACGAATTGTTGCGAGAGATCGAGTTACCTAGGATTCCGACACCGAGACCGGAATCAGCACCACAGTCAGAAGAAGAGGAGGAACACCTCAGTCAACTACAGTCAGGAGACGACGAAGACGAACCCACTACTCGCCTTAACCCAGAAGAAGAAGATCAAATTGCGGATATTTTTGCGGAAATACACATCGATAATGAAGAACAATCAGAGACAAAGAAACCATCAGTCATGTCGACCACAGAGAATACCAAATCAATCATCCCCAATCCCAGTTGGTTTGAGGGAAGCAGAGAGAAATTTGAGGACTGGTGGAGGAGCATCAAGCTGTTCATAAAGTTTAACGGGATCACCGACAATGATAAGATGATCATAGCGGCCATATCCAAGATGAGAGGAGGAGTAGCCGGAAGTTTCTCGGCACTCATAGCGGACAAAGTCACCAACCCAGACGTAACATTTATGTGGAAGCAATTCAAGAAGCAAGCTAAGGAGTTGTTTATCGATGGAATGGACAGGGAGAAAAGCGAGATAGCCATCGAAACAATGACCCAAGGGAAGAAATGCATTGTGGACTTCTTAGTCGAATTTACCTTGATGATGAACAAAACAGGAACGGATGATCAACATGCTATCTTCTTGCTGAAAAAGAATGTCAAAAAGGAAATCATTTGCACCATTCTATCATTCCCACTGGACAAAGTCCCCACCACATTCAATGGCTGGCTCGAAACCATAAAAGCAGTAGGAATGGGAACAGAAACGATGAGTTTGTTCGACAAACACACTACGACAGGAATCACTTATGGAGGAAGTGGTCAACCCATGGAAATAGGAAGTTCCGAAACCGCTAGAGTCCAAACCCCGAATAATCAGAAGAAGTGTTTCAATTGCAGAAAGTTCGGACATTTTGCCAGAGAATGCAGACAGCCGAAGAAGACCATAACATGTTACAATTGTAACAAACCCGGATACATCGCCAGGAATTGTAGGGCACCGAAGAAAGCTAGGACTAGGGAAATGACCGAAAATAGTCCACAGGATGAAGAAGATACCACTGAGAAGCAGGATTTTGCCGAAGGGTCCGATTGAGCATGAAATCTCGACCCATAAACCGTAGAGTCTCTCCCCATGTAACAACAAACTCGAAATCCAAGTATGTTATTCCTTTCAAAAGAGACTCGAAATGCGAAATCCTGTTAGACGCAACTATCCAAACAAAAAACGGAAACAAAATGGTCAAGGCCCTCATCGACTCGGGAGCATATATGACGATGGTAGCAAAGGAGTTGGCAGAAAAAGAGAAATTGAGAAGGTCAAAGGCAACAACCCATCAGCATGAGAAACGCAGATGGAACACCAAATCGGACAGGGATATTAACGGAGGACGCCAAAATCCAGATAGATCTAGGAGGACATAAGGAGGAAATCAAGGCACTGGTATCGGACATTTCGAGCGCGGATATTTTTCTTGGATACGACTGGTTAATTCAACATAACCCGGAGATCGACTGGATAAACCAAGAAGTCAGATTTACAGATGCCCCAGTACATGCACTACACCACACCAAACGATTCCTTTTTCTCGACGGCTAACCACTGATGTGGACAGCGCTACGGAGGAAAAAGAATCAGATCCCACCAACCCCGAAGATTACCGATTACATTCGACCATTTACGCACTTGTTTAACAAACGGAATTTTGAGCAATTACCAGCTCGAACGGAATGGGATCATGAGATCAATCTAAGGAGGATGCACCAAAGGAGATATCATCGAAGGTTTATAACATGACGCCAAAGGAAAGGGAGGAACTCGATAAGTTCTTAGACGAGAACCTAGCATCGAAACGAATTCGACCATCCAAATCACCATACGCTGCCCCTTGTTTCTTCGTACCAAAGAAAGATGGATCGCTCCGACTATGCCAGGACTACAGGAAACTCAACGAACATTCGATCAAGGACAAAACGCCATTACCGCTCATAAGCGAAGTACTCGACCAACTGCGAGATGAAATACTTCAATAAACTGGACATTATCTGGGGTTACAACAATGTCAGGATCAGAGAAGGAGATGAATGGAAAGCAGCGTTCATCACCAATCGTGGATTATTCGAACCTACCGTCATGTTTTTTGGAATGAGTAACTCCCCGGCGACCTTTTCTCGTATGATGGCAACCATATTCCGAGAAATGATCCAAGAAGGTGCACTGGTCAACTATATGGATGACTTCGCGATTCCAGGACGTACCAAAGAGGAACTACGTGAACTATACGTTTCCTGAAAATCGCCGACAAAACATAGTCTATTCTTCAAACGATCGAAATGCGAATTCGACGCCACGGAAATCCTTGTTAGGCACGGTTGTAGGAAATGGAAAAGCCACTATGGAAAAGGAGAAGGTCAGGGCCATAAAGGAATGGAAAACGCCACGAACAATTAAGGAGGTGGAGAGTTTCTTGGGATTCGCGAACTTTTACAGACGCTTCATACAAAACTTCAGCATCATCGCAGCTCCGCTAATCAGTTGAAGGGAGGAGGAAAAGATGGAAATGGGAAGAAGCACAACAACAGGCATTCGAAAGCGTCAAAGATTCCATTACCAGCGAACCAGTATTGGCGTTGCCAAATGACTATGGAAAGTTTAGACTGGAGGTGGATGCATCAAACTATGGAACGGGAGCAGTCCTATCACAGGAACAGGAAGGAAAATGGCATCCGGTTGCATTCATGTCCAAAACGTTGACTGAAGCAGAACGAAACTACGAGATCTACGACAAGGAGTTACTGGCTATAGTCAAGGCTGAAATTATGGAGACAGTACCTGTTGGATGCGAAGGAACAGTTCGAAATCTGGACGGACCACGAAAACTGAAGTACTTCAGAGACCACAGAAACTGAACGCTCGACAAGCAAGATGGTACCTTATGCTGCAGAATACGATTTCGCACTACGACACATACCCGGAAAATCAACACCAAAGCCGACATCCTCTCCGTATAGTCAAACCAGATACCCGAGATAACAAAGGAACATGGAGATGTTCAAAGGAAAGGATTTGTACGAAGAATGTTGAAGAAACGCCAGTATATGAAGCCACCATTCTACGACTCGACGATTCGAGATATCACCGACCAACAGATCCTGGAAGATATCAGAAAGTCGAAGAAGAGGGAACCATGGTACTGCAGGAATTGGCGAAACAACTGGAGAAAGTGTGGGAAACAGAAGGAATAATTTACCGACAAGGATGGATCTATGTGCCAGATGAAAAGAACTTGTGAGATCAAATCCTATACGACCACCACTATTCCCCTGACATCGGACACCCTGGACAACATCGGATGCTAGAACTGTTGAAGCGGACATTCTGGTGGCCCACGATCAAGACGGATGTCAGGAGATATGTCAGAGGATGTGACATGTGTCAAAAGAACAAGGTCATTCGCAGACCCGAACCAATTATGTTGAACCCATTACTGATCCCGGAAGGCCCTTGGCAGGAGATTTCTATTGACATGATCGGACCTCTGCCTAAGTCCGAAGGCAAAGATGCTATTGTTGTTATCGTCGACCGGTTCTCAAAGATGATCCACCTTGTTCCCACTACTATGACTCTCATGTCAATCGAATTAGTGCACCTATACAAATCAGAGGTTTGGAGGCTCCACAGAATTCCCCGAAGAATCATCAGTGACAGAGGACCGCAGTTCACATCTAAATTCATGAAGGAGCTATGCACATCATTGGGGATAGAAAGGAACCTGTCAACGGCGTATCATCCTCAGACGGATGGGCAAACGGAATGCATCAACCAAGAAGTCGAAATGTACTTGCGGAATTTTATCAGCTACTGACAGAACGATTGGACGAAATGGTTACCTATGGCAGAATTCCATTACAACGATAAAATCCACTTGGCCACGAAGAACACACCATACTTTTTGAATCACGGATTCCATCCACGGAAAGGAAATCACAGTTTACCTATGTCCAACCCAGCGGCAGCGGATTTCTCATTGGAGTTAGAGAAAACCCAAGAAGAAGCTAAAGTGGCAATGGAAGAGAACAATGATCTTATACGAAACCGAGGAAACCACGGAAATGTCTCTAAAATGTTCTCACCCAGAGAAAAGGTCTGGCTAGAAGCAGTTAACATTCATTCCAACCGACCATCACAGAAACTTGACAACAAATGCTATGGACCTTTTGAGATCATCGAAGCTGTTGGAGATCGGTCATACAAGCTTCGCTTACCTAAGTCCTGGGCAATCCACAATGTATTCCACGCCTCATTGCTCACACGATGTCACAAACCCGAGTTTGACAGCCAACACTGTCCTACCCCACCGCCACCCGATATCATAAACGAAGAAGAAGAGTACGAAATCGAAGAGATCTGAGGACAGAGGAAGCGAGGAAGAGGAACCCAGTATTTGGTAGATTGGAAAGGTTACAGAAATGAAGAAGACACATGGTTACCAAAATCAGCCTTGGAGAATGCCAAGGACGTCCTAGACAAGTACGAGAAAACACGGTCATAGGATATAAAACCCAGCAAAAGCACTCCAATCGGTATACAACAATCGTCAATCTCTTTCCTCCAGAACATCGCATCCAAATCACCTTCAAATGTCTGACATCTCGACCTTTATTCCACCTTTCCAATCCACTACCAACGAAACACCTGCATTGGTCAGAATTCGAGGAGCAGATTTATGTGTCCAAACCAAAGACAGAATGTGCTTCTGGATCCATTCATACTTCCTCACCAGAGAATCCGTTTATTGGCGAAGAAAATTAACAGGATACGACAACCCCCATCACACGTTCATCAGAAACTTTAATACCGCAGACCCCGCTTACATTGAGGATGCCAATGCCACGGAATTCCAAGTGTTCCTCTTTGTCTTCTACAACACCAAATATGATGACTATTCGAGTCTCGTATTCGAAGAATGGGTAAACATCCTAAACTTTGTGCACAAATGGAAGTTTCCTGAAGTCAAGAAGTTGGCAGAAAGAAACCTCTTTACGTTGGGATATGAGGTTCAACCTGCAAAAATGGAGATTAAGTTCACAGACTAGGATACTTCAAGTGGTCACGAAGCCTAAATGGAGGGTATTGTTATGGTTTCACCGGTTATGGTCACTTGTTCAGGCTCTTTTGTTTTTCCGCATTCTCATGTCTGCCCGTTATACTTTTCTTTCACCTTTCCTTTCTAGTATCTTTTATCTCACTGTTACTCCACTCCCATATGCCCCACTCCATGTCCATACATTCTTACTCCACATCCATATGATCTTACTCCACTTACTCCACTACCCCGAGTATTATGACTCAGTCTTGTTCTATACTTAGTTACCCTGGGTAGTTGTCTTCACGTATATAAACTCCATAGGTACTGCTGTATTCCTTACGCTTTACCAATCGTATCTTTCCCTTACTCTACTCTCTCATCGCTCTCAAGTCTTTGTCCACTTCTCTGCAACCTGAGTCTTTATAGATTAAGGTCATAATACTTGTTGCCTTTAGGAACTGACACGTACTTGATGCGATTCTGATATCTGTCAACCATGCAGTGACCAGGCTTCACGCTAATGTGCAAAGGATGAAATGTTTCCTTTACTTGCTCCAAGTTCTTGACATTGACCGTAGATGTGAGCTTTGGTCTGTTCATCCTTTGTTGGCTGTACTCGACACTGTTTCTGTAGAGCTGCGAGCCTTTGGCATTTTTCCGATCAAGCAGGTGAAGGATCGGATGGTTGTAATAAAGTGTTGAGATCTTGGCTACAGATTGATCAAACAACTTCTTTAGGATGAAATGCATGGGTATGAGTCCCGCTAGAGTGAGGACTCCACCCGTTGGTGATGTCTTGAAGGCTCCGGTGATCCAGAGCACTCCGAGTCTGTGCGTTTTGTTGAGCAGTAGGATGTTCCTGCGAAAACCTGGAAGTCCTGGGTGGTACCAGCAGTGTAGACCATAGGTCGCTACCGGTTGAACACACGATTGTTACGACCTTAATCTATAAAGACTCAGGTTGCAGACAAGTGGATAAAGACTTGAGAGCGATGTAAGAGTAGAGTAAGGAAAAGATACGATTGGTAAAGCATAAGGAATACAGCAGTACCTACAGGGTTTATATACGTAAAGGCAACTACCCAAGGTAACTAAGTATAGAACAGGACTGAGTCATAATACTCAGGGTAGTGGAGTAAGAACGTATGGACATGGAGTAAAGCATATGGGAGTGGAGTAACAGTGAGACAAAAGATACAAGAAAGGAAAGATGAAAGAAAAGTATAACGGATGGGCATGAGAACATGGAAAAACAAAAGAGCCTGAATGAGTGACCATAACCAGTGAAACCATAACAATACCCTCCATTTAGGTTTCGTGACCACATGAATACTAGTGCTTAAGGGTGTGGAGAACTGCGAGTATCGCTTTCTTCTTCAATCCGATGATATGATTATCGAAATCGACACGGCCAATAAAGTGTGGGGCATTGGGCATTCTGACTTGAGCCACAAAATAGCTGTCTCCTGTGAAGGTTTCTTCGACGGCGAGTTTGTCAAAGAGTGTGTAAACAACTTCAGCCCAAAAGGTTTCATCTTTCTCTCCTCCATCGATGATTGTAGTGTATCCTCCAGGAGGGTTGAATGGAATGGGTTCGGAGGATGTATGTTCGTGTTTTTGACGATTTTGTTGAATAGCGGTTGGACAGATACTAAGACTGTTGATGTGTTGGTGGCAACGGTACTAAGAGTGCCTCCTAAGTTACGAATGTGAGCCAAATTGGTCAAAATAGTGAGGACAGTTTCTCTTTGTTGTTCAATGGAGCGTAGGTTCTTGTTGAATGTGGTGTGAATCTCGGTGTCGAAGGCAAGAGTGTTTGTGAAAGGGGGGGTGTCAGACATGTTTGTTGGTATGAATGCGAGGTGTTCTGAAAGAAAAAGCAAGGAAAAGTTTTGGTTTAAATATTATTCTCCATCTCCTTTTTTAGGCAGATGCTCTGAATCTGCAATCTACCATCCCGCATTCCACCCAGATCTATCTCCTTCCATCTGCTCCAGCAAACTGGCATTTGTTAATTCTGCCATATCCACTACATCTTTCAACATCTTAATCATCCGCTTCTCCTTCTTCAACTTTAGAATAATCTCCTTCTTTTCCTCATCAGTCATAGGGGCAGCGTCTTTGGGTGGATTCATGATAAGCGGCGTTTGGACGTGTGATTGGAAAAGAAGATACTCGGATGTATCCTGATGGGTGTGCATCAGGTGTTGTCCTCCGAAGAGGGCTTGGGCATCGTAAATGTTGGTGTTACCACTGACAGCAGAGAGAGTGGGTGAGTTGGCGAGGAATGACATTGACGATTGTTGTATACCAATTTCGTGTTTTGTTGGATCCTTTATACCCTATGATCGTGCTTTCTCGTATTCATCTAGGACGTCCTTAGCGTTCTCCAAAGCTGATTTGGGTAACCATGTGTCTTCTTCATTTCCATAACCTTTCCAATGTACCAAATACTGGTGTGCTAATTCGATTGATGTGAGAGTCGTAGTGGTGGGAATAAGGTGGATCATCTTTGAGAACTAGTCGACGATAACAACAATAGCATCTTTGCCTTCGGACTTAGGCAGAGGTCCGATCATGTCAATAGAAATTTTCTGCCAAGGGCCTTCCGGGATTGGTAATGGATTCAATGTAATTGGTTCAGATCTGCGAATGATCTTGTTCTTTTGACACATGCCACATCTTCTGACATATCTCCTGATGTCCGTCTTGATCGTGGGCCACCAGAACATCCGCTTCAACAGTTCTAGCATCCGATGTTGTCCAGGGTGTCGGACGTTGGGGGAATAGTGGTGGTCATATAGGATTTGATCTCGCAAGTTCTTTTCATCCGGCACATAGATCCATCCTTGTCGGTAAATTATTCCTTCTGTCTCCCACACTTTCTCCAGTTGTTTCACCAATTCCTGCAGTACCATGGTTTCCCTCTTCTTCGACTTTCTGATATCTTCCAGGATCTGTTGGTCAGCTGATATCTCGAATCGTCGGCTTCATAGAATGGTGGCTTCATATACCGGTGATTCTTCAACTATTCTTCGTACAAACTCCTTTCCTTTGAACATTTCCATGTTCCTGTTGTCTCGGCTTGTATCTGGTTTGACTATGCGGGAGAGGATGTCGGCTTTGGTGTTGGATTTTCCAGGTATGTGTCGTAGTGCGAAATCGTATTCTTGTAGCATAAGGTACCATCTTGCTTGTCGGGCGTTCAGTTTCTGTGGATCTCTGAAGTACTTCAGGTTTTCGTGGTCCGTCCAGACTTCGAACTGTTCCTTCGCATCCAACAGGTACTGTCTCCATAATTTCAGTGCCTTGACTATAGCCAATAACTCCTTGTCGTAGATTTCGTAGTTTCGTTCTGCTTCAGTCAACATTTTGGACATGAATGCAATCGGATGCCATTTTCCTTCCTGTTTCTGTGATAGGACTGCTCCCGTTCCATAGTTTGATGCGTCCACCTCAAGTCTAAACTTTCCATAGTTATTTGGCAACGCCAATACTGGTTTGCTGGTGATGGAATCTTTGATACTTTCGAATGCCTGTTGTTGTGCTTCTTCCCATTTCCATTCTTTTTCTCCTCCCTTCAACTGATTTAGTGGAGCTGCGATGATGCTGAAGTTTTTTATGAAGCGTCTGTAAAAGTTCGCGAATCCCAAAAAACTCTCCACCTCCTTAATTGTTCGTGGCATTTTCCATTCCTTTATGGCCTTGACCTTCTCCTTTTCCATAGTGGCTTTACCATTTCCTACAACCGTGCCTAACAAGGTGATTTCCATGGCATTGAATTCGCATTTTGATCGTTTAAAGAATAGATTATGTTTGTCGGCTATCTTCAAGAAACGTATGGTTCATTCACGTAGTTCCTCTTTAGTATGTCCTGGAATCATAAAGTCATCCATATAATTGACCAATGCACTTTCTTGGATCATTTCTCGGAATATGGTTGCCATCATGCATGAAAAGGTCGCCGGGGAGTTACTCATTCCAAAAAACATGATGGTAGGTTCGAATAATCCACGATTGGTGATGAACGCTGCTTTCCATTCATCTCCTTCTCTGATCCTGACATTGTTGTAACCCCAGATAATGTCCAGTTTATTGAAGTATTTCGCATCTCGCAGTTGGTCGATCACTTTGTTTATGAGCGGTAATGGCGTTTTGTCTTTGATCGAATGTTCGTTGAGTTTCCTGTAGTCTTGGCATAATCGGAGCGATCCGTCTTTCTTTGGTACAAAGAAACAAGGGGCAGCATATGGTGACTTGGATGGTCGAATTCATTTTGATGCTAGGTTCTCGTCTAAGAACTTATCGAGTTCCTCCCTTTCTTTTGGTGTCATGTTATAAACTTTCGATGATATTTCCTTTGGTGCATCCTCCGTTAGATTGATCTCGTGATCCCATTCCGTTCGAGCTGGTAATTGTTCAAAATTCCATTTGTTAAACAAGTGCGTGAATGGTCGAATGTAATTGGGTAAATCTTCGGGGTTGGTGGGATCTGATTCTTTTTCCTCCGTAGTGCTGTCCAGATCAGTGGTTAGCCATCGAGAAAAAGGAATCATTTGGTGTGGTGTAGTGCATGTACTGGGGCATCTCGTAAATCTGACTTCTTGGTTTATCCAGTCGATCTCCGGGTTGTGTTGAATTAACCAGTCGTATCCAAGAAAGATATCCGCGCTCGAAATGTCCGATACCAGTGCCTTGATTTCCTCCTTATGTCCTCCTAGATTCATTTGGATTTTGGCGTCCTCCGTTAATATCCCGGTCCGATTTGGTGTTCCATCTGCGTTTCTCATGCTGATGGGTTATTGCCTTTTGACCTTCTTCAATTTCTCTTTTTCTGCCAACTCCTTTGCTACCATCATCATATATGCTCCCGAGTCGATGAGGGCCTTGACCATTTTGTTTCCGTTTTTTGTTTGGATAGTTGCATCTAACAGGATTTCGCGTTTCGAGTCTCTTTTGAAAGGAATAACATACTTGGATTTCGAGTTTGTTGTTACATGGGGAGATCGTCCATTCCTGTTATGGTTTCACTGGTTATGGTCACCTGCTCCGGCTCTTTTGTTTTTCCGTGTTCCCAGACCTGTCCGTTATACTTTTCTTTCATCTTTCTTTTCTAGTATCTTTTATCTCACTGTTACTCCACTCCCATATGCTTTACTCCACGTCCATACATTCTGACTCCACTTACTCCACTACCCTGAGTATTATGACTCAGTCCTGTTCTATACTTAGTTACCTTGGGTAGTTGTCTCTACGTATATAAACCCTGTAGGTACTGCTGTATTCCTTACGCTTTACCAATCGTATCCTTCCCTTACTCTTCTCTCTTATCGCCCTCAAGTCTTTGTCACTTGTCTGCAACCTGAGTCTTTATAAGATTAAGGTCGTAACATTTGGTAAAGCGTCTACACCTCACCTTGCAGACAGCAGCCTAGCGAGCTTGCTGTAGTGGTAGTGCATACGAGATCTACCAACCGAACGGACGTAATTTTTTCGCGTCGAGGCTTTTTACAAGCGTAGTCATCAGGGCACGAGTTTATGCCAAGTAGCAGCCGACAAGGAAAGAAACGACTTGTCGAAGAAGAATTAGCCGCATATCACGACGGATTGTTGCGAGAGATCGAGTTACCGAGTAGCCCGACATCGAGACCGGAATCAGCACCACAATCAGACATCGACGAGGAAGTAGATCAAATAGCGGACAGTTTTGCGGATATTCACATCGACAACGAAGACCAATCAGAGACGAAGGAACCATCAGACATGTCGACCACAGAGAGTACCAAGTCAATTATCCCCGATCCCGGTTGGTTCGAGGGAAGCAGAGAGAGATTTGAGGATGGTGGAGGAGCATTCAGCTGTTCATAAAGTTTAACGGGATCACCGACAATGATAGGATGATCATAGCGGCCATATCCAGGATGAGAGGAGGAGTAGCCGGAAGTTTTTCAGCACTCGTAGACAAAGTCACCAACCCAGACGTAACATTCACGTGGAAGCAATTCGAGAAGCAAGCGAAGGAGTTGTTTATCGATGGAATGGACAAGGAGAAGAGCGAGATAGCTATCGAGACTATGACCCAAGGAAGGAAACCCATCGTGGATTTCTTAGTCGAATTTACCTTGATGATGAACAAAGCGGGAACGGACGATCAACACGCCATCTTCTTGCTGAAGAAGAACGTCAAAAAGGAAACCATTCGCACCATTCTATCATTCCCACCCGACAAAGTCCCCACCACATTCAACGGATGGCTCGAAGTCATAAAAGCAGTAGGAATGGGAACAGAGACGATGAGTTTGTTCGACAAACACACTGCGACAGGAGTCACTTATGGAGGAAGTGGTCAACCCATGGAATTAGGAAGGTTCGAAACCGCTAGAGTCCAAACCCCGAATAATCAGAGGAAGTGTTTCAACTTGGAAAGTTCGGACATTTTGCTAGAGAATGCAGGCAGCCGAAGAAGACCGTAACGTGTTACAATTGTAACAAACCAGGACACATCGCCAGGAATTGTAGGCGCCGAAGAGAGCTAGGACTAGGGAAACGACCGAGGACAGTCCACAGGATGAAGAAGATGCCACCGAGAAGCAGGATTTTGCCGAAGGGTCCGATTGAGCGCGAAATCTCGACCCATAAATCGTAGAGTCTCTCCCCATGTAACAACAAATTCGAAATCCAAGTATGTTATTCCTTTCAAGAGAGACTCAACGCGCGAAATTCTGCTGGATGCAACCATCAAAACCAAGAACGGAAACAAAACGGTCAAGGCCCTTATCGACTCGGGAGCACATATGACGATGATAGCAACGAGAGTTGGCAGAGAGAGAGAAATTGAAGAAGGTCAAACGACAACAACCCATTCGCATGAGAAATGCAGACGGAACACCAAATCGGACAGGGATATTAACGGAGGACGCCAAAATCCAGATGATCTAGGAGGACATAAGGAGGAAATCAAGGCACTGGTATCGGACATTTCGAGCGCGGATATTTTTCTTGGATACGACTGGTTAATTCAACACAACCCGGAGATCGACTGGATAAACCAAGAAGTCAGATTTACACGATGCCCCAGTACATGCACTACACCACACCAAACGATTCCTTTTTCTCGACGGCTAACCACTGATGTGGACAGCGCTACGGAGGAAAAAGAATCAGATCCCACCAACCCCGAAGATCTACCCGATTACATTCGACCATTTACGCACTTGTTTAACAAACGGAATTTTGAGCAATTACCAGCTCGAACGGAATGGGATCATGAGATCAATCTAACGGAGGACGCACCAAAGGAGATATCATCGAAGGTTTATAACATGACGCCAAAGGAAAGGGAGGAACTGGATAAGTTCTTAGACGAGAACCTAGCATCGAAACGAATTCGACCATCCAAATCACCATACGCTGCCCCTTGTTTCTTCGTACCAAAGAAAGATGGATCACTCCGACTATGCCAGGACTACAGGAAACTCAACGAACATTCGATCAAGGACAAAACGCCGTTACCGCTCATAAGCGAAGTACTCGACCAACTGCGAGATGCGAAATACTTCAATAAACTGGACATTATCTGGGGTTACAACAATGTCAGGATCAGAGAAGGAGATGAATGGAAAGCAGCGTTTCACCAATCGTGGATTATTCGAACCTACCGTCATGTTTTTTGGAATGAGTAACTCCCCGGCACCTTTTCTCGTATGATGGCAACCATATTCCGAGAAATGATCCAAGAAGGTGCACTGGTCAACTATATGGACGACTTCGCGATTCCAGGACGTACCAAAGAGGAACTACGTGAACGGACTATACGTTTCCTGAAAATCGCCGACAAACATAGTCTATTCTTCAAACGATCGAAATGCGAATTCGACGCCATGGAAATCGCCTTGTTAGGCACGGTTGTAGGAAATGGAAAAGCTACTATGGAAAAGGAGAAGGTCAGGGCCATAAAGGAATGGAAAACGCCACGAACAATTAAGGAGGTGGAGAGTTTCTTGGGATTCGCGAACTTTTACAGACGCTTCATACAAAACTTCAGCATCATCGCAGCTCCGCTTAATCAGTTGAAGGGAGGAGGAAAAGAGTGGAAATGGGAAGAAGCACAACAACAGGCATTCGACAGCGTCAAAGATTCCATTACCAGCGAACCAGTATTGGCGTTGCCAAATGACTATGGAAAGTTTAGATTGGAGGTGGATGCATCAAACTATGGAACGGGAGCAGTCCTATCACAGGAACAGGAAGGAAAATGGCATCCGGTTGCATTCATGTCCAAAACGTTGACTGAAGCAGAACGAAACTACGAGATCTACGACAAGGAGTTACTGGCTATAGTCAAGGCACTGAAATTATGGAGACAGTACCTGTTGGATGCGAAGGAACAGTTCGAAATCTGGACAGACCACGAAAACCTGAAGTACTTCAGAGACCCACAGAAACTGAACGCTCGACAAGCAAGATGGTACCTTATGCTGCAGAATACGATTTCGCACTACGACACATACCTGGAAAATCCAACACCAAAGCCGACATCCTCTCCCGCATAGTCAAACCAGATACAAGCCGAGACAACAGGAACATGGAAATGTTCAAAGGAAAGGAGTTTGTACGAAGAATAGTTGAAGAAACGCAGTTACAGAAGCAGTTCTGGCGATCTCGACGATTCGAGTATTACCCGACCAACAGATCCTGGAAGTTATCAGAAAGTCGAGAGAGGGAAACCATGGTACTGCAGGAATTGGCGAAAAACGGGAAAAGTGTGGGAGAAAGAAGGATAATTTACCGACAAGGACGGATCTATGTGCCGGATGAAAGAACTTGCGAGATCAAATCCTATACGATCACCATATTCCCCCGCACGTCGGACACCCTGGACACATCGGATGCTAGAACTGTTGAAGCAGACGTTCTGGTGGCCCACGATCAAGACGGACGTCAGGAGTATGTCAGAGGAGTGTGACATGTGTCAAAAAGAACAAGATCATTCGCAGACCCCGAACCAATCACGCTGAACCCTTACATCCCAGAAGGCCTTGGCAGAAATCTCTATTGACATGATCGACCTTTGCCTAAGTCTGAAGACAAGGATGCTATTGTTGTTATCGTCGACCGGTTCTCAAAGATGATCCACCTTGTTCCCACCACTACGACTCTCACGTCAATCGAATTAGCACATCTATACAAATCGGAGATTTGGAGGCTCCATGGAATTCCCCGAAGAATCATCAGTGACAGAGGACGCAGGTCGCATCTAAATTCATGAAGGAGCTATGCACATCATTGGGGATAGAAAGGAACCTATCAACGGCATATCATCCTCAGACGGATGGACAGACGGAACGCATCAACCAAGAAGTCGAAATATATTTGCGGAATTTCATCAGCTATCGACAGAATGATTGGACGAAATGGCTACCTACAGCAGAATTCCATTACAATGATAAAGTCCATTCTGCCATGAAGAACACACCGTTCTTTTTGAATCACGGATTCCATCCATGGAAAGGGAATCACAGTCTACCTACGTTCAACCCAGCGGCAGCAGATTTCTCATCGGAGTTAGAGAAAACCCGAGAAGAAGCTAAAGCGGCAATGGAAGAGAACAATGATCTTATGCGAAACCGAGGAAACCACGGAATTACCTTCTAAAGTGTTCTCACCCAGAGAAAAGGCTGGCTAAAAGCAGTTAACATTCATTCCACGACCATCAACGGAAACTTGACAACAAATGCTATGGACCTTTCGAGATCGTCGAAGCTGTCGGAGATCGGTCATACAAGCTTCGCTTACCTGAGTCCTGGGCAATCCACAATGTATTCCATGCCTCATTGCTCACACGATGTCATGAACCCGAGTTTGACAGCCAACACCACCCTACCCCGCCCCCACCTGATATCATAAACGAAGAAGAAGAGTACGAAATCGAAGAGATCCGAGGACATAGGAAGCGAGAAGAGGAACCCAGTATTTGGTACATTGGAAAGGTACGGAAACGAAGAAGACACATGGTTACCAAGATCAGCCTTGGAGAATGCAAAGACATCCTAGACAAATACAGAAAACTGGTCGTAGGATATAAACCTAGCGAAAGACCCCAATCGTATCCAACAATCGTCAATGTCCTTCCTCGCCAACTCAACCCCTTTCAGCTGTCAGTGGTAACACCAACATCTACGATGCCCAAGCCCTCTTCGGAGCCAACACCTGTGCACGCCCACAGGATTGTCAACTACCTTCTTTTCCAATACACGTCCAATGCCGTCATCCATGAACCCACCCAAAGGAAGCCATGCCTATGACTGATGAAGAAAAGAAGGAGTTAATTTTGAAGTTAAAGAAGGAGAAGCGGATGATCAAGATGTTGAAAGATGTGGTAGAAATGGCGGAGTTACAACTCTGGTCTGTTGGAGCAATTAGAAGGAGATAGGACTGGATGGAAACGCGGGATGGTAGATGGCAGATTTAGAACATCTGCCTAAAAAAGGAGATAGAGATATAGATAAACCGAAACTTTCCTCGTCTCTGTCTCCAGAACACCTCACATCCCTACCAACAAACATGTCTAACACTCCTCCTTTCACCAAACACCTTGCCTATGACACCGAGATTCACACCACATTCAACAACAACCTATGCTCCGTTGAAACAACAAGGAGAACCATCTCACTTATCTTGACCAATTTGGCTCACATTCGTAACCTAGGAGGCACTCTTTAGTACCGTTGCGAACCACCCAATCGGTATCCAACAATCGTCAATGTCCTTCCTCGCAACTCCCAACCCTTTCAGCTGTCAGTGGTAACACCAACATCTACGATGCCCAAGCCCTCTTCGGAGGCCAACACCTGGTGCACGCCCATCAGGATATGTCAGACTACCTTCTTTTCCAATCACACGTCCAAATGCCGCTCATCATGAACCCACCCAAGGAAGCCATGCCTATGACTGATGAAGAAAAGAAGGAGTTAATTTTGAAGTTAAAGAAGGAGAAGCGGATGATCAAGATGTTGAAAGATGTGGTAGAAATGGCGGAGTTAACAAACTCTGGTCTGTTGGAGCAATTAGAAGGAGATAGGACTGGATGGAACGCGGGATGGTAGATGGCAGATTTAGAACATCTGCCTAAAAGAGGAGATAGAGAATATTAGATAAACCGAAACTTTCCCTCGTCTCTGTCTCTCAGAACACCTCACATCCCTACCAACAAACATGTCTAACACTCCTCCTTTCACCAACACCCTTGCCTATGACACCGAGATTCACACCACATTCAACAACAACCTATGCTCCGTTGAACAACAAAGAGAAACCATCCTCATTATCTTGACCAATTTGGCTCACATTCGTAACCTAGGAGGCACTCTTAGTACCGTTGCCACCAACATGTCAACGGTCTTAGTATCTGTTCAACTGCTATTCAACAAAATCGTCAAAGACACGAACATCCAAAGCCAATTGGACAGGTTGGTTGATGATGCCAGAGAACTATCCCTCACCCATATCGAACTCAAAGCCCATGACATTTCTATCAAACTCGCCTATCTACTACGTGCCATGCCAGAGGTTGGATCTGAGGAAAAGATCAACTATGCCCGCACAGTTCTCAAGGCTTACTTAGGTGACAACGCCAATGTCCCTACCCGTCCCAATTCGCCTACATCCCTCCCCGTTCGAATCAAAAGCCCTTCTCCATTTCCCCTCCTTGTCGAAAACGACTCTCGATCGAAAGCAACTTTAATGTCGAAGCTCTATGACTCAAAACCTTCTTAAGGCAATATGAACCATCTGTCGAACCCATCCCATTCGTTCCCCCTGGAGGATCACTACACTCATCGAAGGAGGAGAGAAGATGAAACCTTCTGGAAGGAAGTTGTTTACATGCTCTTTGACAATCTTGCCGTCGAAGAAAGTTACGCAGGAGATAGCTATTTTGTAGCCCAAGTCGGAATGCCCAACGCTCCACACTTCATTGGCCGCGTCGATTTCGATAATCATATCATCGGATCGAAGAAGAAAGCAATACTCGCACTTCTCCACACCCTCAAGCACTAAATTTTCGTGTGGTCACGAAACCTAAACGGAGGGTATTGTTATGGTTTCACCGGTTATGGTCACCTGCTCCGGCTCTTTTGTTTTTCTGCGTTCCCAGACCTGTCCGTTATACTTTTCTTTCATCTTTCCTTTCTAGTATCTTTTATCTCACTGTTACTCCACTCCCATATGCTTTACTCCACGTCCATATGTTCTGACTCCACTTACTCCACTACCCCGAGTATTATGACTCAGTCCTGTTCTATACTTAGTTACCTTGGGTAGTTGTCTCTACGTATATAAACCCTGTAGATACTGCTGTATTCCTTACGCTTTACCAATCGTATCCTTCCCTTACTCTTCTCTCTTATCGCCCTCAAGTCTTTGTCACTTGTCTGCAACCTGAGTCTTTATAAGATTAAGGTCATAACAATTCCTGCTTTGTTCATCATCAAGGTAAATTCGACTAAGAAGTCCACGATGGGTTTCTTCCCTTGGGTCATTGTCTCGATGGCTATCTCGCTTTTCTCCCTGTCCATTCCGTCAATAAACAACTCCTTAGCTTGCTTCTCGAATTGCTTCCACATAAATGTTACGTCTGGGTTGGTGACTTTGTCCACTATGAGTGCTGAGAAACTTCCGGCTACTCCTCCTCTCATCCTGGATATGGCCGCTATGATCATCTTATCATTGTCGGTGATTCCGTTAAACTTTATGAACAGCTTGATGCTCCTCCACCAATCCTCAAATCTCTCTCTGCTTCCCTCGAACCAACCGGGGTCAGGGATAATTGACTTGGTATTCTCTGTGGTCGACATGACTGATGGTTCCTTTGTCTCTGAGTGTTCTTCGTTATCAATGTGTATATCTGCAAAAATATCCGCAATTTGATCTACTTCTTCGTCGTCTCCTGACTGTGATGCTAATTCTGGTCTCGGTGTCGGATTCCTAGGCAACTCGATCTCTCGCAACAATTCGTCGTGATATGCGGCTAATTCTTCTTCAACAAGTCATTTCTTTCCTTGTCGGCTGCTACTTGGCATAAAACTGTGCCCTGATGACTACGCTTGTAAAAGCTTCGACGCGAAAAAATTACGTCCATTCGATTGGTAGATCTGCCATATGCACTACCACTACAGCAAGCTCGCTAGGCTGCTGTCTGCAAGGTGAGGTGTAGACGCTTTACCAAATGTTACGACCTTAATCTTATAAAGACTCAGGTTGCAGACAAGTGGACAAAGACTTGAGGGCGATAAGAGAGAAGAGTAAGGGAAGGATACGATTGGTAAAGCGTAAGGAATACAGCAGTACCTACAGGGTTTATATACAGAGACAACTACCCAAGGTAACTAAGTATAGAACAGGACTGAGTCATAATACTCGGGGTAGTGGAGTAAGAAGATGGGTGGAGTAAAGCATATGGGAGTGGAGTAACAGTGAGACAAAAGATACTAGAAAGGAAAGATGAAAGAAAAGTATAACGGAGGAATGCAGATGGATGTGGAGTGACCATGAGATGAAAGATACTAGAAAGGAAAGGTGAAAGAAAAGTATAAGGGCAGGCGTGAGAATGCGGAAAAACAAAAGAGCCGAGCAGGTGACCATAACCGGTGAAACCATAACAATACCCTCCGTTTAGGCTTCGTGACCACACGAAGTATCCTAGTCTGTGAAGTTAATCTCCATCTTTGCAGGTCGAACCTCGTATCCCAACTTGAAGAGGTTTCTCTCTGCCAAATTCTTGACTTCAGGAAACTTCCACTTGTGCGCAAGGTTTAGGATGTTAACCCATTCTTCGAATACGAGACTCGAATAGTCATCATATTTGGTGTTGTAGAAGATGAAGAGGAACACTTGGAATTCTGTGGCATTGGCGTCTTCAATGTAAGCGGGGTCTGCGGTGTTAAAGTTTCTGATGAACGTGTGATGGGGATCGTCGTATCCAGTTAATTTTCTTCGCCAATAAACGGATTCTCTGGTGAGGAAGTATGAATGGATCCAGAAGCGCATTCCGTCTTTGGTTTGGACACATAAATCTGCTCCTCGAATTCTGACCAAAGCAGGTGTTTCGTTGGTTGTGGATTGGAAAGGTGGAATAAAGGTCGAGATGTCGGACATTTGAAGGTGATTTGGAGGATGAAAGAGATTGACGATTGTTGTATACCGATTGGAGTGCTTTCGTGGGTTTATATCCTACGACCGTGTTTTCTCGTACTCGTCTAGGACGTCCTTGGCGTTCTCCAAGGCTGATCTTGGTAACCATGTGTCTTCTTCATTTCCGTAACCTCCAATGTACCAAATACTGGGTTCCTCTTCCTCGCTTCCTATGTCCTCGGATCTCTTCGATTTCGTACTCTTCTTCTTCGTTTATGATATCAGGTGGCGGCGGGTAGGGTGGTGTTGGCTGTCAAACTCGGGTTTGACATCGTGTGAGCAATGAGGTGGAATACGTTGTGGATTGCCCAGGACTCAGGTAAGCGAAGCTTGTATGACCGATCTCCGACAGCTTCGACGATCTCGAAAGGTCCATAGCGTTTGTTGTCAAGTTTCCGTGATGGTCGGTTGGAATGAATGTTAACTGCTTCTAGCCAGACCTTTCTCCGGGTGAGAACACTTTAGAGGCATTTCCGTGGTTTCCTCGGTTTCGCATAAGATCATTGTTCTCTTCCATTGCCGCTTTAGCTTCTTCTCGGGTTTCTCTAACTCCGATGAGAAATCCGCTGCCGCTGGGTTGAACGTAGGTAGACTGTGATTCCCTTTCCATGGATGGAATCCGTGATTCAAAAAGAACGGTGTGTTCTTCGTGGCAGAGTGGACTTTATCGTTGTAATGGAACTCCGCCGTAGGTAGCCATTTCGTCCAATCGTTCTGTCGATAGCTGATGAAATTCCGCAAGTACATTTCGACTTCTTGGTTGATGCGTTCCGTTGTCCATCCGTCTGAGGATGATACGCCGTTGATAGGTTCCTTTCTATCCCCAATGATGTGCATAGCTCCTTCATGAATTTAGATGCGAACTGCGGTCCTCTGTCACTGATGATTCTTCGGGGAATTCCATGGAGCCTCCAACTCCGATTTGTATAGATGCGCTAATTCGATTGACGTGAGAGTCGTAGTGGTGGGAACAAGGTGGATCATCTTTGAGAACCGGTCGACGATAACAACAATAGCATCTTTGCCTTCGGACTTAGGCAAGGTCCGATCATGTCAATAGAAATTCCTGCCAAGGGCCTTCCGGGATTGGTAATGGGTTCAACGTGATTGGTTCGGGTCTGCGAATGATCTTGTTCTTTTGACACATGTCACATCCTCTGACATATCTCCTGACGTCCGTCTTGATCGTGGGCCACCAGAACGTCCGCTTCAACAGTTCTAGCATCCGATGTTGTCCAGGGTGTCCGACGTCGGGGAATAGTGGTGATCGTATAGGATTTGATCTCGCAAGTTCTTTCATCCGGCACATAGATCCGTCCTTGTCGGTAAATTATCCCTTCTTTCTCCCACACTTTCTCCGGTTGTTTCGCCAATTCCTGCAGTACCATGGTTTCCCTCTTCGACTTTCTGATATTCCAGGATCTGTTGGTCGGGTGATATCTCGAATCGTCGAGATCGTAGAATGGTGGCTTCATATACTGGCGTTTCTTCAACATTCTTCGTACAAATCCTTTCCTTTGAACATCTCCATGTTCCTTTGTCTCGGGTATCTGGTTTGACTATGCGGGAGAGGATGTCGGCTTTGGTGTTGGATTTTCCAGGTATGTGTCGTAGTGCGAAATCGTATTCCTGCAGCATAAGGTACCATCTTGCTTGTCGAGCGTTCAGTTTCTGTGGTCTCTGAAGTACTTCAGGTTTTCGTGGTCCGTCCAGATTTCGAACTGTTCCTTCGCATCCAACAGGTACTGTCTCCATAATTTCAGTGCCTTGACTATAGCCAGTAACTCCTTGTCGTAGATCTCGTAGTTTCGTTCTGCTTCAGTCAACGTTTTGGACATGAATGCAACCGGATGCCATTTTCCTTCCTGTTCCTGTGATAGGACTGCTCCCGTTCCATAGTTTGATGCATCCACCTCCAATCTAAACTTTCCATAGTCATTTGGCAACGCCAATACTGGTTCGCTGGTAATGGAATCTTTGACGCTGTCGAATGCCTGTTGTTGTGCTTCTTCCCATTTCCACTCTTTTCCTCCTCCCTTCAACTGATTAGCGGAGCTGCGATGATGCTGAAGTTTTGTATGAAGCGTCTGTAAAAGTTCGAATCCCAAGAAACTCTCCACCTCCTTAATTGTTCGTGGCGTTTTCCATTCCTTTATGGCCCTGACCTTCTCCTTTTCCATAGTAGCTTTTCCATTTCCTACAACCGTGCCTAACAAGGCGATTTCCGTGGCGTCGAATTCGCATTTCGATCGTTTGAAGAATAGACTATGTTTGTCGGCGATTTTCAGGAAACGTATAGTCCGTTCACGTAGTTCCTCTTTGGTACGTCCTGGAATCGCGAAGTCGTCCATATAGTTGACCAGTGCACCTTCTTGGATCATTTCTCGGAATATGGTTGCCATCATACGAGAAAAGGTCGCCGGGGAGTTACTCATTCCAAAAAACATGACGGTAGGTTCGAATAATCCACGATTGGTGATAAACGCTGCTTTCCATTCATCTCCTTCTCTGATCCTGACATTGTTGTAACCCCAGATAATGTCCAGTTTATTGAAGTATTTCGCATCTCGCAGTTGGTCGAGTACTTCGCTTTCGAAAATAACGAAGCGTCGTGTTGCAAGTATATTATTAAGATGATCGCTATTTTGAATTGAGCTTCAAGATACCTTGCTCCTCGCCTTGTGCTTTACAGACAAGGTACGGAGAGCAGGTTGGTGGCTCTTGCTACTGAGTTGATGCTTTCCGCAAGTTTGGATATAATGGTAGTAAGGTGAGCAAGGTTGAGATGGATGATAAATGGACATTAGCTCTATGTCTGGGTCAGTGGTCTCTGCATGATGTTGGCGAATTTTTGAGTGCGTGGGTTCTTGGTAGGTGGAGCAGGTGTAGGACCTAGAATGTTAGACATGGCATCGATGATTGCTGAGGAAATAGTGGGCCAGAGTTGTTGGTGGATTGAGTAGACATGTTTTAGATGGAGATTTTTTTACGCTCATTAGCTCTCTCCTTTATAAGCTTTTCACCTGGAAGCCTATTATGGTAGTCTTGGATGGCTTCCTGTGCATCTGTTAATAGTGATTCTGGTTCCCATGTGTCTTCTTCATTGCTATACCCTTTCCAGTGTACCAAGTACTTGTTCCTCAGCCTCGTTTCCTGGTTCCTCGGATCTCTTCCACTTCATAATGTTCTTCATCATATATAATCTCCGTCGTGGTGGTGGTTATTCATGTCCCCTAAAAGAAGGTTTGTGGAATGGAGATAGGAGTCGTTCATTGAACACATCATGGATTACCCATGTTTCAGGTATTTTGAGTCTATACGCTCCTCTCCTATTCGTTCGTGGATATCAAATGGCCCATATCTCTGATTGTCTAGTTCTTTCATGGTCGATTGCTTTTGATGTTTTTGCCCTCCAACTACTTTGATCTCTGGTTTGATAGATGTGTGATGGCAGTCTTGATCTTTCTTTCATCATTTCTTGACTGCTGTTGAGTGCTGACATTGCTTCTTGTCTCATCTTTTCTAACCTTCCGATCATGTCGTTGACAGCGGGCACTGATGTATTTGCTTGTATATCTCCTTTCCATGGATTCGTCTGAAAATAAGTTGGAATGGGTAAGTCAGTTGCGCTGTGTTTTGTCATTGTACTGGAATTCTGCTGTTGTCAGCCATTTTGCCCAATCATCCTGAGCATGGTTGATGACATTTTCATAGATAACCTCCACTTCCTGATTGATCGTTCTGTTTTCCGTCTGTTTGTGGGTATTGCTGTGTTGATAGGTTCTCGTCGTTCCTGTTGCTTGACATAATTCTCCCATAAACTTTGATGCAAACTGCGTCCCCTGTTGCTAATAATGTGTCTCGGAATTCCATGCAATCTCCATAGTCATCTCAATATATCTCTGCATTTCTCTGATGAGATGTTATGGTTTCACTGGTTATGGTCACTCATTCAGGCTCTTTTGTTTTTCTGCGTTCTCATGCCTGCCCATTATACTTTTCTTTCACCTTTCCTTTCTAGTATCTTTTGTCTCACAGTCACTCCACATCCATATGATGATCTTACTCCACATTCTCATGCCTCCCGTATCCTTTTCTTTCATCTTTCCTTTCTAGTATCTTTCTCACTGTTACTCCATCCCCAATGCTTTACTCCACGTCCATACATTCTTACTCCACTACCCTAGTATATGACTCAGTCCTGTTCTATACTTATTACCTTGGGTAGTTGTCTTTACGTATATAACCCTGTAGGTTACGCTGTATCCTTACGCTTTACCATCATATTTCCCTTACTCTTCTCTCTTATTGCTCTCAAGTCTTTGTCCACTTGTCTGCAACCTGAGTCTTTATAGATTAAGGTCGTAACAGAGAGCGTTTTGTGTTCGGATAACTCGAATCATCTTGCTGAATCTCAACTATGACCAATATGGCATCAAATTTCCTGATTTGGGTAACAGTCCGATCATAGATGCTGATTCTTCCCATGGTATGTAATGTGTCAAGTGGATTGAGTTGTGCAGGGGTCTTGGTGAATGATTTTGTTGCGTTGACATGTTTCACATCCTTTGATATCTTTGATCGTTTCGCATTTCTGGCACCAATAATTGCGTTTGACTAGTTCGATCATCCTGTGTTGTCCTGGTGTCCTACATCTGGCTCATCGTGATTTTGTCGTATACTTCTTCTCGTATGCTTTTGTGGTCGGCATGTATATCCGTCCTTCATAGTATGCCACTCCTTCTTCTTCCCATGCTTTTGTTGCTTCTTTCCTTTTCTCGTAACCATTGTGTTCTCTTTGTTTAACTTCTCGATTTGTTTTCTAATATCGTCCCCTCCTCATTTCCCATACCCCTCTGATATCTGTTGTTTCCTTGAATAGCTTGTTTTTGAGTATTGTTGTCCTTCATGCAAATAGTTTTTCTGTAGTAGCATTACATCTGTGTTGTCTCTCCTGTGTTTACTCTACTAGTCGCGATAGAATGTCGGCTTTGTGTTTGCTGTTCCGGTATGTTTTGAGTGTGAAGTTGTACTCCTGTAGTTCTAAATCCATCTTGCTTGTCATCCATTGAGTTGTTGTGTTCTAAAGTACTCCAGTTTTTTGGTCTGTCCATATTCGAATGGTTTGTATGCATCCAATAAGTATTGTCGCCAGACTTGATCGCTTCTCGTACTGCGAGTATTCCTTGTCATAGATTTGGTAGTTTTTTCTGCTGGTGACATTGTTCTTGAATATAATGCGATTGGTGCCAGTGTCCCTGTTGTTCTTGTGACAATATTCCTCCTATACCGTATCCTGAAGCATCCGTCTCTACTCTGATTTCCTTTGTCTTGTGGCATTGCTAATACTGGTTCCACATGACTTTCTTTTTAGTCCGTCAAATGCCTCTTGTTGGCTTTTTCCATCGCCATGGTTCATCCTTCTTTTTAATCGTCTAGCGGTGCTGCTATGGTGCTGAAATCCTTATGAATCTTCTGTAAAAGTTAACAAAACCTAGGAATTTTCCACATCCTTATTTTCTTTGGTGTTGGCCATTCCTTGATAGCTTTCACCTTCTTCTCTTCCATACGTACTGTGCCCTGTCCTACTATGAATCCTGTATTGATATTTCTGTTGCATCGAATGTGCATTTGATTCTTTGAAAAAATAGATTGTGCTTGTCTTCAATTTCAGAAATTTCGTAGTTCATTCCTGCACTTCTTGATGTTTGGCTGGTATGATGAATCGCTCATGTAGTATAGAGTGTTCCTGCTTGTAGCATTTCTTGAAAGATTGTGTTCATCATTCTCTGAAACGTTGCTGTGAGTTACTCATTCCGAGAACATTACTGTGTTTTCATATAATCCATCATTGTGATAAACGCCACCTTCCATTCATCTCCTTCTTTAATCCCACATTGTTGTATCCCCGAATGATATCCAGTTTGTTAAAGCACTTCGCATCTTAAGTTGTCGATAACTTCTGAGATGAGTGGTAATGGTGTTTTGTCCTTGATTGTATGCTTGTTGAGGTTTGTTAATCCTGTACTAGCATTTGGTCCATCTTTTTTGGAATAAAGAAGCAAGTGGTTGCATATGGTGATTTTGATGGTCATATCCTTCTGATGATAAATCTTCGTCCAAAAATGTTCTGAGTTCCTCTTTTTCTTTGACCGTCATTGGTAGACTTTTGATTGTATGTTCGTGGTGCTGTTCCGTTAAATTGATTTCATGACCCATATTGTCCTCTTTGTAGTTTGTCGAAGTTCTTTTTGTTGAACAAGTGCGTGAATGGTTGTAAGTAATCGGTAATCTTTGCTTTTTTGTGTTCGCTGCTTTTCTTCCATATGTTGTACTGTGGATGATCTTGCTCTTGTTGTGGAATGGTATGTCTTTGTGTGGAACCGTGCACGAGTTGGGCATCTTGTAAATCTGACCACTTTGTGAATCCAATCGATTTTGGGGTTGTGTTTGTTAACCAGTCGTATCCTAGAAAATGTCTGCACTTGCTATGTCCGATACAAGTGCCTGTATGTCTTCTTGTGCCTCCGATGTTCATGTTGATCTTTGTATCATATTTGAGTTGACCACTTCAGATTAGTGATCCATCTGCATTCCTCATTTCACCACCACATCTCTCTCGTATCTTGGCAGTTGTTTTCTTTGACTAGGCTTCTTGATACCAATGTTGTCATTGCTCCTGAGTCAACCAATGCTGTGCTTCTTTGGTCCTTTCGTTGTTGTATTGTTGTGTCCAAAGGATTTCATGCTTAGATGTTCTTCATTGTAGAATCTGGTATTTATTTGCAGATCGTCGTACGGTTACTGGTAACATCTATGAGTGTGGCTCTCGAAGTTGCGCTTACTCGGAGCCTTCTACAAAATCCTGCTGTTTGTCTTCTCCTCCTCTTCCGTTTCGATATTCTCTTCTTTCCTACTTCTCTAGTTCTGACTTTTTGGTCTCTGCAGTTTCTGCAATATGTCCTGTTTGCCGCAGTTGTAACATCCTGCTTTCTTGGGTTTACGACAGTCTTTTGGCAAAATGCCCGAAGAGGCCACAATTGTACACTTGCTCTGCCCCTGTTTGGTTGTTGATGTCCAATCTCCATTGGTTGGCCACTTCCTCCATAAACTATTCCTGTAGTTGTATGTTTGTGATTTGATCAAACATTTCGTTTCCATTTCCAATGGTTAAAAGGGTTTTCATCCATCCCTGATAGCTTGTGGGTATCAAATTCTATGGGTAAAAGGACTGTTTTGACTATGTCCTTTCGTGCATTTTGTTTGAGTAGGAAAATTGCGTGTGGTCGTTCGTCTCGCTCTGTCTTTGTACTGCAAGTTCGACCAACCAATCGGCTGTATTGGTCCTTCCTTGATTAAAACTTTCAATGCGTGCTCGCTAGTTCCTTTTCTGTCCATCACTGAACACATCTGTGAGCCCCTTTTGGAATGCATCCAAGTCAACGGGTTTGCTGGGTCTGGACGTTCTATTGGTCTGATGTCATGGCCGCGTGTAGTCCTGCCATTCCTCCTTTCATCCAGGATATGACTGCGATGATTTTGTCTTCTTCATCCTTGATCTTGTTGAATTTCATAAAGATCTTTATGGATCTCCACCAATCTCCGAATTTGGTTCTGTCTCCATTGAATAGTCCTGTTCTGGTACCATCCTCTTGGTCCAGTGTCTGCTTGGTTTGTGTGACTGACATGTCTTCGATTTGTATTTCGCCTAGTTGCTTTGCAAGCGCTGCTTCTATTTCTTCGTTGATCTTGTGTGTTGGCTCATCTTTGTCTGATAGAGGTAGCTGTTTCTCCTCTTTGCTTCTGTCTGTGTTAATATGACTCCTGTATTAACTGTTTCCTTTTGTGACTCCTACTGGTCATGCACCATTGACCGTATCAAAAATTCTTTCAGCCTATTGCTAGTGACACTACACCTTTGTGTCTTTTGTTATGCTTGTCGATACACTAATCCGTGTGTATCCTGTAGCCCTTGGCACGCAGCTGGGTACTACTGCAAGTGAGATATGTTTACGACCTTAATCTTATAAAGACTCAGGTTGCAACATGACAAAGACTGAGGGCAGAAGAGAGAAGAGTAAGGGAAGGATACGATTGGTAAAGCGTAAGAATACAGCAGTACCTACAAATTTATATACGTAGAGACAACTACCCAAGGTAACTAAGTATAAGAACAGGACTGAGTCATATACTCGGTAGTGGAGTGTGGAAGACGTATGGACTGGAGTAAAAGCATAGGGAGTGGAGTAACAGAGAGACAAAAGATACTAGAAAAAAAATGAAAGAAAGTATAAGGACAGGCATGGAAGGCGGAAAAACAAAAAGAGCCAGGAGCAGGGGACCATAACCGGTGAATCATAACAATACCCTCCTGAGTTTCGTGACCACACGAAAATTTAGTGCTTGAGGGTGTGGAAAGTGCGAGTATCGCTTTCTTCTTCGATCCGATGATATGATTGTCGAAATCGACCGGCCAATGAAGTGTGGAGCTTGGGCATTCCGACTTGGGCTACAAAATAGCTATCTCCTGCGTAACTTTCTTCGACGGCAAGATTGTCAAAGAGCGTGTAAACAACTTCCTTCCAGAAGGTTTCATCGTTCTCTCCTCCTTCGATGAGTGTGTGTATCCTCCAGGGAACGAATGGGATGGGTTCGCAGATGGTTCATATTGCCTTAAGAAGGTTTTGAGTCGTAGAGCTTCGACATTAAAGTTGGCTTTCGAGCGGAGGTCGTGTCGACAAGGGGGGAAATGGAGAAGGCTTTGATTCGAAGGGAATGTAGGCAGTTGGGACGGGTAGGGACATTGGCGTCGTCACCTAAGTAAGCTTTGAGAACTGTGCGGGCATAGTTGATCTTTTCCTCAGATCCAACCTCTGGCATGGCACGTAGTAGATAGGCGAGTTTAAGAAATGTCATGGCTTTGAGTTCGATACGGGTGAGGAAATTCTCTGGCATCATCAACCAACCTGTCCATGGCTTTGGATGTTCGTGTCTTTGACGATTGTTGTAATAGCGGTTGGACAGATACTAAGACCGTTGACTGGTGGCAACGTACTAAGAGTGCCTCCTAGGTTAGATGTGAGCCAAATTGGTCAGATAATGAGGATGGTTTCTCTTTGTTGTTCAACGAGCGTAGGTTCTTGTTGAAAGTGGTGTGAATCTCGGTGTCATAGGCAAGGGTGTTGGTGAAGGGGGAGTGTTAGACATGTTGTTGGTAGACGCGGAGTGTTTCTGAGAAAAAACAAGGAAAAGTTTCGGTTTATCTAATATTCTCCATCTCCCTTTTAGGCAGATGTTCCAAATCTGCTATCTACCATCCCGCATTCCATCGGTCCTACCCTTCATTTCCAACAGACCGGAGTTTGTTAACTCCGCCATTCTACCACATCTTTCAACATCTTAATCATCGCTCTTCCTTTTACTTCAAAATTAGCTCCTTCTTTTTCTCATCTGTCATAGGTATGTTCTTTGTGGTCATGAGATCGTTTGACATTGATTGGAACAAGAGGTAGTCTGACGTATCCTGATGGGCATTATCAGTGTTGGCCTCCAAAGAGGGCTGGCGTCGTAGATGTTGTTTCCACCGACAGCTGAGAGGTTGGGAATTGGCGAGGAAAACATTGACTGATTGGATACCGATGTGAGTTTTTACTGGGATTTAATCCTGCGACCGTCTCGTCTAGGATACTGTCTTTCGTCATCTCCAAAGCTGATCTTTGGTTACTCCACTCCCATATGCCTTACTCCACATCCATACATTCTTTACTCCACTTACTCCACTATCCCGAGTATTATGACTCAGTCCTGTTCTATACTTAGTTACCTTGGGTAGTTGTCTCTACATATATAAACCCTGTAGATACTGCTGTATTCTTTACGCTTTACCAATCGTATCCTTCCCTTACTCTTCTCTCTTATTGCCCTCAAGTCTTTGTCACTTGTCTGCAACCTGAGTCTTTATAAGATTAAGGTCATAACAGAGGGATTGGACAAGTCAATCCGATTTCTAATAGCAGCTGGTGCATCCAAACAAGCTGTTTAGAGCAATCTGACAGTGCCATATATTCAGCCTCAGTTGAGGAGGCAGCCACAGTCTTTTGACGTCTGCTCAACCAGGAAACACATCCGGAAGCAAGAGTCACATAGTTACCTGTGACAGATTTGCGGTCAGTGGAATCTTGAGCCCAATCAGAGTCAGAGTAAGCAACAATAGTTTCATTTGACAACCTGTCAAACACCATTCTGTACTTGCATGTGGCAAAGAGGTATGGAAGAACATAGAGTCCTGCCTCATAGTGTTCAGGTGCAGGGTTTGCACACTGTGGGCTCAACTTAACAATGGAGTAAGCGATATCTGGTCGGGAACCGATCATCAGATACATCAAAGACTCCACAAGTTGTTGATATTTTTCATGAAACACTGGATCAACCAGTTTAGAGTTTGGGAAGAAAGAGAACCCAGATGCAAGAGGAGTCTTCATTGGCTTTGCAGCAACATTTTTGAGGACCTTATCAAGATATTTGACCTGGTCAAGGTATATTTTCCAGTTCTTCCTATCATGAGAGATGCTCATTCCTAAGAATTCTTTGCATTCTCCAAGATCGTGACATTCTCATTTCTTCATAAAGGAGTTCTTCAAACTCTTAAGGAGTGAAGTCCGTTTGCCAATGATAGCGACATCATCAACATAAACAAGTGCTATAATAAGTTGCACCATCTTAGGACAGCAATAATAATAGACACCAGCATCTGATTCACAGCATTTGAAGCCCAGTTCCTTCATAGATTTGGTCAGTTCATGCCACCAGGCCAAGCCAGCTTATTTTAGGCTGTAAAGAGCTCAGTATAATCTCTACACTTTATTTTCTCTTCTCTTCAGGTGAAAGCCTTCGGGATGCTCCATGTATAGTTCTTTATCCAGTTTACTATAGAGATATGCTGTTTTCACATCCATGCTCTCGATTTCCCAATCCTCAAGTGCTGCAACACTGAGTAGGAGGTGTGCCATTTCATAACAGACTACGGGAGAAAATAACTCATTGAAGTCTACCCCTTCGATCTGGGAAAAACCTTTAGCTACAAGTTGTTACGACCTTAGACTATGTCTCAGGTTGCAATCAAGAGAAAAGACTTGAGAGCGGGGAAGAGAGAAGAGGAAGGGATGATATGATTGATAAAGCGTAAGGTAATACACTGGGTTGGTCTAGGTTTATATACTAAGAAAGAGAGAACTAACTATAGGTGAAACAGATAAGACGAGTCAGAGGGAGTCAGAGGTGTCAGGTAAGGTTAAGGGGTAAGAATGAAGGTTATACAACATATCATAGATATGTCGTTTATACTACTGATAGCAATGATGCGACTATTAATAGTAATGATGAGTTCATAACAATACCTCCCCTTCAACGTTCATGCCCACATGAATATCACTAATGTAAATGTCTGTAGTAGAATAAACGCATAATGGAAATCACGACGAAGTAGAATTTAAAACCGAACTTGGGTTAACGAATCAGAAACAAGTGTTGATGGTGCAACATTTGGTAGGGCCTATCATGGGCATGCCATCCCTTTTGCGTAGGGTGAACCAGATAGGAGCATGATCCAATCCTTCAGCGTAAACCTCTATAACCTGTCCTCGATAGGTGGTAGTGTCGTTGTGGTGTTCATCAATGATGTAGCACCATATCTTCTTCCAATATGGCAAGGATTCTTCACCTTTGGGACGGAGGGTATGATAGTCATGAGGAGGTCTGAATTCTTCTGGTGCGATGGGTACGACGGTGTGGAGGGAAATGTACTCCATGAGGCAGATGCCTTCATCAACGATGGTAGGTTCCTCAGTCGATTTGGCAGATGAGCTTTCGGTGTCCGACATATCAGAGTTGGAGGCGTTATCGATGAGTGTGGGTTCGGTATTGATGCAAATGTGAGTAGGTCCTGGTGTGGCACTGCAATTAGGTAGGGATGGTGTGAGGGGTTCAGATTTGGGTCAGATCTGTTGCATGACTGTGGCTTGGATGGTGACATTGGGGATCTTATTAGGGTTGGAAGGGGCAGAGTTATGACCAGCTCGAAGTATGATGTCGATGACCTTTGTTGCATCATTGTCCAATATATGACCAGATGCGAGTGGCCTAAGCTCCAGAGCTTTGTTGGCCAAGACAATGAGTATTCCTCACATGCGATTAACGGCGTCGGTGTTGGCAAAGGTTATAAGATCATCGCTTATCTTGTTGAATTGAGCTGTCAAGATACCTTGCTCCTCGCCTTGTGCTTTACAGACAATGGGTACGGAGAGCAGGTTGGTGGCTCTTGCTACTGAGTTGATGCTTTCCGCAAGTTTGGATATAATGGTAGTAAGGTGAGCAAGGTTGGAGATGGATGAATAAATGGACATTAGCTCTATGTCTGGGTCAGTGGTCTCTTGCATGATGTTGGCGAATTGTTTGAGTGCTGTGGGTTCTTGGGTAGGTGGAGCAGGTGTAGGACCTAGAATGTTAGACATGGCATCGATGATTGCTGAGGAAATAGTGGGGCCAGAGTTGTTGGTGGGGGATTGAGTAGACATGTTTTAGATGGGAGATGGTTTTTTACGCTCATTAGCTCTCCTTTTTATAGGCTTTTCACCTGGAAGCCTATTATGGTAGTCTTGGATGGCTTCCTGTGCATCTGTTAATAGTGATTCTGGTTCCCATGTGTCTTCTTCATTGCTATACCCTTTCCAGTGTACCAAGTACTGTGTTCCTCAGCCTCGTTTCCTGGTTCCTCGGATCTCTTCCACTTCATAATGTTCTTCATCATTAATAATCTCCGGCGTTGGTGGTGGGGGTTTCATTTGTCCCCTAAAAGAAGGTTTGTGGAATGGAGATAGGAGTCGTTCATTGAACACATCATGGATTACCCATGTTTCAGGTATTTTGAGTCTATACGCTCCTTCTCCTATTCGTTCGGTGATATCAAATGGCCCATATCTCTGATTGTCTAGTTTCTTCATTGGTCGATTGCTTTTGATGTTTTTGCCCTCCAACCATACTTGATCTCCTGGTTGATAGATGTGTGATGGCAGTCTTGATCTTTCTTTCATCATTTCTTGACTGCTGTTGAGTGCTGACATTGCTTCTTGTCTCATCTTTTCTAACCTTCCGATCATGTCGTTGACAGCGGGCACTGATGTATTTGCTTGTATATCTCCTTTCCATGGATGTCGTCTGAAAATAAGTTGGAATGGGGTAAAGTCAGTTGCGCTGTGTTTTTTGTCATTGTACTGGAATTCTGCTGTTGTCAGCCATTTTGCCCAATCATCCTGAGCATGGTTGATGACATTTCATAGGTATACCTCCACTTCCTGATTGATTCGTTCTGTTTGTCCGTCTGTTTGTGGGTAGTATGCTGTTGATAGGTTTCTCGTCGTTCCTGTTGCTTGACATAATTCTCCCATAAACTTTGATGCAAACTGCGGTCCCCTGTTGCTAATAATGTGTCTCGGAATTCCATGCAATCTCCATATGTCATCTCAATATATCTCTGCTAGTTTCTCTGATGAGAGTGTTATGGTTTCACTGGTTATGGTCACTCATTCAGGCTCTTTTGTTTTTCTGCGTTCTCATGCCTGCCCATTATACTTTTCTTTCACCTTTCCTTTCTAGTATCTTTTGTCTCACAGTCACTCCACATCCATATGATCTTACTCCACATTCTCATGCCTGCCCGTTATCCTTTTCTTTCATCTTTCCTTTCTAGTATCTTTTGTCTCACTGTTACTCCACTCCCATATGCTTTACTCCACGTCCATACATTCTTACTCCACTACCCTGAGTATTATGACTCAGTCCTGTTCTATACTTAGTTACCTTGGGTAGTTGTCTTTACGTATATAAACCCTGTAGGTACTGCTGTATTCCTTACGCTTTACCAATCATATCTTTCCCTTACTCTTCTCTCTTATTGCTCTCAAGTCTTTGTCCACTTGTCTGCAACCTGAGTCTTTATAGATTAAGGTCGTAACAGAGAGCGTTGTTTGTGTCGGGATAACTCGAATCATCTTGCTGAATCGGTCAACTATGACCAATATGGCATCAAAGTTTCCTGATTTGGGTAACAGTCCGATCATATCGATGCTGATTTCTTCCCATGGGTATGTAGGTGTTTCAAGTGGATGTAGTTGTGCAGGGGGTCTTTGGTGAATGATTTTGTTGCGTTGACATGTGTCACATCCTTTGATATATCTTTTGATGTCGTTTCGCATTTCTGGCCACCAATAATTGCGTTTGACTAGTTCGATCATCCTGTGTTGTCCTGGGTGTCCTACATCTGGCTCATCGTGATTTTGTCGTAATACTTCTTCTCGTATGCTTTTGTGGTTCGGCATGTATATCCGTCCTTCATAGTATGCCACTCCTTCTTCTTCCCATGCTTTTGTTGGATTCTTTTCCTTTTCTCGTAACCATTGTGTTTCTCTTTGTTTAACTTCTCGGATTTGTTTTCTAATATCGTCCCCTCCTGCTATTTCCCATACCCCTCTGATATCTGTTGTTTCCTTGAATAGCTTGTTTTTGAGTATTGTTGTCCTTCATGCAAATAGTTGTTCTGGTAGTAGCATTACATCTGTGTTGTCTTCTCCTGTGTTTACCTCTACTAGTCGCGATAGAATGTCGGCTTTGGTGTTTGCTGTTCCCGGTATGTGTTTGAGTGTGAAGTTGTACTCCTGTAGTTCTAAATGCCATCTTGCTTGTCATCCATTGAGTTGTTGTGGTTTTCTAAAGTACTCCAGGTTTTTGTGGTCTGTCCATATTTCGAATGGTTTGTATGCATCCAATAAGTATTGTCGCCAGACTTTGATCGCTTCTCGTACTGCGAGTAGTTCCTTGTCATAGATTTGGTAGTTTTTTTCTGCTGGTGACATTGTTCTTGAATGAAATGCGATTGGGTGCCAGTGTCCCTGTTGTTCTTGTGACAATATTCCTCCTATACCGTATCCTGAAGCATCCGTCTCTACTCTGAGTTTTCCTTTGTCTTGTGGCATTGCTAATACTGGTTCCGACATGACTTTTTCTTTTAGTCCGTCAAATGCCTCTTGTTGTGCTTTTTTCCATCGCCATGGTTCATCCTTCTTTTTAAGTTCGTTCAGCGGTGCTGCTATGGTGCTGAAATCCTTGATGAATCTTCTGTAAAAGTTAACAAAACCTAGGAATTTTTCCACATCCTTTATTTTCTTTGGTGTTGGCCATTCCTTGATAGCTTTCACCTTCTTCTCTTCCATACGTACTGTGCCCTGTCCTACTATGAATCCTAGTATTGATATTTCTGTTGCATCGAATGTGCATTTTGATCTTTTGAAAAATAGATTGTGCTTGTCTGCAATTTTCAGAAATTTCGTAGTTCATTCCTGCAATTCTTCTTGATGTTTGGCTGGTATGATGAAATCGTCCATGTAGTTGATGAGTGTTCCTGCTTGTAGCATTTCTTGAAAGATTGTGTTCATCATTCTCTGAAACGTTGCTGGTGAGTTACTCATTCCGAGGAACATTACTGTTGGTTCATATAATCCATCATTGGTGATAAACGCCACCTTCCATTCATCTCCTTCTTTAATCCGCACATTGTTGTATCCCCAGATGATATCCAGTTTGTTAAAGCACTTCGCATCTTTAAGTTTGTCGATAACTTCTGAGATGAGTGGTAATGGTGTTTTGTCCTTGATTGTATGCTTGTTGAGGTGTTTGTAATCCTGTACTAGTCATTTGGTTCCATCTTTTTTTGGAATAAAGAAGCAAGTGGTTGCATATGGTGATTTTGATGGTCATATCCTTCCTGATGATAAATCTTCGTCCAAAAATGTTCTGAGTTCCTCTTTTTCTTTGACCGTCATTGGGTAGACTTTTGATTGTAGTGTTCGTGGTGCTGTTTCCGTTAAATTGATTTCATGATCCCATATTGTCCTCTTTGGTAGTTTGTCGAAGTTCTTTTTGTTGAACAAGTGCGTGAATGGTTGTAAGTAAATCGGTAGATCTTTTGCTTTTGTTGTGTTCGCTGCTTTTTCTTCCATATGTTGTACTGTGGATGATCTTGCTCTTGTTTGGAATGGTATGTCTTTGTGTGGAACCGTGCACGAGTTTGGGCATCTTGTAAATCTGACCACTTTGTGAATCCAATCGATTTTGGGGTTGTGTTTTGTTAACCAGTCGTATCCTAGAAAGATGTCTGCACTTGCTATGTCCGATACAAGTGCCTGTATGTCTTCTTTGTGTCCTCCGATGTTCATGTTGATCTTTGTATCATATTTGAGTTGACCACTTCGATTAAGTGATCCATCTGCATTCCTCATTTCTACCACCACATCTCTCTCGTATCTTGGCAGTTGTTTTTTCTTGACTAGGCTTCTTGATACCAATGTTGTCATTGCTCCTGAGTCAACCAATGCTGTGACTTTCTTTGGTCCTTTCGTTGTTTGTATTGTTGTGTCCAATAGGATTTCATGCTTAGATGTTCTTCATTGTAGAATCTGGTATTTATTTGCAGATCGTCGTACGGTTACTGGTGAACATCTATGAGTTGTGGCTCTCGAAGTTGCGCTTACTCGGAGCCTTCTACAAAATCCTGCTGTTTGTCTTTCTCCTCCTCTTCCGTTTCGATATTCTCTTCTTCTCCTACTTCTCTAGTTCTGACTTTCTTTGGTGCTCTGCAGTTTCTGGCAATATGTCCTGTTTTGCCGCAGTTGTAACATCCTGCTTTCTTGGGTTTACGACAGTCTTTGGCAAAATGCCCGAAGAGGCCACAATTGTAGCACTTGCTCTGTCCCCTGTTTGGTTGTTGATGTCCAATCTCCATTGGTTGGCCACTTCCTCCATAAACTATTCCTGTAGTTGTATGTTTGTGGATTTGATCAAACATTTCGTTTCCATTTCCAATGGTTAAAAGGGTTTTCATCCATCCCTGATAGCTTGTGGGTATCAAATTCTATGGGTAGGAAAGGACTGTTTTGACTATGTCCTTTCGTGCATTTTGTTTGAGTAGGAAAATTGCGTGTTGGTCGTCTGTCTCGGCTCTGTTCTTGAGTACTGCAAGTTCGACCAACCAATCGGCTGTATTGGTCCTTCCTTGATTAAAACTTTCAATGCGTGCTTCGGCTAGTTCCTTTTTCTGTCCATCACTGAACACATCTGTGAGCCCCTTTTGGAATGCAATCCAAGTCAACGGGTTTGCTGGGTCTGGACGTTCTATTTGGTCTGATGTCATGGCCGCGTGTAGTCCTGCCATTCCTCCTTTCATCCAGGATATGACTGCGATGATTTTGTCTTCTTCATCCTTGATCTTGTTGAATTTCATAAAGATCTTTATGGATCTCCACCAATCTCCGAATTTGGTTCTGTCTCCATTGAATAGTCCTGGTTCTGGTACCAATCCTCTTGGTCCAGTGTCTGCTTGGTTTGTGGTGACTGACATGTCTTCGATTTGTATTTCGCCTAGTTGCTTTGCAAGCGCTGCTTCTATTTCTTCGTTGATCTGTGTGGTTGGCTCATCTTTGTCTGATAGAGGTAGCTGTTTCTCCTCTTTGTCTTCTGTGTCTGTGTAATATGACTCCTGTATTAACTGTTTCCTTTTGTGACTCCTACTGGTCATGCACCATTGACCGTATCAAAAATTCTTTCAGCCTGATTGCTAGTGACACTACACCTTTGTGTCTTTTGTTATGCTTGTCGATACACTAATGCCGTGTGTATCCTGTAGCCCTTGGCACGCAGCTGGGTTACTACTGCCAAGTGAGATATGTTACGACCTTAATCTTATAAAGACTCAGGTTGCAGACAAGTGACAAAGACTTGAGGGCGAGAAGAGAGAAGAGTAAGGGAAGGATACGATTGGTAAAGCGTAAGGAATACAGCAGTACCTACAGAATTTATATACGTAGAGACAACTACCCAAGGTAACTAAGTATAGAACAGGACTGAGTCATAGTACTCGGGGTAGTGGAGTAGGTGGAGCCAGAACGTATGGACGTGGAGTAAAAGCATATGGGAGTGGAGTAACAGAGAGACAAAAGATACTAGAAAGGAAAGATGAAAGAAAAGTATAATGGACAGGCATGGGAAGGCGGAAAAACAAAAGAGCCGGAGCGGGTGACCATAACCGGTGAAATCATAACAATACCCTCCGTTTAGGTTTCGTGACCACACGAAAATTTAGTGCTTGAGGGTGTGGAGAAGTGCGAGTATCGCTTTCTTCTTCGATCCGATGATATGATTGTCGAAATCGACGCGGCCAATGAAGTGTGGAGCGTTGGGCATTCCGACTTGGGCTACAAAATAGCTATCTCCTGCGTAACTTTCTTCGACGGCAAGATTGTCAAAGAGCGTGTAAACAACTTCCTTCCAGAAGGTTTCATCGTTCTCTCCTCCTTCGATGAGTGTGGTGTATCCTCCAGGGGGAACGAATGGGATGGGTTCGACAGATGGTTCATATTGCCTTAAGAAGGTTTTGAGTCGTAGAGCTTCGACATTAAAGTTGGCTTTCGAGCGGAGGTCGTTGTCGACAAGGGGGGGAAATGGAGAAGGGCTTTTGATTCGAACGGGGAGGGATGTAGGCGAGTTGGGACGGGTAGGGACATTGGCGTCGTCACCTAAGTAAGCTTTGAGAACTGTGCGGGCATAGTTGATCTTTTCCTCAGATCCAACCTCTGGCATGGCACGTAGTAGATAGGCGAGTTTGATAGAAATGTCATGGGCTTTGAGTTCGATACGGGTGAGGGAAAGTTCTCTGGCATCATCAACCAACCTGTCCAATTGGCTTTGGATGTTCGTGTCTTTGACGATTTTGTTGAATAGCGGTTGGACAGATACTAAGACCGTTGACGTGTTGGTGGCAACGGTACTAAGAGTGCCTCCTAGGTTACGAATGTGAGCCAAATTGGTCAGGATAATGAGGATGGTTTCTCTTTGTTGTTCAACGGAGCGTAGGTTGTTGTTGAAAGTGGTGTGAATCTCGGTGTCATAGGCAAGGGTGTTGGTGAAAGGGGGAGTGTTAGACATGTTTGTTGGTAGGGATGCGAGGTGTTCTGAGAAAAAACAAGGAAAAGTTTCGGTTTATCTAATATTCTCCATCTCCTCTTTTAGGCAGATGTTCCAAATCTGCTATCTACCATCCCGCGTTCCATCCGGTCCTATCCCTTCTAATTGTTCCAACAGACCGGAGTTTGTTAACTCCGCCATTTCTACCACATCTTTCAACATCTTAATCATCCGCTTCTCCTTCTTTAACTTCAAAATTAGCTCCTTCTTTTCTTCATCTGTCATAGGTATGGCTTTTGGGTGGGTTCATGATGATCGGTGTTTGGACATGTGATTGGAAAAGGAGGTAGTCTGACGTATCCTGATGGGCGTACCAGGTGTTGGCCTCCAAAGAGGGCTTGGGCGTCGTAGATGTTGGTGTTACCACCGACAGCTGAGAGGGTTGGGGAATTGGCGAGGAAAGACATTGACGATTGTTGGATACCGATTGGAGTGTTTTACTGGGTTTTATATCCTACGACCGTCTCGTCTAGGATGTCTTTCGCATTCTCCAAGGCTGATCTTGGTAACCATGTGTCTTCTTCGTTTCCGTAACCTTTCCAATGTACCAAATATGGGTTCCTCTTCCTCGCTTCCTATGTCCTCGGATCTCTTCGATTTCGTACTCTTCTTCTTCGTTTATGATATCAGGTGGCGGTGGGGTAGGGTGGTGTTGGCTGTCAAACTCGGGTTCATGACATCGTGTGAGCAATGAAACGTGGAACACGTTGTGGATTGCCCAGGACTCAGGTAAGCGAAGCTTGTATGACCGATCTCCGACAGCTTCGACGATCTCGAAAGGTCCATAGCGTTTGTTGTCAAGTTTCCGTGATGGTCGGTTGGAATGAATGTTAACTGCTTCTAGCCAGACCTTCTCTCCGGGTGAGAACACTTTAGAGGATTTCCGTGGTTTCCTCGGTTTCGCATAAGATCATTGTTCTCTTCCATTGCCGCTTTAGCTTCTTCTCGGGCTTTCTCTAACTCCGATGAGAAATCCGCTGCCGCTGGGTTGAACGTAGGTAGACTGTGATTCCCTTTCCATGGATGGAATCCGTGATTCAAAAAGAATGGTGTGTTCTTCGTGGCAGAGTGGACTTTGTCGTTGTAATGGAACTCCGCCGTAGGTAGCCATTTCGTCCAATCGTTCTGTCGATAGCTGATGAAATTCCGCAAATACATTTCGACTTCTTGATTGATGCGTTCCGTCTGTCCATCCGTCTGAGGATGATACGCCGTTGATAGGTTCCTTTCTATCCCCAATGATGTGCATAGCTCCTTCATGAATTTAGATGCGAACTGCGGTCCTCTGTCACTGATGATTCTTCGGGGAATTCCATGGAGCCTCCAACTCCGATTTGTATAGATGCGCTAATTCGATTGACGTGAGAGTCGTAGTGGTGGGAACAAGGTGGATCATCTTTGAGAACCGGTCGACGATAACAACAATAGCATCTTTGCCTTCGGACTTAGGCAGAGGTCCGATCATGTCAATAGAATTCCTGCCAAGGGCCTTCCGGGATTGGTAATGGGTTCAGCGTGATTGGTTCGGGTCTGCGAATGATCTTGTTCTTTTGACACATGTCACATCCTCTGACATATCTCCTGACGTCCGTCTTGATCGTGGGCCACCAGAACGTCCGCTTCAACAGTTCTAGCATCCGATGTTGTCCAGGGTGTCCGACGTCGGGGAATAGTGGTGATCGTGTAGGATTTGATCTCGCAAGTTCCTTTCATCCGGCACATAGATCCGTCCTTGTCGGTAAATTATCCCTTCTTTCTCCCACACTTTCTCCGGTTGTTTCGCCAATTCCTGCAGTACCATGGTTTCCCTCCTCCTTGACTTTCTGATAACTTCCAGGATCTGTTGGTCGGTGATATCTCGAATCGTCGAGATCGTAGAATGGTGTTCATATACTGGCGTTTCTTCAACGATTCTTCGTACAAACTCCTTTCCTTTGAACATCTCCATGTTCCTGTTGTCTCGGCTTGTATCTGGTTTGACTATGCGGGAGAGGATGTCGGCTTTGGTGTTGGATTTTCCAGGTATGTGTCGTAGTGCGAAATCGTATTCCTGCAGCATAAGGTACCATCTTGCTTGTCGAGCGTTCAGTTTCTGTGGGTCTTGAAGTACTTCAGGTTTTCGTGGTCTGTCCAGATTTCGAACTGTTCCTTCGCATCCAACAGGTACTGTCTCCATAACTTCAGTGCCTTGACTATAGCCAGTAACTCCTTGTCGTAGATCTCGTAGTTTCGTTCTGCTTCAGTCAACGTTTTGGACATGAATGCAACCGGATGCCATTTTCCTTCCTGTTCCTGTGATAGGACTGCTCCCGTTCCATAGTTTGATGCATCCACCTCCAATCTAAACTTTCCATAGTCATTTGGCAACGCCAATACTGGTTCGCTGGTGATGGAATCTTTGACGCTGTCGAATGCCTGTTGTTGTGCTTCTTCCCATTTCCACTCTTTTCCTCCTCCCTTCAACTGATTGAGCGGAGCTGCGATGATGCTGAAGTTTTGTATGAAGCGTCTGTAAAAGTTTGCGAATCCCAAGAAACTCTCCACCTCCTTAATTGTTCGTGGCGTTTTCCATTCCTTTATGGCCCTGACCTTCTCCTTTTCCATAGTAGCTTTTCCATTTCCTACAACCGTGCCTAACAAGGCGATTTCCGTGGCGTCGAATTCACATTTCGATCGTTTGAAGAATAGACTATGTTTGTCGGCGATTTTCAGGAAACGTATAGTCCGTTCACGTAGTTCCTCTTTGGTACGTCCTGGAATCGCGAAGTCGTCCATATAGTTGACCAGTGCACCTTCTTGGATCATTTCTCGGAATATGGTTGCCATCATACGAGAAAAGGTCGCCGGGGAGTTACTCATTCCAAAAAACATGACGGTAGGTTCGAATAATCCACGATTGGTGATAAACGCTGCTTTCCATTCATCTCCTTCTCTGATCCTGACATTGTTGTAACCCCAGATAATGTCCAGTTTATTGAAGTATTTCGCATCTCGCAGTTGGTCGAGTACTTCGCTTATGAGCGGTAATGGCGTTTTGTCCTTGATCGAATGTTCGTTGAGTTTCCTGTAGTCCTGGCATAGTCGGAGTGATCCATCTTTCTTTGGTACGAAGAAACAAGGGGCAGCGTATGGTGATTTGGATGGTCGAATTCGTTTCGATGCTAGGTTCTCGTCTAAGAACTTATCCAGTTCCTCCCTTTCCTTTGGCGTCATGTTATAAACCTTCGATGATATCTCCTTTGGTGCGTCCTCCGTTAGATTGATCTCATGATCCCATTCCGTTCGAGCTGGTAATTGCTCAAAATTCCGTTTGTTAAACAAGTGCGTAAATGGTCGAATGTAATCGGGTAGATCTTCGGGGTTGGTGGGATCTGATTCTTTTTCCTCCGTAGCGCTGTCCACATCAGTGGTTAGCCGTCGAGAAAAAGGAATCGTTTGGTGTGGTGTAGTGCATGTACTGGGGCATCGTGTAAATCTGACTTCTTGGTTTATCCAGTCGATCTCCGGGTTGTGTTGAATTAACCAGTCGTATCCAAGAAAATATCCGCGCTCGAAATGTCCGATACCAGTGCCTTGATTTCCTCCTTATGTCCTCCTAGATCCATCTGGATTTTGGCGTCCTCCGTTAATATCCCTGTCCGATTTGGTGTTCCGTCTGCATTTCTCATGCGAATGGGTTGTTGTCGTTTGACCTTCTTCAATTTCTCTCTCTCTGCCAACTCCGTTGCTATCATCGTCATATGTGCTCCCGAGTCGATAAGGGCCTTGACCGTTTTGTTTCCGTTCTTGGTTTTGATGGTTGCATCCAGCAGAATTTCGCGCGTTGAGTCTCTCTTGAAAGGAATAACATACTTGGATTTCGAATTTGTTGTTACATGGGGAGAGACTCTACGATTTATGGGTCGAGATTTCGCGCTCAATCGGACCCTTCGGCAAAATCCTGCTTCTCGGTGGCATCTTCTTCATCCTGTGGACTGTCCTCGGTCGTTTCCCTAGTCCTAGCTCTCTTCGGTGCCCTACAATTCCTGGCGATGTGTCCTGGTTTGTTACAATTGTAACACGTTACGGTCTTCTTCGGCTGCCTGCATTCTCTAGCAAAATGTCCGAACTTTCCACAGTTGAAACACTTCCTCTGATTATTCGGGGTTTGGACTCTAGCGGTTTCGAACCTTCCTACTTCCATGGGTTGACCACTTCCTCCATACGTGACTCCTGTCGCGGTGTGTTTGTCGAACAAACTCATCGTCTCTGTTCCCATTCCTACTGCTTTTATGACTTCGAGCCGTTGAATGTGGTGGGGACTTTGTCGGGTGGGAATGATAGAATGGTGCGAATGGTTTCCTTTTTGACGTTCTTCTTCAGCAAGAAGATGGCGTGTTGTCGTCCGTTCCCCTTGTTCATCATCAAGGTAAATTCGACTAGGAAATCCACGATGGGTTTCCTTCCTTGGGTCATAGTCTCGATAGCTATCTCGCTCTTCTCCTTGTCCATTCCATCGATAAACAACTCCTTCGCCTGCTTCTCGAATTGCTTCCACGTGAATGTTACGTCTGGGTTGGTGACTTTGTCCGCTACGAGTGCTGAAAAACTTCCGGCTACTCCTCCTCTCATCCTGGATATGGCCGCTATGATCATCCTATCATTGTCGGTGATCCCGTTAAACTTTATGAACAGCTGAATGCTCCTCCACCAGTCCTCAAATCTCTCTCTGCTTCCCTCGAACCAACCGAGGTCGGGGATAATTGACTTGGTACTCTCTGTGGTCGACATGTCTGATGGTTCCTTCGTCTCTGATTGGTCTTCGTTGTCGATGTGAATATCCGCAAAACTGTCCGCTATTTGATCTACTTCCTCGTCGATGTCTGATTGTGGTGCTGATTCCGGTCTCGATGTCGGGCTACTCGGTAACTCGATCTCTCGCAACAATCCGTCGTGATATGCGGCTAATTCTTCTTCGACAAGTCGTTTCTTTCCTTGTCGGCTGCTACTTGGCATAAACTCGTGCCCTGATGACTACGCTTGTAAAAAGCCTCGACGCGAAAAAATTACGTCCGTTCGGTTGGTAGATCGCCGTATGCACTACCACTACAGCAAGCTCGCTAGGCTGCTGTCTGCAAGGTGAGGTGTAGACGCTTTACCAAATGTTACGACCTTAATCTTATAAAGACTCAGGTTGCAGACAAGTGACAAAGACTTGAGGGCGATAAGAGAGAAGAGTAAGGGAAGGATACGATTGGTAAAGCGTAAGGAATACAGCAGTACCTACAGTTTATATACGTAGAGACAACTACCCAAGGTAACTAAGTATAGAACAGGACTGAGTCATAATACTCGGGGTAGTGGAGTAAGTGGAGCCAGAACGTATGGACGTGGAGTAAAGCATATGGGAGTGGAGTAACAGTGAGACAAAAGATACTAGAAAGGAAAGATGAAAGAAAAGTATAATGGACAGGCATGGGAAGGCGGAAAAACAAAAGAGCCGGAGCGGGTGACCATAACCGGTGAAATCATAACAAGATAAAGACGCTTTATCAAATGTTATGACCTTAGACTATGTCTCAGGTTGCAATCAAGAGAAAAGACTTGAGAGCGGGGAAGAGAGAAGAGGAAGGGATGATACGATTGATAAAGCGTAAGGTAATACACTGGGTTGGTCTAGGTTTATATACTAAGAAAGAGAGAACTAACTATAGGTGAAACAGATAAGATGAGTCAGAGGGAGTTAGAGGTGTCAGGTAAGGTTAAGGGGTAAGAATGAAGGTTATACGACATATCATATATATGTCGTTTATACTACTGATAGCAATGATGCGACTATTAATAGTAATGATGAGTTCATAACACAAGTTGAGCACATTTTCGGCCATCAGACTTCATGTTAAAAACCCATCTGTTTTTGATTGCTCTATGACCCTCAGGGAAATTGACCAATTCATATACTCCATGCTTTTTTAGAGCTTGAAGTTCTTCAAGGCATGCATCAAGCCAAGCTTTCTGATCAGATGGAGATAAGTCACCCAGGTCCTTGAATTGGACTGGTGCTTTGGGCTTGGAGATGGCATTGGCCATTAAGAATTCAATAAATTCCAGTCCCCCCTCATGGACAATGCATTGTATTTCCTCCGTGGAATCTGTAGATTGTTCCATATCCGCATTTGGAAGGTGTTCCTGAGAAGGTTCACTCAGAGGATGTATGTCAGGGTTGACTGGGGGCTGTGCTCCTCCAGGATTCCATCATGGATGCTGTTCATATTGCCTGGCATGATGTTCTCTATAGGGAAAAGAGTGACGAAAGTGCTCTTCTTGTGGCCCTATTACCTCTCCTTCAGGAGGGTATGGACATTGAACATCACGTTCATGGGGATGTCGTTCAGACTCACCCCTGGATCGAATCTTATCAAGGAGATCTTCAAAATTGCTTTTGAGATCTGCAACTAGATCAGATCGGTCACCATAGATGTTTCCAGGGCGCAGTGGAGTACGGCATTGTCTGCCAGACCTCCATGGTTCACTCAGACCAGGCTGAGGAACATGCAATGGTGGTGCATCTCGCTATGGTGAAGGCATTCTAGATGGGATTCTCAGTCTTGAAGGACTGGAACTCAGAATGGAGGACAATCGAGCCCTAGGCAGAGTTGGTGGGAGTGGCTTGCTAGGGTCACCAACAAACCCATATGGAGCTGGAGTGGAGTGTTGAAATGAATACCTCGATGCTTATGCTTGGTATGATGTATGAATGACTCCTGTTTCAAATACATGCATTATACACATGTAGACTACGCCCACAGGGCACTATAATTTCATGAGTTGTTTAGCTATACCCTAAACCTATCTGTAGTATATATAAGAACTCTGTAGTGTACTGATAATATTAAGTTTCCAAGTCTCTATCGTTCTCACTCTCAGCCTAACCAGCTAAACCATACTCTCACAACCACTTTGCTTTACTAAGACTATCTCCAATGTAAGTCTATTAATGCCATTGTGCAGCACTCGCTCTGCTTTTGCAACACGGAGGGTAGATCTGCATCTCGTAGGTCATTGTCGTTATTGGAGACTGATGGAGCTCATCTCAGATATCCTCTAGGATCAGTTTAAGGACATTTCGGGAAATATGTTTCTTCAAAAATGGCTGTAGGGGAAATGAACTTGGCGTTGTTTTTAGTGTGCCGGATAAATAAATAGTTTGCTCCTCCAGAAGTATAACAAAAAAAAGCATTAACTCAGAACAAGGCTCAAGTTTGTTGTTATGTTTTTCTTTTGGGATAAAGATATGCCCACAACCAAAAAACTCGGAGTCATGAGACATCAGGTCTTACCCATGCCATAACTCAATGGCGATTTCATCCAATTGCTGCATCGGCATGCGATTATAGACATGCACAGCTGTTTGAATTGCAATTCCCAGTATGATTCAGGAATGCATGCATTGTCATCATAGCTTGCTTTGTCGAGTAAGGTGCGATTCAATTTCCAGACTATTTTGTTGGTGTGCATAAGGTGCAGTTGTTTCATGGATTATCCCCTTTTGTTTATAGAAATCCTCCATTTCCTGAGACACATATTCGCCACCATTGTCTGTTCTGAATGCTTCACTTTAGCATCATGTTGGGTGCTAATTAAAGCAACAAAATCCTTCAGAGCTTTTAGTGCTTGCGATTTTGAATGCAATAATGTGATAGTGAGGCTGATGAGTAGTCATCAAGGAAGGTTATCACCCATTTGTTTTTGTGGTACGATGTTCTTGGCCTGAATGTCACAGTGTCACGGTGTCAATCAGTCACATTATTTTTAATAATTTTTTCCTCTGCTACTTGTTCGACGGAGGCTTAAATCGGATACTGACCATGGCTCAGGCATCAGATCTACTGTGGAATTATATCAACATATCTTATCTTTTTTACGCCACATCATGAACAACAAGTGCGATGGAGGAGACAGCCTAGAATCAGATGGTGTCATGCCCGAAGGTTGGTACTTATGCGACTGCAGGTGTACAGAGTGTGGGAGGATGATATTAATCATGAGCGATGGAGTGGCAGAAGGCCTTGGGTGTTGATACAGTGGCAAACTATCTTTCCGATACTGGGAGCAGGTGCAATTCTACACATATGCTGTGTGAAAAGATCTTAGCAACATATCATGGAGTATTTGGTGGACGTGAACATTTTCTATTTTAGAAATTTGTACTTGTATGTTTTTATAAGGTTTACCCAAACTTATGATTATTGCTCGTACCTTTGGTCCTCTTTTCTTTCTCATGATCGATTCTTTTCTAAAAGTATAATTCTTTTCCTTGTTTACGTTTTATGGTTTGTTTACACTTTTATATTTGCTCTTTCTCACGTCATGCTTACTGTAATGTATATAGTTTTTTTCCTATGCTTTACTTCTTTATGATGTCATTGTATAAAATAGTTACCTAGGGTAGTTGGTCTGTGCGCCAGGATTAGTATAAAGTAGGTAGAAACTTAGAAAACTCTGTCGAGTTCTCTTAGGTTCATGCCTAATAAACTCTTTTGCACTACACTCTAATAGTTCTTAAGTAAGGTGTGACCTGTGACATCACAGTCACAGTCACCCTAACATATGATTGGATCAAGAACTTGAGAAGATCAGAATAGATCAATTCTCCAAAGTGAGTTGTCCTTTGGGGATTCTCGGAGAAGGTCTTCTGGTGCTGCTTACCAAGAGCGCACCCAGGACACATGGATTTCTTCTGAGGGAAATTGATTTTAATAGGTGTTTTTGAAGATTCAGGTACCCTTTTCAGGGCATCATCCGATGCATGCCCAAATCTCTGGTATCAGATCTCATAAGATGGATCTTGGACCGATCAGTTCACATGTCCAGAATTTTTAATAATCTGACAGAACACAAAATGGAGATTATTCATACAATATCCAATGCCATGCTTAGCAGTAAGGATGGGAGATCCTGAGGGATCAAGGAGCATAGTGAGATTCTCAGAAGCAGTCATTGTCACACCATTTTGCAGAAAAGTATAGGTGGACAGAATGCAGCCTCCTATATCCTTGCAATAGTATACAGGAGCAATTGTCGAAGTCAGAATTTGGACTTCACCAGTTCGATGGTCCACAACTTCATGCTCAAACATGACAGTTCCATGAGCAGTGATTGGAAGGATCTTTCCTGCTTCAGCAGTTCTCACATTTCCGAAATTTCCCATTTCGAACTCGACAAAGTCATCCAATGCACTTGTGAAGTGGCAGGATGCTCCGGAGTCGAGGAGCCATTCAGTTGGATATTTATCATTATGAGCAGGCTGCTTCCCACATTTCTTGCACTCAGGTGTATCACACTCATAAAAGGAGATGCATGAAAAATGTATTAAAACAAAATGAGTCTGATCTACATGTAAAGAATTGGCGATCCAGGACTGTATTGCATCATTAATTTCACTTCTTTGAGGTGAAGTCACATACCAGTCATACTCAGAAGCAACTGAGCCGAGTGAGATCACATTGTCATCTTTCTGAAGAGTGCTAAAGTGTTCAGTGATCACCTTACCAATGGGATCAACTTCCATTGCATTTTTTTCTTCAATCTCCTTTCCTTTTTGAGCCTAAACCTGAGCTTTAGCAGTTTTGAATCACCCAATGGGATGCAGCTTCGAGTAGAGACTTGGCCTCAGATGAGGGTCACCAGTTGGGGGAGAGATACAGTGGAGCAATGGTGTAGGAGAAGCGAATTGTGTCATGGACTGGGCCATGTACTCCTCGATGCCAGATGTAGTGGCCTCATTCACATTCTGATTATCGATCTTGCATCTGCTGTGATGAGTTTTCTTTTTGGGCTGTTCACCCTGAGGCTGCTGCTACTGCTGTCACTATTGCTGCCCCTGAGAGGGCTGCTGCTACTGATGCTGGTTGCCTTGCGGCTTCTATTGTGGCTTTTGATTGCTATGTCTCATGCCAGAAAACTGGTTTGCTTGCACTTGGGAAGTGCAGCACTGATTATATTCAGTTAGAATTGCAGCATGCACATTCTGATAAGTAACATCATTAACCGACGACTTGGCAGCAAGAAAAGATAAAGCAATGTTCCAAGAAGAAGGAACAGAGCCAAGAAGAGTCATGGCTCAAATGAGGGCCAGGATGTCGACACCGGCAGATTGGAGGTGGTTGTAGAGCTGCTCAAGATTAGCGATCTTGGCCGATGGATCTTTGTTGCCAGAGATAGTAAAGCCAAAAGTCTGCTGGTACATGGAGTAAATTGCGGCAGGGCGGGCAGTACCATATGTATTCTCCAGGGCAACCCAGAGGTCACGCACTGAGGTATATGTGATCGAGATCAAGCCTTCAGCAATGCGAGTGTTAATTGCAGTGATGGTGATCTTCTGAATTATTGTCCTCCTGGATAACTCAGCAGGATCAGAAGTGATTGTGGCAGTGTTGTCGCACATGTCAAGTGCAGAGCAAGTGGATCCATCAGCCTGGAGCAAGGTGAGGATGTTCCTCATGTTTTGCTTCCAGGAGTCATAATTGTCAGCACCAGTGAGGACCAGAACAGAGTTGAGGAGGGGGAAAACAGCAGAGGCCATTGTTGATCAGATCTGGGTAGAAGATCAATCAGTACCATGCGTTGTGAAAACATCACTGCTGGTACAGGCACAGAGCTCCTCCTCACCTGCTGTGAGGTTGACCATGAATGGGAGCAACTAGTCGTTGGCTCAGATGATGATGACTAGATATCAATCATTGAGGGAGCTAGCCTCAAAACCATTCAGGTATAGTGATCAACCCTCTCAACAAGTGCAGCAAGGAGTGCACATCGGAGCAGGTGATTGGGTCCCATAACCTGTTGAACCCAGCAGCCACAGGCGGTGGTGAGGGAGTGAAACACTTACATAGTTGAACAGTTGAGGCTTGAGAGGAGGAGGTTGAGATGGTAGTGGTAAGAGAGTAAAAGATGACTTGCATATTTGTGTATCTACACAGTCCCTATATACTAGCAGATGAGGCTGTGCATACAACAAGTACATACAGAAAGACAACATAATTGACAAGGCATAGCCTTGATGCCTTATTGTTATATATAAAAATAGAACAAAAGGAAGGTCATAATTAGCACAGAGCTTGCACAGCATCATGCACTATAATTATTCCAACAATACACATATTCTTAATAGTTTCATGCATGTATTAAACTACAGACTCCTATGGACTCCTGTTTCACTAACATGCATACCATTGTTGTTTACTATGTGTTTTATATAGACATTCATGTATATAAGAATGAGCTCCTGTAACTAGAATAATTAATCACTTCTATCTTCTTTTCTCTCACTCGCATACTATCTATGCTACCAAGACTACCCGCTTGCAGTTCAAGATCATAACAATGTAAGTCTTCCACAACTGTGCTGCCACTTATAGCAGCATTCTTCTCAACAGGTTATGGGCCCCGGATGGCGTACAATGACTGTGAGCTCGCTCCAGCCATTCTCCATCCCAGATAAAGCAGTTAGATGAAACATTGTCACTGGAACACTGCTGGCTATCTTCAATGGAGAACCACCAGCTCGCAGATAGCAACAGGGAGTTCTATACCTTGTAAACATCCCGTGGTGGCATGATGCCCACAAAAGTGGAAACAGGATTTATCGTGGACTGCCTGGGGACAGAACATTATTCAGAATGATACCCCGAAACAGCAAAAAATAGAAGCTTTTCATTGGGTAATCTATACATAGCCTTAGATAGCATTTGTAGTACCTTAGATCTGAGCATTGCTGACTTATTGGGTTGCAGGGCCGCTCAACAGATTGCAACCCTCCCCAAACTTACTGGCATCGACAATTACAACAGCTGGTCTCGCCATGTGAAGGACACCCTTGTTCTTCTGAATTACAAAGACACCATGCTTACCGCATGGGATATGTCTGGCTGTACTACAGCCCTCCCATCCTTGCCTGATCTTGCTGCTGACACAGCAACCAAACAAGCAGCCCGAGATTCCTTAGGGCTTCAAGCAACTGCTGTTATAGAATCAGCCTTGCTGAATCATATGATTCAGCAGAACTATTCCGGTGCTGAAGACCTTTGGTTTTTCCTAAAAGACTCTTACAGCACTCGAGGCCCCATGTTTGTTTATAGCAAACTCATGGAGGCCCTGAGTTACAAGATTCTAGAAACCGGCGATCCTTCTGGTCACATTGCGCACCTCGCTGTGCTTTTCTCACAAATCATGGCAACTGGTGCTGACCTTCATAAATCCATTCAAGTAATGTTGTTGATCAACGCACTTTCTCCACAACTTGAGTTGATGGCAAAGCTTGTTCTGGCAACAGGAAAAACCGTCGCAGCTTTATCTTGGGAAGATGCTCGATCAATCATCATTTCCACTTGGGCTAGTCCTCATTCTGCCAATAAAGCACAATTCCATAATTGAATGGATCAAAGGCTATAGTAGAACAATACTCCACAGGCTTCTGGGTCAAAACACCCTCCTCCCCAGAGGCCACAGCAGCAGCCACAGCCACAATGGCAACAGCAGCAATGACTGGCTCAACCAAGCCATAATAGCCAAAATTATGAAAATAATCAAAAGAAGCATCGCACACGAGGCAAAGGAAAAGGCAAGGCAAACATGCTGCGATCAAAGAAATGCCGGCAGATTACAATGCTGCATCTGCAATTGCCTGCCTGAGCTATACTGCAAGGATATGAACATATCATCCGCAGCAGCCTACCCTATGGTGGCCATGTACCACCTGGCCTCACACCAGTTACCACACCATCTACACGTTCCCTCATCTCCTGTATTCATGAAGGGAAGGTTGAGAACATGAAAATTGGATCGAATCCGATCTCTGCTCCTAGAAAAGGTGCGTTATCTAGATCTATCGTAGATAATAATTCTCATGAAGATCCTGTTCTCCTTTTTGTTACAGTGACCCCGGCCCGGTCCTAAGCTGGGGCGTTACGTCAATAGAAATACTCAGAGTTCTAAAGCGTAACAAAGGAGACCTCCTCGATGAATCGAGAAGAGTAACTCAAATGCGCCGTTTATAGTACTAAGAGCTTGAGAGCGATTTATAGAGCTTAGCAATTAAGTCTAACGGTTCAAGCGTTATAGTAGAGTAAGACTTTGTATTCAAGTCTCCACCTAACCAAGTAGAAACGTTGTTTCTACATGGTAAAGTGAGCGACTTATATATGTTTTACAAGTACTCTATATATAACTACGATCAAACTTCTTAAGGTACCGAGACTTGACTCGGGAACGACTCGGGAACTATAAAGAAGTTTTCGTAATACTAAAATAGAAAGGAAGAACTTCTTCGGAACAAATGATCATTAATTATAGAAGGCTAAATAAGTAAAGTAATCCGGATCATTAAAGCGGATCAATAAGAGATATAAAACAATCACAATCAGAGACGCAAAATATAAGTACATAAAAGGTAAACATAATTGTAGTTACAAATGTAGTAATTACTATGAGAAATATAACCGTAAATGTCACGGTTCATAACACTATCCCTTTCCTAAGATAGTTTACCAGAACTATCTAAATGTCAGGATGTCCTTCACCGCTCATGTTGTATTCCGCAACATCGTCGTAAGTATATTCGTCGCCTGCGTCATAAGGTTCTGGCGACGGGGATCGTTGGTGTTGAGGGTGTTTAAAAGACGGAAGGTTACTGGAAGCTGTTCTTCCAGAGTGACGATAGGAGGAGGGATGGATAGCGCAAGGTTTCCGTACTTGCTGTTGTTGTTGTATTTCGACCTAGGTTTGGGTTTAGGTCGATAGAGTGGTCGATAGTTGGTCCAAGTTTGGTGGTGGTAATTGGACGGGAAGTTGAAGTGGTGTCGGAGGTATGGAGGGTGCTGGTTGGTACACCGGACTGTTTTGGACTGTAGTTTGCTAGACTGTAGTATGAGGGGGTGTATGGTGGCGTAGGAAGTTGGCGTTCTGGCAGTATAGGAGTATGGACTGGACTCTGAGGCTGTGACTGCGGTTGGGTTAATAAGGGTGTCAACGTATGCCAGGGCATTTGGGGAAAGTTCCCTGCGTGCAATTCCCGCATAAGGATTTCGGGAACAAAATTGGCAAAGTGTCCAGGTGCCTTGGTGTCGCAGTAATGGCAGTAATATAGCGAGCATTCCGTCTGGATATGACCCATTCCGCCTACATAGTTTGCAGGGTGCACGTCCACGTCGATACGAGGGAGCAACTCCTGGTGTGCGAGTAACCGGATGATGGTTCGACGGATTTGGAGGAGGCGGTACTCCTGGGTGTGGTATAACCAATTCATGAAATTGCTGTGGTTGTATAGAAGATGGGGGAGTTGTGATACTGTCAGATTGGGGGTGCTTCCAGAAGACGATTCATGTCCGTCTGTAGATGATTTACCGATGTCCGAATCTTTGTGAAGTGGGGTAGCATTGATGTCTCTGACTCTCCTGAAGATCTCCTTACCATGGGGAGACCTCGGGAGATGGCGTGCCAGACGAGTGAGGCGGGCGTCCATTTCCTCCATTGCTTGAAGGTATGAACGTCTTGCCAGAAGTAAGCTCATCAATGTGAGCCCCGATGTCGTGCACGATTTCAAAGAGTCGAGGAACGCGGCCGTGACCGACAGAAAGTTTGAGGCTGTTCGTTCATGTAGAAATGCATGTCGAACGGTGCATTCTTGTCAATGGATGTCTCTTCTTGACAAGGAGAGATTGCGTGGCGGTTGTGGGGGAGAAGGGGATGGAGATGTTGGTTTCGAATCAGAATTACTGGTTTGGTTCTTCTGATTAGTGGCATTGAGAGGAGAGGACGATGAGAGAGTAGTTGCGAGGACTTGTTGGATGGCTTGTATGTTGCTCATGAAGCTGGGGAGTTAACTGAGTTTCTAAGGCTTTATACTCTCCAAGTATCTCGCTCGAATTTGTAAGATCTTCTTCAGATTCCCATGAGTCCTCTGACGGTCCATATCCTTCCATCTGACAAGATATTCCAATCTTGTTGCGAGTCTTCCATTTCCCAAGCGTTTCTTCCTTGCTCTATGGTTAGGATCGCTTCGACTTCATACTCTTCTTCTCCTGACACTAAGGTCGGAGGCGGTTGTGGATTATGCTTTCCATAGACGTCATTCTCTACTACGGGTGTGAGCAGAGATGCATGGAATTTACTATGTATCTTCCATCGTTTCGGAAGTTCTAACTCATATGTGGTAGGAGAAGTTCTTCTAATTATCTTGAAGGGTCCTTCTCTTCTTTGACTGAGCTTCTTTGATGCGTACGGCACGGGCAAGTTTCGGTTATCTAGCCAAACTCTATCTCCAACCTTTAATGCATTCCAGGGTCGGTTACTTCGGCTAGCCATCTTTAAGCGTGCTTGTTCATGTGCTTCAATTGCTGCTTCTCTCGCTTGTTCTAAGAATAATGTCTTCTCTTCGATAGAAGGTACATTTGATTCTTCTTTGTTAATGAACGCTTTAGGATTGTATCCTAATATGAGTTCTGAAGGTGAGTGTTGTCTTCCTGCTGTGGTTAGTATTGTGAACGAATTCAATCATAGGAAGTGCTCTTCTCCATGTATTAGGATTTCTTGAGTGTAGACTGCAAGATAGAATTCTATTTCTTGATTGTATCGTTCTGTAGTTCCATCAGTTTGTGGATGATAAGCTGTTGAAAATGCGGCTTGATGTTAAGCTTTTCATAAAGTCTTTGCATAGATTTGGCTGCAAATCGAGGGTCTCGATCTGAAATTGATCTTTTGAGGTGTTCCATATTTAGAGAATACCTTATCGATTAGCATTTCGGCTATATCATCAGCTGTTGCTGTCTTCTTTGTAGGGGTTAGAATTATCCCTTTCGTAAGTCCATGGTCCACTATGGACAATATTGCATCATAGCCATCACTAGGGGGTAGATCTGTGATAAGATCCATAGATATTTGTGTAAATGGCTTCGTTACTTGAGGTCCTTTGATCGGTTGCATCGGAGGTTTGAGTGGATGTCTGTTAATTTTATACTGTTGACATATGGGGCATCCTTTGACGTAGTTCTGGACATAAGTGTTCATTCCTGGCCAGTATACTTCCTTCGTTAATTTTCGAAGCGTTTCGGCTATTCCAGGGTGTCCAGCTGATTCATGATCATGAACTCGGGTTAAGAGTTCTTTCTTGATGTCCGAGTCATCCGGAATCACAAGTCTTCCTTGATAAGTATAGATGTCTTCTTCACGAGTAAACTGCTCTGATGGTGTGATAGTGTCCTTCTTTTCTTTGATCTTCTCTTCTATTTCTTCGGTTAAGAAATTGATAAACTTTGTAGAAGGTAGAGCAATTAAGTTCTCATTGTCTACTCCTTCTGGAGTTAGATCTGGCCGTCTACTCAGGGCATCGGCTAGGACATTCTTATTTCCAGGAAGATGTTTGATGACATAATTGAATCTGGTCATATATAACATCCATCTCGCTTGTCTTCGGTTTAATTGTTGGGGTTCCTTCCATCGGGTAAGGTTCTCGTGATCCGACCAAATTAGTAGTGGCTCAGGTGATCCTTCGACATAATGTCTCCATTCTTTCAATGCTCTGATGATTGATAAGAATTCCTGATCCGAAACATGATAGTTCCTTTCGGCTGGATTGAGAGCTTTTGAATAATAAGCAACTGGATGCTTATCTCCATTCGAGTCTCTTTGTAGTAAGACTGCTCCAGTGGCAAATGCGGAGGCATCACATTCTATTTCAAATGGTTTGGTTTGATCTACCATTTGTAGTACTGGTCGTTTTAGGAATTGTTGTTTTAGGGTTTCAAATGCTTTCTGTGCATTTGGATTCCATTCGAATTTCTTCGTTTTCCTCATAAGAGAGTTTAACGGTTGGGCGATTGTTGCATAGTTGTGAATGAACTTTCTATAGAAGTTGCAGAATCCAATGAATTGTCGAACATTCTTGACCGTTTGTAGTACAGGCCAGTCTTCGATTCCTTTTAGTTTAATTGGATCCATTTCGATAGAATCTGGAGTGATAATAACTCCAAGGTATTCTAGTCGTTGCGTTTCAAATTCGCATTTCTCTGTCTTGAGGTAGAGATGATTCTTCTCTAGTATTTGTAGAACTTGCTTGGTAAGTTCATCAAGTTGTTTTTGTGTTTTTGTATGGATTAAGATATCGTCCATATAGATAATGACTCCTCCATTATCAATTAATTCTTTGAAAATGTGGTCCATCATTGATTGAAATGTGGCTGGCGAGTTTGTCATTCCAAAGAACATGACTGTAGGCTCATATAATCCATTAGGTGTTCTGAATGCAGCTTTCCATTCATCTCCTTCATGAATTCTGACGTTGTTATAGCCTAGTCTGACATCTAGCTTTGTAAACCATTTCGAATCCTTTAGTTTATCCATGATTCGAGCAATGTTGGGAATAGGGTGAGCATTCTTAATCGTGTTTTGATTAAGATAGCGATAATCTTGACAAGGGCGTAGATCTCCTCCTTTCTTTCCTACAAAGAAGAAAGATGATGCCATGGGTGATTTAGATTGTCGTATGTATCCCTTTCGTAGGTTTTCAGCTATGAACTTGTCTAGTTCTTTTCGTTCTATAGGCGTCAGATTGTAAACTGGCATTCTCTTGGGTTTGAAGTCAGTTTGAACTTCAATTTTGTGATCCCAAGGGCGTCTTGGTGGTAGTTTCTCTGATTCTACTTTGTTGAATACTTTAAGAAACTTGTGAAATCTTTTCGGAACTGCTTTAGCAGGATCAGATTCCATTTTCTTCTTTTCAGCTTTGTTGAATAGTTGTTGCGAAGTATTGCTTTTGGAATTGATTTCTATAAAGATGTTGTTGATATAGTTGACTGATGGTCCTCTAGAAAGCTTTAGAGTTGAGTCGTCATTTCATCTCTCCACTTTAGAGTTTGTGCTGTCCAATCTATTGCTGGATTGAATTTTCTTAGCCATGATATACCTAAGAATAATTGGTGGCTTCCAAGCGAAACTATGTTTGCTTGAATCATCATCTTCTTGTTGTTGATTTCGATGTTGAGTAGAACATAATGTGTGCATATTCCTGATGCGTTTCTTGATCCATCAGCATTTAAAGTGTGTTTGATTCGTTTTAGCGGAAATTTTGGAAGGTAATACTTTTCCACTAGCTTGTGGTCAATAAATTCACCTGCTGCTCCTGAATCTATTAGTGCGGTTAGTTTAATAGGGTTATCGTCTTCGATGTGAATTTTAATTGGTGCTATCATAGTTGTTCCTTTAGGTGACTGAAGATCTATCATTTGGACTGGATCTTCAGAAGTACTCAAAAATTTCCGTCTTTTGAGAATTCGTCGAAGTCATCTTCTTCTTCTTCAATGTTGTAGACCATAGCATTTGGATCTATGGGTTCCTTCTTTTTCCAAGTCTTTTGCTTCTTAGGTTTTCCGTTTCCTTGTTTCTTCTTTCGATCTGTTCCTGTATTTCGGTCCAGGCTTGTTTTTCCTCCTTGTTTAATGTATAGCTTCCTTGCTCGACAGTCTCTAAACCAGTGTCCTTTCTTGTGACAAAAGAAGCATTCTCCTCTTTTAAGAGCTGCTCGTTGGTCATCTGTGAGGATATTGTTAATAAATTCCTGGACTGCCTGTTTGGGTGTTTTTCGTTGTCTGATGAAGTTAACTTCTTCTTCATCTTCGTCTTCGGAATCAGATTCGTCTGATTCTGATTCTGATTCTTCGGAATCATCATCTTGTCCGAGTTGATTGAGTTGGTAGTAGATTCGGTCAACATCCATGTCCCACTCGCTTCTTGCGGGTTTATGTTGGACTGGTTCACTGTAGATGTTAGTATATCTTGGGATACTCTTTTGGTTATTCCTTTGAGATCGGTGTTTATTTTTCTTGTGTTGTTTGTGTGATCTGAAGGATTGGCCAAAATTACCTGCTGCTTTTCGTTGTTCCAGAACGATTCTGTAGGCATTTCTGGCGGCGTCTTTCCACTCTTGTAGTGTTTTTGGAGTGAATCTAATTGCTTCAATTCGGATGTCTTTGTCGAGTCCTTCTGCGAAGTATGCTCTGAGTGCAGTGCTATCTGGTAATCCTGCTTGTGAGGATAAGACTGAGAATCCACTGATATAGTGTTCAATGTATTCGTTATTTTGTCTATAGCGTCGTAGTTGTTGTTCTGCTTCATATCCTTGTTGGGCTGGTGCAAACGCCTGTTCAAGAGAATTCTTGAAGTCTGCCAGCTTGGATAAATTGGGTGCGTGGCGAGGAAATCTGATTTCCAATTGGATGCGGCTCCTTCAAGTAATCCAAGGGTATAGTTGATTTTGGAATTTTCGGTTGTAATTCCATAACTGTTGAAATAGAGTTCGAGGGATACCATCCATGGTCTATATTGTCTAGGATCTCCATAATACCTGTTTGGTTTCGGGTATTTGATGTTGGGAATTTGTGGTGGTTGTGCCATAGCTCCTGCTTGACTTCCTCCTGGACTTCCTGGTGGGGATTGTGGTGGGGTAGGCGTTCTTGGAGGCGTCGGTTGAGGGCTTTGTGGAGGCTTGAGTGTGAATTTCCTGTCGGACTTCTGTCACTTTTCGTTTCCTCCTTTGGACTTTTTGTGTCTTGTTTACTAGGTCCTGGATTTCCGTTTCCAGAATCTGGATTTCCTTCCAACTGTTGTTTCTGGCCAGTCAAAAACTGGTTGCGAAGGTTCTTGATCTTTTCCTTTTTCTTGATGATCTGATTTTGCAGATTGTGTAGCAGATCGGAGGTTTCTGATTGCTTCTGCTGTGAGTCTGTTTGTTCTATCACTTTCGTCTTGACTGCTTGTTCTGATTGGTGGGAGATTTGCTCTAGATCTTTCTGCGATAAATTTCTGTGTTTGGTGTTCAAGATATTCAGCTGCAACTCGTTGTTGCTCGTTATCTTCGAAGTAGTAGCTTCTTCCTGCTTTGGTATCGGTATAGTACCACTTCTTGGTCTTGTCTTCCTTGGTAGCGGTTCGCTTGAATAGGTTGCTAAAGAATGTCTCCGTTTTGGCAGTGTTCGTTCAATACCAGACCAAATTTCTGGTATTGCTTTGAATGGTAAATTTTGTTGTGTACAAAACTCACAAGTACAATTCTGTAAATCCGTGGTTAGTGTTCCTTCAATTGGACTCACTTTACCTAGTCTTTCAAGACTCTTCAAGTACAGACCCTTGGTGGTCAAGTTTTAAAGTCTTTACTGACTTCGAGTACAGACCCTCTATTGGTCGAGTGTTTAAAGTCTTCACTGACTGAGTACAGACCCTCTATTGGTCGAGTTTTAAAGTCTTTACTGACTTCGATTGTTATAGGCAATCGTGTAACTAGTCCACCAGTTACCAGTGTCGGTTGATCCTTTTCCGTTGACAAACAACTAGTAGTTTTAAGACAGTCTAGTGTTTATCCGCGGTAACCCAAGTTCAACTTTATTATGTGCACTCGATGGGTATCTCGGCGAGCGAATTACTCTGTCCTGATCACGGAAGAGGAACGTTTCTACTTAATGTTACAGTGACCCCGGCCCGGTCCTAAGCTGGGGCGTTACGTCGATAGAAATACTCAGAGTTCTAAAGCGTAACAAAGGAGACCTCCTCGATGAATCGAGAAGAGTAACTCAAATGCGCCGTTTATAGTACTAAGAGCTTGAGAGCGGTTTATAGAGCTTAGCAATTAAGTCTAACGGTTCAAGCGTTATAGTAGAGTAAGACTTTGTATTCAAGTCTCCACCTAACCAAGTAGAAACGTTGTTTCTACATGGTAAAGTTGAGCGACTTATATATGTTTTACAAGTACTCTATATATAACTACGATCAAACTTCTTAAGGTACCGAGACTTGACTCGGGAACGACTCGGGAACTATAAAGAAGTTTTCGTAATACTAAAATAGAAAGGAAGAACTTCTTCGGAACAAATGATCATTAATTATAGAAGGCTAAATAAGTAAAGTAATCCGGATCATTAAAGCGGATCAATAAGAGATATAAAACAATCACAATCAGAGACGCAAAATATAAGTACAATAAAAGGTAAACATAATTGTAGTTACAAATGTAGTAATTACTATGAGAAATATAACCGTAAATGTCACGGTTCATAACACTTTTCCCCACTTTTGATATCGATGACCAGTTTCTTGATTGGTATCATGACATCGATTCATGGCACCAATCGGTTGTACCTCACTGATCTCCAAATCCAACACCTGCTACATCAATCGCTGATCCGACAGCTGATGGCACATGGTTACACAATCATGAATGGAACCATCGTTGTTCTATTCATGAATCGGAATATGCCCACAACCAACGGGAACCATCTGATGATGATTCCATTGATCGGGTATTATCATACTATGATCAACCTGAACCAGTGAAACAAACTGTACTCCATAATGGATGCATTCATATCTGCCCCTCATGGGTTGAATCCAGATATACTGATGACTTTGCATTTATGGAATATTGGCCGGATTATGCCAAATTTATTCACTATGCATCAACATCATCAGAATATTCAACACCGGATTCATCGGAAAATGGTTGGATAATGAAACCTCACAACAATGCAGATTGGACTGTTCCTGCCTATCATGAAATGCTGGAAAATAATGATGTTCCATTTCCTACATCATCATCATTTTCTGCACATTTGGTATATCATCCCTGCCCATCTTGGGTTCCTTCAGGACTTACTAATGACTTCATTGAATGGCCAACAGATCTTGATGATATGAATGGGCTCTCTTATGAAACCCTCTATCATATCAACAAATGGCGTGCTGGTGATCTTCAAAATCGCCACCTATATATGAAAATAGACCAAAAACCGTACCATCCAAATCATGGATTCTGTTTTGATCATTGCAAATACGCATGCCATGGCATGATATTTGATGAACAATCAGAATTTGATGACATGCCACATGGTCGATCATATCTATGGGTAAACGGTTATTACACTGACATGACACATCTCCTTCCACATCTCCTTGAAAAAGAGATGACAAAGACCACCAATCTGAGACTCCAGACCAGAAGAGTCACACCGTACCAGACGGCCAAACTCAAGGCCATCCTGAATTGGGACAAGCATATGAATATGCACCCTATTGACAGAGCTATGGTTGGTGACAAAGTCACCATAGCAAACCCTGCATCTCACTATGAGACTGCCACGGAGTCCTCTCATGTCAACCAGGAGGAGCCCAAATCTCCAATCGATTATACGATCAATGAGTTTGGATTAATGGTAGTCGAGAACAATAACGACATGATGGATGAACATGAGAAAAATGATGACACTGTCTCACTCAGAGATTTGGAAGAAGACAGGCTTGATGAGGACCCTAACAGGCAAGTACCCTTATCCACTATCACTTCCATCACTAACTGGAAATTGCAGAAATGAAATCACTGCGGCAATTTGGTGCAACAACCCATTGTAGCCGGAGAATATCTAGATGGACATAGACATTTTATGTATGATCCACATGTAAATTATGCAATGGAATCGAGCGCTCAATGCACTCTTCTTGATGATATCACTCTAGTATGTGACTCTCAGATAATAAGTTCGATGTACAAACAAAGTCAATACATGACAAAATGGATGATTGACTCAGGTGCATCAGCACACTTTTCTGGAAATCTGCAAGATTTCTCCCAGATCCAAATGGAATACTTCGGAATAGTGCAGACTGCAAGTACTCCCCAACAAATTAGGGGTCGAGGAACAGTCATCATTGAACATATTGTCATATGCCCAGAAACCAGCACTGAAGTCACTCATATCACGAAACTTTGGCCGGTCTTCTATATTGAAGGTACTCAAATGAGGCTCATCTCATCTGGTTAATTATTGCAATCGAGTTTGAGATTAGAAGCCAATGTGAAATTACATACATTTTGAGATGTGAAAAATTGCGCCGTTATGAGTGGTGTCTCGGGACATTACCAGAATATCCCAGCTGTCCTTACAAAAATTATCAAGAGACACCCCAAAGAGTTTGCTAATGCACTCTGGCCCGCTGATTATTCTACTTGGCATCATCGATTAGGACATCTATCCGATCTTGTATTGAATCGATTCTACGAGGAAACCCAAGGAGTACCAAGGATCTTGATTCCAAAATCTAAACTGGTTTGCAAAGGTTGTGCTAAGGGTAAATTAACCCAAAAGCAATTTCCATTAAGTGAAAATCGAACCAAGGAAGTTCTTGAACTAGTTCACTCTGACTTATTCGAACTCCCAGTGATTTCATATCATCATTATAAAAGGGTAATGACTGTCCTGGATGACTATTCTGGAACAGCATTTATTGTCAAAATATTCCATAAAAGCGATGCTCCTCATCAACTTATGAACTTGTTGACTTATTTGGCAAACTTCACTGGCCAAAAGATCAAACACTTATGCACTGATAGAGGAGGAGAATACATTGTTGGCACTTTCAAGGAATATCTTGAGAATAACGGTATTCAACATGAACTTTCAGCTCTGCATGTTCATCAACAAAATGGACATGCCGAACGGATCAATAGAACATTTTTCGAAAAATCACAAGCAATTAGGTTGCAGGCTTGCCTCCCTGATAGCTGGTGGGAATTTGCTATGTCATATGCAGTTCACCTCTATAACCGCATTCCCATGCAATGTCTAAAATGGAAAACACCATTCGAACTATTCTATAAAAAGAAACTGGACCTGTCCTTAATCTGAGTATTTTGCTGTGGTGCATACGTGTTTATACCTGATGAGGTTAGAGCAAGTAAACTTGCTCTATGATCTGAATTGATGATATTCTTGGGCTATGATGGCTAGAATTACCAATTCATGAGACATCAAAAAGGAAATGCCATATTTGTGTCTCCACATGCCATATTTGATGAAATGTACTTTCCAAAATGTACCACATCAAAGCCAAACAATCTCGATAGAGAAATCAACAACGACGTCAGATTAAATAATTCTGATAATCAAAGTGAAGTTCATCTCGACCTTCCCAGTCCTTCACATCCTTTAATCCCTCCTCAGGGACTACCCTCACGTGGCAATACACTGCCACCACCACCTCAAAAACCTAATCTGAATAATCTGCCTCAAGTGCCTAGACTACCATCACCTAAAGATGATGCACCACGGTTTTCTACTAAAGATAAAGGAAAACAAAAAGAACAAGTTTTGATGGCTGAAGATCTATCATGTGGATTGGATCTTCAGAAGTACTCAAAAATTTTCGCCTTTTGAGAATTTATCAAAGTTGTCTTCTTCTTCTTCAACATTGTAGACCATAGCATTTGGATCTATGGGTTCCTTCTTTTTCCAAGTCTTTTGCTTCTTAGGTTTTCTGTTTCCTTGTTTCTTCTTTCGATCTGTTCCCAAATTTTGGTCCAGGCTCATCTTTCCTCCTTGTTTAATATATAGCTTCCTTGCTTGACAGTCTCTAAACCAGTGTCCTTTCTTGTGGCAAAAGAAGCATTCTCCTCTTTTAAGAGCTGCTCATTGGTCATCTGTGAGGATATTGTTAATAAATTCCTGGACTGCCTGTTTGGGTGTTTTTTGTTGTCTAACGAAGTTAACTTCTTCTTCATCTTCATCTTTGGAATCAGATTCATCTGATTCAGATTCAGATTCTTCAGATTCGTCAACCTGTCTGAGTTGATTGAGTTGGTAGTAGATGTGGTCAACATCCATGTCCCACTCGCTTCTTGCAGGTTTATGTTGGATTGGTTCGCTGTAGATGTTAGTGTATCTCAGGATACTCTTTTGAGATCGGTGTTTATTTTTCTTGTGTGGTTTGTGTGATCTGGATGATTGGCCAAAATTACCTGTTGCTTTTCATTGTTTCAGAAAAATTCTGTAGGCATTTCTGGTAGCATCTTTCCACTCTTGTAGTATTTTTGGAGTGAATCTAATTGCTTCAATTTGGATGTCTTTGTCAAGTCCTTCTGCAAAGTATGCTCTGAGTGCAGTGCTATCTGGTAATCCTGCTTGTGAGGATAAGACTGAGAATCCACTGATATAGTGTTCAATGTATTCATTATTTTGTCTATAGCATCATAATTTCTGTTCTGCTTCTTGTTGGGCTGGTGCAAACGCCTGTTCAAGAGAATTCTTGAAGTCTGCCCAGTTTGGGTAGATTGGATGAGTGGCAATGAAATCTGATTTCCAATTGGATGCAGCTCCTTCAAGTAATCCAAGGGTATAGTTGATTTTGGAATTGTCGGTTGTAATCCCATAACTGTTGAAATAGAGTTCGAGGGATACCATCCATGGTCTATAATTTCTAGGATCTCCGTAATACCTGTTTGGTTTCGGGTATTTGATGATGGGATTTTGTTGTGGTGGTTGTGCCATAGCTCCTGCTTGACTTCCTCCTGGAGTTCCTAGTGGGGATTGTGGTGGGGTAGGCATTCTTGGAGGTGTCAGTTTAGGGCTTTGTGGAGGGCTTGAGTGTGAATTTCCTGTCAGACTTCTGTCACTTTTCATTTCCTCCTTTGAACTTTTTGTGTCTTGTTTACTAGGTCCTGGATTTCCATTTCCAGAATCTGTATTTCCTTCTCCAATTGCTGTTTCTGGCCAGTCAAAAACTGATTGTGAAGGTTCTTTATCTTTTCCTTTTCCTTGATGATCTGATTTTGCAGATTGTGTAGCAGATCAGAGGTCTCTGATTGCTTCTGCTGTAAGTCTATTTGTTCTATTGCTTTTGTCTTGACTGCTTGTTCTGATTGGTAGGAGATTTGTTCTAGACCTTTCTGCGATAAATTTCTGTGTTTGGTGTTCAAGGTATTCAGCTGTAACTCACTGTTGCTCGTTATCTTCGAAGTAGTAGCTTTTTCCTGCTTTAGTATCAGTATAGTATCACTTCTTGGTCTTGTCTTCCTTGATAGCAGTTCGCTTGAATAAGTTGCTAAAGAATGTCTCCATTTTGGCAGTGTTTGTTCAATACCAGACCAAATTTCTGGTATTACTTTGAATGGTAAATTTTGTTGTGTACAAAACTTACAGGTACAATTCTGTAAATCTGTTAAAGAGGCAGAAATGGAATAGACGGCATAGCTATAAAATAACAACACCACTAACACAATAGCTGCTGCTCATAATGCAAATTTGTGGGGAGATAATGCAATGTAAAGGTTTTGTATGCACAAGAAGAACGATCAATAGACAAGAGAAGGGGCTGGACTCTCTAGCTAGTAGTTGTGTAACCTCCGGCTAACTTCTGGAACTCTAGCTATGTGCGTTTGCAGCACTAAGTGCCAACCAATAGCATTCAGGAAAGAGCTGCAATGGCTAAACCCGCCGGTAAAGCTACTGACTCCATCTCAGCGACCTAAGAAGCTACTGACTTATACCTCTCCTGGATATAAGCTGCAATGTCAACCCGGCTAGTCTCTTAAACTATCTTACTACTGGCAACTTAGTGAATTCGAAAAGCTAACACTTTGATTCGACTAACTGTTTAGCTGAGGTCAAAGCCCCTTAGAATATTCTCAAGCTAGTTTATCCCGACTACACTCCATTAATTGTTACTTTAAATTCACAATCCTCAGAGCAAAGTGTCAGCAAGAGGTTCCTAGAAGGTTCCTTGCCTCTCTGCACTCACCTGGGGGATTTATATAGCTTTAGCTACCAGACGTTACAAAAGGAAATATATACTAAAGGAAATGTTAAGTCCATGTGATAATGAAGCTATGGATCTACTGTCCAATAAAAAGAGAAATCTATGGCATATGATTTAGCTGAGTCATCATAGAGCATATGATACTCTATCGGTAGGAGCTATAGGCGAAGACTAACTCAACAGTTCATGTTAAGCGATCTTGAGTTCCTAGCTGCGCTACCTAGGCTGAACGTTGTGCTGATCTATTCTTAGCTGCCACATGGCAACGCTTAGCTACTATTTCCAATTGACCTTTTATGGAAGCAGGTCCATGTGCTGAATACCCAGAGTCAGAGCTAGGGTTTATTATCCCCATCTAATGTCGGTTAGAGGAGCTACCTCTGATCTTCATCAGATCAAAGTGTGATCAAGCTGGATCCTCCATTGGGAGTATAGGATCCACATGTTAGCTGCAATCGCTAAGATCACATGTCATTCCACAACTGGCCAAGGCTTAGCTTGGTCTACATGCAGAGGCTCATTATAGCTAGACATATGTTCATCATAGCTAAAGGCTATATTTTCCTCAATGGTACAGTTTTCCCATATAGGTGCCTATGATCCCTCATGTAGACTCACAATGAATGGTATACTCTGCTGAGTGATGAGTAAGGGTTATAGGATGATGTAGCTACACCTGTAACGAGCTATAATTTATAGCTAAGGCTGATTTCAAGCGTAAAACGGCTTGGGCCGTAACTATGGCTGTGTCCTTCACTCCAGAGGTTATTAATAGCCTCAACATGCACCTTAAGAGTGACGTCAAGTCTGACATCATTCTCACCCACTCCACTGGTGATGGCAATGGCATTTTTCATAGCCGCCTCCTGAGTTTCCACCACCACCGAGATTTCTTTCATGCTCAAGCATGTCTGGCATCTTTTCCCCAGTGCTACACCTATCATGCAAGTGCCCATCATGTCGACATCTTATCTCAAGATGATCGACAACCCTCACATGCCCGCTTCTCCCAAAGATTGGGCATGCATCCAGTACGAGGCCTTTGATAAGGCACTCAAAGTTTCTCTGGTCAGCACTTCGCTGGCCAAACTCATCAAACACAAGCCATGCTTCATGTGCGTCTCCCCCCATTCTGATTCATGCGTTGCATGGATCGATATCTCTGACTCTGTTTCGGGCAGCAATGCTCAGAACTTTATTTCAAAGGTCATCGTTGTTGGCAGCCACAACTGCCACATCCTGGGTGCTTGCCCTCATTCTGGGTCAGTCCATTGCATTCACTGTCAATGCTGGGGCCACCATTCCAGTCAGTGCAAGGCCAAGTTCATGCACTGCCCTCTGTGGAAGGCCTCACATTGAGGCCAACCACCCTCAAGCTGTCAGTGCCTCTCATGCCGATAAGTGCCAATGTGTCAACTGTACCGTGGCCAAGTGCCCAGCGGACAAGTACACACATGCCTCTACAGATGTCAAACTATGTCTGTTTTGGCAACACTGCTTCAATTGCGACTGGCTTCATCGCCAGTTCACCACAAAGGAACCCCAGCCAGCTAGCCTGGAGCAGCGGAGTTGAGTGCTTAGGACTCGGGTAGGTGAAGGGTTGGTAAGTGGGGATAGGAGTTTTGGGTAGTGAGTAGCAGATTTATATATTTTGGAAGAGAACTGTTTCCTTTGGTGGCGTGCATTGGTGCAAGGTCAAAAGGGTAGACGTTCACAGGGCAAGAGCCCATGTCAGGCTCGAGGATGGCATACGTCGAGAAGTGTAGACGGTTAGGACTTTTTTGTAGTATAGGTATAGAGGGGGAAAGATTAGATGTAGAGCTGGATAGTAGTGTAGTTGACTCTTTGTATCTAGTATTTAGTCAGATAAGGAGGGGGGCCTGCGGGCCCCTCTTCGATGAATCCCCACAGTCTGCTATCAGGCACCGCGCAATAAATTTTGACTTAAACAAAAAAAAAAAAAAAGCCTGGCAAAGTTATAATACACTAGGTGGTAGCACAACCTTCATATTTGAATAGTACACATGTATTATGCAAATATTATGCAAATATTACCATAAATATAATTTACATAATACATATGTACTATGTAAATCATATGTAAATTTAAAATTCAATAAAGCCCATTTTAAGGCTTTTATTTGCATAAAGTTTAGATATATTTTACATATTACACATGTACTATGTAAATTATATTTACAGTAATGTTTGTATAATATTTACAGAAAACATGTGTGTTATTCAAATATAGGGGTTGTGTAGTGGTGGTGAAGGGTTTATGTTTGCAGCAACTGTGTGGTGTGAGTGGTATGTTCAGTGGGTGGTTGGGAATGATTGCAGGCTTGGGTGCTGGGATTGGCATAGGAGCTGCACATGTGGGAGGTGCTGGTGAGGGGGATGGTTTTGCTACAGAGGTAGTTTGGAGAGTTTTGGAGAGGTTGGGTTGAGGTGTGGCGAGACTTGTGCACAGGTGGCTGACCTAGAGATTTGCTTTTTTTTTCTGTTTCGACTTTTTGCCGCGTGGGTGTGTGATTGTGTGTTCTTTAAGCTTCTTTGACTTCGACATGTTTTTGTATGCCCTTTTCATAAGTCAATCATTCAAAACTCATGTTTTTATGTACATATGGTGTTTAACTCTTCCCCTCCCCCTTACGCTCATGCTCACTTTTTTTTTTTTTTTTTTTTTTTGTTTAAGTCAAAATTTATTAAGCGGTGCCCGTACGCAGACCGCTGCCTCACGGGGTCGTAGACCCCGTTACGCTACAAAGCCTGAAACAACAAGGATGCAGAAAAATTTAAACGAGAAAAATGTTCTGTTCGTATACAAGTACACTACTAAGGATTGAAATAAAGACCATTGAGACATCAATTCCCTACGACCTTCCTCGGTTTCATGGAAGAAAATGGGTCCCGTAATAGGACGCATACCTTTTCTCTTTCTCACATCATTATTGATATCACGCGAATGATATACCTTATCCCGATATGTTGGCCAATCTCGGTGTGTGTATCACGGTTCCGTCATGGTGTCAAACGAAAACACTTGGGGGTTGTCGCATAAGAAGTAAATCAAACCTTCAACTGTTTTGATTCCTCCGTTGTAATGGTTCGAGTGTCTTACATACCAAGAACACTCGTTAAGGATATGATCCCTCATCTGAGGCGCGTTCCTACACCCGTGGCAACCCGAAAGTTCCACATCTGGCAAGAACCGTAAACGGTACTCATCGATAGGGCGTGTTTGGTGGTGGCGCGCACAAATCGTGCGCACTTAGGATCATTTGCGACTGGACTCCGCCATAAGAGCGAACCAGGGCCGAGATTGAGGTGGCTAGGGGAGAGCGACTCTCTCATCGAAGTTTGTGGAATTGTACAGGGTTATGAAGTTATTACCGCTGTAGCATTCTTTGTCGCTCGGCTCCATAAAGCCTATTCTCCATAGTCAACAGCATCATGTGTTAATTGACGCTGTCATTCAAAAGTGAGGGATTCTGGAATTTAACTGGGCGGTAATTGACCGCTTCCCTGGTATCAACGAATGGTGCTTTGAAGTTGCATAGAAGCAAAAGTCCACGTATATTGTGATCACATCTATCGAACACCTTGCATCGGAAACCCACTACATCAAGTGTAAGGTCTGGAAAAGCATCGAAAAGATCCTCGATGGCAGTAGCTACAGCTATAGACATGCTGTTGCCCACTGGCTTGTTGGAGAGCTCGGCTAATGACCGAATTGTGTCGGGAGAGGTTGTGTAAAGGCGAATCTTGTTTATCGACTCATCCCTCTTCTTGAGCTTAAAAGCTTTGATGAGCGCTAGTAGAGCTGCCCATGCGATCACGTTGGTAGATGTTGCCCGCCTTCCTGCTGGCATCACCTTGTGTGAGATGGGTTTACCCCCTTGCAAGATATAGTACCCCGCTTGTGTGTATTTTCGACCAAGGATAGGATCCGGGATTTCCTCTGGGACGCTCCATCCAGTGATAAGATGTAATGTGTCACCATCCCCCCTAGAGATATGACTTTCCATGTCTTTGTGATGGCCCTTGACAACCTTGCTGTTGCCTCTAGGAACTGGCACGTACTTGATGCAATCCTGGTATTTATCCACCATACGATGGCCAGGCTTCGCACTGATGTGTAAAGGATGGAATGTTTCCTTCACTTGCTCCAGATTTTTGACGTTGACCATTGATGTAAGTTTTGGTCTTTTCATCCTCTGTTGGTTGTACTCGACACTGTCTTTGTGGAGTTGCGAACCTTTGGCATTCTTCCGATCAAGTAAACGAAGGATCGGGTGGTTGTAGTGAAGTGTCGAGATCCTGGCTACAGATCGATCAAACAACTTCTTTAGGATGAAATGCATGGGCATGAGTCCTGCTAAAGCAAGGACTCCACCCGTTGGTGACGTCCTGAAGGCTCCGGTGATCCAGAGCGCTCCCAGTCTGTGCGTTTTGTTTAGCAGTAGGATGTTCCTGCAAAAACCTGGAAGTCCAGGGTGGTACCAGCAGCGTAGACCATAGGTCACTACCGGTTGAACACACGATACGTATAAAGTGCGTTTCTGCTTGGGTGTAAGCCCACGCGCCGAGTTTCCGAGAATTCTCATGCACTTGACAGTGGAGAGAGACTTGGTAGCATAGTGTCTGACATGTTGGTGAAATCAGAGTGCGATCGTAGAAGATGCCGAGGTATCTCCATACTTTCTTGGGGAAGGGGGTGGCTCCTGTGTATGGTGCGAATCCAAGGTCGATGTCGGGGTTGTTGGTCATGTTGTTCTTGCTTGCGAAGTTGAACAACTCTGTTTTGGTATGCTCCATGGTTAACCCAAATTCTTTAAAAAGGTCAGTCACAAGGCAGTATGCTTCTTTAAGACTACTATGAGTCCTTTCGTAATTAGAGTCCGTAGCTATGAGAACACCATCGTCTATGAAGGAGAGAAAAGAAGAAATGGGAGTATACAGAAAATTATCCAGATCATCACTACGTACTCGTTTGTCCAGAATATGAAACAAAGGAGCTATATACAGAGCAGAGAGTATTGGGGAAAGAGCACTACCCTGTCCTATGCCTACATCGCATGGAAAGAAGTCCGATACGTCATTGTTTATTTTATATTGTGTTTTTCGATTTACTAAATAGTCAGAAAAGAAAGAAACTACCTTAGAGTTGAATCTGAAGTGTCCAAGAACCTTTACAAGTACACTATGGTTAAGAGAGGGGAAAAATTGTGCTATATCGAAGCTAACACAGATGTTTCTTTATTGCGGCTCCAACTGGCTCTAACGTGGTGTGCAAGTGCAGCTGCAGCATCTTCGGTTGACCTCTGGCAGATCCCTCCAGTTTGACATGAATGGATGATTTCCTGCTCGAGGCTCTCGAACTGTAGTCGATTGGCTATCATCTTCTCGATGAGTTTGCCAAGGGTATTGAGGAGGACGATGGGCCGGAAGGATTTGGCACGATCGTATGATGGTTTGCTCGGCTTCGGAATGATGACGGAAGTCGACGTTTTGAAGTGTTGAGGCCAGTGTTCCTGTTTGATACTGGCATTGGTGATGGTTGTGAAGAGTCCAACACTTTTTGGGTAACTCTTCGTGATGTGTTTGAGGGCAAACCACGAAATGTGGTCAGGCCCGGGTGCAGTGTTCTTCGCACATTTGGCTAATGCTTGGCGAAGTTCTTGTTGTGAAAATGTGGCCCATTCTCTCTCTTCTCTTTTTTCAACTTCTCGGAACATGCGTTCTAAGTTTACGGGTCGGCTGTTAGCCGAGTTGTAAGCATTGTGTAGTGTTTGGAATAGGTGTTCCTTGTCAACGCATGCTTTCCCTTGATCGTCCAACAACGACTCCGTTGCTGGCATCTTCCTCTCCCTAACCCAGGGCATAAGATCCCAAGGTCTCCCTTTAATAGATGCAGTGTCTTGGATCTTTTTCTCAAAACACTCTTTCTTCGCTTGCTTTATGACGCGTCGAAAGTCGCTCCATTGCTCTTTGTCCTTTCTACCCTTTGGATCAAGTTTGCTGTGTAGGTTGCTGAACGCTTGGGAGCATTCTTTGTTCCACCAACTCTTTCCTTTGCCTGTCACCTTGACCTCTTCCGTCCATCGTGACCATGCTTCCTCAAATATCTTAGAGACTTCATCCAACGTTTCCATCAGTTCATCTCTCGAGTTTATGTTCTCGCATCTCTCGGCTATGCTTTCCAAGCGTTCACCGATCTCTTTTTCGTACTCCTCCTCGTTTTCTGGGTCGAGTCTGGTTACAAAATATACTACACTGTCTTTAGAAAAAGGGATAGCGATCTGAATAGGAAAGTGGTCCGACGACAGACGGTCTGCGTCATTTTCACATATATGTAATTTAAAGTATTCTGAGAGAGAAACTATTTCAGAGGTAAAGACTAGATCAATAATACTGGCTGGGATAACTGTGTCCATATCATTGTTCCCGAGGCTGGGTGGGGGCGGAGTGTTACTGCGCTTGGTGTAGGGAGCACGAGTGGGTTTTCCCGGGTTGTCCGGTATGGAATATTCCAAGCCCATCTCACTCATAACGCCCTTGAGGCGATCACCCCATATAGTGGGATCGAGATGTACAGCATTCTCATTCCATGTTTGATTATGTATATTAAAGTCCCCCACGCATATATCTACCAAGGGGATTCGTTCGCCTAGTCCTTCAAGCGCATCGATGGCAGCATGTGTTCTACCATCATTGTATATGTTCATGATGTCCACTGTTTTAAGGTGGGCACCTTGTTTGAGATACAGCATGACGAGTGATATGTCACGATGTTTGATGATGTCAGTACGTAGCTTCGGGTTAAATATTCCCAAGCATTTGTTAGTGTATGTGAGCACCCATGGGCGCTCATCGGTCGGTTCGAACACATTCTTCGTAGGGTCAAAGGCCGAAGTATGTGGTGTCCAAGCATCACTCATGGGTGGGCCGTAAGCCTTATTCTCATCTTTGTCCTGTGTGGAGGGTTGCTTGCGCACTCCTTTCCAACCTGGTTCTTGAAATAAAATAATGTCATAGTCGTTAACATATTGCCCCAATGTCATATTAGTGGTTTCCCAACTACGCCCGACATTGAAGCTTAAAATACGGAGAGATTTGAAGCAAAAGTGTCCATTAGTTGTACAATTCATAGAGATGATTCAGGGATTTCGATGATTTCAGACTCTGGCAAAGCCAAAGCCTGTGTGATGTTTGTCTTGCAGTGGGCCCTCCTTTCAGCCTCCATTCTCTGTCAGCAATAGCACGTCGATCATGCCATGCGCAGTCATTCTGGTGTTCTTGTAAACACATTTGGACGAGTCAGCATTATGCTCGCCTTTGCAATTCAAGCACTTGAGTTTATGCTCGCATGCAACATATTTGTCTCCCTGCTTCTTGTGGATTTCTCCACAGCAGGTACTGAATCCTTCGTGGTTCTCGGTCATGTGACCTTGACCACACCTAGCACATTGCTGATGATTGATGCGACACCTACTGGTGCCGTGGCTCCAAGCCCAGCATTTCTGGCATTGAGGAACAAATTCCCTCTGCTTCGCATACTCCACTCTGATAAACTTCCCACCAATGTGGTAGGCTTTGTTGACGATCTCTTTTGTGCGGATTCCATTCTTGGAATCCCACACATCCACAAAGATGACAGCGATGTCATTAGATCCTTTGGATCTGACAACCGCCGGCCTCTTGACACATTCGAGACCACGGAACTGGTCTACTCCTTCCATCATTTTCATAACTTGGTCACTATTGAGAATGTCCTCAGGCGCCGATTGTACTTGTTCGTGTAGTAATTGAACCCTTCATGATGAGATGGGCAACTGATTGGGGCGAACGGGTCTTTCCCTTCAGGACGTCCTTTTTGAGTGTTTTAAAAAGACACTCTTTTACCGATCGAATTCCGGTTGGGTCGGAACTCGGTTCAAGTTGAAGTGAACAACATTCTTGAGAAGTCGTCCAGTTTGCACGCGAATCTGAGATCTCGCGTATGTGAGATAAACGTTCATTTCATTCACCACTTTGCCCATGTCACTGAACATCTCCGGTTGGATGATGTCAGAAAAGCTAAATTGGGCGGCTTTTCGGTTCAAGCCACCCGAGATACCTTGCTTGGCTTTTTCGGCCATCACTGCCTTTCGCCCTTTAGGCTGCAGTTGTTTTTGGGCGCCTCGGTCTTGGATGGACGCCCATTCCTTAGCTTCCTGGAGAGTCATCTCCGGGAAGAGTTGTTTCATATTGAATACAGCTTGAATGCTGTCGGGTGTGAGATTGGAGGATGAGGTCTGAGAGACACTCGGTCTTGCATTGGCAACTTGGGCGTATGAGGCCCGAGGAGGTGGAAAGGCCTTTCCCTTACCTTTATTCGGATAGGAAATGGAACGGGTGGGGGTAGGCGTTTGCCTTGGTTCGCTGTAATAGCTGCCACCCTTTACCTTCCTGGGGTGGGGCTGCTTTACCGCTTTTGGCGGGTTATGCGGGGCGTGACTCCCGCTTGCATCTGTTGTCGCACCAGCAGCAAAAACTGCATTGGGGCCAGGGCGTTAATCCCGTTCACGTCTCTCCCCATAGCATGCCGGCAGGGACCGGACTCGGGAAGCGGGGCATTACTCCCGTTAGCGTCTTGTTTTGGCCAGAGGACGAAATGTCACTTTGTCCCTTCGCATTAGCCCGTGTGGCGCGACATGGAGCCGAGGCCTGGGAGGCTCTCGTGGTTGGTTTGGGGAGGGGTTTGGGGATTCCACTCACCTTAATTGGCGTACTGATTTTTGGGGATGGTTCCTTGAATTGAACTGTCTTTTTGTTGGTGGGCACAGTTTGGCGTCCAACTTCCATCGCTCTACCTTTCACAGTCTTCTTTTGTGGTAGGACCTTTTCTCTTACCATGGTGGCTGTGGAGCGTCCTTCAACTGGGACCATCGCCCAGTCAGACGCCAAGAACTTTCCTACAAAGTTCTTGCCAAATTTGGCAAGAATTTCGGGATTAAGTATCATATGCGTGCTACTTACCAAAAATGCTCCGAGTGTGTGAACAATTGTCTTACATCGTCTTCTTGTTCTTCATCGACTTCCCACATCTCGTCTACCAATGCCGGAGAACTCTCTCTCATCTCCTCATCTTCCATTTCCCCAGTTGCTTCCTTGCTCTGCTCGACCTGGGTTTCGAACTGAACCTCGTTCATAGGCTCTCCTGTTCTGAATGGGTCAGCATTCTGTGCTGCCATCGCTTCGTTTGCCTTCAGCTTGAAATACTCCACCTCCATCAAGTGCTCAGTGTGGGGAGTGGTGGGCGTCTTGTCCAAATCGGGGAGATTGGACACAAGGTTGGGAGGGGTGCTTGAACCACGTGTTGCCTTCGTGGATTCTTGCTGCGGCCACGTCACTGGCCCCAAGTTGAGCTCGTCGTCACTCAAGACGCTTTCATTGTCGTTGTCCTCGAATAAGGTGGATTCCCTCGTTTCTGCCCCTAGAATGGGCTGAGTGGTTTGAGGGGGGATAAATGGTATGCTGGTAGCGAGAATGCTCCGACACCATCTTGAGTCTTTGGGATGACTCGACTTCTCAGCCCAGTCAATCTCTCGGTTGTTTTGAGGTGGAGCCTTGAGCTCCTCTCCGGTAGTACTCTGCTAGCAGTCCTTGCTAAGCACCTTCTTTACCCCACTCATGCGCGACTAGTAGAGGAGAGGAGCATGACCTTATACTCCCCGTAGGTGATGGCGTGCGAATTGCTTCGCTCTGTTGATACGGTTCATGATACTCGACATATTAGACAATGGGGTCGCGAGTTTCCAAGCGGTATCCAATAGAAATTGTGTATTCCAACTAAAACGCAGTTCCCACCAAAGTCCCAAATAGGAAGGTGGTGGTATAGTCAAGAAGGAATGAGCTCTGCTCACTGACACTGTCACCACACTCTCTTATTCCTTTTCTTTTCGCTCTTTTTATACATACCCTGTTCTTTCGTGCCGCTTTTTTGTGGTTTCTCTCGGTTGATAGTTGTAAGTTTGTAGATGTTCTTAGTTTCGGATTATATATGGAGTAATGCCATATAGTTCGGGTTTTTGATTAAGAATGAATCTGGTTCATAACAACAATTAGTACGTAGTGGCTTAGTGTTGCTGTCGAACTGAGGTGACCTCGATTTCACTTCGATTCGAGTGGAAAATCCCCGATCTCCGTCACTTCAGTTTGTTTCGAATCGAAATGAGTTCATCTCAGATTTCCCATCATTGGAAGATGTGAAAGCACCCCTCATGATCACCACCCGTTAATTGCCAATCACCTGCACTCGCCTCTCAGGCAGCAGCGTGCTTAGTGTAGATTACCTAAGTGTCGCGTCACAGTCACATGATTGGTGTTGGTCTTTTGTGTTTGCAAGCGCCCTAATAGTTTCCCATTCAAACTTCGCCACTATGACTTCCACAGACGCCAACATTACTGTTTGGTTCATTCTCATCAATGCAAATCACAGACCTATCTATGATCGTCCATTTAGCGTAAATCTGCCAAAGAACGCCACCATAGCAGAATTGAAAATCAAAATTATAGAAGATCTAGCTCGACATTGTGCTCCTAATTCTTTCAGTCACGTCACTGTATGGCGATGCACTGATCCGACAAAGTCATTCACCGAGGGAGACATGGATGCTTTAGAAACGGAAGTGAAAGCATGTTTCATGAACAAACAAGTTCGAAAACCGTCGGTGAGATCGAAGATGCAGACCTTCAATTGCTGGACAGCGAGACCCTGCTTGTAGAGCCACTGGTATGTCTTTACTCTCCTCCTTCGACATTACTTGACATGTATCTCATCAGTGGCTCGTCCAGTCTGGTACCTTACCGTTGATCATGAGATGAGACCCATCAGGAAGGCAGCTGTGACAGCCATCGTCAGTCGATAGAGGATTTGGCGAAAAGCGCAAAAGAAGGCTCGCCAAATCATATAGGACATCTAAAACACGAAGCACTTATCGTATGGAGGTCTACCGTCTTGAAACTACGCAATGCACCGCTAATCGATCTGACAAACATCATCGATGAGATTGATTTTGATGACGATTCCAAGGCTGTCGCACTATTTCAGGGGACACTGGTAACGGACCTTGATCTTTTTCGCGATGAAGTGTTGCTTGTTCAGTGGCCAGTGCGATCCGCCTTCCGTTCCAGTGACCGCTACTCATTTAACACAGGTGGTGATGAAGATGGAGAACGGACGATCGCGTATTACCTCTGATTTCCGATGAGAATCTGAATACGGGTACGTGATAATCCTTCAGACTTCGAACCACTCCTCATCCTTATCAAGATTATGAAAAAAACCTATTCGAGATTCGCAACACTAAATTCACCTTCTAGATTTCAAAGTCCGCGGGGTATGAGAAGAACAGTATTGACCGCGATAAATCTATGATGCCTCTATGCGCCAAGCTATTCCGCCCCCGATACTGTTGCTCCTCCCGTTCATATCTACCATCCTATCTTTGCAATTCACACGTGGCGCAAACGACCCTTCGCTTGTACCAATTCTGATTTTCTTATGAGCTACGCGACTTCATGCACGGTTCGTGCAATGAGCAGTGGCGAACAGGCTTCGAATAATGAATTACGGAAACATCTTAAAAAACTCCTTCAGTGGCACATGCCTCGAAAGTAACAAAGATGAAATCAGATCCGACGTGTAATTATGTTCAACCATCCAATGCCCGGACTCCAATGGTCATAGCCGAGTTCAAACGCACCCTTGGTGAGGCGGGTGCGACTCATCCATTCAGGCCGGTAACTCCATAGAAAAAGTTGGGGGAAGACGAGGTATGTGCTCCTGTACACCTGGTTTAACCTGTGCTAATCACTCTATTCGACGCCTTTTTATAGTCAAAGCCATCGTTGACAAGTGCTGCTGCCCGGTATTCATGTTGCAGGGGGCGGTCCCTGGCTCTGCATTCTTGGTGGTTTTTCATCAACAATTTATCGTTCAGAGGCTTACAGATATGATGTGGGTCGGTCTTGGGACAACTCACGAAGATCATCGAGTGTATCAAGTGGGAAAGTTCTGCTGCTCAGGAATAGCCTTCGAGACTTGAACCGCTTTTACGAGTTCGTTGCGACCACCAAGAAGATTCCAGATTTTGATTCCCACGATCCTCATCCCCGTCATTTTCCGTACCCTTCCTCGTTGGCGTGATGCACCCTTTCATATTTGAATATTTAGGTCGCCTCGAAAGAGACATGAGATGTGTCACCTACCTAGCCAAGATCAACAAGGGGAAAAGTGGTGGATTCGTGGATCGATATGGCGCCGAGGTGCATCGATTCCTGGCTGAACAGGGCCACGCTCCGCAACTCTCTATTACGGGCCACTCCCGGAGAAGACCGATTACGATTCCTCTGAGTTGGCCCTGCTTATCAGACGCCGATGAATGGTGGATATCAATGGCAGGGTCCCGCTGCGGCGCCAGAAATGAAGATGGTTGTAATGGAATATATCACGCAGCTGAGCCCCATCTTGGCGACTTGAGCAAAGCCGTGACAAATTGCAGCGGTACTCGAGAATTGCGATCGATGGATACGTGTTTGGCGATTACGGGCCGAACGTTTTGTTTGATGCGAATGACGAAGTCAAGTTAATTGATTTTGACTGGCGGCCGGTACGATATCAAGGGTCTTTCTCGGGCGCAGCAACAGGGTATAAAGGACATGGATTCGACGAGTCGGGGTACGGACGATCTGATGCTCTTGACGTTATACTGTGAAACCTACAGCAGAGGAGGTATTGGAGCTGTTGCCCCGGGACAAATGATGCTTCAGATTTTTTCTCCCGCTTTGCAGAGCTTACCATGGATGAACGAGCTAAAGTGAAAAAGGCATGGAAGAAATTGGATGATTTTGCAGATACCCCTTTCGCTTCATATCCTATTTTGTTATCCCCGCTTGTTACCTGGCCTGATGATGCAGCACCACGCTCTCTCATTTTACCCGCTCATGATACCAACATGCTGGACAACTTGTATCAGCACTCTGTAGCGATGCTCCTTTGGAGCGTCGATGAGTCGAGTGAAGAAGGGGGATTCCCCTATAAGAGACTACATTCCACTGGCGCCGTAGTCGAAACCGGATTCGGTCTCTCGGTTGATAATCCTCATAAGACGCAGATGATCGTCTATGCTGGGGTATCTCCAACCATCCCATTCGGGAATGGCTTCAGGTACACCGTGGCCGGCCAGACTCGTCAGGCGCATTTCATCAATACTTCGATAGTAGTCGAAGTGCATGGACGAATCGGTAAAGTTGTTGCCCATGAAATGGAGACCGTAGAGGTATGAGTGGTCGATCCACTCAGGGGGAATTCAGTTGTCAATCAAGCACCTCAGGACTTCGTTTGTCCCGAAGTTGTGCGTCATGGAGGCGGGATAATCCACTCATTTGATGTCATAGTTGGGACCCGACTGTGGTATGAACGGGGAGCTAGGATGCTCCTGGTTATATGCTGCTATGGCGTCATGATACATGTGTGGGGTTGCTAATACAACCGCGAAATAGTGAGCGAAAGTCACTCGTCGATGTCGATGTTGGGGAGCAAGTGCCCGCATGAGACCGTATCCGAAAAGAGACCTACGGTGAATACCATAGGCATGGTTCATGACGATGCCATGGATCTGATTGTTAGATCCTGGGCGAGCGTGCAGTGTGACCCACTGCCCAACATAGTCTATTTCCAATATGCATTTCATTTTGGGTGGGGGAATGCCTGTTCCTCCCGACGGAGCATATTCATTGCGTCCTGTCAGGACGCTAGAGTAGTCATGGGAGACGAAATGTTCGTCCCAGGCTCGAGAATTGTTGGGGATGTTAGGAGCATATTTCTCGTCATTGAAATGAAGATCAACGGCAGCTTGCATTGCCTTGTCCCTGAAGGCGGGCATGACACACCCTGATATCCCACAAAACTGATGAAGGACACGGTAAGCTTCTACGCACATGGAGTCACGCGGATAAACATTGTGAATGATCCTCACTAGCTGCTCGACATCCCATGGCATCATGGGTATTCCCATCGGAACCTCCTTGTAGAGAGGATTCTTCTTGTAGGGTCTCCAAGGGTCTTTTCCCTTAGTTAGCTTGTCAGCGTTGCATGAGGCTATGGCAGATTGTCCTGCCGCGATGATGTTGGTGAAGGGGCTGTGATACAGCCTCGGGTATAGCATTCCTCTTAGCACATTATTACGCGCAAAACTCATCTCGACTTTAGCCATTCCCCAGAAGTCAGGGATTTTGCCGATGGATTTCTGTGCCACTTTCCTATAAGCATGAGCCTCATGCTCTCTCCGTCGAGCTGCCTTTTTGCGCATAGCCTGAGCTGCTCGGCTATTGTTGTCTGAGTCTGGTGATGAGTCGCCATCGTCTTCGTAATCTCCTACATTGTCGGAGACTTCTCTGATTTCGATAATTGGGTCCGACTTGTCAAGTATGATAGTTGGTTCGGGGAGGAGCTCCCCAGGGACTCTGTAGGTGATTGGTGTGGAATACGTCCACACAGGAGGTTCGTCCTCATTTTTCTTCCCTTCAGTATCAGGCTTCGGAGCCTGCTTCATGCGTTTTTGGTATGGGTGGTCGTCCACCACCATCAGAGCGTGCATGGATTGGTATAGTCCTTGGGGAGGATCCTCCCTCATCGGTGATCCTGGAGTGGGAGGCAACGGCACCTCGTATGGTGGGAGTTGAGGACGAGGTTGTGATGGAGCCTCTTCCTTTGTAGCTGCTTGATATGGGAGTTTCCCCATAATCGTCATATGGTCGAGGCGGTGGACGAGGGTCGTCCTGGTATATTTGGTGGGTTTCATACCCATAGCTCAATGGTGGATAAGGAGGTTGATGCACGTATGGTTGCGCAGGGTAGTATGGCGGATGATATTCCAGTTGATATTGCTGGTAATGTTGTGGTGGTGGTAAGCTATGAGAGGATGTGCCTCTCGCCCTCCCCCTACCAAACCCGAGCCTCGGGTTTCCTCCACATGTCAGGCCTCTGCCTCGGTCTCCTGGGTGCATAATGTCTGGTGCGCTGTGAGTACGTCTGATAGATGACAATAGAGAAGAGGAGGAAACGTCCTCTGAATCTCCTCCATTTAAGTCACGATCAAAATTGATCGGTAACTCACGCGCAGCCATGAGTCAGCTCCTTTTGGGCAACATATTTGCCCACTTCACATTATGAAGTTCAAGATATCGATCTAGCGCTGCTAGATCCCGACAATTCACGTGTGTTTCCCAGGTGGTGTCACCTAAACTCCAATGCACTTCGAATTCCAAGTTGCTGTGATCTACACGATGATGTCCGATTATCTCATCGACGAACCATTCATGTTCATCTTCCAGCCCAAAATCATAGGGTTCAGGCTGAACCCGGTTTGGAAACATTCCATTGTTTGAAGCCTGATGCGGTTGCAGCAGGCTGATGTGAAATGTGGGGTGAATACCCCTCTTTGCCAGGGCCGTTGGTAATTACAACGTATAATTTGAATTCTTTGGGTTTGCCTTAGCAACCTTGTAAGGTCCGATAAACTTTGGACATAATTTCCTAGCGCGGTTTCGTGGTAGGTTAAGGTTTTTGGTGGATAGATACACCAAATCTCCAGCACCCAGCGTGGGATCTTCGCTCCATTTACGGTTAGCATTGAGTGTCTGGAACACTCGCGCTTCTATAATGGCATCGTGCACCTCAGCTAGGTTCACCAGAGCCTTTTCTGCGAAAGCCCTGACCCCTTTTGGTATAGGAGAGTCCAGACGCGACTCCTTTATCATGGTGGGTAAGTAACTACCATTCAATTCAAAGGGGGCAAACCCTATTGCCGATGAGACACTAATGTTAATGGCAAATTCTGCCATGGGTGTCTTTTCCACCCAATTCTTCTGATCGTGATGTACGATCGCATGGAAGATCTGACCAACATCCTTGTTGGCTCGTTCAGTTTGTCCATCCATCTGTGGGTGGAACGCTGTAGACATGAGCAGCTTTGCTCCCAATAACTTGTGGAGGTTTTGCCACCACACCGAGGTAAACCGAGCATCTCGATCGCTCATGATTGATGCAGGGAGTCCGTGAAGTCTCATGATCTCCTTTAAGTATATCCATGAGAGCTCTGAAGCTTTCATGGTCGTCTTTACCAGTATGAGATGCACCATACTGGTCATCCTGCAGATGATGACCCATAGGAAGTTATAGCCTTCACTTTCCGGGAAAGGCCCGATAAAGTCCATCCCTATAGAGTCCCATGGCTTCGTGGGTATCGGCAACGAATGAAGCTTCCCCGCAGGTTTCTGCGGTAGCGTTTTCGATACTTGGCACTGGGTACAAGTCCTACAAAACTCGCGAATATCGCGTCCCAGCTTTCTCCACCAATAAAAGCAGTGAACATAATTCGCCGTCTTGTCTGTTCCATAATGACCTATGGTTTCATGAGCTTGATTTATTATGGTCGTGATAATTTCACGATCATTTGGGATACACAATACAGAATTTTCTCCCTTTTGTTGAGAATAGATCAGACCATTCTCAATGTAGAAACCTCTGTGTTCTGAGATGCTATTCGCCAGCACAGAAGTCATGGGGTCATGGCTGTGAGCTCTTCGTACCCGTTCCAGGAATTCATCCGTTAATTTAATGGGTGCTATTTCTGGGCTTGGAGTGATGTATTCACTCAATACCGGATCATTGTGATCCTCCACTGATCATGTAGATGACCCTTCTTCTGCTATCTGAGATGATGGTTCATCTCCATTGGGTCCGATACTTGACGGATCATTATTGATCCGTTTATCCGCGTCCACCAATGCTTCAGCCTCGTCACTGACTCTGTCCCTTTTCTCTTGCAAATGTGCGCTTTTACGCACCGGTAAAGGAGTGGTGGTCATAGCCATGATTCGGTCGACATGTTGATGAACTTCATCAATGCGGTCCTGCAGCAGGTCGTCCGCCTCCAGGTCTACCATTACATCCATGTATACATATTCCCGAGGGTGATGATTCTCACCTAGTCTGTCACTTTCATAGTAGCGGGAGAGGCAATCCGCTATCTTGTTACGCTCTCCTTTGACATAAGTTATGTCGAAGTTGAACTTAGCTAGGTAGTTATACCACCTGTGTTGTCTAGGAGATAGATTGACTTGTGTCTTGAAGAATTCAAGAGCCTTATGGTCGGTGACTACGTGGATTTGGTAGCCAAATAATTTATCTTCCCATCGTGACATGGCTTCTAGGATTGCTAGAGTTTCTAGCTCATGGATGGCGTAGTTTTGTTGTGCCGGCATAAATTTACGCGACATGAAGCCAGCTGGATGACATTTCGTCCACTCTTCTCCTTGCCCATACATAGTGCCTACGCCAGTTTTAGAAGCATCACATATGACCCAGATAGGTAATCCTGTCCATGGATCGATGGGTTTGAGTATAGGAGTCTTGGTGCAGATTCTCTTCACCATATCAAAACTCCGCTGATGGAGAGGTCTCCAATGGAATGGAGTCCTGTTCTGAGTTATGGACATTAGTGGCCCTGTGTATGCTGAAACGTCTGGAAGGAATGGCGCCAGGTAATTTACCAGTCCCACGAACTTCTGGATGTCATTATAGTTTCGTGGTTCTCTCCAATCCATGATCCGATTCAACTTGTCATGTGCGGGATGTATCCTGTCATCATCAATCAAATGTCCTAGACAGTCGACTTTCTTGGAGTAAAGGTCGCACTTCGACCACTTTAAGTATAGTTTATTTTCATGGAGACGTGTAAATACAGTACGAAGGTGCACTTCATGATCTTCTTCGGTGTCAGAGAAGATGAATATATCATCTAAGTAAACGTGAAGGAAATTCCCTATTGTATCTCGGAATATGGCTGTCATCAGCCGTTGGAATATTGCGGGAGCATTGTAGTCTCCCTGTTGCATAATGTTACTAACGTAGGTGCCAGCAATTGTGGAGAATGCTGTCTTCTCTACGTCCTCAGGTCTCACTCTGACCTGTTCATATGCATCAGTCAGATCAATCTTTGAGCGATATTTCGCTTGTGCTACATCTCCTCTGATTATTTCCTGGTCCGGCAAGGGCGTTACATCCTTAATCGTGTTGTCGTTTCACTGTCGAGCATCGACAACAGTGCAGATTCTGCCATCTTTCTTTGCTAAGCAAAGGAGGGGTAGAGCCTGTTCTACCTGTTTCCCAGTCTACCAACCAGCCTCAAGATAAGTTCCTAGTTTGTCATAGAATTGACTCCATAGCAAGTGGGGACAGCATGGGTGCCGCGTCTTATATTTGAGATTGTCATCAATCAGATGCATTTCGTGATTGACTTCACGGAATGGGGGTAAAGTTTTTGGTGTGCCTTGGAGTATGTTTTCATACTCCTTGAACCAGCGTTCACATCTGCGCTCAAGGTCTTCCTCGATTTCCTTTGATGCGAGGGACTTCCTCGCTATCGGCTCCTTCTCCCTACTGATGACCCCTTCTAGGGCCTTTTTCTGTGGCATCCTCGTGTGCCCATGAGTGTTTATCGGGGTTCTGAGATGTGGAAACTTGGGGCTGTCAGTCCTCTCTATATCGCTTAACTCAGGTTCATGGAACCCCGTAAAAGATGGGTTTCCATCTTTTGGTGTGCCCAACTCTGAAACCATCGCATTCCATTCCCATGGCATTCTGGGGTCATGGTACAATTTTTCCAATGTTGGCACATTAGGATTGTCCTTGAGGGGAGCGTAGTTCCTCGCCAGGTGTTTCCTGGACGTGGATCTCTCCTTAGTCACTTCTACCAGTTTAGGTGATAGATTCCTATCATGGTGAGACATTCTGTATCGCCTGAGTCGGTTGTCCGTCTCACCATCCCAATTGATAGCTTCGATATGGTATCCTTGTACCTCAAGGCGATTATTCTTGAAGTCAAGAATAACATTGTTTCTGCGCATGAATCCTGCGCCTAGTATTAGATCGTAGCGATCAAAGTTCACGATATCGAGATAGTCGTCTATTATATGCTCTCCAATACCCATGGTCACATTGGTGCCGAATTTAATGACAGATTTACTGCCAATCGTTGCAAGCTGCAGTAAATGAGGGTCTTCTAAGTTGTGTATGACAACTTCTGCAACTTGAGCGAAGGCCGGTGTCAGTCCGGACATTGTACTCCCAGAATCCCAAAGAGTCCAGGCGTCCATGCCATTTATGGTGACGTAGCAGGATAAGCAGTGTTTCTCTGCTTCGGGAAGTTGCCTTCTCATACGGGATCCTTTCTCAACTTTGAGATTTATGCATCGTACTCGACGCCTGTCCATTCCAGCCTCTGTTGTGGCATGGTCGTCTTCTTGGATTGGTTGGGTTTCAACCTTTGCCTGCAGTATATCTGTCATGGCTGCCAAGAAGTCTTGATCACTATACGATCCAGCATCATCCGACTTGTAGATCTCAACTTCAACGAGGTCGATTTCGCTCTGGGCAGCGGTAGCGCTATATTCACTACCTTTCTCTGAGTGTTCATCACTCTTCTCATTTCCTGCAGTTTCAGATTCGGAAGATTGATCTTTCGCTATCACTGTATGCGCAGCTCTCACTGTGTCCTTTCTTCCTTTGTCTCCAGACAGGCAATTTGGAGATATGTGGCCTAATTGGCCACATTTATAACACCTTACCTCCAGTTTATTAGGCCTGGAGGGACCCGGATTAGGTGGCTTCGCCTTATTGCCGGAAAACTTAATCTTCCTTTCCTCAAAGCGTTGACAATTCAACGGCTTATGACTCTGTTTGGTCCTACGAACCTCCCTTGATGGCACAAAGTTCCGTCCCTTTGCTACATCCTTGGGAACCCAAGCTGTTCCTTTAGAAACAATTTGGCGACTGTCTCGTCGCTCAGTCTGGGGTTCATGCCGAGAATCATCTCAGTTACCGCTAGGAGGTGTGGATCTCCGGTCGATCTGTAAGTTCCTGCCATAGTATGCAGCCACTTTGGACCTATTCTCGTACCATTTAGCGTATGTGACGAAATCGTCAAGGGTGTTAGCATCTGAAGTCAGACCATGGTTAAAAAGCAAGTCTCTTCGCATGTCATCGGATATACCTTCGAGGAATTTTTCCACCAAAGTATAGTCATCTGGATGAATAGTCCATGAGAGCATCGAAGAACCCCTGGACTCCCAGGGTGGCACTGTAACGGACTTGACGCAGTCCAACCCGTGCCTCATGCATCATGGTGGGCAGTACGAAACAATCATACAAGGTGCACAATGCGTCTTCAAACGTCCAGTCAAACTTTGACCGATCCATCCCAGTTATATGGCGAAGGACAAATTCCTTCGCTTGACCTTTGACGTAGTACTGTAACAGTATTACACGCAATCGATCGATCGACATACTTGACCCTCCGAAACCTCGGAGGTACAAATCCACGCTGACCATGGTAGCGAAGGTCTCCAAGTGCTTATATCTGGAGCTGCCAGAGTATGGTTCTACTCCACTATCCGAGGGGAGTTTCAGACTTCCCAGTTTCATGCCACCTGGCATGGTAAAAGGCTGGGAGAGAGTCTCCCTTACGATTTTCTTGATCTGGTCATGAATACGACCTTGGTGTTTTTGTATCGTCTGCATCACTCCGGGTGCAGCATTCTCGGGTACATCCCTTGCGAGGGAGAATCCTCGCAATGATCTAGATTCTGTACAATGGTGAGAATGGTGATCGTCCTCACCATCGTCAGCTTCCTCACTTGAGTCAAAAGATTCTGACCGGCGTTTTCTTCCAGATGCATGATGAGGGGTTCCCTCATCGCTGCTCGAACTACTCGAGCTAGGTGGGCCTCTACTTTGTCTAAATGATCTAGTCCTTCTAAAGGGAGTTGATTCCCTATGACGATAGTCCTCATACGAGGATTTAGAAGCGGATTGCCACTTCTTTTTCCTACCTCCTCGTTCCTCTTCAAAGCGGACGCTGCTGGGTCCCGCTCCAGACGTGCTCGCCTCAGAAGGGTTTGTTCGGGAGGATTCCCTTCTCTCTGCTTACCCTTGTTCTTACCAAGGCCAGGCGTCTCAGATGCCTTGGATTCCTTGATGCCTGGAGTCTCTATAGACTCGTAGCTTTCTCCGTCGGGCAGTAGCAGATGAGTGCTGTCGTTCTCATCATCTGATTGAGGGTTGCCATCATATGCACGGTGGCCTTTAAAGGATACCCCTTGATCCTCGATCCTCGAGGTTCCATGTTCAGCAAAGTCATTCATTCGCATCCTCTGATGCGCTACCCTATCCCTCCATCTGTGCGAGCATCGCACTGTAAAATATGGTTGAGCTTCTGAAGGGAACGTAGAGTTCCCGGGTTCGGTGGTGGTTGCACGATCATCATTGTTAGATGGTAAGCTGGGAGCGTTACCCCAGGTCCTTGTGACGGCCAGTGACTGGCCATCATCACCTGACTTCGGGCCAGGTGTGTCCTTGTCTTTGTAGCCCATGGATTCATGGCCTCGCGTGAACAGGTATGGATCCATCCCCTGCTCTGTCAACAGAGCCGTAAAGCCTGACATGGGGGTGTTTGTTCTACCCCTGTATTCCTTTTCTTCTATCTGTCGCTGGTAGGTAGCGATTACACCTGCGAGTACTCGTAGATAAAATGTCTGATACGTCGGGCTGTTCGGTGTTACCGGGATACTTAAATCGACATACATCTGGTCGATAACTCGTTCGACGTAAGCTCGAATCCGAGCTTTCCTTCGGTTGGTATTGATGCCGGCTCTGGCAAAATACAGATTCGCTTGTTTACTTAGAGTCAGCATTGACTCTCCTATTTCATCATCGGTATCCGATGACGATCTTTGGCTCAGCACGTCAGGGGGAAGGAGGTTGGATGACCCCATTCCCGTACTTGGTCTAGGCCCACCAAATCCGGGGGGAACTGGTCCAGGTAGAGTGGGTGGTCCAGGAAGAGTAGGTTCGAATCTTCCTGGAATGTGTGGAGTTCTTTCTCCACTGATGCCCGCTGGTTCCAGCGTTGTGGGAGAAGACTGCACTGCAGTCTTTTCCGACTCTGGAGAAATCTCCATGTCTGTGAGGGAAGGTCATATCGACATAATTCGATGCGATGGTTTTTAGGGGCTTTGTATGCTTGTTAATATGAGGTTCATATTTGCTTCGGGGAAGCGTAAAAAACTGTAAGGTCTAGCCTTACTTGTAGTCGTAAATTCCCTTAGTTGTCACACTTAAATACGCTTGACCCGTATATAGGGAACGTTCTAAGTACAACAATGTGGGGGTAAAAACAACTGTCGTAACTATGGCATAACAAGCAATATTTATAAACTAAAGATAGGAGCTATCAATACGAGATAAGAGAGATAAGATGAAAGTGATGGTAACACCATCACGGCAGATCAAATATAGACTGAAAGGGGTTTTCCCCTTACACTCAGTCTGATATGGGCAATGAGCAGGGTGGTTGAGCAAAGTTGATGGTTGTCCATACATGTAGCCAACTACTCTTCTATCAGAACTCTTGGATCTTGTATGAACAGCTTTGATAGTCCATACTACTGAATTGAGCACAAATATGCTGATTATGGATAGCAAGATCTACATACAATATGCTTCAATAGCCTGCCTTGATTGACATTTCTTTCCAGTGTGATGTTACTCATTTGTATCCTGAGCCTCAGCAATTTTGACATTTTCATCAAAGCACTCCCAGCATGATGCCTTGCATATGGCTCAAGATTTTTCTCCACCAGTTATATAGAATGCATGATTGGATTGCAGTAGTAATAGTCCCACCACCATCTGCATTCTGATCTTGCCTCCAGAGGCATTGAAAAGATGTAGTACATAGATAAGGAAGATGATAGTCCTTCTATCAACAGTAGCTACTGATCATCACCAAATGCATTTGATTGCTATTTACATGTGTGAGAGACTGAGACCCTTAGGTTCATGATGGGACCTGAGTTTATTGGAAATGAACAGTTGATGGTTCATCATAACCATTCATGAACATCACAAGTTCATGGATAGCACATCACTGACAGGAATCCCTCCTTCAATACCTTCAACATCCACTTCATCAACTATTTCATTCACTTCACCATCCTCTCCCTCATCACTTCCACCTCCTCCTTTCTCATCATGTGAACACGAATGTGAATGCAAAAGTGCAGTACTCCCCAAAACCAAAACCCTCTTCAACTTAGCACCTAAATGCCATCTCGTCAAAACATCATTAACCTGTTTCCTCTCCTTCTCTTCTTCAAGTCTTTAAGCTGCTTGGTTATATGTAGGAGGTTCATCTTCAGAAGGTAAAGACAATGATCATTGTTCCACTGACTCAGTCCATAACATGAACCTGTGTTTGTCTCTGTTTTATTCTGACATGAGCACATCATGATCATCAGAAAACGACGTAAAGATAGATATTTCCATCTGATGATGAATGATGCTCTTGCTTGCAGTGCATGTGCATGGGCTCTGGGTCTCGCACTTCACCAGCCTCAGAGCTGTCACCCGACACCTTCCACTGCATGCTCTCTGGCTGCCGACACCTTGGTTTGCCACAGTGCACCTCCGGCCATGCTTCTTTGCCGACCTATGCCGCCCGATCCTGAAAGAGTCCCCTAAGGGCCCAGAGGAGAGGCTCTCAATGCAGGCCGAACAGCAGCGCAGTGACTAGAAGATTATCAAGCAGCTGTTCAGCATTGTCTGGCCCAAAGACAACTGGTGCACTTGTGGCACTGTCATCTTCAGCTTTGCCCTCCTCTTCTCTGCAAAAGTATACTGACAACTTACATCGGTGTCTCATTTCTGATGTCTGTGTATTAGTTGCTCAATGTCCAGATCCCGTCGCTCTTCAAACATGTCATTGACTCTCTCAACATGGACTTTGCCACTGGCTCGACCACCTGGATTATTGCAGGCTCTCTCATCCTCGGCTATATGTGGGACTCTTATGTCCTTCTCTGGTTTCATCAAAGTAACCTCCACTCCATAGATGGTTTTGCTCGCGTCAGTGCCACGCTTTCCGCTGAGCTCTTGAACACCATCTTTGCAAATATCAGCCAACGTCTGTTTCAATAAAGTTAATTTCGGATATCATCCTGATAGACTTATATTCCGAGATTTTTCTCTCAAAATACCAGCTGGCAAATGAGTTGCTATAGTTGGTCCTTCAGGGTGCGGTAAATCCATCATCTTTCATTCGATTCTATAATCCTTTGTCTGGTACAATTTCCATACATCAAGTTACTCCAGATTCTCTTCGTCAGGCTATTGGGATCGTACCTCAAGATACGCCGCTCTTTCATAGTACCATATTGCATAATATAAGATATGATAGGCTAACCACTATGGATGGAGAGGTTGTGGAAGCAGCGAAGAAGGCTAGTGTGCATGAGAGTATTATGAGGTTGCCAGAGAAGTATGAGACTAAAGTTGGGGAGAGGGGATTGATGATCAGTGGAGGGGAGAAACAGCGGTTGGCAGTTGCGAGAGTTTTGTTGAAGGATCCTGAGATTTTGTTTTTTGATGAAGCAGTGCGTTTGTTGCAGAGGATTCTGTTTCTTGTTCAAACTGGTTTTATGACTTTGAATTTTAGATGTCGGCTTTGGATGCACATACCAAATCTGAACTACTCGAATCCATCAATGTGTCTCTTACTACCCCTTCTCACATTGGCGACAATGACGAAATAACACCGGCGAGGACTCGAACAAGTATATTCATAGCACATCATCTACGTACAGTGATCGAAGCGGATTTGATTATAGTTATGAAGGAAGGGAAAGTGGTTGAACAAGGGACGCATGAGGAATTGTTGAAGGTGGGTAAATTGTATTGGAGTATGTGGGTTCAACAGAGTTTGGGAGGTGGTGGGTTGGGTGGTGGTGTTGAGAGCGTTGATGAGGAGGTTGTGGAGGCTGTGCAGAGTGAGAATGCGGTAAAGGTGCAGATTTTCTGTTCTATTAAATCGAATCAAAGATATGGAAGTAGCACGGATGTACGGTGGAAGGAATGATCTCCAGAAATGTGACTCGTTAGATAGCCGCCAGCCAGTGCTGATACAAGTTGTCCAGCATGTTGGTATCATGAGCGGGTAAAATGAGAGAGCGTGGTGCTGCATCATCAGGCCAGGTAACAAGCGGGGATAACAAAATAGGATATGAAGCGAAAGGGGTATCTGCAAAATCATCCAATTTCTTCCATGCCTTTTTCACTTTAGCTCGTTCATCCATGGTAAGCTCTGCAAAGCGGGAGAAAAAATCTGAAGCATCATTTGTTCCCGGGGCCAACAGCTCCAATACCTCCTCTGCTGTAGGTTTCACAGTATAACGTCCAAGAGCATCAGAATCGTCCGTACCCCGACTCAGTCGAATCCATGTCTCCTTTATACCCTGTTGCTGCGCCCGAGAAAGACCCTTGATATCGTACCGGCCCGCCCAGTCAAAATCAATTAACTTGACTTCGTCATTCGCATCAAACAAAACGTTCGGTTCCCGTAAATCGCCAAACACGTATCCATTCGATCGCAATTTCTCGAGTACCGCTGCAATTTTGTCACGGCTTTGCTCCAAGTCGCCAAGATGGGGCTTCAGCTGCGTGATATATTCCATTACAACCATCTTCATTTCTGGCGCCGCAGCGGGACCCTGCCATTGATATCCACCATTCATCGGCGTCTGATAAGCAGGGGCCAACTCAGAGGAATCGTAAATCGTCTTCTCCGGGAGTGGCCCGTAATAGAGAAGTTGCGGAGCGTGGCCCTGTTCAGCCAGGAATCGATGCACCTCGGCGCCATATCGATCCACGAACTTGACCACCACCTTTTCCCCTGTGCCTTTGATCTTGGCTAGGTAGGTGACACATCTCATGTCTCTTTCGAGGCGACCTAAATATTCAAATATGAAAAGGGTGCCATCACCGCCAACGAAGGAATGGGGGTACGGAAAATGACGGGGTGAGGATCGTCGTGGGAATCAAAATCTGGAATCTTCTTGGTGGTCGCAACGAACTCGTAAAAGCGGTTCAAGTCTCGAAGGCTATTCCTGAGTGCAAGCAGAACTTTCGCCACTTGATACACTCGATGATCTTCGTGAGTTGTCCCAAGACCGACCCACATCATATCTGTAAGCCTCTGAACGATAAATCTGTTGATGAAAACACCACCAAGAATGCAGAGCCAGGGACCGCCCCCTGCTAACATGAATACCGGGCAGCAGCACTTGTCAACGATTGGCTTTGACTATAAAAAGGCGTCGAATAGAGTGATTAGCAACAGGTTACAACCAGGGTGTACAGGAGCACATACCTCGTCTTCCCCCAACTTTTTCCTCATGGAGTTACCGGCCTGAATGGATGAGTCGCACCCGCCCTCACCAAGGGTGCGTTTGAACTCGGCTATGACCATTGGAGTCCGGGCATTGGGATGGTTGAACATAATTACACCGTCGGATCTGATTTCATCTTTGTTACTTTCCGAAGGCATGTGCCACTGAAGGAGTTTTTTAAGATGTTTCCGTAATTCATTATTCGAAGCCTGTTCGCCACTGCTCACTTTGCACGAACCGTGCATGAAGTCGCGTACGCTCATAAGAAAATCAGAATTGGGTACAAGCGAAGGGTCGTTTGCGCCACGTGTGAATTGCCAAAAGATAGGATGGTAGATATGAACGGGAGGAGCAACAGTATCGGGGGCGGAATAGCTTGGCGCATAGAGGCCATCATAGATTATATCGCGGTCAATACTCTGGTTCTTCTCATACCCCGCGAACTTTGAAATCGTAGAAGGTGATTTAGTGTTGCGAATTCTCGAATAGGTTTTTTCATAATCTTGATAAGGATGAGCACTGGTTCGAAGTCTGAAGGATTGTCACGTACCCAAATTCAGATTCTCATCAGAGGGCAGAGGTAATATATCATCCTCTCCTTCCCCATCTTCATCCATGACTACATTCAAATGAGCAGCGGCCCTGCAACAAATGGCGGATCGCACCTGGCTCTTGAATAAGGAACACCTCACCGGGATCAAAGTCCGTCACTAACATGGCACCGGCAAGTATGGTCGCTTGCTCACTGTCGCCGAAATCAATCTCGTCGATCATTTCTGTCAATTCATCCTGCGTTGCTTTGATTGGTAATTTTTTGAGCAAGGACCTCCATACGACGGGGTGGCCATGCTGCCGATTCACCTCAGCCCCCTCGATCAATTCATCGATCGTCCTAGCGACGACTGTCGTAACGTTCAAGCTGATGAGTTGCATCTCATGATCAACGACAAGGTATAAGACTCTACGAGCCACTGACGCAGAAACATGTTAAATGGGATCGAAAGACAAGAAGAAAACACGTGCCAGTCGCCTCAACAAGCAGGGTCTCGCTGTCCAGCAATTGAAGGTCTTGCATCTTCGATCTCACCGACGGTTTTCGAACTTGTTTGTTCATGAAACATGCTTTCACTTCCGTTTCTAAAGCATCCATGTCTCCCTCGGTGAATGACTTTGTCGGATCAGTGCATCGCCATACAGTGAGTTCACTGAAGAATTTAGGAGCACAATGTCGAGCTAGATCTTCTATAATTTTGAATTCCAATTCTGCTATGGTGGCGTTCTTTGGCAAATTTACGCTAAATGGATGATCATAGATAGGTCTGTGATTTGCATTGATGAGAATGAACCAAACAGTAATGTTGGCGTCTGTGGAAGTCATAGTGGCGAAGTTTGAATGGGAAACTATTAGGGCGCTTGCAAACACGAAAGACCAACCACCAAATCATGTGACTGTGACGCGACACTTAGGTAATCTACACTAAGCACGCTGCTGCCTGAGAGGCGAGTGCAGAGGTGAGTGGCAATTAACGGGTGGTGATCATGAGGGGCTGCTTTCACATCTTCCAATGATGGGAAATCCGAGATGAACTCATTTCGATTCGAAACAAACTGAAGTGACGGAGATCGGGGATTTTCCACTCGAATCGAAGTGAAATCGAGGTCACCTCAGTTCGACAGCAACACTAAGCCACTACGTACTTACTCATTGTGTTATGAACCAGATTCATTCTTAATCAAAAAACCCGAACTATATGGCATTACTCCATATATAAAAATCCGAAACGAAACGAAGAACATCTATCAAAACTTACAACTATCAACCGAGAGAAACCACAAAAAAGCGGCACGAAAGAACAGGGTATGTATTAAAAGAGCGAAAAAGAAAAGAGAATAAGAGAGTGTGTGCATCATACAGTGTCAGTGAGCATGAGCGTAAGGGGGAGGGGAAGAGTTAAACACCATATGTACATAAAAACATGAGTTTTGAATGATTGACTTATGAAAAGGGCATACAAAAACACGTCGAAGTCAAAGAAGCTTAAAGAACACACAATCACACACCCACGCGGCAAAAAGTCGAAACAGAAAAAAAAAGCAAATCTCTAGGTCGGCCACCCACACGCAAGCCTTGCCGCACCTCCACCCAACTGTAGCGGGAGCGAGAGTGGTTACGCTACATGAGAGAGTTTCTGGCGGAGGAATTGACAGGTATGTACTATCAATTCAAGAAAGTCTCCTCTATCTAATACATTGCATAGCAATATATACTAAGTAGACTGTTTGGATAAAAGTGTTGAAATGAATACCTTGAGTCTTACACTCGGTATGATGTATGAATAACTCCTGTTTCGAATACATGCATTATACACATTATTACTGTGCTTCCATGCATTATCCTCTCGTAGACTATGCCCGCAGGGCACTATGATTTCATGAGTTCTTTTAGCTATACCCTTAACCCTATATCGTTGTAGTATATAAAGACACTGTAGTCTACCGATAATATTAAGTTTCCAATCGCTCTCACTCTCAAGCTTAACCAGCTAAATCTTACTCTCTCAACCGCTTCGCTCTACACAAGACTATCTCCAATGTAAGTCTGTTAATGCTACTCGCTATACTCTACGTTCGCAACAGGTTATGGGCCCGGTTAGTGCATCTGTCGATGACCTTCGGGTCTCCAGATCCAACCGCTTTTGGATAAAGCGTACAAAAACTGTTGAGCTCGCTCCAGTTGTTCTCTGTCTCAGAGAAAGTAGTCTGCCGGTCCATCGTCACTGGAACAGCTGACTGGCTATCTTCGGTGGCAAAACCACCGGCTTGCATGATAGCAACAGGGCGTTTTACACCTTGCATACGGCCCGCGGTGACATCATGCTCACTTAGCGATAAACGGTAAAACGTGGACTACCTGAGAGATGGAACGCTATCTAAGATAAACCTATAAATAACCTTAGAATAGCATGTCGTACCCTAGATCAGAGATTAACTGACCGATCTGGGTTGCAGGGCAAACACTGGTACAAACACCAATGCTCTCCCCAGGCTCACCGGCGCTGGGAATTATGATACCTGGGCTCGCCGGGTCAAGACTGCATTGATCCTTATGAATCATAAGGACTCCACCCTGACTGCATGGGATCTTAGTGGCGGATCTCAGCCACTTCCCACCATGCCTACCAATGCCGATGAAGCGGCAAAGGAGCATGCAATCAGGAATACCCTTAAATTGCAGGCAACTGCAATAATAGAGTCAACTCTCCCGGATCATATGCTCCGGGAGGATTTCAACAGCCCTAGAGATCTCTGGGGTAAATTAAAGTTGAATTACGGAGTCCGAGGGCCAACCTTCGTTTTACGAAAGGCTTCAGGCCCTCTTGAACTTTAAAGTTCAAGACACCCAGGATCCATCTGGGCAGATCGCTGAGTTCACCGCGATCTGCTCACAGATCACTGCCACTGGAGCAACTCTCCATGAGTCGCTCCAGACCATGATGCTTCTTTCCGCTCTCCCAAATCGTATGGAATCTATGATTGGGATAATCCTCGCAGCAGCCAAAAAAGTGGCTGATCTCACTATTGAGAACGCAAGGGCTACTATCACTGCGGCCTGGCGAAATCCTCAGAATATCGCCGCCGCCAGGTTTAAGCCATCCGGACAGGCTCCGCGATGGCAAAACGCTGCGCCTGGACCCTCCGGGCAATATCAGCAGCAGCAGCGACCGCAAGGTCAGCAGCAGCAGCAACGCCCTCAAGGGCAACAGCAGCAATGGCCGCAAGGCCAGCAGGCTCCATATGGAGCTAAACCTGATGGTGATAAGAAGCGAAAAAGGACTCGTGCCAAAGGCAAGGGCAAGGGAAAAGGAAAAGCCGCAGCAGTCGAGGCCTCGCCTCCTGATTACAATGCGGCTTCCGCAATTGCATTCCCTGCAATTGCCATTCCTCCGGGTTTCATTACCCAGCCTTATGACCCTTGATCCCCTTCTCTCTCCACTGCACCAACCACGGTCCCTGGTGCATCGCATCCGAAATGAGAAAGCTGCTATCAAGCCGCCGACTCCCTTGATTGGTGAGTCACCTCATTTTACATCGCAATCATCTCCTAACAAGATTTCCATTTCTATTTCCCCTCCCTCGGAAATCGACATGTTAAACATACATGATGGAAACATGTGGATTGATGATTGGCGTCACGACGTCAATTACGAAAATACGATCGAACAAAACCTAAAATTGGACATCGAATCGGTTGATCCATCTGCTGATGGAACCTGGATCGATGACAATTCATGGGAACAATCAATCTCGATTGATTGCGATCGTCCTTTTTGGGCCTTATATGGTATGCCTAATGACAACATCGAACGTGTGGTCCCTACGGATCAACTCGATGATGTCACCTATACACAATCTTCTGAATCTGCTGCACATGGATGGACAACCAATGACATGGGCGAGCCTGGAACAACCAATGGGTTGAACCAACGTCTCGACCAATGGATTGGAACGTCGAACCAATCGGTTCTGAAACTTCCTCCTTCCGTGATGCATGGGATGCTAACGCTTTCCCATTGATGATATGTCATGTGAAATCCCCCCCAATCTCACTTGGGACGAAATAATCGAACGGGTTACTCTATTGACAATCCTGATGTCATACCATACCCTGTATGGGACCAATCGGTTGAATTCTCATCCGATGCCTCTGTCAAACTCGGATCCGCCATCAACCATTGGCTGGATGACGATGACATATGGTGTGACTTCTATTCGGATGCTAATCCTTCACATTCCCCTTCCTCACACTACACGGACACATGGTCACGCAACCTCTTACCGGTATGACTACCCATTTGACGAGGATGACGTAACTATGGAATATGAACTTCCATAGGACGAACATATCTTTGGGTCAACGGCTTCTATACCGATATCACTTATTGGGATCTAGAACGCATTGCCCAAACCGGTGTACAAAGGACACGAGACCCTCGTCTCGACTCTCGGACTGGTAGGGTAACCCCTTACCAACAGGCCAAACTCAAGGCCCTCCTCACCTGGGACAAACGTCTCGGAGCTTGCCAAATCGATGGTATCGCTGTCACGACCAATGTCGAAGCAGTAAAAGAGCCAAGTGTGACTCAATCTGAGTACCACACAACACCTGAGGAACCGGAGAGACAGTCCAGATCGCCTATTGATTATGCGATCGAGGAATTTGGGAAATCAGTGATAGAAGAGAAGAAGGACGATGAGATCTCGATCCATTCTGGGCAAAATCAAATGGATGACGACGAAGAATTCGATTATGATGCTGAGAACGAAGGGGATTCATACTCGCAAGTATTACCCTCCACTCGCAATCAATTACTAATTCTTTCTTACAGTGCTGTGATGTCACCAGAGCTTCGAGCCTGGTGCTCCGCTCCAGTTCAAGAAGAGGACCGATTATAAATAGTCCCTCATGTACTGATCCGGATGTAATATATGCGATGGAATTGAGCGTCAGGAACGCTCTTCTCGATAACATCACGCCTGAATTTAAGTCATCATTATGAGCATAAGATCAAACTCTGATTCTTATCCGATTAAGTGGATGCTAGATAGTGGCGCTTCGGCACACTTTACTGGCAGTCTCTCAGACTTTTCAACAGTCGATCGAGGCTTCTTTGGAATGGTACAAACTGCCTCTGGCCAATTAAAAATCCAAGGCCGAGGAACAGTACACATTCAACACTTAGTCGTTGATACAAACACAGGAACCAAAGAAGTTCGAAAAACTAAACTTTGGCCTGTATTTTACATAAACGGTATGCACATGCGGCTCATCTCTGTCGGACAACTTTTACGGTCCAGACTAAGATTAGAAGCCAATGCGAAGCATCTCACCTTTCGAGATGAACATAATCATGCTGTACTTTCGGGTATCTCGGGATATTTCCCCAGTATTTCTGCTGTCCTTACCAGGATAATTCGAGAAATCCCCGAAGCTGGTGCTTATGCAACCACAAACACTGATTATTCTACCTGGCATTGTTGATTAGGACATCTGTCCGATCTCATGTCGAGTAAATTCTCAAAAAAATCTTTAGGCATTCCACCTATTAGTATCCCACGAGATAAGCCAGTTTGCAAAGGATGTGTTGAAGGAAAACTCACACAAAAATCCTTTCCCACTTCAGAAAGCCGTGAAAAACAAGTTCTTGAATTAATCCACTCGGATCTATTCAAACTTCCAGTAATCTCCTATCACCGCCATAAATGGGTATTAACCATATTAGATGATTACTCTAATACGGCATTCACCGTAATGCTTGCCCACAAAAGTGATGCACCTCGAGAAATGATAAAAATCATGACATTGCTTGCTAACTCCACTGATCGAAAGATCAAGAGACTGCGCACTGATCGAGGAGGAGAATACACCAATGGTACTCTACAAGAGTATTTATCCACTAACGGCATTAAACATGAACTTTCTGCCCCTAATGTTCATCAACAAAATGGGCGCCTGAAAGACTCAACAGAACGTTGCACGAGAAATCACAAGCCATGCGTAAACATGCATGCCTTCCCGACTCATGGTGGGGGTTCTCTATGACGTATGCGGTCTATTTATAACCGCACACCTATGCAACGATTGAAGTGGAAAACTCCGTACGAACTATTCTATGGAACCAAACCGGACTTAACAAAAATCCGAGTGTTTGGCTGTGGTGCTTACGTCTACCTCCCAAAGAGATACGTAAAAACAAGCTCTCTTCACGATCCGAGCTTATGATATTTTTGGGATACCAAGGTCCAAATTATCAATTTATGAGGCACCAAAACGGAAATGTAATTTTCGTTTCTCCCACAGCCATTTTCGATGAAGCTTTCTTTCCGAAATGCGATAAATCGAAACCAGGTAACCTCGAAAAGAGATTGAGTAATACTCCGAGTCGAAGTAATTCCTCGGAATCAGAGAACTCCAAAAATGGAGGAGAAGTCGATTTTAATCTCGACCCCAATTCTCTTAATGGTCCCTCACGGATCAACCACCTATTAATAGAGCTCCACCGGCAGAACCGCCGCGTCCACCAACTGCCACAGCCGATGCCGCCATCACGGCAAAGAGCTCCATCACCACCTCCTCGTAATGCAACTCCGGTCCGTCCAACCAGCCTCCACGGCAGGAACGGCCAACATGGAGAAAACGGCGTGATAACTCCGCCTGATGATCAGAACATAATGTTAGAAGGTCTAGACGGGAAACTAAAGTACCGAACCGACCAGACAATATCTATGGAGATAAACATCCATCGAAAGTTCTGAGAGATTACGAGAGACAACCTTTCTTGCCGGACTTCGAAGAAGGAATCCAGCGAAGGGTACCTCCAAGATCTGATAGACAGAACGCTCGTATACCAACTGACGAACAAGCTGACGAAGGACGTCGCGAAGAAATTCGCAGACACTTCGAAGAAGCTACTCGACGGGCTGAAGAATACGAACGAGAGCATGGCTCTCAACTTCCTTACCAATTTGGCGATGCTCCAATCCCTGGAGAAGCCACTATGGACGAAGTTCAAGTTCTAATCAGAGAAGGAGGAGTAAGGTTAAATAACTTTCTCTTTGAACTTGCAAATCAGATCCAAACGCCAGTCCAATTTAAGGACTTAACGCAACTACCTGCAGCAATGCGGAAGAAATGGATTGATGCTTGTTTGGAGGAATTAGAAGCCTTACAGAAACGTGGTGTTTATGAATTAGTAGATCTCCCGAAAGGTCGAAGAACTATTAAAAATAGATGGGTATTTAATGAGAAAAGCGATGGCCGCCTTCGCGCTCGACTAGTCGCAAAAGGATTCTCTCAAATTGAAGGAATCGACTACAATGAGCTTTTCTCTCCAGTAGTCCGCTATGAAACTGCCCGTCTCCTTCTAGGCATCACCGCCCTTGAAGACTGGGATATGTTTAGTGTTGACGTAAAAACTGCCTATTTATATGGCAAACTGGATGAGGAAATCTATATGACACAACCCGAAGGATTCACAGCCACCAGTAAAGAAAATAAGGTCTGGAGATTACGCCGAGCATTGTACGGCCTTAAGCAAGCCGGGTTAAGCTGGTGGAAACAGTTGACTGCCAGCATGACCGAAATCGGTTTTGTCCAATGTAAATCCGATGCAGGCGTGTATTATTACCGTCACCACAAAACGCATGAACTTGTCATCGCACTTGTCTATGTTGACGATGTAGCTTTATGGAAAGAAAACTCCCAGCTCCTCAAAGAGTTGAAGCTAAAGTTCTCAACCAAATGGGAATGTCGTGATCAAGGTGTTATGACAGAATTTCTCGGTATGCAAATATCTCGAGATCGTCAAACAAGAAAATCTTCTTGCATCAGCAGAAGTACCTCAAAAGGTCCTTGATCGATTCGGTATCAAATCCGGATCTGAAGAAACACCGTTACCAAAAGGATACGTGTTCAAAACTTCCGATAAAGTACCAAACAATGGATTCAGAACAAAGTACCAACAGTTGGTCGGATCATTGATGTACCTCATGATCGGATCACGACCGGATATTGCATTTGCGTTGTAAAATTATCACAACACATGGTGACTCCAAATAAAGAGCACTATACTGCCGGCATGCATCTTCTTCGGTACCTTAATGGCACTAAAAATATGATTCTTGAGTTTGATGGTAACTCGAATCAAGGTGTCATAGCCTATTCCGATTCGGATTGGGCTTCTGATCCAGAAGACCGGAAATCTATTACCGGCAACTTTGTTACAATCGCTAACGGAACAATTTCCTGGCTGAGTCGTAAACAAAAGACTGTTGCACTCTCATCGACGGAAGCCGAATATATGGCTATCTCTGATTGTTCGCGACAATTAGTTTGGGTCTCCCAACTCCTAACCGAGATTGGTTTCGAGATACAAACACCAATGCTCTATGGAGACAATATGGGCAGTCTATTTTGGTCAACTTCTGAAGTACAGGAGAAACGATCGAAGCATATCGACATTTGCTTCCATTATATCCGAGAGCTCCTAGAACAAAAGCAAATCAATCTTGATTGGATTGATGGATCAAAGAATCCTGCTGACGTTTTAACTAAAAACCTAGAAAAAGTGAAATTCTCTCTTTTCCGCTCTATGCTTAACTTAAAGCAACAATGAGTTCATTCAAGGAGGAGTGTTGAAATGAATACCTTGAGTCGTACACTCGGTATGACGTATGAATGACTCCTGTTTCAAATACATGCATTATACACATTATTACTGTGCTTCCATGCATTATCCTCTCGTAGACTACGCCCGCAGGGCACTATGATTTCATGAGTTCTTTTAGCTATACCCTTAACCCTATATCATTGTAGTATATAAAGACACTGTAGTCTACCGATAATATTAAGTTTCCAATCGCTCTCACTCTCAAGCTTAACCAGCTAAATCTTACTCTCTCAAACCGCTTCGCTCTACTACAAGACTATCTCCAATGTAAGTCTGTTAATGCCACTCGCTATACTCGCTACGTTCGCAACACTTTCCACACATTGGCAGAAAATAGTGGTTGTTTTGTATTGGGATCAATGAGGGGTCCATAAGTTTTTTTTTTTTTTTTTTTTTTTTTTGTTTAAGTCAAAATTTATTAAGTGGTGCCCGTACGCAGACCGCTGCCTCACGGGGTCATAGACCCCGTTACGCTACAAAGCCCGGAACAACAAGGATACAGAAGAAACTAAATGAGAAAAATGTTCCGTTCGTATACAAGTACACTACTAAGGATTGAAATAAAGACCATTGAGACATCAACTCCCTACGACCTTCCTCTGTTTCATGGAAGAAAATGGGTCCCGTGATAGGACGCATACCTTTTCTCTTTTTCACAATCATTATTGATATCATGTGAATGATATACCTTATCCCGATAAGTTGACCAATCTCGGTGTGTGTATCGCGGTTCCATCATAGTGTCAAACGAAAATGCTTGGGGGTTGTCGCATAAGAAGTAAATCAAACCTTCAACTGTTTCGATTCCTCCGTTGTAATGGTTCGAGCGTCTTACATACCAAGAACACTCGTTAAGGATATGATCCCTTGTCTGAGGCGCGTTCCTACACCCGTGGCAACCCGAAAGTTCCACATCTGGCAAGAACCGTAAACAGTACTCGTCGATAGGGGCGTGTTTGGTGGCGGCATGCACAAATCGTGCACACAACTTAGGATCATTTGCGACTGTGACTCCGCCGTAAGAGCGAAGCCAGGGGCTGAGATTGAGGTGGCTAGGGAGGAGAGCGACTCTCTCATCGAAGTTTGTGGAGTTGTACAGGGTTATGAAGTTGTTACCGCTGTAGCATTCTTTGTCGCTCGGCTCCATAAAGCCTATTCTCCAATAGTCAACAGCATCATGTGTTATGAATTGACGCTGTCGTTCAAAAGTGAGGGATTCTGGAATTTAACTGGGCGGTAATTGACCGCTTCCCTAGTATCAATGAATGGTGCTTTGAAGTTGCATAAAATGCAAAAGTCCACATATTCGTGATCACATCTATCGAACGCCTTGCATCGGAAACCCACTACATCGAGTGTAAGGTCCGGGAAAGCATCGAAAAGATCCTCGATGGCAGTAGCTACAGCTATAGACATGCTGTTGCCCACTGGCTTGTTGGAGAGCTCGGCTAATGACCGAATTGTGTCGGGAGAGGTTGTGTAAAGGCGAATCTTGTTTATCGACTCGTCTCTCTTCTTGAGCTTAAAAGCTTTGATGAGCGCTAGTAGAGCTGCCCATGCGATCACGTTGGTGGATGTCGCCCACCTTCCTGCTGGCATCACCTTGTGTGAGATGGGTTTACCCCCTCGCAAGATATAGTACCCCGCTTGTGTGTGTTTTCGACCAAGGATAGGATCCGGGATTTCCTCCGGGACGCTCCATCCAGTGATAAGATGTAATGTGTCACCATCCCCCCTAGAGATATGACTTTCCATGCCTTCGTGATGGCCCTTGACAACCTTGCTGTTGCCTCTAGGAACTGGCACGTACTTGATGCAATCCTGGTATTTATCCACCATACGATGGCCAGGCTTCGCACTGATGTGTAAAGGATGGAATGTTTCCTTCACTTGCTCCAGATTTTTGACGTTGACCATTGATGTAAGTTTTGGTCTTTTCATCCTCTGTTGGTTGTACTCGACACTGTCTTTGTGGAGTTGCGAACCTTTGGCATTCTTCCGATCAAGTAAACGAAGGATCGGGTGGTTGTAGTGAAGTGTCGAGATCCTGGCTACAGATCGATCAAACAACTTCTTTAGGATGAAATGCATGGGCATGAGTCCTGCTAAAGCAAGGACTCCACCCGTTGGTGACGTCCTGAAGGCTCCGGTGATCCAGAGCGCTCCCAGTCTGTGCATTTTGTTTAGCAGTAGGATGTTCCTGCGAAAACCTGGAAGTCCTGGACGGTACCAGCAGCGTAGACCATAGGTCACTACCGGTTGAACACACGATACGTATAAAGTGCGTTTCTGCTTGGGCGTAAGCCCACGCGCCGAGTTTCCGAGAATTCTCATGCACTTGACAGTGGAGAGAGACTTGGTAGCATAGTGTCTGACATGTTGGTGAAACGTCAGAGTGCGATCGTAGAAGATGCCGAGGTATCTCCATACTTTCTTGGGGGTAAGGGGGGTGGCTCCTGTGTATGGTGCGAATCCAAGGTCGATGTCGGGGTTGTTGGTCATGTTGTTCTTGCTTGCGAAGTTGAACAACTCTGTTTTGGTATGCTCCATGGTTAACCCAAATTCTTTAAAAAGGTCAGTCACAAGGCAGTATGCTTCTTAAGACTACTATGAGTCCTTTCGTAATTAGAGTCCGTAGCTATGAGAACACCATCGTCTATGAAGGAGAGAAAAGAAGAAATGGGAGTATACAGAAAATTATCCAGATCATCACTACGTACTCGTTTGTCCAGAATATGAAACAAAGGAGCTATATACAGAGCAGAGAGTATTGGGGAAAGAGCACTACCCTGTCCTATGCCTACATCGCATGGAAAGAAGTCCGATACGTCATTGTTTATTTTATATTGTGTTTTTCGATTTACTAAATAGTCAGAAAAGAAATAAACTACCTTAGAGTTGAATCCGAAGTGTCCAAGAACCTTTACAAGTACACTATGGTTAAGAGAGGGGAAAAATTGTGCTATATCGAATGCTAACACAGATGTTTCTTTATTGCGGCTCCAACTGGCTCTAACGTGGTGTGCAAGTGCAGCTGCAGCATCTTCGGTTGACCTCTGGCAGATCCCTCCAGTTTGACATGAATGGATGATTTCCTGCTCGAGGCTCTCAAACTGTAGTCGATTGGCTATCATCTTCTCAATGAGTTTGCCAAGGGTGTTAAGGAGGATGATGGGCCGGAAGGATTTGGCTCGATCGTAGGATGGTTTGCTCGGCTTCGGGATGATGACAGAAGTCGATGTTTTGAAATGTTGAGGCCAGTGCTCTTGTTTGATACTGGCATTGGCGATAGTTGTGAAGAGTCCAACACTTTTTGGGTAACTCTTCATGATGTGTTTGAGGGCAAACCACGAAATGTGGTCAGGTCCGGGTGCAGTATTCTTCGCGCATTTGGCTAATGCTTGGTGAAGTTCTTGTTGTGAAAATGTGGCCCATTCTCTCTCTTCTCTCTTTTCAACTTCTTGGAACATGCGTTCTAAGTTGTGGGTCGGCTGTTAGCCGAGTTGTAAGCATTGTGTAGTGTTTGGAATAGGTGTTCCTTGTCAACGCATGCTTTCCCTGATCGTCCAACAACGACTCCATTGCTGGCATCTTCCTCTCCCTAACCAGGGCATAAGATCCCATGGTCACCCTTTAATAGATGCAGTGTCTTGGATCTTTTTCTCAAAACACTCTTTCTTCGCTTGCTTTACGATGCGTCGAAAGTTGCTCCATCGCTCCTTGTCCTTTCTACCCTTCGGATCAAGGTTGCTGTGTAGGTTGCTGAACGCTTGGGAGCATTCTTTGTTCCACCAACTCTTTCCTTTGCCTGTCACCTTGACCTCTTCCATCCATCGTGACCATGCTTCCTCAAATATCTTAGAGACTTCATCCAACATTTCCGTCAGTTCATCTCTCGAGTTTATGTTCTCGCATCTCTCAGTTAAGCTTTCCAGGCGTTCACCGATCTCCTTTTCATACTCCTCCTCATTTTCCGGGTCGAGTCTGGTTACAAAATATACTACACTGTCTTTAGAAAAAGGGATAGTGATCTGAATAGGGAAGTGGTCCGATGACAGACGGTCTGCGTCGTTTTCACAAACATGTAATTTAAAGTATTCTGAAAGAGAAACTATTTCAGAAGTAAAGACTAGATCAATAATACTGGCTGGGATAACCATGTCCATATCATCGTTCCCGAGGCTGGGTGGGGGCGGAGTGTTACTGTGCTTGGTGTAGGGAGCACGAGTGGGTTTTCCCGGGTTGTCCAGTATGGAATATTCCAAGCCCATCTCACTCATAATGCCCTTGAGGCGATCACCCCATATAGTGGGATCGAGATGTACAGCATTCTCATTCCAGGTTTGATTATGTATATTAAAGTCCCCCGCGCATATATCTACCAAGGGGATTCGTTCGCCTAGTCCTTCAAGCGCATCGATGGCAGCATGTGTTCTACCATCATTGTATATGTTCATGATGTCCACTGTTTTAAGGTGGGCACCTTGTTTGAGATACAGCATGACGAGTGATATGTCACGATGTTTGATGATGTCAGTACGTAGCTTCGGGTTAAATATTCCCAAGCATTTGTTAGTGTATGTGAGCACCCATGGGCGCTCATCGGTCGGTTCGAACACATTCTTCGTAGGGTCAAAGGCCGAAGTATGTGGTGTCCAAGCATCTCATGGGTGGGCCGTAAGCCTTATCCTCATCTTTGTCCTGTGTGGAGGGTTGCTTGCGCACTCCTTTCCAACCTGGTTCTTGAAATAAAATAATGTCATAGTCGTTAACATATTGCCCCAATGTCGTATTAGTGGTTTCCCAACTACGCCCGACATTGAAGCTTAAAATACGGAGAGATTTGAAGCAAAAGTGTCCGTTAGTTGTACAATTCATAGAGATGATTCAGGGATTTCGATGATTTCAGACTCTGGCAAAGCCAAAGCCTGTGTGATGTTTGTCTTGCAGCGGGCCCTCCTTTCAGCCTCCACTTCTCTGTCAGCAATAGCACGTCGATCATGCCATGCGCAGTCATTCTGGTGTCTCTTGTAAACACATTTGGACGAGTCAGCATTATGCTCGCCTTTGCAATTCAAGCACTTGAGTTTATGCTCGCATGCAACATATTTGTCTCCCTGCTTCTTGTGGATTTCTCCGCAGCAGGTACTGAATCCTTCGTGGTTCTCGGTCATGTGACCTTGACCACACCTAGCACATCGCTGATGATTGATGCGACACCTACTAGTGCCGTGGCTCCAAGCCCAGCATTTCTGGCATTGAGGAACAAATTCCCTCTGCTTCGCATACTCCACTCTAATAAACTTCCCACCAATGTGGTAGGCTTTGTTGACGATCTCTTTTGTGCGGATTCCATTCTTGGAATCCCACACATCCACAAAGACGACAGCGATGTCATTAGATCCTTTGGATCTGACAACTGCCGGCCTCTTGACACATTCGAGACCACGGAACTGGTCTACGCCTTCCATCATTTCCATAACTTGGTCACCATTGAGAATGTCCTCAGGGCGCCGATTGTACTTGTTTGTGTAGTAATTGAAGCCCTTCATGATGAGATGGGCAACTGATTGGGGTGCGAACGGGTCTTTCCCTTCAGGGACGTCCTTTTTGAGTGTTTTAAAAAGACACTCTTTTACCCGATCGAATTCCGGTTGGGTCGGAACTCGGTTCAAGTTGAAGTGAACAACATTCTTGAGAAGTCGTCCAGTTTGCACGCGAATCTGAGATCTCGCGTATGTGAGATAAACGTTCATTTCATTCACCACTTTGCCCATGTCACTGAACATCTCCGGTTGGATGATGTCAGAAAAGCTAAATTGGGCGGCTTTTCGGTTCAAGCCACCCGAGATACCTTGCTTGGCTTTTTCCGCCATCACTGCCTTTCGCCCTTTAGGCTGCAGTTGTTTTTGGGCGCCTCGGTCTTGGATGGACGCCCATTCCTTAGCTTCCTGGAGAGTCATCTCCGGGAAGAGTTGTTTCATATTGAATACAGCTTGAATGCTGTCGGGTGTGAGATTGGAGGATGAGGTCTGAGAGACACTCGGTCCTGCATTGGCAACTTGGGCGTATGAGGCCCGAGGAGGTGGAAAGGCCTTTCCCTTACCTTTATTCGGATGGAATGGAATGGAACGGGTGGGGGTAGGCGTTTGCCTGGTTCGCTGTAATAGCTGCCACCCCTTTACCTTCCTGGGGTGGGGCTGCTTTACCGCTCTTTGGCGGGTTATGCGGGGCGTGACTCCCGCTTGCATCTGTTGTCGCACCAGCAGCAAAAACTGCATTGGTGGCCAGGGCGTTAATCCCGTTCACGTCTCTCCCCATAGCATGCCGGCAGGGACCGACTCGGGGAAGCGGGGCATTACTCCCGTTAGCGTCTTGTTTTGGCCAGAGGACGAAATGTCACTTTTCCCTTCGCATTAGCCTGTGTGGCGCGACATGGAGCCGAGGCCTGGGAGGCTCTCGTGGTTGGTTTGGGGAGGGGTTTGGGGATTCCACTCACCTTAATCGGCGTACCGATTTTTGGGGACAGTTCCTTGAATTGAACCGTCTTTTTGTTGGGCGCAGTTTGGCGTCCAACTTCCATCGCTTTACCTTTCACAGTCTTCTTTGTGGTAGGACTTTTCTCTTACCATGGTGGCTGTGGAGCCCTTCAACTGGGATTGTCGCCCAGTCAGATGCCAAGAACTTTCCTACAAAGTTCTTGCCAAATTTGGCAAGAATTTCGGGATTAGTATCATATGCGGGCTGCACTTACCAAAAATGCTCCCGAGTTCATTGAACAAGTGTCTGACATTGTTTCTTGTTCTTCATCGACTTCCCACATCTCGTCTACCAATGCCGAGAACTCTCTCTCATCTCCTCATCTTCTATTTCCCCAGTCACTTCCTTGCTCTTCTCGACTTGGGTTTCGAATTGAGCCTCGTTCATCGGCTCTCCTGTTCCGAATGGATCTTCGTTTCATGCTTCCATCGCTTCCTGTGCTTTCAGCTTGAAGTACTCCGCCTCTGTCAAGTGTTCAGTGTGGGGAGTGGTGGGCGTCTTGTCCAAATCGGGGAGATTGGACACAAGGTTGGGAGGGGTGCTTGAACCACGTGTTGCCTGCGTGGATTCTTGCTGCGGCCACGTCACTGGCCCCAAGTTGAGCTCGTCGTCACTCAAGACGCTTTCATTGTCGTTGTCCTCGAATAAGGTGGATTCCCTCGTTTCTGCCCCTTGAATGGGCTGAGTGGTTTGAGGGGGGATAAATGGTGATGCTGGTAGCGAGAATGCTCCGACACCATCTTGAGTCTTTTGGGATGACTCGACTTCTTCAGCCCAGTCAATCCTCTCGGTTGTTTTGAGGTGGAGCCTTGAGCTCCTCCTCGGTAGTACTCTGCTAGCAGTCCTTGCTAGCACCTTCTTTACCCCACTCATGCGCGACTTAGTAGAGGTTTTAGAGGAGATGGACCTTATACTCCCCGTAGGTGATGGCATGCGAATTGCTTCGCTCTGTTGATACGGTTCATGTCGATGTGAACTCGACATATTAGACAATGGGGTCGCGAGTTTCCAAGCGGTATCCCAATAGAAATTGTGTATTCCAACTAAAATGCAGTTCCACACCAAAGTCCCAAATAGGAAGGTGGTGGTATAAGGTCAAGAAGGAATGGTTTCCAATCGCTCTCACTCTCAGCTTAACAAGCTACTACTCTTATTCTCAACACCGCTTCACTCTACTGCAAGACTATCTCTGATGTAAGTCTGTTAATGCCACTAGCATAGAATATGCACTGCTTTTGCAACAGGTTATGGGTCCCAGTCAGTGCATCTGTAGATGATCTTTGGATCTCCAGATCGACCACTTTTGGATAGACCTTTATAGCCCATTTAGAATAGCCTGTAGAATAGCATGTCATACCCTAGATCAGAGATTTACTGACTGATCTGGGTTGCAGAGCAACTATTGGTACTTCCACCAATGCTCTCCCCAAGCTCTCTGGTGCCAAGGATTATGATACCTGGGCCTGCTGCATTAAAAATGCTTTGATTCTTATGAATCATAAAGACTCCACCCTGACTACATGGGATGTTAGTGGCAGCACTCAGCCGCTCCCCATCTTGCCTACCAATGCTGATGAACTGGCTAAGGAACAGGCAATCAGGAATACTCTCAAGTTACAGGCAACTGCAATAATAGAGTCTACCCTCCTGGACTATATGCTCCCGGAAGAATTCAACAGCCCGAGAGACCTCTGGGCTAAAATGAAGTTGTTGGAATAATTATAGTGCATGATGCTGTGCAAGCTCTGTGCTAATTATGACCTTCCTTTTGTTCTATTTTTATCTATAACAATAAGGCGTTGAGGCTATGCCTTGTCAATTATGTTGTCTTCCTATATGTACTTGTTGTACATGCAACCTCGTCTGCTAGTATATAAGGTAGGTACACAAATATGAAAGTTGTCTTTTACTCTCTTACCACTACCATCTCAGCCTCCTCCTCTCAAGCCTCAACCGTTCAACCATGTAAGTGTTTCACATCCTCACCACTGCCTGTGGCTGCTGGGTTCAACAGAAGTTGAATTACGGAGTTCAAGGACTGACTTTCATTTATGAAAGGCTCCAGGCTCTCTTGAATTTTAATGTTCAAGACACCCAGGATCTGTCTGGGCAGATCACTGCCACTGGGGCAACTCTCCATGATTCGCTCCAAACCATGATGCTCTTCTTCACCCTTCTGGCCCATATGGAATCTATGGTCAGAATCATCCTCACCTCAGCCAAAAATGTGGCTGATCTCACTATCGAGAAAGTGAGGGCTCCCATCACCACGGCCTGGTGAAATCTCCAGAACCTCGCCACTGCCAGGTTTAAGCCATCTGGACAGGCTCTGTGATGGCAAAATGCTACACCTGAACCTTCCAGGCAACAGCAGCAGAAGCAGCCACAGCAGAAGCATAACCAAGCTCTGCAAGGAGGTAAACCTGATGGTGATAAGAAGCGAAAGAGGATTCATGGAAAAGGCAAGGGCAAGGGTAAGAGAAAAGCTACAGTAGTTGAGGCCTCGCCTCCTGATTACACTGCAGCTTCGGCAATCACATTCCCTACGATCGCCATTCCTCCGGGTTTTGAAACCCAACCCTATGACCCCCGCTCTCCTTCTCTCACTGCACCATCTACATGGTCGCTGGCACATCACATCCAGAATGAGAAGGCTGCTGAGCTGCCAACTCCCTTGATTGGTGAGTCATCTCATTTAATTACATCGCAATCATCTCCTGATGATGTTTCCATTCATACTTCCCTTCATGCAGAAATCATCATGTTAAATATACATGATGGAAATGAATGGTTTGATAATTGGCATCATGACGTTGATTACCTATTCCAACCTGAAATGAACTCAGACTATCCTGAATCAGTTGATCAATCTGCTGATGGAACCTGGTTTGATGATGGATCTTGAGTACCATCGATCACTACCGATGATCAACCGTTTTGGGCTCAATATGGTATGCCTATCGACAACATCAAATGACCAGTACCTACAGACCAACTTGATGATGTCACTCTCATAACATGCAATCTGATTAAACCTGCTGCATCTGGCTGGACATTCGATGATATAGGCAATGAATAGAACAACGGATGGCTGGAACCAACCTCCCGTCCTATGGACTGGGATGCTGGCTCTTCCTCCTCCTCTTACCATGATGCATGGGATAATGCTAATCACTTTCCCATCAATGATGTGTCATGCAAACCCCACCCAATCTCACTTGGGATGAACTGATCAAACGGGGTTTCTCCATTGACAATCCTAATGTCATACCATTCCCTGTATGGGAATCACCATCAGACAATCTCATCCCCTCAGGTGAAATATCATCCGACATCTCTGTCAAACTCAGGTCTGCCATCAATCATTGGCTGGATGACACTGACAATGGATGGTGTGACATGTATTCGGATGCAAACACTTCACATCCTTCTTCCTCACACTACTCATACACATGGTCACACAGCTTCCATCATCAGTATGATTACTCATTTACTGATAATGATGTGACCATTGAACACGACCTTCCCCATGGGCAAATGTTCATTTGGGTCGATGGCCACTATACTGACATCACTTTTTTGGAATTCGATATAGACTGAGTCACCCCAACTAGTGTACAGCGGATACGAGACCCTTGTCTCAATGTCTCTCAGACTGGTAAGGTCTCTCCTTACCAAGCAGCCAAACTCAAGGCCCTCCTCACCTGGGACAAATGCCTCAGTGCCCGCCAAATCAATGATATTGCTGACATGACTAACAACGAGATGGTGATAAGGCCCAGTGAGACTCAAACAGAGTATCACACAGTGCCCGAGAAGCTGGAAAGATGGTCCGGATCACCTATAGATTACGCAATCGAGGAATTTGAAAAGTCGGTGATAGAAGAGAAGAATGACGATAAGATCTCAATTCATTCTGGGCAAGATCTGATGGATGACAAAGAAGATGATTACGATGCTGAGAACGAAGGGGATTCATATGCGCAAGTATTACCTCTTCACTCGCAATCAATTACTAATTCTTCTTTTCAGCATGATGATGTCACCAGAGCTTCGAGCCTGGTGCACCGCTTCAGTTCAAGAGGAGGACCGACATGTCCTGGGTCCAGACGACTTCTACGTTGGGTCTGGATGTAATATATGCAATGGAATTGAGCATCAGGAATGCTCTTCTTGATAATATCATGCCTGAATTTAAGTCATTCATCATGAGCATAAGATCAAACTCTGACTCTTATCTGATTAAGTAGATGCTAGATAGTGGCACTTCAGCCCACTTTACTGGCAGTCTCTCAGACTTTTCTACAGTCGATCGAGGCTTCTTTGGAATGGTACAAACTGCCTCTGGCCAATTCAAAATTCGAGGTCGAGGAACAGTACACATCCAACACTTAGTCATAGATCCAAGTACAAAGACCAAAAAAGTCTGAAAGACTAAACTTTGGCCTGTATTTTACATAAATGGTATAAACATGCAGCTCATCTCTGTCAGACAACTTTTATGGTCCAGACTAAGATTAAAAGCCAATGCGAAGCATCTCACCTTTTGAGATGAAAATAAACACACTGTACTTTCAGGTAACTCGGGACATTTTCCCAGTATTTCTGCCATCCTTACTAGGATAATTCAGGAAATCCCTGAAGCCGATGCTTACACAACTGCAAACACTGATTATTCTACCTAGCATTGTTGATTAGGACATCTGTCCGATCTCATGTCGAGTAAATTCTCAAAAAAATCTTTAGGCATTCCACCTATTAGTATTCCACGAGATAAACTAGTTTGTAAAGGATGCATTGAAGGTAAACTCACACAAAAATCCTTTCCCACTTCAGAAAGCCATGGGACACAAGTTCTTGAATTAATCCATTCAGATCTATTTGAACTTCCAGTAATCTCTTATCATCACCATAAATAGGTATTAACCATATTGGATGATTATTCCAGTATGGCATTCACCGTAATGCTTACCCACAAAAGTGATGCACCTTGAGAAATAATCAAAATCATGATATTGCTCGCTAACTTCACTAATCGAAAGATCAAGAAACTGCACACTGATTGAGGAGTGAGAATATACCAATAGTGCTTTACAAGAGTACTTGTCTACCAATGGCATTAAACATGAGCTTTCTGCCTCTAATGTCCACCAACAAAATGAGTGCACTGAAAGACTCAATAGAACATTGCACGAGAAATCACAAGCCATGTGCAAATATGTGTGCCTTCCTGACTCATGGTAGGGATTCTCTATGATGTATGCAGTCTACATTTACAACTGCACGCCTATGCAACGACTAAAGTGGAAAACTCTGTATGAATTATTCTATGGAACCAAACTGGACTTGACAAAAATCCGAGTATTTGGCTGTGGTGCTTACATTTATCTCCCAAAAGAGATACATAAAAACAAGCTCTCTTCACGATCCAAGCTTATGATATTTTGGGTTACCAAGGCTTAAATTATCAATTCATGAGATACCAAAATGGAGATGTAATCTTCATTTCTCCCACAGTCCTTTTCAATGAAGCTTCCTTCCCGAAATGTGATAAATCGAAACCAGGTAACCTTGAAAGAAGATTGAGTAATACTCCAAGTCAAAGTAATTCCTTGGAATCAGAGAACTCCAGAAATGGAGGAGAAGTCGATTTTAATCTCGACCCCAATTCTCTTAATGGTCCCTCTATGGATCAATCACCTATTAATAGAGCTCCACCAGCAGCACCGCTGTGTCCACTAACACTGCCACAGCCAATGCCACTACCATAGCAACAAAGAGCTCCATCACCACCTCTTCATAATACAACTCCCGGCCCGTCCAACCAGCCTCCATGGCAGGAACAGCCAACATGGAGAAAATGGCACGATATAACTCCACCTGATGAATTAGAACATAATGTTAGAAGATCTAAAGAAACTAGAGTACAACTGACCAGATAACATCTACAGGGATAAACACCCATCAAAAGTTCTGAAAGATTACGAGAGACAACTTTCTTGCTGGACTTTGAAGAAGGAATCCAGCAAAGGGTACCTCCAAGATCTGATAGACAGAATGCTCATATACCAACTGACAAACAAGCTGACAAAGCATGTCACAAAGAAATTTGCAGATACTACAAAGAAGCTAGTCGACAAGCTGAGGAATATGAACAAGAGCATAGCTCTCGACTTTTTTCCCAATTTGGCAATGTTCCAGTCCCTGGAGAAGCCACTATGGATGAAGTTCAAGTTCTAATCAGAGAAGGAGGAGTAAGGCTAAATAACTTTCTCTTCGAACTTGCAAATCAGATCCAAATGCTGGTCCAATTCAAGGACTTAATGCAACTACCTGCAGCAATGCGGAAGAAATGGATCGATGCTTGTTTGGAGGAATTAGAAGCTTTACAGAAATGTGGTGTTTATGAATTAGTAGATCACCCGAAAGGTCAAAGAATTATTAAAAATAGATGGGTCTTTAATGAGAAAAGCGATGGCCACCTTCGCGCTTGACTAGTCGCAAAAGGATTCTCTCAAATCGAAGGAATCGACTATAATGAGCTTTTTTCTCCAGTAGTCCGCTATGAAACTGACCGTCTCCTTCTAGGCATCGCCACCCTTGAAAATGGGGATATGTTTAATGTTGGCGTAAAAACTGCCTATTTATATGGCAAACTGGATGAAGAAATCTATATGACCCAACCTGAAGGATTCACAGCCACTGGCAAAGAAAATAATGTCTGGAGATTACACTGAGCATTGTACGGCCTTAAGCAAGCTGGGTTAAGCTGGTGGAAACAATTAACTGCCAGCATGACTGAAATCAGTTTTATCTGATGTAAATCCGATGCAGGCATATATTATTATTGTCATCCAAAGATGCGTGAACTTGTCATTGCACTTGTCTATGTTGATGATGTAGCTTTCATGGGAAAGAAAAACTTCCAGCTCCTCAATGAGTTGAAGCTAAAATTCTCAACCAAATGGGAATGTCGTGATCAAGGTGTTATGACAGAATTTCTCGGTATGCAAATATCTCAAGATCGTCAGAACAAGAAAATCTTCTTGCATCAACAGAAGTACCTTCAAAAAGTCCTTGATCAATTCAGTATCAAATCCAGATCTGAAGAAACACCGTTACCAAAAGGTTACATGTTCAAAACTTCTGATAAAGTACCAAACAATGGATTCAGAATGAAGTACCAACAGTTGGTCAGATCATTGACATACCTCATGATCGGATCATGACCAGACATTGCATTTGCCATTGTAAAATTATCACAACACATGGTGACTCCAAATAAAGAGCACTATACACCGGCATGCACTTCTTCGGTACCTTAATGGCACTAAAAAGATGGTTCTTGAGTTTGATGGTAACTCGAATCAAGGTGTCATAGCCTATTCCAATTCAGATTGGGCTTCTGATCAGAAGACTGGAAATCTATACTGGCAACTTTGTTACAATCATAACAGAACTATTCCTGACTGAGTCAGTAAACAAAAAAACAGTTGCACTTCATTGATGGAAGCTGAATATATGGCTATCTCTGATTGTTCACAACAATTAGTTTGGGTCTCCCAACTCCTGACGAGATTGGTTTTGAGATACAAACACCAATGCTCTATGGAGACAATATGGGCAGTCTATTTTGGTCGACTTCTGAAGTTCAGGAGAAACAATCGAAGCATATCGACATTCGCTTCCATTATATCTGAGAGCTCTTAGAACAGAAGCAAATCAATCTTGATTGGATTGATAGATCAAAGAATCCTGCTGACGTTTTAACCAACACCCTAGAAAAAGTAAAATTTTCTCTTTTCCTTCTATGCTTAATCGAAAGCAACAGTGAGTCCACTCAAGGAGGAGTGTTGAAATGAATACCTTGATGCTTATACTCGGTATGATGTATGAATGACTCCTGTTTCAAATACATGCATTATACACATTATGACTGTGCTTCCATGCATTATACGCTCGTAGACTACCCGCAGGCACTATGATTTCATGAGTTTCATAGCTATACCCTAAACCCTATCTGTAGTAGTATATAAGAACACTGTAGTCTACTAATAATATTAAGTTTCCTATCATTTTCACTCTCAGCCTAACAAGCTACTACTCTTACTCTCAACACCACTTCGCTCTACTGCAAGACTATTTCCAATGTAAGTCTGTTAATGCCACTAGTGTAGAATATGCACTGCTTTCACAACAAATCATATGCCGATGGAGAGGGAATTGGTGCTGGTGAAAAACAGCCTGAGGGAATAGAGGATTACAATTTTGATGACGAGGCTGATAAAGACCAAAGCTCGCATTGGCAGCCACTTCTACTGTGGTTATGGAACATATTCAATGCTCATGTTGAAGAATCAAAGCCACACAATGCGCAGGGACTCCCACCACTATACGCTGATTATGGGAGCTTCTGGTTTCCTCGAAAGTCATCGTTTTTTATCTTAGAGAATACATGCCATGTTTCACCTTCAGATCTATTCAACCTGCAGTTTTTTCTCTGGAATCTGCAAGCCCTTTGTAAATCTATTCCTTGTCCTCAATGCAAAGCACCTTTTCAACAGCATCAGCATATACCATGGCCACAGCAATGTGTTGATCTGAATTCCACATTTTGGATCATTGGCTATCAATATCACTGCTCTTCTTGCTTGAACCTTCGTACTCAACAGCATACAGTCACGTACCATAGCTGGGACCCACGAATACTGGCAGTTCTTCCATCCCACATTGCCAGTGAGTTCCCAGCATACCTCAGTCACCGAAATGCGATGTCGAAATCCTTGTTTGAATGGATGCAATCATGTTTCCAAAATGGGGTAGGGTCCAAACAGTTTTCTGATTCGCTGAGAGTCCAACATTTGCTTGTATATGACAACTTACATTTGCAGTATCTGCATTATCTTGTCAGTCTTTGACAGACCTTACATGCAGATTCAGGGAGAAAATATGAATCTTTTCTCTCATTTGATAATGTCACTCCTCTGGGACATCACAGTTTCACTCCGGGTTCTGAGTGGCTTCACGATATGTATGACAACTTCATTGAAGAACACCAACATGATTTTAATCAACATATATCTATGTTGACTAGTGAAATATGTGCCATCGATCACAGTCATAAGGTGAGTTTAAATCTCTCAGTTGCAGTATATAACCTGACTGCACATTTTCCAGGTCACCAAGCACATTGCTAGAGTGAACAGAGAACAGATTTTCACTGCACTCCTTACTGTAACCAATGAGAAAGGTGAAATCTGAGTATGCAACTTTGTTGCCACCAAGTCCCACTCTCAATTTGAGACAGCACTGAATCATATGTGAGAATCGCTTGACAAATATGGGCATAATCAACCAATTCTCTTCTACACTGACAACATGGCAGACAAGCAGTTTCTTGAGACATCATTTCTGTCTCTCCAGAAAGATATAATCCCTGTTGAGAAGTATTCGCATCTCGATCTCCTCATTATCCCTTCCGATATGCCGATCCTTCTCAAGGATACTGTAACCTCAATCAATCTTGCCGTTTCCACTATTCTTGATGATGTACCTGCCGACAATGGAGAAATTGTTGTCAGATTTGATTCTGAATGGAATGTCAAGCTTTCGCCTCAGGGATTTGTCCGGTCCAGTGGAGATACTGCCATAGTTCAGATAGCATATCATAATCAGGTATATATCTTACAAGTATGTGATTCACAGCCCACATCAACTTTAATCTTCTAACTGTAGCATACTAATGCCTAGATTAGTTCCATGGTGTCCCATCAAGAGTTACCCCACAAGCTCATCAACTTTCTTTCACACTCTCGCATACGAAAAGTGGGAAGGCTTGTTGATAGTGACCTTATGCACCTTCAAAATGTGTTACAGTCATCTCAACGATTTGTCGGTGGTATAGACATTGCCAAACTTGCGAAAGAACGATATCTTATCAAGAATATGTCCAACTGCTCTCTTTCTGACCTGTGCGCAGCTAAAGACGCATTTGCTGCTCTTCAAATACATGATAAACTCATGACCGACTACAAAGTACCATCACTGCTTCCACCTACAGTGATATCAGGCACTCCGGTCTTTTTATTTGGTTCCAATCTATGCACTGTAGTTGCTGAAGGCAGAGTTTCTTCTCAATTGGGAAAGAATCTTGCTAATGGAGTCCGGGTGGCGAAAAATCACACTGTGATAACTATTACCCAAGTTCATATTCCAGGTACAGTCATCTCATCACACCAGAAGCAGAATCTCGGTAGCTTTGGAGTTCCACCCTTTGAGCTAAACTGTCTTTGCAGTCATTTATGACTATATTCACCATCTGAAGGCATTGATCTCACTGTTCTTCCATGCCCTGATAGTCACCCACCCAACCCGTCTTTTCAAATCCCATCTCTTGCGCAAACTCCAGTTCAGAGTGAGAATGAAGTTGCAGATGATCAGACAGCTGTTCAGACCGAATTAATCTCTGTAGGTGAATCATTGTCATCTGATATCTCTGACTATAAGTTGGATTCTCCTTCTTCAGTCGATGAATTTGGGACAGATCCAGGAAGTGTTCAGGTTGGTGTTGTTAGGGTAACAGTGACTGTGATGTCACAGGTCACACCTTACTTAAGAACTATTAGAGTGTAGTGCAAAAGAGTTAATTAGGCGTGAACCTAAGAGAACTCGACAGAGTTTTCTACCAGTTTCTACTTACTTTTATACCTAAGTCCTGACGCACAGACCAACTACCCTAGGTAACTATTTTTACACAATGACATCATAAAGAAGTAAAGCATGAGAAAATAATCTATTTATACATTGACAGTGAAGCATAACGTGAGAGAAAGAGCTAAATATAAAAGTGTAAACAAACTATAAAAACGTAAACAACAGGAAAAGGAAGTTATATTTTTAGAAAGGAATCGATCATGAGAAAAGAAGAGAGAACCAAGGGCAAGATCAATAGTCCATAAGTTTGGGTAAACCTTATAAAAATGTCAACAAGTACAAATTGTTCCAAAAATAGAAAATGTTCACATCCACCAAATGCTCCCATGATACGTTGCTAAGATCTTTCCACATGAGCACATCGTGTAGAATTGTACCTGCTCCCAGTATCGGAAAGACAGGTTTTGCCACCGTATCAATACCCACAGCCGTTCTGCCACTCCATCATTCATGATCAATGTCATCCTCCCATACTCTGTACACCTGCAATCACGTAAGTACCAACCTTCAGAGCGTGATGCCCATCCAATTCTAGCTGCTTGTCTTCTCCATCGCACTTGTTGTTCGTGATGTGGCAGTAAAAAAGATAAGATGTGTAGGTATAATTCCATGGGTAGGTCTGATGCCTGAGCCATGGTCAGTATGCCGATAGTTTAGCCTCCGTCGAACTGAAGCAGCAGAGGAAAATAATTATGTAATAAATAATGTGACTGATGTGACAGCGTGACGCCATGACATTCAGGCCAAGTTCTAACAGGTGTTGAAGTTCTTGGGGTAGTTCCAATGGAATGGGACTATACAATTCGGAGTCTGGTACTTAAGGATGTATGGCATCTTTTCAACATGTTATACCTTTCTGCAACATACGGTCTTCAGAAACACTTTACTCAAGACCTCCGTGATGCTATTTTCATACCTGATGAAGAAGATCACCACCTAATCAATTGCTGGGGTGCTACACAAAATCCTCCAAGAAGATATGAGGAGCTCCGAAATTCATGCCCTGAATGGATTAGATCACACTGTCGATATGTCATCCCCCCACCACATATACTTTATCCACTCATTTTTTGAGTCTTCAAAACTTATGGACCCCATCGTCGCCTTCTTGACCTTATACCACCACCTTCCTATTTGGGACTTTGGTGTGGAACTGCGTTTTAGTTGGAATATACAACTTTCTATTGGGATACTGCTTGGAAACTCGCGACTCCATCGTCTAGTATGTCGAGTTCACATCGACACGAACCATTCCAACGGAGCGAAGCAATTTGCATGCCATCACCAACAGGGAGTATAAGGTCTATCTCCTCAAAAACCTCTACCAAGTCGCGCATGAGTGGGGTAAAGAAGGTGCTAGCAAAGACTGCTAGCAAAGTACTACCGAGGAGGAGCTCAAGGCTCCGCCTCAAAACAACTGAGAGGATTGACTGGACTGAAGAAGTCAAGTCATCCCAAAAGACACAAGACGGTGTTGGAGCATTCTCTCAACCCGCATCACCACTTATCCCCCCTCAAACTACTCAGCCCATTCCAGGTGCAGAAACAAGGGAATCCACCCTATTCGAGGGCAATGAAGAGGTCCACAGTGACAACGAGAGTGACTTGAGTGATGATGAGCTCAACTTGAGGCCAGTGACGTGGCCGCAACAAGAATCCATGCAAGCAACACGTGGCTCTAGCACCCCACCCAACCTCGTGTCCAATCTCCCCGATTTGGACAAGATGCCCACCACTCCCCACACTGAGCACTTGACGGAGGTGGAGTATTTCAAGCTGAAGGCAAACGAAGTGATGGCAGCATGGAACGCTGACCCATTTGGAATAGGAGAGCCTATGAACGAGGTTCAGTTCGAAACCCAGGTCGAGCAGAGCAAGGAAGCGACTGGGGAAATAGAAGATGAGGAGATGAGAGAGAGTTCTCCGGCATTGGTAGACGAGATGTGGGAAGTCAATGAAGAACAAGAAAACAATGTCAGACACTTGTTCAATGAACTCGGGAGCATTTTTGGTAAGTGCAGCCCGCATATGATCACTAATCCCGAAATTCTTGCCAAATTTGGCAAGAACTTTGTAGGAAAGTTCTTGGCATCTGACTGGGCGACAATCCCAGTTGAAGGGCACTCCACAGCCACCATGGTAAGAGATAAGATCCTACCACCAAAGAAGACCGTGAAGGGTAAAGCGATGGAAGTTGGACACCAAACTGCGCCCAACAAAAAGACGGTTCAATTCAAGGAACTGTCCCCAAAAATCGGTACGCCGATTAAGGTGAGTGGAATCCCCAAACCCCTCCCCAAACCAACCACGAGAGCCTCCCAGGCCTCGGCTCCATGTCGCGCCACACGGGCTAATGCGAAGGGACAAAGTGACATTTCGTCCTCTGGCCAAAACAAGACGCTAACGGGAGTAATGCCCCGCTTCCCCGAGTCCGGTCCCTGCCGGCATGCTATGGGGAGAGACGTGAACGGGATTAACGCCCTGGCCACCAATGCAGTTTTTGCTGCTGGTGCGACAACAGATGCAAGCGGGAGTCACGCCCCGCATAACCCGCCAAAGAGCGGTAAAGCAGCCCCACCCCAGGAAGGTAAAGGGGTGGCAGCTATTACAGCGAACCAAGGCAAACGCCTACCCCCACCCGTTCCATTCCATTCCTATCCGAATAAAGGTAAGGGAAAGGCCTTTCCACCTCCTCGGGCCTCATACGCCCAAGTTGCCAATGCAGGACCGAGTGTCTCTCAGACCTCATCCTCCAATCTCACACCCGACAGCATTCAAGCTGTATTCAATATGAAACAACTCTTCCCGGAGATGACTCTCCAGGAAGCTAAGGAATGGGCGTCCATCCAAGACCGAGGCGCCCAAAAACAACTGCAGCCTAAAGGGCGAAAGGCAGTGATGGCCGAAAAAGCCAAGCAAGGTATCTCGGGTGGCTTGAACCGAAAAGCCGCCCAATTTAGCTTTTCTGACATCATCCAACCGGAGATGTTCAGTGACATGGGCAAAGTGGTGAATGAAATGAACGTTTATCTCACATACGCGAGATCTCAGATTCGCGTGCAAACTGGACGACTTCTCAAGAATGTTGTTCACTTCAACTTGAACCGAGTTCCGACCCAACCGGAATTCGATCGGGTAAAAGAGTGTCTTTTTAAAACACTCAAAAAGGACGTCCCTGAAGGGAAAGACCCGTTCGCACCACAATCAGTTGCCCATCTCATCATGAAGGGCTTCAATTACTACACAAACAAGTACAATCGGCACCCTGAGGACATTCTCAATGGTGACCAAGTTATGGAAATGATGGAAGGCGTAGACCAGTTCCGTGGTCTCGAATGTGTCAAGAGGCCGGTGGTTGTCAGATCCAAAGGATCTAACGACATCGCTGTCGTCTTTGTAGATGTGTGGGATTCCAAGAATGGGATCCGCACAAAAGAGATCGTCAACAAAGCCTACCACATTGGTGGGAAGTTTATTAGAGTGGAGTATGCGAAGCAGAGGGAATTTGTTCCTCAATGCCAGAAATGCTGGGCTTGGAGCCACGGCACTAGTAGGTGTCGCATCAATCATCAGCGATGTGCTAGGTGTGGTCAAGGTCACATGACCGAGAACCACGAAGGATTCAGTACCTGCTGCGGAGAAATCCACAAGAAGCAGGGAGACAAATATGTTGCATGCGAGCATAAACTCAAGTGCTTGAATTGCAAAGGCGAGCATAATGCTGACTCGTCCAAATTGTGTTTACAAGAGACACCAGAATGACTGCGCATGGCATGATCGACGTGCTATTGCTGACAGAGAAGTGGAGGCTGAAAGGAGGGCCCGCTGCAAGACAAACATCACACAGGCTTTGGCTTTGCCAGAGTCTGAAATCATCGAAATCCCTGATATCATCTCTATGAATTGTACAACTAACGGACACTTTTGCTTCAAATCTCTCCGTATTTTAAGCTTCAATGTCGGGCGTAGTTGGGAAACCACTAATACGACATTGGGGCAATATGTTAACGACTATGACATTATTTATTTCAAGAACCAGGTTGGAAAGGAGTGCGCAAGCAACCCTCCACACAGGACAAAGATGAGAATAAGGCTTACGGCCACCCATGAGTGATGCTTGGACACCACATATCGGGCCTTTGACCCTACGAAGAATGTGTCGAACCGACCGATGAGCGCCCCATGGGTGCTCACATACACTAACAAATGCTTGGGAATATTTAACCCGAAGCTACGTACTGACATCATCAAACATCGTGACATATCACTCGTCATGCTGTATCTCAAACAAGGTGCCCACCTTAAAACAGTGGACATCATGAACATATACAATGATGGTAGAACACATGCTGCCATCGATGCGCTTGAAGGACTAGGCGAACGAATCCCCTTGGTAGATATATGCGTGGGGGACTTTAATATACATAATCAAACATGGAATGAGAATGCTGTACATCTCGATCCCACTATATGGGGTGATCGCCTCAAGGGCATTATGAGTGAGATGGGCTTGGAATATTCCATACTGGACAACCCGGGAAAACCCACTCGTGCTCCCTACACCAAGCACAGTAACACTCCGCCCCCACCCAGCCTCGGGAACGATGATATGGACACGGTTATCCCAGCCAGTATTATTGATCTAGTCTTTACTTCTGAAATAGTTTCTCTTTCAGAATACTTTAAATTACATGTTTGTGAAAACGACGCAGACCGTCTGTCGTCGGACCACTTCCCTATTCAGATCACTATCCCTTTTTCTAAAGACAGTGTAGTATATTTTGTAACCAGACTCGACCCGGAAAATGAGGAGGAGTATGAAAAGGAGATCGGTGAACGCCTGGAAAGCTTAACTGAGAGATGCGAGAAACTAAAGAGATGAACTGACGGAAATGTTGGATGAAGTCTCTAAGATATTTGAGGAAGCATGGTCACGATGGATGGAAGAGGTCAAGGTGACAGGCAAAGGAAAGAGTTGGTGGAACAAAGAATGCTCCCAAGCGTTCAGCAACCTACACAGCAACCTTGATCCGAAGGGTAGAAAGGACAAGGAGCGATGGAGCAACTTTCGACGCATCGTAAAGCAAGCGAAGAAAGAGTGTTTTGAGAAAAAGATCCAAGACACTGCATCTATTAAAGGGTGACCATGGGATCTTATGCCCTGGGTTAGGGAGAGGAAGATGCCAGCAATGGAGTCGTTGTTGGACGATCAAGGGAAAGCATGCGTTGACAAGGAACACCTATTCCAAACACTACACAATGCTTACAACTCGGCTAACAGCCGACCCACAAACTTAGAACGCATGTTCCAAGAAGTTGAAAAGAGAGAAGAGAGAGAATGGGCCACATTTTCACAACAAGAACTTCACCAAGCATTAGCCAAATGCGCGAAGAATACTGCACCCGGACCTGACCACATTTCGTGGTTTGCCCTCAAACACATCATGAAGAGTTACCCAAAAAGTGTTGGACTCTTCACAACTATCGCCAATGCCAGTATCAAACAAAAGCACTGGCCTCAACATTTCAAAACATCGACTTCTGTCATCATCCGAAGCCGAGCAAACCATCCTACGATCGAGCCAAATCTCTTCGGCCCATCATCCTCCTTAACACCCTTGGCAAACTCATTGAGAAAGATGATAGCCAATCGACTACAGTTTGAGAGCCTCGAGCAGGAAATCATCATTCATGTCAAACTGGAGGGATCTGCCAGAGGTCAACCGAAGATGCTGCAGCTGCACTTGCACCACGTTAGGAGCCAGTTGGAGCCGCAATAAAGAAACATCTGTGTTAGCATTCGATATAGCACAATTTTTCCCCTCTCTTAACCATAGTGTACTTGTAAAGGTTCTTGGACACTTCGGATTCAACTCTAAGGTAGTTTCTTTCTTTTCTGACTATTTAGTGAATCGAAAAACACAATATAAAATAAACAATGACGTATCGGACTTCTTTCCATGCGATGTAGGCATAGGACAGGGTAGTGCTCTTTCCCCAATACTCTCTGCTCTGTATATAGCTCCTTTGTTTCATATTCTGGACAAACGAGTACGTAGTGATGATCTGGATAATTTTCTGTATACTCCCATTTCTTCTTTTCTCTCCTTCATAGACGATGGTGTTCTCATAGCTACGGACTCTAATTACGAAAGGACTCATAGTAGTCTTAAAGAAGCATACTGCCTTGTGACTGACCTTTTTAAAGAATTTGGGTTAACCATGGAGCATACCAAAACAGAGTTGTTCAACTTCGCAAGCAAGAACAACATGACCAACAACCCCGACATCGACCTTGGATTCGCACCATACACAGGAGCCACCCCCCTTACCCCCAAGAAAGTATGGAGATACCTCGGCATCTTCTACGATCGCACTCTGACGTTTCACCAACATGTCAGACACTATGCTACCAAGTCTCTCTCCACTGTCAAGTGCATGAGAATTCTCGGAAACTCGGTGCGTGGGCTTACGCCCAAGCAGAAACGCACTTTATACGTATCGTGTGTTCAACCGGTAGTGACCTATGGTCTACGCTGCTGGTACCGTCCAGGACTTCCAGGTTTTCGCAGGAACATCCTACTGCTAAACAAAATGCACAGACTGGGAGCGCTCTGGATCACCGGAGCCTTCAGGACGTCACCAACGGGTGGAGTCCTTGCTTTAGCAGGACTCATGCCCATGCATTTCATCCTAAAGAAGTTGTTTGATCGATCTGTAGCCAGGATCTCGACACTTCACTACAACCACCCGATCCTTCGTTTACTTGATCGGAAGAATGCCAAAGGTTCGCAACTCCACAAAGACAGTGTCGAGTACAACCAACAGAGGATGAAAAGACCAAAACTTACATCAATGGTCAACGTCAAAAATCTGGAGCAAGTGAAGGAAACATTCCATCCTTTACACATCAGTGCGAAGCCTGGCCATCGTATGGTGGATAAATACCAGGATTGCATCAAGTACGTGCCAGTTCCTAGAGGCAACAGCAAGGTTGTCAAGGGCCATCACGAAGGCATGGAAAGTCATATCTCTAGGGGGGATGGTGACACATTACATCTTATCACTGGATGGAGCGTCCCGGAGGAAATCCCGGATCCTATCCTTGGTCGAAAACACACACAAGCGGGGTACTATATCTTGCGAGGGGTAAACCCATCTCACACAAGGTGATGCCAGCAGGAAGACGGGCGACATCCACCAACGTGATCGCATGGGCAGCTCTACTAGCGCTCATCAAAGCTTTTAAGCTCAAGAAGAGAGACGAGTCGATAAACAAGATTCGCCTTTACACAACCTCTCCCGACACAATTCGGTCATTAGCCGAGCTCTCCAACAAGCCAGTGGGCAACAGCATGTCTATAGCTGTAGCTACTGCCATCGAGGATCTTTTCGATGCTTTCCCGGACCTTACACTCGATGTAGTGGGTTTCCGATGCAAGGCGTTCGATAGATGTGATCACGAATATGTGGACTTTTGCATTTTATGCAACTTCAAAGCACCATTCATTGATACTAGGGAAGCGGTCAATTACCGCCCAGTTAAATTCCCAGAATCCCTCACTTTTGAACGACAGCGTCAATTCATAACACATGATGCTGTTGACTATTGGAGAATAGGCTTTATGGAGCCGAGCGACAAAGAATGCTACAGCGGTAACAACTTCATAACCCTGTACAACTCCACAAACTTCGATGAGAGAGTCGCTCTCCTCCCTAGCCACCTCAATCTCGGCCCCTGGCTTCGCTCTTACGGCGGAGTCACAGTCGCAAATGATCCTAAGTTGTGTGCACGATTTGTGCATGCCGCCACCAAACACGCCCCTATCGACGAGTACTGTTTACGGTTCTTGCCAGATGTGGAACTTTCGGGTTGCCACGGGTGTAGGAACGCGCCTCAGACAAGGGATCATATCCTTAACGAGTGTTCTTGGTATGTAAGACGCTCGAACCATTACAACGGAGGAATCGAAACAGTTGAAGGTTTGATTTACTTCTTATGCGACAACCCCCAAGCGTTTTCGTTTGACACTATGATGGAACCGCGATACACACACCGAGATTGGTCAACTTATCGGGATAAGGTATATCATTCACATGATATCAATAATGATTGTGAAAAGAGAAAAGGTATGCGTCCTATCACGGGACCCATTTTCTTCCATGAAACAGAGAAGGTCGTAGGGAGTTGATGTCTCAATGGTCTTTATTTCAATCCTTAGTAGTGTACTTGTATACGAACGGAACATTTTTCTCATTTAGTTTCTTCTGTATCCTTGTTGTTCCGGGCTTTGTAGCGTAACGGGGTCTATGACCCCGTGAGGCAGCGGTCTGCGTACGGGCACCGCGTAATAAATTTTGACTTAAACAAAAAAAAAAAAAAAAAAAAAAAAAAAAAAAAACAGTAGACTATAGTATCCTTATATACTACTATGATATAGGGTTTAGGGCATAGCTAAAAGAACTTATGAAGTCATAGTACTCTGCAGGCATAATCTATGAGAGGATAATGCATGGAAGCACAGTCATAATGTGTATAATGCATGTATTTGAAACAGGAGTCATTCATATGTCATACCGAGCATAAGCATCGAGGTATTCATTTCAACAATTGAGATATCCAACACAGAGTCGGATGACACAGAAGAGACAAAAAATACTGAAGAAGTACTTGTCTCTCCGTCATTTGATTCAACTACCTCTGAACAACCCTATGATGTTAGCTTTGATAGGTGCAATAAGAACATTCAATGCAAGAAACCCACATGCGATCCAGGTTACAAAGGGCAATCATACAAGGTGATGGATAGTGAATCAATATCAATACCTCCAAAATCTCCATTCTATGACTTATTGCGAAAAGGTTTCCAAGATGTCGATTCTAATTCTAGAGTGAATGAATGGCTTCATGATCAATTTAGGACAAATGCACTGAAAGAAGACTCAAGAAATGACTTCAGACAGAGGTTGTTCCATTTTTTGGATGACAGCATGTATTACAAAGGGAAATATAACTATGGATATTGAGTATCCAGGTTCTTAAACCAAGACCATGGAACCATAGGTGATGTGGGAAGGACTAAACTGGAATGCTTGATGATTGATTTCTTCCCGTGAAATTGGCATGACATCAGTATCTATGAGAGTTGTTGGTATAGATCCCTCTGGATTAGCAGTGAGATATGGGCTAGTAAAATATATCTGCAAAAGAAATATGTTCTGGACCACAAGCCTTCAGTGATAGCGAGACATATTTGGCATAAATTGTTTCAGGCAGCATACCAGTGAAAGATTCCAGAAGGTATATTACTCATGATAGATGAAATTGCCTTATCCTGCGATTATGAGGATAATTTCCTCTCCAATGCTGAGTTTGTACTCAACTCCAAACTAGCAGTACTCTATGGTGAATTTTCTGACCCTGATGGCGGTGAATTCCAATACTCCTATGAGGAATGCTTTAAAGCCATCAAATGGGGAATTTTAGTACACATTACTGACTTACTAACTGGACTAAACTACATGTCACTCTACGAAATGATGATGAGATCTCATTTTGACTTGATGGGATGGTGGATCAAAAACCTGATTCAGGATATCTCTAGACCTGCATTGAATGTACATTGGTTCGATCTGTCTGATGCCTGGGGTCATTTGGAGAACAGACAGTGTTTGGAACAAGAAGATTATTCTGATTTTGAGTACAGTTATAATGAATCGGAATCCAATGTTGAATATGATGATTCTATAAATGTTGAGTCTCTTGGTCTCCAAGTAAAAATGGGCACATACCCTTCACTCCAGAGAAATGCAGTGAACATTCGAAACATGACCCGACCAGTCTCTAAACCTCTGGTAATTGTTGTCAACATGAATGGTCATCCTGCTCATGCATTGATTGACTCAGGATCATTGAGTGACTTCATATCAAGCACTCTTGTTCAACAACTCGAACTGCCAAAGGAAGAGCTTGCTAAACTAATACAAGTACAGATGGCTGTTCAAGGGTCCAGGTCAAAAGTGAATTATGGCACAAAAGTTTCCATGTCTTACCAGGGAATAAAGGAGGAGCGTTATTTTGACATAATGAACCTTTCGAACTATGGTTTAAATCTAGGAACACCATTTCTGTACTAATATCGCATCAGTCTGTGTCTAGAGCCACTAGCAGTGGTTATAGGCAGTGACAAAGCCTTATCTCTAAAGGGATCATGAATCCGCATGCTCGAATTGCATGCTACTGAGCTCTACTCAGGAGAACCTGCAGAAAGTTAGAGATGAACTGGTCCAATATGCAAAGAAACTGTGCTGCAATGCCCTAGACACTCCATTGCCACCACTCTGAGAAATCAATCACCAGATTCTGCTAATAGATCCATTGAAAATGCTACAGTTGGCACCCTTCTCGATGTCCTGATGCCTTGCTTGACCAATGGCTCGAAAAGAAAGAGAAGTATGTCAAAAGCAGACAGTGAAAGCCTATGCCTGCTCATACCTATGTTGCTTCTTCCTAAGCCACGAAAGCCTGGAGAACCTCTGAAACTACATACCATCATAAAGACCTTTGGGAAAGGAATGCCAACACCAAGAAACTCTCATCACCACTTCCAGAAATTGAGTCTATACTGCAAAAAGTAGCATCAGCAAAATATCACAGCTCAATTGATCTAACCAACACCTATGAACAGATCAGGGTCCACTCTGACCATGTTCTCCATACAGCAATGTCTATGCCCAATGGAACAATGATAAGTCAAGTGATGCAGCAGGAGGACTGCAATGCATCCACAATGTTCCAGATGATAATGACTCACATTTTCGCTCCATACATTGGTGTATTCCTAGAAATCTATCTGGATGATATCTTCATCTTTTCCGAGACCCTAAGCGATCATGTAAAACAAGTACGCATTATAATCGATATACTTCAGGAAAATATGTTCTTCATCAGTGAAAAGAAACTGCATTTTTTGCAAAGGGAAATGAAGATACTCGGATGATTGGTCATTGATAATAGCATTCGGATGGATCCTGATAAGGTGGATTCACTGTCCAAGTAGAAGACACTGACAAATTGTAACCTCTTCAGAGGCTTTCTTGGTTCTGCTGGATATCTAGCAGATGACATTGATAGAGTACGAATATCTATGGGTATCTTAAGTGTCTTGACAGGGGATATCATTCCTTTCTGATGGGAATATACGCACCAGCATGCCTTTGAAGACATCAAGGTAAAGGCAGTTGCATGTAAGGATCATCATTGTCATCCTGTGTGATATGGCCCTAATGTCCCTCCCATAAATGTTGTGACTGATGGATGTGTCACTGGCATAGCCAGGGTTGTGAGCCAGGGAGAAAACTGGAAAACCATGAATGTGGCAGCATTCTATTCAGCAAAATTGAATCTGGCTCAACAGAACTATCCTGCACATGAAATAGAAATGCTCGCTGGTTTAGAAATGATGCTATGACACCAGGATATATTGTAAGGGGCTCACTTTACTTGGTACATGGACCACAAAGGTCTTATTAACCTTTTCCGGCAAAAAGATCTATCTTCTTGTCAAGCTCGGTAGATGGAGAAACTGTCACAATTTGATTTTGAGGTACAGTATGTCCCGGAAACTGAGAACATACTGTTGGATGCACTGTCAAGGATCTATTCGAATGAGAAAGCAGGTGCAGTATGAGCACGCAGTGAATACACTTACCATGATGTGATTGATGAAGATGATATGAAATCCCCCCATATAACTTGCCCAGTATTCATCGCCACTGAGGTGAAAGCATCTCTGTTATCAACTGGTGTTGGGCCATATTTGTCGCAAGACACAAGACATCCTGGAGGGTGGGACACTGCAACAAAATGTAGATACTCCTTTGGAAGCATCTGCACTCGATGTTTGATGGTCAGTTCAGTTGAATGGTCGCAAAGGTTATACTCATTTCTGTTATGGTTTCACCGGCTATGGTCACCTGCTCCGGCTCTTTTGTTTTTCCGCATTCCCACACCTGCCCATTATGCTTTTCTTTCACCTTCCCTTTCTAGTATCTTTCATCTCACGGTCACTCCACATTCTCAGGCCTGTCCGTTATACTTTTCTTTCATCTTTCCTTTCTAGTATCTTTTGTCTCACTGTTACTCCACTCCTATATGCTTTACTCCACGTCCATACGTTCTTGCTCCACTTACTCCACTACCCCGAGTATTATGACTCAGTCCTGTTCTATACTTAGTTACCTTGGGTAGTTGTCTCTACGTATATAAGTCCTGTAGGTACTGCTGTATTCCTTACGCTTTACCAATCGTATCCTTCCCTTACTCTTCTCTCTTATCGCCCTCAAGTCTTTGTCACTTGTCTGCAACCTGAGTCTTTATAAGATTAAGGTCGTAACATTTGGTAAAGCGTCTACACCTCACCTTGCAGACAGCAGCCTAGCGAGCTTGCTGTAGTGGTAGTGCATACGCAGATCTACCAACCGAACGGACGTAATTTTTTCGCGTCGAGGCTTTTTACAAGCGTAGTCATCAGGGCACGAGTTTATGCCAAGTAGCCAGCCGACAAGGAAAAGAAACGACTTGTCGAAGAAGAATTAGCCGCATATCACGACGGATTGGTTGCGAGAGATCGAGTTACCGAGTAGCCCGACATCGAGACCGGAATCAGCACCACAATCAGACATCGACAAGGAAGTAGATCACATAGCGGACAGTTTTGCGGATATTCACATCGACAACGAAGACCAATCAGAAACGAAGGAAACCATCAGACATGTCGACCACAGAGAGTACCAAGTCAATTATCCCGACCCCGGTTGGTTCGAGGGAAGCAGAGAGAGATTTGAGGACTGGTGGAGGAGCATTCAGCTGTTCATAAAGTTTAACGGGATCACCGACAATGATAGGATGATCATAGCGGCCATATCCAGGATGAGAGGAGGAGTAGCCGGAAGTTTTTCAGCGCTCGTAGCGGACAAAGTCACCAACCCAGACATAACATTTATGTGGAAGCAATTCGAGAAGCAAGCCAAGGAGTTGTTTATCAATGGAATGGACAAGGAGAAGAGCGAGATAGCTATCGAGACATGACCCAAGGAAGGAAACCCCATCGTGGACTTCTTAGTCGAATTACCTTGATGATGAACAAGGCGGGAACGGACGACCAACACGCCATCTTCTTGCTGAAGAAGAACGTCAAGAAGGAAACCATTCGCACCATTCTAATCATTCCCACCCGACAAAGTCCCACCACATTCAACGGATGGCTCGAAGTCATAAAAGCAGTAGGAATGGGAACAGAGACGATGAGTTTGTTCGACAAACACACCGCGACAGGAGTCACGTATGGAGGAAGTGGTCAACCCATGGAAGTAGGAAGGTTCGAATCCGCTAGAGTCCAAACCCCGAATAATCAGAGGAAGTGTTTCAACTGTGGAAAGTTCGGACATTTGCTAGAGAATGCAGGCAGCCGAAGAAAGCGCCGTACGTGTTACAATTGTAACAAACCAGGACACATCGCCAGGAATTGTAGAGCGCCGAAGAGAGCTAGGACTAGGGGACGAGAGGACAGTCCACAGGACAAAGAAGACGCACCGAGAAGCAGGATTTTGCCGAAGGGTCCGATTGAGCGCGAAATCTCGACCCAAAATCGTAGAGTCTCTCCCCATGTAACAACAATTCGAAATCCAAGTATGTTATTCCTTTCAAGAGAGACTCAACGCGCGAATTCTGCTGGATTGCAACCATCAAAACCAAGAACGGAAACAAAACGGTCAAGGCCCTTATCGACTCGGGAGCACATATGACGATGATAGCGACGGAGTTGGCAGAGAGAGAGAAATTGAAGAAGGTCAAACGACAACAACCCATTCGCATGAGAAATGCAGACGGAACACCAAATCGGACAGGGATATTAACGGAGGACGCCAAAATCCAGATGGATCTAGGAGGACATAAGGAGGAAATCAAGGCACTGGTATCGGACATTTCGAGCGCGGATATCTTTCTTGGATACGACTGGTTAATTCAACACAACCCGGAGATCGACTGGATAAACCAAGAAGTCAGATTTACACGATGCCCCAGTACATGCACTACACCACACCAAACGATTCCTTTTTCTCGACGGCTAACCACTGATGTGGACAGCGCTACGGAGGAAAAAGAATCAGATCCCACCAACCCGAAGATCTACCCGATTACATTCGACCATTTACGCACTTGTTTAACAAACGGAATTTTGCAATTACCAGCTCGAACGGAATGGGATCATGAGATCATCTAACGGAGGACGCACCAAAGAGATATCATCGAAGGTTTATAACATGACGCCAAAGGAAAGGGAGGAACTGGATAAGTTCTTAGACGAGAACCTAGCATCGAAACGAATTCGACCATCCAAATCACCATACGCTGCCCCTTGTTTCTTCGTACCAAAGAAAGATGGATCACTCCGACTATGCCAGGACTACAGGAAACTCAACGAACATTCGATCAAGGACAAAACGCCATTACCGCTCATAAGCGAAGTACTCGACCAACTGCGAGATGCGAAATACTTCAATAAACTGGACATTATCTGGGGTTACAACAATGTCAGGATCAGAGAAGGAGATGAATGGAAAGCAGCGTTTATCACCAATCGTGGATTATTCGAACCTACCGTCATGTTTTTTGGAATGAGTAACTCCCCGGCGACCTTTTCTCGTATGATGGCAACCATATTCCGAGAAATGATCCAAGAAGGTGCACTGGTCAACTATATGGATGACTTCGCGATTCCAGGACGTACCAAAGAGGAACTACGTGAACGGACTATACGTTTCCTGAAAATCGCCGACAAACATAGTCTATTCTTCAAACGATCGAAATGAATTCGACGCCACGGAAATCGCCTTGTTAGGCACGGTTGTAGGAAATGGAAAGCTACTATGGAAAAGGAGAAGGTCAGGGCCATAAAGGAATGGAAAACGCCACGAACAATTAAGGAGGTGGAGAGTTTCTTGGGATTCGCGAACTTTTACAGACGCTTCATACAAAACTTCAGCATCATCGCAGCTCCGCTCAATCAGTTGAAGGGAGGAGGAAAAGAGTGGAAATGGGAAGAAGCACAACAACAGGCATTCGACAGCGTCAAAGATTCCATCACCAGCGAACCAGTATTGGCGTTGCCAAATGACTATGGAAAGTTTAGATTGGAGGTGGATGCATCAAACTATGGAACGGGAGCAGTCCTATCACAGGAACAGGAAGGAAAATGGCATCCGGTTGCATTCATGTCCAAAACGTTGACTGAAGCAGAACGAAACTACGAGATCTACGACAAGGAGTTACTGGCTATAGTCAAGGCACTGAAGTTATGGAGACAGTACCTGTTGGATGCGAAGGAACAGTTCGAAATCTGGACAGACCACGAAAACCTGAAGTACTTCAGAGACCCACAGAAACTGAACGCTCGACAAGCAAGATGGTACCTTATGCTGCAGGAATACTTTCGCACTACGACACATACCTGGAAAATCCAACACCAAAGCCGACATCCTCTCCCGCATAGTCAAACCAGATACAAGCCGAGACAACAGGAACATGGAGATGTTCAAAGGAAAGGAGTTTGTACGAAGATCGTTGAAGAAACGCCAGTATATGAAGCCACCATTCTACGATCTCGACGATTCGAGATATCACCCGACCAACAGATCTGGAAGTTATCAGAAAGTCGAGGAGGAGGGAAACCATGGTACTGCAGGAATTGGCGAAACAACCGGAGAAAGTGTGGGAGAAAGAAGGGATAATTTACCGACAAGGACGGATCTATGTGCCGGATGAAAGGAACTTGCGAGATCAAATCCTACACGATCACCACTATTCCCCCGACGTCGGACACCCTGGACAACATCGGATGCTAGAACTGTTGAAGCGGACGTTCTGGTGGCCCACGATCAAGACGGACGTCAGGAGATATGTCAGAGGATGTGACATGTGTCAAAAGAACAAGATCATTCGCAGACCCGAACCAATCACGCTGAACCCATTACCAATCCCAGAAGGCCCTTGGCAGGAATCTATTGATATGATCGGACCTTGCCTAAGTCCGAAGGCAAAGATGCTATTGTTGTTATCGTCGACCGGTTCTCAAAGATGATCCACCTTGTTCCCACCACTACGACTCTCACGTCAATCGAATTAGCGCATCTATACAAATCGGAGGTCTGGAGGCTCCATGGAATTCCCCGAAGAATCATCAGTGACAGAGGACCGCAGTTCGCATCTAAATTCATGAAGGAGCTATGCACATCATTGGGGATAGAAAGGAACCTATCAACGGCGTATCATCCTCAGACGGATGGACAGACGGAACGCATCAATCAAGAAGTCGAAATGTATTTGCGGAATTTCATCAGCTATCGACAGAACGATTGGACGAAATGGCTACCTACGGCGGAGTTCACTACAACGACAAAGTCCACTCTGCCACGAAGAACACACCATTCTTTTTGAATCACGGATTCCATCCATGGAAAGGGAATCACAGTCTACCTACGTTCAACCCAGCGGCAGCGGATTTCTCATCGGAGTTAGAGAAATCCCGAGAGGAAGCTAAAGCGGCAATGGAAGAGAACAATGATCTTATGCGAAACCGAGGAAACCACGGAAATGCCTCTAAAGTTTTCACCCGGAGAGAAGGTCTGGCTAGAAGCAGTTAACATTCATTCCAACCGACCATCACGGAAACTTGACAACAAACGCTATGGACCTTTCGAGATCGTCGAAGCTGTCGGAGATCGGTCATACAAGCTTCACTTACCTGAGTCCTGGGCAATCCACAACGTATTCCACGCTTCATTGCTCACACGATGTCACAAACCCGAGTTTGACAGCCAACACCACCCTACCCGCCGCCACCTGATATCATAAACGAAGAAGAAGAGTACGAAATCGAAGAGATCCGAGGACATAGGAAGCGAGGAAGAGGAACCCAGTATTTGGTACATTGGAGGGGTTACGGAAATGAAGAAGACACATGGTTACCAAGATCAGCCTTGGAGAACGCCAAGGACGTCCTAGACGAGTACGAGGAAACACGGTCGTAGGATATAAAGCCCAACGAAAGCACTCCAATCGGTATACAACAATCGTCAATCTCTTTCATCCTCCAAATCACCTTCAAATGTCCGACATCTCGACCTTTATTCCACCTTTCCAATCCACCAACAACGAAACACCTGCTTTGGTCAGAATTCGAGGAGCAGATTTATGTGTCCAAACCAAAGACGGAATGCGCTTCTGGATCCATTCATACTTCCTCACCAGAGAATCCGTTTATTGGCGAAGAAAATTAACTGGATACGACGATCCCCATCACACGTTCATCGAAACTTTAACACCGCAGACCCCGCTTCATTGAAGACGCCAATGCCACAGAATTCCAAGTGTTCCTTTCATCTTCTACAACACCAAATATGATGACTATTCGAGTCTCGTATTCGAAGAATGGGTTAACATCCTAAACCTTGCGCACAAGTGGAAGTTTCCTGAAGTCAAGAATTTGGCAGAGAGAAACCTCTTCAAGTTGGGATACGAGGTTCGACCTGCAAAGATGGAGATTAACTTCACAGACTAGGATACTTCGTGTGGTCACGAAGCCTAAACGGAGGGTATTGTTATGGTTTCACCGGTTATGGTCACCTGCTCGGCTCTTTTGTTTTTCCGCTTCACACCTGCCCATTATACTTTTCTTTCACCTTTCCTTTCTAGTATCTTTCATCTCACGGTCACTCCACATTCTCAGGCCTGTCCGTTATACTTTTCTTTCATCTTTCCTTTCTAGTATCTTTTGTCTCACTGTTACTCCACTCCCATATGCTTTACTCCACGTCCATACGTTCTGCTCCACTTACTCCACTACCCCGAGTATTATGACTCAGTCCTGTTCTATACTTAGTTACCTTGGGTAGTTGTCTCTACGTATATAAGCCCTGTAGGTACTGCTGTATTCCTTACGCTTTACCAATCGTATCCTTCCCTTACTCTTCTCTCTTATCGCCCTCAAGTCTTTGTCACTTGTCTGCAACCTGAGTCTTTATAAGATTAAGGTCGTAACAATTTCCTTCAAGCAGAAGGAAAGAAGGGTGGGAGTCAGAATAGGAGTCAGAATACTAAGCCAAAGACCAGTGCAAAGAAAGACTCACTAGAATGCAAGTCAACTACATCCACGAGAGAAGATACAGGAGAGAAAAGGTTAACAATTAGGATACCCCCACTGAAAGACAGGCAAATGGCAGCAGACACATTGCGGAACAACAATTCCCAGGAAGAACCCTCACAAGCCAAAGCACTAGCTCACTCCCAAAATAGCGGCACACCCCAGGAGTCAAATATTACATCCACAAACCTGCCGACATTGTCTCTTACAAGTACTCAGGGAACAGATGTTTTGCATGCAATAAAAGGGGAATATGTCAAAGATGACACCTTCAGAATAATGATTGAGAAGCCCAAGGAGCACAAGAACTTTGTGCTCAAAGATGATCTACTGTATATCAAACTCGAAAACTCAGAACTTCTTTGCATACCAGACACTACTATGGAAAGCAGAAAAATACATGAGCTGCTAATCTTGGAAGCACATGTGTTGCTAGCTCACCTCAGACCAAGAAAGACTCTCCTATACCTAAGAAATCACATTTGGTGGAAAAGTATGTGTTGAGGATTGACACCGACGCGTCCTCGAAGTTGAACGTAGTGCCATCATGTGATGATGGCTTGATCGAATTTTATTCTTGTATCTATTCATCTTTTCGATCTCATTTCCACTTCGCGTCATCGGTATGTGGCGCTATTCATTTCGTTGGTATATATACTGTTGTCTCATCTACTAGAGGCCAAGGTTTCTTGCCTTTGGCTCTAGATATCGTACTCCGAAGTCCTGTACTTATAGTTTGTACTGAATTAAAGGTTTCTTGCCTTTGGCTCTAGGTTTCTTGCCTTTGGCTCTAGAATCTAGATGTTCATTCTGTTCGAAACCTACACTGCTCATAATAAACATCGTTAGGTTATGGGCCCCGCACTTGGCGAAACGACTTCTGAGACCCTTCAGTTTCCAAAGTTTAACGGAACGAACTATCACTTTTGGGCAGACAATATGAAGGCTGCCTTGCAGGCAAAATCAGTTTGGGGTGTCACTTCTAATCGCGAACGATGCCCACCTCATCCTGAGGCTGAGTATCCTGGTTTATACACCACTACTTCTTCCACTGTTGAAGGCGAACCTCCTACTCGAACTAGGAAGGTTGGTCAAGCTCTCATTGATGTCCTTCAGTCGAAGGGATATCTTGCTTGGGAACAAAGTATCGAGAAGTATGAGAGGTGGTTGAACAAGGATGACATGGCTATGGGCTTGATTCAGAATGCTATTGAGTACACTCAACGTGAGATCATAATCGACATGAAGACATCTGCGGAGATGTGGGATCATCTTCACCAGACTTATGTTGATCAACAGAGTGGAATAAATATCCACTTCTATTATCAGGAGCTATACTCGAAGAAGTGGGACAGTCACTCTTCGATGAGTGATCATATTGGGTTTTATCTCAATATCAGGCGCCGATTTATTGAAGCTGGTCATCGTATCGATAATAGTGTTATCATCAACTCGCTCTTGTTGTCTCTTCCACATACTCCTGTCTGGGAAGTTGTTAAGCAAAATCTTCTCTACAATCAAAGTTGGCTTACTTTTGAAAATGTCACTGTAGAATTACTTGCAGTGTTTGATCGTATTCTTCATGAAGATGACGCCAAGGGTACGAAATCCCTTGCTTTAGTTTCAAAGGGGGATAACAAAGCAAGTGGGAGTAAGAAAGCTGATGGTAAAGGAAAGAAGAAGGGAAAGAAGAAGGGTAAACGTGAACTGAAGCTGGATGATATTTGTCATAACTGCCAAGAAAAGGGTCATTGGAGCACGACTTGTACTAAGCTGAAGAAACCTAAATCCGAGACCAAACCCGACACTAAACCCACTGGATCTGCAAATGTCGCCGTTGATAATACTAGTACTACTGGGACGAGTCGTGAAGTTGGAATGCTATACATGGCTTCCCGAACCACTGGAATACCATCGGGATTACTCCTTGATAGTGCCGCTACCTGCCACATAATCAGCGATCGTTCATATTTTATTGAATATGAAGCTTGTACACAACAACATATTGCCATCGGAGGTTTCAACAATATCCCTGTTGCCGGAGTTGGAAAGATACAATTCCGAGCTTCATCACTGAGCGGTCATAACGATATCACACTTGATGATGCTCTTTATATTCCTAACCTGGGAGCGAATTTAATCAGTCTTGGGAAATTGCAACGATCAGGTGCTGAAATCAGGGGCTTAACAAATGGTATAGCTTTGATATGGAAAGGATCTATCGCTTTCAATGCGATCTTGATCGGCACTGAAGGAACTTTGTACTGAATTCAATCCATCGGGCCTGACGATCATCATTCCTACTTAGTAACTGATACTCCGGCATCTATGCGTTTATGGCATCGACAAATGGCTCACCTTGGTCCTCATGGCATCAAAAGCATGGCCGAAAATAATCTCGTCAAAGGTCTTCAGATTGATAAACCTGAAGAATTTGACCGGCTCTGCGATGGATGTGCAAATGGGAAATCTCAGCAAAATCCTTTTCCTAAAGCCAGTGAAACCAAGTACGCACCACTTGAACTCGTCATCATGGACTTATTTGGTCCCATTAAAACTCTTACTCGGGATGGTTATCAATACGCTCTTGTAGTTGTTGATGTCGGAACTCAGTTCCCGGTTGGGAGGCTTTTGAAAAGTAAAAGTGACATTGGAGATGCAGTCCGTGATGTCCTTGCTATGATGGAATGACAGGCTAACAGAAAGGTTCAATGTTTGAGATCTGATGTTGGAAATGAGTTTGTTAACAGCGCGATGGACGAATTTTGTCGTCGAAATGGTATTATCCACGAAACAACCATACCTTATAATCCCGAGCAAAATGGGATAGCCGAACGAGCTATAGCCGTTTTCCTTCAGATGATGCGGTGTATGCTGTGGACTGCCAAAATGGATCTTCGTTATTGGGGTGAAGCATTCATGTACACTGTTCATATTCGTTCTATCAGCATAACATCTGCTTTAAAAGGATTAGTTCCTTACGAAGCATTTTACAGCCGAAAACCAGATGTATCTCATCTTCGTATCTTCGGTTCATATGGTTGGGCACACATGCCAAAACAGGTTCAGAAGGGAAAGCTTGACTCGAGAGCAGTGAGAGTACGGATGTTAGGTTGGTGGACAGATGAATCGAAGGGATATCATCTTGAGGACCTTGAAAATGGCAAGGTTATTGCATCGCGTGATGTTAAATTTGACGAAGACGATAAACCTAGTAATGTTGCTTCAGTTGACATCAGTCTGCCTCATCCTATGGCCGACGAAATCATCGATCTCACAAATTTAGATGAAACACCGCCGTCCTCTCCTCGTCAAACTTCTGTTGAGTCTCGAGAGGTTAAAACTCCACCTACATCTCCAGTTGGTGAACCACCGAGCGCTTCGACTCCGACAAGTGATAAATTTGTCACACCGATGGCTACTCCTTCTGATGAACGCCTTGTTACTCCAGAGACACCTCGTGAAGTAGTTATACCTTCAGCTCCGAAGCGAACAAAGAAGTGGGAGAATCTTCCTCCTTGAGAGCCATCTGAACGTATATGTCGACAGACTGAACATCATGGTTATGGTGAAAGTTCTAAAGACGTTGGTCATATGGCTTTCATTGCTAATTATGAACCTACCTATCATGAAGCTATGGAGACTCCCAAAGCTGATGAATGGCAAAAGTCATTGGACTCTGAGCATGCACAGCTTATAAGGAAAGGCGTTGTAGAAGAAGTTGACAGCGTACCCGAGGGAAAGAAAGTGGTTGGGAGCAAAGTGGTGTTAAGGCGAAAACTTGATGAGCATGGGAATCCTGTCAAGTTTAAAGCCCACATTGTCACCCAAGGTTTTTCCCAGGTTCCTGGTATTGACTACCACGAAACCTTCTCTTCGGTAGCGAAGTTTACGACACTTCGTGTTCTTCTCACAATTGCTGCTACATTTGACTGGGAAATACATCAGATTGACGTTATAGGAGCATATCTACAGGGAGATCTTGATGAAGAAATCTATATGAGAATTCCTAACAGTGTTCGAAGCGAAAAGAAGTTTTGGAAGTTGAAGAAAGCACTCTATGGATTAAAGCAAGCGGGTCATCAATGGAAGAATAAACTTGATGAAGTTTTGATGAAGAATGGATTTACGCGAGTGCAATCTGATGATTGCCTTTACATCTTGCACAAAAACAGCAAGATTATTCTTTATCTACTTGTATATGTGGACGATATGGTCGTCACTGGTCCAGACTTTAGTGAGATTATTGCTTTCAAACATAATCTTACTAACGACTTTGAAATTACTGACCTCGGAGAAATACGACATATTCTTGGTCTTCACGTCGAACGAGACCGTAAAAATCGTTGCATCTACTTGAATCAAACTGCGTATATCGACACCATTCTTTGACACTTCGAAATGCAGGATTGTCATCCTGTATCGACTCCTCTTACTGTTAACCATAGTTTATCGACTTCACAATCGCCTAAAAGTGACGATGAGATTAAAGCCTATGAAGAATATGCAAACAGTATTCATTACCTTTCACTCGTCGGCTCACTTCTTTTTGCCACACAAACTCGACCGGACATTCAATTCTCCATCGGTCTTGTTGCACAATTTGCTGGGAATCCAGAAATTGCTCATCTTAGCGCTTGTAAGCGCATACTCCGATATTTGAAGGGAACTTCTACTTGGTGATTGGTACTCGGAGGCAATGACGAAATCGGTTTGAAGCTTGTTGGTTGGGGAGATTCGAGTTGGGCACAAGATGTCGATGACAGAAAATCTGTGAGTGGCTATTCCTTCAATCTAGCTGGAGGAACCGTTTCTTGGTCTTCAAAGAAACAACCCATCGTCGCTATTTCAACAGTAGAAGCCAAATATATCGCTTCAGCGAACGCAATGAAGGAAGCAATTTGGCTGCATACCTTATTACAAGAACTTGACATCACCCAAAGCTCCGCCACTATCATTTATTCTGATAACCAAGGCTGCATTGCTTTGTCCAACAATCCTGTATCCCATTCTCGTGCAAAGCACATTGATATTCAATATCATTTCATTCGGGATTGAGTAGCAAAAGGAGTTGTAAAGTTGGAATATACTCTAACTGAGATGATGATAGCTGATATATTCACAAAGGCGTTGCCTCGTGAATCATTCAGTAAATGCCGTAGGTGGCTTGGAATTGTTCCGAGCATCAAAAGTGACGCATCATTGAGTAAGAGTGTTGAGGATTGACACCGACACGTCCTCAAAGTTGAACGTAGTGCCATCATGTGATGATGGCTTGATCGAATTTTATTCTTGTATTTATTCATCTTTTCGATCTCATTTCCACTTCGCGTCATCGGTATGTGGCGCTATTCATTTCGTTGGTATATATACTGTTGTCTCATCTACTAGAGGCCAAGGTTTCTTGCCTTTGGCTCTAGATATCGTACTCCGAAGTCCTGTACTTATAGTTTGTACTGAATTAAAGGTTTCTTGCCTTTGGCTCTAGGTTTCTTGCCTTTGGCTCTAGGCTCTAGATGTTCATTCTGTTCGAAGCCTACACTGCTCATAATAAACATCGTTAGTATGGCCAAAGACACGTCCATGTTTTGTGAATCATGCATCACCTGTAAAAGGAGTAAGCCATCCAATCATAAGTCATATGGACTCCTAAACCCACTCAAAACTCCTCAATGACCATGGGAGAGTATCAGCATAGACTTTGTAGGACCTCTTCCAGAATCCCAAAACAGGAACGGCTGTTTCGACATGATCACAGCTGTGATTGACAGACTAATGGGTATGGTCCACTTAATTCCTAGCCGACAAACCTTCAATGCACGCGAAATCACTGAATTACTCTTTAGTGAGATATACCAACTACATGGGTTGCCCAAAACTATCATCAGCGACCGAGATTCGCTTTTCAATAGCATATTCTGGAAACATTTACATGAGCTCACTGGTACAAAACTATACATGTCCAGTGCCTATCATCCAGAATCTGACAGCATTACAAAATGAGCTAACCGAACTATAACCCAAATGCTGAGGCAATGTATTGTGAGTGATCAAAGGGACTGGGTGATCAAACTCCCAGCTGTAGAATTTGTGATAAACCTCACTAGATCTGAAGTTACAGGGTATGCTCCATTTTTCCTGAACTATGGGTACATGCCCCAGGCTTTCTTGTGGGAAATGAACAAAAAGGACAAATATCCAGGTGTACTAAGATTTGCACAGAATCTTAAAGTCACAATCATGAATGTGCATGATAGTATCATATCCCATCAGGTAAAAGAAATCAGGAGCGCCAACCAGAAACAGCTACCGTCCCCATTTTTGGTAGGAGATTTGGTCTATATCTCCAGCAAAAATTTATCCATACCAAAGGAGATGGCAAGAAAATTCTATTCCAAATGTGTGAGACCTTATCTGATCACTCAAAATTTCAATAACGACTCCTTCCAAATTGGAGTTTCGAAAAATCTGAGACAGAGAGGCATTCACGATGTTTTTCACTCCTCTTTGTTGCGCATTCATGTACCTAACGATGATAGACTCTTCCCAAACTGCTCCGACTCAGCTATCTGGGAAGCAAAAGACTCTGGACAAGAATGGTCAGTTTCCCAAATCAAGTCACATTCTGGCAAGTGACGAAACACCTTGTTTGAAGTAGAATGGAAATCGGGTGATGTTACTTGGCTCCCATACCACAAGGTAGATCATCTCACTGCATTAAAGCAATACCTTGAAGCACATGGCATAGACAAGATTGATGAGTTGACAAATGAAGGATTGATGCCGTTCTCAGCTGATGATCAGATCCTACTCAGCTTTGTAGGATTTGAGGAACTATTTAACGAATCAGAAGAAGTCAAAATTTTACTATTTCTTCCATTCATTCCTTTCTATTTCCTCATTTCTACTACTATCCTTTTCATCTCCCACTTCCACTCCTTCAACATGCCTGAGGTAGACTGGCGCCCCTCTCACTCTTTGGTCAACATGCTCAAAACTCACTTTCCCTTTATCTATGCCAGAGAACCCGCTCTCTGGACTATCAAGGATACCACCGATCCTGATTTCACGTCCAAACCTCCTGTCTTCTGACAGTTCTCCCCTGCATTGATGCATTCATATAATCAATTTGATGCTCACCTTCATAACCACAACTACACCTCTCATGAGCCTATTGGCTATTCAGACTTTGCTCGCATCTTCAACCATCACAAAAACATGCCATTCGGTTATATGTACTGGGATCAAGGAACGTCTCTGTGGATCACTCCCCCTGATTGTCGTCATATCTCCTACAGTGATCTCGATTTACTTGATTTCGCATTGGCGGTTCCACCTTCCAAGAATAACACGTTGATGGATATAGGTTTGGCAGACAACAACAGTCATACCAAGGATGACATGGTGATAAATATGACTAAGGCAATTGTCAGCAATGCTAGTAGGAAGGAGAATGACTTAGTGGCTCAGGTTGGATATGGTCCGTCTCGCGCTTACGAACAGAATGCATTTAGGAGGAACAGATCTAAACCCTATGACAAGAGACCCCAACGTCCACATGAGGAACATAGCACTGTGACAACTCCTTCTCAGACCCCGTCTATTTCTCCCAAAAATCTTCCTGACCAATCTACCCTCATGTCGGCTAGCAGCAACTCATCTTACAAAGCTGTAGCTCCTCCTTCAAACAGCTTGATGAACGAGGACTTTCCGTTAATGGATTACGATGATTACAGTCCTGTGATTGTCCCTGTCATTCAACCTTCCACAAATTCATCCTCTGTAACCTCTAATTCCATTATATCTAACACGGTTCCTGGTGACCTTACCAAATCTACCCCTACTCCTGCTAAATGAACCTCCGCTGGAACCGCTTCGACCATCATTGCTTCTGAGGTTCACACTGTTGCGAACGGTACTCCTGATATTCGGAAATGATTTCTCTTCCTCACCTTTGTTTTGAGTTCTTTTTGATCTATGGTCTCTATACTTTTTCTTCTTAATCATATAACAAGTAAAAACAAATCCATTTCTCTTTACCTTTCAGTCTTTATTCTTCTCAGAAAAGTAAGCTCTCTGCGACGAGCTTGGAGGGCGTATGTAGCGACTCGGCTATTATCCTTTCGATACTAGTCTTTATTTTATTTGTTTCTATCCTTTTTGTTGCGAACGTAGCGAGTATAGCGAGTGGCATTAACAGACTTACATTGGAGATAGTCTTGTAGTAGAGCGAAGCGGTTTGAGAGAGTAAGATTTAGCTGGTTAAGCTTGAGAGTGAGAGCGATTGGAAACTTAATATTATCGGTAGACTACAGTGTCTTTATATACTACAATGATATAGGGTTAAGGGTATAGCTAAAAGAACTCATGAAATCATAGTGCCCTGCGGGCGTAGTCTACGAGAGGATAATGCATGGAAGCACAGTAATAATGTGTATAATGCATGTATTTGAAACAGGAGTCATTCATACGTCATACCGAGTGTACGACTCAAGGTATTCATTTCAACACTCCTCCTTGAATGAACTCATTGTTGCTTTAGTTAAGCATAGAGCGGAAAAGAGAGAATTTCACTTTTTCTAGGTTTTTAGTTAAAACGTCAGCAGGATTCTTTGATCCATCAATCCAATCAAGATTGATTTGCTTTTGTTCTAGGAGCTCTCGGATATAATGGAAGCAAATGTCGATATGCTTCGATCGTTTCTCCTGTACTTCAGAAGTTGACCAAAATAGACTGCCCATATTGTCTCCATAGAGCATTGGTGTTTGTATCTCGAAACCAATCTCAGTTAGGAGTTGGGAGACCCAAACTAATTGTCGCGAACAATCAGAGATAGCCATATATTCGGCTTCTGTCGATGAGAGTGCAACAGTCTTTTGTTTACGACTCAGCCAGGAAATTGTTCCGTTAGCGATTGTAACAAAGTTGCCGGTAATAGATTTCTGGTCTTCTGGATCAGAAGCCCAATCCGAATCGGAATAGGCTATGACACCTTGATTCGAGTTACCATCAAACTCAAGAACCATATTTTTAGTGCCATTAAGGTACCGAAGAAGATGCATGCCGGCAGTATAGTGCTCTTTATTTGGAGTCACCATGTGTTGTGATAATTTTACAACGGCAAATGCAATATCGGTCGTGATCCGATCATGAGGTACATCAATGATCCGACCAACTGTTGGTACTTTGTTCTGAATCCATTGTTTGGTACTTTATCGGAAGTTTTGAACACGTATCCTTTTGGTAACGGTGTTTCTTCAGATCCGGATTTGATACCGAATCGATCAAGGACCTTTTGAGGTACTTCTGCTGATGCAAGAAGATTTTCTTGTTCTGACGATCTCGAGATATTTGCATACCGAGAAATTCTGTCATAACACCTTGATCACGACATTCCCATTTGGTTGAGAACTTTAGCTTCAACTCTTTGAGGAGCTGGGAGTTTTTCTTTCCCATAAAAGCTACATCGTCAACATAGACAAGCGCGATGACAAGTTCATGCGTTTTGTGGTGACGGTAATAATACAGCCTGCATCGGATTTACATCGGACAAAACCGATTTCGGTCATGCTGGCAGTCAACTGTTTCCACCAGCTTAACCCGGCTTGCTTAAGGCCGTACAATGCTCGGCGTAATCTCCAGACCTTTTTTCTTTACCGGTGGCTGTGAATCCTTCGGGTTGTGTCATATAGATTTCCTCATCCAGTTTGCCATATAAATAGGCAGTTTTTATGTCAACGCTAAACATATCCCCATTTTCAAGGGTGGCGATGCCTAGAAGGAGACGGTCAGTTTCATAGTGGACTACTGGAGAGAAAAGCTCGTTGTAGTCGATTCCTTCAATTTGAGAGAATCCTTTTGCGACTAGTCGAGCGCGAAGGCAGCCATCGCTTTTCTCATTAAATACCCATCTATTTTTAATAGTTCTTCGACCTTTCGGGAGATCTACTAATTCATAAACACCACGTTTCTGTAAGGCTTCTAATTCCTCCAAACAAGCATCAATCCATTTCTTCCGCATTGCTGCAGGTAGTTGCGTTAAGTCCTTAAATTGGACTGGCGTTTGGATCTGATTTGCAAGTTCAAAGAGAAAGTTATTTAACCTTACTCCTCCTTCTCTGATTAGAACTTGAACTTCATCCATAGTGGCTTCTCCAGGGATTGGAGCATCGCCAAATTGGTAAAAGTTGAGAGCCATGCTCTGTTCATATTCTTCAGCCCGTCGACTTCTAGTTTTCTGCGAATTTCTTCACGACGTCCTTCGTCAGCTTGTTCGTGGTATACGAGCGTTCTGTCTATCAGATCTTGGAGGTACCCTTCGCTGATCCTTCTTCGAAGTCCGGCAAGAAAGGTTGTCTCTCGTAATCTCTCAGAACTTTCGATGGATGTTTATCTCCGTAGATATTGTCTGGTCGGTTCGGTACTTTAGTTTCCTGTTAGACCTTCTAACATTATGTTCTGATTCATCAGGCGGAGTTATGTCACGCCGTTTTCTCCATGTTGGCCGTTCCTGCCGTGGAGGCTGGTTGGACGGAGTTGCATTACGAGGGGTGGTGATGGAGCTCTTTGCCGTGATGGCGGCATCGCTGTGGGCATTGGTGGACGCGGCGGTTCTGCCGGTGGAGCTTATTAATAGGTGGTTGATCCGTAGAGGGACCATTAAGAGAATTGGGGTCGAGATTAAAATCGACTTCTCCTCCATTTTGGAGTTCTCTGATTCCGAGGAATTACTTCGACTCGGAGTATTACTCAATCTCTTTTCGAGGTTACCTGGTTTCGATTTATCGCATTTCGGAAAGAAAGCTTCATCGAAAATGGCTGTGGGAGAAACGAAAATTACATTTCCGTTTTGGTGCCTCATAAATTGATAATTTGGACCTTGGTATCCCAAAAATATCATAAGCTCGGATCGTGAAGAGAGCTTGTTTTTACGTATCTCCTTTTGGTAGACGTAAGCACCACAGCCAAACACTCGGATTTTTGTTAAGTGTGGTTCCGTAGAATAGTTCGTACGGAGTTTTCCACTTCAATCATTGCATAGGTGTGCGGTTATAAATATGGACCGCATACGTCATAGAGAACCCCCACCATGAGTCGGGAAGGCATGCATGTTTACGCATGGCTTGTGATTTCTCGTGCAACGTTCTGTTGAGTCTTTCAGCGCGCCCATTTTGTTGATGAACATTAGGGGCAGAAAGTTCATGTTTAATGCCGTTAGTGGACAAATACTCTTGTAGAGTACCATTGGTGTATTCTCCTCCTCGATCAGTGCGCAGTCTCTTGATCTTTCGATCAGTGGAGTTAGCAAGCAATGTCATGATTTTTATCATTTCTCGAGGTGCATCACTTTTGTGGGCAAGCATTACGGTGAATGCCGTATTAGAGTAATCATCTAATATGGTTAATACCCATTTATGGCGGTGATAGGAGATCACTGGAAGTTCGAATAGATCCGAGTGGATTAATTCAAGAACTTGTTTTCCACGGCTTTCTGAAGTGGGAAAGGATTTTTGTGCGAGTTTACCTTCACACATCCTTTGCAAACTGGCTTATCTCGGGATACTAATAGGCGAACGCCTAAAGATTCTTTTGAGAATTTACTCAACACGAGATCGGACGGATGTCCTAATCGACGATGCCAGGTAGAATAATCAGTGTTTGTGGTTGCATAAGCACCAGCTTCGGGGATTTCTCGAATTATCCTGGTAAGGACAGCGGAAATACTGGGGAAATATCCCGAGATACCCGAAAGTACAGCATGATTATGTTCATCTCGAAAGGTGAGATGCTTCGCATTGGCTTCTAATCTTAGTCGGACCGTAAAAGTTGTCCGACAGAGATGAGCCGCATGTGCATACCGTTTATGTAAAATACAGGCCAAAGTTTAGTTTTTCGAACTTTTTGGTTCCTGTGTTTGTATCACGACTAAGTGTTGAATGTGTACTGTTCCTCGGCCTTGGATTTTTAATTGGCCAGAGGCAGTTTGTACCATTCCAAAGAAGCCTCGATCGACTGTTGAAAAGTCTGAGAGACTGCCAGTAAAGTGTGCCGAAGCGCCACTATCTAGCATCCACTTAATCGGATAAGAATCAGAGTTTGATCTTATGCTCATGAGAATGACTTAAATTCAGGCGTGATGTTATCGAGAAGAGCGTTCCTGACGCTCAATTCCATCGCATATATTACATCCGGATCAGTACATGAGGGACTATTTATAATCGGTCCTCTTCTTGAACTGGAGCGGAGCACCAGGCTCGAAGCTCTGGTGACATCACAGCACTGTAAGAAAGAATTAGTAATTGATTGCGAGTGGAGGGGTAATACTTGCGAGTATGAATCCCCTTCGTTCTCAGCATCATAATCGAATTCTTCTTCGTCATCCATTTGATTTTGCCCAGAATGGATCGAGATCTCATCGTCCTTCTTCTCTTCTATCTACTGATTTCCCAAATTCCTCGATCGCGTAATCAATAGGCGATCTGGACTGTCTCTCTGGTTCCTCGGGTGTTGTGTGATACTCAGATTGAGTCACACTTGGCTCTTTCACTGCTTCGACATTGGTCGTAAGAGCGATACCATCGATTTGGCGAGCTCCGAGACGTTTGTCTCAGGTGAGGAGGGCCTTGAGTTTGGCCTGTTGGTAAGGGGTTACCCTACCAGTCCGAGAGACGTCGAGACGAGGGTCTCGTGTCCTTTGTACACTTTGGGCAATGCGTTCTAGATCCAATAAGTGATATCGGTATAGAAGCGTTGACCCAAAGATATGTTCGTCCATATGGAAGTTCATATTCCATAGTTACGTCATCCTCGTCAAATGGGTAGTCATATGGTGATGGGTTGCGTGACCATGTGTCGTGTAGTGTGAGGAAGGGGAATGTGAAGGATTAGCATCCGAATAGAAGTCACACCATATGTCATCGTCATCCAGCCAATGGTTGATGGCGGATCCGAGTTTGACAGAGGCATCGGATGAGAATTCAACCGATTGGTCCATACAGGGTATGGTATGACATCAAGGATTGTCAATAGAGTAACCCGTTCGATTATTTCGTCCCAAGTGAGATTGGGGGGGATTTCACATGACATATCATCGATGGGAAAGCAGTTAGCGTTGTCCATGCATCACGGAAGGAGGAAGTTTCAGAGATTGGTTCGACGTTCCAATCCATTGGTCGAGACGTTGGTTCAACCCATTGGTTGTTCCAGGCGTTGCCCATGTCATTGGTTGTCCATCATGTGCACCAGATCGTAAGATTAGGTGTCATAGGAATGACATCATCGATTTGATCCGTAGGGACCACACGTTCGATGTTGTCATTGGGCATACCATATAAGGCCCAAAAAGGCGATCAATCAACGAGATTGATTGTTCCCATGAATTGTCATCGATCCAGGTTCCATCAGCAGATGGATCAACCGATTCGATGTCCAATTTTAGGTTTTGTTCGATCGTATTTTCGTAATCGACGTCGTGACGCCAATCATCAATCCACATGTTTCCATCATGTATGTTTAACATGTCGATTTCCGAGGGAGGGGAAATAGAAATGGAAATCTTGTTAGGAGATGATTGCGATGTAAAATGAGGTGACTCACCAATCAAGGGAGTCGGCGGCTTGATAGCAGCTTTCTCATTTCGGATGCGATGCACCAGGGACCGTGGTTGGTGCAGTGGAGAGAAGGGGATCAGGGTCATAGGTTGGGTAATGAAACCGGAGGAATGGCAATCGCAGGGAATGCGATTGCGGAAGCCGATTGTAATCAGGAGGCGAGGCCTCGACTGCTGCTTTTCCTTTTCCCTTGCCCTTGCTTTGGCACGAGTTTTTTCGCTTCTTATCACCATCAGGTTTAGCTCCATATGGAGCCTGCTGGCCTTGCGGTTGCTGCTGTTGCCCTTGAGGGCGTTGCTGCTGCTGCTGACCTTGCGGTCGCTGCTGCTGCTGATATTGCCCGGAGGGTCCAGGCGCAGCGTTTGCCATCGCGGAGCCTGTCCGGATGGTTAAACCTGGCGGCGGCGATATTCTGAGGATTTCGCCAGGCCGCAGTGATAGTAGCCTCGCGTTCTCAATAGTGAGATCAGCCACTTTTTTGGCTGCTGCGGGATTATCCCAATCGTAGATTCCATACGATTTGGGAGAGCGGAAAGAAGCATCATGGTCTGGAGCGACTCATGGAGAGTTGCTCCAGTGGCAGTGATCTGTGAGCAGATGTGAACTCAGCGATCTGCCAGATGGATCCTGGGTGTCTTGAACTTTAAAGTTCAAGAGGGCCTGAAGCCTTTCGTAAAGAAGGTTGGCCCTCGGACTCCGTAATTCAACTTTAATTTACCCCAGAGATCTCTAGGGCTGTTGAAATCCTCCCGGAGCATATGATCCGGGAGAGTTGACTCTATTATTGCAGTTGCCTGCAATTTAAGGGTATTCCTGATTGCATGCTCCTTTGCCACTTCATCGGCATTGGTAGGCATGGTGGGGAGTGGCTGAGATCCACCACTAAGATCCCATGCAGTCAGGGTAGAGTCCTTATGATTCATAAGGATCAAGGCAGTCTTGACCCGGCGAGTCCAGGTATCATAATTCCCAGTGCCGGTGAGCCTGGGGAGAGCATTGGTGTTTGTACCAGTGTTTGCCCTGCAACCCAGATCGGTCAGTTAATCTCTGATCTAGGGTACGACATGCTATTCTAAGGTTATTTATAGGTTTATCTTAGATAGCGTTCCATCTCTCAGGTAGTCCACGTTTTACCGTTTATCTGCTAAGTGAGCATGATGTCACCGCGGGCTGTATGCAAGGTGTAAAACGCCCTGTTGCTATCATGCAAGCCGGTGGTTTTGCCACCGAAGATAGCCAGTCAGCTGTTCCAGTGACGATGGACCGGCAGACTACTTTCTCTGAGACAGAGAACAACTGGAGCGAGCTCAACAGTTGTTTGTACGCTTTATCCAAAAGCGGTTGGATCTGGAGACCCGAAGGTCATCGACAGATGCACTAACCGGGGCCCATAACCTGTTGCGAACGTAGCGAGTATAGCGAGTAGCATTAACAGACTTACATTGGAGATAGTCTTGTAGTAGAGCGAAGCGGTTGAGAGAGTAAGAGTTTAGCTGGTTAAGCTTGAGAGTGAGAGCGATTGGAAACTTAATATTATCGGTAGACTACAGTGTCTTTATATACTACAACGATATAGGGTTAAGGGTATAGCTAAAAGAACTCATGAAATCATAGTGCCCTGCGGGCGTAGTCTACGAGAGGATAATGCATGGAAGCACAGTAATAATGTGTATAATGCATGTATTTGAAACAGGAGTCATTCATACGTCATACCGAGTGTACGACTCAAGGTATTCATTTCAACAGAAAGTAGTATCAAATATTCTTGAACTTATATGCAAAGAGTTTGTTTCAGACCCACCCAGGATTGCACTGTACACGAGAATTGGCACTGATAAGTGTGCAAATGGATTACCAATTTATCGGTGTGCTCGTGGCACTAATGCAACCAAGGATGGTGTTCATACACACATTCGATCTCAATTGCTGAAATTCGGTGTCTCTATCTGACACATTTATGCATCCCTTCTTGATTTCACCCTTTGTCATAATCTTCTCATGCATCATTTTTTAGTAACTGATTAGTCCAAGCTAAGACATCATTTAGACTGGTGTATACAACTCAACCGGCCAACACTATAATGGTCATTTCTCAATCTGGATGACAAATGACATCCAAGAATTGCTTATCACACTTTCAGATATGTTCATCCACCCAATGCTAATTACCGGGTGGGTAAATGGTAATCTATACACGTGAACCTCAGAAGTCATTGGGATTCTTCCCATCCCCAATGATATCCGAGAACGGAGTGCAATGGCTCAATATGTCCCAGCCTCAAACAGTCAACAACAATACATGTTTATTGCCTCTATGCAAGGGACACGGAAACCTGTGTTACCAGTCCATACACCTGATGAAGAATGTTTTGTTTCTTCCATGAGCTCATGCAATCCAATCCATCCTTTTCCCCCCAATTTGGGGAACCTCATTGGAATGAAGCAGTTAGAGTCTGGAATTCAAATGCAGAACGGGTTGGGATTTACTATAAGGTATGACCACTTTTTGATAAATCACTTCAGTTTTGACTCACAGTTTTATAGCTCATTGAACAATTGAAGACCTGCTATGCCAAACGGAAAGCTCGACTGCAGATCAAGGAAGCCCTTTTGATGACAGCTGCACAACATCATCCTGTTGCTCAACAGATTCATGATCCCCATCATTCTCTCCTTGCACCTGCTATCCCAGCAAAACCACTCGAGCTGCATTGTGTATCAGGAGGCCTTTTCATCACTTGTCATTGATGTCATCGATCCCTGTCGCAGCTCAGCCATCGACCCTGAGCGCTCCCAGTTGAACCACAGTCAACGAGTTGAGATGTGTGCTAATCAATGTGTCACTTCTCAGCTACATAAGAAAACAGCGGTAGCGAAATCTCGGAAACCTCGCACATGCAAGAAATGTGCAAAGCCGGAATGTCCAGGTAAGCGGAGTGTCAAAGACTGCAAGAATCTTTGCCGCGACTGTGGGAAGTATGAATGTCGTAACTCGAAAAGACTTCACTTGACATGTTTGGAGGCTGCTGGTGACTGAAGTACATGCATATTCTAGTCGATATTTAATTCATTTGATAGTATTGAACTTCTGAGCATGACATCAGCACTCGAAACGGGCCAACGGCAACTTGGAACAGCATACACCAATGCCCAGTGCTGTTCACTGCCGTTTTCAGGGACAGGAACTAAGCGAGTATCCTGGCGTCCCTTACCAACGATTTTCGCTGATTGGCTGGTTGCTAAAAACGTTGAAAGGGTCGCGTCCGGTACATGCTAGTACATGGAGATCACTCGGAGATTGGCTTTACAGGTGCTATTGAATTAACATTGACCTCTATGTCCAGGGCCATCTACAGCAGAGAGCAGGTGACCGGAGATACGGAGGTGAGTCTCCTTTCTCTTTCCTTTTTTGATTTCATTTTTATTTTATTTTCTTCCTCTTTTCCCCGCCCAACAGCACCGCTATCCGGCCCTGCACTCGCCTCTCAAGATCTCAGGCAGCAGCGTGCTTAGTGTAGATTACCTAAGTGTCGCGTCACAGTCACATGATTTGGTGGTTGGTCTTTCGTGTTTGCAAGCGCCCTAATAGTTTCCCATTCAAACTTCGCCACTATGACTTCCACAGACGCCAACATTACTGTTTGGTTCATTCTCATCAATGCAAATCACAGACCTATCTATGATCATCCATTTAGCGTAAATTTGCCAAAGAACGCCACCATAGCAGAATTGGAATTCAAAATTATAGAAGATCTAGCTCGACATTATGCTCCTGATTCTTTCGGTCGCGTCACTGTATGGCGATGCACTGATCCGACAAAGTCATTCACCGAGGGAGACATGGATGCTTTAGAAACGGAAGTGAAAGCCTATTTCATGAACAAACAAGTTCGAAAACCGTCGGTGAGATCGAAGATGCAAGACCTTCAATTGCTGGACAGCGAGACCCTGCTTGTTGAGGCGACTGGCACGTGTTTTCTTCTTGTCTTTCGATCCCATTTAACATGTTTCTGCGTCAGTGGCTCGTAGAGTCTTATACCTTGTCGTTGATCATGAGATGCAACTCATCAGCTTGAACGTTACGACAGTCGTCGCTAGGACGATCGATGAATTGATCGAGGGGGCTGAGGTGAATCGGCAGCATGGCCACCCCGTCGTATGGAGGTCCTTGCTCAAAAAATTACCAATCAAAGCAACGCAGGATGAATTGACAGAAATGATCGACGAGATTGATTTCGGCGACAGTGAGCAAGCGACCATACTTGCCGGTGCCATGTTAGTGACGGACTTTGATCCCGGTGAGGTGTTCCTTATTCAAGAGCCAGGTGCGATCCGCCATTTGTTGCAGGGCCGCTGCTCATTTGAATGTAGTCATGGATGAAGATGGGGAAGGAGAGGATGATATATTACCTCTGCCCTCTGATGAGAATCTGAATTTGGGTACGTGACAATCCTTCAGACTTCGAACCAGTGCTCATCCTTATCAAGATTATGAAAAAACCTATTCGAGAATTCGCAACACTAAATCACCTTCTACGATTTCAAAGTTCGCGGGGTATGAGAAGAACCAGAGTATTGACCGCGATATAATCTATGATGGCCTCTATGCGCCAAGCTATTCCGCCCCCGATACTGTTGCTCCTCCCGTTCATATCTACCACCCTATCTTTTTGCAATTCACACGTGGCAAACGACCCTTCGCTTGTACCCAATTCTGATTTTCTTATGAGCGTACGCGACTTCATGCACGGTTTGCAAAGTGAGCAGTGGCGAACAGGCTTCGAATAATGAATTACGGAAACATCTTAAAAAACTCCTTCAGTGGCACATGCCTTCGGAAAGTAACAAAGATGAAATCAGATCCGACGGTGTAATTATGTTCAACCACCCCAATGCCCGGACTCCAATGGTCATAGCCGAGTTCAAACGCACCCTTGGTGAGGGCGGGTGCGACTCATCCATTCAGGCCGGTAACTCCATGAGGAAAAAGTTGGGGGAAGACGAGGTATGTGCTCCTGTACACACTGGTTGTAACCTGTTGCTAATCACTCTATTCGACGCCTTTTTATAGTCAAAGCCAATCGTTGACAAGTGCTGCTGCCCGGTATTCATGTTAGCAGGGGGCGGTCCCTGGCTCTGCATTCTTGGTGGCGTTTTCATCAACAGATTTATTGTTCAGAGGCTTACAGATATGATGTGGGTCGGTCTTGGGACAACTCACGAAGATCATCGAGTGTATCAAGTGGCGAAAGTTCTGCTTGCACTCAGGAATAGCCTTCGAGACTTGAACCGCTTTTACGAGTTCGTTGCGACCATACTCCAATACAATTTACCCACCTTCAACAATTCCTCATGCGTCCCTTGTTCAACCACTTTCCCTTCCTTCATAACTATAATCAAATCCGCTTCGATCACTGTACGTAGATGATGTGCTATGAATATACTTGTTCGAGTCCTCGCCGGTGTTATTTCGTCATTGTCGCCAATGTGAGAAGGGGTAGTAAGAGACACATTGATGGATTCGAGTAGTTCAGATTTGGTATGTGCATCCAAAGCCGACATCTAAAATTCAAAGTCATAAAACCAGTTTGAACAAGAAACAGAATCCTCTGCAACAAACGCACTGCTTCATCAAAAAACAAAATCTCAGGATCCTTCAACAAAACTCTCGCAACTGCCAACCGCTGTTTCTCCCCTCCACTGATCATCAATCCCCTCTCCCCAACTTTAGTCTCATACTTCTCTGGCAACCTCATAATACTCTCATGCACACTAGCCTTCTTCGCTGCTTCCACAACCTCTCCATCCATAGTGGTTAGCCTATCATATCTTATATTATGCAATACGGTACTATGAAAGAGCGGCGTATCTTGAGGTACGATCCCAATAGCCTGACGAAGAGAATCTGGAGTGACTTGATGTATGGAAATTGTACCAGACAAAGGATTATAGAATCGAACGAAAGATGATGGATTTACCGCACCCTGAAGGACCAACTATAGCAACTCATTTGCCAGCTGGTATTTTGAGAGAAAAATCTCGGAATATAAGTCTATCAGGATGATATCCGAAATTAACTTTATTGAAACAGACGTTGGCTGATATTTGCAAAGATGGTGTTCAAGAGCTCAGCGGAAAGCGTGGCACTGATGCGAGCAAAACCATCTATGGAGTGGAGGTTACTTTGATGAAACCAGAGAAGGACATAAGAGTCCCACATATAGCCGAGGATGAGAGAGCCTGCAATAATCCAGGTGGTCGAGCCAGTGGCAAAGTCCATGTTGAGAGAGTCAATGACATGTTTGAAGAGGGACGGGATCTGGACATTGAGCAACTAATAACAGACATCAGAAATGAGACACTGATGTAAGTTGTCAGTATACTTTTGCAGAGAAGAGGAGGGCAAAGCTGAAGATGACAGTGCCACAAGTGCACCAGTTGTCTTTGGGCCAGACAATGCTGAACAGCTGCTTGATGATACATGCCTCATGTAGCATCTTAGTCCACTCGGAGAAATCTGTAACCTGATCCAGTCTGCATTTTGCTGCTTGGACACTGTCTTTCTTTCAAATATCTTATTGCTGCCTTCTGCAAAATGGCAGCTGATGATCAAGATGATCAAGTTGGCACTAAACTCATCATTGACAGTATTGAAAAATGATAGGATAAGGGTGACCAAGAGGTTCTCATTGCCACCATAATCCTTAATCCAATTTACCATCAATGACTTTACAAGCCTAATTTTTCATATCACAACCTAATCAATATCCTGGATCTATTTCACCAGCTTTGGTTATGCATTAAATTTGGCAAAGTAATTCCACCTGAATTCAAAAGCAATTTACAGAGCTAGCTGGAGGTGAAGGGGAGATTTGCTCATATCAACAGAGCTATTGATGTTGAGTTGGATAATTCAGCTTCTAAAACCGTGTTATGGCCCAGCCAATTTTTACGTGTGTAATTGAAATGTATAACAGTTACATGACAATTGCTACAGTTGCAGCAGTACTACCAACTCCCTCTACTATGAAATAAGATCTTGTGGCACTAGTTGAGACAGTGCTAGAAAGGTAGTAGCGACAGACAGACATCTACAACTCCCAGAGGGAAAACTGCACTGAAGGGGTGAATATAGTTGTACTTGAGGAGCATCTGAGCTCCTGAGTTTGCACACCTCAATGACTGAGGATCAGGATATAGTTGCAACTTGGATATAGGAAGGCTAGAGGACTTAGCAAAAGTGGTCATCTGGCATACCTTATGCTAGGTTGATGGCTTGACTACTGCCTGCCAAACATGGACAGCTAATATAAGCAGAGTGGTATATCTACCAGTCAAAGTCAAGAGACAGTTCTCAGCACAAAAATTGAAATAGGAAATTCTCTAAAGAAAGAAAAAACTTAAGTCATGGATAAATGACAAGAGTAGCAGGGCTCAAGGTGGCTGAGGTCCTTAGTGAGAGTATGGAAAGAGGAAGCAATCGAGGGTTTCAGAAACAGTGATTGAGGTTGACTGAGGTTGCCAAGTTTGAGCTGAAGCCAATGGAAATTTCGAGATTAGTAGAAGCAACTGCATTGGCCAAGGCAGCATGAGTTGAGAGAAACTGATTGGAGGATAAGGTGAAAGAAAAAGGATGTCGGAGAGCAATGCAAGAGATACCCAGAACAGTACTGAAAGGAGCAGAGAAGGGGTTTCTTTTTTTAGAATATTAAAGTTTCATTTTGTCTGTATATAATACAACCTCAACATTTCAATACTTTCTCAAAAAATATTGAAATATTATTGAAACAGTACTGTGTTTTTTGTTTTCATACTACCTGAGAAGTATTGAAATATTGTTTAAACAGTACTATATTTTATTTCCATATATAGGAAAAATACAAATAAAAATATCATACTGTTTCAATACTATTTCAATACTTCACCTATAGTATGGAAATAAAAAACACGATACTATTTCAATAATATTTCAATATTTCTGGAGAAAGTATTGAAATATTGAGGTTGTAGATTGGCCCTGAGCCCCATCCTATCTGCACTATACATGGCACCAGTGCTAAAGCTGTTAGAACTTTGGCCTAGTGACACAGTGTCATGCTGTCACACTATTTTTTTTCTCATAATTATTTTCCCTCTGCTGCTTCAGTTTGACAGAGGCTAAACTATCGGCATACTGACCATGGCTAAGGCATCAGACCTACTGTTGGAGTTATATTATCTCATCTTGTCTTTCTTACCACCAGATCATGCTTGGCAAGTACAATGGAGAAGACATGCAGCTAGAATTAGACAGGCGCCATGCCCTGAAGGTTGGGACTTGAGAGATTGCAGATGTATGATGTGTGGGAGGATAACACTGATTATGAATGACGGAGTTGCAGACTGGCTATGAATACTATAATGGTGGGCAAACCTGGATTTCTGCTATTGGAAACTGGCCCGATTCTTTATCATGTGTCCCTATGGGAAGATAATGGCAATGTATCATGGTCAAACTTGGTAGATGTGAACAATTTTCTATTTTCAGAACATTTGTACTTGTTGACATTTTTATAAGGTTTATCCAAGACTACAGATCATTACTTGTGTATCTCTTCCTTTTTTCTTTTCTCATGATTGATTCCTTTTCAAAAATATAAACTTCTCATGTTCTGCTTCTTTTACCTTGGTCCATGTATAAATAGTTTCTTTTCTCACATTTTACTTCGATATGATGTCACTCATATAAAAATAGTTACCTAGGGTAGTTGGTCTGTATGCAGCCCTTTAGGTATAAAAGTCATGTAGAAACTTGTAGAATACTCTGTCGAGTTCTCTTAGATTCCATGCCTATAAACTCTTTTGCTACTACTCTTTGGTTCTTAAGTAAGGTGTGACCCTGTGATGTCACATCACAGTTGCCCTAACAGAGAATTCATCGGAACTCTGTTTGATAATGAGTCCAATGGAGCAATACTATGGAAGTCACTCTGAGGCAGGGAGTGTTGTGGAATAGATCCAGATAATTGGTGAACAACATCTGTGGTTAAAGAAAGAAGTGGTAAATTTTGCATCTGATTGCACAGGTCATGTGATTTGATGGTACAAGCCTTATTGTTTAAGACTTTGGTTCTGACAGCCTCAGTCTGATATGGGCAATGAGCAGGGTGGTTGAGCAAAGTTGATGGTTGTCCATACATGTAGCCAACTACTCTTCTATCAGAACTCTTGGATCTTGTATGAACAGCTTTGATAGTCCATACTACTGAATTGAGCACAAATATGCTGATTATGGATAGCAAGATCTACATACAATATGCTTCAATAGCCTGCCTTGATTGACGTTTCTTTCCAGTGTGATGTTACTCATTTGTATCCTGAGCCTCAGCAATTTTGACATTTTCATCAAAGCACTCCCAGCATGATGCCGTGCATATGGCTCAAGATTTTTCTCCACCAGTTATATAGAATGCATGATTGGATTGCAGTAGTAATAGTCCCACCACCATCTGCATTCTGATCTTGCCTCCAGAGGTATTGAAAAGATGTAGTACATACATAAGGAAGATGATAGTCCTTCTATCAACAGTAGCTACTGATCATCACCAAATGCATTTGATTGCTATTTACATGTGTGAGAGACTGAGACCCTTAGGTTCATGATGGGACCTGAGTTTATTGGAAATGAACGGTTGATGGTTCATCATAAACCATTCATGAACAGTCACCAAGTTCATGGATAGCACATCACTGACAGGAATCCCTCCTTCAATACCTTCAACATCCACTTCATCAACTATTTCATTCACTTCACCATCCTCTCCCTCATCACTTCCACCTCCTCCTTTCTCATCATGTGAACACGAATGTGAATGCAAAAGTGCAGTACTCCCCAAAACCAAAACCCTCTTCAACTTAGCACCTAAATGCCATCTCGTCAAAACATCATTAACCTGTCTCCTCTCTTCTCTTCTTCAAGTCTTTAAGCTGCTTGGTTATATGTAGGAGGTTCATCTTCAGAAGGTAAAGACAATGATCATTTTCCACTGACTCAGTCCATAACATGAACCTGTGTTTGTCTCTGTTATTCTGACATGAGCACATCATGATCATCAGAAAACGACGTAAAGATAGATATTTCCATCTGATGATGAATGATGCTCTTGCTTGCAGTGCATGTGCATGGGGGGCTGGTCGCACTTCACTAGCCTCAGAGCTGTCACCCGACACTTCCACTGCATGCTCTCTGGCTGCCGACACCTTGGTTTGCCACAGTGCACCTCCGGCCATGCTTCTTTGCCGACCTATGCCACCCGATCCTGAAAGAGTCCCCTAAGGGCCCAGAGGAGAGGCTCTCAATGCAGGCCGAACAGCAGCGCAGTGACTAGAAGATTATCAAGCAGCTGTCAGCATTGTCTGGCCCAAAGACAACTGGTGCACTTGTGGCACTGTCATCTTCAGCTTTGCCCTCCTCTTCTCTGCAAAGTATACTGACAACTTACATCAGTGTCTCATTTCTGATGTCTGTGTATTAGTTGCTCAATGTCCAGATCCCGTCCCTCTTCAAACATGTCATTGACTCTCTCAACATGGACTTTGCCACTGGCTCGACCACCTGGATTATTGCAGGCTCTCTCATCCTCGGCTATATGTGGGACTCTTATGTCCTTCTCTGGTTTCATCAAAGTAACCTCCACTCCATAGATGGTTTTGCTCGCATCAGTGCCACGCTTTCCGCTGAGCTCTTGAACACCATCTTTGCAAATATCAGCCAACGTCTGTTTCAATAAAGTTAATTTCGGATATCATCCTGATAGACTTATATTCCGAGATTTTTCTCTCAAAATACCAGCTGGCAAATGAGTTGCTATAGTTGGTCCTTCAGGGTGCGGTAAATCCATCATCTTTCGTTCGATTCTATAATCCTTTGTCTGGTACAATTTCCATACATCAAGTCACTCCAGATTTCTTCGTCAGGCTATTGGGATCGTACCTCAAGATACGCGCTCTTTCATAGTACCGTATTGCATAATATAAGATATGATAGGCTAACCACTATGGATGGAGAGGTTGTGGAAGCAGCGAAGAAGGCTAGTGTGCATGAGAGTATTATGAGGTTGCCAGAGAAGTATGAGACTAAAGTTGGGGAGAGGGGATGATCAGTGGAGGGGAGAAACAGCGGTTGGCAGTTGCGAGAGTTTTGTTGAAGATCCTGAGATTTTGTTTTTTGATGAAGCAGTGCGTTTGTTGCAGAGGATTCTGTTTCTTGTTCAAACTGGTTTTATGACTTTGAATTTTAGATGTCGGCTTTGGATGCACATACCAAATCTGAACTACTCGAATCCATCAATGTGTCTCTTACTACCCCTTCTCACATTGGCGACAATGACGAAATAACACCGGCGAGGACTCGAACAAGTATATTCATAGCACATCATCTACGTACAGTGATCGAAGCGGATTTGATTATAGTTATGAAGGAAGGAAAGTGGTTGAACAAGGACGCATGAGGAATTGTTGAAGGTGGGTAAATTGTATTGGAGTATGGTCGCAACGAACTCGTAAAAGCGGTTCAAGTCTCGAAGGCTATTCCTGAGTGCAAGCAGAACTTTCGCCACTTGATACACTCGATGATCTTCGTGAGTTGTCCCAAGACCGACCCACATCATATCTGTAAGCCTCTGAACAATAAATCTGTTGATGAAAACGCCACCAAGAATGCAGAGCCAGGGACCGCCCCCTGCTAACATGAATACCGGGCAGCAGCACTTGTCAACGATTGGCTTTGACTATAAAAAGGCGTCGAATAGAGTGATTAGCAACAGGTTACAACCAGTGTGTACAGGAGCACATACCTCGTCTTCCCCCAACTTTTTCCTCATGGAGTTACCGGCCTGAATGGATGAGTCGCACCCGCCCTCACCAAGGGTGCGTTTGAACTCGGCTATGACCATTGGAGTCCGGGCATTGGGGTGGTTGAACATAATTACACCGTCGGATCTGATTTCATCTTTGTTACTTTCCGAAGGCATGTGCCACTGAAGGATTTTTAAGATGTTTCCGTAATTCATTATTCGAAGCCTGTTCGCCACTGCTCACTTTGCACGAACCGTGCATGAAGTCGCGTACGCTCATAAGAAAATCAGAATTGGTACAAGCGAAGGGTCGTTTGCGCCACGTGTGAATTGCAAAAAGATAGGGTGGTAGATATGAACGGGAGGAGCAACAGTATCGGGGCGGAATAGCTTGCGCATAGAGGCCATCATAGATTATATCGCGGTCAATACTCTGGTTCTTCTCATACCCCGCGAACTTTGAAATCGTAGAAGGTGATTTAGTGTTGCGAATTCTCGAATAGGTTTTTTCATAATCTTGATAAGGATGAGCACTGGTTCGAAGTCTGAAGGATTGTCACGTACCCAAATTCAGATTCTCATCAGAGGGCAGAGGTAATATATCATCCTCTCCTTCCCCATCTTCATCCATGACTACATTCAAATGAGCAGCGGCCCTGCAACAAATGGCGGATCGCACCTGGCTCTTGAATAAGGAACACCTCACCGGGATCAAAGTCGTCACTAACATGGCACCGGCAAGTATGTCGCTTGCTCACTGTCGCCGAAATCAATCTCGTCGATCATTTCTGTCAATTCATCCTGCGTTGCTTTGATTGGTAATTTTTTGAGCAAGGACCTCCATACGACGGGGTGGCCATGCTGCCGATTCACCTCAGCCCCCTCGATCAATTCATCGATCGTCCTAGCGACGATCGTAACGTTCAAGCTGATGAGTTGCATCTCATGATCAACGACAAGGTATAAGACTCTACGAGCCACTGACGCAGAAACATGTTAAATGGGATCGAAAGACAAGAAGAAAACACGTGCCAGTCGCCTCAACAAGCAGGGTCTCGCTGTCCAGCAATTGAAGGTCTTGCATCTTCGATCTCACCGACGGTTTTCGAACTTGTTTGTTCATGAAATAGGCTTTCACTTCCGTTTCTAAAGCATCCATGTCTCCCTCGTGAATGACTTTGTCGGATCAGTGCATCGCCATACAGTGACGCGACCGAAAGAATCAGGAGCATAATGTCGAGCTAGATCTTCTATAATTTTGAATTCCAATTCTGCTATGGTGGCGTTCTTTGGCAAATTTACGCTAAATGGATGATCATAGATAGGTCTGTGATTTGCATTGATGAGAATGAACCAAACAGTAATGTTGGCGTCTGTGGAAGTCATAGTGGCGAAGTTTGAATGGGAAACTATTAGGGCGCTTGCAAACACGAAAGACCAACCACCAAATCATGTGACTGTGACGCGACACTTAGGTAATCTACACTAAGCACTGCTGCCTGAGATCTTGAGAGGCGAGTGCAGGGCCGGATAGCGGTGCTGTTGGGCGGGGAAAAGAGGAAGAAAATAAAATAAAAATGAAATCAAAAAAGGAAAGAGAAAGGAGACTCACCTCCGTATCTCCGGTCACCTGCTCTCTGCTGTAGATGGCCCTGGACATAGAGGTCAATGTTAATTCAATAGCACCTGTAAAGCCAATCTCCGAGTGATCTCCATGTACTAGCATGTACCGGACGCGACCCTTTCAACGTTTTTAGCAACCAGCCAATCAGCGAAAATCGTTGGTAAGGGACGCCAGGATACTCGCTTAGTTCCTGTCCCTGAAAACGGCAGTGAACAGCACTGGGCATTGGTGTATGCTGTTCCAAGTTGCCGTTGGCCCGTTTCGAGTGCTGATGTCATGCTCAGAAGAGTTCAATACTATCAAATGAATTAAATATCGACTAGAATATGCATGTACTTCAGTCACCAGCAGCCTCCAAACATGTCAAGTGAAGTCTTTTCGAGTTACGACATTCATACTTCCCACAGTCGCGGCAAAGATTCTTGCAGTCTTTGACACTCCGCTTACCTGGACATTCCGGCTTTGCACATTTCTTGCATGTGCGAGGTTTCCGAGATTTCGCTACCGCTGTTTTCTTATGTAGCTGAGAAGTGACACATTGATTAGCACACATCTCAACTCGTTGACTGTGGTTCAACTGGGAGCGCTCAGGGTCGATGGGCTGAGCTGCGACAGGGATCGATGACATCAATGACAAGTGATGAAAAGGCCTCCTGATACACAATGCAGCTCGAGTGGTTTTGCTGGGATAGCAGGTGCAAGGAGAGAATGATGGGGATCATGAATCTGTTGAGCAACAGGATGATGTTGTGCAGCTGTCATCAAAAGGGCTTCCTTGATCTGCAGTCGAGCTTTCCGTTTGGCATAGCAGGTCTTCAATTGTTCAATGAGCTATAAATGTTATGGTTTCACCGGTTATGGTCACCTGCTCCGGCTCTTTTGTTTTTCCGTGTTCTCACGCCTGCCAGTTATACTTCTCTTTCATCTTTCCTTTCTAGTATCTTTCATCTCATGGTCACTCCGCATTCCCATGCCTGTCCATTATACTTTTCTTTCATCTTTCCTTTCTAGTATCTTTTGTCTCACTGTTACTCCACTCCCATATGCTTTACTCCACGTCCATACGTTCTGGCTCCACTTACTCCACTACCCCGAGTACTATGACTCAGTCCTGTTCTATACTTAGTTACCTTGGGTAGTTGTCTCTACGTATATAAACCTGTAGGTACTGCTGTATTCCTTACGCTTTACCAATCGTATCCTTCCCTTACTCTTCTCTCTTATCGCCCTCAAGTCTTTGTCACTTGTCTGCAACCTGAGTCTTTATAAGATTAAGGTCGTAACATTTGGTAAAGCGTCTACACCTCACCTTGCAGACAGCAGCCTAGCGAGCTTGCTGTAGTGGTAGTGCATACGGATCTACCAACCGAACGGACGTAATTTTTTCGCGTCGAGGCTTTTTACAAGCGTAGTCATCAGGGCACGAGTTTATGCCAAGTAGCAGCCGACAAGGAAAGAAACGACTTGTCGAAGAAGAATTAGCCGCATATCACGACGGATTGTTGCGAGAGATCGAGTTACCGAGTAGCCCGACATCGAGACCGGAATCAGCACCACAATCAGACATCGACGAGGAAGTCGACCACATAGCGGACAGTTTTGCGGATATTCACATCGACAACGAAGACCAATCAGAGACGAAGGAACCATCAGACATGTCGACCACAGAGAGTACCAAGTCAATTATCCCCGACCCCGGTTGGTTCGAGGGAAGCAGAGAGAGATTTGAGGACTGGTGGAGGAGCATTCAGCTGTTCATAAAGTTTAACGGATCACCGACAATGATAGGATGATCATAGCGGCCATATCCAGGATGAGAGGAGGAGTAGCCGGAAGTTTTTCAGCACTCGTAGCGGACAAAGTCACCAACCCAGACGTAACATTCACGTGGAAGCAATTCGAGAAGCAGGCGAAGGAGTTGTTTATTGATGGAATGGACAAGGAGAAGAGCGAGATAGCTATCGAGACTATGACCAAGGAAGGAAACCCATCGTGGATTTCTTAGTCGAGTTTACCTTGATGATGAACAAGGCGGGAACGGACGACCAACACGCCATCTTCTTGCTGAAGAAGAACGTCAAAAAGGAAACCATTCGCACCATTCTATCATTCCCACCCGACAAAGTCCCCACCACATTCAACGGATGGCTCGAAGTCATCAAAGCAGTAGGAATGGGAACAGAGACGATGAGTTTGTTCGACAAACACACCGCGACAGGAGTCACGTATGGAGGAAGTGGTCAACCCATGGAAGTAGGAAGGTTCGAAACCGCTAGAGTCCAAACCCCGAATAATCAGAGGAAGTGTTTCAACTGTGGAAAGTTCGGACATTTTGCTAGAGAATGCAGGCAGCCGAAGAAGCCGTAACGTGTTACAATTGTAACAAACCAGGACACATCGCCAGGAATTGTAGCGCCGAAGAGAGCTAGGACTAGGGAAATGACCGAGGATAGTCCACAGAAGAAGACCACCGAGAAGCAGGATTTTGCCGAAGGGTCCGATTGAGCGCGAAATCTCGACCCATAAATCGTAGAGTCTCTCCCCATGTAACAACAAATTCGAAATCCAAGTATGTTATTCCTTTCAAGAGAGACTCAACGCGCGAAATTCTGCTGGATGCAACCATCAAAACCAAGAACGGAAACAAAACGGTCAAGGCCCTTATCGACTCGGGAGCACATATGACGATGATAGCAACGGAGCTGGCAGAGAGAGAGAAATTGAAGAAGGTCAAACGACAACAACCCATTCGCATGAGAAATGCAGACGGAACACCAAATCGGACAGGGATATTAACGGAGGACGCCAAAATCCAGATGGATCTAGGAGGACATAAGGAGGAAATCAAGGCACTGGTATCGGACATTTCGAGCGCGGATATCTTTCTTGGATACGACTGGTTAATTCAACACAACCCGGAGATCGACTGGATAAACCAAGAAGTCAGATTTACACGATGCCCCAGTACATGCACTACACCACACCAAACGATTCCTTTTTCTCGACGGCTAACCACTGATGTGGACAGCGCTACGGAGGAAAAAGAATCAGACCCCACCAACCCCGAAGATCTACCCGATTACATTCGACCATTTACGCACTTGTTTAACAAACGGAATTTTGAGCAATTACCAGCTCGAACGGAATGGGATCATGAGATCAATCTAACGGAGGACGCACCAAAGGAGATATCATCGAAGGTTTATAACATGACGCCAAAGGAAAGGAGAACTGGATAAGTTCTTAGACGAGAACCTAGCATCGAAACGAATTCGACCATCCAAATCACCATACGCTGCCCCTTGTTTCTTCGTACCAAAGAAAGATGGATCACTCCGACTATGCCAGGACTACAGGAAACTCAACGAACATTCGATCAAGACAAAACGCCATTACCGCTCATAAGCGAAGTACTCGACCAACTGCGAGATGCGAAATACTTCAATAAACTGGACATTATCTGGGGTTACAACAATGTCAGGATCAGAGAAGGAGATGAATGGAAAGCAGCGTTTATCACCAATCGTGGATTATTCGAACCTACCGTCATGTTTTTTGGAATGAGTAACTCCCCGGCGACCTTTTCTCGTATGATGGCAACCATATTCCGAGAAATGATCCAAGAAGGTGCACTGGTCAACTATATGGACGACTTCGCGATTCCAGGACGTACCAAAGAGGAACTACGTGAACGGACTATACGTTTCCTGAAAATCGCCGACAAACATAGTCTATTCTTCAAACGATCGAAATGTGAATTCGACGCCACGGAAATCGCCTTGTTAGGCACGGTTGTAGGAAATGGGAAAGCTACTATGGAAAAGGAGAAGGTCAGGGCCATAAAGGAATGGAAAACGCCACGAACAATTAAGGAGGTGGAGAGTTTCTTGGGATTCGCAAACTTTTACAGACGCTTCATACAAAACTTCAGCATCATCGCAGCTCCGCTCAATCAGTTGAAGGGAGGAGAGAAAGAGTGGAAATGGGAAGAAGCACAACAACAGGCATTCGACAGCGTCAAAGATTCCATCACCAGCGAACCAGTATTGGCGTTGCCAAATGACTATGGAAAGTTTAGATTGGAGGTGGATGCATCAAACTATGGAACGGGAGCAGTCCTATCACAGGAACAGGAAGGAAAATGGCATCCGATTGCATTCATGTCCAAAACGTTGACTGAAGCAGAACGAAACTACGAGATCTACGACAAGGAGTTACTGGCTATAGTCAAGGCACTGAAGTTATGGAGACAGTACCTGTTGGATGCGAAGGAACAGTTCGAAATCTGGACAGACCACGAAAACCTGAAGTACTTCAGAGACCCACAGAAACTGAACGCTCGACAAGCAAGATGGTACCTTATGCTGCAGGAATACGACTTCGCACTACGACACATACCTGGAAAATCCAACACCAAAGCCGACATCCTCTCCCGCATAGTCAAACCAGATACAAGCCGAGACAACAGGAACATGGAGATGTTCAAAGGAAAGGAGTTTGTACGAAGATCGTTGAAGAAACGCCAGTATATGAAGCCACCATTCTACGATCTCGACGATTCGAGATATCACCCGACCAACAGATCTGGAAGTTATCAGAAAGTCGAGGAGGAGGGAAACCATGGTACTGCAGGAATTGGCGAAACAACCGGAGAAAGTGTGGGAGAAAGAAGGGATAATTTACCGACAAGGACGGATCTATGTGCCGGATGAAAGGAACTTGCGAGATCAAATCCTACACGATCACCACTATTCCCCCGACGTCGGACACCCTGGACAACATCGGATGCTAGAACTGTTGAAGCGGACGTTCTGGTGGCCCACGATCAAGACGGACGTCAGGAGATATGTCAGAGGATGTGACATGTGTCAAAAGAACAAGATCATTCGCAGACCCGAACCAATCACGTTGAACCCATTACCGATCCCGGAAGGCCCTTGGCAGGAATTTCTATTGATATGATCGGACCTCTGCCTAAGTCCGAAGGCAAAGATGCTATTGTTGTTATCGTCGACCGGTTCTCAAAGATGATCCACCTTGTTCCCACCACTACGACTCTCACGTCAATCGAATTAGCGCATCTATACAAATCGGAGGTCTGGAGGCTCCATGGAATTCCCCGAAGAATCATCAGTGACAGAGGACCGCAGTTCGCATCTAAATTCATGAAGGAGCTATGCACATCATTGGGGATAGAAAGGAACCTATCAACGGCGTATCATCCTCAGACGGATGGACAGACGGAACGCATCAATCAAGAAGTCGAAATGTATTTGCGGAATTTCATCAGCTATCGACAGAACGATTGGACGAAATGGCTACCTACGGCGGAGTTCATTACAACGACAAAGTCCACTCTGCCACGAAGAACACACCATTCTTTTTGAATCACGGATTCCATCCATGGAAAGGGAATCACAGTCTACCTACGTTCAACCCAGCGGCAGCGGATTTCTCATCGGAGTTAGAGAAATCCCGAGAGAAGCTAAAGCGGCAATGGAAGAGAACAATGATCTTATGCGAAACCGAGGAAACCACGGAAATGCCTCTAAAGTGTTCTCACCCGGAGAGAAGGTCTGGCTAGAAGCAGTTAACATTCATTCCAACCGACCATCACGGAAACTTGACAACAAACGCTATGGACCTTTCGAGATCGTCGAAGCTGTCGGAGATCGGTCATACAAGCTTCACTTACCTGAGTCCTGGGCAATCCACAACGTATTCCACGCTTCATTGCTCACACGATGTCAAACCCGAGTTTGACAGCCAACACCACCCTACCCGCCGCCACCTGATATCATAAACGAAGAAGAAGAGTACGAAATCGAAGAGATCCGAGGACATAGGAAGCGAGGAAGAGGAACCCAGTATTTGGTACATTGGAGGGTTACGGAAATGAAGAAGACACATGGTTACCAAGATCAGCCTTGGAGAACGCCAAGGACGTCCTAGACGAGTACGAGGAAACACGGTCGTAGGATATAAAGCCCAACGAAAGCACTCCAATCGGTATACAACAATCGTCAATCTCTTTCATCCTCCAAATCACCTTCAAATGTCCGACATCTCGACCTTTATTCCACCTTTCCAATCCACCAACAACGAAACACCTGCTTTGGTCAGAATTCGAGGAGCAGATTTATGTGTCCAAACCAAAGACGGAATGCGCTTCTGGATCCATTCATACTTCCTCACCAGAGAATCCGTTTATTGGCGAAGAAAATTAACTGGATACGACGATCCCCATCACACGTTCATCCGAAACTTTAACACCGCAGACCCCGCTTTCATTGAAGACGCCAATGCCACAGAGTTCCAAGTGTTCCTCTTCATCTTCTACAACACCAAATATGATGACTATTCGAGTCTCGTATTCGAAGAATGGGTTAACATCCTAAACCTTGCGCACAAGTGGAAGTTTCCTGAAGTCAAGAACTTGGCAGAAAGAAACCTCTTCAAGTTGGGATACGAGGTTCGACCTGCAAAGATGGAGATTAACTTCACAGACTAGGATACTTCGTGTGGTCACGAAGCCTAAACGGAGGGTATTGTTATGGTTTCACCGGTTATGGTCACCTGCTCCGGCTCTTTTGTTTTTCCGTGTTCTCACGCCTGCCAGTTATACTTCTCTTTCATCTTTCCTTTCTAGTATCTTTCATCTCATGGTCACTCCGCATTCCATGCCTGTCCATTATACTTTTCTTTCATCTTTCCTTTCTAGTATCTTTTGTCTCACTGTTACTCCACTCCCATATGCTTTTACTCCACGTCCATACGTTCTGGCTCCACTTACTCCACTACCCCGAGTACTATGACTCAGTCCTGTTCTATACTTAGTTACCTTGGGTAGTTGCCTCTACGTATATAAACCCTGTAGGTACTGCTGTATTCTTTACGCTTTACCAATCGTATCCTTCCCTTACTCTTCTCTCTTATCGCCCTCAAGTCTTTGTCACTTGTCTGCAACCTGAGTCTTTATAAGATTAAGGTCGTAACAATAAAACTGTGAGTCAAAACTGAAGTGATTTATCAAAAAGTGGTCATACCTTATAGTAAATCCCAACCCGTTCTGCATTTGAATTCCAGACTCTAACTGCTTCATTCCAATGAGGTTCCCCAAATTGGGGGGAAAAGGATGGATTGGATTGCATGAGCTCATGGAAGAAACAAAACATTCTTCATCAGGTGTATGGACTGGTAACACAGGTTTCCGTGTCCCTTGCATAGAGGCAATAAACATTATTGTTGTTGACTGTTTGAGGCTGGGACATATTGAGCCATTGCACTCCGTTCTCGGATATCATTGGGGATGGGAAGAATCCCAATGACTTCTGAGGTTCACGTGTATAGATTACCATTTACCCACCCGGTAATTAGCATTGGGTGGATGAACATATCTGAAAGTGTGATAAGCAATTCTTGGATGTCATTTGTCATCCAGATTGAGAAATGACCATTATAGCATTGGCCGGTTGAGTTGTATACACCAGTCTAAATGATGTCTTAGCTTGGACTAATCAGTTACTAAAAGATGATGCATGAGAAGATTATGACGAAGGGTGAAATCAAGAAGGGATGCGTAAATGTGTCAGATAGAGACACCGAATTTCGGCAATTGAGATCGAATGTGTGTATGAACACCATCCTCGGTTGCATTAGTGCCACGAGCACACCGATAAATTGGTAATCCATTTGCACACTTATCAGTGCCAATTCTCGTGTACAGTGCAATCCTGGGTGGGTCTGAAACAAACTCTTTGCATATAAGTTCAAGAATATTTGATACTACTTTCCACACATTGGCAGAAAATAGTGGTTGTTTTGTATTGAGATCAATGAGGGGTCCATAAGTTTTGAAGACTCGAAAAATGAGTGGATAAAGTATATGTGGTAGGGGGATGACATGTCGACAGTGTGATCTAATCCATTCAGGGCATGAATTTCAGAGCTCCTCATATCTTCTTGGAGGATTTTGTGTAGCACCCCAGCAATTGATTAGGTGGTGATCTTCTTCATCAGGTATGAAAATAGCATCACGGAGGTCTTGAGTAAAGTGTTTCTGAAGACCGTATGTTGCAGAAAGGTATAACATGTTGAAAAGATGCCATACATCCTTAAGTACCAGACTCCGAATGTATAGTCCCATTCCATTGGAACTACCCCAAGAACTTCAACACCTGTTAGAACTTGGCCTGAATGTCACGGCGTCACGCTGTCACATCAGTCACATTATTTATTACATAATTATTTTCCTCTGCTGCTTCAGTTTGACGGAGGCTAAACTATCGGCATACTGACCATGGCTCAGGCATCAGACCTACCCGTGGAATTATACCTACACATCTTATCTTTTTTACTGCCACATCACGAACAACAAGTGCGATGGAGAAGACAAGTGGCTAGAATCAGATGGGCATCATGCCCTGAAGGTTGGTACTTACGTGATTGCAGGTGTACAGAGTGTGGGAGGACAACATTGATCATGAACAATGGAGTGGCAGAACGGCTGTGGGTATTGATATGGTAGCAAAACCTGTCTTTCCAATACTGGGAGCAGGTATGATTCTACACAATGTGCCCATGTAAAAAGATCTTAGCAATGTATCATGGGAGCATTTGGTGGATGTGAACATTTTCTATTTTTGGAACAATTTGTACTTGTTGACATTTTTATAAGGTTACCCAAACTTATGGACTATTGATCTTGCCCTTGGTTCTCTCTTCTTTTCTCATGATCGATTCCTTTCTAAAAATATAACTTCCTTTTCCTGTTGTTTACGTTTTTATAGTTTGTTTACACTTTTATATTTAGCTCTTTCTCTCACGTTATGCTTCACTGTCAATGTATAAATAGTTTATTTTCTCATGTTTTACTTCTTTATGATGTCATTGTGTAAAAATAGTTACCTAGGGTAGTTGGTCTGTGTGTCAGGACTTAGGTATAAAAGAAGGTAGAAACTGGTAGAAAACTTTGTCGAGTTCTCTTAGGTTCATGCCTAATTAACTCTTTTGCACTACACTCTAATAGTTCTTAAGTAAGGTGTGACCTGTGACATCACAGTCACGGTTGCCCTAACAACACCAACCTGAACACTTCCCGGATCTGTCCCAAATTCATCGACTGAAGAAGGAGAATCCAACTTATAGTCAGAGATATCAGATGACAATGATTCACCTACAGAGATTAATTCAGTCTGAACAGCTGTCTGATCATCTGCAACTTCATTCTCACTCTGAACTGGAGTTTGCGCAAGAGATGGGATTTGAAAAGAGGTTGGGTGGTAACTCGCATATAGAACAGTGAGATCGATGCCTTCAGATGGTGAATATAGTCATAAATGACTGCAAAGATAGTTTAGCTCAAAGGTGGAATCCAAAGCTACCGAGATTCTGCTTCTGGTATGATGAGATGACTGTACCTGGAATATGAACTTGGGTAATAGTTATCACAGTGTGATTTTTTGCCACCCGGACTCTATTAGCAAGATTCTTTCCCAATTGAGAAGAAACTCTGCCTTCAGCAACTACAGTGCATAGATCGGAACCAAATAAAAAGACCGGAGTGCCTGATATCACTGTAGGTGGAAGCAGTGATGGTACTTTGTAGTCGGTCATGAGTTTATCATGTATTTGAAGCAGCAAATGCGTCTTTAGCTGCGCACAGGTCAGAAAGAGAGCAGTTGGACATATTCTTTGATATAGTATCTTTCGCAAGTTTGGCAATGTCTATACCACCGACAAATCGTTGAGATGACTGTAACACATTTTGAAGGTGCATAAGGTCATCAACAAGCCTTCCCACTTTTCGTATGCGAGAGTGTGAAAGAAAGTTGATGAGCTTGTGGGGTGTACTCTTGATGGGACACCATGGAACTAATCTAGGCATTAGTATGCTACAGTTAGAAGATTAAAGTTGATGTGGGCTGTGAATCACATACTTGTAAGAATATATACCTGATTATGATATGCTATCTGAACTATGGCAGTATCCCACTGGACCGGACAAATCCCTGAGGCGAAAGCTTGACATTCCATTCAGAATCAAATCTGACAACAATTCTTCTCCATTGTCGGCAGGTACATCATCAAGAATAGTGGAAACGGCAAGATTGATTGAGGTTACAGTATCCTTGAGAAGGATCGGCATATCGGAAGGATAATGAGGAGATCGAGATGCGAAATACTTCTCAACAGGATTATATCTTTCTGGAGAGACGGAAATGATGTCTCAAGAAACTGCTTGTCTGCCATGTTGTCAGTGTAGAAGAGAATGGTTGATTATGCCATATTTGTCAAGCGATTCTCACATATGATTCAGTGCTGTCTCAAATTGAGAGTGGGACTTGGTGGCAACAAAGTTGCATACTCAGATTTCACCTTTCTCATTGGTTACAGTAAGGAGTGCAGTAAAATCTGTTCTCTGTTCACTCTAGCAATGTGCTTGGTGACCTGGAAAATGTGCAGTCAGGTTATATACTGCAACTGAGAGATTTAAACTCACCTTATGACTGTGATCGATGCACATATTTCACTAGTCAACATAGATATATGTTGATTAAAATCATGTTGGTGTTCTTCAATGAAGTTGTCATACATATCGTGAAGCCACTCAGAACCCGGAGTGAAACTGTGATGTCCCAGAGGAGTGACATTATCAAATGAGAGAAAAGATTCATATTTTCTCCCTGAATCTGCATGTAAGGTCTGTCAAAGACTGACAAGATAATGCAGATACTGCAAATGTAAGTTGTCATATACAAGCAAATGTTGGACTCTCAGCGAATCAGAAAACTGTTTGGACCCTACCCCATTTTGGAAACATGATTGCATCCATTCAAACAAGGATTTCGACATCGCATTTCGGTGACTGAGATATGCTGGGAACTCACTGGCAATGTGGGATGGAAGAACTGCCAGTATTCGTGGGTCCCAGCTATGGTACGTGACTGAATGCCGTTGAGTACGAAGGTTCAAGCAAGAAGAGCAGTGATATTGATAGCCAATGATCCAAAATGTGGAATTCAGATCAACACATTGCTGTGGCCATGGTATATGCTGATGCTGTTGAAGAGGTGCTTTGCATTGAGGACAAGGAATAGATTTACAAAGGGCTTGCAGATCCCAGAGAAAAAAACTGCGGGTTGAATAGATCTGAAGGTGAAACATGGCATGTATTCTTAAGATAAAAACGATGACTTTCGAGGAAACCAGAAGCTCCCATAATCAGCGTATAGTGGTGGGAGTCCCTGCACATTGTGTGGCTTTGATTCTTTAACATGAGCATTGAATATGTTTCATAACCACAGTGGAAGTGGCCGCCAATGTGAGCTTTGGTCTTTATCAGTCTCGTCATCAAAATCGTCATCCTCTATTCCCTCAGGCTGTTTTTCACCAGCACCAATTCCCTCTCCATCGGCATATGATTTGTTGCGAAAGCAGAGTGAATGCTGCACAATGGCATTCACAGACTTACATTGGAGATAGTCTTGATAGTAAAGCGAAGTGGTTGTGAGAGTAGAGTTTAGCTGGTTAGGCTGAGAGTGAGAACAATAGAGACTTGAAAACTTAATATTATTAGTAGACTACAGAGTTTTTATATACTACTACAGGATAGGGTTTAGGGTATAGCTAAAACAACTCATGAAATCATAGTACCCTATGGGCATAGTCTACATGTGTATAAGGCATGGAAGCACAGTCATAATGTGTATAATGCATGTATTTGAAACAGGAGTCATTCATACATTATACCGAGCATAAGCATCGAAATATTCATTTCAACACTCCTCCTTGAGTGGACTCACTGTTGCTTTCGATTAAGCATAGAAGGAAAAGAGAAAATTTCACTTTTTCTAGGGTTTTGTTACAGTGACCCCGGCCCGGTCCTAAGCTGGGGCATTATGTCGATAGAAATACTCAGAGTTCTAAAGCATAACAAAGGAGACCTCCTCGATGAATCGAGAAGAGTAACTCAAAGTTTATAGTACTAAGAGCTTGAGAGCGGTTTAAAGAGCTTAGCAATTAAGTCTGACGGTTCAAGCATATAGTAAGAGTAAGACTTTGTATTCAAGTCTCCACCTAACCAAGTAGAAACGTTGTTTCTACATGGTTGAGTTGAGCGACTTATATATCTTTACAAGTACTCTATATATAACTATGATCAAACTTCTTAAGATACCAAGACTCGACTCGGGAATGACTCGGGAACTATAAAGAAGTTTTCGTAATACTAAAATAGAAAGAAGAACTTCTTCAGAACAAATGATCATTAATTATAGAAGGCTAAATATGTAAAGTAATCCGAATCATTAAAGCGGATCAATAAGAGATATAAAACAATCACAACAAGAGAAGCGAAATATAAGTACAATAAAAGGTAAACATAATTGTAGTTACAAATGTAGTAACTACTATGAGAAATATAACTGTAGATGTCACGGTTCATAATACTATCCCTTTCCTAAGATAGTTTACCAGAACTATCTTAAATGTCAGGATGTCCTTCACTGCTCATGTTGTATTCTGCAACATCATCGTAAGTATATTTGTCACCTGCATCATAAGGTTCTGGTGACGGTGATCATTGGTGTTGAGGGTGTTTAAAAGATGGAAGGTTACCGGAAGCTGTTCTTCCAGAGTGATGATAGGAGGGAGGGATGGATAGTGCAAGGTTTCCGTACTTGCTGTTGTTGTTGTATTTTGACCTCGGTTTGGGTTTAGGTCGATAGAGTGGTTGATAGGTTGGTCCAAGTTTGGTGGTGGTAATTGGACGGGAAGTTGAAGTGGTGTCAGAGGTATAGAGGGTGCTGGTTGGTATACCGGACTGTTTGGACTGTAGTTTGCTAGACTGTAGTATGAGGGGGTGTATGGTGGCATAGGAAGTTGGCGTTCTGGCAGTATAGGAGTATGGACTGGACTCTGAGGCTGTGACTGCGGTTGGGTTAATAAGGGTGTCAACGTATGCCAGGGCATTTGGAGAAAGTTCCCTGCATGCAATTTCCGCATAAGGATTTCGGGAACAAAATTTGGCAAAGTGTCCAGGTGCCTTGGTGTCGCAGTAATGGCAGTAATATAGCGGGCATTCCATCTGGATATGACCCATTCCGCTACATAATTTGCAGGGTGCACGTCCATGTCGATACGAGGGAGCAACTCCTGGTGTGTGAGTAACTGGATGATGGTTCGACGGATTTGGAGGAGGCGGTACTCCTGGGTGTGGTACAACCAATTCATGAAGTTGCTGTGGTTGTATAGAAGATGGGGGAGTTGTGATACTGTCAGATTGGGGGGTGCTTCCAGAAGACGATTCATGTCCATCTGTAGATGATTTACCAATGTCCGAATCTTTGTGAAGTAGTGTAGCATTGATGTCTCTGACTCTTCTGAAGATCTCATTACCATGGGGAGACCTCGGGAGATGGCGTGCCAGACGAGTGAGGCGGGCGTCCATTTCCTCCATTGCTTGAAGGTATGAACGTCTTGCAGAAGTAAGCTCATCAATGTGAGCCCCGATGTCGTGCACGATTTCAAAGAGTCGAGGAACGCGGCCGTGACCGGACAGAAAGTTTGAGGCTGTTCGTTCATGTAGAAATGCATGTCGAACGGTGGCATTCTTGTCAATGGATGTCTCTTCTTGACAAGGAGAATTGCGTGGCGGTTGTGGGGGAGAAGGGGATGGAGATGTTGGTTTCGAATCAGAATTACTGGTTTGGTTCTTCTGATTAGTGGCATTGAGAGGAGAGGACGATGAGAGAGTAGTTGCGAGGACTTGTTGGATGGCTTGTATGTTGCTCATGAAGCTGGGGAGTTAACTGAGTTTCTTCAAGGCTTTATACTCTCCAAGTATCTCGCTCGAATTTGTAAGATCTTCTTCAGATTCCCATGAGTCCTCTGACGGTCCATATCCTTGCCATCTGACAAGATATTCTAATCTTGTTGCGAGTCTTCCATTTCCAAGCGTTTCTTCCTTGCTCTATGGTTTAGGATCGCTTCGACTTCATACTCTTCTTCTCCTGACACTAAGGTCGGAGGCGGTTGTGGATTATGCTTTCCATAGACGTCATTCTCTACTACGGGTGTGAGCAGAGATGCATGGAATTTACTATGTATCTTCCATCGTTTCGGAAGTTCTAACTCATATGTGGTAGGAGAAGTTCTTCTAATTATCTTGAAGGGTCCTTCTCTTCTTTGACTGAGCTTCTTTGATGCGTACGGCACGGGCAAGTTTCGGTTATCTAGCCAAACTCTATCTCCAACCTTTAATGCATTCCAGGGTCGGTTACTTCGGCTAGCCATCTTTAAGCGTGCTTGTTCATGTGCTTCAATTGCTGCTTCTCTCGCTTGTTCTAAGAATAATGTCTTCTCTTCGATAGAAGGTACATTTGATTCTTCTTTGTTAATGAACGCTTTAGGATTGTATCCTAATATGAGTTCTGAAGGTGAGTGTTGTCTTCCTGCATGTGGTTTAGTATTGTGAACGAATTCAATCATAGGAAGTGCTCTTCTCCATGTATTAGGATTTCTTGAAGTGTAGACTGCAAGATAGAATTCTATTTCTTGATTGTATCGTTCTGTAGTTCCATCAGTTTGTGGATGATAAGCTGTTGAAAATGCGGGCTTGATGTTAAGCTTTTCATAAAGTCTTTGCATAGATTTGGCTGCAAATCGAGGGTCTCGATCTGAAATGATCTTTGAGGTGTTCCATATTTAGAGAATACCTTATCGATTAGCATTTCGGCTATATCATCAGCTGTTGCTGTCTTCTTTGTAGGGTTAGAATTATCCCTTTCGTAAGTCTGGGTCCATATGGACAATATTGCATCATAGCCATACTGGGGGTAGATCTGTGATAAGATCCATAGATATTTGTGTAAATGGCTTCATTACTTGAGGTCCTTTGATCGGTTGCATCGGAGGTTTGAGTGGATGTCTGTTAATTTTATACTGTTGACATATGGGGCATCCTTTGACGTAGTTCTGGACATAAGTGTTCATTCCTGGCCAGTATACTTCCTTCGTTAATTTTCGAAGCGTTTCGGCTATTCCAGGGTGTCCAGCTGATTCATGATCATGAACTCGGGTTAAGAGTTCTTTCTTGATGTCCGAGTCATCCGGAATCACAAGTCTTCCTTGATAAGTATAGATGTCTTCTTCACGAGTAAACTGCTCTGATGGTGTGATAGTGTCCTTCTTTTCTTTGATCTTCTCTTCTATTTCTTCGGTTAAGAAATTGATAAACTTTGTAGAAGGTAGAGCAATTAAGTTCTCATTGTCTACTCCTTCTGGAGTTAGATCTGGCCGTCTACTCAGGGCATCGGCTAGGACATTCTTATTTCCAGGAAGATGTTTGATGACATAATTGAATCTGGTCATATATAACATCCATCTCGCTTGTCTTCGGTTTAATTGTTGGGGTTCCTTCCATCGGGTAAGGTTCTCGTGATCCGACCAAATTAGTAGTGGCTCAGGTGATCCTTCGACATAATGTCTCCATTCTTTCAATGCTCTGATGATTGATAAGAATTCCTGATCCGAAACATGATAGTTCCTTTCGGCTGGATTGAGAGCTTTTGAATAATAAGCAACTGGATGCTTATCTCCATTCGAGTCTCTTTGTAGTAAGACTGCTCCAGTGGCAAATGCGGAGGCATCACATTCTATTTCAAATGGTTTGGTTTGATCTACCATTTGTAGTACTGGTCGTTTTAGGAATTGTTGTTTTAGGGTTTCAAATGCTTTCTGTGCATTTGGATTCCATTCGAATTTCTTCGTTTTCCTCATAAGAGAGTTTAACGGTTGGGCGATTGTTGCATAGTTGTGAATGAACTTTCTATAGAAGTTGCAGAATCCAATGAATTGTCGAACATTCTTGACCGTTTGTAGTACAGGCCAGTCTTCGATTCCTTTTAGTTTAATTGGATCCATTTCGATAGAATCTGGAGTGATAATAACTCCAAGGTATTCTAGTCGTTGCGTTTCAAATTCGCATTTCTCTGTCTTGAGGTAGAGATGATTCTTCTCTAGTATTTGTAGAACTTGCTTGGTAAGTTCATCAAGTTGTTTTTGTGTTTTTGTATGGATTAAGATATCGTCCATATAGATAATGACTCCTCCATTATCAATTAATTCTTTGAAAATGTGGTCCATCATTGATTGAAATGTGGCTGGCGAGTTTGTCATTCCAAAGAACATGACTGTAGGCTCATATAATCCATTAGGTGTTCTGAATGCAGCTTTCCATTCATCTCCTTCATGAATTCTGACGTTGTTATAGCCTAGTCTGACATCTAGCTTTGTAAACCATTTCGAATCCTTTAGTTTATCCATGATTCGAGCAATGTTGGGAATAGGGTGAGCATTCTTAATCGTGTTTTGATTAAGATAGCGATAATCTTGACAAGGGCGTAGATCTCCTCCTTTCTTTCCTACAAAGAAGAAAGATGATGCCATGGGTGATTTAGATTGTCGTATGTATCCCTTTCGTAGGTTTTCAGCTATGAACTTGTCTAGTTCTTTTCGTTCTATAGGCGTCAGATTGTAAACTGGCATTCTCTTGGGTTTGAAGTCAGTTTGAACTTCAATTTTGTGATCCCAAGGGCGTCTTGGTGGTAGTTTCTCTGATTCTACTTTGTTGAATACTTTAAGAAACTTGTGAAATCTTTTCGGAACTGCTTTAGCAGGATCAGATTCCATTTTCTTCTTTTCAGCTTTGTTGAATAGTTGTTGCGAAGTATTGCTTTTGGAATTGATTTCTATAAAGATGTTGTTGATATAGTTGACTGATGGTCCTCTAGAAAGCTTTAGAGTTGAGTCGTCATCTTCATCTCTCCACTTTAGAGTTTGTGCTGTCCAATCTATTGCTGGATTGAATTTTCTTAGCCATGATATACCTAAGAATAATTGGTGGCTTCCAAGCGAAACTATGTTTGCTTGAATCATCATCTTCTTGTTGTTGATTTCGATGTTGAGTAGAACATAATGTGTGCATATTCCTGATGCGTTTCTTGATCCATCAGCATTTAAAGTGTGTTTGATTCGTTTTAGCGGAAATTTTGGAAGGTAATACTTTTCCACTAGCTTGTGGTCAATAAATTCACCTGCTGCTCCTGAATCTATTAGTGCGGTTAGTTTAATAGGGTTATCGTCTTCGATGTGAATTTTAATTGGTGCTATCATAGTTGTTCCTTTAGGTGACTGAAGATCTATCATTTGGACTGGATCTTCAGAAGTACTCAAAAATTTCCGTCTTTTGAGAATTCGTCGAAGTCATCTTCTTCTTCTTCAATGTTGTAGACCATAGCATTTGGATCTATGGGTTCCTTCTTTTTCCAAGTCTTTTGCTTCTTAGGTTTTCCGTTTCCTTGTTTCTTCTTTCGATCTGTTCCTGTATTTCGGTCCAGGCTTGTTTTTCCTCCTTGTTTAATGTATAGCTTCCTTGCTCGACAGTCTCTAAACCAGTGTCCTTTCTTGTGACAAAAGAAGCATTCTCCTCTTTTAAGAGCTGCTCGTTGGTCATCTGTGAGGATATTGTTAATAAATTCCTGGACTGCCTGTTTGGGTGTTTTTCGTTGTCTGATGAAGTTAACTTCTTCTTCATCTTCGTCTTCGGAATCAGATTCGTCTGATTCTGATTCTGATTCTTCGGAATCATCATCTTGTCCGAGTTGATTGAGTTGGTAGTAGATTCGGTCAACATCCATGTCCCACTCGCTTCTTGCGGGTTTATGTTGGACTGGTTTGTAGATGTTAGTATATCTTGGGATACTCTTTTGGTTATTCCTTTGAGATCGGTGTTTATTTTTCTTGTGTTGTTTGTGTGATCTGAAGGATTGGCCAAAATTACCTGCTGCTTTTCGTTGTTCCAGAACGATTCTGTAGGCATTTCTGGCGGCGTCTTTCCACTCTTGTAGTGTTTTTGGAGTGAATCTAATTGCTTCAATTCGGATGTCTTTGTCGAGTCCTTCTGCGAAGTATGCTCTGAGTGCAGTGCTATCTGGTAATCCTGCTTGTGAGGATAAGACTGAGAATCCACTGATATAGTGTTCAATGTATTCGTTATTTTGTCTATAGCGTCGTAGTTGTTGTTCTGCTTCATATCCTTGTTGGGCTGGTGCAAACGCCTGTTCAAGAGAATTCTTGAAGTCTGTCCAGCTTGGATAAATTGGGTGCGTGGCGAGGAAATCTGATTTCCAATTGGATGCGGCTCCTTCAAGTAATCCAAGGGTATAGTTGATTTTGGAATTTTCGGTTGTAATTCCATAACTGTTGAAATAGAGTTCGAGGGATACCATCCATGGTCTATATTGTCTAGGATCTCCATAATACCTGTTTGGTTTCGGGTATTTGATGTTGGGAATTTGTGGTGGTTGTGCCATAGCTCCTGCTTGACTTCCTCCTGGGGTTCCTGGTGGGGATTGTGGTGGGGTAGGCGTTCTTGGAGGCGTCGGTTGAGGGCTTTGTGGAGGGCTTGAGTGTGAATTTCCTGTCGGACTTCTGTCACTTTTCGTTTCCTCCTTTGGACTTTTTGTGTCTTGTTTACTAGGTCCTGGATTTCCGTTTCCAGAATCTGGATTTCCTTCTCCAACTGTTGTTTCTGGCCAGTCAAAAACTGGTTGCGAAGGTTCTTGATCTTTTCCTTTTTCTTGATGATCTGATTTTGCAGATTGTGTAGCAGATCGGAGGTTTCTGATTGCTTCTGCTGTGAGTCTGTTTGTTCTATCACTTTCGTCTTGACTGCTTGTTCTGATTGGTGGGAGATTTGCTCTAGATCTTTCTGCGATAAATTTCTGTGTTTGGTGTTCAAGATATTCAGCTGCAACTCGTTGTTGCTCGTTATCTTCGAAGTAGTAGCTTCTTCCTGCTTTGGTATCGGTATAGTACCACTTCTTGGTCTTGTCTTCCTTGGTAGCGGTTCGCTTGAATAGGTTGCTAAAGAATGTCTCCGTTTTGGTAGTGTTCGTTCAATACCAGACCAAATTTCTGGTATTGCTTTGAATGGTAAATTTTGTTGTGTACAAAACTCACAAGTACAATTCTGTAAATCCGTGGTTAGTGTTCCTTCAATTGGACTCACTTTACCTAGTCTTTCAAGACTCTTCAAGTACAGACCCTTGGTGGTCAAGTTTTAAAGTCTTTACTGACTTCGAGTACAGACCCTCTATTGGTCGAGTGTTTAAAGTCTTCACTGACTGAGTACAGACCCTCTATTGGTCGAGTTTTAAAGTCTTCACTGACTTCGATTGTTATAGGCAATCGTGTAACTAGTCCACCAGTTACCAGTGTCGGTTGATCCTTTTCCGTTGACAAACAACTAGTAGTTTTAAGACAGTCTAGTGTTTATCCGCGGTAACCCAAGTTCAACTTTATTATGTGCACTCGATGGGTATCTCGGCGAGCGAATTACTCTGTCCTGATCACGGAAGAGGAACGTTTCTACTTAATGTTACAGTGACCCCGGCCCGGTCCTAAGCTGGGGCGTTACGTCGATAGAAATACTCAGAGTTCTAAAGCGTAACAAAGGAGACCTCCTCGATGAATCGAGAAGAGTAACTCAAATGCGCCGTTTATAGTACTAAGAGCTTGAGAGCGGTTTATAGAGCTTAGCAATTAAGTCTAACGGTTCAAGCGTTATAGTAGAGTAAGACTTTGTATTCAAGTCTCCACCTAACCAAGTAGAAACGTTGTTTCTACATGGTAAAGTTGAGCGACTTATATATGTTTTACAAGTACTCTATATATAACTACGATCAAACTTCTTAAGGTACCGAGACTTGACTCGGGAACGACTCGGGAACTATAAAGAAGTTTTCGTAATACTAAAATAGAAAGGAAGAACTTCTTCGGAACAAATGATCATTAATTATAGAAGGCTAAATAAGTAAAGTAATCCGGATCATTAAAGCGGATCAATAAGAGATATAAAACAATCACAATCAGAGACGCGAAATATAAGTACAATAAAAGGTAAACATAATTGTAGTTACAAATGTAGTAACTACTATGAGAAATATAACCGTAAATGTCACGGTTCATAACAGTAGTTGCGAGGATTTGTTGGATGGCTTGTATGTTGCTCATGAAGCTGGGGAGTTAACTGAGTTTCTTCAGAGTTTTATACTCTCCAAGTATCTCGCTCGAGTTTGCAAGATCTTCTTCAGATTCCCATGAGTCCTCTGATGGTCCATATCCTTGCCATCTGACAGATATTCAATCTTGTTTGCGAGTCTTCATTTCCCAAGTGTTTCCTTGCTCTATGGTTTAGGATCGCTTCGACTTCATACTCTTCTTCTCCTGACACTAAGGTCGGAGGCGGTTGTGGATTATGCTTTCCATAGACGTCATTCTCTACTAGGGTGTGAGCAGAGATGCATGGAATTTACTATGTATCTTCCATCGTTTCGGAAGTTCTAACTCATATGTGGTAGGAGAAGTTCTTCTAATTATCTTGAAGGGTCCTTCTCTTCTTTGACTGAGCTTCTTTGATGCGTACGGCACGGGCAAGTTTCGGTTATCTAGCCAAACTCTATCTCCAACCTTTAATGCATTCCAGGGTCGGTTACTTCGGCTAGCCATCTTTAAGCGTGCTTGTTCATGTGCTTCAATTGCTGCTTCTCTCGCTTGTTCTAAGAATAATGTCTTCTCTTCGATAGAAGGTACATTTGATTCTTCTTTGTTAATGAACGCTTTAGGATTGTATCCTAATATGAGTTCTGAAGGTGAGTGTTGTCTTCCTGCATGTGGTTTAGTATTGTGAACGAATTCAATCATAGGAAGTGCTCTTCTCCATGTATTAGGATTTCTTGAAGTGTAGACTGCAAGATAGAATTCTATTTCTTGATTGTATCGTTCTGTAGTTCCATCAGTTTGTGGATGATAAGCTGTTGAAAATGCGGGCTTGATGTTAAGCTTTTCATAAAGTCTTTGCATAGATTTGGCTGCAAATCGAGGGTCTCGATCTGAAATGATCTTTTGAGGTGTTCCATATTTAGAGAATACCTTATCGATTAGCATTTCGGCTATATCATCAGCTGTTGCTGTCTTCTTTGTAGGGGTTAGAATTATCCCTTTCGTAAGTCCATGGTCCACTATGGACAATATTGCATCATAGCCATCACTAGGGGGTAGATCTGTGATAAGATCCATAGATATTTGTGTAAATGGCTTCGTTACTTGAGGTCCTTTGATCGGTTGCATCGGAGGTTTGAGTGGATGTCTGTTAATTTTATACTGTTGACATATGGGGCATCCTTTGACGTAGTTCTGGACATAAGTGTTCATTCCTGGCCAGTATACTTCCTTCGTTAATTTTCGAAGCGTTTCGGCTATTCCAGGGTGTCCAGCTGATTCATGATCATGAACTCGGGTTAAGAGTTCTTTCTTGATGTCCGAGTCATCCGGAATCACAAGTCTTCCTTGATAAGTATAGATGTCTTCTTCACGAGTAAACTGCTCTGATGGTGTGATAGTGTCCTTCTTTTCTTTGATCTTCTCTTCTATTTCTTCGGTTAAGAAATTGATAAACTTTGTAGAAGGTAGAGCAATTAAGTTCTCATTGTCTACTCCTTCTGGAGTTAGATCTGGCCGTCTACTCAGGGCATCGGCTAGGACATTCTTATTTCCAGGAAGATGTTTGATGACATAATTGAATCTGGTCATATATAACATCCATCTCGCTTGTCTTCGGTTTAATTGTTGGGGTTCCTTCCATCGGGTAAGGTTCTCGTGATCCGACCAAATTAGTAGTGGCTCAGGTGATCCTTCGACATAATGTCTCCATTCTTTCAATGCTCTGATGATTGATAAGAATTCCTGATCCGAAACATGATAGTTCCTTTCGGCTGGATTGAGAGCTTTTGAATAATAAGCAACTGGATGCTTATCTCCATTCGAGTCTCTTTGTAGTAAGACTGCTCCAGTGGCAAATGCGGAGGCATCACATTCTATTTCAAATGGTTTGGTTTGATCTACCATTTGTAGTACTGGTCGTTTTAGGAATTGTTGTTTTAGGGTTTCAAATGCTTTCTGTGCATTTGGATTCCATTCGAATTTCTTCGTTTTCCTCATAAGAGAGTTTAACGGTTGGGCGATTGTTGCATAGTTGTGAATGAACTTTCTATAGAAGTTGCAGAATCCAATGAATTGTCGAACATTCTTGACCGTTTGTAGTACAGGCCAGTCTTCGATTCCTTTTAGTTTAATTGGATCCATTTCGATAGAATCTGGAGTGATAATAACTCCAAGGTATTCTAGTCGTTGCGTTTCAAATTCGCATTTCTCTGTCTTGAGGTAGAGATGATTCTTCTCTAGTATTTGTAGAACTTGCTTGGTAAGTTCATCAAGTTGTTTTTGTGTTTTTGTATGGATTAAGATATCGTCCATATAGATAATGACTCCTCCATTATCAATTAATTCTTTGAAAATGTGGTCCATCATTGATTGAAATGTGGCTGGCGAGTTTGTCATTCCAAAGAACATGACTGTAGGCTCATATAATCCATTAGGTGTTCTGAATGCAGCTTTCCATTCATCTCCTTCATGAATTCTGACGTTGTTATAGCCTAGTCTGACATCTAGCTTTGTAAACCATTTCGAATCCTTTAGTTTATCCATGATTCGAGCAATGTTGGGAATAGGGTGAGCATTCTTAATCGTGTTTTGATTAAGATAGCGATAATCTTGACAAGGGCGTAGATCTCCTCCTTTCTTTCCTACAAAGAAGAAAGATGATGCCATGGGTGATTTAGATTGTCGTATGTATCCCTTTCGTAGGTTTTCAGCTATGAACTTGTCTAGTTCTTTTCGTTCTATAGGCGTCAGATTGTAAACTGGCATTCTCTTGGGTTTGAAGTCAGTTTGAACTTCAATTTTGTGATCCCAAGGGCGTCTTGGTGGTAGTTTCTCTGATTCTACTTTGTTGAATACTTTAAGAAACTTGTGAAATCTTTTCGGAACTGCTTTAGCAGGATCAGATTCCATTTTCTTCTTTTCAGCTTTGTTGAATAGTTGTTGCGAAGTATTGCTTTTGGAATTGATTTCTATAAAGATGTTGTTGATATAGTTGACTGATGGTCCTCTAGAAAGCTTTAGAGTTGAGTCGTCATTTCATCTCTCCACTTTAGAGTTTGTGCTGTCCAATCTATTGCTGGATTGAATTTTCTTAGCCATGATATACCTAAGAATAATTGGTGGCTTCCAAGCGAAACTATGTTTGCTTGAATCATCATCTTCTTGTTGTTGATTTCGATGTTGAGTAGAACATAATGTGTGCATATTCCTGATGCGTTTCTTGATCCATCAGCATTTAAAGTGTGTTTGATTCGTTTTAGCGGAAATTTTGGAAGGTAATACTTTTCCACTAGCTTGTGGTCAATAAATTCACCTGCTGCTCCTGAATCTATTAGTGCGGTTAGTTTAATAGGGTTATCGTCTTCGATGTGAATTTTAATTGGTGCTATCATAGTTGTTCCTTTAGGTGACTGAAGATCTATCATTTGGACTGGATCTTCAGAAGTACTCAAAAATTTCCGTCTTTTGAGAATTCGTCGAAGTCGTCTTCTTCTTCTTCAATGTTGTAGACCATAGCATTTGGATCTATGGGTTCCTTCTTTTTCCAAGTCTTTTGCTTCTTAGGTTTTCCGTTTCCTTGTTTCTTCTTTCGATCTGTTCCTGTATTTTGGTCCAGGCTTGTCTTTCCTCCTTGTTTAATATATAGCTTCCTTGCTTGACAGTCTCTAAACCAGTGTCCTTTCTTGTGACAAAAGAAGCATTCTCCTCTTTTAAGAGCTGCTCGTTGGTCATCTGTGAGGATATTGTTAATAAATTCCTGAACTGCCTGTTTGGGTGTTTTTCGTTGTCTAATGAAGTTAACTTCTTCTTCATCTTCGTCTTCGGAATCAGATTCATCTGATTCTGATTCTGATTCTTCGGAATCATCATCTTGTCCGAGTTGATTGAGTTGGTAGTAGATTCGGTCAACATCCATGTCCCACTCGCTTCTTGCGGGTTTATGTTGGACTGGTTCACTGTAGATGTTAGTATATCTTGGGATACTCTTTTGGTTATTCCTTTGAGATCGGTGTTTATTTTTCTTGTGTTGTTTGTGTGATCTGAAGGATTGGCCAAAATTACCTGCTGCTTTTCGTTGTTCCAGAACGATTCTGTAGGCATTTCTGGCGGCGTCTTTCCACTCTTGTAGTGTTTTTGGAGTGAATCTAATTGCTTCAATTCGGATGTCTTTGTCGAGTCCTTCTGCGAAGTATGCTCTGAGTGCAGTGCTATCTGGTAATCCTGCTTGTGAGGATAAGACTGAGAATCCACTGATATAGTGTTCAATGTATTCGTTATTTTGTCTATAGCGTCGTAGTTGTTGTTCTGCTTCATATCCTTGTTGGGCTGGTGCAAACGCCTGTTCAAGAGAATTCTTGAAGTCTGCCAGCTTGGATAAATTGGGTGCGTGGCGAGGAAATCTGATTTCCAATTGGATGCGGCTCCTTCAAGTAATCCAAGGGTATAGTTGATTTTGGAATTTTCGGTTGTAATTCCATAACTGTTGAAATAGAGTTCGAGGGATACCATCCATGGTCTATATTGTCTAGGATCTCCATAATACCTGTTTGGTTTCGGGTATTTGATGTTGGGAATTTGTGGTGGTTGTGCCATAGCTCCTGCTTGACTTCCTCCTGGACTTCCTGGTGGGGATTGTGGTGGGGTAGGCGTTCTTGGGGTCGGTTGAGGGCTTTGTGGAGGCTTGAGTGTGAATTTCCTGTCGGACTTCTGTCACTTTTCGTTTCCTCCTTTGGACTTTTTGTGTCTTGTTTACTAGGTCCTGGATTTCCGTTTCCAGAATCTGGATTTCCTTTCCAACTGTTGTTTCTGGCCAGTCAAAAACTGGTTGCGAAGGTTCTTGATCTTTTCCTTTTTCTTGATGATCTGATTTTGCAGATTGTGTAGCAGATCGGAGGTTTCTGATTGCTTCTGCTGTGAGTCTGTTTGTTCTATCACTTTCGTCTTGACTGCTTGTTCTGATTGGTGGGAGATTTGCTCTAGATCTTTCTGCGATAAATTTCTGTGTTTGGTGTTCAAGATATTCAGCTGCAACTCGTTGTTGCTCGTTATCTTCGAAGTAGTAGCTTCTTCCTGCTTTGGTATCGGTATAGTACCACTTCTTGGTCTTGTCTTCCTTGGTAGCGGTTCGCTTGAATAGGTTGCTAAAGAATGTCTCCGTTTTGGCAGTGTTCGTTCAATACCAGACCAAATTTCTGGTATTGCTTTGAATGGTAAATTTTGTTGTGTACAAAACTCACAAGTACAATTCTGTAAATCCGTGGTTAGTGTTCCTTCAATTGGACTCACTTTACCTAGTCTTTCAAGACTCTTCAAGTACAGACCCTTGGTGGTCAAGTTTTAAAGTCTTTACTGACTTCGAGTACAGACCCTCTATTGGTCGAGTGTTTAAAGTCTTCACTGACTGCGAGTACAGACCCTCTATTGGTCAGTTTTAAAGTCTTCACTGACTTCGATTGTTATAGGCAATCGTGTAACTAGTCCACCAGTTACCAGTGTCGGTTGATCCTTTTCCGTTGACAAACAACTAGTAGTTTTAAGACAGTCTAGTGTTTATCCGCGGTAACCCAAGTTCAACTTTATTATGTGCACTCGATGGGTATCTCGGCGAGCGAATTACTCTGTCCTGATCACGGAAGAGGAACGTTTCTACTTAATGTTACAGTGACCCCGGCGGTCCTAAGCTGGGGCGTTACGTCGATAGAAATACTCAGAGTTCTAAAGCGTAACAAAGGAGACCTCCTCGATGAATCGAGAAGAGTAACTCAAATGCGCCGTTTATAGTACTAAGAGCTTGAGAGCGGTTTATAGAGCTTAGCAATTAAGTCTAACGGTTCAAGCGTTATAGTAGAGTAAGACTTTGTATTCAAGTCTCCACCTAACCAAGTAGAAACGTTGTTTCTACATGGTAAAGTTGAGCGACTTATATATGTTTTACAAGTACTCTATATATAACTACGATCAAACTTCTTAAGGTACCGAGACTTGACTCGGGAACGACTCGGGAACTATAAAGAAGTTTTCGTAATACTAAAATAGAAAGGAAGAACTTCTTCGGAACAAATGATCATTAATTATAGAAGGCTAAATAAGTAAAGTAATCCGGATCATTAAAGCGGATCAATAAGAGATATAAAACAATCACAATCAGAGACGCAAAATATAAGTACAATAAAAGGTAAACATAATTGTAGTTACAAATGTAGTAACTACTATGAGAAATATAACTGTAGATGTCACGGTTCATAACAAATCTGTTACTCAAATATTTTGGTGATGAGTAGAATTCTACTCCTTATATATTGCTATAGTCAGTAGAATTCTATTGCTAAAATTATCTGGTAATGAGTAGAATTCTACTGATCAAATTTTGTGGTGGTCAGTAGAAATTTACTCCCCAAATATTGCCATAGTCAATAGAATTCTACTACAGAACATATATATATTATGTAATATACCAAAATAGGACAGCCGGCCGTATGCATTATGTACAGTATACATTAATCAGCTACCTGCTCGATTCAGTTGGGATTGACATCGTAGTCAAAGACAGGTGCTGACGACATGCCTGAGGATGGTAGTTTTCTATTCCTCTTGTCATTCTCATGGCTTTTACCTGAATCCCTGGAGCAGAGTTCCTTTCAACTTGTGTGTTGTTTTCCTCTCATGCCTTGTCAGTTTTCTTCGGTAAGTCTGTGATCAACTTAATCCTGAGTAATTTGAGACATTTATTCAGGGCCTCCAGATTTGCCACCTCATGGAAAAGCAACCAGACATGATCACCAGTTTTGTACAGAAGTTCACATATGGCGTCTTTCCCTTTGCCAGTATGTGAAATGATCTTGTTAACTGACCATTCCTCAACTTTTCCCAATCCGGTAATCTGGGACTGCCAGCTGTTTCCGACTGCAGGGACTATAGTGACGTTTGGCAGTATATCCATCCCGCGACCGATCGGGATCGCAGTAGCGATTCCTCGCTCCGAACTTGTTCCTTTTCCTGGATCATCTCCTCTAAGGCATAGTTGAAGTGTCACAAATTTATATCGTGACAATATCTTTTGATGCCTTTACGGACCCCTCGTTGGAAAATCCGCCGTCGTCGAGACATTAGCGGAGTATCTCGCCAAGTCTAAAGTTCTTGGAGCGTCCGTATTTCTTTCCCGACCGAATAAATGCAACAACCCGCATTGCGTATTCATCACCATCGCGTATCAGTTAGCCGTACGAATCGAGGCGTATCGTGATTTTATTGTGGAGCGGCTCAGGCTTGATCCAGAACTGCTAAGCGGAGATACGCAAACCCAATTTTTGACTTTTATTGTCGAGCCATTCGTAGAGAAGAAGATCGGAGCGGGCGGTAAACGATTATACTATTGGATGGACTTGATGAGCTTCAAGGAGAAGATGCGCAATGCGAAATTGTCCAACTCATCAGCACCTTTACGCTTCAGCATCACGATGCCCCTCTTATCTGGATAATAGCCAGCCGTCCAGAATCACACATGACCAACACATTCGACGACGATGAAGTACGGCCCAGGAGTACATTCCGATCGACTCCACGGAAGCCTGCGAGGACGTTGAACGCTTTTTTACGATCAAGTTTCAAGACGACGCAGAAGAAATATCGGCACTCCATTCCCAGCGATTGGCCCAGCAACTCCGAGTTCCTCAAACTCACAGCTGCAGCTTCTGGCCTCTTCGCCTAAGCTGAAGTAGTAATGCAATTCATCAGAGATTCAGATCACGCCGATCCCGCGTCGCGGTTTGAGCTTCTCTTATCAGTCATTGATCGTTCCAATGCCGTCCCAACCAAAGAGAATCCTTCTGTTCATTTGCGGTTGCCCTTTACAATGAAATTCTTTCTTCGATTCCATCGACGCTATGGCCCACAGCAAAACGATTGCTTGGCTTTACGATTCATGAGGACCAGTCTGACGCCAGCTTTCCGCATACTCTACAAAAATTTCGAAGCCTCAGAGGAATATTCATACTCTTTGGTATCACTCGATACGTCGTTTATGCGTGCCTAAATAAGTGCCGATCAACGATTTAAATACAGGACTGGCAAGTTGCTCACAAGAAGAAGTTGATGTTCCTCCATGCGTCATTTACCGATTACCTGAAGGATCCAAGTAGATCCGGGGATTTTTGTGTGGGTAAAAAGTGGGAGGGTTGGGGAAGATGCGGTATGGAGTCTTTTGGGGATTTGGAACAAGTGTAGTGGAAACGATATTGCCACAGGTGTGTATCGCCTTTTCAAGTTCATAGCAAGCCTTGAACGTTATATTGGTTTCAGCGTCAGTTGAATCTACGTGGTATCAATACTGTTCAGAATTGGATGGCAGACCATCGTCAAGAGTCATTGCAAAATTTTATGCAGACTGTTTCCTCGATATTGTTACTTATTTACGACGGATGGCGTGTCGTATCTCGGAAAAAACCAATGGAGAGTCTCGCATATGCGCAACTACGTACGGTTCATATGAGAAATCTATGCTCCTTTTTCAATGCGGGAGACTCGGTCGTTTTTGTGTGGAGTTTGATGGTAAAGTACTCCTTTATTCTCGCTTCAATATGGTATTTACAGCTACTTGTACAGGACGTTTTACCGGACTTTAGTGATGTAGCAAGACTTCTCCGAGAAATCCAACTCAGAGACCTTAACCTGGAACACCTTGATTGGAAGGAAATGAGCCCGGCATACGCTCATTATGGGAAAAGCGGCAAATTTTCGAACGAACTGCATTGGAAATATTTTCGGGTGAGTGTTCCCGTTTTACCTGGTTTTGAAATCTCCTCAGTATTTGTCGCTTTTCTACTCTTATAGCCGCGTTCAAGTACTCAATTAAAGGCCTTTGTGTCTGAGCTACAATCACTTCAGGAAACCTCATCTGAGCTTAAGGTTGTTATCTTTGGGGGCATACCTACAGGGCGGGTTGCAGTCTTTTACTATCCTCTGGAAAAGGAGTTTGATTACGCTGAATTTTATACAACTCCATATCCTGAGTAAATTATAGTTTTATCTCATTAGCTATTCGTTTCTTTACTATATCCTTTTCAGAAACGAAATATATACCAAATGATTAAACTCGTTCATCCAAAAAGCCGTTGAAATGTCCGGGAATAGTATCTGAAGACGATCATCCCATCTAGTATCCAATATATCTATTATTTCTCTTTACGCTCAAAGAAAAACCAACTTACCGTGGAATTTTGCGTTATCTGCCAATTGCCGGGTCAGGTTCAAGAGCAGAAGCCCGTGGTCAACGGGACCCTATGGAGCGCTCTACAGGCTGTTGTTGATGGGGGCGGTGTCTCGAAGCATCAGCCTTTTCTTCTTTCTTCCCAACATTACTCTGCTTCCCCTCTCTCTATGAAATGACTCCCGGGAGAGAAAGAGGTGGTAGGTTCAGGGATTGGCTATCGGGCTTATTTCCTCCAACGAATGACAACCGCTGCATTCCTGATGGTTAGTGCTTCAATTGAATAGAATAAAACGTTAAAACTATCCCTAGGTCACCAAGACCAAGAAGGGCCACAAGATCAAGGAGGGCCAGGAGGCTTATTCAATCAAGCACAGAATTTTGCTTTGCACAATCCCACAATGACATCTGTACACGGAAATCAGTATACAACATTTGTACAGGGGGACTATCACTCCATCGTACCTCAGAGTAGGTGATGCTGTATTCCGTTTCATGCTTACTCGAGTTCATCGCATCTTCATACAGTCATGAGTTTATTTTCGCAACATACAATTCCAGGTGCAGCGCACGATGATTCTGCTCGGGAGCCGCCGCCTCGTTGCTACCCTGGTACCCGTGTCAAACTAGTTGCTCGAATTACCGCTTGGTTTGATGGCCAAGCACCGCAGGAGTTGATCCTGTGGATAAGCGGTCCCGCCAGGGTCGGGAAATCAGCTATCGTTCAGACGTTTGCGGAGTATCTTGTCCAGTCCAAATCCCTTGGAGCGTCCCTATTCATTTCTCGCCTAAAAAAACGCAACAATCCACATGGCGTGTTCATTACTATCGCTTATCAGCTGGCCACACGGATCGAGGCATATCGCAATTTTATTGTTGAGCAACTCAGCCTCGACCCGAGTCTTCTCGATAAGGGTATGGCGGCACAGTTCAAAACGTTCATTGTCGAGCCATTCGTGGAGAAGAAGGTGGGAGCGGACGAGAAAAGATGGGGTATACTGCTGGATGGACTGGACGAGCTCGAGGGAGAAGATGCGCAATGCGAAATCATCCAACTCATCAGTACCTTTGTGCTTGAGCATCGTGATGCTCCTCTTATGTGGATAATAACGAGCCGTCCCGAGTCATACATATCCAACGTGTTTGACGACGATGAAGTACGCCGCAGAGAGTACGTTCCTATCAACTCCACAGAAGCCTGCGAGGACGTCGAGCACTATTTACGATCGAGTTTCAAGACGACGCAGAAGAAATTTCAGCACTCCGTTCCCAGTGACTGGCCTAGCAAAAACGATTTCCTGAAACTCACTGCTGCAGCTGCTGGTCTTTTTGTCTATGCTGAAGTAGTAATGCAATTCATCAGAGATCCCGACCACGCTGACCCTGTGTCGCGGCTTGAGCTTCTCTTAACACTCATTGGCCGCTCCAATGCTATTACAACCAATGACAATCCATTTGTTCATTTGGATGCACTCTACCACGAGATTCTTTCTTCGATTCCATCGACGCTATGGCCCACAGCAAAAAGATTGCTTAGCTTTACGATTCATGAAGAACAGATTCAAACCATCTTCAACTTTCCGCTTACTCTACCAAAATTCCAGACCCTCAGGGGAATGTCCGTACTTTTTGGCATCACTCGATATACCATTTATGCGTGCTTGAACAAATGCCGATCAACACTAAAAATACCGGATTGGCAGGTTGCTCATAACGAGAAGTTGACGCTCCTTCATCCGTCGTTTGCCGAGTACCTGAAGGACCCAAGTAGATCCGGGAATTTCCATGTTGGTAATGTTAAGGAGGTTCAGGAAGATGCGATATTGAGCCTTTTAGGGATTTGGAACAAGTGCAGTGGAGATGATACTGCTCTGGGTATGTATAACCTTTTCGTGTTCATAGCATAGTATATTGACATTATATTGGTTTCAGGGTCAGTTGAAACTGCGTGGCGCCAATACTGCGCAAAATTGAACGACAAGTCACCGTCAAAGTTCATTGCAGAATTTCATGCAAAGCTCTTTCGTACCGCGGTTTACGGTTTACGACGGGTGGTATATCGTATCTTGGGTGAGACAGCGAAGTCTCCCGCATATGTGCAGTTGCGCAAGGTCTCCATAACCAAGCTATCTTACTTCTTCAGGGCAGATGGCTTACATCATTTTGTACATTATCTGATGGTAATTATGCCCAAGTTCTCGGTTCAATTTTGCAGTTGACCATTTCACAGGAAGCGTCACCAAAATCCAATGGTATAGGACCTCGGCAAGTCCATCTCCGAGACATCAAGTTTGGACACCTTGATTGGAAAGAGATGAGCCCTGCACATGCCCATCATGATAGGAGCTGCGAATCTTCAAGTTCTGGAAAATTGGCTTGGGCGTTGCAGCGGGTGAGTATGAGCGCCTCGCTGGGAATTGAAATCTCCTGATATTTTGCCTACAGCCGCGTTCAAAGGCTCAATTAAACACATTTGTGTCTCAGCTAGAATCTCTTCAGAAACGCTTACCGGAGCTTAAGGTTGTTATCTTTGGAGGCATGCCTAAAGGCCGGGTTGCAGCCTTTCGCTCTCCATTGAAAAAGGAGCCTGTTTATAAGCAGGATTTTCGCTATTATGTTATTCCTTATCCCGAGTAATTTTACATCTTTTGAATCCCATTCTCTGACTTTTTGAGAGTTTAAGTCGATGCAACGATTGCGGAGGATGTTCGGAAATTACCTCAACAGTGTGACGTCACAACTTGCATGTGACGGACGCGTCTAAATGACTCTTCACCTTCAGTCACGACGCTTGCGACATGCGATTCAGGGCAACAATAGAATGCGTCTCCATTTTTTATAGTCAGTAAAATGGCTACTTAGAAATCTCTCTCACTGTCTTCAGAAATTACGCAGTCTGTAGAGAAATTCCAGAAGCGCTTCATTATCAAGTTTACTCCGGAAACCATGCACATCATATGCAATCACGAAGCAAATGAAGGTGGAACCCAAGTGTGGTCGTATGTCCTTATATCCTGTCAGGTAGAACGAGGTGACTGAGTTTCGAACTTTAGTCAGATCAAAGTCGAATCTATCTTCGCCGACTATCGCATTCAGTCAAATGCCGATAACGAAATAACGCTGGCTATATCCTCTGAAGCACTCCTTGGGGCTCTACGATCCGCCTCTGCTTCTTCTACGTCTTCTACAGCGTATCAAGCGGATGAAATCGTGATGAAGCTGGCCAAGAAAAACGACCGCGCGGTTCTAAAGTTCGAAATCATCGGAACGACTTCAGTAGGACGACGCGTCAAAGTCACGCATGACGTCCTCGTAGATGTCTTGAAACCTCATGAAGTTGCCAGGCTCATAGAACCACTGTGTCCTGAACCTGACGTGAGTAGACTTCTATTTGCCGTACAACGAAGGTCATGACACTCATGTTACCCTAGTTGCACATCCTTCTCCCTCCACTTCAAAAGCTCAGAACTGTCGTGGAGAGACTCCGTCCTATGTCTGATACCCTCACATTTCGAGCAAATAATTCCGGAAAACTACATATCTCAATTAGTACGGAGACTGTACGTGTGCAAACAGAGTGGAAGAATTTAACGAATCCTCATGGTGAGTATCTTCTTTGCTCTTTTTAACTTCACCAATCATCCTCGTGATATCTCGTAGTTAACGAAAGGGAAAGAAATGACGGAGAACAGGCAGTAGTCGACCCTGAAAAGTTCTTCACCGTACACGTATCGATCCGCAGTTTTCTCAAATTCCTCAATAGTCATGTCATCTCCACCACGACCATAGCTTGTACGCATTTTCCATCCTTCTTTCTATTTTCCTCGCTGATGCCGGGCTCAGGTGTCTGTCAAAATCATTGTCTTATCCTTTACGTCTATATTGGCGATGCTGCTGATGTAGGGGGCGTGCTAACGTTTTATATACCCGCTATCATCGACGATGAATAACGATATTGCTCGATTTTGAGCAGCCATATCTGCACTGCAACGCCTGACATATATCAAAAAATCGATGATCGCGCATCTCGGCCCAGTGAATTATTGGTCGATCGGCCCCAAATCCGCTATCCTCTCTACCGCCGTCGGCTATCATCACGTTGCCTACCCTGTTCGAACGAGAAAGTCTAAGGAAAGTCTAAGGATGGCTGCTGTGACTAGTCGTTGCCTCTAGTCTATCACTACACCATGGTCTCCTTCTCTGTTCCTATATACCAATCTTTATGGACTCAATGCCGTAAATTGGAATCGAGGAATTCATCTTTGCCAGCAACTCGATACATGACATTAACAGTGGACTTACAAAACGAAAGAAAACTATATAAGTACAAATGTTCAAAATAGGAGAACGAGAGACTCGCTACAAATACGCGGAGATTTGAAAGCATTCTTGTGGGTATTATACAAACACATGGGGTAAACCAGCGTTCCAAGAGGTTTGCTTCTAAGAAGCAAAATAGCAGATATTATAGATATATCAAATTTCAAATTTCAACTACGGCCTCCTGCACAGGACTGTTTGAGAGCATGGTCGAACACCGGTATCTGTTTAATCCAAGCTGGATGAGTAATCCACCGAACCGCAAAACTCGAAGGGGCTTACTATTCAGAACGCTATGAGTAACTACACTTGATAGGCGTGCGTGCAGTATATCCAAGCCTTCTTGTTGAAGGTCTACGTTCCACAGGCTTTCTGGAGGGGTATCAACAGCATTATAAAAGCTGCCTTTTTCGAGGTCCAGAATCGCAGCATCATTGCTTTCCCGATCAAAGTGATAGAAGGCCACCCTTGGTCCAAATGCGCTGACACCGGTCATATACGTGGACGAACAGTTTGATTTACAATATCGACGGAATCGTCTACGCATCCGAGCATCAGCATCAGCTCGTTCAAAGGGATCGTGTAAAGCAAGTCGGGTTTTGATATCGACGAAAATTAAAATCTGATGGGGATTATATCTGGCGAAGGCGATTGTGAAAGGAGTATAGGTAGCCGTCTCGCCCTCATCTTTCTGAATGGGAAGAATATCAACTTGGAGAGGGAAAGGTGGAGTGCATACAAAATATTCGCCAGGAAGGAGCAATTGGAGAGTTTTGTGCCATGACTCAAACCAATCGCTCTCGATAGCATCAAGAGGGATACTTGAGAAAAGTTCCCGAACGTAGGAATTCAACATTATGGTACGGTAGGCTATGGCGACGTTCAACTAGAGTGTCAAGGGATCATCGATCATTACATAATTCATGGGAAACCGTGCCAGAGCTTTAAACGGCATCTGGCATCCAGAATAAATCGTCCATTATATATGAAGTAATAAGCCGGTCACAGGGTTTAGCTAGTGCGGTCAGCGCCTCTCATTCATTCGTGCTTTGGAAATAACATTACTTGACGCTCTTCCACGATCCAAAAATATATCTTTCCACCCATTTAGATAATGAAAACGACCTCGTTTTCACCTTTCGAGCCACGACATACCAACCGGAAAGGTATGCCTTCCGTTCACGGAATTCTTGTCGCCCACGTTCTATGAGTGCATCCTTAATCTCCAGCGGAACACCTTCTACTTTCTTGAAGGTATCTCGACTCAGTTTAAAAAGTCCCTATACAGATTACCGTGGTGAGTTAACATTGCGCTTGCAGTAGCGTCGAAAGTCGCGACCAGCTTACCTCGACAATTTCAGCGCTCAATTCCCCAACTTCTTTGCCGTGTTCTAGGGCTTTGTCCTCCCAGCCGATTGGAAACCAGCAGACCTTTGCCATCAATTCTTTCAACGACTTGAATTGCTGAATCATTCTCGGAGGGGCTTTGTAATTGGAACTCCGTGTGGATAGTCCTAGCATATGCAGCCAACCCGAGGTCCATGATAGCCCGCTTGAGTTCGCTAGATTCATTTCGACGCTCAATGAAGGGTCATAGACAAATGGTTCAAGGCGTTTCCTATCCTCGTCAAAGGTTGAGTCCACCTCGACATCCACAAGGAATAAGAACCCGCCTATAATTATGGATTTACAGGCTCGTACTGCATTTTATTTAAGGTAACGGCTTACCGGGCTTGAGACACTTTGTCATGGAGTCTACCAATATCTGAGGATCTGGGACCTGTAAACGATGAAATGAATATTCTGGGGGGAAAAGATTAGTTAACCTACATGTTGAAGAACTGCTCGACAGTGTATGATGTCGAAACTGGCTTCAAACTCAGGCGGAAGCCCATTGGCAAGGTTATGATTTTTAAAACTGTGCGCATGCTTCTATATCAGTAACGTCTAGCAACAAGCGTTGAAAACACGGACCTGAAATTGGAAGGCAATGACCTAAATCATTGACAATTCAGTTTTAAAGTAGATTGTAAATGATAGAATACATACCTGTGACTTGGCTCTGTTATGTCCACAGCAACAACTCGTGCCGAAGGGAATTTCTCAGCCATTTGGATGGACCTATCGATTCTTCCATTATGAGGGGTAATCTATTCATCCATTCAATTGACCGACCAGATAGCCGAACCACAGCCAACATCCAGAATCGCCCCACTCTTGGTTTGTTCCATGTGTCGACTGACTTCAGCCTCTACTTGGGGTGGAACCAAAGCTCCCAATGATAGAAGCCATAGTCTGTGTTGAATGTCGAGCCGCTATAAACGATTGGCCCATTATTCGAAATCTTCGCAACAAAAACAAATCACCGACTCCAAATTCAGTTTCCCCTCCTTTTGGAAAGTTATAGGTACCCTACGGATAACATATGAATAAAGTGAAATTTTTGGAAAAGTAGACGGAAGGCGCACAGATGAGTCCGTCATAACAGCTGTATGACTGTCAGAATTGAACGAGGGCAGATGAGGGAGTCGGGTCGGGTAATGACGAGCCTCTACGCGGAAGCATGAAAGTCTATTTATTCCACGGAAACCGGAAATTTTGACAAGCACTGAATTCTTGTTTATTACCCACGGGGCACTGTCAAAATCATGATCACGAGTTGTGTAGACTTCTGATATCGAATGAGAAGTAACCTAAAGGATCATACCAGAAGCTCTTATGTACACAACTCCCAAACCATTCCAAATACAAGGGGCAGGCAGCCGAGCGATTTCCTCAGAAGGTGTACCGTCCGTCGATCCTTGGGATAGTACCAAAAGGAGAATTTACCAAAAGCCTGGGACCGGTGTACAAAGTCCCCCTAAATTCGAAAATGGGACAATGCATTTCGCCGCGACGCCAATGGTGTGCAACACGTGTGAAACCAGTACATGAAATTTGGGTGCTGGTGACTTAACTTGGTTTGTACTTGGGGCCTGTTCGGATATTCACGGTTTCGAACCCGCATGTCGCGAATTCACACACTTGAGATGACTGATTATAGCTCACGGTTTCATAATCAACAGTAAGTCACAGTGTGACGTCTACTTATGCCTCAACCCACCACTGTCACTTTAGCATCCCCATTGTCTGTTTATTCAATATTGTACTCCAACGCACGTCTTTTCTCACTGGCCAAGGGAAAATGTAGAGTAGACTGTAGCAGACAGTAATAAGAAATCTCAATGTTGAACACTGGCTACATAGTGTTTGAAAATGTTGCGAAAGCAGTCACAAAACTCGATCGCGGCGTGCTGAACCCCTGTATGTAGTGACAGCAGTTTCGGAATCCCTGTCGCGTTACCGAACGCTCTGTCACTTTCAAGCCCGCACGGTTTTGAAACCGTGGGAACGAACCATAGCATCCGAACAGTATCCGAACAGGCCTTAACTAATTTGACTTGGTCAATCTCATCGGCAATATCCGGATGTTTAGAGCCGTGTCTTATCGGCAGTGTATATTCGCCTCATGAAGATTCATGAGTGCGAAATGCAAAGATGTCGGACCCAGACATCATGTGCATCAAGTCGCCTGGATCCGCAAGTTGCCTGCCCGTTCGTACACTTCTCTCCATGGTATATTCCGCGAAAGCCACATTTCGTATAGGATCTAACCAGATTTGACACCCAATAACAGCCACGATCTAGCAGGATCCGAAAAAAAGTTGGTCAGAAATCGCGTAATAGATACACTGGACCGACAAGTTGGGCCGCATCAGGGCTATTTGGCGACACAACATAGACTTAAGAAAACCTTCGAAACTTCTTTATGATCAAACCACAACTACGGATGGTATGGCGGAGGGTGATTTTAGACTCCGAAGATAAAACATACAGAATGAGCGCTCCGCGGTCAATGATAGAACCTTACTTAGGTAGATTGCTCGTCGATCGCGATCTAAATTAGATAGTAGGCAATACCAGGAGATACAACTACTGGACGATTTGCCGTGGGGAATAAAAATACAGAAATAATTTCCAGATGTTAGTCTGGGTCCCTGCCGGAGAAGCCGTTAACTAAATCGGTGTGACACATGAGCGGATCTTGAAAATGACCTCATTCCAGATTGAAGTCTGGAAGAGGCCTTCATCTCCCCCCTCGCAGACTGCAGATGCTGTAAAATTACAACATGTTACCTCATGACACGAGAGCGTTTGCTCTTGAAATTCGAGGCCCTTAAGGTATCGGACCTGAGATTCAGGCATGCGACGAAGAACTTGTAGAAGCAAAGGAAGAGAAAACATAATATAACGATGAATGGACACGGGAATCAGTGCAAAATTTCGCATAAGCTGACATCGAGCATTGTTGAGCTCAGATAGTCTGCTCTTGCAGACCTTCCATCAGCATCTAGCGAGCGCCGATGTAGTATCTTAGCTAATCCATGAGTTTGTGTCGTCATCAAGAATGGGACTTGCATTTCATATTTCGCTGCTATTGAGGATCAGCTGAAAAGTGGCTGGGCCTTGAAAACTTATAGTTGTGATGAATGCTCGTAGTTGTAGAGCATCCGCTGCGGGGTGTTCCGTCTTGGGTTTGGCAATAAGTCAGTGCGCAAAAGGTACCTTTGGCGGGGTGCTTGACGCGCATGCTGTATATTGTATACCTCCTGCTCAACATATAAAACAATACCGATGGCCGCTGATGCCATCTTGTCCTCCTCCTCTTCAAAAGTCTGTACCTAATTAAATACATCATATCTTCTGTTTGCAGGAACACTTGAATGTCACCTTCTTCATCGATGTCGAAGCGATCGGTCATGTTATGAGGCATGGAAGAGATGGTATCTAATCCGAGGTTTCGTAACCATCCCATCTCTAGCTATCTTTATGCATATGTCATTTATTGCTCTTGTTTTATTCCGACTACCTACGGTTCAATTTATCGCTACTAAACCAGCGGGGTTTGAATGAAAACAAGGTTTAGAAGATATTCTGAATTCTAAAATGCTACGGGAAATCGTCCACTACCATTGCGCCAGCCGGCAGAAGGTCAAGGAAATCCGGTGCACCTACTGTAGCATTTTGTGGAGATTTTGCGTTTTGGCACAGCCATAGTATGTCGACGAGCGCGACACATTCTAACCTTACGCGCTTGAAATTTATGACCACTGTTATTGATTCGTAGAGCCAAAAATAAAGGAATGATAAATGTCTTCGTGGCGTTACTTCGATTAACCTAGTCGCGTCTAATTGTCCCCTACAATTAATCAACCAAACCGAAGGCGAATGCTTCAATGAAGTCTAAGGCTATCGTACATGTAATGAAAATGAACATCCTTGTTAGAATCAGTGTTCTTCTCGAAAGCCGAGTACAAGTTATTAGACCACTACACAAACTCTAGAAGCGCTTACGACCAGCCTATCCGAGTCGAGTGATCAAATCATGTTTTCTCACCTTGAAGATTACATAGTACATTATCTTAGTCCATGGCAATGCTTACAATTCTCCAGAACATACACCTTCAACCCAATTCCTCTCACTTTTGACAGTGGTGAAATTCTCGTATCCTTCCTCAGTAATGACAATAACGTCCTCAATCCTTACCCCACCCATATGTTCATATTTCTTCAACACTTCGACGTCGACATATTTTGAGTTGCGAGTTGGTGCGATGAGATGTTGATGAAAATATACTCCTGGCTCTACGGTCTGTAGAATGCTTTTTAGCATAAGAAGGTCAATATAATGCAGAATCCAAAAGCTCACAACGACCATTCCGGCTTGCAAGGGCAAGCGAAGCCTAAGCGCAGGATATAACTTTTCATGACCAATATTCTCCTTCGGTATCGTCTCATTCTCCGCTGGTCTACTCGCCTCCGGCGCATCGTGTACATCCATCCCCAACGAATGTCCCAGTCCGTGCGGAAAAAATGCTGCGCTCACACCACTATTCAAAATCTCTTCTTTCGTACCATTCTTGAACAATCCTAACTCTAAAAACCTGTTAACGAGGACTTTATGACATTCCAAATGGACTCTGTCCCAATGAACACCGGGTTTGATCATGTTAAAGGCCGCATTTTGCATTTCGAGGACTAGGTCGTAGATCTGACCGGATATAGGCGTAAATCGACCGTTGTTACCGACTGGCATTGTTCGAGTAATGTCAGAGGCGTAGTTATTGACTTCACATCCTGCATCGATCAGTAAAACTTGAGGATCAATTTCGTCGCCTGCTGCGTGGGAATGAGAGGTCTGAGTGAAGGAATTGTTATTAAGGTGATCGGTTGGTTGAACGGGCCCCCACGCAAATTCTTTGTCGTTGCAGGTGTAATGGAGAGTAGAGGCTCGTGTGGCTGAAGCTACGATTGGGAGATAAGCTTGGTGTATAGCTCTGTAGGCGATGGGGAAAAAAAGATATTCAATAGGTGTTCATATATAGAATTATTTGAATAACCCACCCTTCTCTTCTACATGAAGCAACAAAAATTGCTTCAGCTTCAGCTTCCTTCTCGATCAACCATTCTCCGGGCAACAAGGGCCGCGTAACACCAGCACCTTTCTCACGCGAGAGTTTGTTCTTCACAGCGAGACCAAGCACTCGCATAACGGTCTCGTGGGCACGAGAACTTATTTCGTTTGCCTTCTTGATCAACGCTAGTTCATCGGCATCCTTAATAAGACGAGTACGCTGGAGTGCGGGAAGGAGATATTTATCAATTGGTGAGGTGTTGGGCGAAAATTGGTTGAGGTAATGAGAGGGCAGCTGAGGGAACAAGGGCGAATTCTTGGGAAGAGTATGCACCAGTGCGTTTGGAGCATCTTTCAGCAGCGCATTGATAGCTTGAGGAAATGACACGGGATGTTCGATGTTCGTGGCGTCAGAGAGGCCTCGAGCTTGTACGAGATCCGGCGGAGGGATCGACCACATGATATCGGCTTCCTCTATTGCGGGGATGAACAATGTGGTGATTGGTTTGGTACCGGAAGAGGCGGGGGGTTTCTGATAAGATGCCAGGAGAACCGATGAGGGTAAATTGCATCCCGTAAGGTAAAAGAAGTTGGATTCCTGGCGGAAAAGTATTTCACGATCGGTGTCGTTACGATAGGGAGTGACTTCTCCTGCAACAAGCAGGACCTGCGGCTGTTTTGCATGATCAGTACTGTCAATTCCTCCACTCACGTCTGTCGTACCTTGATACGCTCTTGTTCTGGCAAGAGGGCCAGTAGCTGTTCAAAGGTCCTTCGGACGTGTTCTTGTGCTAGAATGTCTCTAGGTACTCTGGCCACTCATTACTACACAGTGTACAGTATAGCTTACCTTGATATGTCATTTCAAAGTCCAAGTGGGCAATCAAATTAATCAACGATGATCGACGATTGTGGGACTGCCGGCAACTCCCACGCTCTTCCATCAACCCGCTCACGCGCTCTGACCAAGTACATAACGAAGAAGAATATCCCGCGTGGGCTGCAAAGCCATGGTTTATCTGGTTCGTTCGCTCTGATTCGGTGATGGTGCTCAGGGCAGATTATGAGTAGTATCTCAGCAACTGACATAGACTGAATTATGGCCAAGTAATGGAAGGTCGATCCTTTCTGAACAGTGCCTCGACCAGATGCTCAGGTAATTTACTCAATACTTGGTTTATGCTTGAGCTGCTTGCGATATTAAAACACTGAGCGTATTTCCCGACAAGAAGAATGTCATTGTCGCAGAGCCTGCTGCTATCGAGGTGGGCAATCATTCCTTAAGCATTAAGGGTGGCCTTAATTCTAGCAAATTGCCACCGACTGGGATTGTAGCCCCAAACCGATCTCAAACCCTCCCATCAGTTTGGGTCTAACATCATGCACTTCGACACTATGCATGATGTTGGAGTCAAATACATCATGACTTGTCAGGGAGATGACGCGAAGAAATATCATAAGATGTGCACTCGACCCGTCGGACCGTAGTTTCCAAGGAAATTCCGACGCAAGTCCCAGTAGGACCTATCCAGTCCATGTTAGTCTTTCCCTTATATCCCCTTAGAAAACAATCGACTCGTCTGGGATGCAACAAATGCCGCTGTGAATGATATTTGTGTTCATGCATGGGAAAATAAGTGTTTTGATCATGTTATCAACCCTATGAGCTTCCTCATCTATACTCTTACCTACTAATCTATCCCTATTCGGTAAGGCTCTCTATTAAAGTTCTTCACAAGTGAGGACCGCCAGTGCAGGCGATAGTAGATGTCACACACTGAGGCGACCCGACTGCATTTGCCAACTCCGATCTCACTGCGGGGGATCACTGCCTCAGAGCTGTAGAGTCTACTTCCTTTGTACTTCTCAATCCGAAGCAGTCATCATCCTCATCTGAATATAAACCTATATCCAGCCCAAATTAACCCACAGTCGAGAATAACCTTGATCCTAAATCTTGATCAATAAATAAAAGGACATTCGAAACCAGAACAAGAGCTGTCGTAATATTTCCTCCGGCGGCTATTCGAGACTTGTGTCAACCCATACCAGGTGATTTCTTGATACCAGTACATCTGTATTCTCTGGTAAATGACTGATGAAATATCAATTATTTATGGAGCCTGCTGGAGCTACGCCGCGCGTTCGACAAAGTCCAAGCAACACGCTGTCACGACCCATCGGCTTAATTTGTACTACCAGCAACCAGTGCCATTATCGATAAGTACCTGACCTACTGGTTTACATTCACTTGTCCTTGCATGCAGCTACAGGCTAATTTTCGATGCTGGGAAAACCGCCGTCACATACCCTGGGGCTTTGACTTTGTTGGTGACGGAAAACGCAGTTCCAACTTCCACCAGTGATCCCACGATATGTCTCCTTCGTCCTCCATTGGGGACTGTTCTGGGCAGGTTCTGGGACTCTTATCCCTCATATCACTTCTAAAAGGCGAAATTTGGCTTGGCGCAAGAGGCCCGCATCAATGATGTCTTGTGTCATCTGTCATGAAGACATCAGGGTACACGCAGTGGCGTTGATTAAAGTGTTACGGTCTCTAGGGCATCAATTGTTTAATTGTTCAGCCTACTGTCTCGACAAAGCAAAGATACAAATGCTTGATATGTGACAAATGTCAAAGGCTGTACGCAGGGTATCCCTCCGTCATCATCTTCTCTAAAATTTGCTCTTTACTGGCAGACTCACATTTATGGAATGCCACCACATTCAAGACATGCAAAGGCCTAAAGCTGCACGTCTGAGCCATGCGCAATCGCCAGTGCTTCATGACTCTCTTGTGACAGAGGCTCATTCAGGGATTACGAAGGGAGACACGCACAGGGTGAGTAAGATTTCGATTAGCCAAACTACGTTACATTACCCATCTCTATACATAAGGCATATCCTCTAGCATCGCCTACTTGTACAGCCCCGGAGGTAACTTCTTTTCCCGTCAAATCCAGAGGAAGTTTCTACGGTCAGCCGTCTTGGACTAGGTCCATCGAATACCCGCCAGCATCCTCCGCTGTCCCATGCTTTGGTACACCTAATGTATCTCGCTCACATTTTCTGAAAACACCATCCTCCGCGCAGCAAAATTCTTCTTCAACAAGATCTGATAACTCCGAATTGTGCATGATCGATTCGAGGAAAATATGTTCCTCGAGTTCGAAGGAGACTACGCTGCCTCATCCAAATGGCGGGCTTGGGGAGGAGAAGGGGAAGAAGACGAAACTGGGAAAGATGTATAAACGAGCCTCGAGGTCAACGAAGGCAATATCGAGGCTATTTTTCCATTCTCCCCGTTCCGCTGGTGTTGCTAAAGGCTCGTCAATAAAGCTGCCTCTTCCCTCCGTGGCCCCACCCGAAGAAGAGGACCATTTAGTCGATCCATTCGCCTCGGGCAAATCTGTTGCCTCGTATGGCCTTTCTCCAGTGGAAACCAGTCGCAGTTTATCCATGAATCATCAACGGACCCAAAGTTTTCCAGCATCCAAATCCTCGCTCGCTATTGACGCTGTCAAATTTCCATTGCTGAGGTCTCCTTCCGTTTCTTCTTCTCTGCGCACCTCTGATTCTCCCTCATCGAGAAAATCCAATGAACTCTTAGAAGGACAAAATACATGGGGGCGTAAAATGTCATTTCCTTCACGGGTTGGCGATCTGAGTAGTATGTCGCGGTCACCACCAGTCCAAAGGACTCGTGCATATTCGGTGTCGGCAACACGAAAAGTGTTTCATGACGATAACCCCCCACCGATGCCACCAACTTTCCAAGCAACAACCGATTCTCATCCACCGATACCTGGCCACTTCCTGGCGCAAACCTCCCCCTCACTTCCCCACATTCCGCTGCCTGAATCAGTAACCCGTCCACGAGCTAAGTCCTTATCGCAAGCAAAATGTCAAATCATCAGTCAACCCACAGAGGCTGTGCCGTTCAAGGACGATACCAGGTCGAGTTCTATCAATGATCGAATGCGACCTCTCCCACCCATTCCTATCAGAGCCGACCGCTCACCTGCTGCACAAGCTCGGACTCAGCTTTCTGATGTCAACTCAAATGTGGACATGAAACCTGGGAACCAGACCCTTGTCATCGCATCATTGCCTTCGATGTCATCCTTGAAAGGAGGATACATAACATCACCTCGAGATGCATCAGCGGGCATAAGCGGGCAGCGACGGCAGGCTGGGAGCATTATGAAATACATGGGTCCCGTTCATGAACCACAAAACTATCCAAAACAAGAGAGTCTTCCGAGGGCTCGTGTGGCAACGTCCAGATCAGTGCCGCCTGTGGCCTCGAATGGAATTTCGGAGTGTATTTCTCGGAGAAGAGACTCAAACTCATCCGGGGATACTTCACCATCTCCTTCTTTCCAACAGCATCAATCCGTCATAAAGCCAATTCTTCCCCCGTTATCGACGCAGAATCTGTCACCTCCCACTAACCCGAGTGACTGTAAACTAATCAGCGGTAGTTTTGGAAACCTGCAATGTCATCTATCTCATTCTCCGTCTCTTCCTGAACTTCGACATGGCTCTGCAGATGCACGTCTCGTGCCTCAGCTTAGACCTAACCCTCATTCAAATGAGCTGCGAGGGCTTACAAGAAGCGTACATATACGGTGCCCCTCACTGCCTACTCTCTCTAGGGATTCCGGGAATATGCCTCGGCCTCAAGCGTTACCGATTTGGATTGTTGATCGTTTGAAGTCGAGGGGTCGAGATTTCTCTCGTCCGACAAGTCGTCTGTCGTCCGTGGACTCAGTGTCATCAACCAAACCACCTTCATTGATCTCCGAAAAGGCAACTGCTTCGGGATCAAACCCTCTCACATATCTTATCACAAATGCTTCCAATCATTCGGAATCTGTGAAACGAGGCTCAGGGTTCGAAACACTTTCTTATGCTTCGATACACAGCAAGTCCCCTTCGGTGGCACACGAGAGAAAGCCTACGCCAGAAGCAATTACCTCTACATCCCGCAATGCCCATAAACACGTCTTCGTACACCCCTCAGTGCCCAATGTCCAATCTAGTGCTTTGAAAGGACAGTCACCTCATTCACCTACCACTTCTCTTCTTCAAAGAAGGTGTCTCGAGTCTCCGTCTATGCCAGATCTTCGCGCGAGGGCCACTGCAAGTTCAATTACTTCCAGTAATGGTCGTAGTCAGCCCTCATGTCTTCCCGTTCCTTATCATATTCGCCATCCTCCAAGCCCCTCCCATTCTCAGTCTATTCTTACACCGCCAATACCGCCAATTCCCGATAATTACAAACTTCAAACTGCCATGAGTGCTAGACCTGACACAGCACCCCCTTTCAACACTACTTTCCTTCGGTCAAGACCAAATCTCACTCGTCCAAATGAATTTTCGTACCCTCCGACTAAGAAGGCTGGAAAGCCATTCCATACGTGCTCAAATAAGGAATTGGAACAGGAGGATAACATGGGCTCTATCGGTACATCTCCGAGATCTCCGAGAACTCTCTCCATGATGATACCATCAAGTCCACTTTTTCATCGCCGACGGATGTCATACGGGTCCAAATCGACTTCGATGAAGGGACAAGGTGATGGGGATATACCCCCAGTACCACCATTGCCATTTTCAACCCCAACGTCGGTTTTGCCTGCATCAAGGATACGAAATGTACCTTTGCGGGATAAGATGACGGTTGGCGCGGCGTTTTAGCTGTCTTTTTTACTATTTTGCGTTTATGATCGTTACGTTTTCTTTTCAATTGCTATATATGTAACATACCTACATCATTCATTCTCAAAGCATATCTACATTAGCACGATTATACGAGGTGCACCTTTGGAAGGACAAGGCATATGGATCGAACACTGTGATATGCCAATCCAAATCTCTTAGCCTGCTCGCCTCTGGGGGACAGCTTCGTAGCGGTGGCCAAGGTATGGGCCCTGTACATACAGTACACTCCATGGCCAGTGCTAGTGAAGTGAAGGGAGAACCTCTGAACTATACAATCAGTGATCATGCCATCATGACGGTTTGGTGATGGTGAACCGGGAAAAATGTGATGAACGGATCTTGGCCATGTTTCAGGTTTTCTTTCCTTTCCACCTGCAATAGCAGTATTGAATACAACTGCGGTCCTTACCTTGTCATAAACAGTAGCCCCTAGTCTCAGTGTTAAAGGTATTCTTCCCAATTCCCTATTAAGAAGTGAACGCGACTAAGGATGCTGAAAGGCAACCTACGTGCTGCTCGGGATATATCATTGGATTCATTGTCTTCCCAACAAGCATCTATCTTTTGAAGCCCGAAGTGAGCATCTACTGCTGGAGTGGCTGGTGGATTAACTAGCACTGCCTTGATGCTAAAAATAATGTGGTACTTGAAGCATCACTATTAAATCTTAAGTACCGGAGATATTCACCAGACATCCCGCGCTCAAGTTACTTGTTCTAGCATCCTTCCCTCCGGAACATCAATTGCATCATGAATACTGTAAAAAGATACAAGAAAATGCGGTAAATGAGCTGGATAATCTAGCATCAGCACACAACACAACATAATCATTAACTCATGAGACGGTTGAGACGAAACGGCGGTGTTGGATGTATCCAGTCGTTTCGGAGAAATCCTTGGCGTCGCATTCGTCGGCAAGACAATATCATTGATATCCACAGCCACGAGTAGCACGATGCACGCCTGGTATATAAGTACGACTTGGTTGTGGTGGCGCGGAGTAGAATGTCCTTGAAGGGCTTCTCTTATCCATGACTTTATGAACTTTCGCCTTTCACCCATAGCGCGCCGGCCGCAGATCCTTTTTCACAACCTTTCGATTCTGTCTTCACATCTTGAAGAGTCAACGTCGACATGCCTAACATTCCATTGGATATTTGTATCCCTTCTCCTCTCACATTCACAAAAATTCATCAGAATCGCCGATCCTCGCTACAAAGCCAAGGCTTGCTCTATCAGATTTACGACGATTACTTTAATATGGAAGAGGTGCGCCATGAAAATCTCGTCCGAACTCTGCTGACTACAGCAAAGATAGAATATATCAATAATGACTCCCCCTCTCAGAACAGCGGCTTCCAGAAGCCAAACACTGGGTACTTCTACGGGCTTTAACGAGTTCTTTTTTGTTTTGAACGCAAGCTCACCATACGATGCTACGTTCACGCCTATCTCGCCATTGAAGGCGGGAGACATACCAGAGACTCTTTCACACCTACTCCCTCTGCCATCTAACTCACTTCTCGATGTGCTAAGTATAACGGGACAATCTGAATCCCTCGAGCACCAGCCAGCTGCGGACACTTCCGCATCGACACAAACAGAGTCAGTCTCTCTTCATACCCTTGTTGCATCGAAGAAAACCCCAAAGACAATCCGTCCTCTAACATCCAGACCTATTTCGCTGCACAACAGCGCCTCCGCAGCGGCGATGCCACCGGGTTCTGGCACTAAACCATCCGATGTCCCTAATTCACCTTTTGTGGAAATTGGCCTTATCTCATCACCCCCAAACTCATCAGCGTTGTCGGCCCATATTCAGACCTCGAAGTCGCAGCCTCAACACGAAACCATGTATACACGAGGATCTCCAACCCTCCCTTTTGTGTTTGCCAATCGACGTCTCTTGAGGAAATGCAGATGGAGAGCCGTCAGGGGTTCGCCATCATGGACCACAAGACCCGTGAGTCCGACTCCTTCGTCGAGACATACTAGAGGTCGGAATTCATCTTTCCCGACTCCTATTCAATATGATTTTGCGCCATCTTCTATTCCTGGTTCAGAAGGGACACCCTATTGTTATTTCTGATTATCGAGGACATGTTAGTAATATAGTACTCTTTTGCACTTATCTTCAACTTACGTGCTAACTATGCGTCGATATTTGCGATGTTCATGTTTTCGACGATTGGCGTGTCCAACTTGACACTGAGCAAGTAGCTTCTGCATTCGCAGATGATTGGTGAACCTACGCCTGCGATTTTTAGTACGAAAGTCGAGATCAATTTATATTAGGATAATAAAATCGTTGTGGGCTACCGTTCATTGAACGTATTTTGTAACATCAGGTATGCGGATCACATCCTCCGTTTAGGTTCTCTGATTCTTGAATGACCTCGCGCCACCGAAGGTTCCATTAGCTTGGTATTCGTTAGGTCAAGTGATTTGACTTGTTCAGCCCTGACCGCTGTATTTGGAAATTTCCGGAGCTAATTATACACCAGGGTACAATATGATTATGGTTTATGACGTCCCTAGGCCAGGTGATTACACGGATTAGGATTCGGAACGACGACGGCAACTCTGTGCACAGTGTTCATACCTCCTTCTTCCATCTCAGGAACTCATAACATATAGTGTGAGGTGGATGGAGAATCGACGAGTTAAACTAAGAGTTTGTTCTTTTTGCTATGCTGTAGTGTCTTGTATCGATTCAATATGATTTTGTGGGTAAGAATTAACACGCATTGATCCTTTTGGAGGCAAGTGACGACCCCCTGTCCATATTTCAATGTATCGTCACACACTCATACTGTTCTTTTCCGAATCCTAACTCTCGCAAAGACTGGAGCCGGCTCTCGCACTCCCTCTCAAGGAGATACTACCTTAAAGCGCTTCTTTGTCCTTAGTTATCCAATCCCACAAAGCCCCCAATGACCTCAACAAATCGTTATGAAAAACATACTCTCTTAATAGCTAACCGCGGAGAAATTGCTCTCAGGATCATTCGCTCTGCGAAGAAACTCGCTCTGCGGACCGTCAGTATCTATACGCCTGCAGATTCCACTGCTCCGCATGTCACTTTAGCTGATACTGCTGTGGCCTTACCCCTGTCGTCCGGCGGTGCCAATGCCACAGAAGGCACATCTTATCTTAACCCGCATGTCATCCTCGAAATCTGTAAATCTCATAATGTTACGCTCGTTCATCCCGGATATGGTTTTCTTTCGGAAAATGCGGAATTTGCTGAGATGGTGGAGAAGGCTGGGATGGGTTGGTTAGGGCCCAGAGGGGAGACTATCAGGCTGATGGGGCTGAAGCATTTGGCGCGGGATACTGTCAAATCTGTCGGTTTGGAAGTTGTGCCGGGGTCGGATGGACTTGTAGAAGGAAATGTTGAAGAGATCGTGAAGAAGGTTGGCCTTCCGGTAATTTTCAAGGCTAGTGCGGGTGGTGGTGGGCTTGGAATGGTTGTCTGTGAGAAGATGGAGGATATTGGAAGCGCATTTGAGGGTGCTCGAAGCAGGGCCAAGGTACGTTCCATATGTTGCTTGCGAAATGATTCCGGGGTGCATTGAAGCTGTCATAGAGTCTGTTCAGTAACGATGGCATGTTCATTGAAAAGTACATTCCTCGTGCGAGACATGTCGAAGTACAGGTAAGTTTATGTACTTGCCGTCCTTACAGTATTAATAAAGACAATTTGTCAATAAGGTTTTTGGTGATGGTGAAGGAAACGTCATCCACTTGAGAGAAAGGGAGTGTAGCACCCAGCGAAGACATCAGAAGGTCATCGAAGAGTGTCCGAGTCCTTTCCTGGAGGAACATCCTGGTTTGTGGAAAAAGTTAGCCGTGTAGTACTCTCCAAACTGATTAGAAAATAGGTTTAAGGGAGAGGATGTGTAATGCGGCAGTCACCTTGTGTCGTGCAATTCGTTACGAATCTGCTGGTAAAGTTTATGCCAGATCATGTTGGAGGACGTTGACCTTATGATTGATAGGAACGGTCGAGTTCCTGGTTGACGACGCGAGTGGGGCATTCTATTTTCTGGAAATGAACACTCGTATTCAAGTGGAACATCCTATTACGGAGGTCACGCACGATAACCTCGACCTCATACAAATGATGATCGCCCATACTGTCGCGAAGAAAATCGGCGAAAGATCCCCGGTTAACATGGATCAGGCACATTGGGATAGCGTTTACAACAGCGCGAAAGCAAATGGGCGAGGGTTTGCTATTGAAGGACGCATTTACGCGGAAAATCCTGCGGAACGATTTCTGCCCTCTCCTGGATTATTGCAATACGTCAGATTGGAAGAAAATTATCCTTGGCTAAGGATCGATAGCTGGGTGAGTCTTCCCATTTATCATGCACTTCATGCTGCGACGCGACTGACATAATTCAAGATCTCAACAGGTACCCAAGTGACTCTTCACTTCGACCCGATGCTTTCCAAAATTATTGTCAGTGGAAGAACACGTGAAGAAGCGATCTCAAGATTCCTGAAAGCCTTAGAGGAATGTCAAGTCTGCGGTCCACCAAACAATATGGACTATTTGAGAGCGATTGCAACAAGCTCGACATTCACGGAAGGTAGACTCACGACTAGATTCTTGGATATTTTAGAGTATACTCCAAGGTATGAGCATTTGGCCCTCCCAAGAAGTGATTTGCGTTAAGGATAATTCAGCGTCATGAAGGTGATGGCGGCGGGTTTGGATATGACAGTCCAGGATTTACCGGGACGCTTGACGGGTAAAGGCATTCCCAAGAGTGGACCCATGGATCCTATCGCTTTCTCCATTGGAAACCTGTTGGTTGGGAACGACAGTAACACAGAAGGACTGGAAATCATCGTCGTCCCTGGAGTTCCTGCCAGATTCAAATTCACCTGCAGGGCCGTAGTCGCTATTACCGGGAGAGAAATTCAGGTTAGATTAAATGGAAGGGAATCAAATGCATGGTCTCGTTTAGTTGTTCCGGCAGATGGAACCCTTGAAATTAGCGTAAATACGGAGCGTGGCAGAGGTGGCTTGAGGTCGTATCTCGCTATCTTCGGCGGGTTTCCAAATGTACCCCAATACCTCGGTTCCAAGTCCACTTCCATGGGTTTGGGCGGTTATCAGGTATGTACCACATTGGCTTCATTGAAATCCAACTTTTGAATTTACCTGTTCAGGGGAGGTCCTTGCTACCTGGAGATATCCTTGCCTTACGAGATTCTCCTGAACTCGTCGTCTCCGACTACACACTTCCCCAAACAGTTGTGCCGACTTACCCTCATGATTGGATCGTCTATGTCCTAGCAGGACCTCAGGACGACGAAGAATTCGTGACTGAGGAAGGTATTGCCCGTTTCTATTTGACTCAATGGCAAGTCAGTCCCTCGAGCGGTCGAACTGGCATCAGGCTAGAGTCTTCCGAAAAAATACGATGGGCGCGAGCGAGCGGAGGTCAAGGCGGTGGGCATCCGAGTAACATCCTTGATAACGCATACGCTCGTGGATCTGTTAACATCAACGGAGACACGCCCATCATTTTGGGGAACGAAGGTCCAGATATGGGTGGCTACATTTGCTTGTGCGTGTTAGCAACCGGCGAATTGTGCGTACATTTTCGACAACCTAAGATAATGAGCTAATAATGCCGAGAATAGGTGGAAACTTGGTCAGATCAGCCCTGGAGACACCATCACATTCCGGCGCGTTTCTCATGCTCAAGCCGCTAAAATCACGGAACATAAAGACAACTATATCGCTGGCGTCGAAAATATTATCAAGGGTGAAGCGAACTCGCATCTAGTATTGTATGATGACAGTCTGAAAGACGGACATAACTCGCCCAAGCTATATCAGAACCTGGCCTCAGCGGATGGAGAGGTTCCTTATGTATTGCGTCAGGTATACTTTCCTAGAGAAATAATGATATACGTGACTGACCATTACTTTGTAGGCGGGTGACTCTGCTATTCTGATTGAATTTGGAATCATGGAACTGGATTTCTTCGTTCGAGCCAGAGTTCAAGTTTTGCTTGAAAAGATTCAAAACAGAAATATTCCTGGTGTCAACCAACTATGTCCTTGCATCCGTTCTATTATGGTGCGGTTGAACGCTTTATCTTAGATTGTATCCTTTCGACTCATCATCACACAGATTCATTACGACAGTCACCTTGTCTCCCAAGCCGACTTAGTTCAGCATATCCTCTCTGTGATCAAGAAAATTCCTCACGACCTCACTCACTTGTCATTCAAAGGACGTCGCATTACTTTCCCTATAGTCCTCGATGATCCATGGAGTAAGGAAGCAACGGAACGATACATGCGCTCAATCCGCGAGAAAGCAGTGTATCTTCCTAGCAACGTCGAGTATATAGCAAACAACAATGGACTTAGTGGATCAAAGGAGGCGTTGGAGAAGCTTGTGGCGTCAGACTGGGTGAGTGAATGGAACGTATATCGCTGATTTGATAGCATCTGAGTTGAAGGCTTGAAGATCGTTTTCGGTGTTGGATTCTACCTTGGATGCCCATTTGTAGTGCCAGTACGTCGCATATTAATGATTTCTAGGGCATTTGTTACCTGGTCAAAATCAGATCGATCCCCGTTGTAGGTTAACAGGACAGAAATTGAACCCATCACGTACCTTTACCCCTCGAGTGCGTAATCACAATTGGCATCTAGGAGTGACAATATACCGACTGAGTTTTAGGGTGCTGTTGGAATTGCGGGCCCTGTAACTGCAATATATCCTGTTGAATCACCAGGTGGTTATCAGCTTTTTGGTCGCACAATTCCAGCATGGCAAGCGTGGGGTAAAGGTGGAGGTTTTTCACCTGAAAGGCCCTGGTTACTCGATCCTTTTGATCAAGTAAGTCTCGTGGCGCAGTATTTTAGTAAATGTCGGATTCTGAAATTCAGGTAGGTACACTTCGAACCCGTGGATATTGAAACATACCAGAAGGTCAGACTTCATTGTGCATTCTTTCAGAGTGATGGCTTATTCGCGCCATAAGTGGGATACTCTTTATGAACAAGGCCGTTATCCATTTAAGGTCAATTTTTCACGACTTTTTCACGGTATCGTTGTCTAACACTTCCAAGATTGAACCAACGGTATTCTCTATGACGGAGTATGCCGCCATGGTCGACAAGATACAAGATGAGGTTTCCACATTCCGTGAGCGACAGCTTAAAGCTATGAATACTGTAGGCGAAAGGTAGATCTCGTGAACATATGGATGAAATGGATAGTAACTGATATGTTTCGTTTAAGGGAACGTATTTTACTTTCCGAGTGGGAGAAAGAGAATTCTCAACGTGCAAGCCATTCTACCAATGCCGAAGGGACTCAAGGTAAACAATGAATTCTTCTGTCGTGGTCATTTCGCTGATCGAATAAATACGAATTTTGATCAGCTGACCAGATGAACGTGCTATCTATAAAGACGCCTCTTTTCGCATCAGTATGGAAGATCTGTTGCAGAGTGGGCGATACCATAACATCGCTAGACGAACCCCTTTTGATACTTGAAGCTATGAAAACTGAAATTCCCATCAAAGCAGAAGAAATTCATCTCGGTCAAACAATCAAAGCATTTGGACCGGCGATGAAAGAAGGAGCGCTTGTGAAACCAGGAGATGTACTTATTACTGTGATTACTGTGTAGATATGTATACGAAGGTGGCTCAAAGCAGTAAATCGCATTGGATCTTACTACAGAAGGAGCTGGGGTTGTATGCATTGCAGCCAGAAACTTCACGATTTTCTGTTAAAGACGAGTTGAATAAATATTATGTGAATACTAGGCCAATAGTGAATACGATACAAGCACATATATTATCACCAAAAGAGGCAATAATATATCGCGTTAAGCGCTGGTTGGGGTGGAAAATCAGATCGTAACTAAGCCTCTAAAATTGGAAATGACAGAGTCAAGCTTGGTCATTAGACGTCAGATAGCGGCTATGATATGTTTCAGGACGGAGCACTTTTGTTTTGTAATTTACGTCGGTCTGATTCACTCTTAACAGCCCCGCACAGCCGGGCTTATTATAGTCGTAACATCCATAGTAATCGATTATGGCGAAGTTTACTGCATGGAAGAAAGTGACGGATGATAGTTTGAGTAATTTATGATCCTAGTTGCGGTTGGGTTCTAGACCCTGCTAGTGAGAAATGTGGGAGATGTTTGATTAAAGACGGGAGTGGCGGTGGTATGGGTGGGGGGGGGCGCTGACTAAGCCAGGTACAGCATTCGGGTCTCCTTCATTTGCTGACTGACTCCAGTATCCATCATGAACACCATGGCCGACAGAAAGGTATGGGCTTTTCCATCCATATGTTCAGCCATTTATGGTGCAAATGTTCCACAGATTCCCAACTCACCGCCGAACAAAGTGGCCATGTCGAGAGCACTCGGAGCAGCGTTCCTGAATCATCAAGTTGAACAACTGGAAAAGTCGGTGTCGGCCAATAACCCCTCGTCTGGCAATTGGAGGGATCGAAAATATGTTTCGGTGAACCAGTATACTGCCCATGCGCAAAACGCTGGCAGGCGCACTCCGATGGCTCCCGGTATCAAGATTGTTCACAGGAGGAAAGGCGGTGATGCGCCATCAACCGCGGGCAAAGAGAAGCCTGCTGCCAGGGAAGTCGAGGAAAAGAAATATACGGTACACCATAGCACCCCGGCCAAGACTGTTCACGACGGGGACCGGGGGGACAAGGATGCTGACATCGTGGTCATTGACGCCAGCGTGTTGGTTCATGCACTTTACCAGGTCAAGAAGTGGTGTAGAGATGGCCGTAAGGAGATTCTCATCGTTCCTCTCGAAGGTAAGCTCGATCTCGCTGTAATTTCAAGTCGCTGATCATGGTTATAGCACTTAACACCCTTGACTTATTGAAGAAGGGTACTAGTCCCCTTGCTCAGCGCGCTCGCTCCGCTTCGCGCACCCTCGAAGCTCAAGTTGGCACCAACCCTCGCATTCACGTTCAGAGAGATGAAGCCTTCGTTCTTTGGGATCAAATCTCTGTCAAAGACGTCTCAAGTGATGACGAATCAGACTCAAAAGCCGCACCATCTCCCGAATGGCTCCGTCGTACCATTTGTTGCGCTCGCTGGGAGGTTGAAAACGCCAGCATCACCATTCATCCCGATGGTAATAGCCGCCCATCCGAAGAAGTTGTTGATGAAAGTAAAAAGTATAAGGTTGTACTTGCTGTTCTCGCTGGTACCCCTAATCTTTCTCCTTTGAACCATGCTTTAAAGCTCGCAGACTCAAGCGATACCCCGATGGCACCAGTCCCTCTTCCAGCGCCTTCTGTTCCCCATGTCAACAAATTCGAGGCGAGATCGTCCGGAGTCCTTGTTACAAAGTGGGCTGAGAAGGTTGGCGTTGAATTGTTCCCGGTTGAACCGACCCTTCCCGGACGGGGTGCCGGTGGCGATGAAGACGAACGCCCAAAACGTACTCATCATTCTCACCATGGACCGAAGCCTAGGCGCACTTCTAATACCGACCACACTCATCCGGTCAAACCTAGTCTTGTTGAACGTCCGCCCGCTGTCATGGCTATGATGGAAAGGGTATCTCAGCCTACTAGTGTCGTCCGCGTCCTCGCTCGTGGAGAGAAATTGGATCCCGATACTTGAAAAGTCCAATAGCGCCAAGATGGTAAGCTGTCTTGTCACCTTGTCATCTGTCTAGCGGATTAGTTCGACTCATTTGATTATAAATAGCAGATAGAAAGACTGTGTTGATCCATTTGGTCGACTGCGTTACCGCCCAGTCGCCCCCGCCCCACTCTCGAGCACACAAATCAAGCGTTTCTAAGCGACAATGGGGTTCAATATCCTTTTGTTTCCAAGCTTCCCGGCGTCTCAGACTCAACGAATTCTCTTTGTCAATCTTCTACAATGAAACGGAAACGGAAAATGAAAAGGAAGTCGCGATTATGCTTTTTTTCAATGAACGTTCCCGGGATCTGCTGAATTGGAATTGGGAACGTATTTTCAAACGCTTTGGTGCTATTTTTTTTCGAGATACAACGGATAATCTACGGATATGCCTTTGGGTTTGTTTGGCGCGGGGAGACTATTCATTTGAAGGAGATGAGTCGAGTCTACTCGGGTCTTTAGGATACATTCTATCCCTCTTCTCTTTCTCTCTTTCTCCCCGTTCAGAAAATTTTTTGATTCCTCTGTATACTTGCCAGAACAATATTTCCCTTTCAGGCTATATGTTTGCTGTCGTCCACTACCATGATGTGATTTGTAACACTAGCCCCTTCCCTTCCTCATGTCCATTTCTTCTTTCGAGGCGAGTCTTATATTTGGACCGTCTTTCCGTATGCGTTTCGTATAATGCTATATGATTTTGACTTCAGAAGTTTGGACTCCATTCCGGGTCTACACCTGCAATCAAACGGTTACTGATTCCAGGGACAAGCAAATCTTTGTAAATCATTATGCATCTCTGACAGAAGTCGTTTACAAAACGCATCAATCGCACAATGGCGTGAAACATTTGATTCAACGTCCCAAAGTATCATCAAGCCAAACATGTGCCCTCGTTTGACCTTCCTCAAGTCTAATCCAACTCTCAACCTTTGGTTTACCTTTACCATCTCCAGGAGCGTGAAAGACGATGTTACGAACTCCATAACCCCATGAATGCTCGCCATAGCCACCATACCTGCATTAACGCGCCATCAAGTAAGAACAAAATTCAATAGCAATCAACACCTACCCGGAGTGTTTGTCGAAACAGAAGACGACGTCTTTAGTCGGTTCACGTGCGCACCATTCGTTACCATGGTCATGACCCGAAATAAAAGCAACAATATTTTTGATATTCTTATTGGCCGAGTCCCAGAAAGGGGTGTCTTGTGCGGGCGGAGACGTGCTTGAAGTAGATTGGGTAGATCCAGTGCCAAGTACGTCCGCTGGAAAGTAGTTTCTTCGGTCAGTTGCTTTTCGGGCATGCTCGATTGAAAGAGATACCATTTAGTCCTGGATTCTTCTCGGGGGTTATTGTCCCCTGAACGGGTTGCATTACGTGACTGTATCATATAGAATCATGAAATTGTAGGATAAGAAAGGAAAACTTTGGACAGACGGAGGGATATGGACAAATGCCAGCGCAGAACGCTGCTCTCCCGGCCCCCAAACATCGTCCATGAGTTTTGTTTCGGATTCAATCCAATCGGCAACGGACGCGTCGACCCAGTCTGAAGCGGGCTTGTTCTGCGGCGTTACACCACCTATCAAAGAATTTATAAAGGAAGTCACTAGGCGAAGTTGAGAAGGTTACGAACCGCGAGAATCAAAGAACCAAAGAATAAGATAAGGAGCATTATCTAACGATAATTCATCTCGAAGGACAAAATAGAATGTATTAGAAGGACACACCGGATTTTCTCTTGTAGATCTATACGAAATAAGCAACTTGTCAACCTTTGATGGTTAAGTTGACTTACAGGAACCCAGTAGTTTCCGGCTCCGCCTTCGCCACCTACACCGGGCGCAGAGAAACGCGTGTAGCTGAGAGGTGCAACTTGTTGTTCACGGGCAATTTCTTCGGCATGGGTGATGTTGACTTGATTATCGTGATTCTAAGAAGCATATCGAGTCAGCGATACGACGTGTGCGATATTGAGAGTTGCGCACCCCGTGGGCTGAAGAGAAAGGAACTCGGGCGGCATTCAGGGGAGCAACAATTTCATCGATCAACTTTGTTGCATTTTCCCTGAACGTGTCTAATCTATCTGAATATCTTCCTGTCAATAGGTCTCTGAAATATGCTCACTTTCTCCCGTAATGAGATCTCCATTCAAAACACTGAAACATCATTCAGGCCGTGATGGATACACGAGCGATCGAAAGTACACATACGCATAGTCAGGATTTTCATCCTTCAAGACTCGTTTCATGACCCTGGTGCTATTCGAATCCTGTTGTGGGCCCCATACATCCCATGGGTTTTCCCCGAAATGAAGGTCGGAGAAGACAGTGATTTTTAGAGTACCATCATCTTTGAAGGTAATACGAGGTTTTTGGGGATAAGGGTCCAAGAGGTCGCTCGGAGTTGTTCTTTCGGCTAGTTGTCACGGAATATTGGTATGTTTAACCGAAGGAATGAGCAATTCAACATACGGAACTGAGTAGGCCATGCTAGAACGCCTAGTAAGTTGACCAAGAGGAATAGAGCGGCGCGGAGGACCATTGCTAGCCTCTCCTGGCCGCAAGTTGCTGGGGGAAAGACAGAAACCAAGTTCTACATTTGAAATGCCACTGTGTACAGTGTGACACGTGCGGCAAACGTGCGGTATGTTTAGGTGATGGGTCTATCGAGCTAGAACACTGGTACATTGACAGAACAATACAAATTCCAAAGACCCTGAGGAGACACAGACTCCGCCTAAACCGAATCAAATCTTAGTTCTTTTCCTACAACTCCGAATTTGTTCAAGTTGCTCTTGCCCCCTCTTTCTCTTCTTAGTCTCCTTCCTCTCGTTCCCTCGACTACCAGCACATAGCTCTCGCCAATTCGTTTCCTCTGCTTCAAGAATTCTTTCAGGGGAGAGGTCTCTGGTGATTTCCTTGACCAACTCCATTTTCAGAGTCGCGAAGGGGTGGCCATCTTGATCGGGATCCTCGCTTATGTAGGTACCCATCGGGGCTGGAAATGAAACGACGACACGTAGTAAGCTATACTTTCCAGCATCCGACCTTCTAGCGGGTAACGCGAGCAGGTGTTGCGAGATTTCATCATGTATATCAGTATCATCTTCTTCGGTAACGGGTAAATGTGGTTTTCCGTGCTGCATATAAAAGGATGAGCCAATCGAATTCTTGATCGTCTTAGGTCGGAAGCAAACCTTATTTGAGAAGTGAGGCTTAGGACGACCGAAAGGACGGTCACGTCACGGCGGCCGACGGTGCTGCGTGATGCAGGCTTGATCCCATCATCCGGTTGGCCAAGCTCGCTTGCCTCATCACCCCATCGCGATCCCAACAAGATGCTGCCGCCACTGCCACGCGACGTCCCTGCATGGCTACCCGTGGCACTCGTGCCGGATATACAAGATGATGCCGCAGTGCACGAAATCAACACGGAAAATTCTCGTAGCCAGAGGCACATCAAAGCCTCAACCGGGGCCCCTTGAGGACCATTCCAGCCATATACGAGTGGCCGTTTCGCGGAAAAATGGAAGCAAAAAACAGGTAATGAAGGTAGAGCTTACATTTGTGCAGCCGCCGATTCTGGTATCTGGGAGTGTTGTTGTGGAGGGATTGAGAGGCCGTAAGACAAGCGGATGGGGTCAAACTCAGAGGCGGAAGAACGCTCTTATGAATAGCTGCCTGAGGTGAGGGCAAGGAGATGGACTGAGTGAGTCGCTGCTTTCTTTTTCTCTTTAGGGCGGTTGACTAAAAGTTTGGTTGCTATTGCAGGACGTATATTATTACATGTATGAGCAGCACTCGTTCCATGAATACAGCGTGTTGCATTCACACTCCTGCATGCCATGACAGTGTGTAGCAATGTGAACCGAGCTGGACCCTGGGCCTCAGCCAGCTAGCGTGATGCGAACCGTTTCCCTACTATCCCTTATTGAGCTCCCGGACTGGACTGTCTATGACTACGGACTATTACGGTACATCATGGCACAATTTCATGCCAATTTTCCAGCGCAGGGCCTGCGCGCAGTCAAAAAGACGGTCCAATGAATAGACAGACAGTCAGGAGACAGTCTCTGACTCGTCTCCCGCTTGCTGGATTGTATTCGGTTCGTTCTCATTTAGTTCCTTTGCCCCCATCTCTTCCCACAATGACCCTTTACATCTTCCAGCTCAGTTCCAGCTCAGCGGTTGGCCCAAAGTCAGCACCTTCTCTAACGTTCGCAATCCCGTCCAACTCATCTCATGACCCGAGAGGATTTCCCTACATTTCCTTTGACATGTCAACGTCGCCTCACAAGTTTGAACTATCCACTTGCTTACTGGCAATGTGATGGAAGCTCGCTAGGTGTTTCTCGGCATGGGTAAGTCATTGTATCTACGCATGTTAAGGTGTCTTCAATGACCTGCTCCCAGAATTGTAGCTTTTCTCCCCTGCTTCCTCTCTGACCATCGTTCAATCTCGCGACATATCTCCTCAATCTCATATGAAGGAACAACTCGGTGTGGTCCTAGTCTTCTTTTGAGGGACAAATCTTTTCGGTGAGTGGCGCCTTATTTTTGAGGAAATTTGAGCTAACGTGCCTTTTTTCTTTGCAGGCGCTTGCGGGCCTTGACTCAACCTAATAATGACAGTATCATCCTCTTCACTCTCGGCCCCAACGCCTGAGGTCCCTGATACCTCATTCTCGCTACGAGAAACTCCGGCACCGCTGCCACGATCATCTTTGTTCTCAACCCCTTGCACTCCATGATTTTTCTTTTCGTCAGTCAACAGCCATGCTCTTGCCTTTCTCCTGAAGGAGTTTGATGGCATTCTTTTTCGCTTCATCTGCGTAATCTGAACTGATCTTGATGGCCTCTGTTTCACTTTTACTAGTTGCTGCCTCGTTCATGTTGCCACGATGACTAGCACTACGTTCCATGACTGTAACGCCCGCCTTGCTGCCACTCCTTGTACGTGTAGAGCCAAATTTTGCATTGAAACCAACTGATTTTGGACCAGGGTTAGATTCTCCTTTTGTTTTCATGTCGTTCAGTTTGGTGAAGAGTAGCGTGTTGTAGTGAGTCAAGAGTATGAACAGCGATTGCATTGGTTGGAACTTGTTGATATTGTCTTAGACTCCCCTTTTCGTTTCTACCAGTTCCACATCGTTACTTATTGAATACGCTGTCACTTTCTCATTGCCAATCATCCTGACACCTCTGTTTTTCTTTTGCAGTAACGATGCTTGATGTCAACACACCCGCTTATGAGGGCCTCTCTCGAGTCACTGCTAATCTAGGCCAGTCTCTAGATGAAGAGATTGCAGATGATATTGACGCCGAGCAAGAGTCCTTCGCGCTGACAGCTGGTCCCACTACGCATGGTCTAGACTCAGATGTCCGGGAGATGATCAATGCAGCCTCACGTGGGGTGACAGATAAGACTGCAGATGAGTACCGACGGTATGTACAGTTGTATACCGTACTATATTCTAACCTAATTGATATCTGATTAATAGTCTAATGGCTTTGTGTGAGGAATACTTGCAGAAGCATAATCTGATATCAGCCAAAAACATTTTTTTTTCGGCTCTGCCACTGCAAGACACCCCACATCTGATTGTGGCATGGATCATGAACTCGTGCGTATTCTTTCTGTCTCTTTCCAATTAGTTCTAACACATAAACCGTTGCTGAAATTCAGGTGTGACGAAATCAATCTAAACGGAACTCCGCGGGCCATAAATGAAGTACGGTCAAGCTATACACATGCAATGAAAATGCGAGCCGCAATGACTTATGCATTTGGTCGCCTTCATCAACTCGGTAACACTCCGTGGCACCTTAATGCAGGGAGTGGAAGAATGGAAGGAAATCCTTCCGTATCATCTATTGTATCGACGTATATGCTAAGCCTTCGGAGAAGAAAGGTAAGGTCTCTCATTCTGCAGCTAAGAAATTGGCTCTAATGGTGTGAGTTTCTTCTATATAAAGGTCCAAGCCGGTGAAGCTCCTGTGAGTGCTCGGGCTATTACACCGGTAAGCTCAGTTTACTCTTCATTATTTCACTGACTTTTTTCTTATTCTAGGACATCATGCGAAGGCTTTACAATTCCAACATCTCACGTTCAGTCACCATTGGGGGTGGAGACTGGGCAGGGCCAGTACTCCGAAAGCTGCTTACTTTTGCCTACACTCTAGCCTTTACTTGCTTATTACGAATTGATGAGCTCCTCAAAATTCAGATCCATGATCTCCAGCCTGAAGATCTCAATGACCCCGAGTGTCGGACCTTGATTCTCAGGCTACCTTTCCGCAAGACAAGCCAGTTTGGAAGTGTGTTCTCTTTTTTTTGTAACTACTTCAGCCATCAATAACTGAAAACTCTCATTACTATTACTATAGATATTGAACCCTTTGTGCTCACTGAGTTTCCTGCCCACATGGCGCACCTCTGCCCTGTTCGAGCTTGTGCTACTTATCTTCATGCAACTGGGATCAAAGACGGATACATGTTTCGCCGCATGATGGCTAATGATCGTATTGCTGAAGGAAGTCATCCAATGGTCAGTCCAAGTGCTTCTTAGTATGCTCCGGTTTTAAACCTGAAATTTGCACACTGCAGACTGCAGAACAGTTTTTGGAAATGTTCAGGATGAATCTTCTGGACATCGGAATCGACTACACTCCATATGGCACTCACTCTTTTCGTCGGGGTGGATGTCAGTGGATGTCAGTTGACCTCCGCTGGCACCTTCGTGATATTTGTGAATGGGGTGGATGGTCAACTGACCTTACTCACCTGACAATTGTCAAATATCTCATTTCTTCTAATGATAGCCCCATGAACTCACGCAAGGACTTTTTCAATTTTAATCGACCTCCTACGCTCAAGTGCTGGACTTGTGGAAGATCTTGCCATTGTGCATAAACTCAAGTATACATCGAGTTAGCTTTGTAGCTGACAGCATGTCAAAAGCATTATCGTAATTTACTACTAGTATTAGCTTGTATATAGTCATTCAAAACAATTATTACGGAGGGTTTCATAGAGTGGAATGGCAATCTAAGACTAAATGATGAGCAGAATAAAATGCAATGAAAAAGGAGGCAGGAAAGAAAAAACCCAATTATGTTGTCAGTTAAGACACCTTACGACGCTTGTAGTGACGTGCAATAGCAGAGAGATCTGTCAGGGCAATGCGTTTCTTCTTTCCTTTGCGGTAAGAAAACTCGGAGGAAAAGGACGGCCCATATTCCATAACAGCATACTCTGCAATGGTCAAGTTTTCCTCTTTACGCTTCTTCCGTATAGTGTCCAGAATTTTTGTATAGCTTAGCCTTTTACCATCTCCATCCGTAAATTCACTCCAGAAGCCTACAGGGCCTACCTCGTGCCAATACTGAGCAATAGTCTGAAAAGAATAGGTGAATGACAAAGGTATAGATCAGCATTACTGGATTATTAGACTAGTGACAATAATAGCCTACCTTCCATGCATTCCAGGTCCTTTTCAAGCTTTCCCACCGCCCTTTAGGATCACGGAAATAGATTTCGGGCCAATACTTGAGGGCTACAGGATGACCGTGGATAGTGAGTGCTGCCGCAGCTGGATCCCAGCAAGAAAGGGTATCATCCCAAATTTTCGCGATTCTCGGAATGTCTTGAGAAAGAATAGCAACGGGTGAGTAGGGAATTTCAGATGGCCTGAAGCGGAGGACAAAGCCGCTTCCAAGTTGAACAGCTCGCTCTCTGTCTTTCGCACTAGGTGTGATAGTAGGCGCAATGAGAGTGGCCGGTGAAATGGAAATATGATCAACAAAGTCCTGTGATGGAGGCTGGGGCTGGGGCTGGGGAAGGGAAACATTTGGCAGCACAGTCACTGAGGGCATAGTAGTAGGCAACGAAGGTGGCGGGAGTGGTAAAAATGCAGCCGTGTTTGAAGCTACTGCATGACGGAGCTGCAATGGATCAGAAAGTGGTATAGAATGGCGCTCAACATTTCGACGAGCCTATAGAGCATTTGTGATTATCAGAATAATAATCATAATCATATAGAAGAAACAAGTGGACGTCCGATAAAAGACTTACCCACTCCAAAAACTTCTCTTTCTGCTCAGCGGAGCGGCTGTCTCTCGAACGGGCCGTCGGTAAAGGTGGCTGAGCGGTACCAGCCTGTGCAGTTGCCCCAGATCCAAACATAGTTTCCCACCGCTGGACCGATGCCTTGGTGGACGTCTTCCGATTTTTGTTCTGTGATGCGCGGTGCAGTCGTCGAGCACCGCTGGTTAACCTGCCATCCAGCCCAGTCAGCTATAACAGAAAAACATGAGTAGTACAGAGGCCAGTGGACGTACAATGTCTTCCACTGTTCTGGCTGGCTAGCAAAATGGCGCAGGCGGTCCAAAAGAACTACTTTAGTTCCACTCGTACCAAGGTTAAACCCACGACAGAGCTCGATGAGCTCACTGCGAGACTTTGAGAGGCTGTGACGATATGGAAGCACATAATATGAGCAAAATGAAAGAAAAGAGAGAAACCAAGAATAGATAACTCACATGTGAACCTGCGTGGTGGAATATTCACCATTTTCAAGCAGTTCTTCGGGAAGCAAGATACTTTCAGCTTTGATTCTGATACAAGGGACACCACCATCAGTGGATCGGATCGCTCCTTTCTCCAGATCGTCGAGCACAATATCAGTGAGAGGCTGATAAGAGCCAGGAGACGGAGATGGAGGGGAGGACGGAACTGATGGAGGCCGTGCCACATCAGCTGACAAGAGTACCATCGAAGGTTGAACAAGCCGATATGCAAGATAGAAAAGGACAAGATTAATGAGAGCTAGCGGGATGGCCTCACGGATGCCAGAAAAAAACAGCTCTGGCAAAGTCGTGCTCCGACAAGAGGCTGCCGAGGCGTCGATTGGTTTAGCTACAGCAAGTTGAAACACCTGCACGCTGGTGCCCGTAGTCCTAGTGTAATCGACAGCAAAGTTTGACTGGAGAGGGGTAGTGAGAGAAGCGGGCGTGATGCAAGTGGGTTGAATAGCGGGTGTAGTAGGCTTGGCCGCGTTGTCAATGCCGGTGGTCAGGCTCAGCGACTTGTACGCGTACTCGCACTCAGAGGGGGCAGTAGAGCTGCAGGACGACCCTGCTGCAGGTTCTCAGATCGGTGTAAAGGGCACGACTCCGAGCCGATGAAGTCAAAGTCAAGCTGAGGACCTGACTCGCGGCCTCCGTCATCGACAAAAGGGGACCTGAACAAAGTGTTTCAATTGCGATCAGTAGACAATTTGGAGGCGGAGCAAAAACCCGGGAAAATAGATAAAATAGATATGTAGTACATAGTAGTAAGGGATCTGCACCCAGACATCCCTCCCGGCATCCCAACGGACATCCAACAGAAATCCATATCTCCTAAACACACCAGCGCCGTGTAACCCAGCACCATTCCACCTCCCCTGTCTCATCTCATCCTCCTCATTAGCACATCCATCGATACATTCATTGGCCAGCCACCAGCGATGTCAAAAGGGAAGCGACGTCAAGCCAGGGGGAACAAGTAGCCATAGACCAGTCGCACAGGTGGTGAGAGCACAAACGCATCGCGTCGTTTGTTGGTCGACGCGATGCGACTCTGAAGATGTGGTGACGTGGCCGTTGGCCTTGTTTGGTTACAGCCCTGGGCTCGGGCCGCGCCAAACGGGCCCCATGCCATCAACATGCCGCTGCCAAACAGCGGCCAAACAGCGGCCAAACAACGGCCAAACAACGGCAACGCGCGCGACGGTCCCGTCCCCCGTCCCCTTCCAGGGCAGCGTGATGGCATCACGCGATCGGGGCCTCGCCCAATCGGCGGGCCCGGCCGTGACAGCGCACCGTCCTCGCCCCGAGCGAAGTCTCCATCAAAGGCCCCTATCTCATATTGTGTTCAACTCAAATTCCAGCCCCGAGTTGAACTCAAAACCGGCCAACTCAAGTTGAATCCAATAGAAGCTCTGGCCGTGTACAGTAATTTACATCTTTTTTACATTGGCCCCTAGCGGACCATGTAAAAAATGTAATAAAAGTCCAATAGGGGCTCCAAATATATGACGTGAGGGAGCATGACATTATCTTTGCTCGCTATCAGTATATGCAAACCGACAACCCCGTAGACAGCCGTAGACCTGAAATGGTGCAAATCTGGGCACCAATTTGACATCCTCTCCAGTCATGTTCAAGCTCACATTAATCACCAGGTTGAAATACCTCCACCACTCCTTCATATCCTTTTTCGTCATTGGCAACCTCAGTCCTCGGTCTTCTTGCCTCTGAAACATGGCCACAAATGCGGAAGATGGAGGTAAATTTGAGTTCCAAGCTTGGGGGTGAGCAGCCGGTCACATGACAAAAACTGTCACATGACTTATGTAAATTACTAGTAATTTACCTTTTTTACCTAGCCGATTTTTTGGGGGTAGTAAATTACATACTTTTTTACACACGGCCGACTTTTACCCCGCACCCTAGTGCGGGCGGTGAACGATGGGGTATACTACTGGATGGCCTTGATGAGCTCCAAGGGGAAGATGCGCAATGCGAAATCATTCAGCTCATCAGCGCCTTTGCGAATGAGCATCCCAATGTCCCTCTCGTGTGGATTATCGCCAGTCGCCCTGAATTTCACATATCTAACATGTTTGATGACGAGGTGAGATACTATTACTACTCCTCTCATTTATATCGAACCATCTTGTTCACATTACGTACTGGTACATAGTATAAATCTCGAAAGTAGGTCACTGTATATGTATGTCATTGCCAGAGTGTCTTCTGTTGGCCGGTAGAGGGTACAAACGTGACCAAATACTTACATGCCCACAAAAATGACCTTGCTCTCTCATAAATTTATGAACGCCTCTGACTGAAGTTCAGCAACAAGTATAATGATTATTTCACCTCAAAGCACTGAAAGATAGTCCTTTGCAGGCATGGCAGCAGAGATGAGCCGAGCGCTTGGCTGTCAGATGATGGGTTCTTCAAACACAGGACATTGCCGAGCGCCCAGGCAGTTAATGGGGGGTAATGCCTGGAGGCTTTCCCTTCTTTTCAGACTCCCACCACCACCGCCGCTTCCTGATCCATGGCTCCCAGGAGGAAAAAGAATAAGATCAAGGAGTGGTTTCAGGGTTTCTTTTCATCAAAGGACGAGATTCAGTACATGCCAGATGGTCAGTGCTTCCTAGGAAAGCGTACGATGAAGTTGATCGGAGTCTACCCATAGGTCCCCAACGTCACGCGGTCCCCGGAGGCTTCTTCAATAATGCAAAACAATCTACTGTAAACAATTCCACAATGACTGCTGTACAAGGTAATCAGTATCACTATACGACGACATATGTACAAGGGAATTGGAACATCGCGACACACAGTGGGTGATACCCTTCGCCATTTTATGCTAGCCGAGCTCATTTTGTTACAGTTATGAAATTGCTTTCCGATCATATCATCCTCGGTGCTGCTCATGATGATTCTGCTCGTGTACCATCCCCTCGATGCCATCCAGGCACTCGCGTCAGCTTGATAGCCCGAATCACCGCATGGTTCAACGGTGAACAACTACAAGAACTCCTTCTGTGGATTACTGGTCCTGCCGGCGTCGGAAAATCTGCCATTGTCCAGACATTTGCCGAATATCTTGTAGAGTCCAAGCTCCTCGGTGCATCTGTATTCTGTTCCCGCCCCAACAAACGCAACAATCCCCATCAAATTTTCATCACCATCGCCTATCAGCTAGCTATCCGGATTACAGCATACCGCGAGTTTGTGGTTGAGCGACTGAGCCTCGACCCTCAATTGCTGAACAGGGATATGACGACGCAGTTCAACACGTTTATTGTCGAGCCATTCGTGGAGAAGAAGCTTGGAGCGGGAGGGAAAAGATGGGGGATACTGCTGGATGGACTGGACGAGCTCGAAGGAGAGAATGCGCAATGTGAAATAATCCAACTCATCAGCACCTTTACACTTGAGCATAGCGATGCTCCTCTCATGTGGATAATTGCCAGCCGTCCAGAATCACACATCTCTAACACATTTGACGACAATCAAGTACGGCGCAGTTGCTGGTCGGAGTACATTCCGATCGACTCCACCGAAGCCTGCGAGGATGTTGACCGCTTTTTAAGATCAAGTTTCAAGACAACGCAGAAGAAATTTCGGCACTGTGTTTCCAGTGACTGGCCCAGCAACACCGATTTTCTGAGTGTCACAGCTGCAGCATCTGGCCTTTTCGTGTATGCTGAAGTCGTAATGCAATTCATCAGAGATCCAGATTATGCTGATCCCGTTTCACGGCTCAAGGTTCTCTTATCTATCATTGACCGCTCCCATGCCGTTCCAATTAAGGAGAAACCTTTCGTTCATTTGGATGCGCTCTACCACGAAATTCTCTCTTCTATTCCGTCAGCGTTGTGGCCAACGGCAAAACAAACGCTCGCTTTTACGATCCATTGGGACCAGATTGAGATTGCAAGATTTCCCCTCACATGGTGGCCAAATGTCGGTACCCTGAGAGGAATGTCCATACTCCTTGGCATCACTCCAAATCGTATCTATGCAAGCTTCAACAAATGCCGATCAACCCTAAAACTACCCGATTGGAAAGTTGCTCACAAGGCGCGGTTGATGTTCCTTCATGCGTCGTTTGCCGACTACCTGAGGGACTCGAGTAGATCTGACAACTTTCATGTCGGTAGCGTGGAGGAAGCCGAGGAAGGTGTGATATTCAGTCTTTTAGAGATTTGGAATAAGTGCAGTGGAGATGATATTGTCACAAGTACGCTGGTCTTCCTAACAAATAAGTAAAAATATTCATGTTCATTCTTTTCAGCATCGGTTGAATTCATGTGGCACCAATACTGCTCAAAATTGGATGGAAAGTTACCATCAAGGGCCATTGCAAAATTTCATTCGAAGCTTTTCCAATATAGTGTTTATTGTTTAGGGCCGTTGGCATATCGTGTCTTGGAACATCCAACGGAGTCTCGCACATATTCACAGCTACGCCAAGTCCATATGAGAAAGCTATGCTATTTCTTCAAGGCGGATGATTTGTTGGATTTTGTACACCAAGTGATGGTAAATTACTCTCAAGTTCGCGCTTCAATTCGGAACTTCACCCTTTTCCGCAGAACGTTTCGACCGACTCCTGTGGCGTAGAACTTCTTCGTCAAACGGAGCTCGGAGACCTCACGTTTCAACACTTCGACTGGAAAGATATGAGCCCGGCATACGCTTATTATGGGAAGAAGGGCGAATTTTCCAAGGGGCCATTTTGGACGTTACACCGGGTGAGTGTGTGCAGCTTACTAGCACAGAAAATGTACTGAATACTTGTGCCCTTCTATCGCTATAGCCACGTACAAGGGCTGAATTAAAAACATTTGTGTCTGAACTAGAATCGCTTCAAAAACGCTCATCGAAGCTTAAAGTTATTATATTTGGGAGTGTACCTCAGGGGCGGGTTGCAGTATTCCTCCGTCCTTTGGCAGGGGAGTCCCCTGATAGCTATGATTCTATGCCTTATGTCGTTCCATATCTCAAGTAAATCCACATATCTTCGATTCCATTATCTATTCGATCCAAAGTCCATTCTGAGTATCTTAACTGATATGATGATTGGATGAACATGTAACCATCTCTGGTGTATATGTTGCGAGAACCGAATAATAGAGCGAAGTAAAATGGGTTCATTACACAGTTTTGGAAGGTATCAAGTACATATCGAGTCATTGAGATATCGACAAATTGTAGTTTCTTTAGAGAGAATCAACGCATTTCTTCTGACCCAGACAAAGGGTGGCGCACAGTCGAACCAAATACATGAGATGTATTTGATGACGAGGTATGGCCACATATTGATATTCGGACGTTCTGAGGCCCGGGGCCGTACCACGAGTGTCTTCAGTTACCAGTACCGTAACCTTCCCTCAAATCCCCACACTCTTATGCCGCTGTTGGGAACGTCTCGGTGGCGCCTTCCCTTTTTTTTAATTTGCCTGAACGAGAGGGGGAAGCAGATGGAGGCTAATCAGGAGCCGCAGAGGATGTTCGGAGAAACAAAACAAAACAGAGTCTGACACTGCTGATTTAACGCGTGACGAACGCGTCTCCTTCGGCTTCTGCTCATGACGAATGGGAATTCGCAGTCAGTATTGGCCTGACTGTCTTCTGTAATGGAACATTTGTGGAAGCGCTTTATCACCTTGTTTACCCCAGAAACCATGTAAATTATCTTCAACCACGAAGTCAATGAAGGTAGAACGCGAGCCTCCGAATCGTACGTTCTAACCGTGTCGACTTGAGTGGGTTGACTCACTTCGGATCATTTAGGGGATTAAAGTCGAATCTATATCCACCGACTATTACGCGAAGTCCAATGTCATCAATGGAGTAACGATGGCTGTATCTCTAAGACGCTTTTCGATGCTCTAGAATCTACCTCTCCTTCTACGTCAACTACAGTGTGCAAGTGGACTAGAATGTGGCGAAATTGGTCAAGAAGAACGACCTCACGGTTCGAGTCTGAGATCATCGGAACGACTACCGTAAAACGATGCGTCAAAGTCACTCATGACGTCTTTGTAGATGTCTTGAAACCTCACGAAGTTTCCAGCCTCATACGACGATCATATCCTGAAGCTGATGTGAGTGACTTCTTTTGACCATACAATGAAGGTCGTAGCACTCACATTACAGTTGTGGAATAGCATACTCCCTCTAATTCAGAAGCTTAGTATGTCGTGAAGAGACGTCATATAATAAATCCTCATCGTGAGTATCTACTTGTCCTTTCTTCATCGCCGATCATCATCCTGGTATCCCGCAGATAACTAAAGAGAAGCAAACGATGATGAATAACCATAAACTAACCTTGAAAGGCCCTCTTCATGTGTCAATCCAACAGTCATGCTTTCTCCGCCGCATATGCCTTTAGGCGATGCTGCTGATGTAGGTGGCATATGAACGTTTGTTATTATCAACAATGGACAATGATTTTGAATTATCCAGGTCCCATGTGCGCTCTACAATGTCCACCATATCTCCAAAGAAGTTACGACCATACATCTCGATCCACTGGATTTGCAGTCGATTGGTCTCAGTCTCGCTGCTGCCGATAGCTATCCTCACATCAACTACCCCTCTGACGGTAACCCTTTTGAAGAAGGGGGTAATGTCAAAGCAGTGGAATCTTTTCCAACATCCGGTCTTATTCCAGCTATGATTCATCCCCCCTCGACATACCACGTTCAACTTCATTGCTCGAGTTATTCGTCGATGGCATAGTTCATGGAGTAATTTTCCACTGCTTATAGCCAAACTATCTGTTCTCGCTCGCATCACTCTCGACGAAGTTGAAGATACTCCTGTCAGTAACTACAGTGAAATCAGGGTGTCATATTCCCTGCCGCCTCTAAAATCGTTCCATTATTGTTGAGTCCATTTCAATTGTAAATACTTGGCTGGATATGCTCTGATGACAAGAGCGACCTTCTCTGATGCAGTCGACTGGTAAGTGCCTCGACCTTGTTACAGTTGATTGACAAGAAGTCGACGGCTGACAACATTCGCTGGCGACCTCCGGGCTTCGTCATACAGGTGGAGATCGGGGATGAATGCGATGCCATGAAGAAGCTGACAAGTCGGAGAACGTTTCAAATTTCAGCACGGGAGGTGAAGTTCAATCGATCCATCCTTACTTTCCCATCACTGAAATCCCGTCTCGTTCCTCGTTTGCGGAGAGCATTCCCTCCAGGCCAAGTGTACGCTACAAACCACAAGGGAGAATCACAGTAGAAGACCAAAGTTTGGTTTTCGTTCTTCTGGTTGGGATTTATGGCTCTAGGATGGACAGGCAGGCTTGCGATGCAAAACGTACAGAAAATGAACGGCTGAAGAAATGAATCTAAGGTAAGATCTGCGTATAAATAATGACCAATGAGGTCAATGTTGATCATACTACACAGTGACTTGATGATATAGGCCAGGATTGCAGGCCGTTGGGATACCACTGATGCAAAATGAATGTTACAAGTATATAAAGAGTCAGAAAGTATGTCATGAACTGATTGTAGGATCCACCCAAAACACGAAGGAGATTGCGCCATTCCAGCGTATCCTCTTATCCCGGAACTCAATGCGAAGTGAGCTGGTTGAATTCAGGAAGAGCAGCGGAACACAATAATAGCTCGGATCTGATTGGTTGGACAGATTCGAAGGTGAAAACATGGCCTAACGCCGGACCCGCTCATACCCTCTCACACAAACAGGCAGTGGGTTAGCGAGCAAGTTCGACATCACAACGCAATGAACGACATCGTAGAAAATGGGCAAGACACTGGAAGGGAGCTGAAACGACTTGTTGAGCAGCGACTAAAACTGTGGGTTGAAGCGCCTGACTGTGCGACGATGGGACAAGGGACATTGCCGAGCGCCCTAGAGGCTGTAGTGCCTCGAAGCATCTTCTTTCTTCCCACCTCCACCTCCTTTCCTCTCTCTGTATGAAATGACTCCCAGGAGGAAATGGAATAGATTCAAGGGATGGCTTCGGGATTTCTTTTTTTCAGACAACGAGGACGAGATTCAGGATGGTGGATGCTTCAATGAAAATGTGTGATGAAACCTAACATAGCTTACATATGATCATAGGTCCCCAACGTCGTGCAGGACCAGGAGGCTTCATCAGTCATGCGCAAGGATTTGCTTTACACAATCCCACAATGACCGCTGTACATGGGGATCAATATAATACGGTCACATATGCAGAAGGAGATCGCAAGATCGTGGCAAAGAGTGGGTCATGCTATGTTCCTCATCCTCCTCCTTGCGCTCATCTCGTCTTCGTGCAGTGATGGGTTTACTTTCGCAACATATCATTCGTGGCGTTGCACATGATTCTTCTGCCCGCGATCCTCCTCCTCGCTGCCATCCTGACACCCGCGTCAAATTAATCGCTCGCATCACCGCTTGGTTTGAAGGCCAAGCATCACTTGAACTGCTCCTATGGATAACTGGCCCCGCCGGCGTTGGAAAATCTGCCGTCGTCCAAACATTTGCCGAGTACCTTGTCAAGTCCCACCTCCTTGGAGCATCTGTGTTCATTTCTCGACCCAACAAACGCAACTACCCGGATGGCGTGTTCATTACCATCGCTTATCAGTTAGCCACACGGATCGAGGCATATCGTGATTATATCGTTGAGCGGCTCAGGCTTGACCCAGAATTGCTTAGCGGGATTTGCAAGCCCAGTTCAAGACCTTTATTTTCGAGCCGTTCACGGTGAAGCAACTCGGAGCTGGCGGTAAACGATGGGGTATACTACTGGATGGACTTGATGAGCTCCGAGGGACAGATGCGCAATGCGAAATCATCCAACTCGTCAGCACGTTTGCGCATGAACATCGCGATGTTCCTCTTGTCTGGATAATAGCCAGCCGCCCAGAATCCCACATATCTAACACGTTTGAGGACGATGAAGTACGGCGCAGCTGCTGGTCGGAGTACATTCCGATCGACTCCACCGAAGCCTGCGAGGACGTCGAGCGCTTTTTACGATCAAGTTTCAAGACGACGCAGAAGAAATATCGACACAGCGTTTCCAATGACTGGCCCAGCAACACCGATTTCCTGGAACTTACTGCTGCGGCTTCTGGTCTTTTCATCTATGCTGAAGTAGCAATGCAGTTTATCAGAGATTCACATCACGCTGATCCCGTCGCTCGATTTGAGGTTCTCTTATCAGTTATCGACTGTTCAAATACTGTTCCAAGCCAAGAGAATCCCTTCGTCCATTTGGATGCGCTCTACAAAGAAATACTTTCTTCGATTCCGTCGACGCTATGGCCAACGACAAAGCGATTGCTTGGTGTTGCAGTTTATGGGGGGCTGGTTCAGTTTGGACAGTGTAAGGTGCGGCCAAATTCCCTAACCCTCCGAGGAACGTCTATACTGTTTGGCATCACTCGAAATGCTGTCTATGCGAGCTTAGACAAATCCCGATCCACCCTCAAGATACCAGATTGGAAAGTCGCTCATAAGAAGCCCTTGACATTCCTTCATGCCTCCTTTTCCGACTACCTGAAGGACTCAAGTAGATCCAGGGATTTTCACATTGGTAGTGAAGAGGGCTTTAAAGAAGATTTGATATTGAGACTTTTAGAGATTTGGAATAAGTGTAGTGGAGATGATATTAGCATATGTATGTATCGCCTTCTCGTCTTCATAGAATATATTGACATTTTTCTGTTTTAGCTTCAGTCAAAGAGATGTGGTACCAATACTGCTCGGCATTGACTGACAACTCATCATCAAGGGGCATTAAAGAATTCTATACCAACCTTTTCCACGATACTATCAGTCACCTAACAAAGATAGTGCCTGATATCTTGTGCGAACCAATGGAGTCTCCCGCATATATGTCAATTCGGAAAGTGCATATGAGAAAGCTCTGCTATTTTTTTAAGTTGAAGGAACTAGCAGATTTTGTCCATGGTGTGAGGGTAAATCACTCTCAAATTCTCGCTTCAAATGGAGCTTCACCATTTTTCGCAGCGCATTTCACCCGCACGCCGTCATGTCGGACTTCTCCGGGAAGTGCGATTCAAAGACCTTGAGTTCGGACACCTTGACTGGACAGAGATGAGCCCAACATACGCTCATTATGCGAGGAAAGGTAAATTTTCCGATGAGTCTTGGTTGATACACCGGGTGAGTGAACTGCATGCACATTGCTTTGGCTGAAATTTCCTGAATATTTCCTACCCTTCTCCCACTATAGCCATGTTCAAATGCTGAATTAAAAGCATTCGTGTCTAATCTGGAATCACTTCAGAAACGCTCACCGCAGCTTATAGTTTCTGTTGTGGGGGGTGTACCTAAAGAGCGGGTTGCTGTCTTTCGATGTCACTTGAAGGAGAAGCCTATTTACATCACAGACTCTATAGAATATGTTATTCCTTATCTCGAGTAATTTTGCATCTGTGTTGTGACTGTACCAGTCTCTACTATAAGAAATTTTGTGTTACAGGAGACAGGTATCAAAGGGCGTCTCGGTATGCAACTTTGGGTCGCGAGCCAAATGTCAGGTCGTCAAATCATAAATATATATTGATAATGATAAGTAGATAAGGCGCACATTGATATTACAACCCCGGAAGTACCGTAATGGCAGATGTTCTTTCCTCGCTGCCGTCAAATCTCCTGAGTCAACAGCATTCTTCCGTCCAAACATGTAGCTAGATCTATGAGCCAGGTTAGGTCAGTTCAACGTTGGACAGCAAATGCGTGATTGACTATACAGAGGCGTTGGATATGTTAGAAAGGATGGAGGAGGTCTTGGAGATGGGCGGTCGTGAGCAAGGTCGTTGGGAAAGAAAAAAAAGGGTAAGGCTGACAAGGAAATGAGTCAGAACCGTTGTGTTTTTGAAAATTTGTACCAAAAGGCTTTGATTGCAGACAGAAACCGGATCCCGCTCTACGAAAGGTGTTTCACTCGAATGATGAGTGCAGAAGCTGGAAAGCGAGAGACTATTTCAGCATTAGATGGAGGTCGTGACTCTCATATCTGATTTGGTGGGCCAGATTCAAGATGCAAGCGTGACCAAATACAGCTTCGATAATGGATCATACTCTCATACACATATCGTCGGCTGGCGAGCCAATTTCGAAGGCAGGTATCATGACACGAAGACCGGCGGGTACAACATCGCGAAAAGAAAGAAGGTGAAGGCGCTGGCAAGGGAGAGGAAATGAACCGTCAAAGAGGAATGAGTCCAGGTGTCAGACAATGTTATCATCACGATTCTTGCGAATGTGGGACAATGCCACGAAGTCTACAATCTATCAATGCTGTCTGATGACTCTACACACTCAACTCTACATCCTACCTGCCGCTCTGCAGAAAATGTCGCACAGGAGGATAAAGGATAAGTTCAAGACGTGGCTCTTGGTTTTCTTCCCTCCAAAGCACGACATTCATCATACACCTGAGGGTGAGTGTTTCACTGATAGCACACAACAAAATTGATCAGCGTCTACCCAAAGCCCAGCGATAGCTCGGATCCGTTTCATCAGTCATGCACAACGCTTTACTTTACACAGTCCCTCCATGGTGTCAGTACGCGGAAATTAACATAATACGTTCACATACACATAAGGGGATCCAATGTCGTGGGACAGGGTGTGTTATGCGATATCCCCCAATCCCTTTGAGCTCATCTCGTCTTCGTGCAGTTACGAGTTTACTTTCACAACACGTCATTCGTGGCGCTGCACACGATTCTTCTGCTCGCACACTATCTCCGGGGATAAGTGGCCCTGGCGGTGTTGGAGAATTCGCCGTCGCCTAGAAATTTGCTAAGTATCTCGCCTCCATATTCATTTCTCGACCCAACAACGCAATCCGCATGGCATTTTCTATACCGTCGCTTATTGGCAATTGGCCACACCGGTCGAGGCATATCACGAATTTATTATAGAACGCCTCAGGCTTGATTCAGAGCCGCTAAGCGAAGATATGCCAGCGCAATTCACGACTTTATGTCGAGCCGTTCATGGAGTAAAAGATCAAAGCTGGCGGTAAACGATGGGGTATACTATCGGACAGGCTTGGTCTCAGAGGAGAAGACGCACGATGCGAAATCTTTCAACTTGTGGAGAAAGAGATCGGATATGGCGGTAAATGATGGGGTATACTATTGCATGGGCTTGATGAGCTCAGAAAAGACGCGCAGTGCCGAATCGTCCAACTCATCAGCACTTTTGTGTTTGAGCATCGCAATGCTCCTCTTGTGTGGATAACAGTAACCAGTCGTCCAGAAATACCACGTACCCTATATGTTTGATGATGACAAAATACGGTGCAGCTGCTTGTCGAGTACATTTCGATCGGCTCTACAGAAGCCTGTGAGGACGTCGAGCGCTTGTTACGATCAAGTTTCAAGGTGACGCAGAAGAGATCTCGTGATTCCGTTCCTAGCGACTTTCCTAACCGATAACCTGAAAGTCACAGCTGCCGCTTCTGGTCGTTTCGTCTTTGCCGAAATAGTCATGAAGTTGAACAGTGATCCCGTCTCTCGGTTTGAGGCTCTCTTATGCGTCACAACGCCATTCCAACCAATCAAAATCTTCTTGTTCATCTCGTTACACTCTATCACGAAATTCATTCTTTCATTGCATTCATGCTGTGGCCAGCGGCAAAAACAGTTGCTTGGTTTTACGATTTATTCGGACAAGTTCGCCTGACTCAAAGTACGGCTTTATTTCGAAATTTTTACAAATCATCAGGGAATGTCGATACTCTTTGGGATTACTCGAAATGTCGTCTAGTATACGTACAAAACAAATATCGGCCTGGGAAGTTGCTCATAAGGAGCCGCTGAGGTTCCTTCATGCGTCGGTTGCTGATTATCTGAGGGACTCGTGGAGATCTGGGGCCTTTCATGTCGGTAGAGTTGAGGACGTTGAGGAGGATGCGGTATGAGCCTTTTTGGAGTTTGGAACAAGTGGGGTCTGTACGGTATTGCCCAAGGTGTGCATGGTCTTCTCGTCTTTGCTGCAAATGGTGACGGTTTTATTATCATTTATTTTCCCGGTTTCAGTGTCGGTCGAACCTACGTGACATCGATACTGCTCCAAATTGGATTACAAGCCACCGTCGCGGGGTATTGAAATTTTTCATACCAACCTTTTCCACGATATTATCTATCATTTAGGATCTGTGGCATTTCATATCGCGCAGAAACCAGTGGAGTCTCCCACAGAATGTGCCACTATGCGAATCAGAGAAAGCTCTGCTACTTTTTCAAGGCGGAGGACTTGGTCACTTTTGTAGTCTGTCTAATGGTAAGTTACACCAAAGTACTCGCTTCAATTTTGGGCTTCACCATATTCCGCACAAATTCTCACCCAAGTATCGTGATAGAGGACTTCTTCGGGAAGCACAACTCACAGATCACCCATTTAGACGCCTTAACTGGAAAGATGTCAGGCCGGCGCATGCCCACTATAGGGAGAACAGCAAACTTCATGGTGCCAGGTTGGGCGTTGCGCTGGGTGAGTACGTACACCTTGCTCCATTTTTGTTGCCTCTTTACCACCATAGCCAAGTTCGAATGCTGAGTTAAAAGCATTTGTGGCTGAGTTAGGAGCACTTCAGGAACGCTTACCGGAGCTTAAGGTTGAGGGCATTCTTAAAGGGTGCGTTGCGGTCTTTCTCTGTATAAGGAAAGAGTCTGATCTTCAACCGTATCATATTTATCATACAATTCCATTATTTCCATATCATGGGTGCGTGATTTTTGTGAGTTGCATCAAGAGTCACAAAGGTAACGGCCTCTTACCTTTGAACTCTGAACCGTTGAACGGACGGCAGCTCGACAGGCTACCCCCTCTTTTTTCGCCCACCCATCCTCATTTTTTCCATTCCGACAATATACGAACGTTGGATAAGTTAAGCGGCACCCACGCCGAGTCTCTGGCGCTGCGAATAGGCCCACCTGCCCTTTGCAGCCGAGTCTCGATCGCACCGCTTTGACGGACAGGGAATCCTGGGCACTCGCCCATTAATTACGTGTCCCATTGCTCACTCCTCTGTTTACATCGCACTGTAAATTCGATCAGACCCTTCGTCGTTTTCCTCCTGATATATCTTTGTGTTCAGACGTGCTTGGCAACGAGTGTGACACTGAAAACACATGGCGAACACTGCTCAGATCCCAGCGCTCAGCTTCCTCTTTCAGGATGATAATAGAGCGTCTGTAAATGGTCTTCTTTATCGCGGACACCATACTTGTCACCTTCAGTCATGAAGCAAATGAAGGTGTAACTCAAACGTGGACGTATGTAATCAAATCAAATGAACGTCGTTCGCGTCGAGTTCACTGAGTTAACTTGGTTCCAACCTTCTGGTTTGATCAAGATTGTGCCTATGTTCGCCGACTCTCGCATTCAGTTCAATGCCAATATTGAAATAGCAATGACTATATCTTCTGAAGTTCCGCTGTTGTTCCACGATCCATCTCTGATCTATAGCGGATGTTTACCGTCCTATGGAAGAGCCATAACAGTACTAGCAATTATGATTTTATGCATTATGTAGTGCCTTGTCCTGATTAAATCTACATAGCTCTATTTCCATCCCTTGTCTATTTCGGACTCCTTTCCGAGTATCTAAGGTGGATAATGATTGGATTAAGGGTGAGGGTCTGCCACGATTGCGAGGTACGAACAACGACGTTCTATGCGAGCCGTGTCACGGTGACAAAAGTAACACCTCAGCTTACCCTCAGCTGGGCTACCTGAAATACGAGGGGCCCGCGGCGGGCTTCAAACCCGCGTACAGCCCGCACGAATCTGAGCCCGCGTGAGGGCAACTCACATTTGCTGTAGCCTTCCTCAGCTCGGCACCTCGTTTGTTATTTCTCAAAAACTTTCATTACGGGGACGGCCTCGCCTGTTTTTGCATCTTGCTGCCCACGATACACTTCTTGGATAAAAGTTCAGTGAAAGCAAGGAAACGACGCAATGCCAAGCAATCACTCACGCCTAAAAGCAGAGAGATACTCCCAGCGTGGAAATGTTCATCAGAGATGAATCAAACGGCTGGCTGTGAGACGATGGGTTCTTGGCGGTGTTGCCGAGCGCTCTGTTCGCAGTTAATGGGGCGCAATGCTTCACAGCATTAACTTCCTCTCAACGCCACCTCTGCTTCTTCTCTGCACAAAAATGGCTCCAAGAAAGAAAAGGGAGAAGATCTACGAGTGGCTATGGGGTTTCTTCCCTTCAAAGCGCGACATCTATATGCCCGACGGTTCGCTTTCCGATGCGTTTCAACTCATGCAACAAAACTGAGTGAAGTCTTCACACAGGCCCCCAATGTCTAGGCGATTCCTTCAGAAACATCCAAAATGTTGTTGTCAATAATGCCATCCAAGTACGCGGAGACAATAACATGGTGGTGAGGCAGGATTGTCAAGGATATCGCAATATCGAGACACAGAGTGGGTGATGCTGTATCGTGCTTCCTTCTCCTTGACTCATCTCATTTCGTCTTCGTGCAGTCATGAGTTTAATTTCACAACATATCATTCGTGGCGCGGCACATGATTCTTCTGCTCGCACACCACCCCCACACTGTCATCCCAACACACGTGTCAAGTTAATCGATCGCATCACCACTTGGTTTGAAGGCCAAGCATCCCTGGAATTGCTCTTGTGGATAACCGGCCCCGCTGGAGTTGGAAAATCTGCCGTTGTCCAGACATTTGCTGAGTATCTTGCCAAGTTTAAACTCCTTGGAGCGTCCGTATTTATTTCTCGGCCTCACAAACGTAACAACCCGCATGGCATATTCATTACCATCGCTTATCAGTTAGCCACCCGGATCGAGGCATATCGCGATTTTATTGTGGAGCGGCTGAGGCTTGATCCAGAATTGCTCAGTGCGGATATGCAAGCGCAATTCATGACCCTTATTGTTGAGCCGTTTGTGGAGAAGAAGATTGGAGATGGCAGTAAACGATGGGGTATACTATTGGATGGGCTTGATGAGCTCAGAGGAGAAGACGCACAGTGCCGAATCATCCAACTCATCAGCACCTTTTCACTTGAGCATCCCCATGCTCCCCTTGTGTGGATAATAGCCAGTCGTCCAGAATCACACATATCCAACACGTTCGAAGATGATGAAGTACGTCGTAGCTGTTGGTCGGAATACATCCCGATAGACTCCACCGAAGCCTGCCATGACGTCGAACGCTTTCTACGATCAAGCTTCAAGACAACGCAGAAGAAACTTCGGCACTCGGTTCCCAGTGACTGGCCTAGCCGTACCGATTTTCTAAAAGTCACAGCTGCGGCTTCTGGCCTTTTCGTCTATGCTCAAGTCGTGATGCAGTTCGTCAGAGATTCGGATCACGCCGATCCCGTGTCGCGGCTGGAGGCCCTCTTGTCAATTATTGACCGTTCCAATGCCGTTCCAATAAAAGAGAATCCATTTGTTCATTTGGACGCGCTCTACAGCGAAATTCTTTCTTCGATACCAATGACGCTTTGGCCAACAGCAAAACAATTACTTGCTTTTACGGTTCATTGGGAACAGATTTCCATTGAACGATATCACATTGGATTGCGGTCAAGTTTTCAAACCCTCAGAGGAATGTCCATCCTCTTTGGCATCCCTCGAAACATCGTCTATGCATGCTTAAGCAGATGCCGGTCAACGCTAAAGATACCAGATTGGAAAGTCGCTCATAAGGAGCAGTTAACATTCCTTCATGCGTCGTTTGCCGACTTTCTGAGGGACTCAAGTAGATCCGGGGATTTGCATGTTGGTAAAATTGAGGATGTTGAGGAAGACGTGTCATTAAGCCTATTAAAGATTTGGATCAAGTATAGCGGAGATGATATTGTCCCAGGTGTGTGCTGCCTTCTGGTCTTCATATTGTAGCAAAAACATTGATGTTTTTTGTTTCAGCGTCAGTCGAACCTACGTGGCTCCAATGCTGCTCAAAATGGGATGATAAGACACCGTCCAGAGCTGTTACAAATTTTTTCGCAAGCTTTTTCGACGATATCCTTTATTATCTAGGACCGGTGGCGCATCGTATCTTGCAAAAACCAGTAGAGTCTCTCACATATGCGCAGCTACGCAAAGTTCACATGAGAAAGCTATGCTACTTTTCCAGTGCGTTGAACTTGGTAGTTTTTGTGGTCAGTCCCATGGTAAAGTACTCCCAAGTTGAACTGAAAACCACATTCACAGAATGTTTTTCCAAAGTCCCAAAAGTCCCGTGATATAGGACTTATTCGGCATGTACGGCTCAGAGACCTCGAGTTTGGACACCTTGACTGGAAAGACATGAGCCCGGCACATGCTCATTACGGGACGAGTGGCAAAATTTCCATGCGCTCAGATTGGATATTGCATCGGGTGAGTATGTGCTTCTTGCTAAGTTGCTGAAAAGCTCCTGATATGTTTGCCACCTTTCCCCTACTGTAGCCACATTCAAATGCCGAATTAATCGCATTTGTTTCTGAGCTGGAATCACTTCAGGAACGCTCACCGGAGCTTAAGGTTTTTATCTTCGGGGGCATACCAAACGGGCGGGTTGCGGTCTTTTACTGTCCTTTGAAACAGCAATCCGTTCACCCTGATGATTTTATGTATTATGCGATTCCTTGTCCTGGATAAATCCTCCTAGCTCCAAATTCATTACCGATCCGATTCAAACATTCGCAGCTGAATATCTGTATTGATATGAAGATGTAAGCATTCCTATAGTGCTCAAGTTACGAAATGCACCGAGTAATAGAGCGAAGGAAAGAGACTCTAAAGTCGCCGGCGAAGAGAGGAAAATGTGTGCTACCGGAAGACAGCTGCCAAAGGGGATTCATTACACTACGTTGGATAGTATCAAGCAAATATCGAGTTATTGAGGGATATACAATCGCAACATATATCTTCTGTACATGTCCAACCACTAGGCGTCTGGCTTTTCTCTCAACTTCGTGAATGACGAAGGTATCGTGCCGCTTTTAGGTGCTTCTCTAGAATTATCTACTCAGACTTACATCAAAAATATATATATTTGAGCAGCCCTTGTCGTTAGGCGCATTGCCACGTCAGTGTCTGTCTCAAACACTAGGACAACAGTAGGGGTTTGGGTAATGTCCGAAGCTCGAAAATAAATATCGCAAGTGAATGTCAAATGATGAGCAACATGGTGGAAAACTCTTGATCGGCAGCAATATTGAACGCCTTTCCATTCTCTGAATCTCGCAATGGCCCAGTTTGCGATTCGTAAGCTCTATGTTTCAACGGCGGAGTAAGTCGCCATTTTTGTCAAAGGATATCTCTTGATGCCCATTCTCTTTCCTCAGCCATGAGCTCATCGACCTTTTCCAGGCGCTAGCCCCTGGAAGAAACACAAACATCAACAGTTCCGTTACCCTCATGAGTTCGAGCATCATCGGCCTTTTGAGGGAGCTTATGGGGGCTATAGAAACTGGCGAGGACTCCAGCGTAAAGGAGCGTATACTAGCGTACGTTTACGCTAGCGTTACGGTAGTCAAGCTGTAGTATGATATGAGAAAATGATCTTTGCCAGGCTAGTCTGTGCACTAGAAGATGTATGTGTAGAGGCTATAAAAAGTATATTTGATCTGACTAGCCGTATGACGAGGACATGGAGAAAACTGTGGGGAAAAGAGAGCCGGTAATAAGATGGGCGAAAGCCCCTTAGGACTTCCCGGATCCGCTCTGAGCATAGCCATCGAGGCTTGGCTGCGAAGGGCGGGTGGGCCCATTTTTTGCAGCATGAGGAGCGCTAATGACTTTGCTGCAGTTCGAGCGAACATGAGAGAGAGAGATTTAATGGAAGGGTGTGGCAGGGTGGGCGAAAAGAGAAAACGAGCAGCCGGAGGAGCTGCTTTGATGACGGAGGCACGAAGGAAAGAGGCATTACCTTCGTGACTGTGACTGCACCCGCAAAGATCACGCTCTGCTGTCTAACTCGCGAGCTCATTCTTGGGCAGACCTTCACTCCTTCCTTTGCTTCTCCGACCAAGGTAGATATTTCCTTCGGCCACGTGTATAGAACATTTTAGTGCTATGAGCTCGATCAGCCTATCTTGCCAAGGGATCCCGTTAGCTTTCTGCGCGCTGGACTATATTCATTCGACGGCCAACGGCTAGAGACCGCTCACCACTTCCAAGAGTTGAAGTTGTTCCAGAGGTAGAGTGCGCTACGGAAGGGAATGGAACAGAAAGCACATCTACAAGTGGTGCTCCCATTAATATGTCTCAGGTCTCAGGTCGGGCGTGGCAGCTATTGCGGGTCATACTTCGATGTTTACTATTTACAAGACCCGTGGGACGCAGAGCCTACTCTGACGAACGACATGGTAGAAGCATATACCAAATCTTGAATTCTAGATATTGTTAAAGTGACTCATAAAATATTAGACCTTATTTCTTGACTCATAAAGTCATGATCATTGCATAACATCGGTAGATCCGTGGAGGAAGATGAAGACGGTTCGTTCTGACCCAGGAACAGAGAGCGGCGCAAAATCGAATCGAGTATTAAATGAAGGTTATGGTGAATATTGAAATATTGACTCGTCGAAAAGCATCATGAACGTGAGAGAAAAGTAAATTGAACAAAACCAAATGGAGTTGTGACGGAATTTTGTTGACAACGCTAAACACTCCTTTATTTTACCTTTCAAAGTTCGGCCACTCTGAATGGTAGAACCTGAGCCAAACGACGCGCAAATACATGCTGACTGCGCAAAATTCAACATCGATAGCCCGGAAGAGGCATCCATTATCTTATGGAAAATCTGGCAGTCTACCCGACAAGCGCAATATTCAACACAACCAGCGTGTCTCGACGCTCTTTCCGCGGACACGAATTTGCACACTGCTCTGAAACGTGCACACTCTACAGGCAATTATGACATTATCCGAAATTGGGGTGCGGCAGTTCATACACATGTCTAACGCGCCTCATTTCGTCTCATATAGCATCCAATAAATGTGCTTTCGGATCCCCTTCTCCCGATTGTCAAGTTGAGAAGATAGTCCAGGATTTCTTGCAGGAGATAGAAGACCCCGTCTCACGCGTCGTCGCAGGGCATATCTCGATACCGATATGGTCATTCAACGGCGAGAATGTATCTCAAGCCGACCAACATCATCTCGCAAATCTCAGAATTCCAGCTTTGGGGGGCAAGCCAAGTCTTTTACTTCACAATTGGGGCCGTTTTACTAATGACCCTATTTTGACAAAACGTCTGGAAAACATTTTCGTGCCTAACAGCCACACGTAGGTGACTCTTCCTCTGATTATCTGTTCAAAATTTGACAGCCCCAAAGATTTCTGGTTAATACGTCCGGTTCCGGGAAAACACGACTTCTCTTTGAGGGCCTTTGTCAGAACTGGGGATTCTATTTTACTTCTTTGGTTGATTCCAGTCAACTCGGTTCCAGCGATGTTCAAAAAAGTATCCAGACTTATATCCCCCATTCATTTCGATTCCACTCCAATCTCCCTTCCCCCAGTTCTAGTAACTATGCAACAGCACTACGCCGGAACCGCTGCATCGCCAGCAGGATCTTCCGTCGAGTTCTTCTCGCTCGACTCATCATATTTACCTTGTTTGCCGAAAAAATGGATCTTTGCAGAGATCCTCATTCATCTTTCGACGAGTATAAGAAGCGCTGGCTGCTTTTGCAGGTTTTGCCGCAGCTGGGGCATCCTAAAACTTGGGACGTTTTCGACAAACTCGCAAGCCTACTATCTATGGCATCCGACAATTGGGTAGCCTCCAGCTCACAAAGTTATCTGGAACGCGCGCGAGAACTGAGCGCTTCCGAGAAGGAAGGGTTTCAAGAGCAAACGCCTTTTTTCTGTATATTAGATGAGGCCCAATTCGCCGCAACTCAACACACGAATTCTTTTCGTTCCGACCAGAATGATCGTCCTAGACCTATACTCAGAGAAATAGTACGTGCTTGGGAGGAACAGTCCTGTGGGCAAGGCGTTTTTATGGTTGTCGTGGGGACGGGTATCTCGAAGGATGTCGTAGACTCAGCAATGACCTCAGCCATCATGAAGGACTCCAAGTATCGATGGTGTTCGGACACCGGTGCCTTCGACACACCGGAAACACAACGGCAATATTTAGCCGAATATTTGCCCAAATCTTTAATTCAGTCGAAGTCCGGAATGCGATTATTGGATAGATTATGGTACTGGTTACACGGCCGGTACGTATCTACGTCTTTCCAACCCCCGAGCAGAATACCAATGGTCTCAAATCTTTAGCCACCGCTTCACAGCTGGATACGTGGCAGAACTCATTCGAAACGGATTCCGTCAGCCGCACAGACTCCTTAATGCCTACGTTCAACATTTTACTCAATTCTCAATATCTGACGCCGATAAATACGTTGAACACGAAGAACAACAATCGGACCTGCCAAAGCTTTCCCAGTATCGACTCGATTTTTCCAAACTCAAGAAGAGTGAGTTCGAGCTGAATTTTGACGCTAATAAGAAATACTCATCGTTTACATAGATACTGACATGCTGACAACTATACATCAAATTACGACTCACTACTTAATGAGGTCCATCACGCCGTCCATGGGTGGGGACGAGGCAATATATGTCGAGTATGGTTTCGCTCGATTTGTGGATTCGGAGACCCAAATCGTCTCCATAGACGAACCTTTGGTCCTTCTCGCTGCCATCCAATGGATGAATGTCAATCATCAATCGAATTACAAGATCCTCGCACGAGACATCCGAACACACAACTCAGACTACAATGGCTTCGAAAATTATATCGCTTTCTGCCTTGATCTCATCTTCTCGGAAGAACGTTGTCTAAGCAATGTTTTCAACTTTCACGGGACAGTACCGGCCTGGGCTGATATGAAAGCGCAGCTGGTTTCTGTCTTTTGTGAAGAAACAGGCAATGTTGAGTCTGGTATCTCATCTTTTACTGAGTTCGTCGCTCCTTCAGTGTCCCTTGGCATCAACGCAAAAGATCCGGAATTGCTTTTGTCCTGGCTGGGACATCGTTTTCATACTCCATTCTGTTTTCCACACCGATCCATGGGACCGGATGTATTATTTGTATTGAAACTTTCGGACGGGCACCATATCTGGGTTGCCCTACAGACAAAGTGGTGCCGAGGGGAGCAACTCTCCAAACAGCTCCTCCTACATGCTATGAAAAGTGTGACGCCCTCAAAATATTTTGTAGACAAGGTCGGCGTTGATATAATGGCGAACGGCAGTTTAGCGAACTCACTCCTTACGCAGAATGGACAAGCTTTTCTACCCGCTTCCCAGCCCGATATACATAACCAAATCTCGCAACTTTTGCTCGCGTTGCCTAGAAAAAAGACAGAAGCAGGAAAATACAGCTTACTACGCGTCGTCGCCTCATTTCCAGGCCAAGCAAAGATGAAACGATGCATAGAAAAGGATCCCGATCAAGACGGCCATCCCATCGCGACTCTGAATATGGAATTCATCAATAAAATCACTGAGAAACTCTCCCCTAGCAATATCCTTAGGAAAACAAAGGCACAGGAGCATCAAGAGGTGAAAAAGGCTAATGGGAAGAGAAAGAAGGAGAAAGAAAAACGAAGTCAAAGTTCCAGGAAAAGAATTAAAATCTAGTTAAGTTTGGATGTAGGGCCCTCATAACGCGACTCTTGAAGGATGAAAAGCAACTCAGTGTCACGAAGCAGCGTGATGCAGTGTATGACGATCTTGTATCTATATACCTAAAAAGAATATAGCTGACGAACTTGATAGATGTGAAAAGTCTAAAGAGAACAAAATGCTACCTCAGTGTCAACCAGGCATCGTATGACTACTGAGGTTTCCAGCTGCGGCCCGTAGCTTACAGTTGAAGGGCTGCGGCAAGGAAACGGCAAGGCCAAAGCTATACGGTCATGAGGAATTAATGAGGAACGGCATGATAAAAGGGGCTAAATGGCTCGGGCATATTCAGGCGAACGCTTTAAGACCATCAAAATGCGTTAACAATTGAAAAATTTAGTCGGGGTGAATGATCGGTTCATAGCAATACTTATCTCGGGGTGAAACTGGCAGGCCACTTTAATAAAGGGCCTGGCTATGCGTATGGCAGATGCTAGTAGGAGACTGGGAGATTGGAGCGATCATCAATCATATCATCAATCATTCCCGGAAGTTCCAGAAGGTAGGCAATGCCTTTGCGCAGCGGGTACGGTGGAAAACTAGTTGTTCAATGATCGTGGACGTGTGAAAAATTGAACACGCGACTCTTGTGGTAGGATTTTCTTCAAAGCGCAGGCACTCAACCTTTAACTGCTACCTTTCCGACCTCAAGCCCTCTGAATGCCAATTGAGGACGCCGTCCGGGATTTCATACGTGAGATCGACGGCTGCATATTGAAAGCTGCCGGAGACCATGTCCCGATACCCATATGGCGGTTCGAAAGCGAGTATATCACTCAGGCAGACCAACGTCATTTTGCAAATCTCGAAATTCCGGTTTTGGGTGGGAAGCCGTCCCTTCTTCTCCACAATTTGGGACGTTTTTCCCGTGATCCTGATCTGCAAAAACGGCTGGAGAGTATTTTTATGCGTAACCGCCTGTGCACGTGGGTGTCTCTTCCTCTGGAGTCTCCGTACCGATTCAGATTTTGATGACCCCGAAGATTTTTTTTCAATACGTCTGGCTCTGGGAAAACGCGGCTTTTGCTTGAGGGACTTTGTCAGAACTGGGGATTTTACTTCACTTCTTTCGTCGATTCAAGCCAACCAGTGGGTTCCAGTGACGTTCAGCAAAGTATGAAAGCCCCTGGATTCTACCCCCCTCTCCCTCCACCTGGTTCTAGCGACTACAATGAAGCACTCGATAGTAATCGCCGGATTGCTAGTAGGATCTTCCGTCGAGTTTTTCTGGCTCGACTGATCATATTTACCCTATTTGCTGAAAAAATGAATCTCTGTAGAGATGCTGACTTGCCTCTTGACGAGTATAAAAAGCGCTGGTTGCTTTTGCAGGTTTTTCCAAAGCTAGGGCATCCCAAAGGTCGGGATATATTCGACGAACTGGCTGTCATATTAGCAGGGGCATCTGATAGCTGGGTCACCTCACGTTCAAAAACCTACATGCAGCGTGTGCATGACCTGCTTGCCCCCGAAAAGCAAGGGGCTAAAGGAAAAATACCCTTGTTCTGTGTCTTAGATGAGGCCCAGTTCGCCGCATCTCAGCACAAACATGCTTTTCGTTCCGATGATAGAGATGACGGTGATAGGCCTATCCTTATGGAGATTATACATGTTTGGGAGCGACAGGTCCGGAGGCAATACGTTGATATTTTCATGGTTGTTACCGCGACGGGAATTTTGAGGAAGAGTGTGAAATCGGCAATGACCTCAGCCCTCAGGAGGATATCCATGTATCGAGAACATACGGAAACTGGTGCTTTCACCACTTTGGAGGCACAAAAGCTATATTTAATGCAGTATTTGCCAAAATCTTTGCTTCAGCCCCGGTCCGGGGTGCGATTGTTGAATAGAGTGGAGTACTGGCTACGTGGCCGGTGCGTAACTGCTTCTTTATATTCTCTAAACAGAATATACCTATAATTTCAAATCTTTAGTCACCGGTTTACGGCCGGGTATGTGGAGGAACTCATCTGTAACGAATTTCGACAGCCACATACGCTTCTTCGTGATTACGTTCAACATATTACCGGCGGAGTTACAATATCTGATGCCGTAGAATACGTTAAAAACGAAGGACGGCAATTGGAACCGCGAGCGTTGTCTGAAGGTCGACTCGAATTTTGCGAACTCAAGAAGAAGAGTGAGTTCGAATAAGAGACAAGTTCGCGACGATGAGAAATACTCATCGCTTGCATAGATAGTGACCTGCTTGCAGCTGCCCATGATGTCATAATTGGCAACTTACTAAGTTCCAAGGGCCCACGGAGTGTTGGTAGGGATGACATGATGTCTGTCGAGCATGGTTTTGCTCGAGTGCTAGATTCAAAAAAGCAAGGAGTCTTAATAGACGAACCTTTAGCCCTTCTGGCCGCTGTCCAATGCATGAATACGAATCATCAATCGGTATACAAAGCTGTAGCAAAAGATATCCGCAGGAATACCGAAGAGAATAACGGTTTCGAGAAATTTATCGCTGTTTCTCTTGACCTCATCTTCTCAAAACAACGTCGCCTTAGTGAGGTTTTCGAGTTTCACGGAACAAAACCAACCTGGGCTGACATGAACGCCCGACTGGTCTCCGTCTTTCGTGACGACACAGGCAACGTTGAGATTTGTGCGTCATCTTTCTGCGGTCCGGAGTTCGTCGCTCCTTCGGCGACTCTTGGTCTCGTCGCATTGTATGAGGCAAAAGCGACCTTGTCATGGTTGCAACATCGTGATCGCGCTACATTCTGCTTCCCACATCCATGGATGAAACCAGATGTATTGTTCGTATTGGAGATCGAGGATGGGAGCCATATTTGGGTAGCCCTTCAAACAAAGTGGTCCAAGCAACGGACAGTCGTGAAGATGAACGCCATTGAAGCTATGAAGAGCGTGACGCCTTCGAAATACTTCTCTCGGGGCGAGGACGGTGCGCTGTCACGGCCGGGCCCGCCGATTGGGCGAGGCCCCGATCGCGTGATGCCATCACGCTGCCCTGGAAGGGGACGGGGGACGGGACCGTCGCGCGCGTTGCCGTTGTTTGGCCGTTGTTTGGCCGCTGTTTGGCCGCTGTTTGGCAGCGGCATGTTGATGGCATGGGGCCCGTTTGGCGCGGCCCGAGCCCAGGGCTGTAACCAAACAAGGCCAACGGCCACGTCACCACATCTTCAGAGTCGCATCGCGTCGACCAACAAACGACGCGATGCGTTTGTGCTCTCACCACCTGTGCGACTGGTCTATGGCTACTTGTTCCCCCTGGCTTGACGTCGCTTCCCTTTTGACATCGCTGGTGGCTGGCCAATGAATGTATCGATGGATGTGCTAATGAGGAGGATGAGATGAGACAGGGGAGGTGGAATGGTGCTGGGTTACACGGCGCTGGTGTGTTTAGGAGATATGGATTTCTGTTGGATGTCCGTTGGGATGCCGGGAGGGATGTCTGGGTGCAGATCCCTTACTACTATGTACTACATATCTATTTTATCTATTTTCCCGGGTTTTTGCTCCGCCTCCAAATTGTCTACTGATCGCAATTGAAACACTTTGTTCAGGTCCCCTTTTGTCGATGACGGAGGCCGCGAGTCAGGTCCTCAGCTTGACTTTGACTTCATCGGCTCGGAGTCGTGCCCTTTACACCGATCTGAGAACCTGCAGCAGGGTCGTCCTGCAGCTCTACTGCCCCCTCTTCCTGAGTGCGAGTACGCGTACAAGTCGCTGAGCCTGACCACCGGCATTGACAACGCGGCCAAGCCTACTACACCCGCTATTCAACCCACTTGCATCACGCCCGCTTCTCTCACTACCCCTCTCCAGTCAAACTTTGCTGTCGATTACACTAGGACTACGGGCACCAGCGTGCAGGTGTTTCAACTTGCTGTAGCTAAACCAATCGACGCCTCGGCAGCCTCTTGTCGGAGCACGACTTTGCCAGAGCTGTTTTTTTCTGGCATCCGTGAGGCCATCCCGCTAGCTCTCATTAATCTTGTCCTTTTCTATCTTGCATATCGGCTTGTTCAACCTTCGATGGTACTCTTGTCAGCTGATGTGGCACGGCCTCCATCAGTTCCGTCCTCCCCTCCATCTCCGTCTCCTGGCTCTTATCAGCCTCTCACTGATATTGTGCTCGACGATCTGGAGAAAGGAGCGATCCGATCCACTGATGGTGGTGTCCCTTGTATCAGAATCAAAGCTGAAAGTATCTTGCTTCCCGAAGAACTGCTTGAAAATGGTGAATATTCCACCACGCAGGTTCACATGTGAGTTATCTATTCTTGGTTTCTCTCTTTTCTTTCATTTTGCTCATATTATGTGCTTCCATATCGTCACAGCCTCTCAAAGTCTCGCAGTGAGCTCATCGAGCTCTGTCGTGGGTTTAACCTTGGTACGAGTGGAACTAAAGTAGTTCTTTTGGACCGCCTGCGCCATTTTGCTAGCCAGCCAGAACAGTGGAAGACATTGTACGTCCACTGGCCTCTGTACTACTCATGTTTTTCTGTTATAGCTGACTGGGCTGGATGGCAGGTTAACCAGCGGTGCTCGACGACTGCACCGCGCATCACAGAACAAAAATCGGAAGACGTCCACCAAGGCATCGGTCCAGCGGTGGGAAACTATGTTTGGATCTGGGGCAACTGCACAGGCTGGTACCGCTCAGCCACCTTTACCGACGGCCCGTTCGAGAGACAGCCGCTCCGCTGAGCAGAAAGAGAAGTTTTTGGAGTGGGTAAGTCTTTTATCGGACGTCCACTTGTTTCTTCTATATGATTATGATTATTATTCTGATAATCACAAATGCTCTATAGGCTCGTCGAAATGTTGAGCGCCATTCTATACCACTTTCTGATCCATTGCAGCTCCGTCATGCAGTAGCTTCAAACACGGCTGCATTTTTACCACTCCCGCCACCTTCGTTGCCTACTACTATGCCCTCAGTGACTGTGCTGCCAAATGTTTCCCTTCCCCAGCCCCAGCCCCAGCCTCCATCACAGGACTTTGTTGATCATATTTCCATTTCACCGGCCACTCTCATTGCGCCTACTATCACACCTAGTGCGAAAGACAGAGAGCGAGCTGTTCAACTTGGAAGCGGCTTTGTCCTCCGCTTCAGGCCATCTGAAATTCCCTACTCACCCGTTGCTATTCTTTCTCAAGACATTCCGAGAATCGCGAAAATTTGGGATGATACCCTTTCTTGCTGGGATCCAGCTGCGGCAGCACTCACTATCCACGGTCATCCTGTAGCCCTCAAGTATTGGCCCGAAATCTATTTCCGTGATCCTAAAGGGCGGTGGGAAAGCTTGAAAAGGACCTGGAATGCATGGAAGGTAGGCTATTATTGTCACTAGTCTAATAATCCAGTAATGCTGATCTATACCTTTGTCATTCACCTATTCTTTTCAGACTATTGCTCAGTATTGGCACGAGGTAGGCCCTGTAGGCTTCTGGAGTGAATTTACGGATGGAGATGGTAAAAGGCTAAGCTATACAAAAATTCTGGACACTATACGGAAGAAGCGTAAAGAGGAAAACTTGACCATTGCAGAGTATGCTGTTATGGAATATGGGCCGTCCTTTTCCTCCGAGTTTTCTTACCGCAAAGGAAAGAAGAAACGCATTGCCCTGACAGATCTCTCTGCTATTGCACGTCACTACAAGCGTCGTAAGGTGTCTTAACTGACAACATAATTGGGTTTTTTCTTTCCTGCCTCCTTTTTCATTGCATTTTATTCTGCTCATCATTTAGTCTTAGATTGCCATTCCACTCTATGAAACCCTCCGTAATAATTGTTTTGAATGACTATATACAAGCTAATACTAGTAGTAAATTACGATAATGCTTTTGACATGCTGTCAGCTACAAAGCTAACTCGATGTATACTTGAGTTTATGCACAATGGCAAGATCTTCCACAAGTCCAGCACTTGAGCGTAGGAGGTCGATTAAAATTGAAAAAGTCCTTGCGTGAGTTCATGGGGCTATCATTAGAAGAAATGAGATATTTGACAATTGTCAGGTGAGTAAGGTCAGTTGACCATCCACCCCATTCACAAATATCACGAAGGTGCCAGCGGAGGTCAACTGACATCCACTGACATCCACCCCGACGAAAAGAGTGAGTGCCATATGAGTGTAGTCGATTCCGATGTCCAGAAGATCATCCTGAACATTTCCAAAAACTGTTCTGCAGTCTGCAGTGTGCAAATTTCAGGTTTAAAACCGGAGCATACTAAGAAGCACTTGGACTGACCATTGGATGACTTCCTTCAGCAATACGATCATTAGCCATCATGCGGCGAAACATGTATCCGTCTTTGATCCCAGTTGCATGAAGATAAGTAGCACAAGCTCGAACAGGGCAGAGGTGCGCCATGTGGGCAGGAAACTCAGTGAGCACAAAGGGTTCAATATCTATAGTAATAGTAATGAGAGTTTTCAGTTATTGATGGCTGAAGTAGTTACAAAAAAAGAGAACACACTTCCAAACTGGCTTGTCTTGCGGAAAGGTAGCCTGAGAATCAAGGTCCGACACTCGGGTCATTGAGATCTTCAGGCTGGAGATCATGGATCTGAATTTTGAGGAGCTCATCAATTCGTAATAAGCAAGTAAAGGCTAGAGTGTAGGCAAAAGTAAGCAGCTTTCGGAGTACTGGCCCTGCCCAGTCTCCACCCCCAATGGTGACTGAACGTGAGATGTTGGAATTGTAAAGCCTTCGCATGATGTCCTAGAATAAGAAAAAAGTCAGTGAAATAATGAAGAGTAAACTGAGCTTACCGGTGTAATAGCCCGAGCACTCACAGGAGCTTCACCGGCTTGGACCTTTATATAGAAGAAACTCACACCATTAGAGCCAATTTCTTAGCTGCAGAATGAGAGACCTTACCTTTCTTCTCCGAAGGCTTAGCATATACGTCGATACAATAGATGATACGGAAGGATTTCCTTCCATTCTTCCACTCCCTGCATTAAGGTGCCACGGAGTGTTACCGAGTTGATGAAGGCGACCAAATGCATAAGTCATTGCGGCTCGCATTTTCATTGCATGTGTATAGCTTGACCGTACTTCATTTATGGCCCGCGGAGTTCCGTTTAGATTGATTTCGTCACACCTGAATTTCAGCAACGGTTTATGTGTTAGAACTAATTGGAAAGAGACAGAAAGAATACGCACGAGTTCATGATCCATGCCACAATCAGATGTGGGGTGTCTTGCAGTGGCAGAGCCGAAAAAAAATGTTTTTGGCTGATATCAGATTATGCTTCTGCAAGTATTCCTCACACAAAGCCATTAGACTATTAATCAGATATCAATTAGGTTAGAATATAGTACGGTATACAACTGTACATACCGTCGGTACTCATCTGCAGTCTTATCTGTCACCCCACGTGAGGCTGCATTGATCATCTCCCGGACATCTGAGTCTAGACCATGCGTAGTGGGACCAGCTGTCAGCGCGAAGGACTCTTGCTCGGCGTCAATATCATCTGCAATCTCTTCATCTAGAGACTGGCCTAGATTAGCAGTGACTCGAGAGAGGCCCTCATAAGCGGGTGTGTTGACATCAAGCATCGTTACTGCAAAAGAAAAACAGAGGTGTCAGGATGATTGGCAATGAGAAAGTGACAGCGTATTCAATAAGTAACGATGTGGAACTGGTAGAAAACGAAAAGGGGAGTCTAAGACAATATCAACAAGTTCCAACCAATGCAATCGCTGTTCATACTCTTGACTCACTACAACACGCTACTCTTCACCAAACTGAACGACATGAAAACAAAAGGAGAATCTAACCCTGGTCCAAAATCAGTTGGTTTCAATGCAAAATTTGGCTCTACACGTACAAGGAGTGGCAGCAAGGCGGGCGTTACAGTCATGGAACGTAGTGCTAGTCATCGTGGCAACATGAACGAGGCAGCAACTAGTAAAAGTGAAACAGAGGCCATCAAGATCAGTTCAGATTACGCAGATGAAGCGAAAAAGAATGCCATCAAACTCCTTCAGGAGAAAGGCAAGAGCATGGCTGTTGACGAAAAGAAAATTCATGGAGTGCAAGGGGTTGAGAACAAAGATGATCGTGGCAGCGGTGCCGGAGTTTCTCGTAGCGAGAATGAGGTATCAGGGACCTCAGGCGTTGGGGCCGAGAGTGAAGAGGATGATACTGTCATTATTAGGTTGAGTCAAGGCCCGCAAGCGCCTGCAAAGAAAAAAAGGCACGTTAGCTCAAATTTCCTCAAAAATAAGGCGCCACTCACCGAAAAGATTTGTCCCTCAAAAGAAGACTAGGACCACACCGAGTTGTTCCTTCATATGAGATTGAGGAGATATGTCGCGAGATTGAACGATGGTCAGAGAGGAAGCAGGGGAGAAAAGCTACAATTCTGGGAGCAGGTCATTGAAGACACCTTAACATGCGTAGATACAATGACTTACCCATGCGAGAAACACCTAGCGAGCTTCCATCACATTGCCAGTAAGCAAGTGGATAGTTCAAACTTGTGAGGCGACGTTGACATGTCAAAGGAAATGTAGGGAAATCCTCTCGGGTCATGAGATGAGTTGGACGGGATTGCGAACGTTAGAGAAGGTGCTGACTTTGGGCCAACCGCTGAGCTGGAACTGAGCTGGAAGATGTAAAGGGTCATTGTGGGAAGAGATGGGGGCAAAGGAACTAAATGAGAACGAACCGAATACAATCCAGCAAGCGGGAGACGAGTCAGAGACTGTCTCCTGACTGTCTGTCTATTCATTGGACCGTCTTTTTGACTGCGCGCAGGCCCTGCGCTGGAAAATTGGCATGAAATTGTGCCATGATGTACCGTAATAGTCCGTAGTCCATAGACAGTCCCAGTCCGGGAGCTCAATAAGGGATAGTAGGGAAACGGTTCGCATCACGCTAGCTGGCTGAGGCCCAGGGTCCAGCTCGGTTCACATTGCTACACACTGTCATGGCATGCAGGAGTGTGAATGCAACACGCTGTATTCATGGAACGAGTGCTGCTCATACATGTAATAATATACGTCCTGCAATAGCAACCAAACTTTTAGTCAACCGCCCTAAAGAGAAAAAGAAAGCAGCGACTCACTCAGTCCATCTCCTTGCCCTCACCTCAGGCAGCTATTCATAAGAGCGTTCTTCCGCCTCTGAGTTTGACCCCATCCGCTTGTCTTACGGCCTCTCAATCCCTCCACAACAACACTCCCAGATACCAGAATCGGCGGCTGCACAAATGTAAGCTCTACCTTCATTACCTGTTTTTTGCTTCCATTTTTCCGCGAAACGGCCACTCGTATATGGCTGGAATGGTCCTCAAGGGCCCCGGTTGAGGCTTTGATGTGCCTCTGGCTACGAGAATTTTCCGTGTTGATTTCGTGCACTGCGGCATCATCTTGTATATCCGGCACGAGTGCCACGGGTAGCCATGCAGGGACGTCGCGTGGCAGTGGCGGCAGCATCTTGTTGGGATCGCGATGGGGTGATGAGGCAAGCGAGCTTGGCCAACCGGATGATGGGATCAAGCCTGCATCACGCAGCACCGTCGGCCGCCGTGACGTGACCGTCCTTTCGGTCGTCCTAAGCCTCACTTCGACTTGAGTTCTTTACACGTTCAAGTGCATAGCTTGATGACATAATACAAATCATACAACAACATTCAACAAACATCCGACAACACCGAGTCCAAACCACCCGTCGGAGATCACGTGGCTATAAGCTCTTGCGGTGTGGGAATAAATGAGAGCGTGGGATTCTGAGGTTGAACTTATGTTTCACATTTCAACTCGTTCGTTGTTCGAGTCATTCCTTCATACCATTCACTTGTTCTCTGCCTGTTCTCTTTATTTCTGTTGCTGCAATATCTTTTTGGCAACTTACGTGGTATGTTCATTACACTTTTCTGCATTTATGAGTCAATGATATTGGCATTTGTGCCAGTGCCTTTGTTGTTTCAGTGAGACACCCCTGTAATAAAGTCGTGGACAGGATGATGGTGGGCCCTGTAAGTTGCCGCTCAATCTCTTTTCAAAAATGTTTACCGACATGCATGCTAGATAACTTATGAAGTCAGTCCCTTGTACCGTAGTTTTAACGTGAGTCCACCTATCTCACCTGTAGCTAAGTAGTAGCAGCAGTTAGCGTATCTGTTCTTAAATATTATATAATAATCGAATTATAATTAATATTTATCATACTATATTTGGAAACTCTATCAGTCCCAATAAAGGAAGACAAGAGCTAATCGCGCCCCTTGTATCGTAGCCCCTAAACTTGAGTTGAACTTAAGTATGAAGGTTTGCCCAAGAACGAGCTTGCGAGTTAGACAGCAGAGCGTGTTCTTTGCAGGTGCAGCCACAGTCACGAAGGTAACGCCTCTTTCCTTCGTGCCTCCGTCATCAAAGCAGCTCCTCCAGCTGCTCGTTTTCTCTTTTCGTCCTTCTTTATAGAGACAAGTTAAAAATTAAAACATAATTTTTTACACTTCATGCTATCCCTGTCTGTTGAAACTCGTGGCACTATTGCCTCCGATCCTTTCTCACAAAACTCCCTCCGCTAGTATCAAACTGAGTTTCCTTCCTTTTTCAACGACATGGACCCCCCCCGACTTTGCCGGAGAAGCCTACATGGAGACACGAGAGAATGTAGCCATTGCTCTCAACATGAGCCAGGAAGAGGCCGTGGTTCATTTGACAGTTGCCTGGAGACAAAGGAACCAAGCCCAAGTGTAGCCACAACCCCCTAATCTCCCCATTCCCGCCCTCGCACAGAATCCCAATCCCATGGAAGGCCTACCTAGAGCCCCCTGCTGCACCTGAACAGAGGAGAAGAAACACTCCCAAAATACGTCAAGGCGAATTTTTACCCACCTCGAGGATTCCAGACCCCTCAGAACACGCAATACGCAAATTGCGCAACTTCGAATACGTAGAACTCTGGTACTTCACCCCAAAAGGCTGCGAGACAGCTGCTGCCCATGCTATCTCTTTAGACTCTGACACTTTCACCATCGCCAAGACCGATGCCAACCTCACCCTCCTACCTTCCCGAGCCCCCTCTGTCCCCAAAAACTCCATCATACAGAATCAACACCTCTCCTATAGCGAGATGTCAATCACCAAGAATGGCCTCATCGCTCACATGGACAAGTGCAAATGGCCCAATCCTCTGGTCAAGATGTTCATGGACTTTTTCCTCCGGCTTGACACCCACAAAATCCAAAGTCAGCCCCAAGGGGATCAAGCGATATTGATCTATCAAGCTGAAGCATGCAGAGATTGGTACAGAGCCCTTGCCACAAGCAAAGACAATGAGGCCTTCAATCTCACCCACATCACTGAAGCTCGTCTACAAAAGATTGCAGATGATATCAGGATCTCTTTACATAACAAATTGATCATGGTAAGCCTACCGCATTTCCGTTTTGAACTCCTCTGACCTTTTTCTTTATTTCCCTATGCCATCTGCCCCAACTACGACATGCCCCCATACTGTCCCTGTCCCTGCATGTACATGGCCCCGCCCCTTCTATAGCTATTGACACCTTGTCCCCGATCCCTGTGCCTGTTATGACCTTAATCTTATAAAGACTCAGGTTGCAGACAAGTGGACAAAGACTTGAGAGTGATAAGAGAGAAGAGTAAGGGAAGGATATGATTGGTAAAGCGTAAGGAATACAGCAGTACCTACAGGGTTTATATACGTAAAGACAACTACCCAAGGTAACTAAGTATAGAACAGGACTGAGTCATAATACTCGGGGTAGTAGAGTAAGAACATATGGACATGGAGTAAAGCATATGGGAGTGGAGTAACAGTGAGACAAAAGATACTAGAAAGGAAAGATGAAAGAAAAGTATAATGGGCAGGCATGAGAACGCGGAAAAACAAAAGAGCCTGAACAAGTGACCATAACCGGTGAAACCATAACAATACCCTCCATTTAGGCTTCATGACCACACGAAGTATCCTAGTCTGTGAACTTAATCTCCATTTTTGCAGGTCGAACCTCGTATCCCAACTTGAAGAGGTTTCTTTCTGCCAACTTCTTGACTTCAGGAAACTTCCACTTGTGTGCAAGGTTTAGGATGTTAACCCATTCTTCGAATACGAGACTCGAATAGTCATCATATTTGGTGTTGTAGAAGACGAAGAGGAACACTTGGAATTCTGTGGCATTGGCATCTTCAATGTAAGCGGGGTCTGCGGTATTGAAGTTTCTGATGAACGTGTAATGAGGATCATCGTATCCTGTTAATTTTCTTCGCCAATAAATAGATTCTCTGGTGAGGAAGTATGAATAGATCCAGAAGCGCATTCCGTCTTTGGTTTGGACACATAAATCTGCTCCTCGAATTCTGACCAAAGCAGGTGTTTCATTGGTAGTGGATTGGAAAGGTGGAATAAAGGTCGAGATGTCGGACATTTGAAGGTGATTTGGATGCGATGTTCTGGAGGAAGGAGACGAAAAAGTTTCGGTTTAAATATTATTCTCCATCTCCTCTTTTAGGCAGATGCTCCGAATCTGCAATCTACCATCCCGCATTCCACCCTATGATCGTGCTTTTTCGTATTCGTCTAGGATATCCTTAGCATTTTCCAAGGCTGATCTCGGCAACCAGGTGTCTTCTTCATTTCCATAACCTTTCCAATGTACCAGATATTGGGTTCTTCTTCCTCACTTTCTATGTCCTTGGATCTCTTCGATTTCGTACTCTTCTTCTTCGTTTATAATATCAGGTGGCGGCGGGGTAGGTGTTGAAATGAATACCTTAAGTCGTACACTCGGTATGACATATGAATGACTCCTGTTTCAAATACATGCATTATACGCATTATTACTGTGCTTCCATGCATTATCCTCTCGTAGACTACGCCCGCAGGGCACTATGATTTCATGAGTTCTTTTAGCTATACCCTTAACCCTATATCATTGTAGTATATAAAGACACTGTAGTCTACCGATAATATTAAGTTTCCAATTGCTCTCACTCTCAAGCTTAACCAGCTTAAACTCTTACTCTCTCAACCGCTTCGCTATTCAACAAGACTATCTCCAATGTAAGTCTGTTAATGCTACTCGCTATACTCGCTATTCGCAACAGGTTATGGGCCCCGGTTAGTGCATCTGTCGACGACCTTCGGGTCTCCAGATCCAACCGCTTTTGGATAAAGCGTACAAGCAACTGTGAGCTCGCTCCAGTTGTTCTCTATCTCAGAGAAAGTAGTCTGCCGGTCCATCGTCACTGGAACAGCTGACTGGCTATCTTCGGTGGTAAAACCACCGGCTTGCATGATAGCAACAGGGCGTTTTACACCTTGCATAGCCCGCGGTGACATCATGCTCACTTAGCGGATAAACGGTAAAACGTGGACTACCTGAGAGATGGAACGCTATCTAAGATAAACCTATAAATAACCTTAGAATAGCATGTCGTACCCTAGATCAGAGATTAACTGACCGATCTGGGTTGCAGGGCAAACACTGGTACAAACACCAATGCTCTCCCCAGGCTCACCGGCGCTGGGAATTATGATACCTGGGCTCGCCGGGTCAAGACTGCATTGATCCTTATGAATCATAAGGACTCCACCCTGACTGCATGGATCTTAGTGGGGATCTCAGCCACTTCCCACCATGCCTACCAATGCCGATGAAGCGGCAAAGGAGCATGCAATCAGGAACCCTTAAATTGCAGGCAACTGCAATAATAGAGTCAACTCTCCCGGATCATATGCTCCGGGAGGATTTCAACAGCCCTAGAGATCTCTGGGGCAAATTAAAGTTGAATTACGGAGTCCAGGGCCAACCTTCGTTTACGAAAGGCTTCAGGCCCTCTTGAACTTTAAAGTTCAAGACACCCAGGATCCATCTGGGCAAATCGCTGAGTTCACCGCGATCTGCTCACAGATCACTGCCACTGGAGCAACTCTCCATGAGTCGCTCCAGACCATGATGCTTCTTTCCGCTCTCCCAAACTGTATGGAATCTACGATTGGGATAATCCTCGCAGCAGCCAAAAAAGTGGCTGATCTCACTATTGAGAATGCGAGGGCTACTATCACTGCGGCCTGGCGAAATCCTCAGAATATCGCCGCCGCCAGGTTTAAGCCATCCGGACAGGCTCTGCGATGGCAAAACACTGTGCCTGGACCCTCCGGGCAATATCAGCAGCAGCAGTGACTGCAAGGTCAGCAGCAGCAGCAACGCCCTCAAGGGCAACAGCAGCAACGGCCGCAAGGCCAGCAGGCTCCATATGGAGCTAAACCTGATGGTGATAAGAAGCGAAAAAGGACTCGTGCCAAAGGCAAGGGCAAGGGAAAAGGAAAAGCTGCAGCAGTCGAGGCCTCGCCTCCTGATTACAATGCGGCTTCCGCAATCACATTCTCTGCGATTGCCATTCCTCCGGGTTTCATTACCCAACCCTATGACCCTCGATCCCCTTCTCTCTCCACTGCACCGACCACTCGGTCCCTGGTGCATCGCATCCGAAATGAGAAAACGGCGATCAAACCGCCGACTCCCTTAATTGGTGAGTTATCTCGTTCAAATAGATCACAATCATCTCCTGACAATAGTCCCGTTACTTCTTCCCCTAATGCGGACATCGTCATGCTAAATATACATGACGGCAATGAATGGATCGATGATTGGCGTCACGACGTCGATTACAAAAATGCGATCGAACAAAAACTAAAATTGGACATCGAATTGGTTGATCCATCTGCTGATGGAACCTGGATCGATGACAATTCATGGGAACAATCAATTTCGATTGATTGCGATCGTCCTTTTTGGACCTTATATGGTATGCCTAATGACAACATCGAATGTGTGGTCCCTACGGATCAACTCGATGATGTCACACCCATAACGCGCAATTCTTCTAAATCTGCTGCACATGGCTGGACAACCAATGACATGGGCAATGCCTGGAACAACCAATGGGTTGAACCAACGTCTCGACCAACGGACTGGAATGTCGAACCAATCGGTTCTGAAACTTCCTCCTTCCGTGATGCATGGGACAACGCTAACCGCTTTCCCATCGATGATATGTCATGTGAAATCCCCCCCAATCTCACTTGGGACGAAATAATCGAACAGGGTTACTCTATTGACAATCCTGATGTCATACCATACCCTGTATGGGACCAATCGGTTGAATTCTCATCCGATGCCTCTGTCAAACTCGGATCCGCCATCAACCATTGGCTGGATGATGATGACATATGGTGTAACTTCTATTCGGATGCTAATCCTTCACATTCCCCTTCCTCACACTACACAAACACATGGTCACGCAACCTTCGTTACCGGTATGACTACCCATTTAACGAGGATGACGTAACTATGGAATATGAACTTCCATACGGACGAACATATCTTTGGGTCAACGGCTTCTATACCGATATCATTTATTGGGATCTAGAACGCATTGCCCAAACCGGTGTACAAAGGACATGAGACCCTCGTCTCGACGTCTCTCGGACTGGTAGGATAACCCCTTACCAACAGGCCAAACTCAAGGCCCTCCTCACCTGGGACAAACGTCTCGGAGCTCGCCAAATCGATGGTATCGCTGTCACGACCAATGTCGAAATGGTAAAAGAGCCAAGTGTGACTCAATCTGAGTACCACACAACACCTGAAGAACCTGAGAGACAGTCCAGATCACCTATTGATTATGCGATCGAGGAATTTGGGAAATCAGTGATAGAAGAAAAGAAGGACAATGAGATCTCAATCCATTCTGGGCAAAATCAAATGGATGACAAAGAAGAATTCGATTATGATGCTGAGAACGAAAGGGACTCATACTCGCAAGTATTACCCCCCCACTCGCAATCAATTACTAATTCTTTCTTACAGTGCTGTGATGTCACCAGAGCTTCGAGCCTGGTGCTCTGCTCCAGTTCAAGAAGAGGACCGATTATAAATAGTCCCTCATGTACTGATCCAGATGTAATATATGTGATGGAATTGAGCATCAGGAACGCTCTTCTCGATAACATCATGCCTGAATTTAAGTCATTCATCATGAGCATAAGATCAAACTCTGATTCTTATCCAATTAAGTGGATGCTAGATAGTGGCACTTCGGCACACTTTACTGGCAGTCTCTTAGACTTTTCAACAGTCGATCGAGGCTTTTTTGGAATGGTACAAACTGCCTCTGGCCAATTAAAAATCCAAGGCCGAGGAACAGTACACATTCAACACTTAATCGTTGATACAAACACAGGAACCAAAGAAGTTCGAAAAACTAAACTTTGGCCTGTATTTTACATAAATGGTATGCACATGCGGCTCATCTCTGTCGGACAACTTTTACAGTCCGGACTAAGATTAGAAGCCAATGCGAAGCATCTCACCTTTCGAGATGAACATAATCATGCTGTGCTTTTGGGTATCTCAGGATATTTCCCCAGTATTTTCGCTGTCCTTACCAGGATAATTCAAGAAATCCCCAAAGCTGGTGCTTATGCAACCACAAACACTGATTATTCTACCTGGCATCGTCGATTAGGACATCCGTCCAATCTCGTGTTGAGTAAATTCTCAAAAGAATCTTTAGGCGTTCCGCCTATTAATATTCCATGAGATAAGCCAGTTTGCAAAGGATGTGCTGAAGGTAAACTCGCACAAAATCCCTTTCCCACTTCAGAAAGCCGTGGAAAACAAGTTCTTGAATTAATCCACTCGGATCTATTCGAACTTCCAGTGATCTCCTATCACCGCCATAAATGGGTATTAACTATATTAGATGATTACTCTAATATGGCATTCACTGTAATGCTTGCCCACAAAAGTGATGCACCTCGAGAAATGATAAAAATCATGACGTTGCTTGCTAACTCCACTGATCGAAAGATCAAGAGACTGTGCACTGATCGAGGAGGAGAATACACCAATGGTACTCTACAAGAGTATTTATCCACTAACGGCATTAAACATGAACTTTCTGCCCCTAATGTTCATCAACAAAATGGGCGTGCTGTAAGACTCAATAGAACGTTGCACGAGAAATCACAAGCCATGCGTAAACATGCATGCCTTCCCAACTCATGGTGGGGGTTCTCAATGATGTATGCGGTCTATATTTATAACCGCACACCTATGCAACGATTGAAGTGGAAATCTCCGTACGAACTATTCTATGGAACCAAACCAGACTTAACAAAAATCCGAGTGTTTGGCTGTGGTGCTTACGTCTACCTCCCAAAGGAGATACGTAAAAACAAGCTCTCTTCATGATCCGAGCTTATGATATTTTTGGGATACCAAGGTCCAAATTATCAATTTATGAGGCACCAAAACGGAAATGTAATTTTCGTCTCTCCCACAGCCATTTTCGATGAAGCTTTCTTTCCGAAATGCGATAAATCGAAACCAGGTAACCTCGAAAAGAGATTGAGTAATACTCCGAGTCGAAGTAATTCCTCGGAATCAGAGAACTCCAAAAATGGAGGAGAAGTCGATTTTAATCTCAACTCCAATTCTCTTAATGGTCCCTCCACGGATCAACCACCTATTAATAGAGCTCCACCGGCAGAACCGCCGCGTCCACCAATGCCGCCACAACCGATGCCGCCACAACCGATGCCGCCATCACGGCAAAGAGCTCCATCACCAACTTCTCGTAATGCAACTCCCGGTCCATCCAACCAGCCTCCATGGCAGAAACGGCCAACATGGAGAAAACGGCATGACGTAACTCCGCCTGATGAATCAGAACATAATGTTAGAAGGTCTAAACGGGAAACTAAAGTACCAAACCGACCAGACAATATCTACGGAGATAAACATCCGTCAAAAGTTCTGAGAGATTACGAGAAACAACCTTTCTTGCCGGACTTTGAAGAAGGAATCCAGCGAAGGGTACCTCCAAGATCTGATAGACAGAACGCTCGTATACCAACCGACGAACAAGCTGACGAAGGACATCGCGAAGAAATTTGCAGACACTTCGAAGAAGCTACTCGACAGGCTGAAGAATATGAACGAGAGCATGGCTCTCAACTTCCTTACCAATTTGGCGATGCTCCAATCCCCGGAGAAGCCAATATGGATGAAGTTCAAGTTCTAATCAGAGAAGGAGGAGTAAGGTTAAAAAACTTTCTCTTTGAACTTGCAAATCAGATCCAAATGCCAGTCCAATTTAAGGACTTAACGCAACTACCTGCAGCAATGCGGAAGAAATGGATTGATGCTTGTTTGGAGGAATTAGAAGCCTTACAGAAACGTGGTGTTTATGAATTAGTAGATGTTACGACCTTAATCTTATAAAGACTCAGGTTGCAGACAAGTGACAAAGACTTGAGGGCGATAAGAGAGAAGAGTAAGGGAAGGATACGATTGGTAAAGCGTAAGGAATACAGCAGTACCTACAGGACTTATATACGTAGAGACAACTACCCAAGGTAACTAAGTATAGAACAGGACTGAGTCATAATACTCGGGGTAGTGGAGTAAGTGGAGCCAGAACGTATGGACGTGGAGTAAAGCATATGGGAGTGGAGTAACAGTGAGACAAAAGATACTAGAAAGGAAAGATGAAAGAAAAGTATAACGGACAGGCCTGAGAATGTGGAGTGACCATGAGATGAAAGATACTAGAAAGGAAAGGTGAAAGAAAGTATAATGGCAGGCGTGAGAACGCGAAAAACAAAAGAGCCGGAGCAGGTGACCATAACCGGTGAAACCATAACAATACCCTCCGTTTAGGCTTCGTGACCACACGAAGTATCCTAGTCTGTGAAGTTAATCTCCATCTTTGCAGGTCGAACCTCGTATCCCAACTTGAAGAGGTTTCTCTGCCAAATTCTTGACTTCAGGAAACTTCCACTTGTGCGCAAGGTTTAGGATGTTAACCCATTCTTCGAATACGAGACTCGAATAGTCATCATATTTGGTGTTGTAGAAGATGAAGAGGAACACTTGGAATTCTGTGGCATTGGCGTCTTCAATGTAAGCGGGGTCTGCGGTGTTAAAGTTTCGATGAACGTGTGATGGGGATCGTCGTATCCAGTTAATTTTCTTCGCCAATAAACGGATTCTCTGGTGAGGAAGTATGAATGGATCCAGAAGCGCATTCCGTCTTTGGTTTGGACACATAAATCTGCTCCTCGAATTCTGACCAAAGCAGGTGTTTCGTTGGTAGTGGATTGGAAAGGTGGAATAAAGGTCGAGATGTCGGACATTTGAAGGTGATTTGGAGGATGAAAGAGATTGACGATTGTTGTATACCGATTGGAGTGCTTTCGTTGGGCTTTATATCCTACGACCGTGTTTCCTCGTACTCGTCTAGGACGTCCTTGGCGTTCTCCAAGGCTGATCTTGGTAACCATGTGTCTTCTTCATTTCCGTAACCCCTCCAATGTACCAAATACTGGGTTCCTCTTCCTCGCTTCCTATGTCCTCGGATCTCTTCGATTTCATACTCTTCTTCTTCGTTTATGATATCAGGTGGCGGCGGGTAGGGTGGTGTTGGCTGTCAAACTCGGGTTTGTGACATCGTGTGAGCAATGAAGCGTGGAATACGTTGTGGATTGCCCAGGACTCAGGTAAGCGAAGCTTGTATGACCGATCTCCGACAGCTTCGACGATCTCGAAAGGTCCATAGCGTTTGTTGTCAAGTTTCCGTGATGGTCGGTTGGAATGAATGTTAACTGCTTCTAGCCAGACCTTCTCTCCGGGTGAGAACACTTTAGAGGTATTTCCGTGGTTTCCTCGGTTTCGCATAAGATCATTGTTCTCTTCCATTGCCGCTTTAGCTTCTTCTCGGGCTTTCTCTAACTCCGATGAGAAATCCGCTGCCGCTGGGTTGAACGTAGGTAGACTGTGATTCCCTTTCCATGGATGGAATCCGTGATTCAAAAAGAACGGTGTGTTCTTCGTGGCAGAGTGGACTTTATCGTTGTAATGGAACTCCGCCGTAGGTAGCCATTTCGTCCAATCGTTCTGTCGATAGCTGATGAAATTCCGCAAATACATTTCGACTTCTTGGTTGATGCGTTCCGTCTGTCCATCCGTCTGAGGATGATACGCCGTTGATAGGTTCCTTTCTATCCCCAATGATGTGCATAGCTCCTTCATGAATTTAGATGCGAACTGCGGTCCTCTGTCACTGATGATTCTTCGGGGAATTCCATGGAGCCTCCAATCCGATTTGTATAGATGCGCTAATTCGATTGACGTGAGAGTCGTAGTGGTGGGAACAAGGTGGATCATCTTTGAGAACCGGTCGACGATAACAACAATAGCATCTTTGCCTTCGGACTTAGGCAAGGTCCGATCATGTCAATAGAATTTCCTGCCAAGGGCCTTCTGGGATTGGTGATTCAATGCATGATTGGTTCAGGTCTGCGAATGATCTTGTTCTTTTGACACATGTCACATCCTCTGACATATCTCCTGACGTCCGTCTTGATCGTGGGCCACCAGAACGTCCGCTTCAACAGTTCTAGCATCCGATGTTGTCCAGGGTGTCCGACGTCGGGGAATAGTGGTGATCGTGTAGGATTTGATCTCGCAAGTTCCTTTCATCCGGCACATAGATCCGTCCTTGTCGGTAAATTATCCCTTCTTTCTCCCACACTTTCTCCGGTTGTTTCGCCAATTCCTGCAGTACCATGGTTTCCCTCCTCTCGACTTTCTGATAACTTCCAGATCTGTTGGTCGGGTGATATCTCGAATCGTCGGATCGTAGAATGGTGGCTTCATATACTGGCGTTTCTTCAACGATTCTTCGTACAAACTCCTTTCCTTTGAACATTTCCATGTTCCTGTTGTCTCGGCTTGTATCTGGTTTGACTATGCGGGAGAGGATGTCGGCTTTGGTGTTGGATTTTCCAGGTATGTGTCGTAGTGCGAAATCGTATTCCTGCAGCATAAGGTACCATCTTGCTTGTCGAGCGTTCAGTTTCTGTGGGTCTCTGAAGTACTTCAGGTTTTCGTGGTCTGTCCAGATTTCGAACTGTTCCTTCGCATCCAACAGGTACTGTCTCCATAACTTCAGTGCCTTGACTATAGCCAGTAACTCCTTGTCGTAGATCTCGTAGTTTCGTTCTGCTTCAGTCAACGTTTTGGACATGAATGCAACCGGATGCCATTTTCCTTCCTGTTCCTGTGATAGGACTGCTCCCGTTCCATAGTTTGATGCATCCACCTCCAATCTAAACTTTCCATAGTCATTTGGCAACGCCAATACTGGTTCGCTGGTGATGGAATCTTTGACGCTGTCGAATGCCTGTTGTTGTGCTTCTTCCCATTTCCACTCTTTTCCTCCTCCCTTCAACTGATTGAGCGGAGCTGCGATGATGCTGAAGTTTTGTATGAAGCGTCTGTAAAAGTTGCGAATCCCAAGAAACTCTCCACCTCCTTAATTGTTCGTGGCGTTTTCCATTCCTTTATGGCCCTGACCTTCTCCTTTTCCATAGTAGCTTTTCCATTTCCTACAACCGTGCCTAACAAGGCGATTTCCGTGGCGTCGAATTCACATTTCGATCGTTTGAAGAATAGACTATGTTTGTCGGCGATTTTCAGGAAACGTATAGTCCGTTCACGTAGTTCCTCTTTGGTACGTCCTGGAATCGCGAAGTCATCCATATAGTTGACCAGTGCACCTTCTTGGATCATTTCTCGGAATATGGTTGCCATCATACGAGAAAAGGTCGCCGGGAGTTACTCATTCCAAAAAACATGACGGTAGGTTCGAATAATCCACGATTGGTGATAAACGCTGCTTTCCATTCATCTCCTTCTCTGATCCTGACATTGTTGTAACCCCAGATAATGTCCAGTTTATTGAAGTATTTCGCATCTCGCAGTTGGTCGAGTACTTCGCTTATGAGTGGTAACAGCGTTTTGTCTTTGATCGAATGTTCGTTGAGTTTCCTGTAGTCCTGGCATAGTCGGAGCGATCCATCTTTCTTTGGTACGAAGAAACAAGGGGCAGCGTATGGTGATTTGGATGGTCGAATTCGTTTTGATGCTAGGTTCTCGTCTAAGAAGTTATCCAGTTCCTCCCTTTCCTTTGGCATCATGTTATAAACCTTCGATGATATCTCCTTTGGTGCGTCCTCCGTTAGATTGATCTCATGATCCCATTCCGTTCGAGCTGGTAATTGGTCAAAATTCCGTTTGTTAAACAAGTGCGTAAATGGTTGAACATAATCAGGTAGATCTTCGGGGTTGGTGGGATCTGATTCTTTTTCTTCCGTAGCGCTGTCCACATCAGTGGTTAGCCGTCGAGAAAAAGGAATCGTTTGGTGTAGTGTAGTGCATGTACTGGGGCATCGTGTAAATCTGACTTCTTGGTTTATCCAGTCGATCTCCGGGTTGTGTTGAATTAACCAGTCGTATCCAAGAAAGATGTCCGTGCTCGAAATGTCCGATACCAGTGCCTTGATTTCCTCCTTATGTCCTCCTAGATCCATCTGGATTTTGGCGTCCTCCGTTAATATCCCTGTTCGATTTGGTGTTCCATCTGCATTCTCATGCGAATGGTTGTTTGTCGTTTGACCTTCTTCAATTTCTCTCTCTCTGCCAACTCCGTTGCTATCATCGTCATATGTGCTCCCGAGTCGATAAGGGCCTTGACCGTTTTGTTTCCGTTCTTGGTTTTGATGGTTGCATCCAGCAGAATTTCGCGCGTTGAGTCTCTCTTGAAAGGAATAACATACTTGGATTTCGAATTTGTTGTTACATGGGGAGAGACTCTAAGATTTATGGGTCGAGATTTCGCGCTCAATCGGACCCTTCGGCAAAATCCTGCTTCTCGGTGGCATCTTCTTCATCCTGTGGACTGTCCTCGGTTGTTTCCCTAGTCCTAGCTCTCTTCGGTGCCCTACAATTCCTGGCGATATGTCCTGGTTTGTTACAATTGTAACACGTTACCGCCTTCTTCGGCTGCCTGCATTCTCTAGCAAAATGTCTGAACTTTCCACAGTTGAAACACTTCCTCTGATTATTCGGGGTTTGGACTCTAGCGGACTCGAACCTTCCTACTTCCATGGGTTGACCACTTCCTCCATACGTGACTCCTGTCGCGGTGTGTTTGTCGAATGAACTCATCGTCTCTGTTCCCATTCCTACTGCTTTGATGACTTCGAGCCATCCGTTGAATGTGGTGGGGACTTTGTCGGGTGGGAATGATAAAATGGTGCGAATGATTTCCTTTTTGACGTTCTTCTTCAGCAAGAAGATAGCGTGTTGATCGTCCGTTCCCGCTTTGTTCATCATCAAGGTAAATTCGATTAGGAAATCCACGATGGGTTTCCTTCCTTGGGTCATAGTCTCGATAGCTATCTCGCTCTTCTCCTTGTCCATTCCATCGATAAACAACTCCTTCGCCTGCTTCTCGAATTGCTTCCACGTGAATGTTACATCTGGGTTGGTGACTTTGTCCGCTACGAGTGCTGAAAAACTTCCGGCTATTCCTCCTCTCATCCTGGATATGGCCGCTATGATCATCCTATCATTGTCAGTGATCCCGTTAAACTTTATGAACAGCAGAATGCTCCTCCACCAGTCCTCAAATCTCTCTCTGCTTCCCTCGAACCAACCGGGATCGGGGATAATTGACTTGGTGGTCTCTGTGGTCGACATGTCTGATGGTTCCTTCGTCTCTGATTGGTCTTCGTTGTCGATGTGAATATCCGCAAAACTGTCCGCTATTTGATCTACTTCCTCGTCGATGTCTGATTGTGGTGCTGATTCCGGTCTCGATGTCGGGCTATTCGGTAATTCGATCTCTCGCAACAATCCGTCGTGATATGTGGCTAATTCTTCTTCGACAAGTCGTTTCTTTCCTTGTCAGCTGCTACTTGGCATAAACTCGTGCCCTGATGACTACGCTTGATAAAGCCTCGACGCGAAAAAATTACATCCGTTTGATTGGTAGATCTGTCGTATGCACTACCACTACAGCAAGCTCGCTAGGCTGCTGTCTGCAAGGTGAGGTGTAGACGCTTTACCAAATGTTACGACCTTAATCTTATAAAGACTCAGGTTGCAGACAAGTGACAAAGACTTGAGGGCGATAAGAGAGAAGAGTAAGGGAAGGATACGATTGGTAAAGCGTAAGGAATACAGCAGTACCTACAGGACTTATATACGTATAGGCAACTACCCAAGGTAACTAATAAGTATAGACAGGACTGAGTCATTACTCGGGGTAGTGGAGTAAGTGGAGCCAGAACGTATGGACGTGGAGTAAAGCATATGGGAGTGGAGTAACAGTGAGACAAAAGATACTAGAAAGGAAAGATGAAAGAAAAGTATAATGGACAGGCCTGAGAATGTGGAGTGACCATGAGATGAAAGATACTAGAAAGGAAAGGTGAAAGGAAAGTATAACTGGCAGGTGTGAGAACGCGGAAAAACAAAAGAGCCGGAGCAGGTGACCATAGTCGGTGAAACCATAACAGTAGATCTCCTGAAAGGTCGAAGAACTATTAAAAATAGATGGGTATTTAATGAGAAAAGCGATGGCCGCCTTTGCACTCGACTAGTCACAAAAGGATTCTCTCAAATCGAAGGAATCAACTACAATGAGCTATTTTCTCCAGTAGTCCGCTATGAAACTGCCCGTCTCCTTCTAGGCATCGCCGCCTTTGAAGACTGGGATATGTTTAGTGTTGACGTAAAAACTGCCTATTTATATGGCAAACTGGATGAGGAAATCTATATGACACAACCTAAAGGATTCACAGCCACCGGTAATGAAAATAAGGTCTGGAGATTACGCTGAGCATTGTACGGCCTTAAGCAAGCCGGGTTAAGCTGGTGGAAACAGTTGACTGCCAGCATGACCGAAATCGGTTTTGTCCGATGTAAATCCGATGCAAGCGTATATTATTACCGTCACCACAAAATGCATGAACTTGTCATCCGCGCTTGTCTATGTTGACGATGTAGCTTTATGGAAAGAAAAACTCCAGCTCCTCAAAGAGTTGAAGCTAAAGTTTTCAACCAAATGGGAATGTCGTGATCAAGGTGTTATGACAGAATTTCTCGGTATGCAAATATCTCGAGATCGTCAGAACAAAAAAATCTTCTTGCATCAGCAGAAGTACCTTCAAAAGTCCTTGATCGATTCGGTATCAAATCCGGATCTGAAGAAACACTGTTACCAAAGGATACGTGTTCAAAACTTCCGATAAAGTACCAAACAATGGATTCAGAACAAGTACAACAGTTGGTCGGATCATTGATGTACCTCATGATCGGATTACGACCAGATATTGCATTTGCCATTGTAAAATTATCACAACACATGGTACTCCAAATAAAGAGCACTATACTGCCGGCATGCATCTTCTTCGGTACCTTAATGGCACTAAAAATAGATTCTTGAGTTTGATGGTACTCGAATCAAGGTGTCATAGCCTATTCTGATTCGGATTGGGCTTCTGATCAAGACGGAAATCTATTACCGCAACTTTGTTTACAATCGCTAACGGAACAATTTCCTGGCTGAGTCGTAAACAAAGACTGTTGCACTCTCATCGATGGAAGCCGAATATGGCTATCTCTGATTGTTCGTGACAATTAGTTTGGGTCCCAACTCCTAACCGAGATTGGTTTCGAATACAAAACACCAATGCTCTATGGAACAATATGGCAGTCTATTTTGGTCAACTTCTGAAGTCCAGGAGAAAAGATCGAAGCATATTGACATCCGCTTCCATTATTCCGAGAGCTCTTAGAACAAGAAGCAAATCAATCTTGATTGGATTGATGGATCAAAGAATCCTGCTGACGTTTTAACTAAAAACCTAGAAAAAGTGAAATTCTCACTTTTCTGCTCTATGCTTAATCTAAAGCAACAATGAGTCCATTCAAGGAGGAGTGTTGAAATGAATACCTTAAGTCGTACACTCGGTATGACGTATGAATGACTCCTGTTTTAAATACATGCATTATACACATTATTACTGTGCTTCCATGCATTATCCTCTCGTAGACTACGCCCACAGGGCACTATGATTTCATGAGTTCTTTTAGCTATACCTTAACCCTATATCGTTGTAGTATATAAAGACACTGTAGTCTACCGATAATATTAAGTTTCCAATTGCTCTCACTCTCAAGCTTAACCAGCTTAAACTCTTACTCTCTCAACCGCTTCGCTATTCAACAAGACTATCTCCAATGTAAGTCTGTTAATGCTACTCGCTATACTCGCTACGTTCGCAACAGTAGGATGGTGTTGGCTGTCAAACTCGGGTTCGTGACATCATGTGAGCAATGAAATGTGGAACACGTTGTGGATCGCCCAGGACTCAGGTAATTGAAGCTTGTATGATCGATCTCCGACAGCTTCGATGATCTCGAAAGCTCTATAGCGTTTGTTGTCAAGTTTTCGTGATGGTCGGTTGGAATGAATGTTAACTGCTTCTAGCCAGATCTTTTCTCCGGGTGAGAACGTTTTAGAGACATTTCCGTGGTTTCCTCGGTTTCGTATAAGATCATTATTCTCTTCCATTGCTGCTTTAGCTTCTTCTCGGGCTTTCTCTAACTCCGATGAGAAATCCGATGCCACTGGATTGGACATAGGTAAACTGTGATTCCCTTTCCATAGATGGAAACCATAATTCAAAAGGAACGGTGTGTTCTTCATCGCCGAGTGGGTTTTGTCGTTGTAGTGGAATTCCGCCGTAGGTAACCATTTCGTCCAATCGTTCTGTCGATAGCTGATGAAATTCCGCAAATACATTTCGACTTCTTGGTTGATGCGTTCCGTTTGCCCATCCGTCTGAGGATGATATGCCGTTGACAGGTTCCTTTCTATCTCCAATGATGTGCATAGCTCCTTGATGAATTTAGATGTGAACTGCGGTCCTCTGTCACTGATGATTCTTCGGAGAATCCCGTGGAGCCTCCAAACTTCTGATTTGTATAGGTGCACTAATTCGATTGACGTGAGAGTCGTAGTGGTGGGAATAAGGTAGATCATCTTCGAGAACCGGTCGACGATAACAACAATAGCATCTTTGCCTTCGGACTTAGGCAAAGGTCCGATCATGTCGATAGAAATTTCCTGCCAAGGGCCTTCTGGGATTGGTAATGGATTCAATGCAATTGGTTCAGGTCTGCGAATGATCTTGTTCTTTTGACACATGTCACATCCTCTGACATATCTCCTGACGTCCGTCTTGATCGTGGGCCACCAGAACGTCCACTTCAACAGTTCTAGCATCCGATGTTGTCCAGGGTGTCCGACGTCAGGGGAATAGTGGTGATCGTGTAGGATTTGATCTCACAAGTTCCTTTCATCTGGCACATAGATCCGTCCTTGTCGGTAAATTATCCCTTCTTTCTCCCACACTTTCTCCGGTTGTTTCGCTAATTCCTGCAGTACCATGGTTTCCCTCCTCCTTGACTTTCTGACAACTTCTAGGATCTGTTGGTCGGGTGATATCTCGAATCGTCGAGATCGTAGAATGGTGGCTTCATATACTGGCATTTCTTCAACTATCCTTCGTACAAACTCCTTTCCTTTGAACATTTCCATGTTCCTGTTGTCTCGGCTTGTATCTGGTTTGACTATGCGGGAGAGGATGTCGGCTTTGGTGTTGGATTTTCCAGGTATGTGTCGTAGTGCAAAATCGTATTCCTGCAGCATAAGGTACTATCTTGCTTGTCGAGCATTCAGTTTCTGTGGTTCTTTGAAGTACTTCAGGTTTTCGTGGTCCGTCCAGATTTTGAATTGCTCCTTCGCATCCAACAGGTACTGTCTTCATAATTTCAACGCCTTGACGATAGCTAGTAATTCCTTGTCATAGATTTCATAATTTCGTTCTGCCTCGGTCAACGTTTTGGACATGAATGCAATTGGATGCCATTTTCCTTCCTGTTCTTGTGATAGAACTGCTCCCGTTCCATAGTTTGATGCATCTACCTCAAGTCTAAACTTTCCATAGTCATTTGGCAATGCCAATACTGGTTCGCTGGTGATGGAATCTTTGATACTTTCGAATGCCTGTTGTTGTGCTTCTTCCCATTTCCATTCTTTTCCTCCTCCCTTCAACTGATTTAGCAGAGCTGCGATGATGCTGAAGTTTTATGAAGCGTCTGTAAAAGTTCGCAAATCTCAAGAAACTCTCCACCTCCTTAATTGTTCGTGGCGTTTTCCATTCCTTTATGGCCCTGACCTTCTCCTTCTCCATAGTGGCTTTACCATTTCCTACAACTGTGCCTAACAAGGCGATTTCCATGGCGTCAAATTCGCATTTCGATCGTTTGAAGAATAGATTGTGTTTGTCGGCTATCTTCAGGAAACGTATAGTTCATTTATGTAGTTCCTCTTTGGTACATCCTTGTTATGGTTTCACCGGTTATGGTCACCTGCTCCGGCTCTTTTGTTTTTCCGCATTCCCATGCCTGCCCATTATACTTTTCTTTCATCTTTCCTTTCTAGTATCTTTTGTCTCACTGTTACTCCACTCCCATATGCTTTACTCCACGTCCATACGTTCTGGCTCCACTTACTCCACTACCCCGAGTATTATGACTCAGTCCTGTTATATACTTAGTTACCTTGGGTAGTTGTCTCTACGTATATAAACCCTGTAGGTACTGCTGTATTCCTTACGCTTTACCAATCGTATCCTTCCCTTACTCTTCTCTCTTATCGCCCTCAAGTCTTTGTCACTTGTCTGCAACCTGAGTCTTTATAAGATTAAGGTCGTAACATTTGGTAAAGCGTCTACACCTCACCTTGCAGACAGCAGCCTAGCGAGCTTGCTGTAGTGGTAGTGCATACGGCAGATCTACCAACCGAACGGACGTAATTTTTTCGCGTCGAGGCTTTTACAAGCGTAGTCATCAGGGCACGAGTTTATGCCAAGTAGCAGCCGACAAGGAAAGAAACGACTTGTCGAAGAAGAATTAGCCGCATATCACGACGGATTGTTGCGAGAGATCGAGTTACCGAGTAGCCCGACATCGAGACCGGAATCAGCACCACAATCAGACATCGACGAGAAGTAGATCAAATAGCGGACAGTTTTGCGGATATCACATCGACAACGAAGACCAATCAGAGACGAAGGAACCATCAGACATGTCGACCACAGAGAGTACCAAGTCAATTATCCCCGATCCCGGTTGGTTCGAGGGAAGCAGCAGAGAGATTTGAGGACTGGTGGAGGAGCATTCAGCTGTTCATAAAGTTTAACGGGATCACCGACAATGATAGGATGATCATAGCGGCCATATCCAGGATGAGAGGAGGAGTAGCCGGAAGTTTTTCAGCACTCGTAGCGGACAAAGTCACCAACCCAGACGTAACATTCACGTGGAAGCAATTCGAGAAGCAGGCGAAGGAGTTGTTTATCGATGGAATGGACAAGGAGAAGAGCGAGATAGCTATCGAGACTATGACCCAAGGAAGGAAACCCATCGTGGACTTCTTAGTCGAATTCACCTTAATGATGAATAAAGCGGGAACGGACGATCAACACGCCATCTTCTTGCTGAAGAAGAACGTCAAAAAGGAAACCATTCGCACCATTTTATCATTCCCATCCGACAAAGTCCCCACCACATTCAACGGATGGCTCGAAGTCATAAAAGCAGTAGGAATGGGAACAGAGACGATGAGTTTGTTCGACAAACACACCGCGACAGGAGTCACGTATGGAGGAAGTGGTCAACCCATGGAAGTAGGAAGGTTCGAAACCGCTAGAGTCCAAACCCCGAATAATCAGAGGAAGTGTTTCAACTGTGGAAAGTTCGGACATTTTGCTAGAGAATGCAGGCAGCCGAAGAAGACCGTAACGTGTTACAATTGTAACAAACCAGGACACATCGCCAGGAATTGTAGGGCACCGAAGAGAGCTAGGACTAGGGAAACGACGAGGACAGTCCACAGGATGAAGAAGATGCCACCGAGAAGCAGGATTTTGCCGAAGGGTCCGATTGAGCGCGAAATCTCGACCCATAAATCGTAGAGTCTCCCCATGTAACAACAAATTCGAAATCCAAGTATGTTATTCCTTTCAAGAGAGACTCAACGCGCGAAATTCTGCTGGATGCAACCATCAAAACCAAGAACGGAAACAAAACGGTCAAGGCCCTTATCGACTCGGGAGCACATATGACGATGATAGCAAGGAGTTGGCAGAGAGAGAAATTGAAGAAGGTCAAACGACAACAACCCATTCGCATGAGAAATGCAGACGGAACACCAAATCGGACAGGGATATTAACGGAGGACGCCAAAATCCAGATGGATCTAGGAGGACATAAGGAGGAAATCAAGGCACTGGTATCGGACATTTCGAGCGCGGATATTTTTCTTGGATACGACTGGTTAATTCAACACAACCCGGAGATCGACTGGATAAACCAAGAAGTCAGATTTACACGATGCCCCAGTACATGCACTACACCACACCAAACGATTCCTTTTTCTCGACGGCTAACCACTGATGTGGACAGCGCTACGGAGGAAAAAGAATCAGATCCCACCAACCCCGAAGATCTACCGATTACATTCGACCATTTACGCACTTGTTTAACAAACGGAATTTTGAGCAATTACCAGCTCGAACGGAATGGGATCATGAGATCAATCTAACGGAGGACGCACCAAAGGAGATATCATCGAAGGTTTATAACATGACGCCAAAGGAAAGGGAGGAACTGGATAAGTTCTTAGACGAGAACCTAGCATCGAAACGAATTCGACCATCCAAATCACCATACGCTGCCCCTTGTTTCTTCGTACCAAAGAAAGATGGATCGCTCCGACTATGCCAGGACTACAGGAAACTCAACGAACATTCGATCAAGGACAAAACGTTACCGCTCATAAGCGAAGTACTCGACCAACTGCGAGATGCGAAATACTTCAATAAACTGGACATTATCTGGGGTTACAACAATGTCAGGATCAGAGAAGGAGATGAATGGAAAGCAGCGTTTATCACCAATCGTGGATTATTCGAACCTACCGTCATGTTTTTTGGAATGAGTAACTCCCCGGCGACCTTTTCTCGTATGATGGCAACCATATTCCGAGAAATGATCCAAGAAGGTGCACTGGTCAACTATATGGACGACTTCGCGATTCCAGGACGTACCAAAGAGGAACTACGTGAACGGACTATACGTTTCCTGAAAATCGCCGACAAACATAGTCTATTCTTCAAACGATCGAAATGCGAATTCGACGCACGGAAATCGCCTTGTTAGGCACGGTTGTAGGAAATGGAAAAGCTACTATGGAAAAGGAGAAGGTCAGGGCCATAAAGGAATGGAAAACGCCACGAACAATTAAGGAGGTGGAGAGTTTCTTGGGATTCGCAAACTTTTACAGACGCTTCATACAAAACTTCAGCATCATCGCAGCTCCGCTAATCAGTTGAAGGGAGGAGGAAAAGAGTGGAAATGGGAAGAAGCACAACAACAGGCATTCGACAGCGTCAAAGATTCCATCACCAGCGAACCAGTATTGGCATTGCCAAATGACTATGGAAAGTTTAGATTGGAGGTGGATGCATCAAACTATGGAACGGGAGCAGTCCTATCACAGGAACAGGAAGGAAAATGGCATCCGGTTGCATTCATGTCCAAAACGTTGACTGAAGCAGAACGAAACTACGAGATCTACGACAAGGAGTTACTGGCTATAGTCAAGGCACTGAAATTATGGAGACAGTACCTGTTGGATGCGAAGGAACAGTTCGAAATCTGGACAGACCACGAAAACCTGAAGTACTTCAGAGACCCACAGAAACTGAACGCTCGACAAGCAAGATGGTACCTTATGCTGCAGGAATACGATTTCGCACTACGACACATACCTGGAAAATCCAACACCAAAGCCGACATCCTCTCCCGCATAGTCAAACCAGATACAAGCCGAGACAACAGGAACATGGAAATGTTCAAAGGAAAGGAGTTTGTACGAAGAATAGTTGAAGAAACGCCAGTATATGAAGCCACCTTCTACGATCTCGACGATTCGAGATATCCCGACCAACAGATCCTGGAAGTTATCAGAAAGTCAAGGAGGAGGGAAACCATGGTACTGCAGGAATTGGCGAAACAACCGGAGAAAGTGTGGGAGAAAGAAGGGATAATTTACCGACAAGGACGGATCTATGTGCCGGATGAAAGGAACTTGCGAGATCAAATCCTACACGATCACCACTATTCCCCGACGTCGGACACCCTGGACAACATCGGATGCTAGAACTGTTGAAGCGGACGTTCTGGTGGCCCACGATCAAGACGGACGTCAGGAGATATGTCAGAGGATGTGACATGTGTCAAAAGAACAAGATCATTCGCAGACCCGAACCAATCACGCTGAACCCATTACCAATCCCAGAAGGCCCTTGGCAGGAAATCTCTATTGACATGATCGGACCTTGCCTAAGTCCGAGACAAGATGCTATTGTTGTTATCGTCGACCGGTTCTCAAAGATGATCCACCTTGTTCCCACCACTACGACTCTCACGTCAATCGAATTAGCGCATCTATACAAATCGGAGTTGGAGGCTCCATGGAATTCCCCGAAGAATCATCAGTGACAGAGGACCGCAGTTCGCATCTAAATTCATGAAGGAGCTATGCACATCATTGGGGATAGAAAGGAACCTATCAACGGCGTATCATCCTCAGACGGATGGACAGACGGAACGCATCAACCAAGAAGTCGAAATGTATTTGCGGAATTTCATCAGCTATCGACAGAACGATTGGACGAAATGGCTACCTACGGCGGAGTTCCATTACAACGATAAAGTCCACTCTGCCACGAAGAACACACCGTTCTTTTTGAATCACGGATTCCATCCATGGAAAGGGAATCACAGTCTACCTACGTTCAACCCAGCAGCAGCGGATTTCTCATCGGAGTTAGAGAAAGCCCGAGAAGAAGCTAAAGCGGCAATGGAAGAGAACAATGATCTTATGCGAAACCGAGGAAACCACGGAAATACCTCTAAAGTGTTCTCACCCGGAGAGAAGGTCTGGCTAGAAGCAGTTAACATTCATTCCAACCGACCATCACGGAAACTTGACAACAAACGCTATGGACCTTTCGAGATCGTCGAAGCTGTCGGAGATCGGTCATACAAGCTTCGCTTACCTGAGTCCTGGGCAATCCACAACGTGTACCACAGTTCATTGCTCACACGATGTCATGAACCCGAGTTTGACAGCCAACACCACCCTACCCCGCCCCCACCTGATATCATAAACGAAGAAGAAGAGTATGAAATCGAAGAGATCCGAGGACATAGGAAGCGAGGAAGAGGAACCCAGTATTTGGTACATTGGAAAGGTTACGGAAACGAAGAAGACACATGGTTACCAAGATCAGCCTTGGAGAATGCCAAAGACATCCTAGACGAATACGAGAAAACACGGTCATAGGATATAAAACCTAGCGAAAGCACCCCAATCGGTATCCAACAATCGTCAATGTCTTCCTCGCCAACTCCCCAACCCTTTCAGCTGTCGGTGGTAACACCAACATCTACGATGCCCAAGCCCTCTTTGGAGGCCAACACCTGGTGCACGCCCATCAGGATACGTCCGATTACCTTCTTTTCCAATCACACGTCCAAACGCCGCTCATCATGAACCCACCCAAGGAAGCCATGCCTATGACGGATGAAGAAAAGAAGGAGTTAATTTTGAAGTTAAAGAAGGAGAAGCGGATGATCAAGATGTTGAAAGATGTAGTAGAAATAGCGGAGTTAACAAACTCCGGTTTGTTGGAGCAATTAGAAGGAGATAGGACCGGATGGAACGCGGGATGGTAGATAGCAGATTTGGAACATCTGCCTAAAAGAGGAGACAGAGAATATTAGATAAACCGAAACTTTTCCTCGTCTCTTTTTCTCAGAACACCTCACAAACATGTCTAACACTCCCCCTTTCACCAACACCCTTGCCTACGACACTGAGATTCACACCACATTCAACAACAACCTACGCTCCGTTGAACAACAAAGAGAAACCATCCTCATTATCTTGACCAATTTGGCTCACATTCGTAACCTAGGAGGCACTCTTAGTACCGTTGCCACCAACATGTCAACGGTCTTAGTATCTGTCCAACCGCTATTCAACAAAATCGTCAAAGACACGAACATCCAAAGCCAATTGGACAGGTTGGTTGATGACGCCAGAGAACTATCCCTCACCCATATCGAACTCAAAGCCCATGACATTTCTATCAAACTCGCCTATCTACTACGTGCCATGCCAGAGGTTGGATCTGAGGAAAAGATCAACTATGCCCACACAGTTCTCAAGGCTTACTTAGGTGACGACGCCAATGTCCCTACCCGTCCCAATTCGCCTACATCCCTCCCCGTTCGAATCAAAAGCCCTTCTCCATTTCCCCTCCTTGTTGAAAACGACCTCCGATCGAAAGCCAACTTTAATGTCGAAGCTCTACGACTCAAAACCTTCTTGAGGCAATACGAACCATCTGTCGAACCCATCCCATTTGTTCCCCCTGGAGGATACACTACACTCATCGAAGGAGGAGAGAACGATGAAACCTTCTGGAAGGAAGTTGTTTACACACTCTTCGACAATCTTGCCATCGAAGAAAGTTACGCAGGAGATAGCTATTTTGTAGCCCAGGTCGGAATGCCCAACGCTCCACACTTCATTGGCCGCGTCGATTTCGATAATCATATCATCGGATCAAAGAAGAAAGCGATACTCGCACTTCTCCACACCCTCAAGCACTAAATTTTCGTGTGGTCACGAAACCTAAACGGAGGGTATTGTTATGGTTTCACCGGTTATGGTCACCTGCTCCGGCTCTTTTGTTTTTCCGCATTCCCATGCCTGCCCATTATACTTTTCTTTCATCTTTCCTTTCTAGTATCTTTTGTCTCACTGTTACTCCACTCCCATATGCTTTACTCTCCACGTCCATACGTTCTGGCTCCACTTACTCCACTACCCGAGTATTATGACTCAGTCCTGTTATATACTTAGTTACCTTGGTAGTTGCTCTATACGTATAAACCCTGTAGGTACTGCTGTATCCTTACGCTTTACCAATCGTATCCTTCCCTTACTCTTCTCTCTTATCGCCCTCAAGTCTTTGTCACTTGTCTGCAACCTGAGTCTTTATAAGATTAAGGTCGTAACAATCCTGGAATCGCGAAGTCATCCATATAGTTGACCAGTGCACTTTCTTGGATCATTTCTCGGAAAATGGTTGCCATCATGCATGAAAAGGTCGCCGGGGAGTTACTCATTCCAAAAAACATGATGGTAGGTTCGAATAATCCATGATTGGTGAGGAACGCTGCTTTCCATTCATCTCCTTCTCTGATCCTGACATTGTTGTAACCCCAGATAATGTCCAGTTTATTGAAGTATTTCGCATCTCGCAGTTGGTCGAGTACTTCGTTTATGAGCGGTAATGGCGTTTTGTCTTTGATCGAGTGTTCGTTGAGTTTCCTGTAGTCTTGGCATAATCGGAGCGATCCATCTTTCTTTGGTACGAAGAAACAAGGGGCAGCGTATGGTGACTTGGATGGTCGAATTCGTTTTGATGCTAGGTTCTCGTCTAAGAACTTATCGAGTTCCTCCCTTTCTTTTGGCGTCATGTTATAAACCTTCGATGATATTTCCTTTGGTGCATCATCCATCAAATTGATCTCGTGATCCCATTCCGTTCGAGCTGGTAATTGTTCAAAATTCCGTTTGTTAAACAAATGCGTAAATGGTCGAATGTAATCAGGTAAATCTCGGGTTGGTGGATCTGATTCTTTTTCCTCCGTAGTGCTGTCCACATCAGTGGTTAGCCATCGAGAAAAAGGAATCGTTTGGTGTGGTGTAGTGCATGTACTGGGGCATCTCGTAAATCTGACTTCTTGGTTTATCCAGTCGATCTCCGGGTTATGTTGAATTAACCAGTCGTATCCAAGAAAAATATCCGCACTCGAAATGTCCGATACCAGTGCCTTGATTTCCTCCTTATGTCCTCCTAGATTCATCTGGATTTTGGCGTCCTCTGTTAATATCCCTGTCCGATTTGGTGTTCCATCTGCATTTCTCATGCGAATGGGTTGTTGCCTTTTGACCTTCTTCAATTTCTCTTTTTCTGCCAACTCCTTTGCTACCATCGTCATATGTGCTCCCGAGTCGATAAGGGCCTTGACCGTTTTGTTTCCGTTCTTGGTGTTGATGGTTGCATCCAGCAGAATTTCGCGCGTTGAGTCTCTCTTGAAAGGAATAACATACTTGGATTTCGAATTTGTTGTTACATGGGGAGAGACTCTACGATTTATGGGTCGAGATTTCGTGCTCAATCGGACCCTTCGGCAAAATCCTGCTTCTCGGTGGTATCTTCTTCATCCTGTGGACTATTTTCGGTCGTTTCCCTAGTCCTAGCTCTCTTCGGCGCCCTACAATTCCTGGTGATGTGCCCGGGTTTGTTACAATTGTAACACGTCATGGTCTTCTTTGGCTGCCTGCATTCTCTGGCAAAATGTCCGAACTTTCCGCAATTGAAACACTTCTTCTGATTATTCGGGGTTTGGACTCTAGCGGTTTGAACTTCCTATTCCATGGGTTGACCGCTTCCTCCATAAGTGATCCTGTCGTGTGTTTGTCAACAAACTCATCGTCTCTGTTCCCATTCCTACTGCTTTTATGGTTTCGAGCCAGCCATTGAATGTGGTGGGGACTTTGTCAGGTGGGAATGATAGAATGGTGCGAATGGTTTCCTTTTTGACGTTCTTCTTCAGCAAGAAGATAGTGTGTTGATCGTCTATTCCTGCTTTGTTCATCATCAAGGTAAATTCGACTAAGAAGTCCACAATGGGTTTCCTTCCTTGGGTCATTGTCTCAATAGCTATCTCGCTTTTCTCCTTGTCCATTCCATCGATAAACAACTCCTTAGCTTGCTTCTCGAATTGCTTCCATGTAAAAGTTACGTCTGGGTTGGTGACTTTGTCCACTATGAGTGCTGAGAAACTTCCAGCTACTCCTCCTCTCACCCTGGATATGGCCGCTATGATCATCTTCATTGTCGTGATCCCGTTAAACTTTATGAACAGCTTGATGCTCCTCCACCAGTCCTCAAATTCTCTCTGCTTCCCTCGAACCAACCGGGATCAGGAATGATTGATTTGGTATTCTCTGTGGTCGACATGACTGATGGTTCCTTTGTCTCTGATTGTTCTTCGTTATCGATGTGTATATCCGCAAAAATATCCGCAATTTGATCTACTTCTTTGTCGTCTCCTGACTGTGATGCTGATTCCGGTCTCGGTGTCAGATTCCTAGGTAACTCGATCTCTCACAACAATTCATCGTCATATGCAGCTAATTCTTCTTCGACAAGTCGTTTCTTCCCTTGTTGGCTGCTACTTGGCATAAACTCATGCCCTGATGACTATGCTTGTGAAAGCTTCGACGCGAAAAAATTATGTCCGTTCGATTGGTAGTCTGCCGTATGCACTACCACTACAGCAAGCTCGCTAGGCTGCTGTCTGCAAGGTGAGGTGTAGACGCTTTACCAAATGTTACGACCTTAATCTATAAAGACTCAGGTTGCAGACAAGTGGACAAAGACTTGAGAGTGATGAAAGAGTAGAGTAAGGGAAAGATACGATTGGTAAAGTGTAAAGACTACAGCAGTACCTACAGGGTTTATATACGTAAAGACAGCTACCCAGGGTAACTAAGTATACGACAGGACTGAGTCATAATACTCAGGGTAGTGGAGTAAGAACGCATGGACGTGGAGTAAGGCATATGGAGGTGGAGTAACAGTGAGACAAAAGATACTAGAAAGGAAAGGTGAAAGAAAAGTATAACGGGCAGACATGGGAACGCGGAAAAACAAAAGAGCCTGAACAAGTGACCATAACTGGTGAAACCATAACACAGAGGTTTTAGCCTAACACACACAACTAGGCAACATAAACCACCCCCTCAATGCACATCCATCCATCTCCAGGGCCAGGGCTCACTGAGTAAAATTTTTTAGGGTCCCCTCCATGTCTGTCCTCTCCTAACCAGTAAGGGGCATCGATGCTTAACTTCATGCGTCGAGACTAATCACCATGGGTAGCAGCCAAGCCTCGATGGCTATGCTCAGAGCAGATCCGGGAAGTCCTAAGGGGCTTTCGCCCATCTTATTACCAGCTCTCTTTTTCCTGCAGTTTTTTCCATGTCCTCATCATACGGCTAGTCAGATCAAATATATTTTTATAGCCTCTACACATACATCTTCTAGTGCACAGACTAGCCTGGCAAAGAGCATCAATTTGAAGTTAAACTTGCATTAACGAACTTGCGATGATTCCAGCATGAACGCGCATTCAACGCAAAGCTCCATCAACTCAAGTTGAATCCAATAGAATCATTGGCCGTGTAAATTACCTATGTAAATTACATAATGTAAAAAAGTGCCAACGTTTACCCCCAGTAGAAAGTCCGTCAGTATAAATCTAGTGAATTTGATGTGGATCAACTTCATCGAGTTCAGTCTAGTACAATACTATATTCACTATAAGTATCATATATCAGAGTCTGTGAGCTCCCTTCAGCCCTGCCTAGCACCATTTGAGATTGTAGCCAGTTCTGATAGATCCAGCACCCGGTACACCTACAGTTCCCTAATGTACCAGAACGTACCGCACCCTGCATGAGGAAATTGATGCAATCAACAAGTCGGTGTATCAATTTTTTGTAAGTACTTCATTTGGCTACTACTGACTACTGGATTTTTCCAGAGTCAACTCGCTCTCCTGGCTACTGGATTTTCCCAGAGTCAACACGGCTCTCCTTGCTTTGGGCTTCCCAGAGTCGACAAGCTCTCCTAGCTTTGGGTTCCCAGAGTCAACACTATCCTGGCTGCCGAAGTAGCACTGTATTCTAAAAACTGAAGATTACCGGAACCAACCTATTTTACCACTTCCACATAGGTCTCGTTTGCGAAAACTGTTCCATCAATACAGACTTTTTAAAAACTTGACTTAGGGTACCGTTGCACAAACAGACTGTTTTATTGATGTCTCAGCCAAATTGGATTTCTCAGCACATAAAAGCATCTCAAAAGGAGAAGGACAGAGCAGCTTTTCGAGTGTTTGAGCAACAGTACTCCGCATCAATGACTTCCGTCCCCGAGAAATGCCCATATGAGGCTGTCGAGCCGACAACGCCCCCTACTTTGGTAAGGTGTGCTAATAAAGATCAATACTAGCTTGTATTAATGGCACAAATTTACAGCCTCAATGTGATGGGGTGGATTCATCTACAGGGCCTTCACGCACTCGTGCAGATAACCGTTTTGAAGGAGTGGAATCTGGAGAGAACTATGAGCATGAGACGAGAAGGTCTGTAACACCTGGTATATTTTACGATAGAGAACACAACTCTACACATACTCCAAGTATTGTCCAAACAGCAAATACATTGGTTCAATCTACGTTCCAACCTGATCCAATCGAAATGACAAGTACCGCAGATGGAGATGTGTCAACAGCTCATATTCATATACCCGCTCTCCAAACAACCCAGAAATTCATTGAGGCCTTGCAATCTGCATCCCTGGATTCTAGTAACATGGATCCTGAGGATGTCTTACATCTCCGTACTCTGAATCCCGATGCACATTCACTCGACATTTCTGACATTCATACGGTGAAGGCTGTCCGTCAGTTCATTGCAACTGTATTATCTTCTTGACAAACTTATGATGATATCCACTCCATCCTCCTCCAAACATATCCCGATGATCCCTTTTTTTCTTTCAATCAAGTCAAACGTCTCATCCGCGATGTTACTGGAGTAAACCCAATATATCATGATATGTGTTCCGATAGCTGCAGTGCCTTCACTGGTCCTTATTCAGAGTTTGACAAATGTCCTATCTGTGATAAGCCTCGTTATAAGTTGCTGGCATCAGGAGCAACCGAGCCAGTACAGCAGTTTGTCACTATACCGCTTGGACCCATCATTCAAAGTCTGTACGCATCGTCGGAAACAGTGGAATGCATGCATTATCTTGAAGATCGACTTCAGAACATTATTGAATATGCTGAAAGTCACAATGGCCGGATCCCAATATACAACGACACTGCATGTGGGCGAGAATTACTAGAGGCTTGGAACACTGGGCTTTTCAAGCAAGGCGATGTTGCTCTCCAGTTTTCCATTGACAGTGCTCAACTCTACCGTAGCAAACACTCCGATTGTTGGATTTTCATCTGGGTAATCCATAATCTCTCTCTGAAACAACGGTATAAAAAGAATTTTGTTATTCCTGGTGGCTTTGCTCCAGGACCAAATCCTCCCAAAGACCTTGATTCGTTTATATTTCCTGCACTCTATCACATTGCAGCTCTTCAAAATGAGGGTTTTTCATATTGGGATGCTTTTCTTGGCTGTGTCATAACTGAAAGCAAGGTTGTTACGACCTTAATCTTATAAAGACTCAGGTTGCAGACAAGTGACAAAGACTTGAGGGCGATAAGAGAGAAGAGTAAGGGAAGGATACGATTGGTAAAGCGTAAGGAATACAGCAGTACCTACAGGGTTTATATACGTAGAGACAACTACCCAAGGTAACTAAGTATAGAACAGGACTGAGTCATAATACTCGGGGTAGTGGAGTAAGTGGAGCAGAACGTATGGACGTGGAGTAAAGCATATGGGAGTGGAGTAACAGTGAGACAAAAGATACTAGAAAGGAAAGATGAAAGAAAAGTATAACGGCAGGTGAGAAGCGGAAAAAAAAAGAGCCGGAGCAGGTGACCATAACCGGTGAAACCATAACAATACCCTCCGTTTAGGTTTCGTGACCACACGAAAATTTAGTGCTTGAGGGTGTGGAGAAGTGCGAGTATCGCTTTCTTCTTCGATCCGATGATATGATTATCGAAATCGACGGCCAATGAAGTGTGGAGCGTTGGGCATTCCGACTTGGGCTACAAAATAGCTATCTCCTGCGTAACTTTCTTCGACGGCAGATTGTCAAAGAGTGTAAACAACTTCCTTCCAGAAGGTTTCATCGTTCTCTCCTCCTTCGATGAGTGTAGTGTATCCTCCAGGGGAACAATGGGATGGGTTCGACAGATGGTTCATATTGCCTTAAGAAGGTTTTGAGTCGTAGAGCTTCGACATTAAAGTTGGCTTTCGATCGGAGGTCGTTTTCGACAAGGGGGGAAATGGAGAAGGGCTTTTGATTCGAACGGGGAGGGATGTAGGCGAATTGGGACGGGTAGGGACATTGGCGTCGTCACCTAAGTAAGCCTTGAGAACTGTGCGGGCATAGTTGATCTTTTCCTCAGATCCACCTCTGGCATGGCACGTAGTAGATAGGCGAGTTTGATAGAAATGTCATGGGCTTTGAGTTCGATACGGGTGAGGGATAGTTCTCTGGCGTCATCAACCAACCTGTCCAATTGGCTTTGGATGTTCGTGTCTTTGACGATTTTGTTGAATAGCGGTTGGACAGATACTAAGACCGTTGACGTGTTGGTGGCAACGGTACTAAGAGTGCCTCCTAGGTTACGAATGTGAGCCAAATTGGTCAAGATAATGAGGATGGTTTCTCTTTGTTGTTCAACGGAGCGTAGGTTGTTGTTGAATGTGGTGTGAATCTCGGTGTCATAGGCAAGGGTGTTGGTGAAAGGGGGAGTGTTAGACATGTTTGTTGGTAGTGCTGAGAGAAGAGACAAGGAAAAGTTTCGGTTTATCTAATATTCTCCATCTCCTCTTTTAGGCAGATGTTCCAAATCTGCTATCTACCATCCCGCGTTCCATCCGGTCCTATCTCCTTCTAATTGCTCCAACAGACCGGAGTTTGTTAACTCCGCCATTTCTACCACATCTTTCAACATCTTATCATCCGCTTCTCCTTCTTTAACTTCAAAATTAGCTCCTTCTTTTCTTCATCTGTCATAGGCATGGCTTTTTGGGTGGGTTCATGATGAGCGGTTTGGACGTGTGATTGGAAAAGAAGGTAGTCTGACGTATCCTGATGGGCGTGCACCAGGTGTTGGCCTCCAAAGAGGGCTTGGGCATCGTAGATGTTGGTGTTACCACCGACAGCTGAGAGGGTTGGGGAATTGGCGAGGAAGGACATTGACGATTGTTGGATACCGATTGGAGTGTTTCACTGGGTTTTATATCGACGTGTTTTCTCGTATCGTCTAGGATGTCTTTGGCATTCTCCAAGGCTGATCTTGGTAACCATGTGTCTTCTTCGTTTCCGTAACCTTTCCAATGTACCAAATACTGGGTTCCTCTTCCTCGCTTCCTATGTCCTCGGATCTCTTCGATTTCGTACTCTTCTTCTTCGTTTATGATATCAGGTGGCGGCGGGGTAGGGTGGTGTTGGCTGTCAAACTCGGGTTCATGACATCGTGTGAGCAATGAAACGTGGAACACGTTGTGGATTGCCCAGGACTCAGGTAAGCGAAGCTTGTATGACCGATCTCCGACAGCTTCGACGATCTCGAAAGGTCCATAGCGTTTGTTGTCAAGTTTCCGTGATGGTCGGTTGGAATGAATGTTAACTGCTTCTAGCCAGACCTTCTCTCCGGGTGAGAACACTTTAGAGGTATTTCCGTGGTTTCCTCGGTTTCGCATAAGATCATTGTTCTCTTCCATTGCCGCTTTAGCTTCTTCTCGGGCTTTCTCTAACTCCGATGAGAAATCCGCTGCCGCTGGGTTGAACGTAGGTAGACTGTGATTCCCTTTCCATGGATGGAATCCGTGATTCAAAAAGAACGGTGTGTTCTTCGTGGCAGTGGACTTTATCGTTGTAATGGAACTCCGCCGTAGGTAGCCATTTCGTCCAATCGTTCTGTCGATAGCTGATGAAATTCCGCAAATACATTTCGACTTCTTGGTTGATGCGTTCCGTCTGTCCATCCGTCTGAGGATGATACGCCGTTGATAGGTTCCTTTCTATCCCCAATGATGTGCATAGCTCCTTCATGAATTTAGATGCGAACTGCGGTCCTCTGTCACTGATGATTCTTCGGGGAATTCCATGGAGCCTCCAAATCTCCGATTTGTATAGATGCGCTAATTCGATTGACGTGAGAGTCGTAGTGGTGGGAACAAGGTGGATCATCTTTGAGAACCGGTCGACGATAACAACAATAGCATCTTGTCTTCGGACTTAGGCAAAGGTCCGATCATGTCAATAGAGATTTCCTGCCAAGGGCCTTCTGGGATTGGTAATGGGTTCAGCGTGATTGGTTCGGGTCTGCGAATGATCTTGTTCTTTTGACACATGTCACATCCTCTGACATATCTCCTGACGTCCGTCTTGATCGTGGGCCACCAGAACGTCCGCTTCAACAGTTCTAGCATCCGATGTTGTCCAGGGTGTCCGACGTCGGGGAATAGTGGTGATCGTGTAGGATTTGATCTCGCAAGTTCCTTTCATCTGGCACATAGATCCGTCCTTGTCGGTAAATTATTCCTTCTTTCTCCCACACTTTCTCCGGTTGTTTCGCTAATTCCTGCAGTACCATGGTTTCCCTCCTCCTTGACTTTCTGATAACTTCCAGGATCTGTTGGTCGGGTGATATCTCGAATCGTCGAGATCGTAGAATGGTGGCTTCATATACTGGCGTTTCTTCAACTATTCTTCGTACAAACTCCTTTCCTTTGAACATTTCCATGTTCCTGTTGTCTCGGCTTGTATCTGGTTTGACTATGCGGGAGAGGATGTCGGCTTTGGTGTTGGATTTTCCAGGTATGTGTCGTAGTGCGAAATCGTATTCCTGCAGCATAAGGTACCATCTTGCTTGTCGAGCGTTCAGTTTCTGTGGGTCTCTGAAGTACTTCAGGTTTTCGTGGTCTGTCCAGATTTCGAACTGTTCCTTCGCATCCAACAGGTACTGTCTCCATAATTTCAGTGCCTTGACTATAGCCAGTAACTCCTTGTCGTAGATCTCGTAGTTTCGTTCTGCTTCAGTCAACGTTTTGGACATGAATGCAACCGGATGCCATTTTCCTTCCTGTTCCTGTGATAGGACTGCTCCCGTTCCATAGTTTGATGCATCCACCTCCAATCTAAACTTTCCATAGTCATTTGGCAACGCCAATACTGGTTCGCTGGTGATGGAATCTTTGACGCTGTCGAATGCCTGTTGTTGTGCTTCTTCCCATTTCCACTCTTTTCCTCCTCCCTTCAACTGATTGAGCGGAGCTGCGATGATGCTGAAGTTTTGTATGAAGCGTCTGTAAAAGTTTGCGAATCCCAAGAAACTCTCCACCTCCTTAATTGTTCGTGGCGTTTTCCATTCCTTTATGGCCCTGACCTTCTCCTTTTCCATAGTAGCTTTTCCATTTCCTACAACCGTGCCTAACAAGGCGATTTCCGTGGCGTCGAATTCACATTTCGATCGTTTGAAGAATAGACTATGTTTGTCGGCGATTTTCAGGAAACGTATAGTCCGTTCACGTAGTTCCTCTTTGGTACGTCCTGGAATCGCGAAGTCGTCCATATAGTTGACCAGTGCACCTTCTTGGATCATTTCTCGGAATATGGTTGCCATCATACGAGAAAAGGTGCCGGGGAGTTACTCATTCCAAAAAACATGACGGTAGGTTCGAATAATCCACGATTGGTGATAAACGCTGCTTTCCATTCATCTCCTTCTCTGATCCTGACATTGTTGTAACCCCAGATAATGTCCAGTTTATTGAAGTATTTCGCATCTCGCAGTTGGTCGAGTACTTCGCTTATGAGCGGTAATGGCGTTTTGTCCTTGATCGAATGTTCGTTGAGTTTCCTGTAGTCCTGGCATAGTCGGAGTGATCCATCTTTCTTTGGTACGAAGAAACAAGGGGCAGCGTATGGTGATTTGGATGGTCGAATTCGTTTCGATGCTAGGTTCTCGTCTAAGAACTTATCCAGTTCCTCCCTTTCCTTTGGCGTCATGTTATAAACCTTCGATGATATCTCCTTTGGTGCGTCCTCCGTTAGATTGATCTCATGATCCCATTCCGTTCGAGCTGGTAATTGCTCAAAATTCCGTTTGTTAAACAAGTGCGTAAATGGTCGAATGTAATCGGGTAGATCTTCGGGTTGGGGGTCTGATTCTTTTCTTTTTCCTCCGTAGCGCTGTCCACATCAGTGGTTAGCCGTCGAGAAAAAGGAATCGTTTGGTGTGGTGTAGTGCATGTACTGGGGCATCGTGTAAATCTGACTTCTTGGTTTATCCAGTCGATCTCCGGGTTGTGTTGAATTAACCAGTCGTATCCAAGAAAAATATCCGCGCTCGAAATGTCCGATACCAGTGCCTTGATTTCCTCCTTATGTCCTCTAGATCCATCTGGATTTTGGCGTCCTCCGTTAATATCCCTGTTCCGATTTGGTGTTCCATCTGCTATTTCTCATGCGAATGGGTTGTTGTCGTTTGACCTTCTTCAATTTCTCTCTCTGCCAGCTCATTGCTATCATCGTCATATGCTGCTCCCGAGTCGATAAGGGCTTTGACCATTTTGTTTCCATTCTTGGTGTTGATGGTTGCATCCAGCAGAATTTCGCGCGTTGAGTCTCTCTTGAAAGGAATAACATACTTGGATTTCGAATTTGTTGTTACATGGTGAGAGACTCTACGATTTATGGGTCGAGATTTCGCGCTCAATCGGACCCTTCGGCAAAATCCTGCTTCTCGGTGGCATCTTCTTCATCCTGTGGACTGTCCTCGGTTGTTTCCCTAGTCCTAGCTCTCTTCGGTGCCCTACAATTCCTGGCGATGTGTCCTGGTTTGTTACAATTGTAACACGTTACGGTCTTCTTCGGCTGCCTGCATTCTCTAGCAAAATGTCCGAACTTTCCACAGTTAAACACTTCCTCTGATTATTCGGGGTTTGGACTCTAGCGGTTTCGAACCTTCCTACTTCCATGGGTTGACCACTTCCTCCATACGTGACTCCTGTCGCGGTGTGTTTGTCGAACAAACTCATCGTCTCTGTTCCCATTCCTACTGCTTTTATGACTTCGAGCCATCCGTTGAATGTGGTGGGGACTTTGTCGGGTGGGAATGATAGAATGGTGCGAATGGTTTCCTTTTTGACGTTCTTCTTCAGCAAGAAGATGGCGTGTTGATCGTCCGTTCCCGCTTGTTCATCATCAAGGTAAATTCGACTAAGAAATCCACGATGGGTTTCCTTCCTTGGTCATAGTCTCGATAGCTATCTCGCTCTTCTCCTTGTCCATTCCATCGATAAACAACTCCTTCGCCTGCTTCTCGAATTGCTTCCACGTGAATGTTACGTCTGGGTTGGTGACTTTGTCCGCTACGAGTGCTGAAAAACTTCCGGCTACTCCTCCTCTCATCCTGGATATGGCCGCTATGATCATCCTATCATTGTCGGTGATCCCGTTAAACTTTATGAACAGCTGAATGCTCCTCCACCAGTCCTCAAATCTCTCTCTGCTTCCCTCGAACCAACCGGGATCGGGGATAATTGACTTGGTACTTCTGTGGTCGACATGTCTGATGGTTCCTTCGTCTCTGATTGGTCTTCGTTGTCGATGTGAATATCCGCAAAACTGTCCGCTATTTGATCTACTTCCTCGTCGATGTCTGATTGTGGTGCTGATTCCGGTCTCGATGTCGGGCTACTCGGTAACTCGATCTCTCGCAACAATCCGTCGTGATATGCGGCTAATTCTTCTTCGACAAGTCGTTTCTTTCCTTGTCGGCTGCTACTTGGCATAAACTCGTGCCCTGATGACTACGCTTGTAAAAAGCCTCGACGCGAAAAAATTACGTCCGTTCGGTTGGTAGATCTGCCGTATGCACTACCACTACAGCAAGCTCGCTAGGCTGCTGTCTGCAAGGTGAGGTGTAGACGCTTTACCAAATGTTACGACCTTAATCTTATAAAGACTCAGGTTGCAGACAAGTGACAAAGACTTGAGGGCGATAAGAGAGAAGAGTAAGGGAAGGATACGATTGGTAAAGCGTAAGGAATACAGCAGTACCTACAGGGTTTATATACGTAGAGACAACTACCCAAGGTAACTAAGTATAGAACAGGACTGAGTCATAATACTCGGGGTAGTGGAGTAAGTGGAGTCAGAATGTATGGACGTGGAGTAAAGCATATGGGAGTGGAGTAACAGTGAGATAAAAGATACTAGAAAGGAAAGATGAAAGAAAAGTATAACAGACAGGTCTGGGAACGCGGAAAAACAAAAGAGCCGGAGCAGGTGACCATAACTGGTGAAACCATAACAAAGGTGTTAGTAACCATCTTCTCTGCTGATGGACCCGCTGCGGCTGCAGCTGCAGGACGTGTAGGACATAGTGGAAAGCATGGATGTCAAACAGCTTGTCCTCTGCCCTCTTGTCACTGAACCGGAGATGGCCACTATTTTCCAGCTATGCTCAAACCAATCAATTATAATGTTCATGGATGTTCTCATGATGATATAACGTTTTCCGACCTCCAAAAATTCCGCTCTAGCATTCTGCAGGCTTATCGAGTAAACCTCAATCATCTCATCAGTGCTCCAAACGTAACTCAGTACCAAAAACGCTGCCTTGAAACAGGGATATGCAAACAAACTCTTCTTGATGGAATTCAAACTCTTGGCATTCCAAACATTTTTCTCATGGATATCATGCATTTGTCTGTTCTCAACGAACCTGAACTCCTTCTGGGATTATGGCAGGCTAATAAAGAACGTCTCAAATGTTATGAGCCTGATACTTATGCTCAATGGGACTGGGCTGTCCTCAAATCAAAGAAAATATGGGAAGCCCATGGCAAAACAATTGAGATGTGCATCCCGTTTATCCCATCTTCATTTGGTCGGGCACCTCGCAACCCGGCTTTGAAGCTAAATTTGGGGTACAAAGCATGGGAATTTGAAATCTACTTGTATGGTCTTGGTCCTACACTTTTGCGACACATTCTTCCCCGAAAATACTGGCTCCACTTTTGTAAATTGGTTGCTGGAATACGACTTCTGCAACGGCATTCAATCACTTCGGAAGATCTTCGTGAAGGGACAAAGCTTCTGAATGAATTTGTCATCGAGTATGAGAAGCTTTACTATCAATGGAAAGAATCACGAATCTACTTCGTCCATCATAGTATTCATCTTTTAACTCATATTGGGCCAGAAACAGTCAGAGCAGGACCATTATCATGTTATGCTCAATGGACCATTGAGACCGCAATCAGGAATCTCGGGAATGAAATACACCAAGACAAGGGCCCTTATGCAAATATTGCACAGCGAGAACTTATTCGGGCTCAACTCAATGCTCTTCAGGCAAAATATCCAGAATTAAAGCCATCAAAGGATACAATTCCCCACTTTTGCGTGATTTTGGGGATGGTTATTTTACTGCCAGCAGCCGATACTGCAAGTCGGAAAATTTCCCATGATCAATACCTTGTTTTAATGGACTATTGGAGAAGCCAGGGGTGGCCGAATGCTTCTGAATAGCCGAATGCAATCTCGCGATGGGCTTGTCTTCAGTTACCCAATGGCCAGCGAGCGCGTTCCATATGGGGAGAGAGTCATTCTACAGGAAGTGTCCGGAAATCTTCGTGTGTGGAAGTAAGTTGATTATTAGCTAGAATTATGCACACTAACACTTTTTTCTAATACTAGATATCCTTAAATGGACATTTCCACATAGCGGATGTCCTTTTCTACTTCTACTTGCGGTTTGGTGAAGAGCTCTATCCACTTGCATTTGTCAACTTATTTTCAACTCCGGATGAAGAACTCCTGAAAGAATCAAGCGGAACTGTCTACCTGTCAAAATATACTGATAAACCTGAAAGCCTTCAGGTGGTCTCGATCAAGTCAATTCACTCAGTTGTTTCAATGTTTCCAGACATAAAAGTTAGTTCAATAGGTGCAATTGAATCGACCGGAAAATTCTCACTCCTACGGCACCCATTCCTTGCATTGGCTGAACGACAGGGCTATGGTCTGGAACTTGACGAGTTTGACCAGAATTGATAGTAAATATGTAGACGGCACAACTGACTTGTTGTATGATCTAAGTAGTTCCCAAATTTGGACATTCACATTTCTCACGTTAACATCTCTACGTCTACCACCATTTTCATATCCCTCCATGACTTTGACATACGACGGATTCAATTTCTCTGCTGGTAGCAGTACCAGTAATTCAGGAAGTTCAGGAAGCTCGAGCGAGGTTTGGCATTCGGGATTAGCCCAATTTGGACAGTCCTGAGTTCGCTTAGTAGTTTCATATGATTATATGCATCACATTCTCAGGCTAATCATATAGGGAAACTCATCTGATGTATCAGAAATAATTTGCCAAGCTACTGGTCAAACATTAATCGAACTTCAGAATGTCGCTTACCTTCGACTTCAAATGCAGCTCGAGCGACAACATCTTGAGATGGACCATCTTCGTGCAGAAAAACTCAAGCTAGAGCATGTAATTACGGCTGCTAATGAGCGCTGCAAGACTCTTGAGTAAGTAACTATTAATATGTATTAATGTGTGATCACATATCTCTTCACTTGTTCAGGGAAATCAATGACAAACTCATCCAGCAGCAAAATTCACATGAGGTATCCTCAGGGCTACCACAGCCACAGCAAAAGCCGGCTCCACTCGATCCCCAACACTATCCGAATGTGCGCTACTGGGACAAACGTAAATGGATGGCTGAGCTCAGAACCCGCCAAGGTGAGACAAATGGAGAGGCTACTCAACAAAGGCGAGGTGGCCAGCGAAGATGGGATGACGATGCCGATGCTGCAAATGAGCCCAACACATCCCACCCATACCTCGAAATAGCCGATGGTATTCCGATTAGTCATGCACAACTCTCGCGATTGAGCCAAGTGGCTCGTGGCTTGTGGAACACGGCGCTCCAAGCAGGGAAGGCTCCTGCTTCATGGGGACAGGCTTCTAGCCTGCTCAATGACTTTTATACATCCTCACTGCTTTCGAATCCTGAGCTCGAATTTCTCCGCTTTTGCCATAGTGGATGGAAACTTGAATCTTGGACGACTTTCAACTATCCTTCATGGGCAGCTGGACGTGGTCTCACAACTTCTGATGAGGAGGGAAAGAAGAAGAAGAAGGGGAGGACTACTAACGGTGGTGAGCCTACTGCATCTTCAACAGACTCAGATCCGAGTATAGCTGGCATCGAAAATGGGAGCGTGACAGTCCTAGAGGCAAATAGGCGGCAATATACACAGCTAAACTTTCAAGATCCCCTGTATGTGATTATTTAGTCTTCAATTCTTTCACTGATGTAGATTATACAGTGATGATCTTCGCGAAAACCACGATCACAGTACATCAGATGGAGACTATGGGGCTCACAATGGGAGGAGTGAAGAGTTTGATAGTGGGGACATTAGAAATAGAGACAATCTGGGGGGTATGTTAATCATGCCTTCAGGTAAACACCTAACAAAATTTTACGCTAGGTTTCAATACTGATACACATGGCCCGGAGACAATCGGAGAAGATTTGGCGGAATCTGACAAAAATCTGGGACATGCTGGCGACTCGGAAAGCCCAGCAACAATAGGGGATATCCCAGATTCAGCCAGCGGAACTCCGAGTGCTGGTACCCTGAACTTGGGTCCGACTGGTGCTGTAAATGGACCCTCGAATGTTGGTCTCAGAACTCAAGCCCACAGTCGTCCTCCAAAGCGAGTGCATCCACCTGTATCAGAGGACCATCAACCAGCCACGAATTCTGGTAGGGGAGAAAACGAGTTAGCTGTCCCTGGAAAGAGTAACACCATCAAGTAAGTGATTCTTCCTAACTTACACCTGTATTAACCGATTTTTTAGAAACAAATTAATGCGTGTCTGGTGTTCTCAACACCTCGAAGGCTCGAAAAAGGAATTTGAGCAATACTGGAAGGCACTGAGGCCGGCTCAACGTAAAGTATGCTACTCTTTATCATATCTCCTCTCGCTAACTTTATCAACAGGAAATTGCTTCCCGAGGGGTAATAGTTCTGTCGCAAGAACTCGAGAGCAGCGCCCAAAGTACGTTGCCTATCTTAAGCAATGTAGCTGCTCTGACGTATTCACTAGCTTAAGCCCCTCAGTAGTTGAGTGTCGGAGAAGATAACAAACGGAACTTCATTACATTGCCTTTTATACCATTTTCTTATATTGGACTAGAATTGTAATTGTATTGTAGGGGAAAATGGAATAGATGACACTCGATATCACTATACAGTTCGACTGAGAACTAGTCAGAACGATTGCAAAGAGGCATTTTATTGGGGATGCTGCTTCGAAAGGATGCTATATCTCACTCGACCTGACACGTTGGTTTTCGGTCCTCATCGAGACCCTTGTTTTAACTCGATTTCACTCTGTATAAAATATAGGATTGTGCAACTTTTCTATTAGGATCAAGACTATCTATTTGACTCTATTTGACTCGACTGCATCATATCTACTTTCTACTGGGTTTTACCCCGCACCCTAGCCCGCACCGATCTTCTTCTCCACGAACGGCTCGATTATAAAAGCCATAATCGTGCTCTTGAGGCACATGCTCGTTTCATATTCGCTGCATGAGTACTAGACTTGAAGATAAGATCAGTTTATTGAGCCCCTTGGGGACATCTGGAGGTCAGATACCCCGGGATGTGTGTTGTGCTAATTAATATTGAGTACATTTTCGGACTTCTGATTTGACCTGTCATACCCGATTTCCGTTGTCTCTAACCTTCGTTCAGCAAATGCGAAACAACATATAGGTGAATGGGAGGAGATACACTGACCTATCCGTTCGAAGCCGTAACGAACGCAAATTCAAATATCCTGCCTCAAGACTACTATAGTCAGTATTTCCAAGCTTCATCAATATTCCATTGTCGGATATCACTCCATCTCGCTGAGAGAGAGTATAACCCCAGACAACCTTCTCGTCCGAGTTATGGTGCACCTTCAGTTCGATTGCGACTACTTACTAGAAACCGTAATTCTTCCCCCCGCCGAATTAACCCACCACTTTCATCAGAACGATCCGAGGTCCATTCGTAGTGCGGATCCTGAAAGACTTTAGCTTATTATAATTAACGCATAACGTTTATTCCTTTCTCTTGGCGTATTAGATTTGAGTTTGTACTGTAGGTGAGTTTTGAGTGATGGCCCATGGCCGGTCTCCTCAGCCAGCGATGAAATCGGTTTTTTAACCCCATACTTACTTATCAAAACGCCCTTCATTCGGATCTTTAGGATCTTTATCTCCATAGTAGCAAGAGTTGACGATCCATATTAACACTCGCAGTAAATCATCAGCAATTCAAAAGGTTCGCGCGGATTTATCGGATTTATAGGTGTTTGAGGGTCTCCCTGTTTCATTTTATCCAAAAGATGCAATGGCCGCATACATGAATTGCCTCAACTCAAGGGCACCAAGGGGTTGTTGAGGCCCCTGTACTCAGGGGGGTATATTTTGCGGCTTTGTTAGTCAGTCTCTGCCTTGGGCACAGGTATATGTAAGGCTACTTCCGGAGTCGTTTATGAGATCTTATCATTGAAATTCATAAGGTGATCATTGATCGTGACCTACGGTGATCAAACACGAGATAGTACAAACACCGTCATGTATAAGTAAAGATTGGACGTTTACATGACATAAAGTGTTCATGAGACGTGGGTTAGGGATACAGTTGGTACCATGGGTCCGTAAACAAGAAAATAAAACAAAAGTGGAAAGGCAATGAAAGAAGCACGAAAACAAAAATGCCTCCCAATATATAAAGAGAATACGCTGGTATAAATCGTACGTGGGTCCATTGATCAGTTCATGATTACAAGAATTATGAGAGTGGTGTCATCCAAGCACTCAAAGCATGGTCATTGTAGCGGCGAACAATCCGATCATAGCCCAAGAAACACTCTTTGTCGACAGAGCTCCAGAAGAACCAGTTGAACTTCCAGATGCGGTGGAGTTGGATCCGGTAGAGTTGGTTGAGTTACCAAAGGCCAAGGCGGTCCGGAGGAACTGATCGAACTTGTCCCCACCGTTGACAGCCCAAACCATTCCCATTCCACAATGGCCGGTTTGCCTGCAGTATCCCCACTTGGGGTTGGTGTCGTTAATCTTGAAGTCAAAAGTGACTTGATTGGGGTTACTCGGGTTGATCGGTTGACTAAAAAGCAAACAAAAGTGATTCAATCACTTTGTAACAAGAGACGAAGCGAAAAGAACGTACAAGCCGGTGTCGAAAGCTGGCATACCGTCTGGACCCTCGAGAGCCGTACAAGGGTCATTCAAGCTTGATTGAGTAGACGTATGGTTATCCGCGACGAAAAGGAAACGGACTGTGTCGTTTATGGCTGCCGTGATATTATTGGAATCGAACCTCTTCATATGATTAGCGCCAACAGTGATTGTGTGGGTCATAGGTGCAGCAGGCGGTGGGGGAGGGGCATCGGTACCAGCAGGTGGAGGAGGAGTAATCAAAGCCGATGCAGCGGCAGTAGTTGTAGTTGCATTCAACAAAGCTAACGCTGCAGCCTGGAAATTGGCGAACGTTTTACCCGTGTCAGGAGCGTTGATGGCCCCAACCATTCCTATGAAGGAAGTAATATTGAATACGCAACGCGATATCTTTACCGCCGACGGACAACTTACCATGCTGACAGTGCATTCCGGTCGGCTGTTTGCAGTAAAACCAAATAGGCGTCTCATCTGGAACCGGGACATCAAAAGGGTGCTGGCAATCTGGAGAATCAGCGGGAATAGGGGTTCTACAACATTCGTGCGATCGTTACTACTTGCCTATAAACTAATAAGGAAGCAGATAAGACTCACAATTGAGAATCGAACCCTCCGTTAAATTGACAGGGAGTGGCGAAATTGGACTGGGTGACCGAGTGGCTCTTGGGATGGCTAATGATTTGCGAGAAGAAAATTAAACAGTGATCGTATCATTGGAAGTCAACTTACAAGCAGTATCGCACGACGTCGCCAACTGCCGCGGAAACAGTGGGAGGATTAAATACCAACGAACCGCTCGGGCCAACTTGGACAGTATGTGTTGTTTGAGAGTATGCGCTAGTTATACCAGCGGCGAGAAGAGCAAAATGCAACATCATTGTGAGAAAAGAAAAGAAACTAAACAACAAGATCTTAGCGGGGGAGAAGGGGACAGGGAAAGAAAGCTGAATGTGGAAAACAAAAAGTGGGATTCTCCTCAGTTTATATGCGAATCAAAGATCGAGTAGTTTGCAAATTAACCGCATGTATGGCTATGTAGAATGTGGTACATAATAAGTACTGCAGTACCGCCCTGGCCAGATCCATCGAAAATACCAAGCCCCTAATTGTTCCTGGGTACAATTTCGATCGAGACCCGGATTGACGGTAATGGAAACAAACGACAAAAAAGCCTCACTGCCAGTGATTGGCGCAAAAAAGACCTGTTTTAGCAAGTAGTCATCACTCCACACAGCCCTACCCGACATCTCGTTTAACCCAGCCTCAGCGCAGTGGTTTTGGTAGTGAATAGATAATAAGTTATCGGTTGGACCTGTCTGGCTAAACGGGTGCGTCATGCATGTATTCGGTACAGGGAGGAAACTACTGCCACTAGAAAGATACCATTTTTTCTTTTCTTTGTTTTTCTTTTGGTTAATGAAATTTCAATCGTTTTCGGATCAGGACGCTCAGGAGACCCCTCCAATCTCTATCTCAAACACCCGCACTTGATCAAGAAAGAGAAACAGGGATGAAAATGATGTACACCCCTTACATATGCAGCAAGAGCAAAAGCATCTAGAGAGTCGTTCGAACTTTGCAAGCTGTGCAATGAGAAGAGTTGTACTTGGTTCATGGTGTCATGCACAAAGGCGGTACAGGAATTTCCTGTGCGTGGTGCTTCCCAGGCTTCCCAGCAGGCTTTGCCTTCGGGTATCTCTGACATGTCGCCGATCATTACCGTATTACCGAGAGGTCTTTTTGTTGGACTCTCGGAGCGTTACTGTACTTGTCTAAAAAAGTGCCTTGTTGTATTTCCAAATCGAAGACATATGATTGTTTCTATTTTTAAAAGACTCTTGAGTTGCTGGAAGCGCCTCGGAGACGGCCAAAGAATTGAACTGATGTCCGGTAGTGAACGCCTGTGAACTATGAAAAAATGTTAGACCATTTCTTTTCACCTCTGATGTGAATCCATTGATGATGAAAGATAGTTTGACGATATTCTGTCGAAATGTCCAGCGTATCATTGAGACCTTGTAGTTGATCAGGATGAATACTCTTTCGGGTGCATCCTATTTTTCGGCTACTATTAACACGTTATCTATTTCATTGAGTTTGTCGTTGAACGATGTTTCTGTAATTGAGGCTGGGTCATGATCAGTGAGGAGGGAAAGCATTATAGGAAGCCGGCTTCTGAGTAAACCGTAACGTCTTGATGAACGTCGTCTCGTGACTGTTGGATTTGAGCGTGTTTGGCTGGAGGCTCCGAGCGTGGTGCTGCTTCCGCTGTCCTCCTCCGCTCCGAGTTCGCCAACGGCGCCCTGCGATTCTGCTCTAAATTGTGCAAAGAATGCGCCAGAGTGGTTATGCCAAGATAGACACGTGGGCGATTGTTACCGCGGGCAGCACCAACGGCGGCACAGGGATGCAGCATAATAGAGTAGGATATCTATTTGGACACAGTCGACCCCGTCACTCGGCTCGGATCTCACCCGCCCCGGTTCATATCCCCCGCGCCAAGCGGCCTCTGCCTCTTCACTCCGTCCATGAAGCCCTCCCGGTCGCTGCTGCAGAATGTTGTCCTCGCCATGCGCAGAGAGGACCCCGCAAGGATCTGGGAACGTCGTGCTCCTCTCACCCCCGACGCCGTCAACCATCTCGTCGAGAAGGACGGCGTCGAGGTCCTTGTCGAGCCCTGTGAGCGACGTGTCTTTACAACTCGCGAATACGAAAAGGTAGGAGCGATCCTTTGGCAAGTTGCATTGCGTTGCGTTGACACCTCGATCTTGACAGGCTGGCGCGAAAATCACCTCCTCCTTTGACCGTGCACACCTTGTGTTAGGCATCAAAGAGAATCCAATGGACGCACTCGCAGGACAGCGGGATCCAGTCGCCAATGGGAATATACCCCGCACACAAGTCATGTTCTCACATACAGTCAAAGGCCAAACCTACAACACCGGATTGTTATCTCAGTTCGTCGCTCCGACAGACGGCGTCCTGGCACCGTCTGCAGCCGAGTTTGAAGAGACGCTTGCGCTGTGGCCGCGGTTGATTGACTATGAGCTCTTGACCAACGATCAAGGCAAGCGCACGGTAGGATTTGGATGGTATGCGGGCGGTAAGTTGATCCCGTTTAACTCCGCATACACTAATGACGTCTAGTCGCCGGTGTCCTTGAATCCTTGTCCGCCATGGCTCACGCCCACCTCGAGCTCGGCATCTCGTCTCCCTTTCTCGTGAGTATCCGCCGCCAGCATAGAGCTATCTCACGCGAAGGCCGGAGACAATCTGGACGACTGCCCTGACCTTGATTCGCTGACTCTGCTTCCTCCAATAGTACACTCCCCGGCCTCATACCCTTCCGTGTCTTGAACGCCTTCGTGCTGCTTTGCGCGAGGTTGGACAATGGATTTCTACGCAGGGTACTCCAAGGGCCCTTGGACCTTTGGTTATCTGTGTCACTGGGTGCGTCATTCAACAGCCGCCCAACCCCATTCTGATAATATTCTATTTTTAGAACAGGTAACGTTGCTCAAGGGTGCTTGTCCATCCTCGACGAGCTGCCACTGAAGAAGATCGGTGTACGTGACTTAGAGAGTCTCGTACGCTCAGAAGGTGAGCAGTTTACTTCTCCATGCTCTTGCTTGCTGCTAACGAATTGTAGACTATGATAACTCCAAGGCGCGTCGAGCTCAGTTATTTTTTCTCATCCAAGGCTGACAATGAATGAATAGATATACTTGGTGCATGCGAAACCAGAGGATTACTGGGTTCGCAAAGACGGCAAGTCCTTTGACCGCCAGGATTATTATGCGAACCCTAGCGAGTGGCGGAGTCTATTTGGCGAACGCGTACGTATCTTTATCGTCCTAGCGAGTCTTGTTTCTCAATTCTTGCGATTTAGGTTATGCCCTATGTAACTCTTTTCATCAATGGCACCGGGTGGGCATCCGGTTTCCCTTCCATCCTGACTACCCAGCAACTTTCAAACGCTATCGCAAAAGCGCAGTCCCTCGGCATTCCTAGTGCTGTGACCAGAGCAAGATGCATTGGTGATATCAGCTGCGATATCGGGGTGAGTGAGGATTTTCCTCGCATCGTTTCGTCCTCATAATACGTTTGCTTTCAGGGTGGCCTTGAATTCCTGGAACGTTCAACAACGATCTCTGAGCCAACTTATAAATTTGCTGTTTCTGATACAAGCGGCGATGTTACCATGATGTCGGTGGATATTCTCCCAACGGCACTCCCTTTCGACGCATCGCGACATTTTTCGAAAGAGTTCTTTCCTTATCTTCGTACACTCATAAACCAGATTGGGAAGAGTAATGAATGGAAGGGCGGTGGTGGAGAGTTGACGAGAGCTCTTGAGAGAGCGACGATTGCGTCTAATGGAAAGTTGAAGGAGAAACATCAATGGTTACAGCCTGCGGTTGATCAATGGCATCAAGAGCAAAGAGGTGTGAAAGGGATACACACTAACACATCTGTTCAAGTTGGCAGTACTGGTGCGGATACTATTAGAGGTATGAAGAAGAAGAAGATATTGATGTTTGGAAGTGGGATGGTTGCTGGGCCTGCTGTGGAGGAGATTGCGAAACGGGGGGACGTTGAACTTGTTATCGGTGAGAAGACTATGCGCATATAATCGTAATATTAATATAAGTCATAACTCTTGTTTGTGTATAGCAACGAATTTACTGGGGGAAGCCCAACAACTTGCGATACGATATGGTCAAGAACATAATAATATCAAGTATCGGATTGTTGATGTTGTGAAGAAGGAAACTTATGAGCATTTGATTAAGGAAGCGGATGTTGTCATCAGGTATGATTCCGCTGATAAAAGTAATGGTTTTGGTATTAACCAATTGATTAGTTTGTTACCTGTGGCGTATCATGTTGATGTTGCAGAGATATGTATTTTGGGGAAGAAACATCTCGTTACTGCGTCTTACATCTCCGAAGCCATGCGTCATTTACATGAGCGGTATGGTTCTTTCTCCTTCTCTCCTCAACATTTTTCTTTTCTCATTTGTTTATGTAGAGCCTTATCAGCTGACGTCCTTCTTCTTAACGAAATTGGACTCGATCCTGGGATCGACCATTGTTCAGCGATTTCTCTGATTAATGATTTGAAAGCGAAGGGAAAGCAAGTGGTGGCGTTTACGTCGTTCTGTGGGGGGTTTCCTGCGCCGGATTCGATTTTCGATATGACGACGAGGGAGAGGAGGCCGGTGCCGTTGAAGTATAAGTTTAGTTGGAGTCCGGTGGGTGTTTTGAGGGCTGCGAATCAGGGAGTGAGGTATTTGTTGAATGGCAAGGTGAGCGTTTTTTTGCGTTTTGAAATTCGGTCGTGGTATGTTAAATTTATGGATTGCATAGATTGTGAAATTTCCGGGGGAGGAGTTACTTCGTTCTGGGTTTCCGAGGTTGCCGATTTCGATTAGGGAGGGTGATGGTGTGGAACTGGAGGGGATGCCGAATAGAGATAGTTTGCCGTATAGGGAGACTTATGGATTACGAGGAGAAGAGGGTGAGGCTTTAAGGACGTTGGTGCGCGGTACGCTTCGGTAAGTCCAAACCAAAAAAAAAGCAAAAGGTTACCTTTTGGTTAATGGTGGTGTAGGTATCCGGGATTTTGTTCTTTGATGCAGTCGTTCAAAGATATCGGATTGCTTGAAGATACTAAGAAAATTCAAATCGAGTCGTGGGCTTCGTTTTTGGCGCAAGTGCTTGCTGTGAAACTTGGATCGTCGTCATCATCGTTGGGTTTGGATGGGGGGGATAAGAGGAGTTTGGAAAAGGTTATTAGGGATGTACAAGGGGTGGGAGAAAGGCAGTTTGAGGAGGCGATGAGTGCGTTGGAGTGGTTGGGTTTGTTGGCGAATTCGGTTGGGAAAGGGAAGAAGATGATGGTTCCGATGACGGAAGCTACTCCTTTGGAGCTGTTTGCTATGGTTTTGGGGAACAAGTTGAAGTATGGGCCGATGGAAAGGGATATGGTCGTACTCTCTCATGAAGTCATCGTTCACAACAAGCAGCAGCAGGAGCAAGAAGAAGTTCATCGATCGACTCTAGTCGCTTACGGAGACGAATCCGCTTCCGCTATGGCTAAAACTGTAGGCCTTCCCGTGGCTTTTGCGGCTTTGAATGTGTTGGATGGGAAAGTGGGGATGAGAGGTGTGTGTGGACCGAATGAGAAGGAGATTTATGAGAGTGTTTTGGCGAGGTTGGAGGAGGTTGGGTTGGGGATGGTTGAGAGTGTGGATTTGGTTGGGAGGGAGGGGTTGAGGACTGTGGAGGAGAGTTTGAGGGAGGTGGGGGTTTGAATTGGGGGATCGTACTTGCTTTGTTGGTTGTGAAGTTGATATCAAGTGCATCCCCTTTTCTCATTTTTTTGTATTTTTTTGCATGGACCATAGCAGGAATGCTTTATCATACGTCGTAGAGACTGTTGTGTGGGAGATAGCATGACCTTGGACCAGTTACAATAGACCAAAGAAAGCTCAGTGGGGTTCGATTTTGTTGTGCATTGATGTTGGCCCGCGCCTGGTCGTCAAAGCGCCCGCTTTGACCATATTGGACAATCTCCATTGTGGGCATCCATTTTCGTGCACAAAAGGTCAGAGATTTGTATATAAGTAGTGCTCTCGCTCATAGCTCAAAACATACATATTTCCACTTCGCCACCCGTCGCCACAACTAACTGCTTACCCGCTCTCTCTCATATCTACGCTCCGTACACATATGGATACTATCATATCTGACGACATCGTTCCTATGCTCTCTGATCAACTTACCGCTGCCCAGGAGTCGGCTCAAATTGCGGAGTTGGCAGAGTTTATCAAAACTTCTTGCGATGAATCTAATCTCGATAACCCTATGGAAATAATCACTCCGTCTGCGACTGGACAAGGAAGTCATATACGTTGGGTGTATCCTCCACCAAGGCCTCAATGGGAAGATATAATGGGAGGTGTAATCGATAGTATCCATTGGAATCAAGTAATTCGCGATAGTCAGAAGAACTCTGACGATATTCAATTTCCATTCCATTTGCTCCCTCACTCGCAAAGCGAAGAATATTTTTCAAGTACTTATTTCGATATGAGTCCTTTGCCCGATACGAATACTCTGTCCGATATTTTCGATCCGTCTTGTCCACCACTCTTTTCGGACCCATTTCAGTTTTCCGAGGATTTGGACCTTTTGGTGACGCCGAGATCGACTTCGGCTTCAACTTCTACTGTTGCATCGGTACCTTCTGCTCCTAAAAGACCATACCGCACATCCAAAGCTTTGTCCAAGGGAGAAGAAAATGGTGGAATGGAGAATGGGCTGGTGATGGAGGGGCTGGACATGGGGATAGATTTTTATGAGTTGGGGGATGATTATGGGTGCTTGAACACTCCGCCTCGACTTTTGTGGAAGAGGAGTGGTAGTAAGGACTCGGCGCGAGTTGGGGGGGATGATCAGGATAATGATCCGTTCTTGTGAACGATCCTTGCTTTTATTTTCATTCTCGAGAATTCGACTTTCTCGTTTTCTTATCAGCTATTCCGTAATTACTTCTAGCACCACTGAATCTATTCATGTCGTGACAAAGCTCAGTCGGTAGAAAATGTGAGAAGATATCTATATAATGATCGAAACAATGGCGCACATAAAAATAAGCATGCAGGAAAATCGAGGCAGACATTAAATGATTAAAGAACGACAATTGAAGTAGAATAAATTATGATACATCGAGCTCGGGGGTCTCTGACTCTCAGGTAACCTGAGAGGGATGAAAAAACTGATCTTAACATACTATCACGTCACGGGCAATGAAAACAACCCGAATCAAGCCGGCCATTAACCAACCAGTCGGAAACGAATAACAAACCTCTGGCCTGGAAGAATCTGATGGGAGCTATCGAGGAGTACAGCAATTTCAAGTTCGCCATACATAATCCTAGGCTCCTGCTCCGCATAGAATGAACCCAGTGGACTGTAGAATCTATGAACACAAAGGAAATGCATGAAGATGCCATTATCATTGGTAGTAACTGCTGTCTTCTTTCTGTGAAAAGTTTGAATATTAGCCTCATGTTGTAATTGATCACGATTCATGCCTACTCGAATTCCAGCAACCCAAGGTTCGCCAACTGTTCTTTCAAGTCTTGTGCACCTGACTCGATGGAGTCTCTGCGGCCAAACAGATTCCAATCGGGGGCAACAAGGGAATACTGCCCCTCGAATCCAAAGATCGACTTTGGATTTCGGTTTCCGGATTGTCTATACAGCAAATGAATACTGAGAGCATCTTGAAAACCTGTCAATCTGGTATGGAAATCTGCTAGTAGTTCGTGTTGACACCGATATTCTGGATAGGGAGTGGAAAGTGATAACTTTCATAGCGTAAACTTAGCACTGAAACAATGTGGTGAGGAAATGACGTACTGATCTGTTGCGTTGGGGTACGACAGGAATGGGAGTAAATTGTACCGCTGAAGGGCGACGAGGGGGTATACGGATAATTAGTTTTGGGAGCTCACTCTAAAGTTACTCAGTATTCAGCAAGCATGCTTCGATAACAAGAAAACACTCACTTCCGGCTCAGAGGCGGATGTTTCTTCAGAACTACTGGAATAAAGCTCTGATGCTTCCGTTTCTGAATCACTGCCATCGGAGGACTCCGTAAGCTCACTTAGATCGCTATCCCACAGACATGAATTTTCGAGAGAGGATTCCTTCTGATTGGATGCCGGCGACTTAGTCCCAGTTCCCTGAGAGGATTCCGAAAGTTTGTGGACTTTGGGCTTCAAAGATTCTTCGTCGGTCCACGGAGAGGGAGGTCGTTGTTCAGGGAGCTTCAAACGGACACGCTTTATTCTTGATAACCATCCATTTTGCCGATCTGCCCATGAAACCGACTTCTGTTTACCCTTTTTGGAAGAATCGTGGCGTAGAATAGAGATTGGTGCAGAGCGCGGTTCGTTCGGAAGAGATAATCCTTTTGCTTTTCTAGCCGTCCACTCGCCTTTAATGCACGTTACGCATCGGAAACAGGTCGAACTTGGGACGATCAAACCATTGCAGTTTCGCGTAGAGCAACTGCGTATGTTCTACAATAAAACTTGTAACCGACACAGTCATTGTAAAAGCAAGAAGAACATACGTGATCAGCTTTCATTGGAGGTTTTGGAGTGGACAAGGGAGATAGATTCGCATTTTGATCTACTATTGAATCGAATTTGGCGGGGTTGTAAACTCCAAAACGTGGCTCGGATACAGGTGAAACGTGATCAGAAGAGTGCTCTGACTGCGATTCAGTACTGTGCACGGCATTTGTCACTTCCATAAATTCCCTTGTACTTGATTCCAATAAAGTATCACCAAAAGTCTCTGAGGATTTATGTGAAGGCGCTTCTATCGGCATGTCCTAAGGACTTTTTGGTTTGCGGGATCGAAAAAACAAGTATGTACGCACAGTCTCAGGTGGTAATAGCTGGTAAGTTTTGGAGGCAGGTTCTGTGAGACAACTGTCAGGAACATCGATCTGAAGGAGAATGGGAAACATGAACTTTTCAACAGGAAAAGATGCGAATGGTTTTGACATACAATCTGCGCCGCAGGTCGTGTAGGTGTGGTATTATCGGGGTCACGGAAGGTCATCTTGCAGAGCCCTAGACCAGGCATAGACAGCACGGGCATTTTCTGATGCTTAACATTATTCAATTCGGGTTTCCACAAAGATCATGCAGGACATACCACCAAAGGGAGCTGACTTGGATGGCTCTGGGAGCATGTCGTGTTTGCCATCGGAGTCAAAGACGTATTTGGTCTGCCCACAGACAATTGTAGACATGTATTTGAGAGGGTATGGTGCATATCGGAGTTCGCAGAACACCGCGAACAGGAGCATGTCGGTATGCCAGATGTAGGAATAGACTGATGATGCGTGGGCAACCGAGCGATCATCTCCCAAAAGTTCCAAAAGGAAGGCAACGCTGAACCGCAGAATGATGCGCGTTTAAGCCTCTTCAAAGAAAGTGAGTAGTGAGGCGGGCACACATAGCTCGAGCCATTACCTGGTAGCAGTATACAATCCGTTTTTGTCTAAATCAGCGACGCAATTTCAAGACGGCATATGTCGACCTCTAAGTACGGTAGCTGGTGAGTGTCGAGGTCAACGACGATATGTAGATGTGTGGCAAGATGCATCGAAACCGTTGGGGTAAAGAAAAAAAATTATAACACTTACGTTACCTATTTTTAATTAGTCCGATCCAGTCCCTATTCCTTTGAATAGCTGAATATTCAGCTCAAAAAATGGAACAAGGAAGGTGTCAGATGATGGGGGGAAACGGCCAATAAGTGAAGTAAGGCCGTAGAAGTAGGTCGCAAGAGAACGACTCAGTAGTAGCACAAAGTACCGATAGATTAGTAAGCATTAAATATCAACGATCAATTTTAAAAGATAAGATATGTTCCTCTCGATAGACACATACTGTGTACCGAGCCCTGGCCCGGGGGTCGATATCTGATCCAGCTAGTCATAACAAGATCATCCCTCCCGACCTACTATGCACCAACCGTAGTCATCAGTACACGAGTTCAGAGCATATCATGAACTTTGTCCCCGACGATCCTGTGCTGAAGGCGCGCTCTCGCAGACTAAAAAAAGAAAAAATCAGTCTGGACAATGCTATTGATGACTCGCTTCTAAGCTTCTACTGTGCCTAATTATCTTCACCAAGCATCGGCCATAGAGGAACCCACCAGAGCTATACAGCGAAAAAGATCATTTGGCAACATTACCAGACAGCTCTCGTACCACTTGGCAACAGGGACTCCCACACCCTCAGACGATAATCGAACTTACTAACTCACCTATCAATTTGCGCCGGTGAGCATTCAAGAGTGTCATAGCGGAATACCAAACGACGAGTAACAGAAAACCAGGAAAGACCTCGCTTGCAGAAACGTGGTTAAGAGACGTTCAGAGGAAATAAAAAAACGTAAGCTCAAGCGCCCGACTGTCAGACGATGGCATCTTGGGAAAATAGGACGTTGCCGAGCTGCCCATGGAGGGCAACGCTTTGAGTTATTTCTTTCCTTCCTCTCAACACTACTTCTCCCACCCTTTGGATGAAATGGCTCCCGGCAGGAAAAGGGATAAGTTCAAGCAGTGGCTGTCGGGATTCTTTCGTCGAACGGAAAGGCGCTACATGTTTGATGGCGAGTGCTTCAATGACCATGCATGATAAACCCGAAACTGATCGGGGTCTTCCCATAGATCCACAATGCCACGCAAGACCAGAAAGCTTTTTCCCTAATGCGGCGGGCTTTGTTTTCAACGAGCCTATTATGACGTCCGTACAGGGAGATAAAAATATGGTGATAAATATACAGGGGACAGTGACGCAAAGTGGGTAGTGCTAGATTCCTTTTCCAGTTATTTGCGCTCATCTCGTCTTCTTACAGTCATGAGTTTGCTTTCCCAACATACGATCCATGGCGCGGCACACGATGATTCTGCTCGCGAGTCGCCTCCGCGCTGTCACCCTGACACCCGTGTCAAGTTAATTGCTCGAATCACTTCTTGGTTTGATGGCCAAGCACAGCAGGAGCTAATCCTGTGGATCACTGGCCCTGCCGGTGTTGGAAAATCAGCCGTCGTCCAGACATTCGCTGAGTATCTCGTCAAGTTCAAATCTCTTGGAGCGTCCGTATTCATTTCACGCCCCAATAAACGCAACAAACCCAAGGGCAGTTTCATCACCATCGCTTATCAGCTAGCCACACGGATCGAGGCATATCGCAATTTCATTGTTGAGCGGCTCAGCCTCGACCCGAGTCTGCTCAATAAGGGTATGGCGGCGCAGTTCACGACCTTTATAGTGGAGCCGTTTGTGGAAAAGAAGATTGGAGCTGGTGGTAAACGTTGGGGTATACTACTGGATGGACTTGATGAGCTTCAAGGTGAACATGCGCAATGCGAAATCATCCAACTCATCAGTAACCTTTGCGCATGAGAATCGCCATGTTCCTCTTGTCTGGATAATAGCCAGCCGTCCAAAATCACACATATCCAACATGTTCGAAGATGATGAGGTACAGCGCAGTTGCTGGTCAGAGTATATTCCAATTGACTCCACCGAAGCATGCGAGGACGTCGAGCGGTTTTTACGATCAAGTTTCAAGGCCATGCAGAAGAAATTTCGGCACTCTGTTCCAAGTGACTGGCCTAGCGATACCGATTTCCTGAAACTCACAGTTGCGGCTTCTGGCCTTTTCATCTATGCTAAAGTAGTGATGCAGTTCATCAGGGATTCCGATCACGCGGATCCCGTCTCTCGATTTGAGGTTCTCATGTCAGTCATCGAGCGTTCTAATGCCGTTCCAACCAAAGAGAATCCCTTCGTCCATTTAGATGCGCTCTATTACGAAATTCTCTCTTCGATTCCGTCGACGCTATGGCCAACCGCAAGACAATTGCTTGGTTTTACGATTCACGAGGATGAGCAGAGCGCCAGCTTTCCGCATACTCTAAAAAATTTCCAAAACCTCCGAGGAATGTCCATACTCTTCGGCATCACTCGATATGCCATTTATGCATGCTTACCAGATTGGAAAATGGCTCATAAGAAGAAGTTGACATTCCTTCATGCATCATTTGCTGATTACCTCAAGGACTCAAATAGATCTGGGAATTTTTTTGTTGGTGATATAAAGGACATTGGTGAAGATGCGGTGTTGAACCTCTTTGGGGTCTGGGGCAAGTGTACTGGGGATGATATTGCCACATGTATGTACGGCCTTTTCAAGTTCATATTAAATATTGACGTTACATTCATTTCAGCATCGGTAGAATCCACGTGGCGCCAATATTGCTCAAAACTGGATGATAGACCCCCCTCAAAGACCATTGCAGAATTTTATGCGAAGTCTTTCCTCGACATCATTTGGTATCTCGGCTGGAACACGTGTCGTCTCTCAGAAAAGCCGGTGGACTCGCCATTGTATACGCAGCTCCGCAAAGTCCATCTGACAAAGTTATGCTACTTTTTCAATGTGTTCGGTTTGGCAATTTTTGTCGCCAACCTGATGATAAATCACTTACCCATTCTCGCTTAAATTGGAACTTAAAACCAATTTCGCAGAGCACCTCATTCAAGTCCAGTGATATATCATTTCGCCGGGAAGTAAAACTCAGAGACCTTGAATTTGGACACCTTGATTGGAAAGAGATGAGCCCAGCACAGGCTCGGAAGTGCGGCAAATTTTCCATGGCAGGTTGGATATTGCATCGGGTGAGTAGGTGCGCTTTACTAGGATTGATATCTCCTGAACCCTCCCACCACTATAGCCACGTTCAAGTCCCGAGTTAAAAGCATTCATATCTGATCTTGAATCACTTCAGGAACACTCACCGGAGCTCAAGGTTCTTATCGTTGGGGGCGTACCCAAAGGACGGCTTGCAGCCTTTCGCCGTCCATTGAAAACGAAGTCCGCGAACGTTGATGATTTTATATATTATGTGGTTCCTTACCCGGAATAAATCCGCAAACCCCTAGTTGTTATTTGGTTGAACTGCCTAGCTTGAGTATTTGAATTGGTATAATGATTGGATTCCCCAGTGTTTCTCTAAAACACGTAAGAGAAGCATGCCAGAGTCATCCAATGTGACTCAATGTGACAGGGTCCTTTCGAATTCACGCGTCGCAGAAAGTGATAGCACGTGGCACGTGATTGCGTCTTTTTAAACAATAATCAAAGAAATTAAGAAAAAAACATGTGGGGTCCATTATCCAAGAATTTGGCGTGAGAGAAATTAGGACAAAGAGTATCTCCAAAGGTCTCTCATCTTAGATTTCTCAGTTCTGGAGCTCAGGAGTGTGTATCCTTTTTTATTTATTTCTGTTACCAAAAATCACGCTTATTCACATGATATTGGATGACACTGGAGTGCTTCTACCTTATTTATAAAAGATCCTGTACAGTCTTCTAGATACCCCATTGGTTTAAAGGAGCAGTAGAGTTTGGGTAAAATATAGATTAGCTAGGAAACGCAGTGCATGATACAATAGAAAGCCTGAGCAGGGTAGCAATACATGTAAGTAGCCAAACACTCACATACATACTGACACACACCTATTCCACAAACAGTGAGAAGATCATTGGAACATGACCAAATAGCTCTTGTACTACTGGGTATCAGGCAGTCCCAGACTCTCAAACAATAATCAAACTACGTCCTCAAAATCAGTTTTTGCCCATGAGCAAAGTTGAAGAGCAACAGGGTACCAAACAATGAGTAACAGAAAACTCACAGGAATCTGGTCAAGATGCCATTCAGAGAGATGAAAAAAAGTAAGTTCAAGCACCTGGCTGTCAGACAATGCTTTAAAACAAAGTGGTACTCAGTGATAACATAGGTTTGTTGATCACTAATATATTCACCTAAAACAAAGTGGTACTACTTGATAGTAAGCATACAAAGTCAAACACAGAATATAGAAATATGCACCTCAGTGATAATGTAGGTTTGTTGATCACTGAGGTAAAGGTTTGAATCTTGAAGAGTATAAGTATCTTGGCAGTCCAGCTGTCTGAAAACTGTACAGTAGGATAGAAAGAAATATATAGTTTTATGTTGGAAATCTTATAATTGTGCAAGAGAATTCAATATGCGATGCGGAAGTAGAAAATAGGAATGTTGGATAAAAATAGAAATTAGCTGAATATAGAAGTATGAAGTTCACCATGCCCATCACTGATGTAGTCATTGTAGCACTTCAATACTCTCCCTGCTTTGATGGCTACTAGTTGTAGAGTAAGCTGATTCCTTGGTAACATCAAATGACTGCATCCTTGGTGAGTGGTTTTGTAAGGACGTCAGCTAGATTTTCAGCTGAGGGAACATACTGTAGGTGAAGATAATATCTCTGGCAGCTACTCTCTCCTTTGTAAAATGATGCTTGATCCAGATATATTTGGTATGATGATAGTTTTTATTGTTCTGCATATTTGCAATAGCTCCATTGTTGTCTGCATAGATAGTCACAGGCCATTTCTGCTCCAAAGTGACCTCATCCATGAATTTACTGATCCATATGGCTTGTTAGATGGTGCATGTAAAGGCCATATACTCTGCCTCAACAGTCGACAACACAACAGTCTCCTGCCACTTGCTAGCCTACAAGACTGGACTACCAGCCATGAAAAAGACATGACTTTCTATCGATCAAGAACTAACAATGTCTCTGGCATAATCTGCATCCACATATCCAAAGGGATGCAGATCGGCATTGTAATAGTATGTGATTCCATAGTCCAGGCTTCCCTTGAGGTAGGCAAGGGTATGCCTGAGCGCAATCCAGTGAGCATGGCCTGGGTTACTTGCGAATTTCAAAAGTAAGTTGATAGCAAAGGAGAGGTCTAGCCTGGTGGTGACCTGCAACCACATGAGAGAACCTAATGCTTCACAGTAAGGCACCTTCTTCATTTCTAGGATCTCTTCTTCTGATTTTGGTGCATTATTGATCAATAGTGTAGTGCTGGCTAGAAGTGGGATAGACCGAGTTTTAGCATCAGCCATGAGGAAATGATCTAAAACACGTTTGCTATAAGCATGCTGTGATAGTCTGATATTACCAGTCTTCTCGTCCCTCTCAATCTTCATTCCTAAAATGAAACTTGCTGCTCCAAGATCCTTCAACTCATAACTACATACCAGTTCATTCTTTGCCTTTAATTCTCCAGCCTTAGTAGATGAAATCCTTCAAATGTCATCTGTCCATGTCGATTGTTATGATTGTGGAACAACTCCGAAATTTCTAAATCTTATCTAATCCTTATCTGATGCGGATCTTATCTGTTATATTCCTATCATCAGGATGACATCATTCTATTTCTATCTGTGTTTCTCTTTGACGTTACCTTGTTTATCTTTTTGTTCTCATGATCAATCTTCTATTCTCATGATGATCATCTTCCTTCCTATACTTTCCTTCTCACTGATTACTCCACGTTCTCATGCCTGCCCGTTATACTTTTCTTTCACCTTTCCTTTCTAGTATCTTTCATCTCATGGTTACTCCACATTCATATGATTCTACTCCACTTACTCCACTACCCCGAGTATTATGACTCAGTCCTGTTCTATACTTAGTTACCCTGGGTAGTTGTCTTTATGTATATAAACCCTGTAGGTACTGCTGTATTCCTTACACTTTACCACATCGTATCTTTCCCTTACTCTTCTCTCTTATCGCTCTCAAGTCTTTGTCCACTTGTCTGCAACCTGAGTCTTTATAGATTAAGGTCATAACATTGATGTTATTATAATTTTGTCATCCTCAATGCAAGATCATATTTGTGGGTCAGCCTTCGAGGTGTTATATCCATGTCCTTCATATGTATGGTCAAGGTTGTAGGCCCAGTTGTGAGTATCTTGCATCATGCTGTATAAAGTTTTGAGGAGCAGCCAAACATAGATGCCTCTCCCCTCCTTGAAACCAGAGGGTTGCTCCATGTATACTTTGAAAGTATTGTCACTGTTCAAAAAAAGAGAGACAAAATTGGCTTGCCAAAGGTGGAGACTAAGGGAAGTGGCAATAGCATACACCGTGCATACAGATTCCAGATGGGCAACAAAGGCATAGGTTTCATCTTAGTCCTCTCCAAGGACCTGCATGAACTCTTTCACAACAAGGCATGCCTTGTGAGTGGACATGTTACCCATTTCATCATACTTGATAGTGAAAACCCAGTGAGAACATACCATGTTCTTATCAGCAGGCTATGGAATGAGGTGATAGACACTCTTGTCTTTCATTGCCTGAAGCTCCTTGATTATCAGGGTGTGCCATAAGTCAGGGTGTTGCATGGCTTCCATGTAGGTTTTTGGTATGTGCATGTTACTGCATCAGCAAATCCAAAAATACTTTTTAGGTGACTTTTGGTACCTTAAAATGGATTCAAGACACAAATAAGTCAAGAATCTAATAAGTCACCAAAAGCTATTAAACAACTCTTATATTTGCCTTTTTTCAACTTAAATTTACCCTGTTGGTACTTTATGAGATTATCTTAAAAATGGAATAGAATCTATATATGACTTATGCAGGACTTATGTGACTCATATTCCATCTTAAGGCAGGTCAAATAAAGAATAAGTTCTACCTAAGTCTTAAATCACATATAGAAAAAGTATCAAATCAATATCCAATAATTATATTTTCATACTAAATACATTACAAACATAAAATAGACTACATATACTAACCAACATATCTTCCTAAAAAGAAAATAGACCCTGAATAAAAAAGCGGACATTAGTAGTATCAATAAACAGCAAAATACCATCATACCTGGTGATAGTGAGGATAGTGAAGTGTAGATGGATGAAAATGATCAATATCTAGAGATATATTAGCCTTAAAAACAATTAAACCGGTAGAATAACTCACCAGGCATAAACACCCCCCAAAAAACCCTCCAAAAAAGGCAAAAATGCATTCTAAATAGGCCCAGGAATCACCTCGGAAAGGAAGAGAAAGGGAGATATATATATATACCTGAAAAGAAAAAAATTGGGCTAGGAGAGGGACAAGAGAGAGGTAGGAGAAAGGGAAGGTAGTGGTAGGGAGAAAGAAATTTGAGTGCACTCAAAAACACAAGTTCAACATGTCACATGACTGATGGCATCAATCTGGACTTGGGATTTCGAAGCAGAGTGTCTCAAGTCATAAGTGGGTACATTTTCAATGTATTCCTGCATAGATTTCCATAATCTGAGTATGTATTTATATGTTTTCTGGGTCCAGAAATCATAATATGACATTAGATTTTTTGTTTCTGTTGATATACTTTGAACAACTGATGGTGAACTGTAACTTCTCTTTTATAGTATCTTTCCTTTTATGGCCTTTTTCTCTATTTTTACTTTCTTTATTCCTCATTCCAACTTTCTCTGGCTTCTAATCTTAAATTATACAGCTGAACTTAAAACCCATATATTTCACCTCTCTCTACTATACAGTTTCTACTTGCCATTTTTTTGCCAAAGTACATATATCCTGTAACTTTAAATGTGTACCTCAGTGATCGACATTACATCATTGTCGCTGAGGTGAGTAGTTTACTTGTTATCTCACATATCCAAGTACTTATGAGTGTAGTCTTCTTATCTTAGGTAAATATATAGTGATTTACACTACATTGTTGTCACCGAGTCTTCTTATCTTAGTTTCCTCAGTTTCTGAACCTGTAGAGCAAGAATATTATCAAAAAAAGTGAACATGCTAACAATTTAATGATCCAACAACATATAACGCTTCTGGGCTCATTTTGAAGCATTAAATTATTCTATTCTAATGCAAGTATTTTTGTAAAAATCGGATCAGTCATTGATGAGATATTATACAAATAACATGCAGCAAACATGAAAATTCAATATAAATCATTGGAAATTGATTGAACAAAAAAGCCAATGCCAGCATCAGATTTTTGGACTCCAAAAACATATATATAGACCCTTGAAATGTTGAATTCCATGCAGAAACAGGTAGAAAACATAGTTTTCCTGTTTTGTTTGTCTATATCTCTATAACAGCTATGTTATTTGACAAAAACATACATATATACTTACATTATTTTAATATTTTAGGATTTTTCGTGGTTTTTCCGAAATTTTACAGGCAGTAGAACAGGCTCTACAAGGGGCATAATGCCAGCTTGTTATGACCTCCTTCCTAGTTTTACAACTTCCATATCTCCATAACAGATATGTTTTCGGAAAAAACATACTTATAAACTTATGTTTTTTTAATATTCTAAGATTTGTCATGATTTTTCCGGGATTTCACAACTAGTGGAAGAGGCTGTGCTCAAAAACATAGCTCGATCTCCCTATCTTTCCTTTATTTCCATCTTTTTCTCTGCCTAACATTTTTTGTGCATCTTGAATTATCTTATTTTCCAACAGGTTCTTTTTGTTACTTGTTCCATTACAGTGCTCTGGCCTCTCCATTAATAAGTCAGTTTTAAGTCACATTTTTGCCAAGTTGGGAAAAGGATAAATAAGTATCTTGAGTTTTGCTGATGCGCTATCTGGTCCGTCAGAGACACCCACAGTGTTTGCCTTAGGATGGCTGAGATATTCGAAGCTCTCCCTCATCCTGCAACTCAGTTTGACATCTCAACATGCTCACCTAGTAGCAATAGGTTTCTGGTTATCAGTTGTGGCATCAAGCATACCAAAAACCTCAGCCTCACTGTTTCTCTTCTCATCACTACCAATTTCATCAGCAAGGAAAGCAATAGTCAGTCGCACAACAGCAGGGGACAGGTGTAGAGTAGCAATGGGCTTAAGATGTGGTGCTATGGCATTAGGATCCAAAGTTCATACTCATGATCAGTCAGGTACATAACAATCAGGTCTGTTGAGTAATGGGATGGAAGCTTCTCAAAGACCATGTCCCTTGACTTGTAGACTCTACCAGATGTCCTGTCTAGCAATTTGTAACCTGTGCAGTTGAAGTAGCCAAGCAAAGTGAGCTTTACCAAGTGTGGAGATGGTTTTGATGGACTAACTTCAACAGGCACATGTGCATATAATGTAGACCTGAAGGGACATAAGTGGGAGATGCCTCGGCATCTACAGTACCACTTCTCAGCAGGTACAAGGGAAGGATTGTATACAGGAGGAACAAAATTGTGAATGTAGACTACTGTTTGAACTGCATCAGCCCTGCATCAGCGAGCATAGCTTGAACCATCTCCAATAAGGTGCACATTGACTACTTGGCCTTACCATTCTGCTGATGTGCATATGGTGTAGTAGTAAACTCGAGGAAAATACCATGTTCCTTTGCATAGCTGTCCCACAATTCATTATGCCACTCGCCTCTCATGTCTGAATGGATCCACTTCAACATTCTACTCATCTGTCATTCCAACTGTTTGTGAAAATCTTTGAATACATGCAAGGTAGCATCTGCTGATTTTGTGGTAAGAAAGTACACTTTCTAGTAAGACGTCACACCATCTATCAGCAGCATGAAGTACTTGGCTCTTCCAGCTGACTCAACTGGCACAGGCCTCCAGATATTTATGTACATATAGTCAAGTGGGTTGGTTTCCAGTGGGACAGAGTCATTAAAAGAGTACATAGTATGTTTATCAAATAGACAGTTTTCACAAAGAGCTTTTATCTCAGCTCCCTTGATTGTCTTGAGGTCATCGACCAGGCATTCCTTGGACATTTGTGTGATAACATTTACTGGGACATGCTTCAGACATCAGTGCCATATTTCATAGGAGACTCCTTTCCTTTTTATTCAGGCAACATTCGACATTGGTGTTAGGCTGTCGAGGGTTTCAATAATGTAAAGGCTATCCTTCTTTGTGGCTACAAGTACATCTCTCCCCCCAGCATTGTGAACAATGGCTGTGTTGTCCTTAAAACTGACAGTTGCTCCTTTAGACACTAACTTCGACATGGAGATCAGGTTGGAACACAAATATGGCATGTGGAGTGAGTTGGACAAAACCACCTTCAATGTGGTTTTCCCTGTATTTGTCCACATCATGGCAGTGCCAGTGCCTTTGATGGAGAAGGTGGAGTTCTTTCTGCAGAATTACCACTATGAGGGGGAACAATAACCTGATATTCCATGAATGCTCAGTGATCTACAAAGCAGTAATTGCTAGCATCAGAATCAAGGAGAGTTATAGATTGGTGAAGAATAATATTGTGAGTCTGGGGTGTATTAGAAGATATGTCTTTAGAACCAGCTAACTTCTCATTTATCATCCCAGCTTTACTCTCCAGCATGATTGGTTGTATAGTGAGAGATGTTCTGGTTATGATGGTCAAAGTCAGATGAATGGGGTGTAGTGTCAATGGCATTGGAGGGTACCTCAGTGATTACAGCTTGTTGAACCCAGCAGCCACAGGCAGTGGTGAGGGAGTGAAATACTTACATAGCTGAAACAGTTGAGAATTGAGAGAAGAGAGCTGAGATGGTAGTAGTAAGAGAGTAAGAGACAACTTGCATATTTGTGTATCTACACAGTCCTTATATACTAGCAGACGAAGCTGCATGTATAACAAGTACATATAGAAAGACAACATAATTGACAAGGCATAGCCTCGACATCTTATTGTTATAGATAAAAATAGAACAAAAGGAAAGTCATAATTAGCACAGAGCTTGCACAGCATCATGCACTATAATTATTCCAACACAGCTAAAGCAAATACTTGTGGTTCAGTAGTGTTGGTGGCAGTTCTGGTCTCAATGGCATTTGCTATAGTTGATTGACCAGAGGAGTTTGGTGTCACAGTACCCCTTGTCCCCCCACACTTGCCAAAACTGAGTGGGAACCGGCCAGCCTTTCCACCATCTAGCCAATAGCAGTCTTCTATAGTATGTCACTTGCAATTACAGTTTGTGTTAGTACAGGTTAACTGTAATCACTGGCAGTCCTAACCAAATCTATTGGTTGAGGCTTGGAGAGCAGACATTGCTGTCTGGAGATTCACAATATGATCTCTGCTGATTCTGGCCCAATGGGTCATCAATTTGTTTATGACATCACAAGAGGATTGAGTTGTGTAGAGAGTGGCAATGCACAACCTCAATATTTCGATACTTTCTCCAGAAATATTGAAATATTATTGAAATAGTACCGTGTTTTTCATTTCCATACTACTGGTGAAGTATTAAAATAGTATTGAAACATTATGCTATATTTATTTGTATTTTTTCCATATATGAAAATAAAATATAGTACTGTTTAAACAATATTTCAATACTTCTCAGGTAGTATGAAAACAAAAAACACGGTACTGTTATTCCAATATTTTTTGAGAAAAAATTGAAATGTTGAGATTGTGAATGATGAGGTCCCAGGTATGTGGCAATGCGTTAAGAATGAGAGTCTGGAAAGACTTATCATTCATTTTAGCCCCAAGAGCCATGGCATTAGACTACTTCATACACATTTGGGAGATGAAGTTTATAAAGTCCTGACCATCAGTGTAAACAGAGTTGCATAGAGTGAGCTCAGGGTTAAGGATCGCTAAGATGAGATCAACTCAGTGATATTGAGATATGTTGGTCACTATCTATATTTACCTAAGATGAGATCAACTGTACATCATAAGTAAGTAGGTACAGAAATAAGAACTATAGTTACTTACCTCAGTGATAACGAGATGTATTAGTCACTGAAGTATGAAATATAAAGTTTCAGGTATAAGTACCTCAGCAGAAAAATGGCCGTTATAAACTATATAGTAAAGAATATAAAACTCGAAAGAACTGTATAGTTTAGGAATGAATAGGCAGCTTGCATGGAAAGATAAAGGTCAGAATGTAGAAATGAAACAAAGAAGGAAATTACCATAGAAGGAAATATATGGTTCACCATTGATCACTTCATCAGAGCCGTTCAACACTCCCCCTGCTTTGACAACCTGTAGCGCATCAAAATAGACCTATTCCACTGCAGCACCTAATTACAGCTTTCTTTGTGAGTAGCTTTGTAAGAATGTCCACCAAGTTTTCTGATGAAGGAATGTATATGAAACAGACTTTGTCCTCTGCCACCTTTTTCTTCCTGAAATGGTACTTGATATGTGTGTGCTTAGTACGACAATGGTTCTTGTTATTCTGGGTATTTGCTATAGTGCTGCTGTTGTCTGCATAGATTTTCATTGGTCATTCCTGAGGCAGAGCCACTTAATCCATGAAATTGGTAAGCCAGATAGCCTGCCTTCTTGATAAGAGTCTCAACCATTGACTCTTGGTTCTTGAAATCAGCTTGCTGACTGAGCAAACATGCTAAACAGCAGCCAGTGCTGGTAATTGAGCATACTGGAAGACACTTGGCCTTCAGTTTTTGCAATTCTAATTCTGAGAAGCCACGCTCTTAAAGGACTCGATAAAGACCCTTTTGACTCCCATCAGGTAATGTCATTTTTTGTATCTTTCCTTGAAATGCTGGATTGGGGTTGGATTGAGGGATGACGGTATCATGTTGAACATGTTGTTTACCACCATCAGACTTGTTCATCTTGAAGGCCTTCAGTACATCAGGTGGAAGTGAAGCATGTGCTGAAGACTGATCAAAAATAAAAAGTGAGATGCAGTTTGGATGTGCACATTCAAATACTTCAATTGCATGTTTGATCTGCATGAGCAGCTGATTTGCGTCACACCATGCATCTCCATTTGAGCCTGGCTAAATAATCTTTCTTGCTTCATTCAGAACCAACCCGTTTTTACCACAATGCACAAGATGTCTCATTTCGGGATTGATGAAATCAGACACATGAATAAGACACCCATGACCCTTCTTCTGTAAAATTGTTTGACCTTCTTTTAACCTTCATAATTATGTTCAAGCCAGAAGACTTCGGAGAAAACACCTAAATACACACCATGCTCGAGATTTGTATTCATTTACAGTAAAGCAGGTTTCATCTTGGAAATCTGGAATAACTTCTTTTTTTGCCAGAATTCAATTGAGGAGAAGCTCAGAGCAGTGGTTGATCATTTGCTACAAATTCATACTTTGCCATCCGACTCTCAAACTCTGCCATGCAATGAAGAAAACTTTTACGGTATTCAACAACATCAGGGAGCTTGTGTCCATCCATATACACCCCCTTCTGCAAGGTTGTTAATTTCCATCCTAGGCGTATCAACCATCGATGAGCAGTTCGGAGACTCAAAGGCTTTTTAATGGAAATGGAGAGATCAGGGAGAATAGTTTCGTTGAGTGCAATCTGAAATCTCTGGGGTGTGACACTACCAGCAGGCTCTTTGGTTAACCATTCATGCGCAGCATTTCGGATGCGTTTGTCAAGCAGCAAAGACTGGCCGCTCCGTATTCCACTTTGTTTCTCAACTGGCAACTGCTCAAAAGTTTGATAATAGCGTGCCATTTTCTGCACATGCCATGCAAAGTGGGTGCCCTTTCCTTTAATCCATTGCTCAGCTATCTTGAAACTAGCTTCCATATACCCCAGCTTCTTCAGTTGGAGCATTGCAAAGTTACAAAGAACAAGTAGCTTCCTCGTTTGTGACACGGGGAAAGTTTTTTCTCCTTGCTTTAGCTCCTTATCAAGTTGATCTCGAAACTCTCCCCAATCACAGATATCTCCACCCACCACCACATCGGCATGTAGCTCATCCTCCCAGTCCATACCGTCATCATCAAGAGACAGGTTCTCGGCGTTTACAGAATCAGTGATTGAAGTCGGTGGTGTGGGCGATGATTGAGGTGGAATATGAATGCTGATGCTCTCCTCACGCATTTAGACACTCTCCTCACACATTTCGACACTCTCCTCACATATCCCAACACTTCCCTTGTGTATTTCGACACTCTTCTCACGGATTTCGGAAGATGGTGAAGGTAAAATTTGTTTCAGAGCACTTTTCTCGTGGATCTGGATATTTGGAGATTCAATTTGCAGACGTTGCTGAGGCAATTCCTTCGTAAATCGGTAGCTCGTAAGGAGCCCTTGATTTTTCATGGCCTGCTTGTAACGTCTCTGAGAACGAGCTGATTTCTTAGCCATGACTGGACCAGTCGAATATTGGCCTCGTTTAGCAGGGCGAGCCTGCACTGTATTCCAAAGATTGATTGAAGGTGTGACACCGGATAATAAAGAACTCACTTACCAGTCTTGTTCACTTTTGGTTTTTTAGAGTAAGGCAACCAGTCAGTATCTGTAGGATCATCCCGCAACGCCAGCTCCGCCATTTTCTTCTCGAAATCCTCATCACCAAACACTTCCTGCCTCGAGACCACCTCTACCTCGGAGTCATATCCAGATTCCCGGTTCAAACTTCCTCTTCCTCATCTGCTCGTGACCTCATCATATCCCACAGAACTTTGTCATCCATCAAGTTAGCATTGCGGACATTGGCAGGTGTGGGAGACTTCCTTCGGTTGTCAGGAATAGTATCATCACTCCTGCAGGTGCTGAGGCTGCGAGGATATTGATTCCGGAGGCCAGATGTGTTGCGAGAACGTTTTTTTCGGAGGGCGGCCACGGGCCATAAGTAATGGAAAAAAAAAAGATTTTTTTTTTTGCCTGTGATCGGGTGTCCGAACTCTATTTTTTTTAAAAAAAATCAAACTCAGCTTGTCGAGATCTATTGATTGCGCATTTTTCCATGATTTTTCGTGTATTTTTTTAGAGTTTAGTCAATTTGGGGGGGTCTAAATGTCAAAATTGACATTGAGCAAAATGCGCTCGTGCAAGTCTTTCCCACATGGTCTAAATAGCATATTTCTACAGTATTTGACGGTATTTGATGGATGTGGCTACCCACATAAATCCATCTTTGTTTTTGTTTCAGCTTTGTCGTGTTTGGTTGTCCGCAACTGTACATTGCAATGCTGCCATTTTCGGCTATTTATAGATAGACCCTGACATTCCGTGACATTTTCATGCTGGCATTGGCTCTTTACAGACGAACCCTGATGTTGCCATACCTTTTCAGGATAACCTGACCACTTCGCCTTTGATGGTGCGGAAGTACATCCAATAATGATTATCGGAATCAAGTACAGTCGTTCGAGTGTTGGGTTTGGGATGGTAATAAGTCCAAGTTTGAACGCAATTCGCCTTTCCTTGAATTCTGCCCTTGCAAATACCAAAATCGCTAACGGGACTACGCCCAAATTCAAGTCGGTAACCGGAACGTGGCTCCCATTCCGAAATGGGTCTCCCTGAGTCGTCGGGGCTACGAGGTTTAGACAGGCGCGTCGAGTAAACCTCGGAAAGGAGGAGAAGGGAAACAGCGACAGTGATTTCAAGAATATCCGTTTCTCGTACAACGTGCAAGTAGAACCGCATAGCATCAGCCAAGGTTTTTCCTCTCCACCACTTGGCTAACTTTTCCTCATCAAGAATTCGAGATATTTGAAGATCGTAAGTATCTCCAAGGACGACGGTATGGTGTTGAGTGGTTTCGGATTCTGTGGCTCTACGAGGTCCAGGCATAGTAGCTCGAATGATTCTTTGAGAAAGTGCGGGATGCGAAAGCGGGCGTGGTTCTTTACGAAGGCCGAACCCTTCATATACGGATAGGACGTATGGATCGACATTCTTCGGGAACAATTTCATGGATTTGGGGACTTGGCGTCGAAGAGTATCAAAGAGGTAGGCGATCAAGGGGTAGAAGACTTTGAGATTGATCTGCTGCGCTTGTGCTTGACGGAACTAAGATCGAGGGCATCTCAACATGGGGATGAGCGAGACGTACAGCAGAACCTTTTGTGATCTCGCCAATCCGCTCTTTGGCATTCTCTGGAACAATATATTGCCTGCCATTTGTCGTTCAGCACCGAACTGTCAATGCAGACGAAAACCGAGCCCATACCGAAGCGCACGAATTACAGAGACGCAAGCTGGTTGTCTGGAAACAGACGCCACACTTGTCGAGTTTCTGAATGGGAACAGAGATTTGTCTGTTTCTCCCAGTAGGTCCAGGCATTTCACTGATGTCCAGAGTGCCATTGTACAAGCCCGAAATGATTTCCAGCATTTTGGAGGGATTCCCATTAGGCATTTTTTTGACACCTCGCGTCATACGTTGGAGGGGTCCCATTAATTCCTCAGGGACATCGAAATCGTCTGGAGAGCTCATTGAGAAAATAGATCAGAAGAACAATTGTAGGCCTCGGGACAACTTAAAGACTTGCTGATCAGTTATCTTCCAGGTCATGTGTCACCCGCTTATCTCCGAGCATCCAAGGTGCGGGACAGCGTTACCAAATGGCAAAATTTAATCATCACATTTTATCACTACAGGTTTAACTTCAAAGGCATACTGAAAGCATTTAGTTTTTCTAAAGCTCCTGCACAACGCCTAATGGTTCCCAGGTTTCAATGCTCCACTGAGAACCGTACCATCGGCAACCGGGCGGGTCAAGCGGTTGGCCCCAGCTTTAACGCTAAAGTTAGCAGTAATGAAACCATCTGAATTCCGGAAAGCTTGGGGACCAGGTGTCAGCGCTTATACCACACAAATTTTTGCACAAACTATACTCACTAACGTTCCTCATTGAGTAATAGGTCGCATTCAAATGCTCTGGGGAAACATTGAGGGTGAAAAATCCCCTGTAGAACCCTTCACTCCACTGCAGATCAATGTTCTCTTTTACGAAGCCCAAGGAGACATTAGCAGCAGAGTCCGGAGTGCCGGGTACGAATAGTCCCAAAGTAGACGTAACACCGGTTCCAGCAAACTCAACGCCCATGGCACCTTGGCCAGTCGAGGGGTTATATCTGATAGTTTGTCAGGCATTATATATTACCTCCTGGATCTGATCCTCAACTCACGTTTTCGTGTCATTGATATCTGATGATTGTTGTGGAAATGCAAGTTCCTTGAGTTAAGAAGGATAACCACTTACGAGCAAGGTCCGATACCCAACACGCATGACTATCGCCTGATAAGATAGCCACATTTTCTATGCGCTCGTTGCACAATTGGTCAAGGATGCGATTCCTGTTAGCGCGGTATCCATCCCAGGCGTCCTGTAGGCAAAAAAGTTAATAGGCCCCGAGCGGGAGTACGCTGGACCTTACGAGGTTACGCACTGTTTATTATAAGTCAATTCTATCGTCCCTATTTTTTTCATAGGAATTCACTTACTTCGATTTCCAAATAGCTGTGTGAACACAATTTGTTGGCTGTAAAAAGTAATTGAGTTCCAGTACTTGTACAAGTGATGCTCGATATACAGACCCAATAACACGCCAAATTGCTCCACGGGATTTTGATCGGGATAGTGTGTCGGAGAGCCCTGTTTTACACTTCAGTTGAGTACATTATCAACTGAGCAAAAAAAGCATACATTTCTCTTGATTCTGACCCATTAAGGAACGCTCGTCGTCATCGATAACCGATGAAAGAACTATTCAATCTTAATACTTTACTACGATTGTAGATATTGAGGTACTTACGTTCTTACGCAAAGCGGATGCTTCGTGAGGCAATTCTGATGACTAGTCTTAAACTACTCACCTTTGTTGAACCCAATCTAAAGAAGAAAATATGCGTCAGCCAGAGAGAAATGAAGAAACAACAAAATTACATCAGTGATATCACGGTTGTATTGACCTTAATTACGTTCATGAACACAATCTTTAATGAAGAGTGAGTCAAAGATTAACTCACGAGTATCAAGCATAGTCAAGTCCAATAACTTTCCGATTTGGAAATTTCTCCAAATGCGAAGCTTGTCATCGACGTCTACTTGCCTTATGGGCATCCACTCGTGATACGCACGAGTGCCAGCCATCTTTCTGTCCGTGAAGCAGGCACCTGAAGGAGAGAACGTACATCCCGCTGCCGTGTCGTTCGAATCTGACGTTCCCGCTTTCCAAGCGTTGTTTGCGATCTATTGTACCTTTAAAATTAGTCTGCTAATTATTTATGATTGATTCAAAGATTTGCTAACCTCATGGTCGTCCTATAAGGTGGCTGGTTATAGGTGATTTGAAGTACAAAAGGAACCACTCTAGAGCTTACCCTTACGTTGACGTAAGCAATCATATCTCGAGCTATGGTCGAAAATAAGGGACCCACCAAACAAGTATCCATGGATACATCTGATGTGCAAATTGCAGATCAGGATCTTGCCTATACTGTGAAAGCCGGCCGCGATAATCATGAATTGTCGCCAATTCCCGACCAAGAACAAGACGCCCGATAGATTCACTACGTTTGATCAATGAGCCTGCTGGGTTCAACATTGGAAGGTTGAATCTTGGACCAACCCTTTACCAAAATCTTCATACATCTAGTAACCGAAAAGTAAGAATTGGTATCCTCAAAGGAGATTAAGTTTTATTTACATAGTCTCCCAAATGAACAAAAACATCGGGGGTAACGTTACGTGCCGCAAATCCGTAAGCATTGAAGTGTCCTAGTTTATTTCATTAGAAAAATTTCGCCGGGCTATGGAGAAATACTTTACCAGCTGCGTAATTGGCGCAGGAGAAAACCGCAAGTGTCAAGGGTTTTCCACCGTTGACTTTCTTCGCAGGTGCTAGAGAACGAGGATCAAGGTCAGTGTTGTTGTTTCTCCCATGAGCACAAAAGACTCACTGTTAGGCGAGGACAAAGTACGAGTGGCTCCAGTCGGGCTGACAGTCTTTCCATTCGTGCAATCTGCGAATTGATAAAAGTATTTGGTGTCCGGCTTCAATTTCGTAGCTTCCACCTTGACGGTGAAATCGACGTCATAGGATGTAAAAACGTCTCCGGTATCAACAGGATGTTCGAGATTCTCGTTCGTTGCGATCTTGAAGGAAACACAAACAGGGACATGGACAGGTGGTAGTTGGCCATTGCCATCGGGAAGTGGCTCAGCACGCGTCCAAAGGATGATTGAATTATCGAAAGGATCGCCCTGGTCTCGTCAAAATAAAATTCTAGAGGGCGAGACTGATGCTTGATAGCATGGGACTTACGCTCGCAACTATTTTTCGTGATCAATTTCGCATATGGTTCTTTGGTCCATGAAAACATACCGGAATGAGTGAAATTGACTCCAGAACTCCAGATAGTTGCGGCCTAGAATTATCAGAACGATGCAGCGACATTCGCTAGTAAGCGGTCTAACATTACTGAAATCAGAAGAATAGAATCCGGGATACGCTTCATCTTTGAAAGATGAAGCTTTTACGGTATCCCTTCGGGAGAGTTCTCCACTCCTTCTGCTTAGTGCCTCTATGTCGTGACCGAACTGTGCAAATGTAAGGGCCTCGCTCTAGCGGCAATTTTGAAGGGTTCTCACCTGGGGTTCATTCGGGAAAGGTGAGCGGAAAACCAAGTTTTTATCAAAGTGGTTGAAGGTAGCATATGTACCAGCGACGAGGGATGACGTCACAAGTAGGAAGCGCATTTTGAGCGAATGTCGCCTGATGCTCAGTCCAAGAAGCGCAGGTATTTATGCTGAGCGCTATCATATAAAAAGGTTTTGCTTTGCTCCAATGCACGTTGGTGACATGCATATGCGCATTCGAACGTTTCCGCTGAACTCTCACCTCAAAATAAAGTCGGTGGGAGAGTGCTGAAGTTCGTATGTCCACTTTCCTATCCGAGATGAATTATCCCACTTCTTCCAGAGGAAAGCGATGGTCCGAACCTACTCTCCTCTCCCCCTTTTAAGAACATAGCCAACCAAAATCATCTTAAGACCTGGAAATACCGTGCTATCTAAGGCCCTGGAACGGGGCGACGTTTTAGAAGCCTTTAAGATGCGTGATGCATGAAGTGTCGGTTGAACCATGAGCTCTCGTTCGTTTTCTTAGGCAGCAGGTAACGTTGTATTTTTGAGTCGGAATCGCACAATCGAAGTATCACCGGCACGTTGCACTGATTTCGACAGAGATAGGATAGTGAAGCTGATGATCGATCTGCAACATGATTTGCCATCGTTTCATCAATCCAGGTGCGCTGGATTTGCCTGAACAGTGAGAACGCTCTAACCACACGGAAAAGGTATTCTGAGATTTGCTATAACTACCATGATAGATATATGTTTTCAATTGACGAGGAGATACTAGGAGATGACTGTGAGTGCAACAAAAAAGGCTCTATAGTCACATTCTGAATCGAAAAACCCACCAAGACTCAGATACACTTTGGCAGCTGCTTCACACAGGATCTAATCGCCCTCAACGTATCCACCTTGCTATAGAGATGTCGCCCACACCCACATCGCGCCTCAAAGCACCGCGTAGTTTCTTCCCAAGCCTCCAAATCGGAGTTCATTATAGATTCACCATCAACCCTCTGATCCATCTCCAACAGCAGCCTAGAGCGAAAATCGCGCCAAGGGCTGTTACCCAGATGCGAGGCGCAAATTGAGCATATCCGATCTTGCACATTACCAACCCCAAAAATCGACTGAGAATACAACGACTCGCGGAACTTGTCTCGCCTTCGTTGGTGAAGTTTAAGAAGTCTAAAGAGAGCTGTTCCAGAAAGTTTGGAAAGTTGATCTCCTAGCGAGGGGTTGCTTTCCTGAACGTCTCCGAGAAGATTGAGAGAAAAAGTCAGCTGAGCAGCATGCTGAACCTCGTCTTCCCATCCAAACTTGACTGCGAGTCCATAGAGTCGAACTGGCTCGCTTGTAAACGCAGGAATGAGGCAGGATGCTCGAACGATTGACAGTGGACCAGGTGTATCCAAGTATTGGATGACATCGACGGTCTCTTCGAGCTCAGTAAACGACTTCCAAGGATCCATCGATAAACCACTGATCATAGAAAGCACGCGTTCGATGGGGTGATCAGAAAATGGCAATGTAATATCAGGACCGCTCATGTCGCTCTTTACACCATTGAAGGAGGATATATGGGTTTGAGAGTTGGTAGCCGCGCCAGAAGAGCCCAATGGGACATGTTGATCATCAAAGAGGGGCGCAAGGAGTTTGGAAGTTTTTCGTAAAGTGAGCTTGTGCATGCGATAGAGCGTTCCCAGATTCGACGATATAATGATATCAGCAGTCTCATCGTTGAATATGGGGTGAAATTTGGCATCATCCAACCCAGGCTGCGAGGTCATCACGATGGGAGTAAGTACAGGGGCAGTTGCTTATATAAGCCTACTGCAACCGAGTCAACTTGCGCATCAAAAGGCACACTGTGCACTAGTCGCTGAAGTTGAGGATATCACCGCGTTACTACAAGGATGTCATGATTCTTTTGCAGAAGCGAAGGAGGCGGCTTTTGGTGAAGAGCTTCCCAGTCATAACCCACCAAATTCGATTTGAAAATTGCACTTTGTTCACCGTTCAGGATAAAGGGGAAGATGTTTGACAAACATCGTTTGTGAGTCAGTGGGAAATGCTTCGCCTGATGGCACTTGGAAAACCCAAAGAAGCCTGCACGTGCGATATCTTACTCGAACCCGACTATAGTGGCCCAATGCCTGATGACCCCCTATCGAGTTTCACCAATAATTGAGATACGAAGCCCTTAGCAAACTCTGGCAATAAAATTCAGGCGGGCCTGTGGACATCCTTGGATACATCACCGATCAATATACTGAAGTTCCATTGGAACAACCGTCCATGCAGCGCGTTTTCCCCTTTTTCCATCTAGGCTAATTTGTGAGAACCACACCTCTGTTGTTCTACTTCTTTTCTTCTTCATCAAACGTGCCCGAATAATGTTCACAAAGCTTGGACCACCATGAGAAATCTTATACTCTTTTGCGAATTCCTTGATCTTGCTGCACATATGGCTATAGATCTTCATGCTGAACCTCTTCACGATCATCAAATATTTCTTGACGAAAACACTGTCTGAAAGCCTTGTTTCCCGTATTGAGAAACGATAAAAACTTCGGATCCTTTGTCATGGTTTCAAAGGTACATAATAACATGTAAGACCGGTGTACCGAAAGCATCAATGTAAAGACGCGCTATACATGCATTATACGACGGTGAGGGAGAATTATGACTGGACAATCAGAGAGGCATGGGGAGAAGATATGACCGATTTGTTGTTTAATTTTCATCATTCGAGATATTCACAGCCTGACCCAGTTTGCTATTCTATACCATGAAGAACATTATCTAGGTAGTAGAATAGCATATGCTCAGGCTCTGAAGTAGGTCCGGCATAGAAGTTCTGGTGACCGACGTCACTTGAACTTAAAATAGACTTGACAAGGTAAAACATACAATCAAGCGTGCCCCAACTAAGTAGCTTTCTCTGCCGTGCACTATCATCCTTTATTCCTATTAAATCATTCTCTAACATATACAACTTGTTTTGTAGAGTTTTTTTGTGACCATGCTTCCTCGCTGCATGCTATGTATCTGCCTACCTGATAACCACACCCAGCGTCTCCGCAGCCCGCCCTCAACTCCAACACTGGTCTCGCGAACAAAGATATTATCAGATTCATCCTATGTACGATGAAACCAAATGCCTTGATGTACGCCAAAGTGGATATAAAGACGGTACGCCTGTTGATATGTACGTTCCCCCTTGCCGGTTCCCCCTGCCCGCTATGGAGGATATACTGATATAGAATGGGTACGCATGTATAGCTTTGAATGCAATGGTACCCCTGCGCAAAACTGGTCGCTGCAGCCGGGAACGACTAAAGTCAAAGTGGCGGGGAAGAATTTCTGCTTAGATGCAGGAAACGGTAAGCATTTAAGGTTCTCGCTTTTTCGACATCTGCTAAAGAGAATCCTGGCGTGCATTCTAACAGCTCCAAACAACGGAACCAAGTTGAAAATTTGGACTTGTTACCCGAATTTACCAGCGCAGACTTGGTATTATACGGATGATAAAAGAATCTCGCTAAAGGATAGTGGTATGTGATGAGCGACGACTTTTCTTTCAATATGAACTGAATGGAAGTGCGAAAAGGATTCTGCATGGATTTATCGGGTGGAAGTAATGAGAATTATAATCCGATACAGGTTTGGAAGTGTACGAATGGGAATACGAATCAGATTTGGACCGTTTGAGAGTTTGTAGACGACTTGTTGTATATTATTTTCCATCCATGTACCGTTGATCGTATAGCTTCGTCTCCTGGGTCGTCTGGAAACATAGGCTAATAAGGGAACAGTATCAGAAAATGAAAGTTATATATTACTTTGATTTACGTACTGGATATGTGGCCTCCACAATTTTGTCCGTACTCCAGCCTCTTCTCCGAGCTTTATCGAAAAATTCCATATCACGATGAGCGAGGTGCGGTCGATGGTGTGTGTAAAAAACCAAAACTGCAGCGCCCGGCGAACTAGATAAAACCTGTTCACAAGTGTCCAGTAATGCATCGTGTTGCGAATGATTGAAAATCAAATCGGAAAGCATGATCACGTCGAAACCATCACTCCCTTCTGGTAATAGTTTCAAAAGAGGTGTGGTATTTTGTCCCCATATGTAACCCGTTACGAACACTCTGTCACCTCGATGAGGTACGTTTTGTGAGACGTTGTAGAGGATATTGGCCAGAAGAGGTTGGTCTGGATAATCGGTTATGACTGTGGTAGTGGATCCCGTAAGTGCGGCAATTACACTGGGTAGAGCACCTCCCGCGCCAAGCTCGAGTGTAGTCCGGTTTTCGCAAAATTGAGTCTGATCAAGAAATGCGGCAAACGATCGAGAGGCGTTCCATCTAGTCAAAAATTTCAGAGAACAGCAATGATCATGTTACATCGAAAGGTGCATACAGATGATGGGCCCATAATGGATGGCTACCAACTAATCTGATTCGTATTTCTTCCGAGTCAGAATCAGATATTTGTCGAGTATAAGTTGAGAATGTAGGTGGCGGTGTTGGTGGACGATCAGGTTCCTAACATGAACTGTTCTCACAAGTAGGGGATGCATAGATTATTAAACGAACGGGAAAAATAGCATCGAGGTCGAGGGAAGTGTCGTCTTCTGATGGCATTGAGTGTTGCGCTACGTGGGTTCGGTGGACGACAAGCTGTTTTTCTGATCAGTGATCCAAAAATGGAAATTCACCCGCTCCAGATTTTGATAAGCTTTACTCTCTCCATCGCAGCAACCTCCTTATTCAAAAGTCCCGCGGACATGATAGGCAAACTATCAGAACGTTCCAGATCAGTGCGTCAAAAAATATCTGCCGCACACACATGATAGGAATTTCAGCCGAAACAGGCTGAGCTAACCTGCTTTATCCCTGAGAATCAATTATCGGATTTAGACGCGAGATGGCTGCTTCAGAGGCAGTGTAAGAGGCAAAAACCAGAGTTTTGCAAGTCAATAGCACAAATACTTTATATCAAGTCTCAAGATGAGTTTTGAAGAGTTTCAAACCAATGCGGACTGGCTTTCTGTGTTTCGGCTGATTTGTTGATGTTGTCCGGCAAGATGTGGGATGTGTGTTTGTTTTTAGCCCGACATGTTGCTTGCACTGTGTTTTGCTGCGCACTATCATTTCACTCTCATTTCCTGCTCGGCCTCTTCCTAACTCATCCACTTCTCACTTCTCAATCCTGGTTCACCTGAGCAAGATCCCCGACGACGAGGGACCTCCTGTTTCAGGTACTGATGAGAACGATAATGCAGTTCATGGTCAGAAAATACTACATCTGGTCTTGCTTCGTTCTATTGCTGTCGCTTTTCCCGCGGTCATTGACTCAAAACTTAACGGACGAGCAAGTTAATATAATCAGTCAACGACTGGCAGAAAGTGCTAAGAAGAGGTAAGCTTTGATCATTGATGGCCCGTCTGACTGAAATGAAATCTAAGGGTCTTTCTTTAATGAGTTGGGAAATAGGTACAAGAACACAAACTATTCTCGAACTCAACGCAACGCGTTATTCAGTGTTTTCCAACAACAATTTACCACCACCACCCTCTTCTCCTCCCGATAATTTATCCTCCGTCCTCGAACCCTTTTTCTCGATCGCCAGAGATGTCGTGGCCAATCTACCGTTTCAAAATATCGTGGGACCGAAACCACTGTTACCTGATGGTAGTGCTGGAGATCCAGCATCGATAGGTATGAGTGTCTTGTTGGCGAATTGGACAGGAGTAGATAGGGGGAGTGGGTTGGATTATGCTGGTGCAGCTAAAGATGAATTAGATCGGTTGTTGAGTGTAATCCCTCGGACGGATGATGGAGCTATCTCGCATCGAGAGCTTGAGGTTCAACTTTGGTACGCAGTTATCTTCACCCTGTCTTCATCCTTCGTCTCATGATGTTCCACATAAGGAGTGACTCTGTGTATATGGTACCACCCTTCCTGGCATATTACGGTATCATATCAAATAATCAGACGTTATTAATGGAAGCGTATAATCAAATCAAACTGTATCGAAACTATCTACGCGATTCAGATGCTCAGAATCGGTGGAAACATGTTGTACTTGGTAATGGTACCGATGAGGGGCATTGGACAACCGGTATGTCTTCGTAGGTAACTTGCATACGACCAGTGTCCAGAGCTTATATTCCTTCAGGTAATGGATGGGCTGTAGCTGGAATGCTCCGCGTTTTGGCCACAATTCGCAATTCCCCATTTGCGCAGAGAATGAAAGATCAACAAGGGGATTTAGCAGACTGGATAGAAGAAATTCACGATGGGATGTATGCCGTTCTCGTACGCTTATATCTTTTTGCTCTCTGTTTCGCGGCCTTTAATAATCACGATTGAACTTGAAAATGCAGGATACCACAGTGAATCTATGGACGAACTATCCAGATGTCCCTGCCGATTCGCCAGGCAACTTTTATGATACTTCTGGCTCCGCTCTATTGGCTGCTACGGTATTCAGGGCAGCTGTCATGTTGAATCAGTTTACACATGTGCCTGCTGCAGAGAAGACTAGACAAACATTGTTTTCGCCATCTGGGGGACCACCATCTTCGTTCGTCACGACGTCGTCATTAAGTCGTTCTTCCTCTATTTTTTCGAATTCTAATGCATCATCATTTTCAACCTCGAGCTCATCTCAACCTTCCAATTTTTCTACAGCGGAATCCCAGACTTCGACTGTGTTCCCAAATTACCGCCACGTGACACCAGAAGGCTGGCTCGCCCCTGTCGTCAACCCGCATGCATTTTCACAAGAAGGATCACTGTCGCCCGAATCGGAAGCATTCGCGCTTCAACTACATTCGGCTTGGAGAGATTGGGTTGCTGACGGAGCGAGGGGAGCGAACGGTGGATATACCAGTTTACGATTACACGGTGTGGGCAGGACTGGAGGGCTTTCTGTCGCCGCCAGTCTCATCATTGCCAGTTGGATGGGAATGTGTTAAAGTTAGCCGTGGGACCTTGAACCGGACCTTATGATATTTCACGTGTTTATAATCAGCCAGGGCCAGTGACCATTCTACACTGAACGCTTTTATTTGACCCTACTATCTGCTTGGTATCCAAGCTTACAGCTCGTCTGAAATGGCAAAACCTTTGAAAGCCACTGTTAACTGCGATCTAGGCGAAGTAAGCTTTCCCTAACTTGTAGTTTCATGCTGTGCAGACTTCGATGTCAACCATATAGGGGTACAGTCTTTATCGTATGGTACGCCTTAAAAAAACCCATTTACGCATCTTTGCCGTTGAGAGCTTCTGTAGGGAGACGATGAAGAACTTATGAAAACTATTCACTTGGCCAATGTCGCTTGTGGTTTCCATGCCTCGTAAGTTTTTATCGAAATCTTTGCCGTGTGCTAAAGCGAAGCGTCAATAAGAGATTGGGACATCATGAACCAAACCGTCACGTACGCAAAACTCTACAACGTCAAAGTGGGTGCACATCCTTCGTTGCCGGATAAACAAGGGTTCGGTCGAAGGGAGATGAAAATATCTGATGTATGTTCACTCGTGTTGCTATTCTCTCTCCGTGTACAACGTCAACTTCCGTCTTTCATATATATCCAGACGGAATTGTTTAATTGTTTCGTGTACCAAGCCGGGGCTTTGTTCGGTTTTCTCAAGCTCCATGGCATGGAAATGCACCACTTCAAACCGCATGGGGCAATTTATGGACAGATGGCTAGAGAGCTGGAGTTGGCGAGAGCTGGCATTAGGGCTTGCAGAGTCTTCGGTGACAAAGTAGCATTCGTTGGATTAGCTGGGACGATGCATGAAGTTGCGGCGAACATGGAAAAAGTTAAATTCATACCAGGTAAACCCCAATTTCTTTCTTTCTCTTTTTCTTCCAGACGTCGGGTGATGGATGACTGAATGTGTCAATGTTTTTAGAATGGTTTGCCGATTTGGCATATGACGAAACCGGTAAACTCTTGATTACGAAGTAAGTGTTTCCTATGAGATGACGGCTTTCATTTATTCGAAATGGATGTTTCGTTAGGATGCATGATCCAGTAAAAGAGGAGGATGTTGTCGAACGCGTGAGTTTCCCTGTTGATAATTCTTGCTACAATTCCCCCGTAGATTTAATGCCAAGACTTGCATAAAGGTAAATCGGCTCCTTAAAAGCCGGTTGATTACAACCAATGTATCTGGAAAGTTCCTCCCGCTTGGTGATAGTGTCGAAGAAGTGACTATCTGTGTCCATTCTGATACCCCTGTTAGTATTTTTTTTTTCCGATGACGTGCCAATGGGATTGACATCTTTTAAGGGTGCCGTTAAAATCGCACAGCTGGTCAAGAAACTAGTCGATGGACATAACCACAGTTTGGGTGCTTAAATGATTTACTACGTATACAAAACTACGAAACTTTATCTGATGAACTGGACCAATTTGCTTTTCTTTGCAATGTTGGCAATAGACTTCCCCTTGAACTTGAGTTGTTTTAACTATCATCCCATGGCCCCATTCATCGCCTCAGGCCTGCATTGGGTCCCTCAAGGCTGCAAGCTACAAGCCTCGACCGTTAATGTACTGTCGGCCCGACGGCCCGGAATGTTGGTCACACGGCCTAATTTATCGCCTCCGTGTCTGTCCTCACCAGGAAAATTGCACCTGATGTAGCGAAGATAGACCAGCTACCTTGAAGTGCAACTCTGGGTTCCCACTAAACTACGACAACGAAGGTTTCTGCATGTCATTTCTTCGAGTATCAGGCACTGCCATTGTCAATGAACAACAGGAGGAGGTTGTTCTCAAAGGCGCCGGCTTGGGAGGATGGATGTTGTAAGTACTAGATATAAGCATTTTGTTCTCGAGTGATACCGAACCGATTGATGATCTTAGGATGGAGAATTTCATATCTGGTGTGCTTTGAGCGGCATTAACCCATTGACTCGGTGACGAAAAGTGTTGAAATAGGGTATCCCGGTTGCGAATATCAGATTCGCGAAGCACTCGCGGATGTCTTGGGAGAGGCTAAATCGAACTTCTTCTTCGACAAGGCTAGCCTATCTCGCACTCTCTCCCTGGTTTAATTTGACGGTAGAATGCTGTGTTTAGTTCCTGGAATACTTTTTTGCCGAAGCGGACGCCAAGTTCTTCAAGTCCCTTAGATTGAACTGCATTCGGATTGCAGTGAACTACCGTCACTTTGAAGGTTTGTTTCTGACGCACTTTTCTGTCTTACTCGAGCCCCGTATATTCATACCTTCCTTTCAGATGACAGTGATCCGATGCACCTCAGAGCAAATGCCTTCACTCATCTCGACCGGGCCATCACGATTTGCGCTCAACAATCTATTTACACTATCATAGACATGCACTCCGTTCCGGGCGGTCAATCAGGTGGATGGCACTGTGACGCTGGTACACATCTTCCCAATTTCTGGAGGCACAAACATTTCCAGGATCGTCTCGTGTGGTTATGGACTGTCATCGCCGAGAGGTACAAGGACAACAAATGGATTGGTGGGTATAACCTTATCAATGAACCAGCTGACCCAAGCGGATGGGGGAAAACCGACGTTGGTGGCAACAATAGGAGCAAACAGTTAAAGCTTGTGGAAGTGTATGACCGATTAGTGGAAGCTGTCAGGAGCGTCGATGATAAACATATTATCTTCCTTGATGGAAATACTTTTGCGACCGACTTCACTCAATTCCCTGATGATGTAGCCGAAGGCAGATGGAGCAATGCAGCTTTTTCGATACACGACTACGCGATCTATGGCTTCCCAAATTCCCCCAGCATCTACATTGGGAGTGATGAACAGAAGGAAAGGATGTTGAAGACTTATGAACGGAAGCGAAAATGGATGGACGAAAGGGGATTATGTGTCTGGAATGGGGAATGGGGACCTGTCTATGCACGGAAGGAGTATGATGGCGCAGATTGGGAGATGATTAATGAAGCTCGACTGAGGGTTGTTAAGGATCAGTTGGAAACTTACCGCAAGGTGAGTAGTGGCGTCCATGATGCTGGCTTACGATTAACACGGTAATAACGATCAGGACAGACTAAGCTGGTCGATTTGGTTGTACAAAGATATTGGTTTCCAGGGCATGGTCCACGTTTCCCAAAATACGCCGTACATGAAATTGTTCAAGTTTTTCCTCGTGAGAAAGCATAGGTTGGCAGTGGATGCCTGGGGGAAAGACGACACCCACGTCAAATATGCGTACCAGTCCATTATCGATCTCGTTCGATCAGAAGTGCCTGTCCATTCACAGAAACTATACCCGCCAATATGGACACTGGAAGAAAGAGTGACGAGGATCTCCAGAACAATTCTTTTCGCTGAATTTATGGTCAAAGAATGGGCTGATCACTTTGCTGGAATGGAAGAGGCCGAGTTGGAGGAACTTGCCAAAAGCTTCAGTTTCGAGAATTGTGTCGAGAGGGAGGAACTTAATCGTATTTTGCGAGTAGATGCGTAATAGCCCATTAGTTGTGCAATTCGAGCTATGCGAATTTACTCAAGATAAGGAATCGCATAATACATAAAAGTATTAGGGTGATCATACCCCTCCAAAGAATGGCAAAAGGCTGCAACCCGCGCTTTAGGTATACCCCCCAAAGATAACAACCTTAAGCTCCGGCGAGCGTTTCTTCAGTGATTCTAGCTCAGCCACAAATATTTTTAATTCAGCATTGGAATGTGGCTATATTGATAGAAGGGCCACAATTATCCAGGAGATTTCAATCTTAGTAACGTGCACACGCTCACCCGATGCAATATCCAATCTGACCCCTTGGAAAATTTGCCGCTCATCCGAAAATGAGCGTGAGTCGGACTCATCTCTTTCAAGTCAGGGTATCCAAACTCGAGGTCTCTGAGCTGTACCGCCCGGAGAAGCCCTGGATTACTGGAGGTGTATGAATGAGGTGAAACTCTCTGTGAAAGTGGCCTTAAGTTCCGAATTGACGCGGGAACTTGGGAGTAATTTACCATCAGATTGTGTTCGAAATCGAACAAGTCCAACGCATTGAAGAAGTAGCATAGCTTTCTCGTATGAACTTTGCGTAGCTGCGCATATGCGGGAGACATCCCTGGTTCTTCCAATATATGGCATGCCATCAATCCTAAATAAGAAACAAAATTACGGAGCAGATTTGCGTGAAACTTTGCAATGACCATTGACGGTGATTTCTCATCCGATTTTGAGCAGTTGTGACGCCACGTAGATTCAACTGACGTTGAAACCGTTATAACGTCGATTTTTAAAAGCAAGAAGCCTACACATACCGGCGGCAATATCATCTCCGCTACACTTGTTCCAAATCCCCAAAAGGCTCATTGCCATGTCTTCTTCTACATCTCTGACGCTGCCAACATGAAAATTCCCCGACCTGCTTGAGTCCTTCAGGTAGTCGGCGAATGACGCATGAAAGAATGTCAGCTGCTCTTTTTGAGCAGCTTTCCAATCTGATATTTTTAGGGTTGATCGACATTTGTTTAAGCTGGCATAGATAGCATTTCGAGCCATGCCAAAGAGTATGGACATTCCTCGGAGGTTTGGAAAGTTTGCGTAATACGTGAATACGTACTTGCGATCATGCGAGTCTCGCCCATATATATCGTCAAAACAAGCGATCGTTTTGCCGTTGGCCACAAAGTTGACGGAATCAGGAAAGAATTTCGTGGTAGAGCGCGTCCAGACGCACAAAAGGATTATCTTTGGTCGAGACGGCACTAGAACGGTCAATAGCTGCTAAGAGAATCCCGAGCCGCGAGAGGGATCGGCGTTGTCTGAATCTCCGATGAACTCCATCACTACTTGAGCATAGACAAAAAGGCCAGAAGCAGCGGCAATAATCGTCAGAAAATCTGAATGGCTAGGCCAGTCACTGAAAACCGAGTGCCGAAACTTCTTCTGCATCACCATGAAACTGGATCGTAAAAAGCGCTCGACGTCCTCACAGGCTTCGGTAGAGTCGATCGGAATATATTCCAACCAGCAACAGCGGCGTACTTCATGGTCGTCGAACGTGTTGGATATGTGCGATTCTGGACGACTGGCTATTATCCAAACAAGAGGAGCATGGCGATTCTCATGCGCAAAGGTGCCGATGAGTTGGATGATTTCGCATCACGCATCCTCTCCTTCGAGCTCGTCCAGTCCATCCAGCAGTATCCCCCATTTTCCCCTTCCTGCTCCAATCATCTTCTCCACGAACGGCTCAACGATAAAGGTCGTGAATTGCGCCATCAACCCTTATTGAGTAGATTCGGGTCGAGGCTGAGCCGCTCAACAATGAAATTGCGATATGCCTCGATCCGTGTGGCTAGCTGATAAGCGATGGTGATGAAAATGCCCTTGGGTTTGTTGCGTTTATTTGGGCGTGAAATGAATAAGGACGCTCCAAGAGAATGTCTGGACGACGGCCGATTTTCCAACACCGGCAGGGCCAGTGATCCACAGGATTAGCTCCTGTTGTGCTTGGCCATCAAACCAAGAAGTGATTCGACCAATTAACTTGACACGGGTGTCAGGGTGACAGCGCGGAGGCGGCTCGCAAGCAGAACCATCGTGTGCCGCGCCACGGATAATGTGCTGTGAAAGTAAGCTCATGACTGCAGCAAGACGAGTCGACATGAGCTCAAGTAGCAGGAAGAGGGACCTAGTATCGCTCACCCCGTGTCACCGTCCCCTGCATATTTATTACTGTGGTGTTAGCAACCTGTAGAGACGTCATAATGGGATCATTTAGAACAAAGCCTCTGCATTATTGAAAAGCCTCCCAGTCGAGCGTGGGGACCTATCGATAAACTCCATTAAATTTCTTAGTGCGTGAGCATGAAAACACTAACCATCAGGCATGTGACGACTTTCCTTTGGATGAAAGAATCCCCATAGCCACTCCTTGAACTTAACCGTCTTCCTTCCGGGAGCCATAGCATGTAAATTAGAAATCGTGTTAAAAGGAAGGAAGGTAAGTATCTTAAAGCGTTACCCCTCCATCCGGGACAGCTCGGCAATCCTATTTTCCCAAGCTGCCATCGTCTGACAGCCAGGCGCTTGAACTTATCTCCCCAGAACGGCGTCTGTGAGCGAAATCTTGCATTGTTCTATCCCTCCTCGTTTGGTATTCCGTCATGATACTTGTACTCAAATTGGCCTCACTGCCCAACTGATGCGGGCGAGGGTGTGCTCTAATTACTATTATCTGACTCACCGTGGATTGATGCTGAAGCGCGAACACCAGCTGTTTGGTCGTGTTGGTCATGTACCCAATGATCTTCTCACCGCTAAGTTGCTAACGTCATAACCTGGTGGCGTCCCCCATGACAGATTGTTGTTGCAGCTAGTTCCCATATATTGGCTAGGGATGCAACACTAGAAAAGCCGGTCAACGACTGAGAGGAGTTGTGCAAAGAAGTATAAACGATCAGCGTTGGAATTCGAAAGGACTCGAAAAACCCTAGTCTTGCACTGGATGCCGTGTGGCCATTATTTTTTTTTTCTCTGTAAATTTTGTCGATACGTGTACCACCCATCTTCCAACGCATCTCCAAGTTCACCAGTGCGCCCTCAGAGTTTTCTCCTACTGACAATGTTAGACTAGCGTGCGATAGAGCTTCCCTTGCTCCTGTGCCATTACTACCAGTAGGTTAGAACAGGCTTCTGCCCGTCGCGATTTGTATTTAACTGATTTGCTTAATAACTTTGCAGTTTCACTATACTAGGTCCCAGACAAATATCATCTCGTTCACATCAAAACAGTATTACATCCGGCTCCAGCAGCCCTCGAAACCGCGCAATGCAAGCACTCATTCTCTGCCCTAAGGTATGAGCTCGTCAAGACGTGGCACGCAAAGGTGCGAGCAATAGTATCGTTGTACGTCTTCAGAACCGAAATCGTCTTCCGTTTGATGGCTTTGAGGCTCGCCGGGTCGGACGATTGGTAGACGAGCTTCAGTTTGCCGATTTTCCCATTAGGAGCGAGTCTCTTGCGTGGATCAGGGGAGTCGCATGGACAGGGAAGTCCCATAACACCACCGCAGAATTTGCCACTAACTGACAATATTCCAACCTGTAGGATATGAGTTACAAAGCCATTGCGCGTGCAAAATTCGTAACGCCACCTGCTTCATCTTGGCCATAAGAATCACCATCGACTCGTTTCAAACTCAACTTGACCGCGGTTTTCTTATCGCACAATAATTGACTCCCATGAATATCCGTTCCGGACATCTCTCTCGCTTTGGCAGTGTGCCTCCTCAGCGCCTCTGCCCATCCACTCATACACCAAATCTCCTCGCCTGCCTTAGGCATATTTATCTCTGGCCTCGCCACCACTTTGACTTTGATCCTATCTAACACCGTGCCTGTAGCCGTCCACCTGCCGACAACCTCTTTCGGCCCTATGAAGCTTTTCGCCTGAACCGCAAACTGAGTTGCCACATTCTCAGAGCTTCCTTTGATATGCAAACCGATATTGTACACCTGTGATGCATGCGCCCCGCGGACAGAGGCAACCATGTGCCGCGCTACCGTTTCAAAGATGAACGACATGGACAAACCCTCTATGATGTCGACGAGACCTATCTCTTCAATCCCACATAGCTGGGCGAGGCCGATAGCGCGTGTGACGATGGCCATGGGGCTATCTCCTCCTTTGGCATTGCCTCCTGCTTTGGAGTTGTCTAGAGCGGCTTCGGCGTTCATGAAGTATACTGTGGCTTGATTTAAAGATTGTTTGGCTCCCGCTCCGCTTGGCTGATACCTGAGCGTCGTCGATGGACATAAATGCGTTCCTCACAGAACCAGAACAATCACTCACCACTTACCTAATACTGTGCTCGCCCTCTGCCTAGATTGCTGAGCCACCTGCGTGTTGGCAGGCCACGCAGTTCCCAACCTCTTATCCCAAGCTGGAAGCTTCTTATTCATTTGTATGCGTACACGTGTTCTTGCCAACAACCCCATTTCCTCCTCGTTGAACGCATATTCCTCCGCGAATGCCCGTATATCAGGGTAGACGGTCAATCCGATCAAGTCATCAAGTGCTTTCTCAGTCACTACGAGGTTCTGATCAGACCCAGAGACGGAGAGGTAACCCTGATTGACGAGTTTTTCAAACTCAGCGTTGAGCACGCGTTCGCAGATTTTTTTTGGCCCTGTGGTCGAGGTAGAGGCCTACACCAAATTTGATGCCGTTTCCGATGAGGCCGGCGGGGTGGAGGTTGGAAAGGTCAAGCAACTGGTCCATAGGGATCAAATTGGAATGAAGGTTAGAGGAAAGTAATCAGGTTTATGAGGCTGCGCTGCATTGACAGCTGCCGATAGCACTTAAACTATTCATCTTTCTCATGGCAGGGGGAATACCGGTACGCTCCCAACAATTTAGCCTGCGATGGAAATCGTATGATATACAAAATTAACCAATCCATCAGCTGAATGCTTGGCCTCTCAATAGAATATTTTTAGCTATTGGTTGACCAACCAGCAAGCAATCTTTGCCACGAATGACACCGGAAATCTGCTTAACATGATGCAGGTTGCTTCAAGAGTTGCCAAGAGATTTCCGCGTATGTTTGAAAGCAGGCCAACCACATTAACTATATGTTTAGCATCATCTGCATGGAGAAATCGAGCTCGGAATCTGGACACTGAGCAATAACAAAAAAGTACGCCGTCCACCGAGAAAATAGGTCAGGTAACACGTGTTACCTGCCCATGGGGATCAGGTATGTCTTGGGTGGGTGCGGGTGACCTCGTCCTCTGCCATAGCGTTTAGTCATCAGTTGCGATTGGGGAAAATCATGATGGTATCTAATCGGGTTTTGTAACAGTCCCTTACTATTTTACCAATAGGTTTATTGGTATTGCTTATTCTGTATGTCTATAGTTCAATCATCTACTACTAAAGCAGTGGAGTTTTGACAATAAATTTTAGAAGATAATCTGGTCACCCACTTTCCAAAATTCCTACACCACACAAGAACTCGTGATCACCTGACAGTCTGATAGCTCAACGCTTGGACTCGCATTCTTTTATCTACCCTTAGGCGTGAGTGATTGTCTTTCAGTCTGTTGCTCACCTCTGGTATTCCAGCATGATAGTAATGCTCCACTTCCCCCACTGGGCCAGATAGGTGTGTGCGAAAAGTATGTTCTTTCATCATCTGAGAGTCCTTGTTTCAGAATATTTGGATTGCCTGTAGCCTTGCCACAATGAGGGCTCTTTGGTCACGTATTCAATGCCTGCCCCACACTATGTCCACAAATGGGATACTGATGACCTGAGGTTGGTGCATAGTTGGGCCTTGTTATCAAATGGCTGGATTGAAAGGCATCAGCCCACCAGGCCCAGGCTTGGTATGTGTCTATTGAGAAGAACAAACTTTCACAAGTTGATGTTGCATAAATGGTGCCCGTACCCCTACCTGAGGATAGCCCAACCCTCTGTCTACATTTGAGTGGAAAGGGCTACCTGAAATATGAACTCATATTTGCTGTAGCCTGAGTGGAAATTGCACAAGAGCCTGCATAGAGCCTGAATGTGATGTTGATTAATTGATGAAGGGTTGTGATAGGAGATGGTGATCAGTTACTGAAGCACAACTAATCTGCCATCTCTACATCACAATATTTTGTTAAAGAGCTCATGGTAGACTGAAGTAATGCTGAAAGCCATTGTATCATGGAGCTATATTGTTATGAAGGCCTATCATTACTTCTACTGTGGAACCTCTATCACTCCCCCAGACTCATTTATCCCATGCCCTCCTACCACCAATGATCCCCTCATCAACCAACTCCTCCAGCAAGCCTGGAAGTATGCTCCCTATATCTATGCCTACAACGAGTATGGACAATACATCGGAACCTATGAGGCTGACTTATCAGATAGTTGGCATCATGGATGGAAGGCTTATCCTAGTCCAGGACTGGACATGGTATACACTCATCCATATCTTGAGATTCAGGATGTCGAGAAGCTCATCACCTTCATCAAGCGGCAGCTAGAGGATGAACAGTACCAGCTGGAATTAGCATTCACCTAGCTACACAACTCAGAACCTACCAGTTGGACCACTGAGGCAAACAATCAAGATTGGATCACTCCATGGGATCTAAATTGGCCTCAGTTCGCCACCATCACAACCCCTATATTTGAATAATACATATGTTTTATGTAAACATTATGCAAATATTACCGTAAATATAATTTACATAGTACATGTGTAATATGTAAAACATATCTAAACTTTATGCAAACAAAAGTCTTAAAATGAGCTTTATTAAATTTTGAATTTACATATGATTTACATAGTACACATGTATTATGTAAATTATATTTACGGTAATATTTGTATAATGTTTGCATAATACATGTGTACTATTCAAATATAAAGGTTGTGATAATTATGAGAATTCTATAGATTAATGTTTCAGATCGATCATCTTGTGTTCTGTTTCATATCTATGTTTCATGATCCATTTCACGTAATGTTTCATATAGTGTTTTGTATTTATTGTTTTACCTTGTCACGCAAGTATCGTCGATCGACTTGCTAGTTTCTTCTGTCTCAGTTATTTATAGGAGTAGATAGAATGTATTTAAGGTGTGCTTCTGACAAGCAAATCAAAGTCAAGCTTTGATCTTCTTACAGGGCATCTGTGTAACTATAATAAGATCTACTCTTTATTCACTCTCATGATCTAAACCTTTGCCTGATATCCACTCAAGCTATTCTTGCTACCGTTAGCCTTAACAGTTAAGGTTATCATGATCAGTTTAGTTTAAGTGCATTCTATAGTCTTGATCTCGTACAGTTCTCAGACTATAGAAGGATTAGCAGATAGACTACTTGTTTTGCCAACGCCTAATCATGCCCACATCTAGGGGACATTGACTATTGACTAGTCCTGTGCTTCTAGATAGGTATCAGGACTACTGTCAGGATCTTCACTGATCTTTCGGCACTCATCATACCACCATTACATATATAGTGATAATACTTAACTAATACTACACTGCAGTTTAAGGTGGCATTTACCTCATATAAATAACTTGACTTTGATCTGCTTGTCAGAAGCACACCTTAAATACATTCTATCTACTCCTATAAATAACTGAGACAGAAGAAACTAGCAAGTCGATCGACGATACTTGCGTGACAAGGTAAAACAATAAATACAAAACACTATATGAAACATTACGTGAAATGGATCATGAAACATAGATATGAAACAGAACACAAGATGATCGATCTGAAACATTAATCTATAGAATTCTCATAATTATCACAACCTTTATATTTGAATAGTACACATGTATTATGCAAACATTATACAATATTTACCGTAAATATAATTTACATAATACATGTGTACTATGTAAATCATATGTAAATTCAAATTTAATAAAGCTCATTTTAAAGACTTTTGTTTTGCATAAAGTTTAGATATGTTTTACATATTACACATGTACTATGTAAATTATATTTACCGGTAATATTTGCATAATGTTACATAAACATGTGTATTATTCAAATATAGGAGTTGTGATGGTGGCGAACTGAGGCCAATTTAGATCCCATGGAGTGATCCAATCTTGATTGTTTGCCTCAGTGGTCCAACTGGTAGGTTCTGAGTTGTGTAGCTAGGTGAATGCTAATTCCAGCTGGTACTGTTCATTCTCTAGCTGCCGCTTGATGAAGGTGATGAGCTTCTCGATATCCTGAATCTCAAGATATGGATGAGTGTATACCATGTCCAGTCCTGGACTAGGATAAGCCTTCCATCCATTTCGCCAGCTGTCAGTTAGATTACATTTGTAGGTCCTGACGAATTGTCCAAACTCGTCATAGGCGTAGATGTACGGTGCATATTTCCAGGCTTGTTCCAGCTAGTAATTGATGTAAGAGTCAAGAGTCATGGGAGGGCGTGGAAAGAATGACTCGCAGGGAGTAATTGCATTTCCTTGGTAGTAGTGACGGTAGGTCTTCATAACATTATGCCCTTCCACCATAGCAACTTTCATGTTGCTATTTCCCAAACATAACTTGTAGGCATCCTGGTCAAGGGAGACTGCATTGTAGAGAAGCATGATTCCTTCATCTACTCGATTGACATATCTAACTCATGCTACTGCTGGCTGAGGAGGCTGGTGCAGGTGATTCAAGATCGGAAAGTTGGTGATGAGTTGAATTGGAAGAGGTGGAGGTACTGGGATTAGAGCAATTGGTTCCGAATCATCCATGGACAGTAACAGAGACTGTTGGATTCGGTCAATTACTTCTGGTAGGGCGTGTTCTTCTGAGCGTAACTCTCGCATGGCGATCTCGATCAGTTTGTTCTCCATCTTGTCGAAGCTGATCAAAGGCCATATTGATTCGATCCCATAATGCGACCCGTTCTCATAAGGTTGTGGATGAAAGAACAGGGAGTGCGGTGGCAGGTCGGAGTGGAAGTTGATAGATCTGATTGCATGCTGATCCAGGGTCCATTGATCTGCTATTGCAGGGAGAGTATTGAGGTGGGGGATCCCTGGGGATTTCAAGGCATTGTCCATAAACTCTTCAAGGCCGAGATAACGGAAACGGTCTCTCATTCTCATCAGCATAGGTCCGTGGACTCAATAGGCAAGAACCTGAGTCTCTCTGATCATTTCTGGTTGAGTGTGCAGAATGGCGATGAGATAATGGACGATATTGCCCATGCCGACGGCTAGTGGTACTTGTCCCACCTGAGGGAATGTCGTTTCCAATGGAACGTTGAAGACCAGTTGAATGGTCAGTCCGAAGATGATGGTTACTGGCATCACCGAGATGAGTTCTCAGAGGATCTGAAGATGAGGGATCAGCTGTTCCTGGGTTTCCAGTAGTGTTCGCAAGTCAGGGGCCTGCATAGGGCTGTTTGGCATTAACATGAGGGTGAACAGTGAAGTTTCTGCCAAGTGGGCTAAGGGAACAGTGGAGAGTGCGATTGTGAAATTGATAGGTTCTGTAGAATTCCTCCACATGTTGACGTAGTTCATCGGACATAGCGCAGCCAAGAAGGCTGTTGTAGTGTGAGTGAATGGAGTGTAGATATCGAAGTAATATCCTTGACAAAGCAGAGCAAGAAGCAAGTTCCTTCCTGTAGTTGTTGAGTAAGGGATTAAGCAGTAGACTGCTTCCAGTAGTAGGTGCATGTTCGACAAGTACTGGGCATAGTGTCTCCCTAAATGACACAAGGGAGGCGTTGAGTGAGGCCTCGTAATTAGAGAGGGCTGGTAGGACTCTGGCACTTTCTCCCAGTGGACAGATAAATTCATGTCCGTTAATGCTGAGAGTGAATCGGGGCAGAGCATGTCGATGGTCGTTCGAACGGGGAGATGAAAGAGGTGAGTCAAAGAGTTCATTGGCAAGGGAGAGTTCTCCGATGGTTGGGACAGTTGGGGTATAGTCATTATGAGCTTGTATGGGGTTACCGGGGAGGAAGGTTGGGTACTCATTGACAAGGGTAGATGTGGTGGATGTAGAGCTAGCAGTAGAAAAGGGCATACTTCTACAAGAGGTTGTTAGCTCTTTTATAGGCTTGCAGGACTTCCGAAGTGTTTGAGAGGTTTGTCTCAGGTTCTCAAGAATTCTCAAACGTCTCATAGCCTTTCCACTTGACCAAATATCTGAAACCGTTTCGGAGTTTCTTATGTTTCAAGATTGTTTTGATCTTGAACTCTTCTTCATTATTGATCAAGATAGGAGGTGGTTTGGTTTCATGTTTTCCATAGATTGTGTTTTCGATGGCAGGAGTAAGGAGTGATGCATGAAACTTGTTATGGATCTTCTATGTTTGAGGTAATTTTAGTTGAAACACAACTGGAGAGATCTTCTTGATGATGGTTTCCTTCATGCCGTTGCGCTATTTTGCGAGTAGCGAAGTTAATAGGCAAGTGTCATTTTTCTAGCCAAACTTTATCCCCTTCATTAAAGTTTGGTAACTTGTAGTTGGCAGTCCTATTTGTCATAATCTGTCTCATGTGATTGTGAGCTTCAAGCGTGCAATGGTGAGCATCCTGAATAAACTTCAAGCATTCTTCTGCACTTGGTACGTTTGCTGGTTCTAGCTCAGTTGGAAAAGTCTTGGGTGAGTAACCATAGAGCAATTGGAAAGGTGACTTCTTTCGTCCAGCATGGGGGTGGTTGTTATGAGCAAATTCATAGATAGACAAGAACTTTGCCCATTTGTTGGGTTCAGTGGAGGTGACAAGAGCTAAGAATAGCTCAATCTCTTGATTGATGTGTTCAGTTGATCCATCAGTTTGTGGGTGATAGGCAGTCGAAAAGGTGGGGTCTATATTTAGAATCTTATAGAATTCTCGAGTAGTCTTGGCAGCAAATCTCGGATCACGGTCAGAAATAATCTTGTCCAGGATTCCATATTTGGCAAAAAGGTTATTGACGAGTAGTTGCACGATTTGCTGAGCATCCGCTGTTTTAACAGTTGGTACTAGAATTATCCCCTTCAATAATCCATGATCCACTATGGATAATATACAATCAAATCCGTTGGATGGGGGCAGGTCAGTGATAAAATCCATAGAAACTTGTGAAAATGGCCGGATAGAGGCTGGTGCAGGAATGGGTTGCAAAGGTGGCTTTGTCGGATGTCGATTAATTTTGAATTGTTGACATTTTGGACAACCTTTGACATATTCATGAACATAGTCTCGAATACCAGGCCAATAGATGTATTCAGATAGTTTCTGAAGTGTGGCTGCAATTCCGGGGTGGAAATTAGAAAGAGCATCATGGGCTCATTGCGATAGACAGTGTTTCATCTCAGAATCATTAGGAATAATGACTCGTTCACCAGAATGAGGTAGATCATCATTCAGTGTTTCATCGATGTCTGGATCAATCATATTTCGGTTATGTCTGATGTCTTCAATATCAGCAGAAGTGAGTAGATTGATCATATCAGAGGTGAACACAGTGACTTCTTGATTGTCCTTCTCATCAGGAGTGTGATCAGGTCATTGTGATAGAGCATCAGGTGGTCCATTCCTTTGACCAGGTATATGTTATGGTTTCACCAGTTATGGTCACTCATTCAGGCTCTTTTGTTTTTCCACGTTCTCATGCCTGCCTGTCATACTTTTCTTTCACCTTTCCTTTCTAGTATCTTTCATCTCATGGTCACTCCACATTCTCATGCCTGTCCGTTATACTTTTCTTTCATCTTTCCTTTCTAATATCTTTTGTCTCACTGTTACTCCACTCCATATGCTTTACTCCACGTCCATACTGCTTACTCCACTACCCCGAGTATTATGACTCAGTCCTGTTCTATACTTAGTTACCTTGGGTAGTTGTCTCTACGTATATAAACCCTGTAGGTACTGCTGTATTCCTTACGCTTTACCAATCGTATCCTTCCCTTACTCTTCTCTCTTATCGCCCTCAAGTCTTTGTCACTTGTCTGCAACCTGAGTCTTTATAAGATTAAGGTCGTAACATTTGGTAAAGCGTCTACACCTCACCTTGCAGACAGCAGCCTAGCGAGCTTGCTGTAGTGGTAGTGCATACGGCAGATCTACCAACGAACGGACGTAATTTTTTCGCGTCGAGCTTTTACAAGCGTAGTCATCAGGGCACGAGTTTATGCCACAAGGAAAGAAACGACTTGTCGAAGAAGAATTAGCCGCATATCACGACGGATTGTTGCGAGAGATCGAGTTACCTAGCCCGACATCGAGACCGGAATCAGCACCACAATCAGAATCGACGAGGAAGTAGATCAAATAGCGGACAGTTTTGCGGATATACACATCGACAACGAAGACCAATCAGAGACAAGGAACCATCAGACATGTCGACCACAGAGAATACCAAGTCAATTATCCCTCCCGGTTGGTTCGAGGGAAGCAGAGAGAGATTTGAGGACTGGTGGAGGAGCATTCAGCTGTTCATAAAGTTTAACGGGATCACCGACAATGATAGGATGATCATAGCGGCCATATCCAGGATGAGAGGAGGAGTAGCCGGAAGTTTTCAGCACTCGTAGCGGACAAAGTCACCAACCCAGACGTAACATTCACGTGGAAGCAATTCGAGAAGCAGCGAAGGAGTTGTTTATCGATGGAATGGACAAGGAGAAGAGCGAGATAGCTATCGAGACATGACCAAGGAAGGAAACCCATCGTGGACTTCTTAGTCGAATTTACCTTGATGATGAACAAAGCGGGAACGGACGATCAACACGCCATCTTCTTGCTGAAGAAGAACGTCAAAAAGGAAACCATTCGCACCATTCTATCATTCCCACCCGACAAAGTCCCCACCACATTCAACGGATGGCTCGAAACATAAAAGCAGTAGGAATGGGAACAGAGACGATGAGTTTGTTCGACAAACACACCGACGAGGAGTCACTTATGGAGGAAGTGGTCAACCCATGGAATTAGGAAGGTTCGAAACCGCTAGAGTCCAAACCCCGAATAATCAGAGGAAGTGTTTCAACTGTGGAAAGTTCGGACATTTTGCTAGAGAATGCAGGCAGCCGAAGAAGACCGTAACGTGTTACAATTGTAACAAACCAGGACACATCGCCAGGAATTGTAGGGCGCCGAAGAGAGCTAGGACTAGGGAAACGACCGAGGATAGTCCACAGGATGAAGAAGATACCACCGAGAAGCAGGATTTTGCCGAAGGGTCCGATTGAGCGCAAAATCTCGACCCATAAATCGTAGAGTCTCTCCCCATGTAACAACAAATTCGAAATCCAAGTATGTTATTCCTTTCAAGAGAGACTCAACGCGCGAAATTCTGCTGGATGCAACCATCAAACCAAGAACGGAAACAAAACGGTCAAGGCCCTTATCGACTCGGGAGCACATATGACGATGATAGCAAAGGAGTTGGCAGAGAGAGAGAAATTGAAGAAGGTCAAACGGCAACAACCCATTCGCATGAGAAATGCAGACGGAACACCAAATCGGACAGGGATATTAACGGAGGACGCCAAAATCCAGATGGATCTAGGAGGACATAAGGAGGAAATCAAGGCACTGGTATCGGACATTTCGAGCGCGGATATTTTTCTTGGATACGACTGGTTAATTCAACATAACCCGGAGATCGACTGGATAAACCAAGAAGTCAGATTTACACGATGCCCCAGTACATGCACTACACCACACCAAACGATTCCTTTTTCTCGACGGCTAACCACTGATGTGGACAGCGCTACGGAGGAAAAAGAATCAGATCCCACCAACCCCGAAGATTACCCGATTACATTCGACCATTTACGCACTTGTTTAACAAACGGAATTTTGAGCAATTACCAGCTCGAACGGAATGGGATCATGAGATCAATCTAACGGAGGATGCACCAAAGGAGATATCATCGAAGGTTTATAACATGACGCCAAAGGAAAGGGAGGAACTCGATAAGTTCTTAGACGAGAACCTAGCATCGAAACGAATTCGACCATCCAAATCACCATACGCTGCCCCTTGTTTCTTCGTACCAAAGAAAGATGGATCGCTCCGACTATGCCAGGACTACAGGAAACTCAACGAACATTCGATCAAGGACAAAACGCCATTACCGCTCATAAGCGAAGTACTCGACCAACTGCGAGATGCGAAATACTTCAATAAACTGGACATTATCTGGGGTTACAACAATGTCAGGATCAGAGAAGGAGATGAATGGAAAGCAGCGTTCACCAATCGTGGATTATTCGAACCTACCGTCATGTTTTTTGGAATGAGTAACTCCCCGGCGACCTTTTATGATGGCAACCATATTCCGAGAAATGATCCAAGAAGGTGCACTGGTCAACTATATGGACGACTTCGCGATTCCAGGACGTACCAAAGAGGAACTACGTGAACGGACTATACGTTTCCTGAAAATCGCCGACAAACATAGTCTATTCTTCAAACGATCGAAATGCGAATTCGACGCCACGGAAATCGCCTTGTTAGGCACGGTTGTAGGAAATGGAAAGCTACTATGGAAAAGGAGAAGGTCAGGGCCATAAAGGAATGGAAAACGCCACGAACAATTAAGGAGGTGGAGAGTTTCTTGGGATTCGCGAACTTTTACAGACGCTTCATACAAAACTTCAGCATCATCGCAGCTCCGCTAATCAGTTGAAGGGAGGAGGAAAAGAGTGGAAATGGGAAGAAGCACAACAACAGGCATTCGACAGCGTCAAAGATTCCATTACCAGCGAACCAGTATTGGCGTTGCCAAATGACTATGGAAAGTTTAGATTGGAGGTGGATGCATCAAACTATGGAACGGGAGCAGTCCTATCACAGGAACAGGAAGGAAAATGGCATCCGGTTGCATTCATGTCCAAAACGTTGACTGAAGCAGAACGAAACTACGAGATCTACGACAAGGAGTTACTGGCTATAGTCAAGGCACTGAAATTATGGAGACAGTACCTGTTGGATGCGAAGGAACAGTTCGAAATCTGGACGGACCACGAAAACCTGAAGTACTTCAGAGACCACAGAAACTGAACGCTCGACAAGCAAGATGGTACCTTATGCTGCAGGAATACGATTTCGCACTACGACACATACCTGGAAAATCCAACACCAAAGCCGACATCCTCTCCCGCATAGTCAAACCAGATACAAGCCGAGACAACAAACATGAGATGTTCAAAGGAAAGGAGTTTGTACGAAGAATGTTGAAGAAACGCCAGTATATGAAGCCACCATTCTACGATCTCGACGATTCGAGATATCACCGACCAACAGATCCTGGAAGTTATCAGAAAGTCGAAGAGGAGGGAAACCATGGTACTGCAGGAATTGGCGAAACAACCGGAGAAAGTGTGGGAGAAAGAAGGGATAATTTACCGACAAGGACGGATCTATGTGCCATGAAAGGAACTTGCGAGATCAAATCCTACACGACACCACTATTCCCCGACGTCGGACACCCTGGACAACATCGGATGCTAGAACTGTTGAAGCGGACGTTCTGGTGGCCCACGATCAAGACGGACGTCAGGAGATATGTCAGAGGATGTGACATGTGTCAAAAGAACAAGATCATTCGCAGACCCGAACCAATCACGTGAACCCATTACCAATCCCGAAGGCCCTTGGCAGGAATTTCTATTGACATGATCGGACCTTTGCCTAAGTCCGAAGGCAAAGATGCTATTGTTGTTATCGTCGACCGGTTCTCAAAGATGATCCACCTTGTTCCCACCACGACTCTCACGTCAATCGAATTAGCGCATCTATACAAATCGGAGGTTTGGAGGCTCCATGGAATTCCCCGAAGAATCATCAGTGACAGAGGACCGCAGTTCGCATCTAAATTCATGAAGGAGCTATGCACATCATTGGGGATAGAAAGGAACCTATCAACGGCATATCATCCTCAGACGGATGGACAGACGGAACGCATCAACCAAGAAGTCGAAATGTATTTGCGGAATTTCATCAGCTATCGACAGAACGATTGGACGAAATGGCTACCTACGGCAGTTCCATTACAACGATAAAGTCCACTCGCCACGAAGAACACACCATTCTTTTTGAATCACGGATTCCATCCATGGAAAGGGAATCACAGTTACCTACGTTCAACCCAGCGGCAGCGGATTTCTCATCGGAGTTAGAGAAAGCCCGAGAAGAAGCTAAAGCGGCAATGGAAGAGAACAATGATCTTATAAACCGAGGAAACCACGGAAATGTCTCTAAAGTGTCACACCGGAGAAAGGTCTGGCTAGAAGCAGTTAACATTCATTCCAACCGACCATCACGGAAACTTGACAACAAACGCTATGGACCTTTCGAGATCGTCGAAGCTGTCGGAGATCGGTCATACAAGCTTCGCTTACCTGAGTCCTGGGCGATCCACAATGTGTTCCACGTTTCATTGCTCACATGATGTCATGAACCCGAGTTTGACAGCCAACACTGCCCTACCCCGCCGCCACCTGATATCATAAACGAAGAAGAAGAGTACGAAATCGAAGAGATCCGAGGACATAGGAAGCGAGGAAGAGGAACCCAGTATCTGGTACATTGGAAAGGTTATGGAAATGAAGAAGACACATGGTTACCAAAATCAGCCTTCGAAAACGCCAAGGACATCCTAGACGAGTACGAGAAAACACGGTCATAGGATATAAAACCCAGCGAAAGCACTCCAATCGGTATACAACAATCGTCAATCTCTTTCCTCCAGAACATCACGTCCAAATCACCTTCAATGTCTGACATCTCGACCTTTATTCCACCTTTCCAATCCACTACCAACGAAACACCTGCTTTGGTCAGAATTTGAGGAGCAGATTTATGTGTCCAAACCAAAGACGGAATGCGCTTCTGGATCCATTCATACTTCCTCACCAGAGAATCTGTTTATTGGCGAAGAAAATTAACAGGATATGACGATCCCCATCACACGTTCATCAGAAACTTCAACACCGCAGACCCCGCTTACATTGAAGATGCCAATGCCACAGAATTCCAAGTGTTCCTCTTCATCTTCTACAACACCAAATATGATGACTATTCGAGTCTCGTATTCGAAGAATGGGTTAACATCCTAAACCTTGCGCACAAGTGGAAATTTCCTGAAGTCAAGAACTTGGCAGAGAGAAACCTCTTCAAGTTGGGATACAAGGTTCGACCTGCAAAAATGGAGATTAACTTCACAGACTAGGATACTTTGTGTGGTCACGAAACCTAAATGGAGAGTATTGTTATGGTTTCACCGGTTATGGTCACTCATTCAGGCTCTTTTGTTTTTCCACGTTCTCACGCCTGCCCGTTATACTTTTCTTTCACCTTTCCTTTCTAGTATCTTTCGTCTCACAGTCACTCCACATTCTCATGCCTGTCCGTTATACTTTTCTTTCATCTTTCCTTTCTAATATCTTTTGTCTCACCATTACTCCACTTCCATATGCTTTACTCCATGTCCATACGTTCTTACTCCACTACCCCGAGTATTATGACTCAGTCCTGTTCTATACTTAGTTACCCTGGGTAGTTGTCTTTACGTATATAAACTCTGTAGGTACTGCTGTAGTCTTTATGCTTTACCAATCGTATCTTTCCCTTACTCTACTCTTTCATCGCCCTCAAGTCTTTGTCACTTGTCTGCAACCTGAGTCTTTATAGATTAAGGTCGTAACAGTATATGCTTGACTTTGATCAATGGTTTTGAACATTCCATATAAGCAGCCTATTGGGCTTGTTGTTGGTTCAAGATCTGGGGTTCTTTGAATCTAGTAAGATTTTCATGGTCAGTCCAGATAGTGAATTCATGTTTGGCTCCTTCCAAGTGGTGTCTCCATTCGGTGAGTGCACATATGATGGCTAGCCATTCTTGTTCAGAACAGTGATAATTTCATTTAGTGGAGGCAAATGATTTTGACCAGAATGCAATAGGAGGTTTAACTCCATTTTTATCTTTCTGGGATAGCATAGCTCCTGAAGCATGCATCGAGGCATCAGTCTCAATTTCAAAGGGCTTGTCCAGGTCAGGAAGAACTAAAATTGGTTTTTCCATGAAGTGAGCCTTGAGATCATTGAATGCATGTTGATGAATTTCTAGACATGAGAGCATTGAGAGGTGTGGCATGGTGAGCATAATGTTTGATAAAATGTCTGTAGAAGTTAAAAAACCAATGAATTTGCAGACATCTCTGGTGGATTTAGGAATAGGCCAATCCTTAATTCCATTGCATTTGGTGGCATCCATTTTGATGGTTGCTGGTGTAGTAACAGCTCTGAGGTATTCTAGATGTTGTTTTGCAAATTTGCATTTCTTGGGTTTGAGGAATAGATCATTTTCTTGAAGTATTTTCAATACTTTCAGAGTCATATCTTCCAATTCATCTCATGTTGTTGCATGGATAAGGATGTCATCCATGTAAACCAATACTCCACCTTTCTTGATTCAAGGTGAGAAGATGTGATCCATCATGGCTTGAAAGGTCACAGAGGAGTTACACAATCCAAAGAACATAACCATAGGTTTATATAAACCTTTTGGCATTTTAAAAGCTGCTTTCCATTCATCTCCTTCGAAAATTCAGATATTATTATATCCAGCTCGAACATCAAGTTTGGTAAACCATTTTGATCCCTTCAGTTTATCCAAAAGTGAAAAAATGAGGGGAATAGGATAGGTGTTCTTGACAGTCCAGGTATTGAGATAACAATAATCTTGACATGATCATAATTTTCCATCTTTCTTTCCTACAAAGAAGAAGGGCGATGCCATGGGTGACTTGGATGGTTGTATGTATCCTTTTTTCAGATTTTCTTCTATGAACTTGTCTAGTTCCTTTGATTCTTGCAGAGATAGTTAGTATGACAGTCCAACTCTAGGTTCAAATCCTTCCTTCATGTTGAAATGAATACCTCGAGTCTTACACTCGGTATGATGTATGAATGACTCCTGTTTCAAATACATGCATTATACACATTATGACTGTGCTTCCATGCATTATACACATGTAGACTACGCCCACAGGGCACTATAATTTCATGAGTTGTTTTAGCTATACCCTGAACCCTATCCTGTAGCAGTATATAAGAACTCTGTAGTCTATCGATAATATTAAGTTTCCAATCACTCTCACTCTCAAGCTTAACCAGCTAAACTCTTACTCTCTCAACCACTTCGCTCTACAACAAGACTATTTCCAATGTAAGTCTGTTAATGCCACTCGCTATACTCGCTACATTTGCAACAGGTTATGGGCCCCGGTTAGTGCATCTGTCAACGATCTTCAGGTCTCCAGATCCAACTGCTTTTGGATAAAGCATACAAGCAACTGTCGAGCTCACTCCAGTTGTTCTCTGTCTCAGAGAAAGTAGTCTGCCAGTCCATCATCACTGGAACAGCTGACTGGCTATCTTCAGTGGTGAACCACTGGCTTGCATGATAGCAACAGGGCATTTTACACCTTGCATATGGCCCGTGGTGACATCATGCTCACTTAGTGGATCAACAATAAAATGTGGACTACCTGAGAGACGGAACGCTATCTGAGATAAACCTATAAATAACCTTTAGAATAGCATGTCGTACCCTAGATCAGAGATTAACTGACCGATCTGGGTTGCAGGGCAAACACTGGTACAAACACCAATGCTCTCCCTAGGCTCACTGGCGCTGGGAATTACGATACCTGGGCTCGCCGGGTCAAGACTGCCTTGATCCTTATGAATCATAAGGACTCTACCCTGACTGCATGGGATCTTAGTGGCGGAACTCAGCCACTCCCCACCATGCCTACCAATGCCGATGAAGCGGCAAAGGAGCATGGAATCAGGAATACTCTTCAATTGCAGGCAACTGCGATAATAGAGTCAACTCTCCCGGATCATATGCTCCGGGAGGATTTCAACAGCCCTAGAGATCTCTGGGGTAAATTAAAGTTGAATTACAGAGTCCGAGGGCCAACCTTCATTTACGAAAGGCTTCAGGCCCTCTTGAATTTTAAGGTTCAAGACACCCAGGATCCATCTGGGCAGATCGCTGAGTTTATCGCGATCTGCTCACAGATCACTGCCACTGGAGCGACTCTCCATGAGTCACTCCAGACCATGATGCTCCTTTCCGCTCTCCCAAATCGTATGGAATCTACGATTGGGATTATCCTCACAGCAGCCAAAAGAGTGGCTGATCTCACTATTGAGAACGCGAGGGCTACTATCACTGCGGCCTGGCAAAACCCTCAGAATCTCACCGCTGCCAGGTTTAAACTGTCCGGACAGGCTCCGCGATGGCAAAATGCTGTGCCTGGACCCTCCGGGCAATATCAGCAGCAGCAGCGACCCCAAGGTCAGCAGCAGCAGCAACGCCCTCAAGGGCAACAGCAGCAATGGCCGCAAGGCCAGCAGGCTCCATATGGAGCTAAACCTGATGGTGATAAGAAGTGAAAAAGAACTCATGCCAAAGGCAAGGGCAAGGGAAAAGGAAAAGCCGCAGCAGTCGAGGCCTCACCTCCTGATTACAATGTGGCTTCTGCAATCACATTCTCTGTGATCGCCATTCCTCCGGGCTTTGAAGCCCAACCCTATGACCCTCGCTCACCTTCTCTCTCTGCACCGACCACACGGTCTTTGGTGCATCGCATCCGAAATGAGAAGGCTGCTATCAAGCTGCTGACTCCCTTGATTGGTGAGTCATCTCATTTTACATCGCAATCATCTCCTGACGAGATTTCCATTTCTATTTCCCCTCCCTCAGAAATTGACATGTTAAACATACATGACAGCAACATGTGGATTGATGATTGGCATCACAACGTTGATTACGAAAACACGATCAAACAAAACCTGAATTTGGACATCGAATCGGTTGATCCATCTACTGATGGAACCTGGATCGATGACAATTCATGGGAACAATCAATCTCGGTTGATTGCAATCGTTCTTTTTGGGCCTTATATGGTATGCCCAATGACAACATCGAACGTGTGGTCCCTACAGATCAAATCAATGATGTCACTCCCATGACACCTGATCTTACTGGATCTGGTGCACATGGTTGGACATACGATGACATGGGCGATGCCTGGAACAACCAATGGGTTGAATCAACGTCTCGACCAATGGATTGGAACATCGAACCAACCAGTTCTGAAACTTCCTCCTTCCGTGATGCATGGGACAACGCTAACCGCTTTCCCATCGATGACACGTCATGTGAAATCCCCTGTAACCTCTCTTGGGGTGAACTAATCGGACGGAGATATTCCATCGACGACATAAATGTCATACCATTCCCTAAATGGGAATTACCGGATGACTACATCCATTCGGGTGAAATATCGTCCAATGCCTCTGTCAAAATTGGATCTGCCATCAATCACTGGCTGGATGATGCTGACAATGGATGGTGTGACATGTATTCGGATGTAAATCCTTCACATTCCCCTTCCTCACACTACTCGTACACATGGTCACAACCATTCCAATTTCGGTACGATCTCCCATTCACCCCTGATGATGTAACGATCAAAACTGAATTTCCTAATGGGCGTATGCACATTTGGATCAATGGTTACTACACTGACATCACTTTCATGGAATTTGATATAGGCGGAGTCATTCCTCCAGCCAGTGTACAGAGGACACGAGACCCTCGTCTCGACGTCTCTTGGACTGGTAGGGTAACCCCTTACCAACAGGCCAAACTCATGGCCCTCCTCGCCTGGGACAAACATCTCGGTGCTCGCCCAATCGATAACATGTTTGAACCAAACAACATTGAAGAAGCAACAAGGCACAGTGAAACTCAATCAGAGTATCACACGGGGCCAAGGAATCAGAGAGATGGTCCAGATTGCCTATTGATTATGCGATCGAGGAATTTGGGAATTCAGTGATAGAAGAGAAGGAAGATGGCGAGATCTCGATCCATCCCGGGCAAGACCTGATGGATGACAAAGAAGATGCTGAGAACGAAGGGGATTCATACTCGCAAGTATCACCTCTCCACTCGCAACCAATTGCTAATTCTTCTTTTCAGTGGGGTGATGTCACCAAGGCTTCAAGCCTGGTGCTCCACTCCAGTTCAAGAGGAGGACCAATCCAAGATGGGTCCGGATGAACTATTTTAAATAGTGCCTCATGTAACGGTCTGGATATAAATTATGCGATGGAATCGAGCGTCAGGAATGCTCTTCTCAATAACATCACACCCGAATTTAAGTCATTCATCATGAGCATAAGATCAAACTCTGATTCTTATCCCATTAAGTGGATGCTAGATAGTGGCGCTTCGGCACACTTTACTGGCAGTCTCTCAGACTTTTCAACAGTCGATCGAGGCTTCTTTGGAATGGTACAAACTGCCTCTGGCCAATTAAAAATCCAAGGCCGAGGAACAGTACACATTCAACACTTAGTTGTTGATACAAACACAGAGACCAAAGAAGTTCAAAAGATTAAACTTTGGCCTGTATTTTACATAAATGGTATGCACATGCGGCTCATCTCTGTCGGACAACTTTTACAGTCCAGACTAAGATTAGAAGCCAATGTGAAGCATCTCACCTTTCGAGATGAACATAATCATGCTGTACTTTCGGGTATCTCGGGATATTTCCCCAGTATTTCCGCTGTCCTTACTAGGATAATTCAGGAAATCCCCGAAGCTGATGCTTATGCAACCACAAACACTGATTATTCTACCTGGCATCATCGATTAGGACATCCGTCCGATCTCGTGTTGAGTAAATTCTCAAAAGAATCTTTAGGCGTTCCACCTATTAGTATTCCACGAGATAAGCCAGTTTGCAAAGGATGTGTTGAAGGTAAACTCGCACAAAAATCCTTTCCCACTTCAGAAAGCCATGGAAAACAAGTTCTTGAATTAATCCACTCGGATCTATTCGAACTTCCAGTGATCTCCTATCACCCATAAATGGGTATTAACCATATTAGATGATTACTCTAATACGGCATTCACCGTAATGCTTGCCCACAAAAGTGATGCACCTCGAGAAATGATAAAAATCATGACGTTGCTTGCTAACTCCACTGATCGAAAGATCAAGAGACTGCACTGATCGAGGAGGAGAATACACCAATACTCTACAAGAGTATTTGTCCACAACGGCATTAAACATGAACTTTCTGCCCCTAATGTTCATCAACAAAATGGGCACGCTGAAAGACTCAATAGAACATTGCACGAGAAATCACAAGCCATGCATAAACATGCATGCCTTCCCGACTCATGGTGGGGGTTCTCTATGACATATGCGGTCTATATTTATAACCGCACACCTATGCAATGACTGAAGTGGAAAACTCCATATGAACTATTCTACAGAACCAAACCGGACTTAACAAAAATCCGAGTGTTTGGCTGTGGTGCTTATGTCTACCTCCCAAAGGAGATACGTAAAAACAAGCTCTCTTCACGATTTGAGCTTATGATATTTTTGGGATACCAAGGTCCAAATTATCAATTTATGAGGCACCAAAACGGAAATGTAATTTTCGTTTCTCCACAGCCATTTTCGATGAAGCTTTCTTTCCGAAATGCGATAAATCGAAACCAGGTAACCTCGAAAAGAGATTAAGTAATACTCCGAGTTGAAGTAATTCCTCGGAATCAGAGAACTCCAAAAATGGAGGAGAAGTCGATTTTAATCTCGACCCCAATTCTCTTAATGGTCCCTCTACGGATCAACCACCTATTAATAGAGCTCCACCGGCAGAACCACCGCATCCACCAATGCTGCCACAGCTGATGCCGCCATCACAGCAAAGAGCTCCATCACCACCTCCTCGTAATGCAACTCCCGGTCCGTCCAACCAGCCTCCACGGCAGGAACAGCCAACATGGAGAAAACGGCGTGATATAACTCCGCCTGATGAATCAGAACATAATGTTAGAAGGTCTAGACGGGAAACTAAAGTACCGAACCGACCAGACAATATCTACGGAGATAAACATCCGTCGAAAGTTCTGAGAGATTACGAGAGACAACCTTTCTTGCCGGACTTCGAAGAAGGTATCCAGCGAAGGGTACCTCCAAGATCTGATAGACAGAACGTTCGTATACCAACCGACAAACAAGCTGACGAAGGACGTCACAAAGAAATTCGCAGACACTTCGAAGAAGCTACTCGACAGGCTGAAGAATACGAACGAGAGCATGGCTCTCAACTTCCTTACCAATTTGGCAATGCCCCAATCCCTGGAGAAGCTACTATGGACGAAGTTCAAGTTCTAATCAGAGAAGGAGGAGTAAGGCTAAACAACTTTCTCTTTGAACTTGCAAATCAGATCCAAATGCCAGTCCAATTCAAGGACTTAATGCAACTACCTGCGAAAATGCGAAAGAAATGGATTGATGCTTGTTTGGAGGAGTTAGAAGCTTTACAGAAACGTGGTGTTTATGAATTAGTAGATCTCCCGAAAGGTCGAAGAACTATTAAAAATAGATGGGTATTTAATGAGAAAAGCGATGGCCGCCTTCGCGCTCGACTAGTCGCAAAAGGATTCTCTCAAATGAAGGAATCGACTACAATGAGCTTTTCTCCCAGTAGTCCGCTATGAAACTGCCCGTCTCCTTCTAGGCATCGCCCTTGAAGACTGGGATATGTTTAGTGTTGACGTAAAAACTGCCTATTTATATGGCAAACTGGATGAGGAAATCTATATGACACAACCCGAAGGATTCACAGCCACCGGTAAAGAAAATAAGGTCTGGAGATTACGCCGAGCATTGTACGGCCTTAAGCAAGCCGGGTTAAGCTGGTGGAAACAGTTGACTGCCAGCATGACCGAAATCGGTTTTGTCCGATGTAAATCCGATGCAGTGTATTATTACCGTCACCACAAAACGCATGAACTTGTCATGCTTGTCTATGTTGACGATGTAGCTTTTATGGGAAAGAAAAACTCCCAGCTCCTCAAAGAGTTGAAGCTAAAGTTCTCAACCAAATGGGAATGTCGTGATCAAGGTGTTATGACAGAATTTCTCGGTATGCAAATATCTCGAGATCGTCAAACAAGAAAATCTTCTTGCATCAGCAGAAGTACCTCAAAAGGTCCTTGATCGATTCGGTATCAAATCCGGATCTGAAGAAACACCGTTACCAAAAGGATACATGTTCAAAACTTCCGATAAAGTACCAAACAATGGATTCAGAACAAAGTACCAACAGTTGGTCAGATCATTGATGTACCTCATGATCGGATCACGACCAGATATTGCATTTGCCATTGTAAAATTATCACAACACATGGTGACTCCAAATAAAGAGCACTATACTGCCGGCATGCATCTTCTTAGGTACCTTAATGGCACTAAAAAGATGGTTCTTGAGTTTGATGGTAACTCGAATCAAGGTGTCATAGCCTATTCCGATTCGGATTGGGCTTCTGATCCAGAAGACCGGAAATCTATTACCGGCAATTTTATTACAATCGCTAATGGAACAATTTCCTGGCTGAGTCGTAAAAAAAAACAGTTGCACTTCATCGACAGAAGCCGAATATATGGCTATCTCTGATTGTTCACGACAATTAGTTTGGGTCTCCCAACTCTAACCGAGTTGGTTTGAGATACAAACCAATGCTCTATGGAGACAATATGGGCAGTCTATTTTGGTCAACTTCTGAAGTCCAGGAGAAACGATCGAAGCATATTGACATTCGCTTCCATTATATCCGAGAGCTCTTAGAACAAAGCAAATCAATCTTGATTGGATTGATGGATCAAAAATCCTGCTGACGTTTTAACTAAAAACCTAGAAAAAGTGAAATTCTCTTTTCGCTCTATGCTTAATCTAAAGCAACATGAGTCATTCAAGGAGGAGTGTTGAAATGAATACCTCGAGTCTTACACTCAGTATAATGTATGAATGACTCTTGTTTCAAATACATGCATTATACACATGTAGACTATGCCCGCAGGGCACTATGATTTCATGAGTTGTTTTAGCTATACCCTGAACCCTATCCTGTAGCAGTATATAAGAACTCTGTAGTCTATCGATAATATTAAGTTTCCAATTGCTCTCACTCTCAAGCTTAACCAGCTAAACTCTTACTCTCTCAACCACTTCGCTCTACAACAAGACTATTTCCAATGTAAGTCTGTTAATGCCACTCGCTATACTCGCTACATTCACAACACTTCATTTCAATCTTGGGGTCCCAAGGTTGGCTAGGAGGGAATCTTGTTGCGGCTTTCTCACTGAAGATATCCAAGAATTCATGGAATTCTTCAGGTACTATTTTCAACGGGTCTGACTCTTTCTTTTCTCCATATTTCTGGGCAATCACCTGAGATGCATTTGATTTGAAGTTAATTTCTTCAAAATCTTCGGGTTGAATGAAGATATTGTTAAGAAATTCAGTTTCTTCATTAAACTCGAGTTCATTGTCCATAGATTCAATCAACTGATTCAGTTGTGAATCAACTTCTCTCCATTTCATCATTCTTCTTGACCAGTCAACTTCGGGGTTATACTTGACTAGCCAAGGCATTCCAAGAATGATCCTTGCTGAACCTAATCCTATGATTTTAGGGTTCAATCTTCATTCTTCTTTCATTGATAATGATGTCTAAGATGGCTTTGTAGGTAGCTTTTCCTGCATCATTGGTGGTTCCATCTGCATTAAGAATGACAATTGGTTGGGCAATTTTTGAAGTTGTTAGATTCCATTGTTTTACAAGAAATGGATCGATGTAGTTTCCAGCGGCTCCAGAATTGAGTAATGAAAGATGTTCAATGGTAGTGTTGTCAGATAGATTAATGATGGTTGGAATATAGATTATACGATTCTTCGGAATAGTCTTGATGATATTGATTTTCTCTTCCTCGTTTTCGTAGTGATAGCTCTCCAATTCTTTGGTCACTAGAGATCTAGACAGAGAGGCTAGTCTCTGTGGGCAAAAGACTTTATGAGGTGTTCATCATGTTCTTCATGAGAAATGTTGTGGAGTTTCTCTATGTTGTCTTCATCAACATCTTCATTTACATTAGCGATTTTCTTCATTCTGAAGGGTCATCAGTTTGGGTTGCTACATTTCTCCTTTCCTTTGGAACTCTTTGAATAGGCAGGCCTATTGAAGTTCTTTCCTCGATGCTTTGGGCACTGATAAGACATATGTCCTGGCTGTTTGCAAGTGAAACATCTCTTCTCATTGTAGAGTTTTCGGAGTTCTGGGGAGAGGATGGCATTGAGGTGTTCAATAGCCAATTTCTCAGCCAGCCGATTAATTTGGCCTGAGGATTCTTCAAAATCAGACTTGTCTTCAGAGTCAATTTCAGTTTCTGAGTCTGAGTCTTTGCTTTCTTCATCAGAGTAATATATGTTTGCCTATCTAATATGATTAAGCTGTTGCTTGAGGATGTTGTCAATGTCCATGGGACCGTAGCCATAGGAGTGACTTCTTTTGGGCTTGACTGGTAAGGCTTTGCCAGTGGTAATGAATATATAGGCCAGTGATGGCAAGATCACATCTTATGGGATGAATGGTATCATCTCTGGTAATTTGATCTTGGCCCAGCACTCTGTTTAAGATGCGCTATTGTTCCAGCAGTGCAAGCTGCTTTGTATCATGCATTAATATCAGTTTGCGAGGGGTTCTGAGTGTAGATGAGGTTGTAGTAGTACAGGTCCAATCCTTTAGTGAAGAAAGAGATCTTCATGAGGTCATCAGTGATTCCAGCTATAGCGCAGAGGTTCTTGAATCTTTCAATGTAATCACTGATTGGTTGTGAACCTTGCTTGAGTCAGTGAAGTCTGTCATGGTTGATAAGTCCTTTGTTTGTAGGTGAGAATGATTCATCGAGCTGTTGAAGGAACTTTTTCCAGGTGTCAGCAGGTTTAAAGACTCCATTTGCATCGACATTGTCACTGGTGTGAGCTTGCTTCCATTCAACTGCTGATCCTGATAAGAGTAGAAGGGTATAGGAAATCTTGGCAGTTTCCTCCTTGAAGTCCTGAGGCTGTCCTGAGATATAGATCTGGAGATCTTGCTTCCAGATGGGGTAATTGGCAGGGTCTCCATAGAACTTCTCAGACTTCGGAAGCCTAGGGTCATCTGGGGTTCTTGTTCTCTACTTGATTCAGTCTCTGGGCCTGAGGGTTGTTGCTGGTTGGACTGAGTTTGACTAAAGGATCCTGGGATCTGTTGTTCGAAAGATGATTCGAACAGCTCCAGTTGCAATGGGAAGGTTGGTAAATGTTGGGCGACTGGAGTAGAGTCATTGTAAGTTCTGGTGTTGAAGTTCCAACGGGTTGTGTTGGACTGCAAAGTTGTCCCTTGAATTGGTTGGGGAAGTTCTTCTTTGAGGGTGAGGATTTGCTGAAAGACTTCATCGAGCTCAGTTGATTGAGCGGGTAAATCGGTTTCGATAGTAAGCGATTGTCTGACTTGTTCTTCTGAGTCTGTTTCAAATTCCTCTGATCCTTCACTACCACTTGAGGTGGATTTTTCGGTAGTTTCTCTTGGTGTGATGAACTTTTCTCCAGTAGGCAGTGGGCTAGGCTGCTGATCAAACTGTCTGAGAGGCTGATCCTGTCTAATCCTACTAGCTGTTGCACTAGTTGATGGTCTATCTGGCTTCCTAGATGATCCGGAGGTAGATCATTGGACTGCAATGGGTGGCAGAATTGTGAATGTAGGGGTTTTGGGCTGGTGAAGAATACATTCTTCGGGGTGGTATGGTTTCCGGGAAGTGGATGGTTTTCTTGGCAGTTCAGGTGGGATTTGTGGTGCTGGTTCTCCCTGTTGTCTTTTACTTCTTCTGAGCCTGTCAATTTTGACCAATCTATTTCCTCGTCAAAGTTTATTGAAAACTTTGATGCAGTGGGGAACTGAATGAATGATTGTGGACTATTCTCAGGACTCCAGAAGACATGGCTAGATGATTTACTTCTGAAATCCTTTCGTCGAGTTCTAGTGGACTTTCGCAGTCAATAAAGCTGTCGAATGCAAATAACACGTCAGGTCGCAGGAGTTCTTGCTTCTTCTGCAGTGGCCACAGTCTGCTATGTTTACTGTCAGTTTGTTCTTGTGTAGATGGCTGCTACTATGACTGGATGAGCACTCACTCTCTTTTCAAGTTGTCTAGTGGCGTCTCAGCTCTTGTCCTTGTCCTTCTTGACAGAATACTTTATCGAATCATGAGTGAGGATACGGTTTGGTTTTTTCTTTGGCTTCCAGACAATTAAACCAGTCCCTCTTGGCTATTCAACAGTGTAGGGACACTTTTCAAGGCTGTTGGTGCAAATCTTCTTGGGCTTACTGCTTTGATGAGCAGTCTGCAGTAGTCGGATGACGGTTCTAACTTTTTTCACCCTTGAACTGATAGGCCTTATCGCAATATGCATCCTCTTTTCATTGGTGCTAACCTACGTTTTAGTCCAGAAAAGCAGGAGTGGTCTTCGTCAAGATGTAATCCCATTGATCTCCATCGAGAAATCAGTAGAGTACTCTGTGATACTCCTATAAATAACTGAGACAGAAGAAACTAGCAAGTCGATCGACGATACTTGCATGACAAGATGAAACAATAAATACAAAACACTATATGAAACATTACGTGAAATGGATCATGAAACATAGATTTGAAACAGAACACAAGATGAAACAATTCTTATAAATACCTTGATCTGAAACATCAATCCATAGAATTGTTATAATTATAGAATTCTGATTGATTTGCACCTTGTGACAGAGGGACGGTGGCAAACTGAGGCCAATCTGGATCTCATGGAGTGATCCAATCTTAATCATTTGCCTCAGCAGTCCAACTGGTAGGTACCGAGTCATATAGCCAGGTGAATGCTAATTCCAGCTGGTACTGTTCATCCTCTAGCTGCCACTGGATGAAGGCAACAAGCTTCTCGATATCCTGAATCTTAAGATATGGATGAGTGTATAGTTGAACAGCATAGTGGTACACAGTGATAAAGGATGATCACTTATGTGTGGAATGGTGAGCTGAGATTAGAGTAGTACAACAAGTAGCTAAGGCTATGTACAACTTAGGAAACACACTTAATGGATGGAAATCTGATAATCTATTAAGAGAGATACACAGACCTTATATACATTTCTAGGATGGTCTGTGTGAGCATAATGGGCTGTGTAAGGCTGGGCCAATACAATACTATCTACCAATAGCATAAAGAGAGCATAGCTGTGAAATTTCTTCTTTTCCCATGATTGATTCCTTTTCAAAAATATAAACTTCTCACGTTCTGCTTCTTTTACCTTGGCCCATGTATAAATAGTTTCTTTTCTCACATTTTACTTCGATATGATGTCACTTATATAAAAATAGTTACCTAGGTGGTTGGTCTGTGCAGCCCTTTAGGTATAAAAGTCCTGTAGAAACTTGTAGAATACTCTGTCGAGTTTTCTTAGGTTCTATGCCTATAAACTCTTTTCACAACCTCAATATTTCAATACTTTCTCCAGAAATATTGGGATATTATTTAAATAGTACCATATTTTTTTATTTCCATACTACTGGTGAAGTATTGAAATAATATTGAAACATAATGCTATATTTATTTGTATTTTTTCCATATATGAAAATAAAATATAGTACTGTTTAAACAATATTTCAATACTTCTCAGGTAGTAAACAAACAAAAAACATGGTACTGTTTCAATAATATTTCAATATTTTTTGAGAAAGTATTGAAATGTTGAAGTTGTGTTTGCTACCACTCTCTTTGGTTCTTAAGTAATGTGTGACCCTGTGATGTCACATCATGGTTGGCCTAACAATGTTTTATGTAAACATTATACAAACATTACTGTAAATATAATTTACATAGTACATGTGTAATATGTAAAACATATCTAAACTTTATGCAAACAAAAGCCTTAAAATGGGCTTTATTGAATTTTGAATTTACATATGATTTACATAGTACACATGTATTATGTAAATTATATTTACGGTAATATTTGCATAGTGTTTGCATAATACATGTGTACTATTCAAATATAAAGGTTGTATTAGGCTCCGTTGAACTGAAGTAGCAGAGCAAAATAATTATGAGAAAAACTAGTGTGACAGTGTGACACCATGTCACTAGGCCAAAATTCTGACATGGAGGTACGGAGGGTGCTGGTTGATAGACTGGACTGTAGTATGAGGGGGTGTAAGGTGGCATGGGAAGCTGTAGTACAGGGAGTATAGGCATATAGACTGAACTCTGAGGTTGTGACTGCGGTCAGGTTAATAAGAGTGTCGATATATGCTAGGGCACTTGGGGAAAGTTCTCTGTGTGCAATTCCTGCATAAGAATTTCGAGAACAAAGTTTGGCAAAATGTCCAGGGGTCTTGGTGTCACAGTAATGGCAGTAATATAGCAAGCATTCCATCTGGATATGACCCATTCTGCTACATAGTTTGCAGGGTGCACGTCCATGTCGATATGAGGGAGCAACTCCTGGTGTGCAAGTAACCTGGTGATGGTTCATCAAATTTGGAGGAGACAGAACTCCTGGGTTTAATACAGCCAGTTCATGAAGTTGCTGTGGTTGTATAGAAATGAGGGAGTTGTGATACTGTCAGATTGGGGAGTGCTTCCAGAAGATGATTCATGTCCATCTGTAGATGATTTACCGATGTCCGAATCTTTGTGAAGTGGCGTAGCATTGATCTCTCTAATTCTCCTGAAGATTTCATTACCATGGAAAGACCTCAGGAGATGGCGTGCCAAATAAGTGAGATAGGTGTCCATTTCCTCCACTGCTTAAAGGTATGAATGTCTTGCAGAAGTAAGCTCACACAAATTATATTTGAATAATACACATGTTTTATGTAAACATTATGCAAATATTTCCATAAATATAATTTATATAATACATGTGTACTATGTAAAACATATCTAAGCTTAATTCAAATAAAAGCCTTAAAATGGGCTTTATTCAATTTTAAATTTACATATGATTTACATATTACACATGTATTATGTAAATTAGATTTACGGTAATGTTTGCATAATGTTTACATAAAACATGTGTATTATTCAAATATAGAGGTTGTGTCATTAACATGAGCCCCAATGTCATGCATGATCTCAAAGAGTCGAGGAATGTGGCTGTGACCAGACAGAAAGTTTGCAGCTATTTGTTCATGTAGAATTGCATGTCAAACAATGGCATTCTTCTCAATGGATGTTTCTTCTAGACAAGGAGTATTATGTGGTGGGTGTGGAGAGAAAGGGAATGGAGGTGTTAGTTTTGAATTAGAATTACTGGCTTCGTTCTTCTGGTTGGTGGCATTGAGAGGAGAGGGCAATGAGAGAGTAGTAGTTAGAACTTGTTGGATGGCTTGTATGTTGCTCATAAGCTGAAGAGTTAGCTGAGCTTCTCCGAGCTTTTATACTCTCCAAGTATCTCACTTGAATTTGCAAGATCTTCTTCAGATTCCCATGAATCCTCTGTTGGTCCATATCCTTGCTATCTGACAAGATATTCTAATCTTGTTGCGAGTCTTCCATTTCTTCCTTGCTCTATGATTAAGGATTGCTTCAACTTCATACTCCTCTTCTCCAGACATTAGTGTCAGAGGTGGTTGTCGATTATGCTTTCCATAGATGTCATTCTCTACTACAGGTATGAGCAGAGATGCATGGAATTTGTTGTGTATCTTCCATAGCTTCAGAAGTTCTAACTCATATGTCACAGGAGAGGTTCTAATTATTTTAAAGGGTTCTTTTCTTCTTTGACTGAGCCTCTTTGATGCGTACAGCACAGGCAAGTTTTGGTTATCTAGCCAAACTCTATCACCAACCTTTAATGAATTCCAGGGTCGATTACTTTGGCTAGCTATTTTTAAACGTGCTTGCTCATGTACTTCTATTGCTGCTTCTCTAGCTTGCTCTAAGAATAATGTCTTCTCTTTGATGGAAGGTACATTTGATTCTTCTTTGTTAATGAATGCTTTAGGATTGTATCCTAATATAAGTTCTGAAGGCAAGTGTTGTCTTCCTGCATGTGGTTTAGTATTATGGACAAATTCAATCATGGAAAGTGCTCTCCTCCCACAACCTCTATATTTGAATAATACACATGTACTATGCAAACATTATGCAAACCTTACTGTAATTTTAATTTACATAGTACATGTATATTATCTAAAACATATCTAAACCTTATAAAAACAAAACCTTTAAAATGCACATTATTGAATTCTTTTTTTACATATGTTTTACATAATATATGTGTACTATGTAAATTACATTTACGGTAATGTTTACATAAGGTTTGTATAACACATATGTACTATTCAAATATAGAGGTTGTTGTTACGACCTTAATCTGTAAAGACTCAGGTTGCAGACAAGTGGACAAAGACTTGAGAGTGATGAAAGAGTAGAGTAAGGGAAAGATACGATTGGTAAAGCATAAGGAATACAGCAGTACCTACAGAGTTTATATATGTAAAGACAACTACCCAGGGTAACTAAGTATAGAACAGGACTGAGTCATAATACTCGGGGTAGTGGAGTAAGAATGTATGGACGTGGAGTAAAGCATATGGAAGTGGAGTAATGGTGAGACAAAAGATACTAGAAAGGAAAGATGAAAGAAAAGTATAACGGACAGGCATGAGAATGTGGAGTGACGTGAGATGAAAGATACTAGAAAGGAAAGGTGAAAGAAAAGTATAACGGGCAGGCGTGAGAACGGAAAAACAAAAGAGCCTGAAGAGTGACCATAACGGTGAAACCATAACAATACCTCCGTTTAGGCTTCGTGACCACACGAAGTATCCTAGTCTGTGAAGTTAATCTCCATTTTGCAGGTCGAACCTCGTATCCCAACTTGAAGAGGTTTCTCTCTGCCAATTCTTGACTTCAGGAAACTTCCACTTGTGCGCAAGGTTTAGGATGTTAACCCATTCTTCGAATACGAGACTCGAATAGTCATCATATTTGGTGTTGTAGAAGATGAAGAGGAACACTTGGAATTCTGTGGCATTGGCGTCTTCAATGTAAGCGGGGTCTGCGGTGTTAAAGTTTCTGATGAACGTGTGATGGGGATCGTCGTATCCAGTTAATTTTCTTCGCCAATAAACGGATTCTCTGGTGAGGAAGTATGAATGGATCCAGAAGCGCATTCCGTCTTTGGTTTGGACACATAAATCTGCTCCTCGAATTCTGACCAAAGCAGTGTTTCGTTGGTGGATTGGAAAGGTGGAATAAAGGTCGAGATGTCGGACATTTGAAGGTGATTTGGAGGATGGAGGAAAGAGATTGACGATTGTTGTATACCGATTGGAGTGCTTTCGCTGGGTTTATATCCTACGACCGTGTTTCTCGTACTCGTCTAGGACGTCCTTGGCGTTCTCCAAGGCTGATCTTGGTAACCATGTGTCTTCTTCATTTCCGTAACCTCCAATGTACCAAATACTGGGTTCCTCTTCCTCGCTTCCTATGTCCTCGGATCTCTTCGATTTCGTACTCTTCTTCTTCGTTTATGATATCAGGTGGCGGCGGGTAGGGTGTTGGCTGTCAAACTCGGGTTGTGACATCGTGTGAGCAATGAACGTGGAATACATTGTGGATTGCCCAGGACTCAGGTAAGCGAAGCTTGTATGACCGATCTCCGACAGCTTCGATGATCTCGAAAGGTCCATAGCGTTTGTTGTCAAGTTTCCGTGATGGTCGGTTGGAATGAATGTTAACTGCTTCTAGCCAGACCTTTCTCCGGGTGACACTTTAGAGGCATTTCCGTGGTTTCCTCGGTTTCGCATAAGATCATTGTTCTCTTCCATTGCCGCTTTAGCTTCTTCTCGGGATTTCTCTAACTCCGATGAGAAATCCGCTGCCGCTGGGTTGAACGTAGGTAACTGTGATTCCCTTTCCATGGATGGAATCCGTGATTCAAAAAGAATGGTGTGTTCTTCGTGGCGAGTGGACTTTATCGTTGTAATGGAACTGCCGTAGGTACCATTTCGTCCAATCGTTCTGTCGATAGCTGATAAAATTCCGCAAGTACATTTCGACTTCTTGGTTGATGCGTTCCGTTGTCCATCCGTCTGAGGATGATACGCCGTTGATAGGTTCCTTTCTATCCCCAATGATGTGCATAGCTCCTTCATGAATTTAGATGCGAACTGCGGTCCTCTGTCACTGATGATTCTTCGGGGAATTCCATGGAGCCTCCAAACCTCCGATTTGTATAGATGCGCTAATTCGATTGACGTGAGAGTCGGTGGTGGGAACAAGGTGATCATCTTTGAGAACCGGTCGACGATAACAACAATAGCATCTTTGCCTTCGGACTTAGGCAAAGGTCCGATCATGTCAATAGAAATTCCTGCCAAGGGCCTTCGGGATTGGTAATGGGTTCAACGTAATTGGTTCGGGTCTGCGAATGATCTTGTTCTTTTGACACATGTCACATCCTCTGACATATCTCCTGACGTCCGTCTTGATCGTGGGCCACCAGAACGTCCGCTTCAACAGTTCTAGCATCCGATGTTGTCCAGGGTGTGACGTCGGGGAATAGGGGTCGTAGGATTTGATCTCGCAAGTTCTTTCATCCGGCACATAGATCCGTCCTTGTCGGTAAATTATCCCTTCTTTCTCCCACACTTTCTCCGGTTGTTTCGCCAATTCCTGCAGTACCATGGTTTCCCTCTCTTCGACTTTCTGATCTTCCAGGATCTGTTGGTCGGTGATATCTCGAATCGTCGGATCGTAGAATGGTGGCTTCATATACGGTTTCTTCAACTATTCTTCGTACAAACTCCTTTCCTTTGAACATTTCCATGTTCCTGTTGTCTCGGCTTGTCTGGTTTGACTATGCGGGAGAGGATGTCGGCTTTGGTGTTGGATTTTCCAGGTATGTTGTAGTGCGAAATCGTATTCCTGCAGCATAAGGTACCATCTTGCTTGTCGAGCGTTCAGTTTCTGTGGTCTTGAAGTACTTCAGGTTTTCGTGGTCCGTCCAGATTTCGAACTGTTCCTTCGCATCCAACAGGTACTGTCTCCATAATTTCAGCCTTGACTATAGCCAGTAACTCCTTGTCGTAGATCTCGTAGTTTCGTTCTGCTTCAGTCAACGTTTTGGACATGAATGCAACCGGATGCCATTTTCCTTCCTGTTCCTGTGATAGGACTGCTCCCGTTCCATAGTTTGATGCATCCACCTCCAATCTAAACTTTCCATAGTCATTTGGCAACGCCAATACTGGTTCGCTGGTAATGGAATCTTTGACGCTGTCGAATGCCTGTTGTTGTGCTTCTTCCCATTTCCACTCTTTTCCTCCTCCCTTCAACTGATTGAGCGGAGCTGCGATGATGCTGAAGTTTTGTATGAAGCGTCTGTAAAAGTTCGCGAATCCCAAGAAACTCTCCACCTCCTTAATTGTTCGTGGCGTTTTCCATTCCTTTATGGCCCTGACCTTCTCCTTTTCCATAGTAGCTTTCCATTTCCTACAACCGTGCCTAACAAGGCGATTTCCGTGGCGTCGAATTCACATTTCGATCGTTTGAAGAATAGACTATGTTTGTCGGCGATTTTCAGGAAACGTATAGTCCGTTCACGTAGTTCCTCTTTGGTACGTCCTGGAATCGCGAAGTCGTCCATATAGTTGACCAGTGCACCTTCTTGGATCATTTCTCGGAATATGGTTGCCATCATACGAGAAAAGGTCGCCGGGGAGTTACTCATTCCAAAAAACATGACGGTAGGTTCGAATAATCCACGATTGGTGATAAACGCTGCTTTCCATTCATCTCCTTCTCTGATCCTGACATTGTTGTAACCCCAGATAATGTCCAGTTTATTGAAGTATTTCGCATCTCGCAGTTGGTCGAGTACTTCGCTTATGAGCGGTAATGGCGTTTTGTCCTTGATCGAATGTTCGTTGAGTTTCCTGTAGTCCTGGCATAGTCGGAGTGATCCATCTTTCTTTGGTACGAAGAAACAAGGGGCAGCGTATGGTGATTTGGATGGTCGAATTCGTTTCGATGCTAGGTTCTCGTCTAAGAACTTATCCAGTTCCTCCCTTTCCTTTGGCGTCATGTTATAAACCTTCGATGATATCTCCTTTGGTGCATCCTCCGTTAGATTGATCTCATGATCCCATTCCGTTCGAGCTGGTAATTGCTCAAAATTCCGTTTGTTAAACAAGTGCGTAAATGGTCGAATGTAATCGGGTAGATCTTCGGGTTGGTGGGATCTGATTCTTTTTCCTCCGTAGCGCTGTCCACATCAGTGGTTAGCCGTCGAGAAAAAGGAATCGTTTGGTGTGGTGTAGTGCATGTACTGGGGCATCGTGTAAATCTGACTTCTTGGTTTATCCAGTCGATCTCCGGGTTGTGTTGAATTAACCAGTCGTATCCAAGAAAATATCCGCGCTCGAAATGTCCGATACCAGTGCCTTGATTTCCTCCTTATGTCCTCCTAGATCCATCTGGATTTTGGCGTCCTCCGTTAATATCCCTGTCCGATTTGGTGTTCCGTCTGCATTTCTCATGCGAATGGGTTGTTGTCGTTTGACCTTCTTCAATTTCTCTCTCTCTGCCAACTCCTTGCTACATCGTCATATGTGCTCCCGAGTCGATAAGGGCCTTGACCGTTTTGTTTCCGTTCTTGGTTTTGATGGTTGCATCCAGCAGAATTTCGCGCGTTGAGTCTCTCTTGAAAGGAATAACATACTTGGATTTCGAATTTGTTGTTACATGGGGAGAGACTCTACGATTTATGGGTCGAGATTTCGCGCTCAATCGGACCCTTCGGCAAAATCCTGCTTCTCGGTGGCGTCTTCTTCATCCTGTGGACTGTCCTCGGTCGTTTCCCTAGTCCTAGCTCTCTTCGGCCTCTACAATTCCTGGCGATGTGTCCTGGTTTGTTACAATTGTAACACGTTACGGTCTTCTTCGGCTGCCTGCATTCTCTAGCAAAATGTCCGAACTTTCCACAGTTGAAACACTTCCTCTGATTATTCGGGGTTTGGACTCTAGCGGTTTCGAACCTTCCTACTTCCATGGGTTGACCACTTCCTCCATACGTGACTCCTGTCGCGGTGTGTTTGTCGAACAAACTCATCGTCTCTGTTCCCATTCCTACTGCTTTTATGACTTCGAGCCATCCGTTGAATGTGGTGGGGACTTTGTCGGGTGGGAATGATAGAATGGTGCGAATGGTTTCCTTTTGACGTTCTTCTTCAGCAAGAAGATGGCGTGTTGTCGTCCGTTCCGCTTGTTCATCATCAAGGTAAATTCGACTAAAATCCACGATGGGTTTCCTTCCTTGGTCATAGTCTCGATAGCTATCTCGCTCTTCTCCTTGTCCATTCCATCGATAAACAACTCCTTCGCCTGCTTCTCGAATTGCTTCCACGTGAATGTTACGTCTGGGTTGGTGACTTTGTCCGCTACGAGTGCTGAAAAACTTCCGGCTACTCCTCCTCTCATCCTGGATATGGCCGCTATGATCATCCTATCATTGTCGGTGATCCCGTTAAACTTTATGAACAGCTGAATGCTCCTCCACCAGTCCTCAAATCTCTCTCTGCTTCCCTCGAACCAACCGGGTCGGGGATAATTGACTTGGTACTCTCTGTGGTCGACATGTCTGATGGTTCCTTCGTCTCTGATTGGTCTTCGTTGTCGATGTGAATATCCGCAAAACTGTCCGCTATGATCTACTTCCTCGCGATGTCTGATTGTGGTGCTGATTCCGGTCTCGATGTCGGGCTACTCGGTAACTCGATCTCTCGCAACAATCCGTCGTGATATGCAGCTAATTCTTCTTCGACAAGTCGTTTCTTTCCTTGTCGGCTGCTACTTGGCATAAACTCGTGCCCTGATGACTACACTTGTAAAAAGCCTCGACGCGAAAAAATTACGTCCGTTCGGTTGGTAGATCCGCCGTATGCACTACCACTACAGCAAGCTCGCTAGGCTGCTGTCTGCAAGGTGAGGTGTAGATGCTTTACCAAATGTTACGACCTTAATCTTATAAAGACTCAGGTTGCAGACAAGTGACAAAGACTTGAGGGCGAGGAGAGAGAAGAGTAAGGGAAGGATACGATTGGTAAAGCGTAAGGAATACAGCAGTACCTACAGAGTTTATATACGTAGAGACAACTACCCAAGGTAACTAAGTATAGAACAGGACTGAGTCATAGTACTCGGGGTAGTGGAGTAAGTGGAGCAAGAACGTATGGACATGGAGTAAAAGCATATGGGAGTGGAGTAACAGTGAGACAAAAGATACTAGAAAGGAAAGATGAAAGAAAAGTATAACGGGCAGGCATGGGAACGCGGAAAAACAAAAGAGCCGGAGCAGGTGATCATAACCGGTGAAACCATAACAGATTCAATACTGAGCGAGACAAAATATGTTACAAAGGCCATTCATTTATTGAACTTTGGAACAAAGCACAAGGGGACGATCGAAAACCATTGCTTCCCACCCATATCCATTCTGGTCTGTGGCTCCGATCTTACGGAAGAGTCACTGTCACTAATGATACTTGTCTGTGTGCACGCTTTGTGCACACCGCCACCAAACACACGCTGATTGGGGAGTACCGTTCGCAGTTCTTTCCTCGGGAACCCTCTCTGGGTTGCCATGGCCATCTGAATGCGCCCGAGACAAGGGATCACATACTAAATGAGTGCCCGTGGTATGTACGGCACTTGAACCACTTTCAGGGGGGAATTGAGACTGTTCCTGGTCTTATTCACTTCCTCTGCAACAATCCAAAGGCCTTCACATTTTCACATATGAATAGGCCACGACTTCGAGACCCTGATTGGGAAGCTTACAAATCTCATGTATACGATCAACGCCGTATCATGAATGAAATTTGCGCAAGAAAAGGTCTACCCATTGACAACAGACCAATCTTCCTCCATGAGCAGTAGTGATGTCATTATTTCTCAAATGCCCGGGTGAACTTTTACTTATATATTAGTTTCCCCATTTTGATCTCTTTCTTTTGTCCGTATCTTTTCATTTACTTTTTCATTTCCTACTTCGCATATACTACTTTTAGTCCCCCGTTACATTACTAGATTACTTAATAGCAGAATGCGATCGAGCACCGTGAATATAAACAATTGAAAAAAAAAAAAAAAAAAAAAAAAAAAAAGATGCGCTATACATGTGTTATATAATGGTGAGGGAGAATTATGACTGGACAATCAGAAAGGCATGGAAAAAGAGTGACATGACTGATTTGTTGGTTAATTTTCGTCATTCGAGATATTCACAGCCTGACCCAGTTTGCTATTCTATACCATGAAAAACATTATCTAGGTAGTAGAATAGCATATGCTCAGGCTCTGAAGTAGGTCTGGCATAGAAAGTCTGGTGACTGACATCATTTGAACTTAAAATAGACTTGACAAGGTAAAACATACAATCAAGCGTGCCCCAACTAAGTAGCTTTCTCTGCCGTGCACTATTATCCTTTATTCCTATTAAATCATTCTCTAACATATACAACTTGTTTTGTAGAGTTTTTTGTGACCATGCTTCCTCGCTGCATGCTATGTATCTGCCTACCTGATAACCACACCCAGCATCTCTGCAATCTGCCCTCAACTCCAACACTGGTCTCACAAACAAAGATATTATCAGAGTCATCCTATGTATGATAAAACCAAATGCCTTGATGTACACCACCAAAGTAGATATAAAGACGGTACACCTGTTGATATGTACATTCTCCCCTTGCCCATTCCTCCTGCCTGCTATGGAGGATATACTGATATATGATGGGTATGCATGTATAGCTTTGAATGCAATGGTATCCCTGTGCAAAATGCTGTGAGCCCAGAACCAAAGTGATTGATGACCCTTAATGAGGTACATATGTCAGATAGCCATTGAGTCAATTTCAGTTGCTAAGGGGTACATTAATCCTGATCAAATAGGGTACAACCTGTGGTACCTAAGTACTATATATAGACATACTATAGTCACAACCTGTTACAGTTTTGGTATTAGGAGCGCTGAAAGATCACTAACTGATCCTGACAGTGGTCCATAATCCTATCTAGAAGCACACAACTACATGGTAGTTAATGTCCCCTAGATGTGGGCACGATTAGGCATTGGCAAGACAAGTGGTCTAACCGCTAATCCTTCTATAGTCTGAGAACTGTAATGAGATCTAGACTATAAAATGCACTCTGGCTAAACTTGTCACGATAACCTTAACTGTTAAGGCTAACAGCAGTGGGAGTAGCTTTGAGTGGATATCAGGTGAAGGTTTAGATCGTAAGGATGAATAAAGAGTAGAATCTTATTACAGTACATGGATGCCCTGTAAGAAAATCAAAGCTTGACTTTGATCCACCTGTCAGAGACACCTTAAATACATTCTATCTACTTCTATAAATATCTGAGACAGAGAGTGAAACTAGCAAGTCGATCTACGATACTTGCGTGACAAAGTGAAATGATAAATACGAAATGTTACATGAAACAGATCATGAAACATAAATATGAAACAGAACACTGAATGAAACGAAACCTATAAATACCTAGATCTGAAATGCTAATCTGTAGGATTCTCATAATTATAGAACTCAGATTGATCTAAGCCCTGTGACAGCGAGGTATTAGCATTCTGAGGCCAATCTGGATCCCATGGTGTGATCTAGCTTTCGTTGCTCTCCTCGGTAGTTTAATGATTGGATGCCGAGGTCTGAAGCCAAGAGTGTGCCACCTCTATGTTATACTGCCCGTTCTCCCGTAGTTGATATATAGCTTTAATAAGCTTATCATCGTCCTGAGTCTCTAGATATGGGTGGGTGAATACCATATCCAGTCCTGGGCTTGGATAAGCCTTCCATCCATTTTGCCAGCTGTCAGTTAGATTACATTCGTAGGTCCTGACAAATTGTCCAAACTCGTCATAGGTGTAGATGTACGGTGCATATTTCCAGGCTTGTTCCAGCTGGTAATTGACGTAGGAGTCAAGAGTCATGGGAGGGCATGGAAGAAATGACTCAGGGGGAGTAATTGCATTTCCTCGGTAGTAGTGACAGTAGGTCTTCATAACACAACCTTTATATTTGAATAATACACAGGTACTATGCAAATATTATGCAAACCTTACCGTAATTTTAATTTACATAGTACATGTATATTATCTAAAACAGGATGACTGATCTTAAACTGTTTGTACCTAGTAGTTTACCCAACAAAGGGATTGAACTACCTTGGCGTGAACACATAAGATTCAGTATAATATAAGTAAAGCTGCCAGCTTTACATTTTTTTAATTCAACCTACGTGAACTAAAGGTACATGAAACAACCATTACAATCTTAACATTTCAATAGTATACATGTACTATGCAAACATTATGCAAATATTACTGTAAATGTAATTTACATAGTACATGGGTTTTATGTAAAACATATCTAAACCTTATGCTAACAAAACCTTCAAAATCAACATTATTGAATTCATTTTTTACATATGGTTTACATAATACATGTGTATTATGTAGCTAAAATTTACAGTAATATTTGTCTAATGTTTTTATAGTACATGCATATTATTCAAATATAGAGGTTGTGCATCAAACCCAGAAGCTTATTACTATCAAAAGAAGCAGAATGCCAATGGCACCTACCATTGGAGAGTCTTCATCACATGTGACAGGCCCAGGCCATCACAAACTGGAGGCAGTGCCCCAAACAACATCTAACGTGCCAGCTACCTTGGGAGCTGGCCCGTTGACTGGTGGACAGCATGCTGTCTACCAAGAAATAGAACAAAATGAGTCTGTCAGAGCACCGACAAACCTGACTGATAGATTAAAAGGTGACATGTCACTAGATGAGAAGATTGATATAATCTTCTCTGCACATGAAATACAAGACGAAATTTGTCACTCCGAGTTAAGGTTATATACTGAAGAGTGTGTAACTGAAGTAATTGGACCATCTGAGTCCATAAGTGATGGCACAATCGAGTCAGTCATCCTAACTACCCTCAGGAAGTTAGAAGCAGAAGTAGTCAAATCCAACTATTCAGATAGCGATGACTTCCTAGCTCTGATGAGAGACAAGGAAGATATCGAAATTCTATCTGACTATAGCTCAGATAGTGATGGGACTGAGGATACAGAACCTCCAGTCAATACTTATGAGTCGATCAATGCTATGACTGAAGCAGGAAGGGAACCAAAGTCTGTTTGGTTCAGGAAAGTCACTTTGAGGAAAGAGAAGGTCAAAATTATCTGCCCTCAATTGCCTGTGGAAAAAAAGCAGTACCTTGCTTCAATGATTAATGTGAAAGGCATAGAGGCATGGACTCTATGGGATTCTGGCAGCATGACATCTGGAATGAGTCCATCATTTGCCAACATAGCTGGCATCAAGGTCAACAAACTCATTGACCCCCATATCTTACAACTAGGAACAATCAGCAGCAGATCCACCATCAACTTCAGCACTGAAGTTGACCTAGAAATTGGTGGGAAGACATATCCCACCTACTTGGATGTAGCAAATTTTGACCACTACAATATGATTCTAGACACTCCATTCATGCATAGATATGGAATACTGCTGGATTTTAAAAAATCCAGTGTAGTTGTGGATGGCTGCCTGATACCAGCCAAAGATATAGTCGGTGATGCAGATTCACGCATACATCGACATTGAGTTACTGACAAGTATGGTCAGCTTCATGTAAAATTGGCTGACCATGAAATGACTGAACTACGGTCCAAGGCCAATGAGATTGACAAGCAGTGATGGCTATCATTGCACAATAGTAAAGATGAGACAGTATTGGAAGGCTATCCAGATAGTATGCGGGTGAAAGTAAGCTCCAAATGTGATGAACCAGAAGAGGAGGATTATAATGAAATTTACCTCCGAGATTGCCCTACAATTAGGGCAATATATGACTGCATCTACGATCCAAGGATGCCAAGCGAATGGAACACTATGACATCCCATGATGACTATGACCATTGAGCCATCATTCAAGAATACAGGATTCACTCCTAGCAACCTTGCTGATGAGGTTGCATATGATCTAATGACCCAGGGGTGTGGTCAGGATCGTATACATTTAATGGGAGTGTCTAAGAGGAAAAGTGATCTCCTATGACCACCTACAGTTGAGAAGAAGAACTCTCAATACCAAAAATCTGCCCAAGGAGGGGCAGAAAACACCTTCACTAGGGAGGATATACCGAAACTTCGTGAACAATAGTTCACTAAGTATGAATTCCTGATGAAGGGAGTACCAGAGGTGCTGCCACCATTCCGGAAGGTGAATCATGAGATCAACCTCATCGATGAATGCAAGCGATATCAATATTGCTTACCAAAATGTCCTCACTCATTGAGGACTGAGTTTCACTCGAAATTCAACTGTTACATAGCAGCCAAATGGTGGGAACCGAGGTTGGTTTCCCAAGCAGCACTGCTAATGTGTATACTAAAGAAAGATGGCCAACTGCAAATGGTAATCAACTGCCAACAGAGGAACAACAATACAGTAAAGGATGTAACACCTTTACCTGACCAAGAAGTCATTCGAGAGGATGTGGCTCGAATGCCATATCGATCAAAGATCAATTTAGCTGACACATATGAGCAGGTATGTGTATGACCTCAAGATGTACACAAAACTGCATTTTCAACAATATCAGGAACATACATAAATAACATCATGCAACAGGGGAATTGTAATGCCCCTGCGACCTTCCAATGCCTCATGACTACTGTGTTTCGAGATGAAATAGGTATACATGTGCATGTATATCTAGACATTATATTCATCTTTGCTCAGACAATTGAGGAGCATGAAGACACCCTCACGAGAGTATTTGCATGCCTCGAGGAGCATAAGCTCTTCGTAAAAGCATCGAAGGTAGAACTATATGCTGAGCAGATTGATTGTCTCAGACACATGATAGATGATGAGGGTATACACCCTGATCATGATAAATTGGAGCACATACAAGCCTGGCAAGTGCCACGCAATTACAACGATGTCCAGAAATTTGTTGGACTCATAAATTATGTGTCCAACTTCCTGCCGGATGGCATATACATCAGCAAAATCTGTCTAACTTTTCACTAGCTTAAACATCTTACACCAAACTTTTCACACAAAATCTTGAATCTACTTAATTTCGGGCCAAAGAACCAATACCTAAGGCAGCTAACCTCTATAAGTTTACCTTGATATTAAAAGTAGATTGTGAATTACAAATAAGCACCATAAGTTAGAATCTTCAGAGATATTATGTCTTTCTAGATGATACACTTTGTATGTTATGTTCTATTGCTTCTAAAATTCCGGAAAAATCACGACAAATCTTAGAATATTAAAAAAACATAAGTTTATATGTATTTTTTTTTCAAACAATTTTCGTGTTTACGTTATGAAGATATCAAGATTCCATCACAGGGGGGGGGGGTCATTGTCAACTGTAATTACACCTGTCATAGCACCTGTTCTACTGGCTGTAAAATTCTGGAAAAATCACGACAAATCATGAAATATTAAAAGAACATAAGTTTATATGTATGTTTCTGTCAAAAGACATACCGATTATGGAGATATAGAAAAACATAACAAGAATGTGATGTTTTCTGCTTGTTTCTGTGTGAATTTTGATGATTTAAGAGTGTAACTATATGTTCTCAAGGTCCAGGAATCAGACTCTGACATTAAATTTATTATCCGATCAATACTGGAGGAGCTAGAGCGGAAATTCATGTTTTTCATATGTTAAATGTGCCATATCTCATTAGGACTTCATCCAACAAAAATCTAATAACATATTCGGATTCCTTGGCCTTTGAAACATAGGAATACACTTTTCAATCATTGAAATCCATGCAGAAATGGTCTGAAAACCATCTCCACCCATAGTTTGAGGGACTTTGCTTTGAAAATCCCAAGTCCAGAGATCATGTGATGTCATGTGACATGTTGAACTTCTGTTTCGAGCATAACTATTCATCCTTCCTCTCAACTACCACTATTCCTGCCCTCCCCACCCTCTCCCTCCCTCCTCCTTGCCCTCCTGGCCTATAATTTAGTAAGTTATCTTCTTCACTCTTCCCTAGCCCTTATCCAGCTCATTTTTAGCCTATTTAGGACGCTTTTTTTTTTGCCTTTTTTGGATGATTTTTGAGGGGATTTTTGGGGGATTTCTGGGAGATTCTGGAGATATGTGACTTGAGTTTCATTTCTAGTGAGTTTTTATCTTCTTTTATTATGGATTCAAGCTGATCTTTGACTGTAAGAGGCTATTATTATACCAAACTATCACCACTTCTTTATACCCTTCAACTTCCCTCTATAGTAGTTTAGTATATTCTCCAATTTGTGTATATAATTATTAACTGTTTATTATATAATATATTTGATTCTTACCATACTTTTGATTAACTTAAACTCATCTTATGCTCCTTATCATTAAGCTTGTTATACAAATATACATATACCTGTAAGTTAAACATAAGTCAGTCTAAGTTATTAAGAATTTCATAAGAACAATCTAAGTTTTTTTTAAAACATACAATGAAATTTTTTCTTATGGAAACTTAATTTCAAAAAAAAGACATTTAAGATGAGTTTAAGTAAAGTTTTTTTTTGCTGATGTACTGGGCCTCTGATGTCCATCACGCAGAATGGTACACCATTCTACTGGAGGCTACTCCATGGGCATTGCTTTGAAATGGTGAAGAGGATTTGCCATAAGACATCCGTGATCAGGCTGATTGACCCAAGATCTGGTGTACCTATATGGGTCATCTGTGACGCCTCGAAGACCAGCATAGGATTGATGTATGGACAGGGCCTGAGCTGGATGGATTGTTGCCCAGCTGGATTCATGTCAAGAAAGTTGTTACGACCTTAATCTATAAAGACTCAGGTTGCAGACAAGTGGACAAAGACTTGAGAGCAATGAAAGAGTAGAGTAAGGGAAAGATACGATTGGTAAAGCATAAAGAATACAGCAGTACCTACAGGGTTTATATACGTAAAGACAACTACCCAGGGTAACTAAGTATAGAACAGGACTGAGTCATACTACTCAGGGTAGTGGAGTAAGTGGAGTAAGATCATATGGATGTGGAGTAATCGTGAGATGAAAGATACTAGAAAGGAAAGGTGAAAGAAAAGTATAACGGGCTGAGTAATCATGACCGAGGTAGATGAGTAATCAGTGAGAAGGAAAGTATAAACTAGGAAGGAAGATGATCAATCATGAGAATAGAAGATTGATCATGAGAACAAAAAGATAAACAGGGTAATGTCAAAGAGAAACACAGATAGAAATAGAATGACGTATCCTGATGATAGGAATATAACAGATAAGATCCGCATCAGATAAGGATTAGATAAGATTTAGAAATTTCGGAGTTGTTCCACAATCATAACAAAAGTTTTCCTCAGCATAGCAGAACTATGCTGTATGAATGGAACTTTCTTGTCTCTTATTTCCTCTCTCTCCTTTGTTGCTTGGGGTTTTGTACTTATTTAAGTGGAACGGGGGCTTTGCCCCCATGAAGCAGCAGTCTGCATATGGGCACCACATAATAAATTCTGATATAAACAAAAAAAAAAAAAAAAAAACTCCTGATTCTTGGTGATAAGCTCCTCTTGAACTCTTCTATCAGAGCATGGCCTTAATATTCACTATCCCTTGCAATTCTCTTGAACTCCTGAACATGTTCCTCTACTGTCTTATTTCCTTGTTCAATTAATCTCAACTTCTCCACTGCTGTACTTTCCTTATCAGTATCTCTGAAATTAGCCCGAAGGCTATCAAAGAGTTCCACTGTGCTGGCAGGTGCTCTTTCTTCATTGTTTTCCAACATTTCCATTATGTTCTCCTTCCATGCATCTCCAGCTCCTCCTTGCACAAATGATAAGATCTATGAGACTTTATCTTCTTCTGCCGCTTCATTCATCAAAAGATCCAAATACAATTTCCATGCTGTGATGAAACCATTCAGATCCCTCCTTTCTCCTGAAAAGATTTTTGGTTTTGCCACCTCAATATGTAGTGGAATGTTGACTGGGGGTACTGATCCAAGTGGCCCTGGAGGACCTGGTAGTCCTTGGGCTTGTGCCTGCAGTGTAGCAAGCTGCTGCTGCAGTTGGGCAATGAGGTTCTGCTGCTGTTGCAGCTGGTCCAAAATTTGTTGTGCAGTCTTTTGGTTTGACATGGTGGGGGGTTGATATTGTGGTGAGGGTAGTTGGTAAGGAGGTAAAGGGGCGATGGGCATTTTTTGTTTGTCATCTGAACCTGTTTCAAATTCTTCTTCTCCTGATTGCTCAGATTTTTCTTCCTCTTCTTCTGACTCTTCTTGTTCTTCTGGTTCTTCAGGAGTCAAAGAAGAAGTAGTTTCCTCCTCATCTGTTGTAGAAGGGCGCAAAAAGTGTTTGCAGGTAGACGCAGTATGTTGAAAAGAATATAAAGATGAGGGAGGTCTTGTTTCTGTCACCTAGTGCAATACCAACAATCCAATGAGGTCAACAGCCTACCTCACTTGGATGTGTATACCACTGACTAAGAAAAGGGGATGGAATTGAAGAAAGGCTGCTTGGCTGAAAGGATCGACTAATTGTTCAAAAGGTATGTATGGGGACAGATCACCACACTAGTCTAGAGAGTCACCTAAGGTGGATTTCTCACTCTTCTGTGTATACCAGCTGACACAACCTCAATATTTCAATACTTTCCCTAGAAATATTGAAAAATTATTGAAATAGTACCGTGTTTTTTGTTTCTATACTACTGGTGAAGTATTGAAATAGTATTGAAACATTATGCTATATTTATTTATTTTTTCCATATATGGAAATAAAATATAGTACTGTTTAAACAATATTTCAATACTTCTCAGGTAGTATAAAAACAAAAAACACGGTACTGTTTCAATAATATTTCAATATTTTTGAGAAAGTATTGAAATATTGAGGTTGTGTATTCAATCAAACTGAAAAAAAGAAAACATAATCTGATTCTACTAAAGCAGTTCCAAAGAAATTCCACAAATTTCTTAAAGTATTCAACAAAGTAGAATCAGAAAAGCTACCACCAAGACATCCTTGGGATCATAGAATCGATGTTCAATCTGATTTCAAACCCAAGAGAATGCCAGTTTACAATCTGACATCTCAAGAACGAAAGGAACTTGACAAATTCATACACAACCTCAATATTTCAATATTTTCTCCAAAACTATTAAAATATTATTGAAACAGTACCATGTTTTTTATTTCTATACTACTTGAAAAGTATTGAAATAGTATTGAAACAGTATGATATTTTTATTTGTATTTTTTCCATATATGAAAATAAAATATAGTACTATTTAAATAATATTTCAATACTTTTCAGGTAACAAAAACACAGTACTGTTTCAATAATATTTTAATATTTTTTGAGAAAGTATTAAAATGTTGAGATTGTGCATAGCTGAAAACCTATGAAAGGGATACATCTGACAATCCAAATCACCGATGGTATCATCTTTTTTCTTTGTTGGAAAGAAAGGAGGAGATCTTCGCCCTTGTCAAGACTATCGCTATCTTAAACAAAATACAATTAAGAATGCTCTTCCTATCCCTAACATTGCTCAAATCCTGGACAAATTAAAGGATTGAAAATGGTTTACAAAGCTAGATGTCAGACTAGGCTATAACAATGTCAGAATTCATGAAGGAGATGAATGGAAAGCAGCATTCAGAACACCTAATGGATTATATGGACCTACTGTCATGTTTTTCGGCATGACAAACTCACAAGCCACATTCCAATCAATGATGGACCATATTTTCAAACAGTTAATTGAAAATGGTGGAGTCATTATCTATATGGATGATATCCTAATCCATACACAACCTCAACATTTCAATACTTTCTCAAAAAATATTGAAATACTTTTGAAACATTACCGTGTTTTTTGTTTTCATACTACCTGAAAAGTATTGAAATATTGTTTAAACAGTACTATATTTTATTTCCATATATGGAAAAAATACAAATAAATATGGCATAATGTTTCAATACTATTTCAATAATATTTCAATATTTCTGGGAAAAGTATTGAAATATTGAGGTTGTGCATACCAAAACACAAAAATAACTTGATGAACTTACCAAGCAAGTTCTACAAATACTTGAAGAAAATTATCTCTATCTCAAGACAGAGAAATGCAAATTTGAAATGCAACACCTAGAATATCTTAGAGTTATTATCACTCCAGATTCTATTGAAATGGATCCAATTAAATCAAAAGGAATCGAAGAATGGCCTGTACCTGAAATAGTCAAGAATATTTGACAATTCATTGGATTCTGCAACTTCTATAGGAAGTTTATTCACAACTATGCAACAATTGCCCAACCTGTAAACTCTTTTATGAGAAAGATGAAGAAATTCGAGTGGAATCCAAATGCACAAAAAGCATTTGAAATTCTAAAATGACAATTTCTAAAACATCCAGTATTACAAATGGTAGATCAGACAAAACTATTTGAAATAAAATATGATGCCTCTGCTTTTGCTACTGGAGCAGTCTTACTACAACGAGACATGAATGGAGATAAGCATCCAGCTGCTTATTACTCTAAAGCTCTCAACCCAGCTGGAAGAAACTACCATGTTTCAGATCAAGAATTTTTATCAATTGTCAGAGCATTGAAAGAATGGAGACATTATGTCAAAGGCTCACTCAAACTATTACTCATTTGGTCAAATCATGAGAACCTTACCTGATGGAAGGAACCTCAGCAATCAAACCGAAGACAAGCGAGATGGATGTTATATATGACAAGATTCAATTATGTCATAAAACACCTAACCGGAAACAAGAATATCCTAGCTGATGCCTTGAGTAGACATCCAGATCTCACTCCGGAAGGAGTAGACAATGAAAACTTAATTGCTCTGCCTTCTACAAAGTTTATCAACTTCTTAACAGAAGAACTAGAAGAGAAGATTAAAGAAAAGAAAAATACAATCACACTATCAGAGCAGTTTACTCGAGAAGAAGACATCTATACTTATCAAGGAAGACTTGTAATTCCAGATAACTCGGACATCAAGAAAGGACTCTTAACTCAGGTTCATAATCATGAATCAACCCTGGGATAGCCGAAATGCTTCAAAAACTAATAAAGGAAGTTTACTGGCCAGGAATGAACACTTATGTCCTAAACTATATCAAAGGATGCCCAATATGTCAACAGTATAAAATTAACAGACATCCACTCGAACCTCCGATGCAACCGATCAAAGGACCTTCCACAACCTTGATATTTCAATACTTCCTTGAGAAAAATTGAAATATTATTGAAACAGTACCATGTTTTTTATTTCTGTACTTCTTGAAAAGTATTAAAACATTATTTAAACAGTACTTTATTTTAATTTTCATATATGGAAAAAATATCAATAAGAATATAATATAGTTTTGATAGTATTTCAATATTATTCAAGAAACATGAAAATAAAAAACATGGTACTGTTTCAATGATGTTTCAATATTGCCTGAGAAAGTATTGAAATATTGAGGTTGTGTTCAGTAACAAAGCCATTTACACAAATATCAATAGATCTTATCACAGATCTACCCCTTAGTGATGGCTATGATACAAATTTTTTTTTTTTTTTTTTTTTGTTGAAGTCAAAATTTATTAAGCGGTGCCCATATGCAGATTGCTGCATCATGGGATCGCAGACCCCATTACGCTACAAAGCCCGGAACAACAAGGATACAGAAAAAACTAAAGGAGAAGAATGTTCCATTCGTATACAAGTACACTACTAAGGATTTAAATAAAGACTATTGAGACATCAACTCCCTATGATCTTCTTCTGTTTCATGGAAGAAAATGGGTCCCGTGATAGGATGCATACCTTTTCTCTTTCTCACATCATTATCAATATCACATGAATGATATACCTTATCCCGATAGGTTGGCCAATCTCGGTGTGTGTATCGCGGTTCCGTCATAGTGTCAAATGAAAACGCTTGGGGGTTGTCGCATAAGAAGTAAATCAAACCTTCAACTGTTTCGATTCCTCCATTGTAATGGTTTGAGCATCTTACATACCAAGAACACTCGTTAAGGATGTGATCCCTCGTCTGAGGCATGTTCCTACACCCGTGGCAACCTGAAAGTTCCATATCTGGCAAGAAGCATAAATGGAACTCATCGATAGGGGCATGTTTGGTGGTGGCACACACAAATTGTGTGCACAACTTGGGATCATTTGCGACTGTGACTCCGCCATAAGAGCGAAGCCAGGGGCTGAGATTGAGGTGGCTAGGGAGGAGAGCAACTCTCTCATCGAAGTTTGTGGAGTTGTACAGGGTTATGAAGTTGTTACCGCTGTAGCATTCTTTGTCGCTTGGTTCCATAAAGCCGATTCTCCAATAGTCGACAGCATCATGTGTTATTAGTTGATGCTGTCGTTCAAAAGTGAGGGATTCCAGGAATTTAACTGGGCGGTAATTGACCGCTTCCCTAGTATCAACGAATGGCGCTTTGAAGTTGCATAGAATGCAAAAGTCCACATAGTCGTGATCACATCTATTGAACACCTTACATCAGAAACCCACTACATTGAGTGTAAGGTTCAGAAAAGCATCGAAAAGGTCCTCAATGGCAGTAGCTACAACTATGGACATGCTGTTGCCCACTGGCTTGTTGGATAGTTTGGCTAATGAACGAATTGTGTTGGGAGAGGTTGTGTAAAGGCGAATCTTGTTGATTGACTCGTCCTTCTTCTTGAGCTTAAAAGCTTTGATGAGCGCCAGTATGGCTGCCCATGTGATCGCATTGGTGGATGTCGCCCGTCTTCCGGCTGGCATCACCTTGTGTGAGATGGGTTTACCCCCTTGCAAGATATAGTACCCTGCTTGTGTGTGTTTTTGACCAAGAATAGGGTCCAGGATTTCCTCTGGGATGCTCCATCCTGTGATAAGGTGTATTGTGTCACCATCCCCCCTAGAGATATGACTTTCCATGTCTTCGTGATAGTCCTTGACAACCTTGCTGTTGCCTCTAGGAACTGACACGTACTTGATGCAATCCTGATATTTATCCACCATACGATGGCCAGGCTTCGCACTGATGTGTAAAGGATGGAATGTTTCCTTTACTTGCTCCAGATTTTTGACGTTGACCGTTGATGTAAGTTTCAGTCTTTTCATCCTCTGTTGGTTGTACTCGACACTGTCTCTGTGGAGTTGTGAACCTTTGGCATTCTTCCGATCAAGTAAACGAAGGATCGGGTGGTTGTAGTGAAGTGTCGAGATCCTGGCAACGGATCGATCAAATAATTTCTTGAGGATAAAATGCATGGGCATGAGTCCTGCTAGAGCGAGGACTCCACCTGTTGGTAATGTCTTGAAGGCTCCGGTGATCCAGAGCGCTCCGAGTCTGTGTGTTTTGTTGAGCAGTAGGATGTTCCTGTGAAAACCTGGAAGTCCTGGGCAGTACCAGCAGCATAGACCATAGGTCGTGTTATGGTTTCACTGGTTATAGTCACTCATTCAGGCTCTTTTGTTTTTCTGCGTTCTCACGCCTGCCCGTTATACTTTTCTTTCACCTTTCCTTTCTAGTATCTTTCATCTCACAGTCACTCCACATCTATATGATCTTACTCCACATTCTCATGCCTGCCCATTATACTTTTCTTTCATCTTTCCTTTCTAATATCTTTTGTCTTACTGTTACTCCACTCCCATATGCTTTACTCCACGTCCATACATTCTTACTCCATTACCCCGAGTATTATGACTCAGTCCTGTTCTATACTTAGTTACCTTGGGTAGTTGTCTCTACGTATATAAACCCTGTAGGTACTGCTGTATTCCTTACGCTTTACCAATCGTATCTTTCCCTTACTCTTCTCTCTTATCACTCTCAAGTCTTTGTCCACTTGTCTGCAACCTGAGTCTTTATAGATTAAGGTCGTAACATTTGGTAAAGCATCTACACCTCACCTTGCAGACAGCAGCCTAGGGAGCTTGCTGTAGTGGTAGTGCATACGGCAGATCTACCAATCGAACAGACGTAATTTTTTCGCGTCAAAGCTTTCACAAGCGTAGTCATCAGGGCACGAGTTTATGCCAAGTAGCAGCCGACAAGGGATGAAACGACTTGTCGAAGAAGAATTAGCTGCATATCACGACAAATTATTGCGAGAGATCGAGTTACCTAGGAGCCCGACACCGAGACTGGAATCAACACCACAGTCAGAAAGCGACGAAGAAGTAGATCAAATTGCGGATATTTTTGCGGATATACACATCGATAACAAAGAACAATCAGATACAAAAGAACCATCAGTCATGTCGACCACAGAGAATACCAAGTCAATTATCCCCGACCCCAGTTGGTTCGAGGGAAGCAGAGAGAGATTTGAGGACTGGTGGAGGAGCATCAAGCTGTTCATAAAGTTTAACGGAATCACTGACAATGACAAGATGATCATAGCGGCCATATCCAGGATGAGAGGAGGAATAGCCGGAAGTTTTTCAGCACTCATAGCAGACAAAGTCACCAACCCAGACATAACATTTACATGGAAGCAATTCGAGAAGCAAGCTAAGGAGTTGTTTGTCGATGGAATGGACAAGGAGAAAAGTGAAATAGCTATCGAGACAATGACCCAAGGGAAGAAACCCATCATGGACTTCTTAGTCGAATTTACCTTCATGATGAACAAAGCGGGAATGGATGATCAACACGCTATCCTCTTGCTGAAGAAGAACGTCAAAAAGGAAACCATTCACACCATTCTATCATTCCCACCCGACAAAGTCCCCACCACATTCAACGGCTGGCTCGAAACCATAAAAGCAGTAGGAATGGGAACAGAGACGATGAGTTTGTTTGACAAACACACCATGCCAGGAATCACTTATGGAGGAAGCGGTCAACCCATGGAATTAGGAAGTTCTGAGACCACTAGAGTCCAAACCCCGAATAATCAGAAGAAGTGTTTCAATTGCGGAAAGTTCGGACATTTCGCTAGAGAATGCAGGCAGCCAAAGAAGACCATGACGTGTTACAATTGTAACCAACCAGGGCACATCGCCAGGAATTGTAGGGCACCGAAGAGAGCTAGGATTAGGGAAATGACCGAGAATAGTCCACAGGACGAAGAAGATACCACCGAGAAGCAGGATTTTGCCAAAGGGTCCAATTGAGCACGAAATCTCGACCCATAAATCGTAGAGTCTCTCCCCATGTAACAACAAATTCGAAATCCAAGTATGTTATTCCTTTCAAGAGAGACTCGACGCGCGAAATTCTGCTGAATGCAACCATCAACACCAAGAATGGAAACAAAATGGTCAAGGCCCTTATCAACTCAGGAGCACATATGACGATAGTAGCAAAGAAGTTGGCAGAAAGAGAGAAATTGAAGAAGGTCAAATGGCAACAACCCATCCGCATGAGAAACGCAGACAGAACACCAAATCAGACCGGGATATTAACAGAGGATGCCAAAATCCAGATGAACCTAGGAGGACATAAGGAGGAAATCAAGGCACTGGTATCGGACATTTCGAGTGCGGACATTTTTCTTGGATATGACTGGTTAATTCAACATAACCCGGAAATCGACTGGATAAATCAAGAAGTCAGATTTACGAGATGCCCCAGTACATGCACTACACCACACCAAACGATTCCTTTTTCTCGATGGCTAACCACTGATGTGGACAGTGCTATGGAGGAAAAAGAACCAGATCCCACCTATCCCGAGGAATTACCGCATTACATTTGACCATTTATGCATCTGTTTAACAAATGGAACTTTGAGCAATTACCAGCTCGAACGGAATGGGATCACGAGATCAATCTAATGGATGATGCACCAAAGGAAATATCATCAAAGGTTTATAACATGACGCCAAAAGAAAGGGAAGAACTCGATAAGTTCTTAGATGAGAACCTAGCATCGAAACGAATTCGACCATCCAAGTCACCATACGCTGCTCCTTGTTTCTTCGTACCAAAGAAGGATGGATCGCTCCGATTATGCCAAGACTACAGGAAACTCAACGAACACTCGATCAAAGACAAAACGCCATTACCGCTCATAAATGAAGTGATCGACCAACTGCGAGATGCAAAATACTTCAACAAACTGGACATTATCTGGGGTTACAACAATGTCAGGATCAGAGAAGGAGATGAATGGAAAGCAGCGTTCATCACCAATCATGGATTATTCGAACCTACCGTTATGTTTTTTGGAATGAGCAACTCCCCGGCGACCTTTTCACGCATGATGGCAACTATATTCCGAGAAATGATCCAAGAAAGTGCATTGGTCAATTATATGGACGACTTCGCGATTCCAGGACGTACCAAAGAGGAACTACGTGAACGAACTATATGCTTCCTGAAGATTGCTGACAAACACAATCTATTCTTCAAACGATCGAAATGCGAATTCGACGCCACGGAAATCGCCTTGTTAGGAACGGTTGTAGGAAATGGTAAAGCCACTATGGAAAAGGAGAAGGTCAGAGCCATAAAGGAATGGAAAACGCTGTTACGACCTTAATCTTATAAAGACTCAGGTTGCAGACAAGTGACAAAGACTTGAGGGCGATAAGAGAGAAGAGTAAGGGAAGGATACGATTGGTAAAGCGTAAGGAATACAGCAGTACCTACAGGTTTATATACGTAGAGACAACTACCCAAGGTAACTAAGTATAGAACAGGACTGAGTCATAGTACTCGGGGTAGTGGAGTAAGTGGAGCAGAACGTATGGACGTGGAGTAAAGCATATGGGAGTGGAGTAACAGTGAGACAAAAGATACTAGAAAGGAAAGATGAAAGAAAAGTATAACGGGCAGGCATGGGCGGAAAAAAAAAGAGCCGGAGCAGGTGACCATAACCGGTGAAACCATAACAATACCCTCCGTTTAGGCTTCGTGACCACACGAAGTATCCTAATCTGTGAAGTTAATCTCCATCTTTGCAGGTCGAACCTCGTATCCCAACTTGAAGAGGTTTTTCTCTGCCAAATTCTTGACTTCAGGAAACTTCCACTTGTGCGCAAGGTTTAGGATGTTAACCCATTCTTCGAATACGAGACTCGAATAGTCATCATATTTGGTGTTGTAGAAGATGAAAGGAACACTTGGAATTCTGTGGCATTGGCGTCTTCAATGAAAGCGGGGTCTGCGGTGTTAAAGTTTCGGATGAACGTGTGATGGGGATCGTCGTATCCAGTTAATTTTCTTCGCCAATAAACGGATTCTCTGGTGAGGAAGTATGAATGGATCCAGAAGCGCATTCCGTCTTTGGTTTGGACACATAAATCTGCTCCTCGAATTCTGACCAAAGCAGGTGTTTCGTTGTTGGTGGATTGGAAAGGTGGAATAAAGGTCGAGATGTCGGACATTTGAAGGTGATTTGGAGGATGAAAGAGATTGACGATTGTTGTATACCGATTGGAGTGCTTTCGTTGGGCTTTATATCCTACGACCGTGTTTCCTCGTACTCGTCTAGGACGTCCTTGGCGTTCTCCAAGGCTGATCTTGGTAACCATGTGTCTTCTTCATTTCCGTAACCCCTCCAATGTACCAAATACTGGGTTCCTCTTCCTCGCTTCCTATGTCCTCGGATCTCTTCGATTTCGTACTCTTCTTCTTCGTTTATGATATCAGGTGGCGGCGGGTAGGGTGGTGTTGGCTGTCAAACTCGGGTTTGTGACATCGTGTGAGCAATGAAGCGTGGAATACGTTGTGGATTGCCCAGGACTCAGGTAAGTGAAGCTTGTATGACCGATCTCCGACAGCTTCGACGATCTCGAAAGGTCCATAGCGTTTGTTGTCAAGTTTCCGTGATGGTCGGTTGGAATGAATGTTAACTGCTTCTAGCCAGACCTTCTCTCCGGGTGAAAACTTTAGAGGTTTCCGTGGTTTCCTCGGTTTCGCATAAGATCATTGTTCTCTTCCATTGCCGCTTTAGCTTCTTCTCGGGTTTCTCTAACTCCGATGAGAAATCCGCTGCCGCTGGGTTGAACGTAGGTAGACTGTGATTCCCTTTCCATGGATGGAATCCGTGATTCAAAAAGAATGGTGTGTTCTTCGTGGCAGAGTGGACTTTGTCGTTGTAGTGAATCCGCCGTAGGTAGCCATTTCGTCCAATCGTTCTGTCGATAGCTGATGAAATTCCGCAAATACATTTCGACTTCTTGATTGATGCGTTCCGTCTGTCCATCCGTCTGAGGATGATACGCCGTTGATAGGTTCCTTTCTATCCCAATGATGTGCATAGCTCCTTCATGAATTTAGATGCGAACTGCGGTCCTCTGTCACTGATGATTCTTCGGGGAATTCCATGGAGCCTCCAGACCTCCGATTTGTATAGATGCGCTAATTCGATTGACGTGAGAGTCGTAGTGGTGGGAACAAGGTGGATCATCTTTGAGAACCGGTCGACGATAACAACAATAGCATCTTTGCCTTCGGACTTAGGCAGAGGTCCGATCATATCAATAGAAATCCCTGCCAAGGGCCTTCCGGATCGGTAATGGGTTCAGCGTGATTGGTTCGGGTCTGCGAATGATCTTGTTCTTTTGACACATGTCACATCCTCTGACATATCTCCTGACGTCCGTCTTGATCGTGGGCCACCAGAACGTCCGCTTCAACAGTTCTAGCATCCGATGTTGTCCAGGGTGTCCGACGTCGGGGGAATAGTGGTGATCGTGTAGGATTTGATCTCGCAAGTTCCTTTCATCCGGCACATAGATCCGTCCTTGTCGGTAAATTATCCCTTCTTTCTCCCACACTTTCTCCGGTTGTTTCGCCAATTCCTGCAGTACCATGGTTTCCCTCCTCCGACTTTCTGATAACTTCCAGATCTGTTGGTCGGGTGATATCTCGAATCGTCGAGATCGTAGAATGGTGGCTTCATATACTGGCGTTTCTTCAACGATCTTCGTACAAACTCCTTTCCTTTGAACATCTCCATGTTCCTGTTGTCTCGGCTTGTATCTGGTTTGACTATGCGGGAGAGGATGTCGGCTTTGGTGTTGGATTTTCCAGGTATGTGTCGTAGTGCGAAATCGTATTCCTGCAGCATAAGGTACCATCTTGCTTGTCGAGCGTTCAGTTTCTGTGGGTCTCTGAAGTACTTCAGGTTTTCGTGGTCTGTCCAGATTTCGAACTGTTCCTTCGCATCCAACAGGTACTGTCTCCATAACTTCAGTGCCTTGACTATAGCCAGTAACTCCTTGTCGTAGATCTCGTAGTTTCGTTCTGCTTCAGTCAACGTTTTGGACATGAATGCAACCGGATGCCATTTTCCTTCCTGTTCCTGTGATAGGACTGCTCCCGTTCCATAGTTTGATGCATCCACCTCCAATCTAAACTTTCCATAGTCATTTGGCAACGCCAATACTGGTTCGCTGGTGATGGAATCTTTGACGCTGTCGAATGCCTGTTGTTGTGCTTCTTCCCATTTCCACTCTTTTCCTCCTCCCTTCAACTGATTGAGCGGAGCTGCGATGATGCTGAAGTTTTGTATGAAGCGTCTGTAAAAGTTCGCGAATCCCAAGAAACTCTCCACCTCCTTAATTGTTCGTGGCGTTTTCCATTCCTTTATGGCCCTGACCTTCTCCTTTTCCATAGTAGCTTTTCCATTTCCTACAACCGTGCCTAACAAGGCGATTTCCGTGGCGTCGAATTCGCATTTCGATCGTTTGAAGAATAGACTATGTTTGTCGGCGATTTTCAGGAAACGTATAGTCCGTTCACGTAGTTCCTCTTTGGTACGTCCTGGAATCGCGAAGTCGTCCATATAGTTGACCAGTGCACCTTCTTGGATCATTTCTCGGAATATGGTTGCCATCATACGAGAAAAGGTCGCCGGGAGTTACTCATTCCAAAAAACATGACGGTAGGTTCGAATAATCCACGATTGGTGATAAACGCTGCTTTCCATTCATCTCCTTCTCTGATCCTGACATTGTTGTAACCCCAGATAATGTCCAGTTTATTGAAGTATTTCGCATCTCGCAGTTGGTCGAGTACTTCGCTTATGAGCGGTAATGGCGTTTTGTCCTTGATCGAATGTTCGTTGAGTTTCCTGTAGTCCTGGCATAGTCGGAGCGATCCATCTTTCTTTGGTACGAAGAAACAAGGGGCAGCGTATGGTGATTTGGATGGTCGAATTCGTTTCGATGCTAGGTTCTCGTCTAAGAACTTATCCAGTTCCTCCCTTTCCTTTGGCGTCATGTTATAAACCTTCGATGATATCTCCTTTGGTGCGTCCTCCGTTAGATTGATCTCATGATCCCATTCCGTTCGAGCTGGTAATTGCTCAAAATTCCGTTTGTTAAACAAGTGCGTAAATGGTCGAATGTAATCGGGTAGATCTTCGGGGTTGGTGGGATCTGATTCTTTTTCCTCCGTAGCGCTGTCCACATCAGTGGTTAGCCGTCGAGAAAAAGGAATCGTTTGGTGTGGTGTAGTGCATGTACTGGGGCATCGTGTAAATCTGACTTCTTGGTTTATCCAGTCGATCTCCGGGTTGTGTTGAATTAACCAGTCGTATCCAAGAAAATATCCGCGCTCGAAATGTCCGATACCAGTGCCTTGATTTCCTCCTTATGTCCTCCTAGATCCATCTGGATTTTGGCGTCCTCCGTTAATATCCCTGTCCGATTTGGTGTTCCGTCTGCATTTCTCATGCGAATGGGTTGTTGCGTTTGACCTTCTTCAATTTCTCTCTCTCTGCCAACTCCGTTGCTATCATCGTCATATGTGCTCCCGAGTCGATAAGGGCCTTGACCGTTTTGTTTCCGTTCTTGGTTTTGATGGTTGCATCCAGCAGAATTTCGCGCGTTGAGTCTCTCTTGAAAGGAATAACATACTTGGATTTCGAATTTGTTGTTACATGGGGAGAGACTCTACGATTTATGGGTCGAGATTTCGCGCTCAATCGGACCCTTCGGCAAAATCCTGCTTCTCGGTGGCATCTTCTTCATCTGTGGACTATCCTCGGTCGTTTCCCTAGTCCTAGTTCTTCGGCCGCTCTAACATTCCTGGCGATGTGTCCTGGTTTGTTACAATTGTACAACGTTACGGCCTTCTTCGGCTGCCTGCATTCTCTAGCAAATGTCCGAACTTTCCACAGTTGAAACACTTCCTCTGATTATTCGGGCGTTTTGGACTCTAGCGGATTCGAACCTTCCTACTTCCATGGGTTGACCACTTCCTCCATACGTGACTCCTGTCGCGGTGTGTTTGTCGAACAAACTCATCGTCTCTGTTCCATTCCTACTGCTTTATGACTTCGAGCCATCCGTTGAATGTGGTGGGACTTTGTCGGGTGGGAATGAAAATGGTGCGAATGGTTTCTTCTTGACGTTCTTCTTCAGCAAGAAGATGGCGTGTTGGTCGTCGTTCCCGCCTTGTTCATCATCAAGGTAAATTCGACTAAGAAGTCCACGATGGGTTTTCCTTCCTTGGGTCATAGTCTCGATAGCTATCTCGCTCTTCTCCTTGTCCATTCCATCAATAACAACTCCTTTGCCTGCTTCTCGAATTGCTTCACGTGAATGTTCGTCTGGGTTGGTGACTTTGTCCGCTACGAGCGCTGAAAAATTCCGGCTACTCTCCTCTCATCCTGGATATGGCCGCTATGATCATCCTATCATTGTCGGTGATCCCGTTAAACTTTATGAACAGCTGAATGCCCTCCACCAGTCCTCAAATCTCTCTCTGCTTCCCTCGAACCAACCGGGGTCGGGGATAATTGACTTGGTACTCTCTGTGATCGACATGTCGATGGTTCCTTTGTCTCTGATTGGTCTTCGTTGTCGATGTGAATATCCGCAAACTGTCCGCTATGTGATCTACTTCTCGTCGATGTCTGATTGTGATGCTGATTCCGTCTCGATGTCGGGCTACTCGGTAACTCGATCTCTCGCAACAATCCGTCGTGATATGCGGCTAATTCTTCTTCGACAAGTCGTTTTTTCCTTGTCGCTGCTACTTGGCATAAAACTCGTGCCCTGATGACTACGCTTGTAAAAAGCTCGACGTGAAAAAATTACGTCCGTTCGGTTGAGATCCGCCGTATGCACTACCACTACAGCAAGCTCGCTAGGCTTGCTGTCTGCAAGGTGAGTGTAACGCTTACAAATGTTACGACCTTAATCTTATAAAGACTCAGGTTGCAGACAAGTGACAAAGACTTGAGGGCGATAAGAGAGAAGAGTAAGGGAAGGATACGATTGGTAAAGCGTAAAGAATACAGCAGTACCTACAGAGTTTATATACGTAGAGACAACTACCCAAGGTAACTAAGTATAGAAAGGACTGAGTCATAATACTCGGGTAGTGGAGTAAGTGGAGCCAGAACGTATGGACGTGGAGTAAAGCATTATGGGAGTGGAGTAACAGTGAGATAAAAGATACTAGAAAGGAAAGATGAAGAAAAGTATAACTGGCAGGCGTGAGAACGCGGAAAAACAAAAGAGCCGGAGCAGGTGACCATAACGGTGAAATCATAACAAACATCTCTATTCCCCCTGGCAATTATCAGAAGGTTGTTGACATTATTAAAGCCAAGATTTCAGGTGTATATGAACCCTCCAACTCATCCTATCGATCTCGCTGGTTTTGTGTTCTCAAGAAGGATGGCAAATCCCTCTGCCTCATTCATGATCTCCAACCACTCAATGCAGTGACCATCAAAGACAGTGGTCTCCCACCTATGGTTGAGCAGTATGTGGAGTCGTTTGGGGTCGAGGATGTTATGGAGTTTTTGATCTTCTAGTCAGCTTTGACCACGCTCACTCTCCTGATTCTAGGGATCTCACCACCTTCCAAACACCCATCAGCACCTTACGCCTCACTTCTATACCCATGGCTACACGAATTCTATGCAGATCCAACAAGCCGACCTCACACACATCCTCCAGCCTGAAATTCCTCATCTCACAATGCCCTTTGTCGATGATGTCCCTGTCAAAGGCCCCGCTACATGCTACGAAATGGAGATGGCTATGAAACCATCCCTGAAAATCCAGCATCCGCCGCTTCATCTGGGAACTGTTATGGTTCACCACCGGTTATGGTCACCTGCTCTGCCTCTTTTGTTTTTCCATGTTCTCATGCCTGCCCGTTATACTTTTCTTTCATCCTTTCCTTTATATCTTTGTCTCACTGTTACTCCACTCCCATATGCTTTACTCCACGTCCATACTCTGGCTCCACTTACTCCACTACCCCGATATTATGACTCAGTCCTGTTCTATACTTAGTTACCTTGGGTAGTTGTCTCTACGTATATAAACCCTGTAGGTACTGCTGTATTCCTTACGCTTTACCAATCGTATCCTTCCCTTACTCTTCTCTTATCGCCCTCAAGTCTTTGTCACTTGTCTGCAACCTGAGTCTTTATAAGATTAAGGTCGTAACTTTGGTAAAGCATCTACACCTCACCTTGCAGACAGCAGCCTAGCGAGCTGCTGTAGTGGTAGTGCATACGGCAGATCTACCAACCAAACGGACGTAATTTTTTCGCGTCGAGGCTTTTACAAGCGTAGTCATCAGGGCACGAGTTTATGCCAAGTAGCAGCCGACAAGGAAAGAAACGACTTGTCGAAGAAGAATTAGCCGCATATCACGACGGATTGTTGCGAGAGATCGAGTTACCGAGTAGCCCGACATCGAGACCGGAATCAGCACCACAATCAGACATCGACGAGGAAGTAGATCAATAGCGGACAGTTTTGCGGATTCACATCGACAACGAAGACCAATCAGAGACGAAGGAACCATCAGACATGTCGACCACAGAGAGTACCAAGTCAATTATCCCCGATCCCGGTTGGTTCGAGGGAAGCAGAGAGAGATTTGAGGACTGGTGGAGGAGCATTCAGCTGTTCATAAAGTTTAACGGGATCACCGACAATGATAGGATGATCATAGCGGCCATATCCAGGATGAGAGGAGGAGTAGCCGGAAGTTTTTCAGCACTCGTAGCGGACAAAGTCACCAACCCAGACGTAACATTCACGTGGAAGCAATTCGAGAAGCAGCGAAGGAGTTGTTTATCGATGGAATGGACAAGGAGAAGAGCGAGATAGCTATCGAGACTATGACCAAGGAAGGAAACCCATCGTGGATTTCTTAGTCGAATTTACCTTGATGATGAACAAAGCGGGAACGGACGATCAACACGCCATCTTCTTGCTGAAGAAGAACGTCAAAAAGGAAACCATTCGCACCATTCTATCATTCCCACCCGACAAAGTCCCCACCACATTCAATGGCTCGAAGTCATAAAAGCAGTAGGAATGGGAACAGAGACGATGAGTTTGTTCGACAAACACACCGCGACAGGAGTCACTTATGGAGGAAAGTTCGAATGCTAGAGTCCAAACCCCGAATAATCAGAGGAAGTGTTTCAACTGTGGAAAGTTCGGACATTTTGCTAGAGAATGCAGGCAGCCGAAGAAGACCGTAACGTGTTACAATTGTAACAAACCAGGACACATCGCCAGGAATTGTAGGCGCCGAAGAGAGCTAGGGAAACGACCGAGGATAGTCCACAGGATGAAAGAAGACCACCGAGAAGCAGGATTTTGCCGAAGGGTCCGATTGAGCGCGAAATCTCGACCCATAAATCGTAGAGTCTCTCCCCATGTAACAACAAATTCGAAATCCAAGTATGTTATTCCTTTCAAGAGAGACTCAACGCGCGAAATTCTGCTGGATGCAACCATCAAAACCAAGAACGGAAACAAAACGGTCAAGGCCCTTATCGACTCGGGAGCACATATGACGATGATAGCAAAGGAGTTGGCAGAGAGAGAATTGAAGAAGGTCAAACGCAACAACCCATTCGCATGAGAAATGCAGATGGAACACCAAATCGGACAGGGATATTAACGGAGGACGCCAAAATCCAGATGATCTAGGAGGACATAAGGAGGAAATCAAGGCACTGGTATCGGACATTTCGAGCGCGGATTTTTCTTGGATACGACTGGTTAATTCAACACAACCCGGAGATCGACTGGATAAACCAAGAAGTCAGATTTACACGATGCCCCAGTACATGCACTACACCACACCAAACGATTCCTTTTTCTCGACGGCTAACCACTGATGTGGACAGCGCTACGGAGGAAAAAGAATCAGATCCCACCAACCCCGAAGACTTACCCGATTACATTCGACCATTTACGCACTTGTTTAACAAACGGAATTTTGAGCAATTACCAGCTCGAACGGAATGGGATCATGAGATCAATCTAACGGAGGACGCACCAAAGGAGATATCATCGAAGGTTTATAACATGACGCCAAAGGAAAGGGAGGAACTCGATAAGTTCTTAGACGAGAACCTAGCATCGAAACGAATTCGACCATCCAAATCACCATACGCTGCCCCTTGTTTCTTCGTACCAAAGAAAGACGGATCGCTCCGACTATGCCAGGACTACAGGAAACTCAACGAACATTCGATCAAGGACAAAACGCCATTACCGCTCATAAGCGAAGTACTCGACCAACTGCGAGATGCGAAATACTTCAATAAACTGGACATTATCTGGGGTTACAACAATGTCAGGATCAGAGAAGGAGATGAATGGAAAGCAGCGTTTATCACCAATCGTGGATTATTCGAACCTACCGTCATGTTTTTTGGAATGAGTAACTCCCCGGCGACCTTTTCTCGTATGATGGCAACCATATTCCGAGAAATGATCCAAGAAGGTGCACTGGTCAACTATATGGACGACTTCGCGATTCCAGGACGTACCAAAGAGGAACTACGTGAACGGACTATACGTTTCCTGAAAATCGCCGACAAACATAGTCTATTCTTCAAACGATCGAAATGCGAATTCGACGCCACGGAAATCGCCTTGTTAGGCACGGTTGTAGGAAATGGAAAAGCTACTATGGAAAAGGAGAAGGTCAGGGCCATAAAGGAATGGAAAACCACGAACAATTAAGGAGGTGGAGAGTTTCTTGGGATTCGAACTTTTACAGACGCTTCATACAAAACTTCAGCATCATCGCAGCTCCGCTAATCAGTTGAAGGGAGGAGGAAAAGAGTGGAAATGGGAAGAAGCACAACAACAGGCATTCGACAGCGTCAAAGATTCCATTACCAGCGAACCAGTATTGGCGTTGCCAAATGACTATGGAAAGTTTAGATTGGAGGTGGATGCATCAAACTATGGAACGGGAGCAGTCCTATCACAGGAACAGGAAGGAAAATGGCATCCGGTTGCATTCATGTCCAAAACGTTGACTGAAGCAGAACGAAACTACGAGATCTACGACAAGGAGTTACTGGCTATAGTCAAGGCACTGAATTATGGAGACAGTACCTGTTGGATGCGAAGGAACAGTTCGAAATCTGGACGGACCACGAAAACCTGAAGTACTTCAGAGACCCACAGAAACTGAACGCTCGACAAGCAAGATGGTACCTTATGCTGCAGGAATACGATTTCGCACTACGACACATACCGGAAAATCCAACACCAAAGCCGACATCCTCTCCCGCATAGTCAAACCAGACACAAGCCGAGACAACAGGAACATGGAAATGTTCAAAGGAAAGGAGTTTGTACGAAGAATAGTTGAAGAAACGCCAGTATATGAAGCCACCATTCTACGATCCGACGATTCGAGATATCACCGACCAACAGATCCTGGAAGTTATCAGAAAGTCGAGGAGGAGGGAAACCATGGTACTGCAGGAATTGGCGAAACAACCGGAGAAAGTGTGGGAGAAAGAAGGGATAATTTACCGACAAGGACGGATCTATGTGCCGGATGAAAGGAACTTGCGAGATCAAATCCTACACGATCACCACTATTCCCCGACGTCGGACACCCTGGACAACATCGGATGCTAGAACTGTTGAAGCGGACGTTCTGGTGGCCCACGATCAAGACGGACGTCAGGAGATATGTCAGAGGATGTGACATGTGTCAAAAGAACAAGATCATTCGCAGACCCGAACCAATCATGAACCCATTACCAATCCCAGAAGGCCCTTGGCAGGAAATCTCTATTGACATGATCGGACCTTTGCCTAAGTCCGAAGCAAAGATGCTATTGTTGTTATCGTCGACCGGTTCTCAAAGATGATCCACCTTGTTCCCACCACTACGACTCTCACGTCAATCGAATTAGCGCATCTATACAAATCGGAGGTTGGAGGCTCCATGGAATTCCCCGAAGAATCATCAGTGACAGAGGACCGCAGTTCGCATCTAAATTCATGAAGGAGCTATGCACATCATTGGGGATAGAAAGGAACCTATCAACGGCGTATCATCCTCAGACGGATGGACAGACGGAACGCATCAACCAAGAAGTCGAAATGTATTTGCGGAATTTCATCAGCTATCGACAGAACGATTGGACGAAATGGCTACCTACGGCGGAGTTCCATTACAACGATAAAGTCCACTCTGCCACGAAGAACACACCGTTCTTTTTGAATCACGGATTCCATCCATGGAAAGGGAATCACAGTCTACCTACGTTCAACCCAGCGGCAGCGGATTTCTCATCGGAGTTAGAGAAAGCCCGAGAAGAAGCTAAAGCGGCAATGGAAGAGAACAATGATCTTATGCGAAACCGAGGAAACCACGGAATTACCTCTAAAGTGTTCTCACCCGGAGAGAAGGTCTGGCTAGAAGCAGTTAACATTCATTCCAACCGACCATCACGGAAACTTGACAACAAACGCTATGGACCTTTCGAGATCGTCGAAGCTGTCGGAGATCGGTCATACAAGCTTCACTTACCTGAGTCCTGGGCAATCCACAACGTGTTCCACGTTTCATTGCTCACACGATGTCATGAACCCGAGTTTGACAGCCAACACCACCCTACCCCACCGCCACCTGATATCATAAACGAAGAAGAAGAGTACGAAATCGAAGAGATCCGAGGACATAGGAAGCGAGGAAGAGGAACCCAGTATTTGGTACATTGGAAAGGTTACGGAAACGAAGAAGACACATGGTTACCAAGATCAGCCTTGGAGAATGCCAAGACATCCTAGACAGTACGAGAAAACATGGTCGTAGGATATAAAACCCAGTGAAAGCACTCCAATCGGTATCCAACAATCGTCAATGTCCTTCCTCGCCAATTCCCCAACCCTCTCAGCTGTCGGTGGTAACACCAACATCTACGACGCCCAAGCCCTCTTTGGAGGCCAACACCTGGTGCACGCCCATCAGGATACGTCAGACTATCTTCTTTTCCAATCACACGTCCAAACACCGCTCATCATGAACCCACCCAAAGACGCCATGCCTATGACAGATGAAGAAAAGAAGGAGCTAATTTTGAAGTTAAAGAAGGAGAAGCGGATGATTAAAATGTTGAAAGATGTGGTAGAAATGGCGGAGTTAACAAACTCCGGTCTGTTGGAGCAATTAGAAGGAGATAGGACTGGGTGGAACGCGGGATGGTAGATAGCAGATTTGGAACATCTGCCTAAAAGAGGAGATGGAGAATAATAGTTAAAACCGAAACTTTCCCTTGCCTTTTCATTTCAGAACATCTCGCATTCCTACCAACAAACATGTCTAACACTCCCCCTTTCACCAACACCCTTGCCTACGACACCGAGATTCACACTACATTCAACAACAACCTACGTTCCATTGAACAACAAGTAACAAAGAGAAACCATTCTCATTATCTTGACCAATTTGGCTCACATTCGTAACCTAGGAGGCACTCTTAGTACCGTCGCCACCAACACGTCAACAGTCTTGGTATCTGTCCAACCACTATTCAACAAAATCGTCAAAGACACGAACATACAAAATCAATTGGACAGATTGGTTGATGACGCCAGAGAATTATCCCTCACCCATATCGAACTTAAAGCCCATGATATCTCTATCAAACTCGCCTATCTACTACGTGCTATGCCAGAGGTCGGATCCGAAGAAAAGATCAAATATGCCTGCACAGTTCTCAGAGCCTACTTAGGTGACAACGCCGATGTCCCTACCTGTCCCAACTCGCCTACTGCCCTCCCTATTTGCGTCAAAAGCTTTTCTCCATTTCCTCCCCCTTTTGAAGACGATCTCTGATTGAAAGCCAACTTTGATGTCGAAGCTGTACAACTCAAAACCTTCTTAAGGCAATATGAACCATCTGCCGAACCCATCCCATTTGTCCCTCCTGGAGGATACACTACAATCGTCGAAGGAGGAGAGAACGATGAAACCTTCTGGAAGGAAGTTGTTTACACACTCTTTGACAAACTCGCCGTCGAAGAAAGTTACGCAGGAGACAGCTATTTTGTGGCCCAAGTCGGAATGCCCAACGCCCCACACTTCATTGGCCGTGTCGATTTCGATAACCATATCATCGGATCGAAGAAGAAAGCGATACTCGCACTTCTCCACACCCTCAAGCACTAATATTCGTGTGGTCACGAACCCTAAACGGAGGGTATTGTTATGGTTTCACCGGTTATGGTCACCTGCTCTGGCTCTTTTGTTTTTCTGCGTTCTCATGCCTGCCCGTTATACTTTTCTTTCATCTTTCCTTTCTAGTATCTTTTGTCTCACTGTTACTCCACTCCCATATGCTTTACTCCACGTCCATACGTTCTGGCTCCACTTACTCCACTACCCCGAGTATTATGACTCAGTCCTGTTCTATACTTAGTTACCTTGGGTAGTTGTCTCTACGTATATAAACCCTGTAGGTACTGCTGTATTCCTTACACTTTACCAATCGTATCCTTCCCTTACTCTTCTCTCTTATCGCCCTCAAGTCTTTGTCACTTGTCTGCAACCTGAGTCTTTATAAGATTAAGGTCGTAACAGGAACACCTCAACAATGTCAATCGGATCCTCCAATGACTCAAACATGCTGGAGGCACCTTTTCTGCCAAGAAGTCTCATTTCTGCACCCCTAGCACAATCATTGTTGGTCACCAATGTACGTATGAAGGCCGACTCCCAGATACAGCTCGTGTCCAGAAGATTGTCGACTGGCCATCCTGCAAGTCCATTACGGAGGTACGAGGATTCCTCGGCACCCTTGGCACTATCCAAATCTTCATCAAAAACTTTGCGGCAATCTCTTGACCACTCGTGAATTTGACTAGGAAAGGAGTGGAGTTTAAGTTTGGAGAGGAAGAAGAAGCCGCTATGAGAGAACTCAAGATTCTTGCTCAACACTCACCTGCCATCCGTGCACTTGATTACACATCTGACAATGAAGTTATCCTTGCTGTTGACACCTCCATGATCGCAGTCGGTTACATACTCTAACAGCTCGGAAATGACAACAAATGCTACCCCTCCCGATTTGGTTCAATCACTCTCAATGAACGTGAATCTCACTACTCACAAGCAAAATTGGAACTGTTTGGAGTGTTTAGGGCTTTGAAGGATGTGAAGATATGGATTATCGGTGTTAAGAATCTGGTTGTGGAAGTCAACGCGAAATACATCAAAGGCATGATTAACAATCTGGATATCCAGCCTAATGCCTCAATGAATAGATGGATTTCAGCCATTTTACTCTTTGATTTCAAGCTATGACATGTTCCAGGCAAGGAACATGGCCCTGATGGCCTTTCTCAATGACCGCTGGCACCTGAAGACCCACCTATTGCCGATGACTATAAAGAATGGATCGACACAGCCAACGCTTTCACCACTTCAATCTCGCCACTTTCACCACTCTATCACACTCCATGGCATATCAGCTCTGACACCTTTTGTATAGAGTTTCTCAACGAGATTCCACCGGTTCAAGCCATCCTGACACCCACCTATTTTACTCAACAATCCCACTCTTCACATCCACTACCTCTACCTGCCAATGTTCTCACAAATGCCGAAGCATCTCCCAACACACCAGCAATTCCCCGATCTGATAAAGCCAACCAACGCGATGTAGAACTCGATTGCATCATCTCTTTCCTCTCAGAACCATCACGACCATCTGGCATCACAGAAGCCGCTTTCAAATGCCTCGTACGATTTGCAACTCAATTTTTCTTCAAAGATGGAAGGTTATGGAAGAGAGATAGCAGGAATAAGCACAAGCTGGTTGTGCGAGAAAAAGATAGATGATACGAGTTGATACGGCAAGCCCATGATTCTCTTGGACATAAGGGCATTTTCACCACTCGTACCCACCTCCTAGATCGCTTCTGGTGGCCAGACCTCGATGCCGATGTCCGCTGGTACATCAAGACATGCCATGAATGCCAGACTCGACTCATCCATCACTTTCACACTCCCCCCACTGTTCCAACACCTCTCAATCTGTTTTGCAAGGCCCACATCAACACAATGTTCATGCCCCGCTCGCATGGGTATCATTATATCATCCACGCATGCTGCTCCCTTTCCTCCTATCCCAAATTTCGAATGCTTCATGCTGAAAATGCCCGATCTCTTGCCACTTTCATTTTCGAAGACATACTGTGCCGCTGGGGAGCTATAGAAGAACTAGTTACCGACAACGGCCCTGCATTTGTGCAAGCAGCGGAATACCTGTCAACGAAGTACAAAATCAATCACATCAGAATTTCCCCATATAACTCGCAAGCCAATGGCATCATGGAACGATGATATCTGGATGTCAGGGAAGCACTCGTTAAGGCTTCTGAAGGAGAAGAGCAGCACTGGACAACAGCTGCGCCTGCCGTCTTTTGGGCAGAATGGGTATCCATTCAAAAATCGACAGGATACTCACCATATTACATAGCTCACGGCCTCGAACCCCTCCTACCCTTTGACCTCGCAGAAGCTACCTATCTCACACCATCACTCACCAAACCTGTCCCCACTGAAGATCTCATTGCGGCCCATGCTCTACAGCTTCGCAAATGCCCCGCCGACCTTGCCTGAGTAAAAGAAGATGTCCTGAAAGCTCACTATGCCTCTATCCCAGAATTCAACAAGAAGTATGAAAATAACATCCAGAACTTCGACTTCGATGAGGGTTCCCTTGTCCTTGTATGCAACTCTCAGCACGACAAGGATCTTGGCAGTAAAACAGCACCCTGGTACTTCGGCCCTATGGTGGTTCTAAGGAAGACAAAGGGTAGATCTTACATACTCTCGGAACTCGACGGTTCCATCTCCAAGCTGCGCTTTGCAGCCTTTCAACTCGTTCCCTACCACCCCCGCAACCTTCGAGCTGTCCCTGTCACGAAAATCACAGATGCGACCCCAGAACAACTCGACAATTTCACATATGATGCCGAGCCAGCAGAACTCAACTCATCAGCTACAGAAGACCATCTCGCAACAACGATCTCTTCTACCCCCCATTTCCAGTGATCTCTTCAATGTCACTGGCCTCGTTTAACTCACCAAAAAGCCACTGAAACACCAACCGAGCTTTCAAAAGGGCTGTGCACCTAGCAGGCCTTGTGAAATCTTCCTCCTCTGTCTTCTTTCTCTTTTCTTCATAATACTACTCTCATTTCTCTCTCATGAATTTCTTTGCTCGGTTTCTGTTTCTGGCTTCAACGCCGCCTGAGTTGGACGAGGCATTCAACTGCCTGTTCACCCCTTTTTTCTAAAAACTTATTTCATTTCATGGCCTCTTATAGTAGACATCTCTTAATACGCTACCTCGTCATTCTCTATCTCTTTTTCTGCCATAGCCTCTCCTTCTGTTTCCTCCTTTTCATCCACCCCACTCATTTCTTCTTTCTTTCTCCTTACACCTTTGGCCTAGAACGATGTAACAAGCTTCGCGATGGGTACACTCCTCTCACACTCACCAGCACCTCTGATCCCGCCCACCTCACCCCTCTCCAAATCATCCTCGCTGCTTCAAATTTCATGCCAGCTCTGCAGACTGACCGGAAGGTCAGTACGAAAATTCCCCGGGAGATGTAGAGGTGGCAGAATGGCTACGCTTGGCATAACCGATCACCACCTCTCATGGTATTTATCAAGCTTGGACCCACTCAGGTCCTCCTCTCACATATGGACTGCCCACATACAAGAACGACATGTCAAGAATGATGATGTGTCCTCGGCATGTGCCAGCCGCCATCTCAAATCACCAAACTATGACTGCGCATGCACCAGGCGTGCACTCTCTTTCTTGTTTTCTCTCATTTTCAACGTCGGTGGCTTTCGCCACTCAACACATGGACATTCTTTATTTTACATATGAACCCTCACTTGTCATAGGTAGAGACAATCGAATTACACTCCCCATTTATCTGCAATTTCGGTCACTATTACTCTAAACGTCTCGCTCTCGTCTCTCTGTCCTCGCTGTTCTGTCCTCTCGAGCTCGCTGCGCTTGCCGTTATGCTCACATGCTACCCGTTCTACCGACTCGTCCTCTTGTGCTCATATCCTGCTCGAGCTCTGTGTCTCTGCCTCTCTGCTTCATCTCCACATCGTTTTCCCTCCCCTTCTGGTCCTTGCTATTTCCCTTTTCTCGTTCCCTGTCCGGTTCTGAAGCCTAGAGACTGTTTTGCCAGTCTCATTTGTTGAACAGAACTCGTCTCTTCAACTCTATGATTCTCGGTGGAGTGTGGTTCTTGGCATCTAGAGCAAACATAGAGCTTTCTCTGGCACCTATGCATGGGATGACCCCACCTGCAGCATTTTCTACACTGAGGGACTCTGGGGGAGGCTCTGGCTGCCATGATTCTACACGCCACCCCTGCGATGTTGATAGCATGGCCTACAATGCCCTTGAGGCTGGTACTTGCTTGGGAATCCCAGATTTCGAACCAGATAGTGCAGGTGTCTGATCTAGCTGAGTTCCTTGCAACCCTGGGGTTGCCTACAAGATCTAGTAATGAGCCTATGTGTGATTCCTTAAGAGTCTTCCTAGCCTCATCATTCTTGAGTGGTGCACCCATTCTGCTCAGGTAGGTGATGTCCACCACCTTCGCAAAAGACTTGGAGCACAGGAGACTTGCGTTGCCATTTAAGCACCCTCTGTAGTGCTCTTGGAGCCATTTCTCGACTATCTGTATGTCCTCTCCACATGGGGCAGCCGATGTCATGATTGAGAGATGTGAATGTAATATGGAGGCGGTGAGGGCCCACACTTTAGATTTGGCCATTACAAAGCATCCATTGAGGTGGTGAGGGCCCACACTTTAGATTTGGCCATTACAAAGCATCCATTGATGGTGTCGATAGCATTTCCGCAATCCAAACCTGGTAGAACCTCCTTCAGAGGGACCAAGATCTGCTTCCGTGAGGGCCTACTCAGCGTGGACCAGATGGGGCCTCTGCCCAGAGGGCGCTGAACAGTGGCGGCAGATGGGTTCGAGAAAGCTGCATCGAACATGGCTACAATCCTCTCACTTGGGAGGTCAGGGAAGGTCTTGGCCAGCTCCAGGAGCTTAACAAGATCTTTGCTATTCTGTTGGCCCTTGGGGCTCTGTTTGGCAGCATCTGCATATGATGGATGGGGGGCTGTCTTGTTCAAACCTCTAGGCTCCTCTGCATGTGCTTTGAGTCTGGGGGCAGCTGTGGAAGGTCCGGGGTCCTGGGTAGGCCCAGCGGGTGAGGGAGAGGGTGTATGAGCTAAACCTGCGTCTTCTCTTGCGTTCCTCTCAAGGGCATCGACCACGGCATCCTTGACAAATTTCCAAACATTGGATGGTTGGCCATTAGGATAACTTGCCAGTGCATAAAACATTGCAGGGTGTTGTGCAGACTCTGCGAACAATTCCACGAAAGACTGCCCGAAAAGACTCCAATCTGGATTTTGCGAAGGAGCGAAGCTGTTCTGGTTAGCATATGTGATCCATTGTGTACAGGCCCTTAAGGTCTTAACAACACATTCATAATTGTCGTTCATTTCCAGGATAGTATTCTCAAGAGCAAAGTCCAAAGTGAGGTCATCATCCCAGTTGAGAGACACACCTTTCCTAACTTCAGAGGCTAGTTTCCTCTTCTTCGACCTGGGGGTCAAAAGGAGGTCAGGGGAGTGGAATGGTTGTAGTGGGAATGCAAATAGTCATGTCAGCATTGATGGGACTGTTAGTGCAGAGAATGGCAGGCTGGGGAGTGTTCTACCCAGCATGGGGGTCAGAGTATGGGCTCCATCTTCGTTGTCCGTGCTACCTTCAGTATCTCTATCCATCAACCTGTCGGATGAGGCATGGCTGCACATGGGAGAGAAGATATCCTCAGGTACTTCGGTGCCAGTGAAGGGGGAATGGCTGCCATGTGTACGTTGGAGCAGTGGCTTAGGCAGTCAGGGTTGAAAGGCCCAATTGCTGTCTACGAGATCAGCAAATCGAGGGCTGCCTTGCGGGGGTGGCAGCGGGCACAGCAGCACAAGTGGCGAAATTGGTGGGAGCAATGGTGAGGCATCAAGGGGCGGGATGACACCCGACCCCTTGTTCTCAGCAGGATTTATTGTGGTTAAGATGTGAGAGCCAGCACAATCAGAGTAGGAGCCCACTCTGATGGTGGTGGTACGGGATGAAAAAGGAATGGTTTACAGAATATAAAATAGCCAATGTCCATTGCATTCAGTTGGTCCGAGATCCACCCATCATCACTGCGAGCCCCAGGGGGCCGGAAATTACATAATTTAAAGGTGCACAGATTATGTAAATTACACCATGAAATCAAAGATTTACAACCCTAGGTGAATATTTCACACCTTTTCCTGTGGAATGGACAAAAAAATTGGGGGGTCGTAATTCCAAATTCCAACATAAAGCTATGTAAATGGACCCTAGTAACTGTCAAACTACGTAATTTACACAACTTCTGGGCTCATAGTGTGTATGGCTCTCAATATACAAACTCCGATGCATCTCAAGAGACTAGACCCGGGGTATTTATTCAGCACATAAAAGACGGAGAGTGGAGAATGTTAGAGAGTGCGAGCAAGTTAGACAATGAATCATGAACAGCGATAAAAATGTCGCGAGCAAAAGTTCGAGAGCCTGGCAGCCAGCTCTGCCGGTTCCGGCAACTGCCATTAATAAGTATATAGATACTGATCGCGGCTACATTGGGTTTAGCGCATTGTTCCGACGCGTCTCCCTCGCAAATGGTGTTTCGAGGCACCGACGGCGGGTGAACACAGGCGATACTGATGCCGTTCTGCACTTACTAATCCTTCCATCCTCCGATCTATGGCCAGTGACCTCCCAACCGGGAGAGTAGTTTCCGGCATGTGACCAACATGTCTTGTGTTGATCCCCAATTATAGCCCAGTCTCTGGCTACACTCCATCTTCTTTTCATCCCGGGGATATCCTTTGGAGATGTGACTTCTCATCGGTGAGTATAAAGTCCCTTAAGTATGGATGTATCGTCTACTAAGACAATATGCAATTATTCCCAGCTTCAGTGCTTCTACTACTATCTGTTACAACGGCGATTCAAGCTGCTAGACCAACCACGGTTGTTGATTTGGGATATGCAAAATACGAAGGGAGTTTGAATAATCAGACAGGCAACATCGAGTTCCTGGGGATTAGATATGCCGCGTCTCCTACTGGTAGGTCAATCATTATGTTCGTCGACAGTTCAGAATCATATTGACTGATGGACTCAAAGGCTCTCTTCGTTGGCATGGACCACAGCTCCCGCATAAAATGCATGGAATACAAAAAGCTGACACCATCCCAAACTCTTGTTTCCAAGCTGGTGATGGGGCCTCACCCAACACCCCTTTCCCTTTGGCTCCCACGTCTTCTGAAGATTGTCTATTTCTGGAGTTAGTTTCTCATTGGTCTCAAGATGATTCGTTAGTCTGACTGAAACTGACTCATTCAGTGTAACTACTCCAGCATCGACTACGGAAGCTCTACCTGTTATTGTTTGGATTCATGGGTTTGTCAAATCTATCCTGTGGCAATATTTATGGCATAATCATTTATGTAATCATTTTGCAGAGGCGGATACCAGGCTGGTAGTGTGTCAGGGTTTGACGGCGATGATTTGGTCCGGGAAGCTGGCGGAGGTGTCGTAGCGGTTCTTATTCAGTATCGTTTGGGTGTTCTCGGCTTCCTCTCTGGACAACAGGTCCGCGATAGAGGTGTATTAAATGCTGGATTGCGTGAGCTATGAGTCACAGCCGTCATTCCTTTATTTGAGCACTGACTTGTTCTCTGTAGTTGACCAACAATTTGCTCTTCAATGGGTGCAACGACATGTAGGCTTCGTATTTGGTGATTATAAGACTTTGTTGCTCAAAGTGGTCGCAGATTAGCAAATTCGGTGGAGATCCGAAGAAGGTCACTATCTGGGGCGAATCCGCTGGTAAGTCAATCTTGTCTCGTTTTCATCCCTGTGCCAAGAAGGCTGCTTGTAGGTGCTGGATCAGTTCTCCAGCACGTTGTTGCGAATGATGGCAACACGCGACCTCCGCTTTTTCGTGCAGCAATAGCCAGCTCAACATTTCTTCCCTCCCAATATGCATTCAATGATCGGATTCCCGAAGTAAGTCAGATTTGAGTGGTTTTTTTCTTTTGATGATGGTTTCGCCTGCCTAGCAACTTTTTGCGGAAGTTGTCAGCCAGACAGGGTGTGTGTTCATGTCTATCCATTTCCCGAGTTATCTCTTGATATACTTATTTAGATGCTCCTCTTCACGGAATGCTCTCGAGTGTCTTCGTCAAGTTGACGCTAATTTGCTTCAACAAGTGAATGTCAACGTTTCGCTTAGTGCATTTTTCGGCACTTGGGTGTTTGTCCCTGTAGTGGATGGACATTTCATTACAAAAAGACCTACTCAACTTCTTCGTGAAGGTAAAGTCAATGGAGTATGTAATTATTTCTTCTGGCGTTGATTCGCGTGTTCATGAATGATGTTCTATCAGGAGGCACTTCTTGCTGTCACCAACACTCTCGAAGGGAGAATCTTTGTCGACTTGAGTACCGCGCCAACAGTGGAAACACCCACTTATCTTGCTAATTTGTTCCCTAAACTCCGTGATGTCGACATCGCCACTGGTACTGCTCAGTACAAAAACCAGGGAACACCGATTGATCAAGCGGTCGCTATCATGGGCGAATGTAAGTGCGGATTTCTAATGGACTTTCCTCGCTAATTCCATCATCGGCCAGCTGTTTTTATCTGCCCGACTTATTTCTTTCTTCGCGCCTTCAAAGACAAAGGTTTCAAGGTATATTGCATCGCTTTTTGTCACTTCAACGGATCAAGATAGCTTACCTATTTAAAAGGGCGAATTTGCTATTCCGCCCGGAGATCATGGTATGGACGTTATCTTCTATTTCCCCAAGTAAGTCACCTGAATTTTATTCTATGTGTCTAATCAAAGATTACCTGCGTTTATAGCGGAACACCCGGGCAATTTCCTCCGTTCAATAATACACTTTTCATCAACAACTTTGGTCAATCATTCCTCAATTTCGCCTTATCGTTGGATCCTAATGTTAAATGGGATCCTGCGAATACGGTCCCTCACTGGGCTAGGTGGAATGATAGGACAAGGACTGAAATGTTGTTCAATAAGACAAATGAAGACGAGCCCGTGTTTAGGCCTATTTCGACTGACGCGAAGCTCCTTGAGCGGTGCGAGTATGTATCCCTTTTTTTGACTTGCGATACATGGGAACTGATTTTGTATTTAGTTTTTGGGAGAGCGTCACCGCGTTCACCGCACAATGACGAGAATAAAACTTCGTAAAAGGCCATGATACAATATATGAAACTTCTCGGTATTTACTATGACTTGTCCGTCAGCAAAGGAAGATGAAAATCTGACGAATGTGGGATGAGATATTCGACTGGTAGATCGAATTGGAATGTGGCACAGAAAGTAAAGCGCTGTACAGTTGTCCTCGACTTGAGAGTGGCCCAATGTTACTCTCAAGTCGAGGACCTGCAAGTCACCGAAGCAAGATGAGTTCCAGAGGGGTTAGTAGGTGCAACACTCGTTTAGGGCGAGGAGACTGAGCTTTTCACATAAGAATGTTCGACTCGAGGAGATTATTATGTACGATTTCATCTCAATCACCGCCTTTTGGACAGTGGTAGTGACCATCATCGCCGCATCACTTCCGAAGCTCAGCGTTCTGAGGGCTGCATGTTCCTAGAGTACGTTTCTTGTTTGTGATAGGGCTCCATGGTGGCTAACCAAAGTGACGAGATAGCTATGCCAGCGTCAAAATCGAAAGGCTCCTGTTGGGGTGCTGAGGTACCGAAGCTTCATGGAGCCTATTAGATGATCTTCCATGATTACCTCAGTCAGCATCCCTTTGCTATAAAAATAAGCAAAAAAAAAAAAAATAGCAATTGTTTAACAAAGTTCTTCCCTTGCGATGCTGTTTTATTATAGGGAGAACACCTTCATGACCGCATGGCTCAAGCGGAGAAGAACCAAATTCAAATTCAGTGACCAGAGGTTTGTCATTCATGGCTACTTTAGGCCCGAGCTGGTAACGTGAAAGCGAAACTACGTTCGGTAATTATTGCAAAGTGATTGGACCTTGCATGAGTAACAGTAAGTGAGCGAGCTCAGTGATGTCGGACATTGAGCGTGGGGTAGGGATCTTAGAAGGGTGGATCGGACTCCCCCTTCAACTGTGAACATAATAACTTGAAGGTCCCGGGGCCGTGACGCTTGCTGAGAAGCCGTCAACAGCGGCGCTCGGCCACGCTGGGAGTCAAACCCAATTGTCCTCCTTCGATGGAGCTATCAACAAGTGCGAAAGCCAATATCTTGTTTTTCCTCTGAAATCTCATGTCTGCGGTCAAGACCTAGGCTTCAGGTACCGATAATGATAATGACGAAGGGCGCATGTACATGGCATCATCGTGTATATTAACTCGCCTGATAATAATAGAACAACTGGATTCTCATTGAATGTATTTGAAGAGACAATTGGAAGGCTCTGGGTCTTGTCACTAGCAATGTTCAACGTCCACTTCGAAAACAAAAGCGAGATAATGTGATACCCTGTGGGCTCGTGGCTTATCCAAGTGTTGATTGGCTGGACTGTGATAGTAAACTTGTTGGCTTGATTTCGAGTGAGCAAGTGGTTGCGAAATTGTTCTGATACATTCAAATGCTCCAACTTCAGTCGAACTATTCAGGGCCTTATTCTACAAGTTTGATTGTCGTGGTCGGAAGGAGTCGCGTAGTTTTATGACGATTTTGCCAAATTGATCCCCACGTTTCATAATTTCGAATCCTTCCTCAGCTGAATCCAAACCGTCAATGACGTGCGATACGGTAGGTACAATGTGCTTTTGAGTAAGGAACTCGGTAGCGTCGACAAGATCTTGACGAGAGCCCATAGTTGAACCTATCATTTATTTTGCGATAAGAGCAATAGCAAGGAATGAGGATAACTTACCTAACAACTTCTGGTTCTTTAATACTTCGCGCATCGTGAAGGTTATGGCAGGTGCCGTAGTCCTTATGCCAAAGTCAAAGGAGTACACTGAGAACAAGAAAGAAGAGCTTACATTCCATAGCAAACGACCTTGCCTCCTTGCTTCAGGGATTTAGCTACATTTCCCATGATGTCACCACCACTAGAGTCGATAACAGCGTCCAGTTGAGAGTTTGTTGAATTCTTCTTCAAGTGAGCCAAAATTTGGTCCGGCCAGTCAACTAAAATCCTTGGTGTTGAGAAAAATGAGTAACAAGTAGCTGAGAGGTTGATACCAACCATCCTTGTAATTTGCGCCTCCTTTAGCTCCTACACTGATAGCCTTTTGGATCTTTTCCTGACTCCCACTTGTGACGTACACGGAGGCACCCTTTGCAAGGCAGAGTTGCATTGCAGTAAGAGCGACGCCGCCACCTATACCCGTAATCAAAATGTTCTCTCCGGCTTGCACATTTGCGTTCACGATTGCTGCTCTGCGGGTGGTGCATAATGACAAGGCGATAGGTCGGAGGTATTCGCCAGCTCACTTACCGCCAAGCGGTCACTCCGCCCAGGGGCCAGGCAGCGGCTTGAACGTCGTTGAGGTGATCAGGAGTCAGAATTACTTGATCACGCTCAACAACTATGTATTCAGTAAATGTTCCAATTGGTGGGTGGGCGCCTCCTCCGAGAATACCAAACCTGAACTTCTATTGACAGGTCGAACGAGACGGCAAAAAAGGCTTGGACGTACTTTGACTCGGGTGCTAGCGGATCTTTTTCCCATCCGCGACTGGGAGTAAGAAAAACGCGCTTATTGATGAGGGGATCTTCAGGCCACGCTGACGCTATTACCGTCCCTACCAAGATGGAAAGTTTGAATATCAGGGTCAATGTACTGACAAAGGAGAGGAAAAGACAGCATTACCGGCACCATCGGCGCCGAACACGCTCCCTACAACAATACCAGGATACATTCTCTTTCTGATCCACACCTAGTGACACTTCAGAAGAGAACAGGGCCCATGAAGAGTCGCTGGGCTTACATCTCTGTGATTCAGCGCAACAGCTGCCACTCTCACAAGCACCTCTCCTTGCTTGAGAGATGGGATTGGCCTTTCAACAAGTACCGCCTCATCGTAAGCCGGCTTCTGTTGCGTATTAGATCTTTGAAGTATTATTGCCTTCGAGGATTGTGGGATCGCCATGATGTTGTTGCTGCTCAGGTAACTTACTCTTCGAGGACAGAGAGAAGTTGACAGCCGGCAAACCCGGCACAATATTCCGGCCCGACGTATACGCCAACCCCTTTTTGTTGACTTACACTTATTACAGTTGGCTCAACTAACTTACGATTGGCGGTTCACCACATAGAAACCTGATCGGTATTGGATCATTTGAAGCCAAGTCAGTAACAGAAACTACTAGTATACACTTTCTGGCAATTCTATAATCTAGCAGTCTGATGTTAAGGTAAAACGACTTGGAGTCTGGACCGTTTTCTGGACCGTATTTGCGTCGTTTCTTTCGTTCGCTTGTTAAATCTAGAACTCGACTTCACGATTTACACCAATTCAAAAGTCAACCATGACTATCTTCAAGTCATGACAGCTTATATTGTAACGGACATCTATCTACGTTGCGGAACTGCGTCCCTGATCGGGGGTACGCCTTTGCAGTCGCATAAAGACGTTCTGTGATTACATGTCTAGCTGATTAATCCCAAGCCCGGGAAGGTCGTAGAACCTTCGCAACATCTGGATGCACCATGGCGCGCAGGTCTCTCTCAAGAAGAATGACACTGACAGTCCTGCCATGCAGCCCACGCTGGACAGGAAGCACCACAGCAAAGTGTCCATAGACCCGTAGTACCTTGGTTAATGAAGGCTCTCGAGCTTCCGCTACGTCTCCATCTCGGAACAGAGAGTGAAGTCGAGCCCCGTGAAGGGGCCACTGTAATGGCCTTCATCATAGCCAAAGAATACAGGGGCAGTGAGTATATGGAGCGCCTTATCCTCACCGTTCCTGTTTGAAAGTGGATATGTGCCGGACAGAGTTGGAAGCTGGAGTCAAGACGTTTTCAAGGGTGATGGACCAGGCTGGTGGGTTGAAAGGGAGGACGACGCGTTCGGCACGGGCAATGAATAAATATAATAGCACTTGTTGAGTTGTTAAAGAGTGTAGTGAGGGACACCAGGTTTGTATTCAAAGTAATCGCTGAGTGTCTTGAGTGGTAATTTAAAGATTTTGGAGGCGGTAGAGGTCGAAGGTTGCTCCTTGGGTAATAAGTCTCTTCCGGGTTTGGTATTGGTTTGTTTTCTGTTGGTTGACGAACTAACATCTTGAGAGACCACAATCAAATTTGAGGCAAATGTTCCAGTAAACCATCCCCTTCTCGTAAAACAAAGAACTCTCTGCCCACCACATGGTCAGAAGAATTGTCGCAGGCATCAGAAAACTTGTCTCTTACGTGGAAAACTACTGAGAGCGGTTTTTGATCAGCTGCCTACTCTCAACGCGAAAGAGTTCACCGACTTCAGTTGATAGTCGAATAGAGGATGAAAGTGATGAGAAATTGATGGATTGCATTGCTAGCGGTCCGGGTGGGCCGGTGGGCCGTGTATGTATTCATCTGATCATTACTACGACTTGAAATGTTTGGAATCACAGTATACATGGCAGCTGGACAACCTTTTTTTTTTTGTGCTGAAGCTGAACGTTGAAAAGATTGAGATTGGGTAACTACAGATTGTAATGAAATCGGCGTGCTTGACTGTGCACGGAAATTATTTCCGGATTAGGACCTGTCTCGCTCTTCCACTGACTACGACGACGAGCTCATGGTCGAGAATGGCGCCCCTCGCTGCGCCAGAGCCAATGAATGCAACCACGAGCCATTCAAAGCTCAGAGTTTCCGTAAACCTGCCAAACGACAGTGTTGTTGCTGGCGGGCATGTTACCGGAAAGATGGAGGTCGAGTGCAAATCGGACAAGCTGGGTATAGGGATAATCATGGTTGAGCTTCTGGCCCTTCAAGGTGCGCTGGTAGATACGGCCGTTTTAATGTTGCTTTGATTTCTGATTATCGGAGGTAGAACTGACCTCGCGAGACCATTCGGCTCGGAAGACTTTTTTGCATACAAGGAGAATGTTTCAGGGACCTGGCTTGCCACCATCAAATGCCGTTCACGCCCTTCCCCTCCCTGGTGATCCCCCTTTGGCCGACGATTACTACCAAGCCAAACGCGGACATTCGACCTTTCTTTTTCGAATCCCCATTCCACGATACATCCCAGCTTCCATCAACTTTGTCAATGGATTGGCGAAAGTCAGATATGAAGTTCGTGGAAGCGTTGGTGTCTATTGGAAAGGCGAGAAGCAGCTCGTAACCGATAAAGGCGAAGTTGGGGTTTTGGAAAGTTTTGAAGAGGATTCGTTTGATTTTGGGGCGGGAAGTAAAACAAAGGCGGAAGAAGGCATGGTTGTTGTCGGCGAGAATGGAAGATTTTGGATGCATGGGAGGATTATTGGGGGGCTACTTGTCGCTGGGGAAAGCGCTTGTGTGGAATTACAGGTAAAGAACCATTCGAGCAGAAAGGTTTGTTTTTCCTCTCCTTCGAAGAACCGATTGAAATCTTAATCGCACAGAATACGAATCTGAATTTGTCGCTCAATCGGACGCTTATCCTCCCTACTACCAGCGCCAAGCCATTGGAGATTTCGGATACAATTTTGACTGTGCCTTATAGAGGCCAGGAATATACGCTTCCTCCGGGGGGCGAGGGCGTCGCACACCTAGTGTTTGATGTGCCAATAACCGCGAGGAGCGTCAGAGGAGGTATGTACGATGGGGACGAAGATGGCGTGCGTAATACCAGTGAAGCACTGTTCTCTATCCAGGCCAATGTGGAGGTAAAAGTCGGCATGAGGCTAGGCAGGTAGGTTTAGTCTTTTTTCGTATTCGGCTCGCAGTTAATGAGTGTTCAGTAAGGATATCAAGGTGGATATACCAGTGACTATCGTTCACCCCGATGCACTCCCCGACGTTCCTCAGGCGCCACCACAACCCTTGTCCAAACCTCGATACGCTGCAACGCCAGCTCCAGCACCACAGTTCGACCCTCAGATCCAGCAGATCTGGATACCTCATCCTCAACACCAAATACTACCTATGAGTTATGCTTACGATCAACGATATTATCCCCAGCACATTCAATACCCCCATCAAGACCCATATACCCATCTTAATCTTCCCCAACAATCTTTCTATGTACCGCACAGACCCTCCAGCGCGGGTCCACTCGCAAGCTCTTCGCATACAATGACTACATATGCCTCTCCCATATCTGGTTTACCTATTTCGCCTGCGACGCCTCAACGATTTTTACCTCTTCCCAATCATGCTTCGTCACGACAGCCTCATACCTCGTCTAATGCTCCTCTTTCGCCTATTCATCCTTCACCATATCCACCTGCGAACTTGTCACCGTCACAGAAGGTACAAGGGATCAGGGAGGAAGGTCAAGGTGCAGTCGCGTCGAGGATTTCGCGACATCTTAGGCAAAGCTCTGTTGCGACTGGGAGAGGAAGGAGCTCTTCACCTGTTGCGCATCGCTTTGGGCATCCTGAACTCTCGACGGATGCTTCAATTGCCAGCAACACCGGTGGCGTTGGAGGTGGAATCGCAGAACCCTTGTTACATTCGCCAAGGCCCCGGATGAAACATAAACAATCGTATACTACAGTGAGTGGGGAGGACGTTACGAGGAGTGAGAATGTAGCCGAGTTGGAGAAAATAGCAGCCGGGTTGTCAGATGATACTGCGGCTCTGTCGAGACGTAAAGGGAAGGAGAAGGTGCAAATTGAATCTACCCCGAAATTGCCTTCATTTTTGCCGCGCGATATGAACAAGACTTTACCAGTCCCTCCGCCATCGACGAAGCCCCGCGAGTCACTTGACAAAAAGCCTGATGGCGCCAAAACTTCCTTGCCGTTGGATTCCCTGTTCACTTCACCTTCCCTCGCAGCCCATTTAAATGCCATCGCTCTCACCGAATCAACAGACCCGCATCATCAATCAGCGCCAGCACCTAATCTTCTCTCACCAACTGACACGAATCTCCCTACACCTCGGACACCAACGCTTGTTGCTTGCAAACGTCCTCCAAAACTCGACCGTGGAGCTGGAGAAGGGGGAAGTGGATTAGACGCTCTGGAACAGCGATTATTAGCCGAAGTTGGGACGAGAAAACAAGAGAAAGAGAAGAAACCCGATGTTCGCGATATTTTGGTTTCTTCTTTCTCTGCTACCCGCGATGAGGTAGCGACTCCCACTACCGGTGCTGTGAAAGGCAGAAATACTGGTATTCGTACTGGCTCTGGTACACCCGTTTCAAGTGGTCCAACAAGGAGCGTTCTAAGCACTTCGACCACACCGAATCCTGATGCACGTGCCACTGGAGATGGAAGTGCGAGTTCGGAAAGACAAGATGAGAGCGCAATTTCGAGTTTGACTTTGGACCAATCTAGTGTTGGGGATAATGATGATGGTGGAAAGCAAAAGCGAGAACAGGAGCTAGTACAGGAGAGGGAGAAGGAGAAGGATAGAGAGGATGAAGATCAAGAATCTATGGATGGTGGTAAAACACATCGTGCAGGAAAAAGCGTTGTTGGTGTGGAAAGCTATTTTCAGTCGAGAAATAATCATAAACGGGAACTTGCGGTTGTGGAACCTGGTCCGAATATGCGATCCTACGCTAATAATGCCGTAGTTGACCATGATGCGAGCCCTCGGGAAGATAGGGATGGGCTTGTACCGGTGAAGAAGAAAACAGCACCGGCAGCATTGAAGAGATCTGCTCAGGCGAGAGGGAGAGTAGCGGCGTGGTTGGGAAATATTGACCCAGATGTACCACCTCAAGAGGAGACCATACCACCTAGTCCGAGTGTGGTTAAACCTTTGGAGTATGAGTGGGATGACGAATATATTGGAGGACAGAGCTCCGAGAAGGAACATCAGAAATTTTCCAGGAGAAGGGGTAAATCTCGTTCGAGATCTTGTTCACGTTCGCGTTCATGGTCGCCACCACCTATATCAGGACCTATGTTGCCCCTGTCATGTCAACCTTTAACCACGGAGATGGAAGACAATCAAAATAAAGTTACCGAAGCTGACGTTAAAACATCAACAGCGGTATCACCCGATCCTCGCTCATCAGGATTTGTGCCCATCGAAACAATGAAAGCCCAACGAGACTCGATAACGAAATCGATGTCCAGATCTATGATGCGCCGCTTTGGTAGTTCGAGAGATATGACGGTCGTGTTGGAATCGCGGAAGGTGAAGGATATTTGGTCAGAGGGCTTACCCAGACATGATTCGGGTTTTAAACAACCGGGTGGGGAGGATCAAAAGGAGGAGGAAAAGAAAATGGATATGGAATACCCGTTGATGAAACCTGTTGTACCCAAGGTGCAGATTGTCGGAACTGATAAGAAGGTCTCACCACCTGTTTCTACGATTCGTCAAGATCGTAATCTAGACCAAGTTACAGAAACTCGCGGAGAACAATCGGTCACCTCCCCTCCGAAGGGCAATAAACCGATCAACGAGCTTCTTACACCTCCGATGTCTTATGCCAATGTTGCTTCTGGGGCTGGTCGACCGACTTCACCAGCTGTAGTGACCAAGGGAGGGGTTCCTCCTAAACTTCCGGTGTTTCCTCCTTTACCGAGGCAAGATCAGGAAGCGAAGTATGACATTAAATCGGCGAGGGGAGGGAGAGGTGGAAAGGTTACCCATGTTGCAGCTTTATGGGCTGCCGTTGCTGCCGGGAATGCTGGTAGCTCCGGTACTGGATCTGGTACTGGGTCCAGGTCTGGTGTCGCTACTGCCGCCATGAAGGTCGGAGGGAAGGGGGCTATGAAACCTGGCGCTGGTGGAGGCAACACCGTGGTCAATCGTAGTCAGCCAAACAACCTTTCTGATGCCAATGTCAATACGACGAAGAAACCCGGAGCACCGTTACTTCTCCCCAGGAGAACAACGGCCACGTCACCATCACCAAACGCGTCTACTGCCTCTACTGCTCAACTCAACCCGCATCAACTGAAATCACGTCCTCCACCCCATTTTTCTGGCTCGAGTTCGGTATCCGCCCTTCCTCGGGCTGGTAACAAGAAACCGAAACCGACGTCAACGAAACCCGGTCCAGGTAATCATCATAATAGAAATAAAAATGCAGCAATACCTGTACAAGTGAAAAAGTCAACTTCGGTACCGGCTTCAATATCTTCTTCGTTTGCTACTCCGATGTTATCGTCTACTGCTTCTCTTGCTAGACCTGCTGGTGGTGTTAGTAATAATGGTGGGAAGACTAGGGCTATCGTTGTTGGTTTACCTGGGATTGGTAGAGGGCTAGTGCCAGGTGAAGAAAGGAATGTGAAGAAACATAAATCCGGACTTGATGTAGTTGGAGAAGAGAGTTCAAGCAGTGGCGGTCCTGATATGAAGGAAACGTCGGCGAGAGCTAGTGATAATGGAGCTGTGAAAACAGAAAATGTTGGGGAGATAGTTCAGCCTCCCTCTCGCGAGATGGCTTTTGGTCAAGCGAGGCTGCGCGACTTGATCAAGAGGTATCAAAGTTGAGATTTTTTCTTGATTATTTCATTTCTGCTGTTTGATTTGTTATTTATATATCTGATACACATTTTGATCAGTTATTGTCTTATTGGTTTCAGGCTTATTTTTGTTGTAAATAAGTGTTGTATGCAGATGATTACATCTAGTACATTTCTCTTCTTCGTTTAGCTTGCACTGCGACCGGTGCCACCGCAATTTCCCTTATCACCCAAGTTTAGACCGTGCGTTTTTGATGAAATTCGGGAATGGATCAGAAGTCATCCTACTGGGGACATTGAAATTCTTACGGCCCGCATTGGTATTCCTGCGCTTCGTATCATTAAATGGAACTCAGATGCCTCTAGGCATGCAGTTGGCCCCTAATGGGAAAAGCAACAGGGAGATCCTTACATGGTATCATAGAAGACTTGCAGCTTTTGCAACGAGAGAATTTTTACGCCTTTTACAGCTAGTCAAGCCCAAGATACTACGAAGAGGTCGATCAAGTAAGACATTGATTCATACATGACAGAAGGCCAGAATAGAGAAATCGGTATCTTCACTCCGATATACCATTGTCTGGGTCTACAAATGACAATCCTGCGTAATACATTTCAGTCGAATCAATGAAAACAGTAGCAAGTTGATCTGGATTGTTGGCGAAATGACGGGCAAAGCGTCAGGAGCAGTATAGGCATTCCTCGTAGCTCCTACCGTGGGCGAGTTTCCGATGAGAATCTTTACTGGCTTCGATATTGAACTGGGGAATATCGGGACGTGCCATGTCGTCTCTAGAGTCATCTAGACATCTTTTAAAAGAAGTGGCTCAGACTCGCCGCTGCGATAAACCATCCATGACCTCTTTCTTATGCTACATAGGCTAAGGTTCAGTGAACTCGACAATTAAAAACTAAAACTCACCTTGGAGGATGAATCCAAGGGATCAAAATGGTTGACGTCTATCTCAATATGGCTCATAAACCGGATATCAATTCTTCCACAAATTGCAGCATAATCCAATGTCCAGAGTGGCACCTGCTTCAGATTGCCAAGTTCCGTGAGTTCAGCACGAAATTGATCCTGATTGGGCAATTTCAGCATCAGGGCTGGGATAGAGCCTAAAGAAACTTACGACTCTGTTACGATTAAACTCTGGATCACTTGAAATCCCATAGGAAGTTGCTAAATGGTTTGTGGATATACTGGAGATCTTCATCGTCAGCCTCGTCAGGCGCGGGGACTTTCACGACGGCACGTAGATCACAAAGAGCACCATAAGCGACATCTTCAGTCAATCCCAGCTTATTACATCGACAGCGAAAATTCACCCTCTACAAACTGTAGTTTGCATGATTGAGTAGCAGTTTTCTGGCATTAAGCATGACATCAATCGAAATGTTGGAGGGGATCCTCGTATACAACGCATCAAGCTGAGCCATTGGGTGCCAACCCCTTCCTGACACATCGTCATTTGGACCAGCGTCAATAGCCTCGAATACGTGACGCAGCCGAGCAGCCTCGTCTCGGTAGTGGGGGTCACCGATATTTTGGATGACTGTCGAAGCGCACGCGAATAGTTCACCTGCCACCGTAGCAACTTTGGTGAACTCAAGCTTATTCAGAGGGACGCTCCCGCTTGTGCCTGAGTGTAGGATATGCGAGTTTAAACTCGTTCAGCTCGTCGCGGAGATACCATTGAACGTCATCCTCGCATGCTTCATTCGAGTCTATTATAATTTCTTCCTTTGTGTATACCGGCGCAACCCTCGCGCAGTCAAAGGAAGTCTCAGTGATATGAAGCTCCGGGCGACTGGCAACAATCCACACAATGAGAGGTAGGGTATGAATTACAGAAACTTGAGATCAGCTCTAGGAGGTCTCGCTGCGCGAGGGGGTTGTCGCACTCGTCAAGACCATCAATGATGATAGGAATCTGAGGTGAAGTAGTGAACAGACGCTGGTGGACGAACGAGTCAACAATGAATTTTCGGAGCTGCGCCGGTAGCGATTCGCGAAGGAGAGATGGATCACGGCTAATGTCCTGCCGGATGAACTGACGATAGGGTTCGCACTTAATTGCGAGTTGGTAGGCAATGGTTGTGAAAACTTTGGTTCCGCCTTTGCGTCCATTGACGGAAAGAAAGACTGATGCGCCCAATACGACATTATCAGGAGTTTTCTCCAGCAACAATTTCATGATTGCTGATTTTCCACCTCCGGCAAGACCAACAAGCCAACGCAGCTTTTCTATATTGTTGCACTCGGCAATGAAGATCTTGCATCTTTTCACGATCGCGAGCCGGGTTCCGGGATGGCAGTCGGAAGAATCTAATTTTGCCCCGATTATCGTGCGCTGCAGAAGTTTCTCCATGACTGACAGAGATAACAGTTGGTATAGGTGCAACAACAATGCGACTGTTACTTACAGCTATTCGAGATATTGTCGATAGATGTATTTGACTTTGCGTTACACAGAAATTGTGGGTTCTACTGAACATTCCTTCGCCGCAATACTGTCGATGGTGCAGATGTCGTTTCTAAATCCCATTGAGATGCCGGAGAAGGAAATTCACAGTTGGTCTAGGAGAGGTCGACGCTTGCCAATGACGAAGCTGAAATAGCTGCTGATGAACGTCATGAAGAGGCTGAGAGCTGTGTCGCGTAAATGGATTGGGAAGACAGGTTTGGAGTAGCAGGATGGTATCCTTTCACGGAGTAATAAGTTGATGGGCGATGATTGACAGAAGCGGGGGGGGGAGAGAGAGAGATCTGAAGCGGTCGACGAGACGAGGGAAAAGTTGAACAACAATGGGAGTTGGAGAGAGGCGAGGAGACAAGCGAGGAGAGCTGGCAGGAGATGACGTGCCTGGCCAAGACAGGAGCCGAGTTGCGTCGCCAAAATTACTCTGGGCGTCTTTTGCTGATTGCTAGACCCTGACCTTACATATTCTTCGCCGTGGCTTTGGATTTTTCATGCGTCGACTCACTGGACCCCTCGCATTCTCGGAGACCACTGGCCCGGGGCACGGCAGGCAATGCAGTCAAGCTGAACCTCACCTCAATAATTCAATATTCAATCGCCGCCGTTTCTCAGCGAATAATTATCAATATCAGCTTACCCGCGCTCCATCTTGGAACTCTCACTTAACAATGCAGCGTGCAATGTGCATCATCAAGAAGTTACTGTGCGCGGTGATTCTAAGGCCCGCTTCAAGCATAAATGAAGCAAGCATCAGGCCAGCAAACCTTCTCAGCGCCCACTCAGAATGAATCTCATCTCTATTATCGCTTCCAAATATCCCGTGGTTTCGGTGATGGTGTTCAAGTCTTCTCAAGCCGAGATTACTAGATATTTCGACGTTGACTTGAAGGTAGTGTAACCTGCTCTTCCGCAGTCGATAGGAATCTGACTGATTAAACAATTTAGCATGGAAGGAACAGAATCACGATCTCCAAGTTACCGACAAAGATAGAAACAGAATCTATCCGCATCTCAGTGACTGAAAGGGAGTCTCCTCACACCTCGCTTGAGAAGACGCGTGTAAACTATCTGTCCGACATCGTATGTTCTCCGGCAGACAATCCCGGTTATGATCCAACTCGCTATACCCTCCGCGGGTATTCCTTCAGGTATCCTATTTCTTTCGTCTCGCTCTACCTTCTCCCGCTGAATATACTTAGTGTCAGGTGAAGAATACCAGCGAGTACAGGTTATTATCGGGCCCCGTCAATGTGATTATGGACGAAAATTATGTATCCCGCACCAGGCTTCCTGTAAGCATCAAAACAAAGCCACCAGTGCGGAATCTAACACTCTCGGACTATTAGGATGTTAACCGAAACGAGACTTTCGACTTCACGTTAGGAGATGATCCTTCGATCATCGTCCTCTATGAGCGCTCATCGAAGGTCACAAAGGAAGGAACAAAAGCATTCGCTGACCCCTTGGACATTACGACATATACAACTACGGTCACTGTTCACAATACCCATCTTTTCGCCATCGAGAATATCATCGTTCGGGATGCGATTCCGACATCTGCAGATAATAAACGTATTAAAGTTGTTCTCCAGAAGCCACAGGCGTTGATCGAAGCCAAGGAAGGTATTTTTGTTGAAGCCAATGAATCACGGGGCGATGATGAAGCGAAGGGACTGATGGTCAAGTGGGAGAAGGAACAAGATGGGTTGTACGATTATAGATGGAGAATCAATGCTGAAGACAAGGTCAAGTTCGAAACTGTGCTCGATGTCAAGGCGCCTTCGGATATGAAGTATTCGCTTTCGAACTTCGCTATACAAGGGAAGACAGCTTGATCAGGATAAGGGGACTGTCAGTTGCATGCTTGTATTTAGAAATTGAAGAGTCGGCCATATACCTGACGGGAACACATGAATAAAAATGCTCCGTAGTTTTCAATTTCGCGATTCATCTGGCTGAGAAGAAACTTCGTTTGGCTACGATGCCGCGCGCTACGCTTCCGTGGCGCTCAAGTCACTAAAATATCTCACGAAAAAAGAGGAGACACCCTTGTTGAAAATGGTATCGATACAAAAGGTTTAGCGGTATAAATTTTTCGAGCTTCTGTAGGCTTTGACATCCACGCAGGTCTTTGAACGCGGGAATGCACGCCCGGTGTGTACGAACAATGGCGATATATTTTTCCGTAAGCTCACCCATGCCCAGACCTGAGTACTTGCCTGATGGACGAGAAGATCAAACGCCGGTAGCGCGCTCGTTTCTGTCAGTGCACATGCCAGTTTTGTTATCTAGGCCAATTCCAGCCAATTCGGACCCCATTATTTTTACATGACAACGGAAGGGAAGTCGGTGGATCGAGATCAAGAGGCTGTAAATCCATCAAGTTATTGAAAGTCAACAGAAGTTATCTTAGGAAGACCCCGCTTCAGAATTCAGCCTGAGTGTCCTTCTTGATAAATGGTACCGAGACCAAGGCTTCACGGTAAACAATCTTGCTACCATCTTCTATTATCGGCTTCGCTTCAAGTGAAGCCGAGAATGAAGTTCCGCAGTAGTATTGGAGCCCCTGGTCCAAAACTTATTTTATTTTTGGAACAAAGGCTCTTTGAAATTGAGAATACTTCCTCAACTTTGGTCGATGCTTGTTTGAGAACGTTGTACCGTGGGACAGGCAACGAAAGGAGTCGAATGCCAGGGGTTGTCAATTCTACATGGAAAACACCTACCCGATGAAAAAACGCAGCCTGATGGACATCGACTATGAATAGAAAGGTCTATCTGTTTGGACAATACGTGATGTCAACTGTTTCTCAATTTTGGGTTGGCATGATCACCGAATATATCTCGACAGCTTCTGGAAGCTGATATAATAATATATGAAGCCGATTTTTGGTATGTCATACATATTTCTTGGACTAAGGCGGCCCCAGCAGGCCAATAAGAGCCCACATGGATTTTATATTAATTCTGCGATACATAAATGGTAGCCGCATTAGTGGGACTAATGGGTAGTTAGTACCACATGACTAAAGAATTGAAGAAATTTCGAAGATGGCCTTCGTTCACATTCGGTAAACAGCAATCAAAAGAAGGGATCATCGTTCAATCTCCTGAGAGACCAGCGTGGTTTTCAGACCCACAACAATTTTTCTGTTGAAAAAAACAAAAACTTCCGATTTTCCCATGGAGATGCGGAGACTCCGTTTGTTTTTTTTTGTGCGAAATCGGGCACATAACGGCTTGAATTGGTTTAAAAAGGGCGCTTCGTACTAACTTGCTGGAGATAATTTCTATTATGCTGTAATTTGTTGTACTAGGTTCCAATCACACACTGACACGTTCCAGCTAAAGTTTCAGGCGTATATTTCTATGGGTCCTTGATTGTCCTTGATTAACGAGTATTGAATATATAGCACGGGGAGCCGTCGGATATCCGCTGCCGTTAGATATTATGCCATATGTACAGATGGCGTATACAGTCAGGGGATATTATAGAAAAGGGGTGATCATCTCTGTGTCGTTTGCCGCGTGGATATTTCATGAGGTACCTCGTTTCACTGCGCAAACGGATATGTTTAGAAGTTCGATCAGACGCACTGTTACTTCAAACTCTCCTTCAGGATCTACGATCGCTTGTTTCGCGCCTTGGTGACCCTGGAGAATCCCCGTGATCATCTTGAGATTAACTGCTTTCTGGCTGACGCAGGAATAAGTGCGGAGAACAAAAAGATCCATAGAAAGTACAAGATATACAGTAAATAAATGGGAAAATGGTCATCGGTTAAAGTTCAACGCTATGGATTAGTATACGTACGCGAAGCTAGGGATACTGAATCAGAGTTTCGAGCGCTGGTCTATGGTTCATGAAATTGTTAAAGCTACCATCATTCTATATTTTTGTTCTATTATCGTCGAGAATTGAATGAAAGCCTCTTCATGCGATCTACATCATATTATGTCCAGGGCCAACCATCTGCCTACTTTTTGTGTTAAAACAGATCCTGGTGTTCCTAAGAACAATCCGGCTTCTACCATTGGTTGTTGGAGGAGAGGGCAGACGGTAATGAACCAAGCTGACACCCAAACATAACCAACTATGCGCCAGATTAAAGTTGGTGTTTTATTGCTATTCTTTCCAGGGATAGACCCGGAGAGGAGGTACTGTATTCCGAGTTCTAGAGTAATTGCCCAGGGCTGGAGGATGAAGAAGGTGAAGGCATTGCGGCCACCATAACCTAACATCATAAATTCACCAGAGGCGTGGATGAGGGCAGAAACTAAAAAGGCGAGGTGGAGTTTGAGAAGTCTAACAAGGACTTGGGTTCGCGGGGAGGATTTGGGTGAAATGTGCGGGATGCGAAGGATAGAATGAGCGATGAAGCTTGCGATTGAAGTGATGGGCTAGTGGGAAAAAATTCGTTAGGAATGTCCCGTTTATCAGATTGAATGAAAATAAAGAGTAAGAGTATTTTCCTTGTTCTTATTCCGTTGTACAAATTGAGTTTGAAAGGGACTCACATTTCGCATCATCTGGTGCCAGACATCCCTAAGAACAAAAATAGCCGAGTAACAATCGGAGTGAGCAATAGTCATGGCTGAAACAAGTAACCTATTTACCTCCAAAAAGCCGAAACAGTATACATGTTCTTGGGCGAGCCGAACAGGGGCGGCCAATCAGCTGGCTGCGAGATACCGAGAGTAACTAGTACAATGCTTAGGGTACAATGTTGTATAGTCATATTTGCCAGAGCGGGGGCACCCTGTCCAAGAGTGCTGAGCGCCCTAATATACAGAGACTGGTGGACCAATGGTGTTGCTCCCGGTGCGAGGGCTGGGTTGGCCGCATTGATGAAATAAAACCCTGCCTGCACCGCGACGCATATCGAGAGGGTGTATAACCGTGACAAGACGAAAGCTTTCCTATCTTGGGGCGAGTTGTATGAAGGAGGGTTTCTGGGAATATGTGGTTTTGCGTGATACCAACCGACACCACGCGGACTGTTGTGCAAATGCCAGGCCCAAGCGAGTCGTGACATGAAACCTGCTGAAGAGATATCTCCCGGTTTTTCGCCAACGCGGTACCATTCTTTCTGCACGTCTTTCAAGACAATTGCATCAAATGCATGGGCCAAATGAGTCATTATGGCGCCACCCAACCCTACATCAGCAATAGTACCAGTTGTAGTGAAAAATACGAGGTAAATGGCGAGGCAGGCAATAGGGATAAAGAGTAATGGGCGATACCGGCTCGGCTTGAAGGTGTAACTTAGCACTATAAGGAACTGATAAGAGGCATACAGAGGCAGAGGAAAGACCGTGCGCGACCCAGACATGAGTGCAGAATGAAAAATGCGTAGCGCCCTTGATCCGTTTAAGCGACCAAGTTCCCCTGACTGAAAGCCTGACTTTCGCGCTGGATTTGGAGTTAAAATCTAAATTATTGTTCACAATTCAAGACTGACCGTCTCTTAGGTTTGTCATGGTTCAACGTTCAACGTTCATTAGTGTCGAGGGGGCCTGACGAGAGGGGATACAATGCTGATTTTTGTCAATACTGTACATACTTCAAGGTGGCAGCAATCTGCTTAATTGTAATTGTTGATGTCACACCTGCTCTGTCACGCCACGTTATACGCTTCCTGAACTCGTCTACTGGCATGAGCCCAGAGACAGAAACCCAGATACCACTCCTTCCTATTCACAGCAATAAAGTCGTAGAGGAAGTCTCTCAAACAATGGGCCGAAGTGTACCTCACCGCGCTTCCTTCAAACTCACTGACATCACAGTGAATATTCCGTCGTCCAAACGGCGGCCACTTGCATTTGAGGGTACTACCAACAAGGAAAATTTGGCGCCTTCGCGATGGGCAACGATAGAATTCAAAGTATACTATGCTGTTGCTCTGGTCATTATCCCCGTTATGGTCTGGATACCCATTTCTCTAAGCTCAAGTAGGCACATAAATTTTCTTTCTCATAAGACTTTACCCGTTGACAAAGACTAGATTCGCATCCAAATTTTCCATTTTATCGGAGTAAGCTTAGTGACGGTTGGATTTTGGGTCGATTTGTCGTAAGTAAACAGTAATAATAGAATTCATGGTCCTATCTCAGTTATTCTACTAGGACAATAGCGATGCGCAATACCGCACATTTCGAAATAACATTCCCATCCTGAGTATTGCTATTCTCTTTCATCTTTTCTTCAAGTACATCGCTTCAGTTATCCCTGCTGGCCCTCTATCAACGGCGCAACCAAAATTCAAAATCCTTTCCCCTTCATCATTGAGATTCAACCTTGCCTTCTCCCTGGTCACGAGCATGCTGCTACATGGCGTCAATGCCCTCAAAATAATCTTAATACTATTCCTGAATTATTCCGTGGCAAAAACCTTTCGAGGCTCGAAATCAGGTACCGTTCTGACATGGGTATTCAATGGAGCCGTGCTTCTTGGGAATGAAGTTTTTGAAGGATGGAGGCTTGGCCAGTGGTTTGAGAGTTTAGCTTGGCTGGTACGACATTTCATTTTTGGTCCCTGATAATGAGTTTATTCAGATGCTCTTAGGACTCGTATGCAGGGATTTATCCTCGCTGGTATATAATCTTTAATATCACAGTACTGCGACTTATCTCTTTTAATACGGACTATCGTTGGGCTTGCAACCGCAGAGGAACCGATGTCGAGGTAGATTCATTATATTTCCGTCATTCTAACATAATTGATGTCATCTGCGATGGTTTCAGGATGTAGAGGAAATCAAAGAATTAACGGAGAAACAGCGACAATCGGTTTCACACCCGGACTCGGTTTACTGCTTCACCAATTTCGTAGCCTACGCCCTATATCCACCTCTATACCTCGCGGGTCCTATCATCACCTTCAATGACTTTATGTGGCAGGTGCAACCATTCTTTCCATCTTCTTGTATAACATCTCAACCCTCAATTCTAGCACCGATACCCGAACAAGCAACCTCCTACATCCACGCCCATAAAATCATACGTCTTCCGCTTTATGTTCTCTATCCTTACGATGGAGTGTATCTTACACTTCATGTATGTTGTCGCTATCAAAGATAGGAAAGCTTGGGTTGGTTTCACTCCCGCACAGATAAGTATGGTGGGATTTTGGAATCTAATCATAATGTGGCTGAAGGTGAGTGCCAAATGTTCTTTGATTCATCTTGTCATCGTTCGTTTCCATTTATTCTTATGATTCCGTATTCATGATGGACGGGAGGAGCTTGAGTGAATTTGTTGTCAATCGTGTTGACAGGTTTCGATGGCGTCTATCCGATAAAACAACTGTGATGTCATCAGGGATGTTCGGTCCTGTTTATTCTTAATATTCTTGATATTTTTTGGTGTTTATTGGTCTTTCTTCAGGGTCTTCCCGCCTTATGTCGCTTCCGTTTTGATCGTCCCCTTTTATTATCATAGCTTACCATATTCGCTCCCAAAAACTATCGTTCTAACTTTGAGGCCTCACAGCTTCTGATACCGTGGCGATTTTTCCGGCTTTGGGCACTATTGGATGGTGTTGATCCACCCGAGAATATGGTCAGGTGTATGGCAAACAATTATTCGACCATGGGATTCTGGAGAAGTTGGCATAGAAGCTATAATCTATGGATCATTCGGTGAGTCACTCTGACGCCCCTGGTTTCGAAGTACTTTTTTTTTGTTGGTGCTGGTGTTAAGGCCGCATCACGAAGATGGGGGTTGAGCCCTGTTCCAGAAGCTCATGAATCGCGATGAGAATCTATCTCAGGCATGTTGGTTGTGGTGGTGAAGGACGGCTTTCATCACAGGGAAATGCCACTTCTTACTTCGCCTTTTCTGCCATATCTGTTGTCGGATAAAAATATCGCCGATTCTATATTTACCCTGACCGAATTTTGGAGTCACTCTCTTCTGGATACGCCGATGGCACTGACTCGAGGAATTTGTGCTTATGGGGACCTCGCTCACCGCTCATTTTGACTTGACAGGTACATCTATGTCCCCTTGGGCGGATCGAATAACTTAGTTATCAATACTGTCATTGTCTTTTCTTTCGTCGCGCTTTGGCATGACCTTACCTTCAGACTTCTCGCATGGGGCTGGCTCATTAGCCTGTTCATTATACCCGAACTTCTCGCACGATGGCTAATTCCTTCTTCCAAAGTGAGTAAATATTTATTATCTTTTCTTTTTTGCCTTCTTTTCGGAGCCTTAAACGAATGCCCGGTGGTAATAACGCATCCCCAAGTTGCAGAAGTTTGTGACAGGTGGACACCAGAATAGGGTTCAGCGATACAACCCTGCATCGTTGAACCACACTTTTCCGCGGAATTTTTAACTTGCCTCTGTAACCTAACTTGCGGCAAGCATGGATGCTATGCATTTCCTTCGCTTCTTGAGAACCTGTTTGAGACATTGCAACTGACTGGCCCAACTCTCCCACCCGGAATCACCACTTGCGCTTGTGCTCATATCATCGGCAATGCCCGATAGTACGATCACAAGGTGTGGTTTCGACACATAGCAGCACTAGGAGCAGTAGCGAATATTTTGTCGATGATGGGAGCGAACCTTGTTGGATTTGTAATCGGCGCGGAAGGAATGAAATTCTTCGTTCGCGAAGTGTTCGGAACGGTCCAAGGTCAGTCGAAGTGGCCTAATATTAGGGTCTAACCGCCTGATGTGCTTTGATCGCTGATTCCCATGCTTTTTTTTCTCCCTTCTTCTTCCCGTGGTATTCCCACACTTGACTGGTCGCTTCTATTTATCCCTGTTTTTCCTCTTCTACCTTTCTATTTTTGCTATGAACAGGCTTCAAGTTTCTCTTGGCAGCAGTTGCCATATTATTTGTCGGAGTCCAGCTGATGTTTGAGTACCGGTAATGTGGACAGTCTCAATCTGTATGATGCATACTAATACTATCCCACAGCGAAGAAGAACATCGTCAAGGTATTTATCGTCGCTGCTAGCCGAAGCAGCCCGGAACGGCATCTCCGGACAAGTACGTAGAACTGAATGTGGTGTCGGGGCACGAGGTTACCCTAATTCCGTTAGAATACTGTGGTGTCAGGACCTACATACATGAAGGGTGATCACACATCCATAAATGTAATGCGGGGTCGCGGGGATCTGCAATCTGATCTAGTGTAGTATCACGTGTACAAGTTAAAATCGCGATGAAAAGGTGGTCCCTGGTTGACTCTCGTACAGTTTCTGGATTTTTTACCAGGACGTAAACGCTTGTATCACCCTGGACACCTATATAAATCATTCACGGGGCGCCCAGTAACCGTGCGACGTCTCTTCCTTACCCTCCCGCAAGTTGTTTGGTTTCTCATGGTGAGTGACCCTTCTAAAGCTGTCGCTCTTTTGTGTTCATCTCATCTTTAGCAGTCTACAACCGCTCCAAGTTCACGCCTCTCCATCCGAGTCGTGATCATCGGTGGCAACGTCGGTGGCCTTGCTACCGCTATCTCTTTTCGACGTTCTGGGCATCAAGCCGTTGTTCTTGAATGTCGGGACAGTATCGCACCGGTACATAAAATGAACTCGATGTCTGTCGAACTCTTAGCTTACTGAGTCTCGCCTCGCTTATAGGAAGTGACTGGTGGTATTCGACTGCCACCCAATGTTACGAAGATCATCTATCAATGGGGTTATGAAGAACTACTTCGACGAGTTGCAGTGAAGTCTTCCGCTATCGACCTTCGCTTGAGTAAGCCTATTTGTATGGTACTCTCTTGAAGAAATGTCTCTGAAGTTTATGATAAACAGTGGATACAGGAGAAAAACTGGGCGGTCATGTTTGGGAAGAACAACTAATCCGTGACGCACGTGGCGATTTCATGTTCACACATGTAAGTCTTTGGTCATTCGTTTCTTTAGCGTAGCTAACTGTCGTAATAAAATGTCGTGTATCTCTAGCACGGTGATTTTGTACGTTTTTTGCACGGTATCGCGGAAGATATGGGAGCGGAGTTGAACTATTCGGCGAAAGCAGTGAACGTCGATATGGAGAACAAGACTGTGACGCTCGATGATGGACGAGTGTTTGAAGCAGATGTGATAGTTGGAGCCGACGGTGTGGACGGTATTTCAAGGCCTCTGTTCGAAGCTGAAAAGCTGGAACCTCTCCTCAATTGCTATAGGTGGGTCTTATTTTTCGATCCGAGTGGTTTGTAACTTATTGCAATAATTAGTACGACCATCCCAATGGAACGTATCCTTTCGGATCCCTTGACGGCTGATTTATACAGTGAAAATAAGGTAAGAACCGTTCAATACGTGGCCTCAGGAGAGCTGGAACTGACTCGAAAACAATTTCTTTCGCCTGCCTGCCGCCAAAAAAAAATTAATTAATTAAATTGAATCCACGCTCCCTTCGTTAAAATGCAACTAGGCTGGCTTATGCGGGGCATGGTTTGGAGACGGCGTTGCTGTTCTAGGCTGGCCTTTGGTAAGTCCTTCCCGTTGTATATCTATCTTGGGGGCAAACAAATGTTAATCATTGTCTTTGATAACGTACAGATGAAACCCGAATATGCTCTCTGTGTGTACGGACCTCCAGTGGGCGACCAGACAGGTTGGCTCCGTCAAGGAGGGAAAGATAGAATGATGGACATACTCAACAAGGCAGAACCACGGTATGTCTCTATTTTCATATTTTTTTTCTAGCTTCCATCCCTCGTTTCCTTTTGTATATCTTCTGATTCTCGTGTCGACCATTTGTAAATCGATGTGGTACTTAAAACCACCCGCAGGCTCCGTAAATTAGGGGAATGGGCGCGTGAACCTCACGTCGTCACTGTGAACAAGACTATCCCACTTGAAGAATGGTTCCACGATAATGGACCGTATGCGCTTGTCGGGCATGCAGCCCAACCCCTCGCAGTAAGTGTCATTCAGGTATCGAGAGTATGTAAACCCACTATTAGAATACAGGCTGGCTCAGTTCAGGAGGCTGCTACTGCCTTCGAAGATGGTGTCGCCTTTGGTCGGATTTTTTCCCGTATCAAACATTACGATCAAATCCAAATCTACTTGATCGCCTACGAGGAGATCCGTAGAGATCGTGATATCAGAGCTTACGAGAAAGAACTCGAGGATATTCAATTCATGTCTCTACCACCCCAGTACGCTGCTGCTCGTGACAATGTTCTCAGGGAGAAGGGAAAGAATGGTCGGAACATCTTCGAAGTTGAAATCCCTGACGATCCTACCGAATCGGAAGCATGGGTGGCCTGGGAGAAGATCGTTGACCAGTTTGCGTATAATGCGGAAGAAGCTGCAGATGACTGGTGGCACAAGACCGGCAAGACTATACAGGCGAGCGAAGGAGGTGTAATTGATGCCCCGTTGCTTCAAATTGTTGTTGCAAAGACTCACTATTAGATATCTGGTGAGCGTCCATCTTCGTTTTGCGTTAATTCTCCGAAGTTGACCTCGATTCTCACATCTTAAGGTCTTTTCTGTCGTTGTCTTTATGCTCTCTTGCTCATGTCTAGTCTATTCATCGGATCACTGTGTGCCTCGTCATGCCTCCGTCATCATCGTCTTCAATTCGCCTTGCAAACGATACCCTGCATTCTGCTCTTCTGCGGATACTGCAATTTTCTTTGAATATATTTCGCAATCATGACATCAGAGCTGAAGTTTGCTTTCAATATGTGTTGTTTTGGTTCTATCATCTTCATTTTGGCGTGGTTTTGCCAGGTGTATTTTAGAGGTTGTCTCGATGCTGTTCGTCCTTGGTATCTTATGCTTCGTAGTTGCTTCTTGGAATGGGCAAACCACAAAGGTGTACTTGGAAAATGGAATTACGTGCTGTCGCCTTGAAATGTATGAGCACGAATGGAAATAAAAGTCAATTTGTATCGTAATTGTCGTCATTACACGCTTCTTGATGTCTAGATTATACTAGAATTTTTCAAGGCACAATACTCTTGGATATTCACAGCACGAACTATAACATCTTTGATTTTGTTCCCGCCTAGAATGTGTACCTCGAACGATTCGTTTTTCAATATACTATTCCGTTGCTTTCATTCCGACGCTGTCTCACTTCTTGTCAGTGGCAAACAAATTTTAATTAATATGCGCTACATATCTCTACCGAAACCACGATTTATTCATTCAGTGGAATGCTCTCTGAGCTACTAACTTCATAAATCAATCGTTGTTCATCCCCAGCTACGCAACTTCGGAACGTCAAGCAGCTGTAATACTCATTTCAAATCGAATCAGAATGTCAGGTCCACCTAATGATGGATTTGATACTTACCGTCCGATTCCTGTCAAGAAACATCCGCCTATATTTACGGACCAGTTGAACTTCGTCACCATGGAAGCGAAATTGTCTTGCGTTGGTTCTCGAAGCTAGTTCAGGAGGTTTCTACTGGATGTATCTATGTCTCAGGATTTCCTGCTGCATGAAAATGAGGGCGCTCGCAGTGATCTTCAATAGAGTCGCAGATATACTTCGGTTCTCCGGAGATATGACCTGCCGGTGGGTCTCGTAATTTATGGCATAGTAATAATACTGAGTATCTACATAGTAAGTATGTGGTAGTCGATCGTCGTAAAGCAGTTCAATCCAGGGACTATACCGCCTTTTGCGTGACCCTGCCCAGACCCACTGAATTTTGGAGCGGAAAATCTTGCGGTAATGAAGGGCATATAGCGCCCATTAACGTATAGGAAATGCGTCAACGCATTCTTATATTCACAATGATTGCTGTACGCATTTCCTCATAATTCAGGATAGTAGCACTGGGGAGACGATTGAATGGGTAAACGACACATCGGGCCGTAAGCCGCGGTCAGTGTTGAGTCGGTCGCGGATAGCCGGTAGCCGATTACCTTGAACATCATGAAACATGATCTATGTATGTACTCGCAAATCTTTGACATTGGACTGGTTCAGGACTTTCCTCTGGGTTTCTGAAGTTTCTTTTGGTTACTGTAGTGCAGCGACCTCAACTGCGAGACGCAGCTTCCCTTATAATACCATTGTTTCTGAAAACATTGACATTGAAATTTTGTTCCAGCGTTGAAACTCCCAGTCACCTGTTGACACAGAATATATGATAAACACTCGAAAAGCCCACCGATACCAACGGGTTTCCCACTATTCTTTTCACCAAGCTCATTCGTAGCATGTCTCTTGCCAAACGGCCATTAAACTTGTTCGGGTAAAGCCACAAGTGTCATCCAGTCAATCCCATGAACAGCCGGGTCGGAATCTCTGTTGTATCACTGTCATCTGTAGATTGCACGAAATGCTCTAGCTTTTGGCCCTAGATTTAGTTCCACACCCCCTAACCAAGGTAAGAATTCATATCTTTACAAAACAATGGACTAATGGTGCTCGATACGCGTTAATGTTAAGCCTAAAAGGCTCGTAAACTCTGTGAGTCCAACTGAACAGTTTGCAAGCATAAGTGAACTCAAATTTATCGCATTATTCATATCCCATATCTCATGGCACATTTAAAATAAGAAAGGGCGAAAAGAAAATATATACAGTAGAGACCGTCAACATGAGATTATGTCCTAGGTAGATTTGAGGTCATCGGAGGGATGGGGGACGTCAGTATCTCGAGAAATCTAGATTCACTGTTGGGATTGGGCGGACGAACAGCATCTCTCGCAACATCGTATTTGAGCATGGTGTGCGCCGTTGTAGGTGTATATACAGCAGAAGGAATCGGAGGTTCAGGAAGTGACGGAGATACGGGAGGTGATCTGGGTTTGCGCGGCGAAGCAGATCCTGAAGCATCAGCTATAGTGTTTGGCACATGCGTGGACTGGCCCGCAAAAGCTTGGGATGGAATTCCAGCTAGTCGTTCCCGCCGATCATAATCGGAATCCAGTCGTTTATTCCTGTCTCCCTCTTTGTCGCGATCTCGTTCCCGCTCACGTTCTCTTCTCCTTTCTTTATCACTGAGTTTGTCTCTGTACTCCGGTTCTCGATCCCGCTCGCGGCGCCTCGCATTGTCCTTGTCCCTCTCCCTCGTTGCTCTGGGATCTCCGTAGTCCTTTTGTACTTCATCGTACTTGTTTCTCGTACTGGCGCGCCTATCTTTCTCGCGATCTCTATTCCTCTCTCTCTCTCTCACCTTCTCCCTCCCTCCCCCTCCCTCCCTATCTCTATCTCTATCTCTCTCCCTCTCCGCCTCCCTGTCTCTGTCCCTATACTTATCTCTGTATCTATCTTCGTCCCATTGTCTGTCTTCATCCCGAAACCTTTCTCTATCTCGATAACCGTCTCTAGTCCTCTCCCTTCCATGGTCCCTATCTCTGTCCCTGTCCCTATCTTTGATTCTCCATCGGTCTCGTTCCCATTCAACGTCTCGGTCTCTGTCTTTATCTCTTTCCTTCTCTCGCCCTTTGCCCTTCTCTTTATAATCCCTATTCCTTGTCGCGTGCTCCAAATCTCGATCCCAGTCTCTATCTCTATCTCTCCCGCTCCTATATCCATCTCTTTCTTTGCCACCTCTATACTCATCCCTTTCCTTCTCACCTATGTACTCATCCCTCTCAATTCTGTATCCATCCCTTTCTCTCCCGCTCCCCCTCTCCCTATCATGATACTCCCTTTGCTTCTCCCGCATATTTCGGTGCCTATCCCTTATGGCGTCTATCCTCGATTGGCTCTTATAGATAGCTCTTTCGCGTACTTGATGGTCCAAGGACATTGACCTCTTCCTCCTCCGGTCATCTTCGTGAACACCAGTACCAGTCACAGGACTATTAGGTACACGCATTTCGGGAACAGCGGCTGCCGAAACATAAGCAGGGGCCGATGCAGGTGGAATCCAACGTTCTTTCTCAGCTTTCGCAGGGGAACCTTCCGGACCAGGATACATGATAAAAGTCGGAGGGCGCTGAATTTCAGCCCCAGTAACTTTATTTTTGACGGACGGTGCACTTGACTCGTCTAAATTTTCAAATTCCGGAAGCAGGTATGCGCTAGGATTTATAGACTCTGGAGAATCTGGCACAGGAGGCGGCGACGGTGTAAGTACTGGATCAGGTGTGAACCGTTCCTGCGGCGTAAATTCAGGCTGAGGAGGACGATACATTCGATGGATACTGTCGTAAGACTGATAACGGTGATCGTCTCTAATTTGCTCGGCGGGCTGAGCTGAGCTTGAGGGCTTTTCTCCCAGCTTGCCCAATTCCCGTGGGAGATTTATTCTCGCTAGTTCCCACTCGTCCACATCGCTGCCTTCTGAATCCTTAGATGAAATATTTGAAATTCCAACCCGAAGGTCACGCTGAGAGCCACTGTGAGGGGCCTAGAAAGGGAACTGAAAATCTTTTATCCGAAGTGACAATGATGATGCTTTACCTGCGGATCAGACCTAGTCATTTTTCTGTTTCGATTCTGGTAAATGGGAAAGTGAGATGAAAAGTGTCTCGAGTACGAGTGACTATGCCATGTTCCTTCGGGGTTTATGGATCTGTGTCTCTCGGTTTTTTCTAGAACTGCCTGTTAATGATACTCGAGATAAGCACATATTCAATCCTGTTTCTCTAAACAAAACAGGGAACTGACGGGGTTAATCGTGGATAAATCGAACCAGGGTCGCAACTGAGATCCTGACGGAAGTGCGGGAGCCGTCTCCATTACCCGCATCGTCCGAAGTTTTCCTTTGAATTGGCCCATTAGCTCTTCCTTGTCTAGATCTTCGAGCACGGCCTACTCCAATACCATTAGATGAAAAGTACATTTAAGTGACATTCATAATTAAATTTACCTTGATATCGTTTATGAGAAATTTGGCTACGTCCTGCGCGTTGGGTTTCGGAGTGTTTTGTTTAACGATCTTGCCGTATATTGGCTGACCATTCGCAAATAGTCTACAGGTAGGTTGGTCGCGGGGCGGGAAAGCATCCAAAAATCTGTGCTCACTGATTATACCTATCATAAAACTCTGACCACTCCTTCCTATGACCTTCGAATCGTACTTTGGTGTCATTCAATAGATCTCGTGCCATGATTATATAGTTCGGTTTGTCCCCTTCCTTTCTGTTAGTTCGAGCTGTTGCCATAGTGGGTTCCATGGGGGAGTTTGGTTCCGATAATGAGCGTTCTAATATGGGCGCGCCACGCTTGGGTGAACTGACATTTCTCGATTTGTTCCTGTTGTGTGAAGCCTTCCTAAATGGCCAGACACTGAACTTGCTGACGTTGTTGCCCATTTCACCCGGAGGATCAGGAGTTACCGGTGCCGATGGAAAGCGAGGCTCAGAGGATCGAGGAACAGTAGCCGACGAAGCAAGGCTGCCATGGCTTGTTCTTGAAATATCGTTCATTCTGCGCGCCGATTGAAAGAAAACAAAAGCTAAGTCATGGAAAGTGGCGAAGTGGAAGTTTGAGACGCAGAACAGTAACCTGTGAGTAGTGAACAAACCAAGTAGAATGTGAATAGTCGATTTTGTTTGACAAAGGCTTTTGATGCAATCACAAGTTTATGTTACGATCACCGCCACACAATTGTTCCTCACCCACTCACAATCCCGAATAATGCCAAAGTAGCAACAACGCCTCGCCACACAGTATACAGTCTAGCAACAAATGACTTTAATCTCGGTCGCAACTAGGTTCGATTTGACATGTTTTGTCGCTCACTTGTTTTTACCCCACATACGCAGACGAACATTTTGTGGCGATGTATAAGGAGCGTGAAGATGAACAGCATCTCATAATTCCTTACTCATGACTTCTGTAAAAATTATCCACATTCATGCCTCAGAAGATGCAGTCGAATCTGTGACGTCGTTTACATCATCGAAGGCACATGTTGCCCGAACCTTTGCAGTCGAACTGAAGGTGACGCTTTCTTTGAGTATACCCATGCCTTCAATGCTGATTCGAAATTTCTTTCCGTTCAAGGTGGCCAAAATGAAATTGTCATCTCCCAGCCGCCTAGCACCATCGACAAAAGCTCGATAAGAATTTCAGGACTCCATCCCGGTTCATCGAAAGATGGTACACATCTCTCTGATGTCGTTTGTTCTATATTGGAAGCTTCCAGAGAAGCGGCGGGCGCATCGATTGAGGTACTGAAAGCCAAAAGTGTAATCTAGAACAGGAAACGTTCGCGATCAGTACATATCCAGAAGTGCTGGTCAGGTACGAATGTAACTTGGATGCAACGAGTGCAAGTCCTGATGCCGCGGAAAACTGTTTGAATGCCTTCGCGGAACACGGCAAGTCAAATACCTATGCGATGAGTATCACAAATGGGGATGGAACTTTGGCACTGAATGCCTTACAGGGTGCGGAAATACGGGAAGAAATTGCAGAGATTGACAAACAAATTAGAGCAGAGTTTACGCTAATTTCACCTGGCCGGAGGAGAAAGCTACTATCCTTCCGAAAGGCACTGGAAATGCAGTGCTCACAGCTATAATTAGGGCCAATAATGATATTCGAATGAAGTTAAAAGTGTCGTATAGTGAGTATTCACTATAATTATTCTCACTAGCTCTCTGAGTCTCTTCTTCAGTCATAAGCTAAGTAAACTAGTGACGCCCATATTGTCACTGGAAAGTGATGAGAAATCCTCGCAGACAGCCTCATTAAATTATGGTGATCACGCAGTCTACGGGTGAAGATTGGACCGGTGCTTCTATCACTCAGTACCGCGGCGATCGACTCCATGGTTAAATCTATGCCCAAATCGGATCTGTATCGGATAAAGATGACTGAGGCTGAGCCCTATTTGGACGGCTTGTTGAAACTTCCCAGACTCAAGAACTCAGGCCGGTCGCACTCTCTCCAACAGCCAACTCTTGGGTTGCACTACCTTATCTTTTCATTTCTGGACCGCTAGGCTCATCAGGAAAATGGGAGAATGTAAAAGTATGTTAGATTACGAAAGCAGTGACTAAATTATCAATCATGTCCATAAATTAACGACATTAGCAGATCTAGTCAAATTTAGAACAACTTAGACATCATTTTTCAGGGTATGTTAAGCCATGCTTGTCCAGTTGTGTTAAATTATCCGTAAATTAACCGACCTGAGGAATAAATTATACAAGCCCATAAAATGCCCTCGATAATTTGACACATGTGATGCCCAAATTGAGTTCCTCATGAGATATACTCTTTGCCGTTGAACTTGAAGAACTTCAGAGAGTCTCTCTCCGAGTGCTGCAGGCTGACTGCCTGATACCTAGACATGTGCATAATCTACTACTCTTCTATTTTACATAAGAGGCCAATGGTAGCGGGCCATGCCACTCGTCGGCTCTACATTGGTTATTCGGTTCGGTTTACACAACTTGAGAACTTGTACGAAATCCCGAGTCCAAATTGCAGTTGTTGACCTTTATTTGCACCTGATTATAATAAGCTGCATTCAACGGTACTCGGGCCAGGGACTTGGCAGCATATAAAAAGATGACACCATTCACACATCCCTTAATTCATTACCACCATCCGGTCCATCCCCATTCCCGTATTTCAGAGTCAAAAGCTCAAGGTCCGTGAATCTTTTTTTTTTTTTTTTTTTTTTGAATCAGAGTTTATTATGTGACACTCGAACACAATCCGCGGTACACTATAGCAAGTATACTAATAAATAGAGTAGACCAAATAAGAGTGATAGGCGGGGTTGGGCCCTGGGCTTCCCGATGTCATCATTCCCGAGGGTTGGAGAGATCTTCGGCATTGCATGCTGTCAAGGGAAAGGAGAAGAATGTGAAGGGCCAGGATGTATGTGCGGGAGTGCGGTGACAAGTCCAGATGGCTTGATCACTGGGGGAGGTGGTGAGTGAGTGGGAAATGGAGAAGGAAATAATTTAGGATTAAAGCAGTGCCAATAGAAATATGAACATAGGGAAAGGGAAAGAAAATAAACAGCAATGAGTGATTTGGCTTTCTAGAAAGAGATGGAGCTGAAATGTACTCTTCATCTATTGAGGGGAAGGGAGCTGCCTCTTCTTCTGGGTGGGTTCATGTGGCCGGGAGGGAATGCAAAAGCTGTGGGGTTGCGCTCCAAGAACTTCGTAAACCCTTTAAGATCATCACACTCCTCTGGGCGGTGTGACAATGTGTGGCACTTGTGCAGGATGTGGATCCTTGTCTGTACCATTTGGTCCTGGCAGAGAAAGCAGCTCGTGTCCTCCAATGGAAAGAACCCTAGGCGGTACTCACCAATGGGGGCGTGGCACATGATGGCTCGACACCCCCTAGTGAATGTCTGGGGGCTTGTTCCTAAAGCCTGAAACCATGGACCACCTTTGATGTGGGTGGGTTTGGCAAAGTCACCATCGGGGCTTTTTTTGAGTTTCAGGAAACTGTAGCCCCTGTACATGGGGAATGAAAACATCCCAGACCAGACTCCTAGTACATAGCTCATCGCAGCTGATCGTAACTAATCTAACAAGTGGGGTAGTTGGTCCTGAGGGTCAAATGGCCCAATGAGGGGGTATTTCTGTTGGCAGATCTTTGCAGAAATCTGTAGACCCTGCATGTCATATTCTGGGCTGTGATAGAATTTGACTCACCTTAGATGGTTTTGTGCAAGCCACGGATGGAGGGCTTTGGCCACTGCCAGTGAATCACCCTGGCCTGAATGGACAGATGGTTCTAGCAGTCGCATTGCTGCTTTCAGGTTGCTTGTGAAGACTACCACACGGTCTACTGGGGGTGTGAGTTGTAGAGCCTTCTCGAGGCCGATACGAATGGCGGAAGCTTCAGCATCCATAGTGAGTACCCAACCCAGTTGTCTGACCATCTCCTGGCCTGACTCCTCTGCCAGTTGATCAAGACCAGCGATAGGTCAATCTGGCTCCACACCCCTTCTAACAACTGCAACTGCAATGGCATTCTCTCCGTTGTTGGGATGGATCTTGTGCTGAGTGTATGTTCCAATGCATGCACACTGGGGGTCTTCACTGGCTGTTGCACTGACCGCATTTCTTCGTGCCGCTGAGGTTATAGGGTCCTTGTGGTTGAATGGAGTGAAGGTCACCTGATCTGGAAATTTGTCCAGAATGCGTCTACCAGGCCATGCCCACTTGCTCATAGGTTTGATTCTCTCCAGGTGAAACCTGTCTGTTACTGCTATGTCAGTGACAGCTCCACCTGTCTTCCATCATTGGGTCCATGAAACTTTACATTTCATTTTGTTGATTGGACTGTCCGACTGACTTGCTCCATACTCAGGTTGTGGTATTGCTAGGACTGCCTGTTGTACCAGGAATGTTGTCGCATGGTAAGCAACTTCCTGTTATGATTGTGGAACAACTCCGAAATTTCTAAATCCTATCTAATCCTTATCTGATGCGGATCTTATCTGTTATATTCCTATCATCAGGATGATGTCATTCTATTTCTATCTGTGTTTCTCTTTGATGTTACCTTGTTTATCTTTTTGTTCTCATGATCAATCTTTTATTCTCATGATTGATCATCTTCCTTCCTAGTTTATACTTTCCTTCTCACTGATTACTCCACGTTCTCATGCCTGCCCGTTATACTTTTCTTTCACCTTTCCTTTCTAGTATCTTTCATCTCACGGTTACTCCACATCCATATAATCCTACTCCACTTACTCCACTACCCCGAGTATTATGACTCAGTCCTGTTCTATACTTAGTTACCCTGGGTAGTTGTCTTTACGTATATAAACCCTGTAGGTACTGCTGTATTCCTTACGCTTTACCAATCATATCTTTCCCTTACTCTACTCTTTCATCACCCTCAAGTCTTTGTCACTTGTCTGCAACCTGAGTCTTTATAGATTAAGGTCATAACACTCCCAAAGCGAGGCATTGTTAAAACACTACTCATTATTTTTTTTATTCAGACAAGTCATTACTTTTCGGTTAGCATAGTTTGATTTTGGTTTAGTTGGTTACAAGTAATCACCAATGATTTGTTATAATTAATACACAATGTATCATAAATGTCACTATAAATCATGCTTTTACTCGCATAATTTGTGTCCCAGAAATGCATGATAAAGAGTCGAATTTATGTATCCTATGTGGATGTCTTTTGAATATTTTGCGCTCAGTTATTGCAAACTGTGTATAATTTAACATAATCTAGCTTAAGATCACAGGGCTACCGAGCTGTCTAGTTTAAAATTAGACGTGTTTGGCCAATTTAGCTAAACACGTCCATACACGTCTAAGGTAATTTATTTTATCATAATTTACATTACATTGGGCTAAATCTCATACCTCCCGATTTCCTGATGAGGCAAAGCCATGGGTTACGGCATTCATTTTAGCTCCACTGACAATTATAAAGCTGGTCATGAAGCTGCTTCCCCTCTCGTCGAGGCGAAGGACGATGAGAGTGACGACAATCCAATCACAGTATAGAGCAAACACCCCTTCCCTATCAAAAACCTCGTCATTGGAGATTCGATACCAATAACAGAAGATAAGTGTATTAAAATCACAGTGAAAGAACCAAAGGAGCTGAACAAGGAGAGATATGGAAATCTTGTCGAAGTCGAGAAAGAAGAAAATGCGGCGGACGAAAAAGATCGAGACGATTTGCAAGTAAAGTGGACCAAATACGAGAAAGCAAGGCTGTATGAATATCGTTCGACAGTCGTTGCTAATGCCGCGACTGAATTGGAAACAAAATTCGAGGTGTCCGCTCCCTCAAGATTGTATTGCACTCTTCAAAGAGCTCAAGGCTTCAACTTTCGGCCTTTTGGAAAGATGATTGATTTTTTTCTTTTTTTTACGTTGTATATGCCGGAATCCGGCTTGGACTCTAATTTCTTATAACCATGACGTTTGTTTATAGAATTACATACGAAATAACAACTCGGTATGTTACAGAATAGGTTTAGGTAACTTCAGGCGGTACGAGAAACGCATGTTCTACTCGCGACATTATTTAATCGTGGCTAATTTAATTGAATGAAGTACGTGAAGTACCTCAGGTGCAATCAGACGAGCCATCGTCAAAACAGTGCTTTCGACAGGCAGGGTAGGTCATGCCAACTCAATACTACATCACCTTGGCTTATCATATCGGCTAGTCAACTCTACTGCTATGAGCAGGAAGGCCAAGAGGTGCTTAACAGGTCCCGGAAGGACATATATGTGTAGAGTATTCAAGTGTTATTGGTAATATACAAGAAAGTGACAGAGGTGAAGGTCAGTGCTTCTGACTTCAGCAACCCGAGTGTTCGCTGACGGCGAGAAAGAAGCACCACACATTGCGTTTCATCATTACGGGGGGAAAAGGCCGTGGTTATGCAGCAGCAAGCCCTGTATCATTCTCCACAGGATCTTAATGGGACCCTATTTCGACCGTTCAACTCCTTGTTCTTGAACCTTTCAAACACGAACTTTTTGACATTAATCAGGTTTTCGAGTGCTTCTATACAGGCATTAAACATGTGTAGGAAGGCTGGCAGCCTCAAATAACGTAGATGTCCACGTCGCCAAGCTTTTTGAATTCAATGAGATTATTGTCAAGCTGGGAACGCCCGGATCATTTCAAACACATACAATATAAAGACCCACTGACAAACGAACCAACGCATTGACTCCTCCCACCTCAGCTTTCACTCACGATCTCGCAAGAAAATCATGGCTGTAAGGACTTTGCGAGTAAACCCATAATTGTGCCTTTTGATATGTTTTCCTAGGGTATTCCTCTTACGTTCACGATTGGCAACCAGAAAAACGTTGCAAGTATTTTTCCCATCGGTGACGTTTGCTCTGGAATCACTTTCCGCCCACCTGGAAATGTTCCCCCTGCAATTGTAAGCTCGATATATGATCTCTTTTTCGGAGTCATTGTTCATCCGCCTAACAGTGGTCCGCCGTTTCTGTTGGAGGGGGGTTCTACGCTTTCAAACACTCCAGCACGGGTGATTTTGCCACCGCTATGGAAGGTCGGGTCGTAAGTACCCAATAAATGACGAATGCCCCGGGTCATACATTTACACTGTATACGTAGCTTGCATGTCCTGAGTTCAGCCAGGAAGCCCAGTCTTCTTTCCGGCTTGTTCGAAACAATGATGGCACTTTTCTGGTAAGTTGGCCTCAATTTTACCAAAAGAGACGACTTTTGTCTCATTACGATTATTCAGGTTGTGTTGAATAACTCGAATATTGTTTGGACAGTGAGGCCCGATGGCTCTGTATGTATTTTCGATAATGATTGTGTTTCCTGTGTCTGATACACAGCTCTTTAGCTTGGCTTGGGCCAAGCCATTGCTGGCCCGGAGAACTCCTTCACTTTCGATCAAGCGTGAAGGATTTCATAGAGCGCAATGAGAGCGCGATATATTTCGATAAAGAGGGTTCCCAATACCTGCTATTGAATTGTCCGAGTGTTGAATGAATACTTGATCACAGGGAAAGTGCCTACCATAAGCTTCTACCACCGGAACAGAGAAGACGAGGTCGTGGTTTCACAGTATCACTAAGTCGAATGAGTGCTCGCCAGAGGTTTTGCAATAACATGAAGAAGTCCTGGATTGGAGGGGGATGTATGGAATATGTACCGGCTCGATCGAACATCTAAATTAATAAGCCAACTCGTCGCGTATACGTGCACCTGAATAACAGCATACCCGTAAACAGTATAGTAGCTCCAAAATGTAGGCCCCTACACAATACTCATCGATTTCCGAAAGCATACATCTAGTCTTCGGCCGTCTCTTTCTGTTTCCCTTTATTCTTCCCCTTGCCCTTTTCTCTGCTTTTCGGCCTACTTCCGGATTTACGAGGCGCCCGTGTCACAGTAGGCAATATACCTGTAAGCCTGTCAATCTGCAATGCTGGATCTGTAGAGTCTTCTTCCTCTTCTGCTGCTGGAGCTCCCGTTTCTTTTGTACGCGAAGGCCTTTCGGGAGAAGCTTTTGCTTTACCTTTGCCCTTATTTTTGGGTTGAGGTTTCGAACGTACGGTTTCTGACCATCGTGTCACTTGAGCCTGCGGTGAAGGAGGGGGGCCGGGAGTCGGTGTAGGTGGTAGGCGTGAGGGACCGGCCTCCGCATTTCCATTCGACGGCGCGTTGAGTTGTCCAAAGTCGACGTATTCTAGCGCGTCGCCACGTTCTGCGTCCACATCTTCATCCAGATTCATCCTCATATCAATGTCATACCCTTCATCTGCGTGTTCACCTTCCGCGTCATCGATATTGATATCTTCATCCGTCAGCATTTCCTCTTCCGATGTTGGCTCTTCTTCGGCTTTCTTTTGCTCTTTTGGCCTCAAGCAAACTTCTTTGAACGATATCCGCTTTGAGGTAGTCGATACGTGCGTGACGGATTTCTTTTTACCTATTGCGTCTAAATGAATCGACTGCTTTGAGTCACCCGATTGACGTGTTTAAACGCGTTATTTTACCTTTATCGTCTGTGAAAAGCAATTCAGAGCCTAACAGATTCTCATGTCTTCCTTGGAGAACCGTTCCTGATAATTGAAGATAGGGCGTTGGTGTGTCAAGACCCTGAACCGATTCAGAAAAGATGAGGCAATATCGATAGTCGTACGTACGATCAGGCGGTATGTTTGAGAGCTAGGCACTAACGTAGGTTCAGTATTGCCTAAATCCAATACGATATATTCGATTTCCTCTTCGTATTCGGATTCTTCGCCTTCTTCGTCTTCAATGGGATCATGCGTTTCACTCTTGCCTTGAGCAACATCATCGGGAGTAGAGTCTGCTAGAATCCGTTTGGATTTTCGTTTTGGCGAAGAGAGCGATGGCGAGAAATCTTTTACGTAGGAGTACCCTGGGCAGAGTGTTGTTCGGGGCGGGTCCATTTCCGGGAAAGCAGTGATATGTTCTTGTGCCAACGTCTATTTGATTCGGAAGATGATGCCAAACAAATAAGTCGGCAAGCTGGGAGTGACGAATTCAAGTTCTTTCCTCAGGCGGGCCGGGCAGATTGGGACCCACATAGAAATATCATGCCTCTGTAAATCCTTCTAAATTTCTGTTGATTTTTTTTGAGCTGAGGACACTCACCCGTCAGTTCCAATGAGTTGCCACCGGCTATCAATTTCGACCCTGGGAACCAATAACATCCCTTGTGACAACCTTCTTTGATTAGAGTATGCAGCTGTGGATCTCAGTGGCACCTTCTGAGTGAGTCACACCCACGTTTGTTCATGAGTTCCATCCAAACCATCCGTATCAATGCCTCAGAACATCCTGTCAAATCGGTCGTAGTGCTCAAGTCTTCCAAGGCAGAGATCGTTCGGACCTTCAACGTCGCACTCAAGGTATGTGCTGCTTCAGGTCAAGCGCCATCGTACGACTTATGACTTCCTATATCTTACCAGGTCGGGCAAAATAAAATCGTCATCTCAAAGTTGTCCAGCACTATCGATACAGCGTCCGTACGAATCTCCGGCTTCAATCCAGGGAACGGAACCTATCTTTCTGATGTCGTTTGCTCTATATTGGATGGATCGGATGACTTGACGGCTGGACCCATTCGGGCTTTGGAAACCAGGAAGGCCTATCTGGTGCGAGAGAAGAATGTGCTTGATACACAAGCAGAAGTGCTCGTCAAATACTCTAACAGTTTAGACGGAACTCAAGCTAGTCCCGACGTGATGACAACTTTTTTGAACACTTTTGTGGCGCAAGGAAAGACGAACATTCAAGCGGTGAGTATCATTAGCCAACGAGCATAAATTTCGTCGTTGATGGTCTTTCAGGTTGTGAAAGTTGAAGAAGAGATTGCAGAGATCAACAAGCAGATCGAAACTGAGAAGAAAAAAGCGACACTTCTCATGGGCTCTGCCCATGCAGAAGTCACTGCTGTCGTCACTGCCGACAACGATACTAGAGTGAATCTCAAACTGATGTACAGTGAGTATCGTCCATAGATACATCTGGTTGTTCTCTGAATTGCCTGCTCCAGTCGTGAACGAAACGAACTGGCTTCCCACATACGAACTTCATGCTCTCACCGGAGACGACGGGCGCCCCTCACAAACTGTTTCTCTGCATTATCGTGCGACTGTGGCACAAACTACGGGTGAAGATTGGACGGATGCTTCTTTAACTCTTAGTACGGTCGCCACCGACGCCATGGTCAAGACCATCCCCAAATCTAATCCAACGTGGATTAAGGTGACATATGCTAATAACAATCGCAGTTGGCAGCAACAACCGTCAATATACCTAAATGCACCACATCTACAAATGCAAGCTGCAACGATTGGCACAAACTCAGCCTCCGCACCTACATTGTTTGGCGCTTCTCATCCCCCACCTCCACCACCGAAAGCTGCCCCGGCATCCGCCCGTATTTTTGGCTTCAAGTCTCCCGCGACTGGCAACGACGAGACCGACCTCGGTATCATTCCTTTGCCAGATGAAGAGGAGGAAGGTACCAACTATGGTGAAGAAGAGAGACCAGCCAAGCTGGTAAATCAAACTCCCATGGCTTTAACTTATACCGTTCAGGGAAAATCCAGTATTCCCTCAGACGGAAAAAACCATGTCGTCACAATTGCGTTATTGTCATTTGAAACGTCTATTGACTACATCTCTGTACCAAAAGTTGATCCTCGCGTCTATCTTCAGGTGAATCTCGATGATGAGTGGTGCTTTGACTTTTGCTTATTGATCTACAGTGCCAAGTCAAAAACAACAGTGAATATAGACTTCTTCCTGGGCCCGTCAGCGTCATCCTTGACGACAGCTATGTCTCCAAGACCACTATATCTGTACGTGATTTCTATCATGCCCCACTTTGAAGTCCTTCATCAAGTTCATCAGGATGTTAATCGGAACGATGTCTTCTATTTTACGCTCGGAGACGACCCTTCCATTCTGGTATCTTATGCCCGTGTCTCTAAAGTTACCAAGGAAGGCAGCGGATCGTTCGCTGATGTTGCTAATATCACGACCTACACTACGACAATCAAAGTAGAGAATAAACGTCCCTTCTCCATCGACCATCTGATCATTCGAAATGCGCTTCCAGTAACTCAGGATAAACGAGTGAGAGTGGTGTTGAGAAAACCGAAGGAGCTGATAGAGGCAAAGGAAGGAGTACTTGTCAAAGTCAAAGGAGAGGAAACCGCTGAAGAGGAGGAAGAAGAAAAAGATGACAAATATCCTAAAGTCAAATGGACAAAGGAGAAAACGGGGTTGTATGAATATCATTGGAGGGTTGATGCGGATGATGAGATTCAGCTGGAAAGTGTATTCGAGATGAAGGTTTCTGCAGATTTGCATTGTGTCTTTGATTAGACCTGGGGGTCGTTGTCTGACCATGTTTTCTCTGTCTTGTTGTAATTATACTTTTCTTGTGAATGAATCCTGGGCATTTTGTTCGTTGCGGAATATGAACTTGCCTAGCAAGTTCATTCGTAATATGAATTGCTTCCAAATCATCCGTCAACCAATTGTTTTTTAGTAGCCGAATACAACATATTCTCAGAGTGTTTGATGTGGAGCATGTGATTGGGCTTAGCCCGAAACATTCTTTTGTTTATTTTTCTTCTATTTTTCTCGGTAATTAAGTAAGTAGGTTACTTGTACTTAGTAACCAGACAATCTCGATGATCTGACGACCTGCGCATTGTATTTGTATCTTCGAGGTTGACTGCACTGTGAGCCCAGAACCGAAGTGATTGACGACCCTTAATGGGGTACGAAATATTATCAATTCTCTACCCTAAAACAGCCTAGGCAGGAAATTTCTTACATAAACGTCGAACCAAATCAAAGCATACCTTCAAAAAACTGAATTAAAGGACGTAATTTACTCTTTTTGCCATTTAAATCAGGAGATTACTTCGCTTCTGGGCTCACAGTGGCTGGGAACTGGTCCTCGAGGTCATTTCGCCTCAAATGGTTGAAAGAGCTCACGTCCTTCATTGATTCCACACACACAATCCGATCTAGCAACTCCGCACACTCACCTCACGAAAGGTTCCCAGGTAGAGTACTACAGTTACTAAATATCCCTCAGATAACATGTTACAGAGTTCGCTACTTCATTTATCATATTCAAAAAAAAAATAAGTATCACCAAAAAAACCAATATCATTCTCCATCTTCTTCACTCGTCCGCAACTTGGACGACAGCCTTCGCCTTATTGGTACCTTTCAGCACAGCCAACATCACATCACCAACTTTATCCAATCCGCGCGTAATCTCTTCCGTATATTTGATTTCGCCTTTCGCCAATTTCTCGGGAATCGTGGCATAAAATTCATCTTTGTACTCGTCGAAATGACGACTTTGGATAAAACCTTGCATAGTGATATCTTTTACAACGATGAGCATTAGATTCTGGCATCATGATGATGAGTCTCTTTTTTACTCGAAAAAAGGAAGAGAAAAGAAGACGCACTCTGATTGGAGCTCCACCATCGTTATAACCTATTCAGAACGCGTTCAGCATGAATTCTGGGGATCAAAATAGATGGAAAACGTACCACTGATCATTCCGCATTCCTGAAACAAACAATGTTAGTTATAGCTTTGAAAAAAATAAAACTTTCAACTTGCGATAAATCGGGCGTGGACGTTTGCAGCATCCAAAGCTGCTTCGAGTATTTCCCCACCAACATTATCCCAAAAGCTGAAAATAACAAATCACGAGTAACGAAACAAAAATTTTCCAGCCGTTAGTGAAACGCCTTGGAAAGACGGAAAAAGAGAAAGCTCACATATCAATAGGGCCTTCTTTTTTCAAAACCTCGCGCGTATCAGTGGTTTTATAATTGAAAGCTACATCCGTGCCAATCGATTTCATGAAGGCTACTTTCTCTTCTGATCCCGCGGAAGCAATGACTTTCAATCCTTCTGCTTTCGCAAGTTGAATAACCATTCTACATAGCAACCGAATCCTTGAGTTTTAATGCCACTTGAGTTGAAGAGAAGATAACATACGAGCCGACAGGACCTGCAGGAAAAAAATTTCAGATCGCATTCCTGATAAAATGCACGAACCCTACGTACCTCCGCCAGTCGTGACGAAAACCACATCGCCCTTTAGTTGAATTAACTTTATAAATAACCTTCAGTGTAAATATACTTACCGGCTTCGAGTGCGCGAATTTCTTCCAACCCATGAAAGCAGTGAAACCAGGCATTCCTGCTGCGCCGAGATACACCGACCATGGAAGGTTGTGTCTATCTTGAAGGATAACCATACGATCAAGTGATGATTGAATGGTATATTCCTGGTGACCTAAGAGATATTATTTAGCTTTTTAATTGTTGAGAGCGAGTTATCGAGATTCACCCATCAATCCGAGGACGTGATCCCCAACTTTCACTCCTTCTTTCTCAGACCGAATGACAACGCCGATACTACCACTTGCAATGCTAGATATATTGTACGCCTTGAACATCGGGGATACTATGATATGATAATCACTTGAAAAAACGTACGGTTTTCCTTGTTCAAACGGTGGCTAAAAAGGTTGGATCAGAAATCAAGATTCCTGAAGTTGTAAATGGGTCAACCTACCACATAGCTAACACCACCTGAGCGCATACGTCCACGCATATACGGGTCAATAGAGAGAACTAAAGTTTTAATAAGAAATCCTCCATTAAGAGGAACAGTGTCGAGGTCAATAGTTTGCGAATCATCATAGACTAGAGTTTTTCCGGGTTCGGGATACCCGGTAGGGTAGTCGTTCATAATTACACAGGCATTGCGTATGGGTGCCATGGATGATAGAGAGAAAGAGAAAAAGAAACGCAATCTCAGAACGTTGGACGGGACTTTTTACGATGCCACATGCGAGATGCGATTTGTAATACCGTCTTTAATATTGATATATCGTTCTTTTCATTTGACGGCGGTATGCTGGGTGGGTATTTGTGTGATCGCGTGAAATGGGACAGGATCACTGGCAGACGATAGCCGGTAAACGTTTTTGATCCGATATACGTCAGCGACGATCTAATTGTATCACAGAATGTTTTGAAATGCCGTGTTGACACCGCATTTCGGATATTGAAGTTGATCTCGTTGTGGCCGGATAGAGTTCAGTTGGTCAAGATCAGAAAATAAAGCACTAGAGAGTTGGGGAATGGGAGATCGAGGGTTCTAAGAGCCTCCGGATCCCAGGCGGTGAGATCAGAGCAAGGGGAGCGATCGGGTCATCCCGGGCGCAATCTTGTCTGCATGTCTTGGAAAATCGCGAGTTTTCTATATGTGGGAATAGGGTGGGTGGTGAAAAAGAAAAAGATTTGAAGACTAAAGCGATGTATAAAACACCGTAGTGATATGAGAATAGTCGTAGTCGTAGTAATAGAGAGTTAGTCTTGACGTGTTCGTAATATTTGTATTACTAAAAGGGGAATACGGACGCACGTCCGAGAAATCACACCGCGCTCCTGCACCACACAATCCACTACCTCGTAAATACTCGATTGCATCTCTAAATTCAAACTCAACCCCACCTCGAACTCCTATGGAAAACCGAAGCTGACAGAGTTCTCAATCTCATGATCACCGCTTGGAGGGGTCTCAAGGGTTCTTAAGCCTTCTATTCCAAGTCCCGGATAAATGTAGTCGAAACTCAAGAATAATAACCGATGAATCATCCTATCGTACATTCTGCCAAGTCTACGGCGATCAGATTGATCATTCACGTACTATTAGATCTCACTCTATGAACATACACTACAATGAATCAACTCTGAATTGAATTGAATCTTCCAGACGCGATGTTATCTATCTCGCAAAGTATTACCTATCATCCCTTTAAACATCATCTTGAAATTCGGACCGCGAAATAGGGGGCTTGGTGTTGTGAAAAAGGCCTAAGTAACTTTGGAAAAAATCAACATTTTTTGCTACTCGTTTGGGCAGATGTTTTCCAAGTCTTCAGCGCCAGCCTCAACAACGCTCGATCAAATGAAAAAAAAAAAAAAAACTTACAGCATAGTCTTTATAAAGCTCGTTTTGCAACATGCTCAACCACCGTCAATATAGTGACTATCCTACAGTTTTCGACCGTTGAGTGCTTATTCGCGAAAAAAAAAGGAAGGGCGACTTCGAAAGAGACTAATATGACTCTGCATTGACGTCTGCAGTGTCTTTAGAAAGCTGTCCACATGTCGGACCAATGGCGAGACGAATCCCGTCGTTATTATTACCAACAAGATTCACTAGAGTCGGAAATATGTCATACCTATTCAATGATCCACTTCATCACCGACCAAAATTCACCAGAGCCAATCAACAACCTGAATCGAAGACCCAGATAAACTTGGCAACTTTTAATAGAAAGGTAGTATGCAAGGCGAGTAGTTCAGATGAAGGGGTCAAGAAGAACTTTGTGGTTCGAGGTTGAGAATGTGACGTAGTCGTGTATGTGTGTATGAACTCGTCCTTGGGACTGAGAGACTTGACTTTATATAGCAAGCCATCTTCCACGGGCTTTTTTTGCATTAGCTTGGAGAATTTTTTGAAAACTTTGTACTTGGTGTAGCTTCAAAAGTAGAGTTCCAGTCGATCAAAATGCATTGTGGATATCTTTCTGCCATGGTCATAACATTCGTCAATGAATAAATCTGTTTCTCAGTAAAAGGTACTGCCAAAATCGTTCAGAGGACTATTCGTATGAAAGCAGAACAACAGTTCAGCTGGGATGGTATCAGATCTTTAATGCAATGCAAGAAACTTGAAATATGACGTGCCTTTATATTAGCGTCCTGTTTATATTAGTTTTGATTTTCGCGGTAGAGAGTTCCTATAACCAACACACCAACATCAATCGTTCACATTCGCACAAAAGAGGCCCTAATAAAAGAAGAAATCAAGGGAGAGACGGATTTTTGGTAACGCGCAGTTATAATACGAATTTGTGCTTTTTTTTTTTTTGCCTCTGTGTGACTTTATAGGACTCTCAGTGATGTTAACTTTAAATTGAGGAGGGTTCTAGATTGGATATTCGCTCGTTATAGGTGTTCGACTTTTATACTTTTTTTTTGTTTTTTTTTGTTTTTTTTTTGACTGGACTGTACAAGACGGCGATATGAATTATATCGCCACAGGGAAATTCAAAAACTAAAACTCACGCGGCATTAATAACATAACGATAACCGTGTCCATTGATATCATTGAATAAGATGACGTCGTTCCTCGCACAAATGAACACCATTGACAATTTCCACTCTGAACACACCCCGATTTTCGATGCATAGAGCAAACCATGTACCCGAGTAATCCTCAGCAAATGTACATGTGCCGTTGTAGCGAGGGTACCGGGGATATTGGTGATCATTGAATGATGGTGGAAGGGATATATAATCGATACTATAATGATGAACATTATTACAATTGATACATTTAGCACACACACATAAACTAGACCCTACATCGATCCCAAACCTTCATCACATAATCCGCCATAATCCTCATCGTCTCCTTCGACGGATGCCTTTCCAAAAACCGTCAGCTATCATCATCATCGTCATCATCGTCATAGAAACTCACCCAGGGATCCAATAAAAATAATGTTCGGGATCATCACACATCCCGATAGTCGTACATCCCAACTCTGATGTACACTGTATACAAGCCTCGGTACTCGTATACCCAAATTGTTGAAATCCGGGATTTGGACCGAGGACTCCGTTCCAGATGTTGGCGAAATTGATATAGGATATGTCTGGGGTTACATGTTCACAAGCACCATCGTCTTCGATGATGTGAATGCCATTCAATCGAAGGGTACTTAGGCCTGTGTATATGATTTGTTTGAAAGCTTCACCGGAGGGGGTGGTCGTTCCGCGCCCGTAAACGTCTAAAATCATGAATTTACGAGCGTTTGTAGGTGGAGAAACTAAAATCTCGATTTGATCAAGGAGGACTTGTGCTGCTTCAGCCAAATGATCGCCGTCGACTGTAAATTGTCAGTGGGGTTAGATGTTCGAAAGAGAAATTGTGGCTGACTGAGGGAGGCAAGATAGTCGCTGTGTTGGTCTTGAATTTAAACAAAGTTAGAAACACGAGGAAGGGGGACGTACTTGATTCCGAAGAATATGCTGTAGAGAGTGGTGTTGGGGTTTAAAGAGTTGTTCTGACCAAGAAAGGTGTCCACTGGCGAGTCATCAGCTACCAAGCTATCCAAAGGAACAATTCCTCTCACTTTGACTCAAAAAGTCGACTTTGCGGGGGTTACTCGGCCATAAAGACAGATCAATACAAGCGCCTGCTTGCTATGTTTTCTGAAATGAACACTACCAACTGATTGGATAAGAAAAAGCTCACAGCATAGTCTTTGATTGTTGCATTGAGGTCGTTTGCGACGTGCTCGACCCAGGTTAAGCCGTTGGTTGATCTGCCGCCTGCGAGAGGACTAGGAGGGACCAAGATGGGAGGGTCTAATGGAGAGCCGTCGGTTTTACCACCGTCGGTGTAACTGTCCTGATCTGGCGTTGAGGGGCTTGTTTGAATGTTTTTAGACGACTTACTCCGAAAGAGACTATGGTCTTGATTGAGTGTTTGTCGATTCCAGCATTGACGTCTGCTGTGTCTGCAGAAAGTTGACCACATGTGGGACTGATGGCGAGGTGAATGGGGGGTTTTGTGAATGGTCTTTGGTTGAGGAGAGAGGCTGAGAGGATGCGAGAGAAGGCGATGAGGATGGCGAGAGAGTCGAGATACATGTTCTGTTGTGGTTGGATTACCTTTTTAGTGGTGCTGTCTTCCTGACCTGCATGTCGTCGCAGTCGTCAAATCCACACCCGTACGCAATCAAGACAACCTCGACTGGTGTCCTCTCTCGCTCAAACTCGGCCCGCTCTGCCAGTACAGCACACCACTTTGTTCCTTCCTCCCCCACCAAACCCAAGTCTACTCTTTCACGCCCAATCAGCCATCGATACAGCTCCAGTCTCAACTCAAACGAGCTCCCTCGGCCACTCCCCGTCCCTCCCTCCTTTCTTTCCTCTCAACCAAACCTCTTGTTGGGTATCGATGATGATTTGCCTGATGACCCAAGGACTTGGTCTCCCTCCGACTTGTCAACTTACCTCTCTGCCCTCACCTCGGCCGATCTCCCTCCCCTCGTCGCACACGACATTGCCGCTTTCGTGCGTACGCAAAACATCACAGGTAAAAAGTTTCTGCGATTGACAGACGGTGATCTTGACGAGTACGTCTCAATGTCATTCTTAAAAACCAAGTTTTTTTTTTTTTTACAATTTTTTTTTTTTACTAGTTATGGTTTGAATCAACATTGGCAGAATGCATTACTCAGAGCGTCCCGTGTCCTTCGACAAGATTCGATTCGAGGTCGAGTTTGGAATACCTCTTTTCTCTCTGGTGAAGACGATACCTATTCCTCCACGTCGTCTTCAAGCTCTCTCAATGGCAAGTCTCTGACAGACATAGCAGATGCACGTCGTGAACGACGAGAAAGCGAGTCAAGTGGACGTGTGAAAGGCATGATCGCGTCCTTTGAACGCTCTTCCTCTCCAACCAAATCCTCTTCCTCCTCAACCTCCAACACCTCGCTAAACATGTCTCCCACCAAATCCAAATCTCGTCCCCGCCCACAAAGCGACATCCTTCTCTCTCGTCATCGTCATTTTGATCCCTCCGTACCCCAAGAATCCAGATTATTGCCTTATCCGCCTTCTGGTTATGGACTATATGCATCTGCAGCTGGTGGTCCACCATCACTTTTACCACAGGACACGTCTGCATCGGAGGACATGCCATTTCCTTCTGGAGTATTACCGTTCTCTCCGCAATCTACCGGAACAATGTCAATTTCCTCACCAGATTACCATATATCAGTGGGAGGACTGGGATTTCCCCCTCAACCTCTATCGTTCGCTGACCCATATCACACTGATACCCATTTAAATGGCACTTCGAGACGATTGCCATTTCCACCTCAAACGGTTCCTCTTCAATATTATCCTGGTGGTGAGAATGGGGTTTTTGGTGTGCCGGAAATGCGGATTCCTCGTGGAATGATGGTGTCCGATGAACCTGAACATGTGGTAGTGGACAATCGGGACTCGAACGTCTTGCTCTCACCACCACCTCATTTCATGTCACAACAACAACAACAACAACATCCAGAAATACTTTCACCACAACCGAGACACGGTACTTCAGGCCGGGACTCACCTACGAAAGTGCTAGAGGAAAAGTTGGAGGAATTGGTGGAGCCGAGACCGAGGTCGAGGATGGTTTCTGCACATTCGAGGGTGGTTTCGGATGGGAGGCCGAGGAGTAGAGTTGCGAGTATAAATCTGAATGGAAGCGGGAGTTTAAGAGGGAAGAAAGGAAATGGGAATGGGAGTAGGATGGGGACGCCTGTGAATGGGGGGAGTATGAGGAATGTTGTTGTTGATGTTGACAACGAAGGGGGTGATGATCATGGGGATGATAAGGTTAAGGAAGTAACTCAACAACAACAGCCGACGAGAACGAGAGTGGTGTCGATATCGTCTAGGAATCATGCGCATCGGCTTTCGGGGGTGGAAGTTTGGGGAGAGAGTCATCCTCATTATCATCATCATCATCATAAGAAACGATCGGGGATTCCGTTTGGGAATTCGAATTTGAATGCAGATGGAGACGAGGTGTTTAGTAGTGTGGACAATCATGCGACTACTGGTGAGGAGGAGGAGGAGGAGGAGAGTGTGAGTTGTAGCGAGGACGGAGAAATTAACAATATCGATGCCGTTTTGGAAAAGAGTTCGTCATTGATGGGATATGTCAAGGAGAATGATAGCAATGACATTGTGTCGACTACTATGGGATTGAAGAAGACGAGGGAGCCGAAGAGGTCGGTTATCACTGTTGTGGAACGTGAACCGTCTTTTTTGAGGGATGTTGATTTAGAGGAAGAGAGTGTGGAAACGCTTTTGAGAAAGGAAGAAGAGGGGATGGGGATGGGGATGGGGATGGGAGGGGAGGCTTGGGAGAGTATTGGGGAGGTTGATACTGTGAAGAGGGTTGTTGTTGATGCTGATGGTTTGGTGGGTGGGGGGAGGGGATGTGTGGAGGATGTGTTTTTGGGAAGCGAGGAAGGGGGTTGTGATGTTGTTGGTGAGGGTGGGAAGGACGAAGGGGACCGTGATGATTCAAAGTTGTCGAGTCCGACTTCCACCTCGCCAATGGTGAAGAAGATGAAATTGAAGAAGAAACCTATGAAATCCGACGACGATGTGAAAACTCCTTTATCATTGACAACGACTGCAAATGCGACAACGATGACGGAAGAAAGTGATGATGGTGGTGGTGGTGAAATTGAGACGTTGGGAGAGAAAGTGAAAGAGATGAGGGAGATGGTGGAGGATGTGAGAGGTAGATTGGGGAATATCGAAAAGTGGATTGACCAGTATGAAAAACGCATCGAAAAGAAAAAGGAGAAGAAAAAGGTGCAGAGGGTCAATGGTAGTAATGGAGGGTTGGTGATGAAGCTAGTCAAAAGTTTCTCAACTTTACTGGGCTATCATCATTCATCCACTACTACGCCAAGAGCGCATCAACAACAACAACAACAACAACAACAACAACAACAACCACCACCATTGACTCTGATGAGATGCGTGAGGAAATGGGGATTGAATGTGTCTTTGTGTGTTGTGTTGTTTGGGATTGGGATGTGTATGGTTTTATTGAGGATGTTGGGGAGGAGACCGGGTGGGGGTGGGGGTGTAGTGGGAGTGGGAGTGGGAAGGGGATTTGGGATGGGGAGGATTGTTGGGCATGGGGTTATGCTGAAATGATATTCATGATGGGAGGAGGTGAAAGTGAAAGTGAAAGTGAGTTTTGGGGTCGTTGAAAAAATCGAGTTTTGGCGAGGATTTTGTTGTTGTTGTTGGTTTTTTTTTTGTGTGTGTTAGGCCTCGTTTTGTGGATTTGGATTCGATGTGTGATATGATATGCCTCTCTGTTGGGTTTTTTGAACTACTTCCTCCTCATTCGTGTGTTTTCGCTGTTTTTGCTGTTTTTGCTTCCCTCCTCCCAATTTGCTATCCGATGTTCTTGTCGCGCTTGTTTTCTTTTTTCTTACTTTTCTTACTTTTTGGTTTTTGGTTTTTGGTATTGTCCTCCGCACTTTGATTTCTCATTTTTTTTTTTCGAAAAATTGGTTTTTTTGACGATTGATGATTGATGAGTTATGATCTACGATTTATGATATTTTTGTTACGACTCTGGAAACGACTTTTTTTTTTTTTGTTTTTTTTTATGTTATATATATATTTGGTATATCGAGTTTTATGGTGTGTGTTTGAGAGTCGACGCCGGGGGGGGGGGTTTGTACTGATCATGATGAGATTATGGAACCGTACATTGAACGAACTTGGTAATTTAAAAAAATGTCATGGACCACTCCGGTTTTTATCTACGGTATAAGTGGCAGAATTTATTATACTGACTCCGAGTCGTCTAGCAGCTACTATATGAATTACGAGAAACCTGGGTTAGTGAAGCCTCTCTTGGTAATGTAGTTTGGAATTAACTCTTTGTTTCGTCTTGACTTGATTTGAGTAATCCGACTTTGTGGATAAGATAAAGTTGGGATGGTTTGAGAAGAATTTATGCTTCATAGGGAAGTTGCGGAGGTGGATGATAGGAAACATTGATGAGGTATAGAGGACTATGTAGTATCACTTTGAACCTCGAGAGCTTGACGATGTGAGAATGCGTATACAAGTAAGTAGTGGGAGGTGGGTATCGAGTTTCCCGGTCAGGAAGTGCCATTAACCTGGGAGAGTGTCCCTTATCATTCGAGCAAGGCGTTCGAACTGTACTACTAGGCCTGTGGGATGCGACAAAGGGAGAGTGTGTGTACTAAAAAACATTGAGCACGTCAAGTTAGATGGGGATGGGGACAAAGTAGGACCAGACAAGAGGGGAAGATGATGACTCTGTACTAAGAACTAAGACCCTTCCCTCTTCCACCAGTAGAAGTTGAGAAGAAGGCAGCTGAAAAACCTCATCACGCCTTCTCCTTCTCGTGTGTTCATTGTTTTTCCTCGACTGATCGGTACTACTAAGAACCTCTGTTTATAACGTGATATTAGCCTCTGAGGTTAGTAGATGTAAGCGGAAGGATGGGTCAAAAATAGGATGTCACTTGATATCATCGAGGCACGAGACATACCTCAGGTGTTCTTGAATATCTAACTTAGCTAACCGGCTCTTGTTTATGGTAAACCCAAGCTTTCAATTCTATCCACGTTAGCATTCTTACAACTAATATTGAAATCCTGAAGGTACCCTCGACCATCGATATCAGTAAAAGGTAAACTTTTATAGGTTTCCTTCAGAGCCCGCGAAACTTCAACGCCTCAACAGTTCTGTTCCTGAGCCGGGCAGCCTCACTTCTTGAGAAAAGTTAGTAAACTCCATTAGAATGTATTTTATTACTTTGTGATATGATAAGATCTCGAGGTTTCGAATTAATACCATCAAAATTATGAGAAACCGAGCATCCCCGGGTTTGCAAAGGAATGATTGAAACGTCCTGACGATGCAACGAAGAAGCTGCAGCGTGGGGCGCGGCACAATATATAGATCATCGAAATGTTGTGCAGTCGCCGAGATTCAAGAAAATTCAAGTTGCTTCCAGAGTTTGAGTAGATATCGTCGTGTGTGCACCCACTCTTGAGTAGATTCATTTCATCCTCGTGCGTCAGCGGGAGCTGGTCAGTCCCTTTATATGGAACGGTTGGGTCAGCTTGTCACCAGTGACACAGTAAATTTAGCGGTAAGATACGAGAAGGGTGTATATAGAAGCAACCCAGCTCAAGTTCTGCGCATGCACTTACTAACGGTCAACCTAGCTGTCGCTGGAGTCACGAACATCCCAGAAATCACCTCATCACACAGCTCAAAATAGTCAAGGACCCCACAATTTTCTCCTTGATTCCTTCCTCGTTCAAAGCGCGCACTAGGAAGTTCGCATAAGAGGGTTTGTCGGGGAACATGCGATCCAGATTTCCAACGTAGGCGTTTCATATTTTGCGAAGAAAAGGGCTCCGGAGTCATAATGAACCTCCATCATCCATAAGACTCATCTTTATCCAATCATTATGGATTAACTTTATAATCAGCCGGAATAGATCCCAAGTCGACGCCTCGAATGGTAAACCGAAGGAGCGTCTTCGATGGTTTGAGCCACCTGAAGGAGCCGCATGTTTGACCTTCCAATTTCGCTGATCATGGTTTGGATTGTTTTGTTTTCGCTACGATCAGATAAATTCCTTTTTAACATACCTCCTCTCGAGGTCTCTTCGGCTAGTTGATCAGCCGTCTATCATGGAACCCTAGCTGTTTGGCTGATCTTCCCCACTTTTGGAAAACATATGTCTCGAGCTTGGTAGATCGTAGCCACCTTGAAGTTCCATGCCTCCCGACACACCGACCGTATGTTTTCTCCCGGCCACACCGTTGCCGAAAATATTCTCTTGGCAATCTCGGTGGCGTGGAAAACGAATACTCGACTAAAGTCCAGGTGACGGGTGCTATAGAGTACGAGATTGCCGCTGGGAAATTGTCTGCAAGTACCAAATTGCCTGTCAGTACTATGAATCGGATCGAGAATGTAGCAAACTATTATTGTTGCCAAGGCCAAGCGCACACCGTGTTCTTGTCTATGCACCGTAAATTACTCCCTATCTTCAATGGATATTGTAGCAGTAAGTTCTTCGAACCGTCAACTCTAACACCCGGGACCGGTTCGGCTGGGAAATGGTGCTGGAGTTCCCGGTGTGAATAGCTTCTTTTGCGTCCCACACCACCTGAGGTACTATCCATGTATAGGTGATATGATATATCCAATATCAGGTACTGGAAACGAGATTCTGGCTCACTCGGTTGCCCTGATATTTGGATATACTACCGCCGTTTAGCGCGTGCGACCAAAATACTACAAAAGACTCAGTGGACCTTCCATAAGGTCTGGAATGCCAGCATTTTAGCTAAACCTTATTTACATTGGATGGTTTACACAAATAGGATTACATCGTTTTCAAGATCCGTTGGTGTACATTCTTGGCTCGTCCGGCAAATACCCTTTCTTTATCTGAATTCTATATCCATTCTTTCAGAAAGTCGACCAATTCATCGGTCTAAGTCCCTATCTGATCTTAAATGTCAACTTGTGACATACTTCGCCGCCCAGTTCATCTGACGCCTTCTGACGCTGAACTGACCATCAATCAGCACGTTCCACACTACATGACATACGAAGGCTCATTTGTTGTTCCGAGTAATTTATAGACATGCCAAAGACTTTTCTATAGTGAAGTGTGCAAATATGTACCATCCATAGCTCCGGATAGGGTACATTCCTCGACATTGAGGCGATCAAGACAAAAGGGGGAACGCTACTGTACCTGCGTCAATTTCGTTCCCATGCACCGATATGAGTCTAAGCCGCGCCGGTACGATCGAAATTAGTTGTCGACAATCGTCACAATGTCATTTTAAAGCATACTTCAATATAGATTGTATTGAAGGTTCTCGGCACTTTTGATATTACGGAGCTGTCAGCCCGCTACAAATGGAGGCTCTTACAACCGTAGAAATGTAGTGGGAAAATGACTCCTGAAGTGCATCATGCTTTCGATCGAAATTTTCACCCACTGGGACCAACATGGAGTCAATTATATAGCGCGCTGATAACAAGTATTCTTCAATTGTGTGGCGCACGCATATGTAGAGTTTGAAGATCGAGACGTATCAGTCCGGCTAACTCTTCTGCCAGCATTCACCTTGCCGTAGCCAATTCCTGAGGGATTTTTCGGAGTGATGTCCGTGGGTGTGAGCAACACTATCACGTCACGTAGTAGAACTTATTCTACTACCACTACCTCTACTGGTGCGGACCTACGCGGTTCCGCACCACCACATTATATTTTTTATTTTCCACCCACCCGAACCCTACTGGAAGTCCGGCCAGCCAACACTGGGGTCGAAGTTGACGCTTTTGCGATGACCCGACTGCGTTCCAGCTTCGATCTCACCACCTGGGAATCTCGGGCCCTACAGCCCTAGGTCCTCACTCCCCAACCTCAATGTTGGTTGGTCAGCGACTATCCGCCTCACGATGAAATAAAGTCTTATGTGATGAAAGCTATACTCGTCTAAGGCCTTGAAATCCTTTAGCTGGTGTGATTTGTGGAAACAGTGGCCTAGGAACTGTCACACCAACCTTTAAACAAACCACATATGGTGGCCAAGGCCAGAGCATACCAGGCTAAAGCACTTGAGCGACTAGGGTATTCGATTAACTTGGGTTTGAGTATATTTGTTTCATTCCTTATGTTCGGATTTTGACATCGAGCACGTCGTCTCGCTATTGTCGGAGGATTTCCTTGCCTAGAAGCCTCAGAAGAGACCCTGAAAACTAAGGCAAGTAGGCTATTCCGGCAAGCCTGGCGAGGTCCCAGCTAGTTTGCTCCCGCGCGTGGTCAAGCTATGCAAGATCCCTTTATCGATCTACCGGCGGTTCTCGCCATAAACCAGCTAAGAATAGATTTAGAGCACTCACCTTCTATATTCTCAATATCGAGCCCGTCGGAACGGACAGTGATCCATTAATTCATACATCGCACATCACAAGTACATGATCTCGCTTCTGACTCAACAAAGATGGCATTGTGCTAACTTCATGGTTCGGAGAAGTTATAGCATAGATGGATATAGGGCTGGGTTTATTAGTTATGATGTTGAGGAACAATTCAGGAGCTGAATGCGTTCTATCATAAAACTAAGGTGATATGCTTTAGATTCGATCTTCTTCTAGGAATCAAAGAATCAAAGAGACATAACTTACCTCATATTTAATTGCAACTCCTCTTGTGATATGGCCAGTCCAACTTTTGGCATTGCTTTTGGTCGCGAGGGCAGTACTTTATTTCCCCGAAAGTTTTGGATTCTGCATTCCACAAAAGGCGCAACGCGACTCTTTGAGTACCGCCCTCCGCTGGTCCTGCTTGTCGATGGCTTTTATAAATCCTAGCATAAAGACACAAATGCTCTCGCATAAGTCTCGTACGACCATTTCATCAGAATCTGCTACATCGACATTTCCTCCGTGGCTCAAAAACCATTGAAAGCTTTCAGTAGCATTTTTCCTTCGATTGGGGATCGTCAGTTAATAATTGCACGATTTCATGGGCGGCCGTCGACCCGTATCGATTGCGTTCATTGACATCGCCACCCGCGTCAAATAGTACCTGTGCATATTCAAGATCGAAAGTAGGTTTCATGGAGAAAGAATGTGTAAGGGCAGTTGTCGCTGAAACATCTTTCCTATCTACCGGCACTTCTTTCTCGATGAAAAAAAGGGCGATGTCGAGGAAACGGGATTTTTAATCTGGTTCAAGCGACGAAACTCCTCGAGTAGACTATATAAAGGGACTTGAGTAGGACCCCATCGCATTTTGTACAAGTCATCGCAGACCCATTTCACAGTTCTACGAGACGTATCATCATCATTTCCAGGAGTGGGATCGGAGGGCTTTAGGTAACTCTCGACGCGGGAGTCAAAGTCTTGTTCGATGGCTGGCAGTGGCTTCTGTAGAAGCAAAGTTCCGAAGTCGTCGAGATCGCGAGCGGGTTCGAGGTATACAGACACGCAATAGCTTTGGAGCCGTTGTGACTCTGCGCCAACGAGCATCTCATCTGTTTTCAACAATTCTTCAAGTACGCTGGTGTTATGACCAATTAGAAAATAATTCAGAGAGATGAGAATCCAATAATACACCGTCCTTCATCATTATCCATGGTACGTACAATGTCATGTAGCTCTTTCCAGAGATCGTAACTATCTGCCATGCGGGTCCTTTCGAATATGGGGCAGTGGTCCAAAACTGAACTGAGTCGCAACGTGTCTTTGAGCACACCATTGTGCTGTTGAGTCACCTGACAGACTGATGATCTCTATAGCATGAAATCGATTTTACAACAAGAAGGATTATCATTATATGTCAACAAACGTGATCCTCTGGTGTAGATAGCAAGGGCACACCAGAGTCCAGCCGTTAAGCAATTATTTCCGCAAACTCCCCATCTGAGATCATTTCTTGTACAATATCCAGACCCCCCACCAGCTCCCCGTTGATGATGAGCTGTGGAAACGTAGGCCAATCATTAAGCTTTTTCAACCCTAGCCCAATATCAGATTCAATATACAGAATAATTGTGAAATTAAAAATAGATACCTTGACGGACGCTGTCATCCGCAAGTACGTCGAAATACGTAAAATCCACCTTCTCTTCTTTCAGAAGACCGACAATCCTCCTTGAGAACTTACATTGCGGCTCCCGAGGAGAGCCTTTCATGAAGAGAACGACCTTGCTCTGATTCATGAGATGACGTAAACGTTTCTCCATTTCTTCGGAGGTCTCCATATCCCCTGATGATATAGTGGGTGCCTTTAGAGGCGCCTCGGCTGGTTTTTGATCTGTGTGGGACAACGGACTGTGTGCTGAGCTTGTTGCATGTTTCATGACGAGCTGCGTCACCGCCGTGGCATCAGCACCGGGAACCCGTCCAAGAAGAACATGTCCCTGATCGACCGTTAATGGCATAACAGAGAGAGAGTAAGAACGACAAACACACCCGCAATAGAAGAAAGGCGGGGACGGCTTCAATATCGAAACTTTCAGTTATTTCAGAATGCGCCTCGGCTTCCACCTAGCACATGTTAGAGTAGGGTTATAATTACCCGGCTATGACCTGCCTTGAGGAAAAGTACAGCTCGGTATTTTTTCGACAATTCCTCGACCACCTCGCTCATTTGTTTGCACGGCTCAGCCCATGATGTCCAGAAGTAGATCAAGGATACACGCTTGAGATCTTCCGATAGTAGATCCTGGAAATGTTTCACGCTTTGGATGTCGTAGAGATTCTGAGCCATGGAGGTTTTGGAGGAGTAATCACCGGTACGCCGCTTACTATGGCGTAATTCGGACTCAACCGGGCGATTAGTCATCGACTTATGTATATTAGAAGTCTTTACTTCCGCCGGTGACATGGAATCTATGGAACTTGGAATTCACCGATGGGCCAAAACAAACACTACATTGGCACCGGTCAACTCTTTCTGTACTTTCCCCTTCCCTCGTAGCACATATCGTCAGAAATGCACCATATTCAGGCGCTTCCACTCGAACTTCTGGGCCTCATTATTGAGTCCTTGGCATACGAGGGGGATGCCCTCCTTCAGGCCAGCTTGACGTGTAAAGTCTGGCGTTCGATCTGCTACCGCCACTTGTTTTCATCAGTCATTCTGAACTCGCGGACTTTACCATCTTTCTTTGAGCTCTTGGAGAATCAATTCACACGTACTACTATCCCTTTATGCGTTCGCCGATTGTCCATCGACTTCCCAGCCCCAACCGCCACTACGTACTTTGGTTGCCGCGAGCGCTTGACCAAAATACTGATGCACTTATCCCATGTCGATCGCGTTGCGCATCTCAAACTCTCGAATATGTGTACGACAGACGGCGTACTATCCTCTGTGCTGTCTTCTACTTTTACCAAGATCAACTCGCTCGATCTTTCCAACTCTACTTTCAATGATCGTATGGCACTAGGGGACTTTCTCGGTGCTTATCCTCATGTCAAACAAGTCGTGTTGAGGGATGTTCTCTGCCCAGTCCCTTACTCAACATCCCTCTCCCCTCTACCCCCGGTAGGCGCTTATGGACTACAAATCTCGGCGTCCGTTGACCTCGGGTTCCATGCGAGCCTAAAATGGTGTCGTACCTCAGAGGTTAAGAATTTACAACAATTGGGTGCTGTATCTCTTATACATCCGGGCAACATTCATCACGTATTGAATATTCTTGCTCCTTTCTTAAATTTCTTAGAGCTAATGCACCCAGCCCAAAGTGCGTGATCCCCCAACACCAGTTTACAACCAAATGACAAGTTGACAGATGTGGAATTGCAAAACTCCCTCCCATATGAAATAAATCTTCATAATGCTACACATCTTCGTTTCCTTAGTCTGGGCTTCCCAGATCGTGTCCTCGGTGTCATGCCATGGATCCTTCGCATTTTACATTATCTTCAAGGAAATTCGCTTCGTGGATTACGGTTATCTTTTTCCGCTTCCCAACAATTCACCCTCGACGTACCCTTTCTCAAACTCCTCCGCCAAACATTGGAAAAGCCTCATTTCCGAAGGTTACAAAGTCTCCAGTTCTTCACTTTCAACACGTTCGGCGAGGAAGATGTTGCCAAGCTTGTCATCAAGCACGTGAGCGAGTCGCTGAACAGTTGGCACGAGCAAGGCAAACTGAGATTTGCCTTTCCGCCATGATCAGTTTATTTCGACACACTGGGGGCATTTTTTGGTATACCAAGGAATTGAGTGTCGTATTTCGAGGTATGTTGCGGCCCGCTACGATCGCTTCCACCCAACTTGCATCAAAATGGGGATCTCAATATGGGAATTGATAGGCGCCACATAATACAAAAATATCCTCATTACCTATGGTTGTAAGGGACACTCAGGGACAATCAATGGACTACAATTGTGAACGGGTTGCCTGATGGTTGTAATAATTTAAGACCTCTTATGTATCATTTTCTCATCTCCAAGCTCAGGTGGTTCTGCAAACGATGAATCTGGAATGGTGGTTAACTTTCAACATCCTCGAGTTTGTGGACATCTAAGCCGACTTCAGCGGCCTCGATTCTTCGCTGGGAGTTAGCTTTGACGTACATACATTGTCTTCCCCACTGGCCCGAAGTGACCTACCTCAGCAACGCTTGGAGTTCTTGACTGAGCGGTCCACGTGTTCCAAAGCAACCAACTGCTACTACCGGCAATCTGCTTTGCATGACAGCATACCTCTTCGGCACTGCGATTCGATTCCACGCGGCCTCATTCTCGAATCTGCGCATTAAACCAGCATAAGGAATCAATATACACACGGTAGTTCGCAAACCATATTCCCCGGCTGTGCATTTGAACTCAAATCTATGGATTATGCCGGGTTCCTTTCCTGAAATCGAAGAAACCTGGTGGCTAGTCGACGTGCGGACCAACTTGAAGGATATTGGCCGAGGTACAAATATCCTGCTGGGGACATTTACACTTCACTTTTTTTTTCACAACTCTTCCGTCTCTATAATCTGTAAACCATATCGGCCCGGGATGGGTTGTAGCATGACTAGCATCGGAGTTCAAACATATCACGATGGGATTGAGTCTGAGGCCCAGGAACCTGCTATTTCGAGCTACACCTGCATTGATTTCAGGCAATAATCTTCTATCAAGAAAATTCCGGCGTCCCTCGCGATTAAATTCACCCTCAGTTGTGGTAAGCTTATAACACACCCACATGAAGAACAACCATATTGTTACCTCTCATAGTCCGAGATCGACGCAAAAATCGGTCAAATTCATGGCAGCTGGCACAGTATTCACTAGAAAATAATATAACACTCGGCAGTCGGCATCATAAGACTCGTAATCGGCTATTGGTCGACTCAGACTCATTATCAGGTTTTGATTCTGTGTCCATGAACGAAAAAGACGCCAAAGCCAGTACATAGATCCCGATGCGCCGAGGAAGGACCCCAGATTTATCACAACGAATTCTAATGTGAGTCGAACCAGGTTGCGACCCGGACCAGCAATTCACCCTTCTTTCCGGAAACAGGCTGGCCTTTCGCACTCAAAAAAGTCTGGATGGCGTCAGTGTGGGGCAGATCCACTGCCTTGGCGGAATAGCGCTTACTTTGAGTTGATCTACTTTCAGCTATCAAAGATGCGGTAAGTAAGGACAGATATACGTGGTGAAGGGACAAATTACCTTCCCGAGGGTTCCCGCCTGGTATTTGCTGCGGAATTCGGCCTCGTCTACATCGTTGGTGGCGACATCCTGGACATGCAACTCAAATCAGCCTATATCCGGTTATTCGTAATTTGAACACGAACCGCCTTGCGTTTGGAACCCGTAGTAGCGACAGCAATATTTGCGGTTGTATCGTTAAGTAAGGCCAACTTCCACTCCCTCATTAGGTTTCCTGCTCGCTGAAAGGAGGACGCATGACACGCTTGTGATATGACACAGGACATTCGTTACCTGATGGATCTTTTCAATGTTTGGTTCAGTCATATCCTCAAAAGCTTCGACATCAAACTCCTCTCTAAATGCACTGGCTTGGAGTTGTGCATTGTGGTAAGCAAGCACTAAACATAGGGAAGTGAGCAAATGGAAGGGGATACATTTGGTGGTGAACGTGACTGATTACCAGGATTTGGGTACGAATCGGGCGGATATGTTCCGTTCTTAACGCTTAACTTATCGATCCAAGCACGGGCCGCATCTTTCAATTGGTCGGATGCTAAAGAACGAGACAAAGTATTCAAGTGGAGTCGGACAAAAGAATGTTTGGGGTACCTCTGAAAGCATCTTCGATAGGAGCAGCACGAATGTCGTCAGCGAAAGGCAAGTGTATCAGGTGCATGCCAGGTGGTTCGGTAGAGCCATTTGCGTCGGTTTGCTCTTCCTAGTATAGAGGCTTAGAATAAGAATATCAATGATATGAAACAGACCTGTGGGAGGAGGATAGAAAATATGGGGGAACTATTCCGTCTCATCAGGACAAGTGCCAATCCTACTTTGTTCTTCCGAATCATAGATTTCAACAGCGCACTGAAGGTCCTTTTGCTACCAGAGTATGACTACAAACAATCAGACAACAAAGATACGGTGCATAAAGAAACGTTCCACATACCATCTCATTTGGGTAAATAAAGTGCGAGTGTTTGATGTTGTCTTCAAACCGAAGCTCATCTCTGTCCTTGAATCCTAAAAGTTTTATTCCTGCCATTTCGGGTGTCAAATGAGATGATCTTGAGGAATGGAGCGAATGGAGCCTCCATACCGGGGTCAAGACCCAGCGTCCGAAAAGAACGAATATCCTCTGCACTATAAAATGGCTAGCCAAATCATGGGAAATTCGCTTTTCGAAAGTTACGTTCGTACTCACTCGTTGACCTCGCTTAGCTGTCTTGATACCAAAACCTAGACTATCATCTTCCTCTACTTCGTCGCCCTTTCCTTGACCCACGCCGTAAACAATCTTCGCTTTATCTATGTCAGCTTGACGGTCCTATCGGAAGTGATCAATAACAGGGTCAATTCAGCTGGCTGCGGCCACCCACCTCATCCACATATGTCGTACGTGCAATAGCAACCTCCATTCGATCGCCTAAATCAGCAAAATACTTGTAATCACCTTTTTTTTGTTCAGTGACCAAGCCATATCTAAGCCAGCAGCGTTGGTGGCGGGGTCGGCAATTTCAAGTATACTGCGCACCCTTTGACACCAATGACGAATCCCTCGGCAAGTCGGAATGGGATGTCAAAAAGGGATCTTTTCGGAACTTCATGAATTCGCATCTGGCTTAGCAGGTCCTCAATCCGAGATATAGATATGGACTCAGGAAGAAGTGAAGGATCTTCGCCCGGTTGCTCTTCCAAGTCCAGATTCGTAGGTAACAGAACTTGCTACTTACGCCGTTAGGCACTCTACCGTCACAGAAAATGCCACTCACGGAATAGAATTTGGATATATCGAAAGGCTTATCCTCGGTGTCGATAAAGAAGGGTTCGACCGAGACGCCAGCTTGAATCAGGTCCTATACCTGAATGAATAGCGTTTAGTCAGGTAGAATGTTCAGCAGACCTCTAATGTTGTTCGTGCCGACGTGATTAATTGCTTGCTGCCAGGACCTGAATGAGGATCATCTTCATCCGTGATGAGGAAGATACGTTTCACTGCTGTCTTGGGTGCCCTGAACAATTCTCAGTATTTATTTGACGCGACAGATGAGAGACAAAGCTAAACTGGTCACGTAAAACCCAATTACAGCTTGTGAACACATCTCCCATGGCGACCAGTTTCCCATTCACAGGTGGGAATGCCTTTCGGAGCTCTTCAGGGTCTTCACGCGCGGCTTCTCAACGGTTTAGCGTAAGAAATTGGGGGTAACATTGATCTGACGAACCATCCAACAGATATATCAATTCCTGGATTTTTGGTGCACTTAGTTGAGAGATAGGTTGGTAAACGGTGGTGTTTTGCTTCAACTCCGATATGCTGCTGCGTCCATTCGCTGACTTGAATATCTTGGCATTCATATCATTTACCGTTCCGCCAACAGTCGTCGTGAAACCTCACTGTGTTGTAAACCAAGATTCCAACCGAGTCATTCGGTCCTACAATAATCTTCCGTTTCTGGATTTGCATGGCAGCCTCTAACGCAGTAAAAAGGTGACAAGTCTTGACGCCCTCACGATTCGAGTCTTCATGTAGTTCAAGCATAGATTCAGAGCAGTCAATACAGAACAAAATCACGTCTTTTTTCCCTTCAAAAAACTATAGTGATGTATAGCATACGAGTGAACACATGACTGAAGATGAAATTTCCAAAGCGACTCACAGTCGTATCTTGGACTTCTTCCTCATCCTCCTCATCAATCTTACTCCAGTCATCATAAGACGGCATGCTTCAGAAAGTTCTAAAGGTTCTTGACAGAATTGCGAAGGTGAAAGTCAGAACCAAGTAGGTGGAGTCGACGCGCTTGTCACATATACGTCAAACCGTGTCATAATTAGTCACGCAGCCATCATATCATCTTCCCCTGATCCCCACCGACTCTAGTTCCTAACCACCGAAGCAATTTCTCATCTGCATCACCCTGCTGCTGTGAGGTAAAAACAGGATCCATGGAATTAGAGCTGCCGCCTGTTCGCCAAGTTCCTCAAAGCCAATTTCATAACTTGGGACCTCCACCGAATTTAGTGATTAAAACCGATGAGGACATTGAAAGGTGGAAGACTACCCAATCCTACTATGACTACGACCTGTTCCTGCGGCGTCTCACTCAATCTGTGGCTGGTGTCAATCTACCTTGGACTCCAGGAAGCCCTTCTGAGGTAACGAAGAACGGAATCTCCGCTTTTTTCGCATTGACAAGATACGTCTAGGCAATCCGCAGACTTTCAACCGTACTTGATACTATGGAAGGATGGATCGAAGACATACCACCAATGGATACCCCACAAAGATTTGGAAATCTTGCGTTTCGCACCTGGGGTTCTCGATTAGAGGAGGTCGGTAATTAAAACGCAACTTGATTGACTAATTGCTGATTAAAAAAAGCGGGTAGATGATCTACTCGAGCAATTACATATTCCGGACTATGAGACCCTGCTTCCCTACATCAAGCCGTATTTTCTATCATCTTTCGGTTCATTCTCTCGGATAGATTATGGCACTGGACACGAGGCGTGTTTTGCTCTCTTTCTACTATGTCTGACGCTTGTGCGATTTTTCCAACCTACCGTGGAAGAAGAACGTCAACTCGTCTTAATTCTGTTTACACGTTATCTTCGCTTGTGCTGGAAGCTACAAGATGTCTACAAGTTAGAGCCTGCTGGCAGTCACGGAGTTTGGGGTTTGGATGATTATTCTTTCCTTCCATACTTATTCGGGAGTGGTCAGCTTAAAGGTAGAAGGACTGCATGTTCTCTGTCATTATAAATTCTCACTGACATCTACTTTTGCAGATCAGCCTGACGTAGCTCCCTCTGCTATTCTACATAAATCGCTTCCCGCAACAAACCTATATTTCTTGGCTATTCGACGCATCAACACCGTCAAACGAGGTCCATTTTTTGAACATTCTTCTCAATTGTACTCTATCGCGACGGGCGTTCCTAACTGGGGAAAGGTCAACTCTGGTCTTTTCAAAATGTATAAAGTACGTGAGATTCCTCACTCTTTTCTCATATTGACATCTCCTAGGCCGAGGTACTTGGCAAACGCGTTGTCGTACAACATATCCCTTTAGGCGGACTTTTAAAGTGGGAGCCATCTATTCCACATGCTTCCCTTCCCGTGACCTCGCACCCACAATCTCCTTTGCGGGTCATGCCTCCAACAACACACCCCGGCTCAGATTCGTCAGATTAATACTAGCTTCAACTAGCCCCAGAATCTGGTGACCATATACGGATGTCCATGTTAACTTTAATAGTGGGGGAGTGAGTTGTGATAACGTATCATATTCGCATTTCTCCGTTCTTGTATTTCTATCAACGAGCATGTATCAACTTCTCATGGTTACACTAGGCCTCCCCGTATTTCGAGAGAATTTGTCTCCCTGCACGCGATTGATTGACAGGTAGTACGTATATATATACTCAGCCGACGGCTGACTTGTAAGAAAAGATTTTTCGTTCTTCAGGGTCCGCCCCGTGTGACCATTGTAATCTCATGCTCCAGGTTCCCTCGTGTTGCTATACAACTGCAACCGAGCTGTAGTCGAGATGTGTTTAAATTTTATTGAAGCTGCTTCTGCTTACAACAACACTTGTACTTATGGACATAACTTGGAAATAATTACCCCTGATCCCCATGCTCGGAAAAAATGACCGTATACTGCAAGAGCTGTTCAGATTCACCAATTCCAGATGAGCAGCTGAATTTATTACCGTTCGGCCATCAATGCGGCACTTGGCACTAGCAGAAAAACCTCCCACTGCCTCCCCAGCCTCCCACTAGACTAGGGATTTCCACAGAATACTTGGACCAGAAACGCGGCATTGGCACTCGATATAGAGCACTACTGAAGTCTATTGCACTCGAAATTCAAGCTATTCAAGTAACCCAATGCCTCTCTGAAATGGTAAGATATCTGATATCAGAGATGATTGTACTTAGTTCGAAAAGTAACAGAAACCTAATTTAACTCCCCCGTTTACGAGCTGTTTCCCAAATCTTTTTACGACGCCACAACGGGGAGGAAATTCATATAAGCACCAGAAAGTGATCCATTATATCTGGTCTTATATCTTCCTTACATTTCACTTTACAAAATGCCTTTCTGATTGATTTTGATAGTGACATATATCAAACACTCGAACTTGCCTGAGCAGAACGAATTCGTTCTTTTTGCACATAAGCAAGCTGGACGTCTGCTTCGTTTAGTGCTTGCATCTACTTAAATGATGGATTGATGGCTAGTCCGAGTCAAGTTCTAGTCAACGTAGCCGTTGAGACCTGTGAATTCGTCAATTTCTGGATCGGTGAATCTAACGCCTACTGTAGTATCCTCATTCAAGGAGTCGGGCAGTGTTGTGAATTTTCCTACTCGGGATCCGGACTGAGTGGAAGCTTAAAGATGTAACGTGCCATCGACATTCCGTCGCCCCATGATCAACCATGCCCCGCTCGGTATTAACCACCGATGACCTCGAAACCCTGCCAAAAATTATCATGACGGCACTTACTGTACAAACCATTTACAAAAACATACTTGGAAACCAACAGACAGGTGCTTAGTCAAGACCTTGATTTACAAAAAACACTTCATTTAATCCGATATTTTCGGAGTTCATGCCGACGGCAGGGCATGTGTGGAGCATCCAGCTTCTGAATAATATTCTTGCGGCGAGCCTATGTCTAGCGAAGTAAACGTCCAGATTTCGGACCAAAGATGGTCGATATTGTCAATCCTTGTGGCGCACCCGTGCGTTCCGATGAGTGTTTGCACAAAAGACTTTTCCAGCTTTCCAGACTGCATGCTTAGAATAAGGACCGATTTGATCCAGGCCGGCATATAATTACCCCTCTGCCGGCTGCGAGCCATATCAATGTGCGCTCCACGTGTCTGTGATGGCAAAATCTTCGTCTTTTTACTCTTGCATGCCATCCAATTTCCAAAATCTAACATAGGTTTTAAGGTAGATGCTTGCCAAATCAACGTTTGGACATCGCGCCAACATTTGTGGTTCCATCAACGTCGCTGGTGACTGGCTGATATACTCACAACGCCTGTCTCGACATAGTTTATCCGAGCATGCCGCAAATACTGTATCGATACAGTATTTACATCATCCAAAGTGCCTAGGGCGGTGTTGGCATCACATAAGAAGTCCATCCGTTGCCGTTGCCAGGCCATATTCTCTGGGAAAACGGGTATTGACGTCGTGTGCGTGAGTTTTGCAGCGAAGAAATATGTTATGGTTACGTGGTTCGGGGTCTCGACGATATAATTCACCGAAAGTGCGCTGACATGGGAAGGGAAGTGTGATGTTATGCAGAAGAATCGATTATGTCGGAGTGCCGGAATGGACACTATTCACAAGTAGTCACAGGGTAGTACATATTCCAATTATCGGTCTGCGGAATCGAATCTGGATCATGGACCGGTTCCATCTCTGTAACAATATTATATCCGCGGGGAAGAGCTGATCGAGAAATGCCGGCAGTCGAACGGTTAAAGGGGATCACAAGGGGATGTTCACATGATTCACATCCACCTTATCGAGAGGAGACAGGAGGAAGAATTACAGGATACGGATATTGCCAACGATAAGACTCTGCTAGTCTACTCTAGATCTGTCATTGTCAGTCGTCTATCCTTTGAAGACCATCGGTCCATAACTTCGGCGGTCCGTTACGCGTTACCTCTGGGAATCCGGGACCGCATTGCTATTTAATGGATAGCGCGGGCCGTCTGAACTGAATGCCCACGATACTCGTGACGTCCGAGGCCACATCAAATTGCGATCGAAGCAAGGCTTCTCAGGAACGAAACCAAATCGTCAACGATCGAAGACCTTCTATTTTTGATATTCTGCACCCACGCCATCGGAGAAACGGGTTTTGGAACCAGACCGGTTGCTCGAGTCATGCGTGAGCTGATCAGGCTCACAGAAGGTTGCGATTCCAGATCGATAGAAGTTTTGAAGCACGCCCGAGTAACTCATCTTCAAAACGGTACATCTGACAGTCGAAGCAGCCCAGTGCGTGCCATGAGCAGTGCTGCCTTTTTGAACGTCGTCATGAATACCACAAGGCTTGAAGGGCGTCGACAAGGGTCACAATGTCGGCAGCTTCAATTGATTCGGAGTCCGAAAACAAGAATGCGGAAACACTTGAACTTGATCATGATGGTCCCCTTGGTTTGGCGTCTTAGCCTTACGGCGATATCTTGGAATCTATCCGAGGGTCCCGCAAGGAGTTTCTAAATCAGGTACACCGTTACGCATGCTTGAATCCAGATTTGGGCTCGATTGGAAACTACTATGTAAGCCTCGAAAACAAACCGAAAACAAACCATTCCGCCTAAACCTCCAGCCGCGCAGGCCGCCTTCTTGACGTCAACGAATGCCACTTTGAACCGTTTACTACCCCGCCTCGACAGAAATACTTAAGCAACTCCACTTCCCATCCTTATTCTGTTTCGACGCCATGACTTCTGGTATGCTACAGGTCTGTGGTCTTCCCCTCCCCTCGTCTCTTCCCCTCATTTTATTAATTTCAGGAACCTATACAAACTCAAGCGTCGGGTTCTGCCCCCCGCTTCCGTCCTTTTGCAAGCTCCAAGCATCAAGTCGTGAAGGGCCGCTATATAACTAGTAATGATCCTCGTGGCTACATGTGAGCGCTCAAAGCACTCCGAGTTCCTTTGTCTGATCGCTACTGTTTCTATAGACCCGTGTATGAATACCCCCTCAACGGACAATGGATAATGATGGATATCGATGATGGTTATATTTTATGGACCGGCATTTGGAAAGGTGTGTCATATACATTATCATCATGAACTCTCCTTTGTTTACCGTCGCACTAGCGCTGGGCAACTCCAAAGGTAAATTTGTTCGGATAATCAATCGGGAGCCTTACTCAAATGTCTAATCCATATCATGCAGCTGATATCGTAAAGATGATCGACTCACAACCTGACCTCGCCCCCCTTATTCGAAGAGTGCGTGGAGGGTATCTCAAAATTCAAGGTACCTGGATGCCTTATGAAGTAAGTCCTCTAACGTCATTATTGCGTGAATAGTACTCATGAAAGTCGAAGGTTGCTCTGCGTTTGTCAAGGCGGTGAGTCAGGATGGATAATTCAATAGAATGGTATGTCTGACTTCCCCCGTTATTAGCGTAGCCTGGGCGATACGCGAGGACCTTGTGCCCCTCTTCGGGTAAGCTTTCTGCCATCTTATCGGCCGCTGCACATCGTATTGACATGTCTAAAGGCCAACATTTCCAAGCACATGCCTGTCACCAGACCAGCCAGGATACGGTCAAGTCGTGGCTTCTGGCAACCCTAGAAGGCGAGCTAGGCGGAATACTCAACCCACCACACCAATACCACAACTTTCCAGGGAGCCTAATAATCCTAACTGGAACGTTGTGACGCCTAATCCCAGAGCTGGTACCCCTGGTGCTTCTCATCGGTCTCTAACTTCTTCCAGTCCGAGCCATGGCTACCTGTCGCACCAACACACACGCCCGGAACGATATCAATTACTTCCTTCTCCGCCAGGTCCCTCCTCTGCCCCACGGCATGAGCAAGCGGCGCCGAACGTTGCAGTCATGCGGTATTCCTCCTACGCTAGTTATCCGGCACGTGGGTCACCTCCTAACCCAGCCACGGATGTAAATTCCTCAAGGCCGGAGGCAGAGAGGATCACATTGGCACCACTACGAACACCCGCTGTGCATCAAGGGTCCAAAGTCTCTGCTTATGCTCTACCTCCAATAGCTGCATTAGAAGACCTGAGGGGCATCCACAATAATGACTCCGCCGCAGTGTTGCGGCGGTTACAGTCTGATGACGAGTCTTTTATCCATCCACATCATCATTCACGCAAATCGAGTGACGATGACAGCGAAAGAACTTGGACAAGAAGACATTCTCTCGCGGCCCACCCATACCAGTAAGCTTTATTTATCTAAATCGTGGGCTGCACCGTCTAATCAATTTCACCAGACGACTTGCTGAAATGTCACCTAAACGCCACACGAGCTCACTTCCAGCTTGCTCTTACACATCCCATTTTTACTACGACTATAATGGGCAGCAACGCATAAGAGGGTCATCAAGACCCTCGTCGCGGGCATGTAGTGCGTCGCAGCGCTCACATGATGACTTGTCAACTAACGGCTCGACATGTGAACCATCTCCTGTCTCTCCTTCTACTCCTCATTCTATTCTCTCATCTCCTGGTTTGTCCCATAATCGTCGGGACGACAATGGAAATTTTGTGGTTCCATTGACCATCGCAGCGGACAGGATTAATCTAGACACGAATTCGGAACCGGGTCACCGTGATTACCAAAAACGGTACGACGAGAGAAGCGACGACCGCTCAACAGCTCCTTCCTTAAAGTACAACACAAATGAAACTCGTCATCAGCCGCTTCGGCCATGGTAGATGAGATTGCACTGTTCATTTCCGCCGAGACTCTGGCACCTTCAAATTAGTCTTTTCCTTATACTTTTCATTATTATCTCGCCGTATGCGGCGTATGTGGCCATCGCCTGTTTCAGATATAACCTTGATACCCCTTAACTTTAATATGACCCCCTTGTCTAGATAACTTACTTACAGCACATGTTGATACCATATTGCATACCCTAGCAATGCATGTTCCCAGAAGATTATTTTGGGTCAACTTAGATTGTCAGTTCATAATGCTGATATGACGGTATCGGGATAGGAACCCCGCAAGGCGGTCCTTGCGAGAAATATCACTCTAACTTTTTAGGTCAGATGGAGCATTCGCATCTCCCAACTTGTGATACGAAGACCTTTCTTCTGAACCAAACCTCATGCATTCGCTCGATGTGGGCCAATTGACATTCTTGGGTAGATTTGCCCCGGTGAAAAAAGAAAGATCATCTGGCTCATTTCACTTCAATCTCGGCAAATTCGTCCCACACACAAGAACACACCCATCCGAAAAGAATAGTCACCTGAGCCTCCACTCTTCGGGAACAGCACATACTGAGCAACGTTATGATCCCAGCCAGGAAAGAAAACCACATAACGTCAGGTACCAATAGTTATAATTAGTTCGGTTAATGGTTTTTATTTTGCTTTTGCTTTATTTTGACTACCTTTGCTTATTCGGTTACCCAAAATATCTAAAATAATTAGATTTTCCGTTTTCGCTTCCGAATCTGTGTTCAAGTATCCCTTACAAATGTCTGCTTATTCACGAATCAGTAAGGTATCGTCCAATCCTCATATTAGCCCGGGCCTTTTTGAACACTTGGCCACTCTCTCCTTTCCTTCATTGCCCCTAATTGCACAGGAGTCCAGAAGGGGTTCGGATATTTCGGCTTTTTTCCTGCTTATTGTTATTCTTTCTCTTTTCGCGGTGTTAACCGAAGTTTGCACCCGTGTATGACTTGTAATAGCAGGACCATTAGGAAACAATTATTCAGCGTACGTGGATTGTTGCATTCTGTGTCGCGTTGTTCAAGAATTGTACTATCACTCGAGGTTTCTCGAGGTCCAATATTTCGGCTGTTAACATAACTACACGGTCAGAAAGAAGAGAAATCAGTTATGAAAAGAAGCATTCTTGTCTTCCCCACAGTCCTCCGAAGGCTGGGAAGAGAAAATCTTGAATGGGTATTATTGGCTCTCCGCTTCTCCCTTTGCACGCGACAAATGACATCTATGACGATGCGCCGCTAGTTGCTGGCTAGATCTTACGTAGTGATTTGTCCCAGGGCATCAGACGGTTTGTGTCAATTATTGCGTTTAACTGTGCAGATAACTGTAGATTTCTCAGGGGTCGGAATCGATGAAATAACATCGGTCATCTGAACTGCTCACTCACCCCTCAGCATATTCGTCGAACTCCGAATTTCTGTCCTTCTGGTCACACCTCCTACTTAACGGCCCATGAGCAAAAGAAAAAAAAAACTAACAAACAAACAAAAAACAAAACGAGTAATTTTACAGCTATTAAATTCGCTGAGCCTTCCTACCCGATGTGAAGTCCGTTCTGAAGCTGTGGATTAAAGAAACAATCGGCCTCCGCGCTTAGTCATACCAAGGTCTTTCGTTGGATGGATTCAAGTAATATACCCTACATACTATACAAGGACGTTGAACAAGAAAAAAATTCCCTGCGGCTTGTGGCTAGTGATCGAAGAACTGGTTTACTGGAATTAAGTTTGCTTTCGGTTAGGCGAGGCCTAATTTCCCCTGGCTTCAAAGCAGTCGGGGAGTTTCCAGAACCTAGTAGATCGTCATGAATCGGTTTAGCGAAGTGGTTCCTCATATTCGTTTCCACGATGCTTACCACTCACACACTTATGACGGCGGTTATAGCTGCTCTCGCCAATGTTTTGAATACGTTCCTGAATAGGTAGTATCGTCCGCATGGTCGAAGGAGGGAGTAAGCTTCTCTGTCAACGATTACCCCACTGACTGAATTACCCCAAGCTTGAAATAATTCGATATTTGATATGCTAGACTGGCGTGGAATTAGTTAGCTATAAGAGCCTTCTTAAGAGTCGGAGTCAAACACATCCGAGTCTCTCCAAAGGCACATGCTACTCTAAAAGGGTCTTTGGAGTTCCGTCATGCTTAAAACATGGATTACAATGGTAACAAACTCTCAGGTATGTCAAGGAGAAGATGTTCATGATAGCAGAAGATTACCGAGGTCAGAAAACGCTGCGGAGATTAAAATATGCCTTTCATCACATTCTCGAATCCCTTTAAGACCCTTTTGCACCCGACGTGCGGCAAGATGTATCTCGTTTTGTCGAAATCATCAAGGAACAAAATAGGAACATAGAGCGTGACCCCATACTATTTCCCCGCCGGGTATGTTCAAAGAGCTCCATCGAACTGATTGACAAACTGACGAGCCGCTCTCAAATCACCAGGAGAAGGATCATCAAGTAGAGAAAGGAAATACACTTCCGGAGTGGCTGAAACCCGTCAGGAAAGCCGGAAACTAAATCGTATGAGACCACGCAACAAATCATTTTTCATCCACCTTGACAACCAGTATTACCCAGCCACTTTTAAAGCCCCAGGCAGATGATCCTAGTATAGAAAGGTCGCAACCGGAGCCTTTTTTGGACTAGCCGATCTTCCCTCCATCCGATTTCCGGGGTGAGGTGAGTCTCGGGTTATACGTGGGGACATATACAACCAGGTATCAAGCAATCTAGTCACATATACCCGATTTAACAGCTTATTCTCTTCAAATGATAGATAAGCCCCAAAAAAGGAGAAAGAAACCAAAGAAATGATCTAATCCACCAGCCCGGAAAAAGAATAAGTCGAAGATGATTGATGTTTATTTCTGTAACATGAAACTGTTGATTATCTGTGTTCTGGCTTCTTGTCGCAATGATCGAGTATATCATATGTTGGGTTAATGAGTATTTTAAATAAAACTCATTGCGTCATGCAGCTTTTGTCCTGATCCCCAGTGGATCTTCGAAACAAAGAAGAGCAAGGGGAAAACAAATGATATACAGTACGTGATTGCTCCGACTGTAATCAACATCGTAGGCTCACTTTGGCAGCTCAACGCAAGCTGTCCCACTCAACACTCACACTCGGACTCAACTCTCAATGTCGCTCCACTAAGCAGAAAAACAATGCCGAGATCATGACTTCCCGGTACAATCTATTGCCTACAAACTGATAGATTCGTACCAAAGCTAACAGGGCATCAGCGGACCTTGAAAACACGTGTGCACATCCCATTGGTAAACATGAGCAATTACTTGTCCTAGTTTTCAATCGTCCATTCAAAAATGATCATTGTGCACTACTGTACTAATACGACCGTAAGTTCAGTCAACAGTCAACATGACTTTTTTTTTTATTGCAAAAATAACTTTTTCTCGATTTATCGCGATTTTGGGGATTCATCGGAAAAACTTTTTGGTCACGTGTGTGAACTTACGGTCGTGTCAGTACAGCGATTATGTCAGATAAAAGAAAGATCTATTGGTCTACGATAATTTGAATTGTGTCTAGGTGACACCCAAAGGGAAAACCCAATGCATCTCAACATTATGAAGGATAGGAATTGCTTGATGGAGGAAACAATATAATGATGGATAGGAAACATAACAACGGAGAGCAAATGGTATGCAAGAAGGAAAGCAAAACAAGAGATATAGCAACGCTTATCGACTCAAAGAAAAAGCAGAAAAGAAAATAAATATGCTTGAAGGCGAGCAAAAATCATACTCTGCAAAATTGATGAAGTAAGGAAGAGATGAATTTGTAGCCGAAAATGTGAACACGTACCCAACCATCTTCATAAGCGAAAATCCAACAGTCGAAACAACCTAGAACCACCATACTATCAGAAGTCATACTCGCAATTGAAATAGATACGAAACGTACAAGAGTAGCAATAATACTCGCTGGGACACCATTCAACAGGAAATCCACATTCGAAAGGTAAAATTCGCCCAATTCATCTTCTTGTGTAGCCCTACAAAGAACGAAAATGAATTTTCGAAAGTTGCAAAGAAAGGAACCAATACTTACGCAGTTTGATTAGGAAATCCAGAAACAGGCATACCCATCCCAGTGGAACAAATCAACGCCGTAACGAAAATGAGTAAATTCTGCGGGTGACCTTCGAGGTTCTTTCCTACTTCCTTCGCGATTGGTACAAGAAGGATACTGGCGATCGTATGTGAAATAAATGTTGAAATGACCTATAGAAAGAGATTAAGCGAGCTTTTTCAGAACACATTATAAAAAAGAAAACAAACCAGGACAATCGGACTCAAAATCAACACAACCTGATACAAGCCATAGCCCCCCACCAAATCCTTAATCTTCTCATGCAGAATCTCCAAAAGTCCAGACGAAACCACTCCTTTTCCCAAAGCAATACCACCCATAGCAAGAAACACAATTGTCCACGCAAACCTTTCAAAATCATCCTTTTTCAAAACCCCAGTGCTGAAAAACGCCAATATAGGAATGAGAGCAATAACACCCATATCACCCACATATTCCTCAATGCCATGTTCCAGACACCATAATCCTATCGTAAGGACGCAAATAAACATAACCCAATACTGTTTTACAGTGAACTTTTCTTTTGTGGGCCGTATAGGGCGAATTTGCAACACGCGGTCTTCGGCTTCGAGTTCATCTGGAACTCGATAATTGAGGGAGGACGATGAACGGATGGGGCAGAGATGAGGTTTGTAGGAGAGCAGTAGGAGAATCCAGATTAGGATTATGGAAATGAAGGAGACTGGGAGTGCGACGATGAACCATTGATCCCAACCGATTGGGTGATCCATTTCACCCAGGGCGATTAGATTCTGAGGTGAGGATATAGGTGAACTTTGACCACCGATGTTCGCTGCCAAAGCAATTGCAAGCTGGGGAAAAAGGAATCATTAACAGAGAATCGGGCGAAACCAGATCAGGGAAGGCGTACGATGAGACATGGAGCGAAATTCGTTTTCGGTGGAAGAGTTCGTAGGATGGGCCGAATCAGAGTGAAACAAAGTGTCGGCGCAGCGACATTACTGAAATAGATAACGATGTTGTCATCTTCTCGTCACTAGAAATTTCAAAAGAGAACCCACCTGATCCACATACTAGCAAAGCACGACACAAACATAAAAGCCAAAAGCACAGTCTTCGGTTTAGTTCCAGCAAAACTCAATACTCTAGTGATAAGAACCCTATCGATATTGGTTTTGCTTAGGGCAGATGCAATGGTGAATCCTCCGATTAGAAGCATGATAGTTGGATTGAACATAATAGAAAAAATATATCTGGTGTATTTTCTCAGAATGTATGGTCAATGGAGTTTTTTAGGGTCAACGTACTTGGTTGCTTGGGGAGTCGCTAGTCGTTCGTCGTTATCACCGTCGCGTATGACGCGTAATGCGATGAGCAATACGGGTACTAATAAGGAGGTCACGAATAACGGTAGAGCCTAAATAGCGATAAGGATCAACTCTGAAAGAAACACGAGCGAACACACCTCCGAAGCCCATAGAATGGTACAAAACACTAAAATTGCAAAACAACTATTCGCAGCATCTCCATCCACGGTCGTCACATTAGCCAATACAGCGAACACTAGAAGTGCCACTGTCAACCAGATCAACTTCCAGGTAAGCTTTAGCTTCCCGATAGGCGTCTGTATAGCCATCAGAGGCTCTTTAGGCTCTTTGATTAAGACGGCTCCGGCAAGGTCCTCATTATGATGATCACCAAGAGCACCCGGTATTGGCGAACTGCGATCGCCGCGTCTTTCGTTCCCAATCATCTGTCTCCAAACGGTATCTCTCTCCCAAGCGATATTCTCTCTTTGATGAAGTTTCAACTGCTGCTTGGCGATATTCCGATCACCACGAGTCACGCATCTCGAATAGAGATCCACTAATCTCTCGATTCCTTTATTCAATTTGCCCTTGCTATCTCCCGTGAATGGTCTAGTCTTTTCGATTTGATTCCGAATATAGTTGTCTTTCAGTTCTGAATCGGTTACTTTATCGTATTTTTTGATGATTTTTCGGAATCCGGAATAGTTGATGTCGATGTAGGAACGAAGATTTGTAAAGGAGATGTAAAGAAGGGTGATACGTCGCTTAAAGAGGAGACAAGTATCATAGGCGTAGTCGCCTCGAGCGGTCCAGATTAGGGTGTCGTCATGATTGCTAGAGGTCCAACTACTTGTAAAATCGCGGAGGCGGTTAGGTATGTTTGACGGTCGTTGTCTCTCCTCGACGAGCCGCTGTTCTTCAGCCGAGATAGTGGATACACTTGCGCGAAGGTCGGCGGTAAGCATGACAGCTGAGGAGTGCTCAATGGTTAGACCGAGGTGTCAAACGTAAGCGAAAAGGTCGGCGCCCACCGGAAAGTCGTCTGTCTATACCGGCAGAACTTGAAAACCTTCGACGACGTCTCTCAGGACTATGTGACGCTGAAACGCTCTCGTCATCGTCTTCATCATCCTCACTGTCTTGTAGATATCTGTCAGCGGCGTCTAAACCAGCAGCCTCCTTCTTCGCAACGTCAGCTTCCAATTCTTCCAACTCGTTCATAATCTCTCTTTCTTGGGCGGTATAGAATGCTGTGATTTTGCGAAGTTCACGGTCCAAGAGAGGAACGAACAGAGCGTCAGTGTCGGGAGCGACAGCACCGTCATCAAGGAGCCGTGACTGTTCACCGACTTCCAGGTCATGGTAAGACAGTGTTAGCGATTCGCGGGCGTGCTGCTTCTTCTCGAGCTGGTAGATATACTTTTTGAGTGCATCATAACTGTTCACGTTTTTAGTGCAACATGACGGGAATGGACACTGACGAACTAACGCTATATAATCTTCCCACCACTCGGAGACAGAGTTGAATTTGAGAGCAGAACTGAAATGAAACGTGAATAAAACTGGAGGATTTGTGCAATAGGGACGACTTGCCTGAACTTCATGCGGGGACGTGGAGGTGGTGGTGGTGGTGGTGGCTGTACAACCACGAATGGCAGTATCCGAAGCGGAATGTCCTCCACTGTGGTAATAACTGTTACTGTAGCGACTAAACAAAGGAGATTAGGGTCAAGAGGCAAGGGTCATGCGCAGCACATTTCAGGCTGTGGCTGCGCCGAAGTTCCGCATCGGTGTCCCAATCTTAGTGAATTATGTACTCCACAGACCCGGGCTCCTGCGCAATGCTCACTCAGCCAGCTAGTTTTCGTATCTGCTTGGCTGCCTCTCGCTGGCTTTTCGTTCTTTCACCGCATCTAATGCCGCTCATTTTCCATCGCTCGTTGCGGCTATGATCCGGGTTTTTACTCCGCTCTCGGCAAACAAGCTTCTCTCTCCCAACGATCAATCTGCGTCCTTCTATTTGGAAAACGTTGAAGCGCACAACCAGAGGGTCCAAGTCTTATCGCAAGTTATTTGACCTGTCTGTCTTTGATCTCTCCTCAGGTGGGTCAAAGCTTTTTTACTTTTCACGGGGTCTGTGTTGTGTCGCCTGGTTCACCTTTCCGGCGGCAGAAGTGATCCAGGACTCCTATTCATCATGGTCACCCGCCGGCGCCTTGTCATCGCCCAACTGATCACCATTGGCGATTCATCATCCACTGTCAGTATATACTTAGTACTATTAAAATTTCAAAGAAAACCCGAATCCTGCGTCGATCCAAGCCTAATCAATTTACACTACGAGTCTGAAATTCAAATAACTGTTTCCTCGTTCGACTCCTCGGCCGAAGGACAATCTAAAAATAAAGTCATGTCGCGTTTGAATCCTGAAGAAAGCAGCTATCCGACCACTCACCTTGAAATCGATCATAGTCCAAGCAAGATCTCCCACTAGTGACATGATCTTAAGTAAAACAAATATCCGTAAGTATTTTGTTTCTCTCTTTCTTTTTTGGTCGTGTAAAGCCACCTACTTTCCAACTTCCACTTGGTGCTTGTTCGATCGACCACACCGTAACCGCTCCTTTTTCTCTAACCTACAAAAATTCGTACATCTACATATTTTTACACAAAACATTCATGTTTTGAAACAAACTCACGACTTCATCATCGTTATTCGCAAAAGCCGAACATCCAGACCCGACGTTTCGTATACAAAATCCATTACCGATCGGAATAATCTGCCACTAAAATCATGAATTTATAAGCCTAAACGCGGATAAAAGATTCTGATAATGAGCTTACGAGTTCATTATTGGCGAGATCATTTCTGCATTCTTTTGCTTTTTCCTGTTGCCATTCACTTTTGGCGACTATATTCCCCGTATCAAGGTCGATTTTCGCGTAATGTGAAGTTTCATGAACGATTTGGACCGGACCACGAAAAGGAAACGTCTATATATCCGGTGGTAGATTAGCAAGTGTGACGCTTCATGCGGCGTGAGCCCAGAAATGGGAAAGAAAAATAACACTTACTGAATACATGCGTCTTTGAGGCTGAAACAGAGACTAGGTGAAGAAATCGGGCCTGTGGCACCTTTTTATATAATCGTGACAGCGAGACGTAAGAGAAGGTGTGGTGCGCCAGCATCGGCCAGTATCGGTGGCCTCGAAGGTCAGGTCAAGTAAAACATGCAGTGAAGAGTTACCTCTTCGAGTTACTACGCGAATCATATTCAATCATCCTATTCAGTATTGAATTCGATGGTCATCCGCTGCTTTAATAAGTGCACAAAGATTCTCAAATCCTTCCAACCCTGTACCCCCGGGCCTCGCCGTTTTTTTTTATCTAGTATGTATAGAGCCTTCAAGGAAGAATCCGTGGTTCATGCTTCGCAGCCCGGAGAACGATACAATTGAATTGGACCTTAATTGCGAGACCCCTTCTTTTACTATGCCACATTTGACATCGTTCTTTTCATTTGCTGCCTGGAAAACACCGGCTTGCCGATTAAATTGTTTCTGTCATTGTATCTGTTTCATATCACAGGGACCACCTCTCTCTTTAGGGTACGGTCAGAGGATATCTGAAATCTACTGTCAGCTTCTTTCTCCAGGTCAGATCTGAGAGTATCAGATTGGCGAATCAGTCCCAATTTCAAAGGAATACTCGCTCCCTCATGGTAAGAGGTCCCCGGAATATCCCTTTAAGAGGCTGGGTACGGATTCTCCATAATGTCGGGGTTTTTGTCCGTTCGAAAATCGGCATTTTTTTCCGGAATATACCCGGCCTCCATTCGAAGTATCCAAAAATTGTTTGAACTTTTGACCTGACCTAAAAAATGCCAAAGAAATCGCCAAAAATCTTCAAAATATTCCAGGAGGCCCAGAGTATAGTATTGTACCTAGTTATGAACTTTAAAAAACAGTACATATAGGTGTGGAGATTACTTAGTTGACTGAGCCACAGCTGCCGAGATCTTGCGTAGATCACGGTTAAGCAAATGGGATACTTGTAAATCTATTGAATCAACCATTAAACCTGCCTCATTTATGTTTTTTGGTGGTTGCACCTTGATCCATCAAGTCGGGTGCTTGTCTGAGCTTGTATCCGTACCTATACTCGGCCTCTGCCAGAATCTCTGGCGCTTGTCCGCACTTTTGTACCCGGCATCCTCGGCCAAAATGGCACTTTTTTGTCCATTTCGTACCCAGCCTCTTATAGGGATATTCCGGGGGCCCTATGGTAAGTTAAATGCCTGCATTCCTGCTCAAACTGTATATCCGTAATTGAGACGGGTCACTGACACATTGACAACAATTACAAAATATGTTCAAAATCATACGAGCAATTCGCCGACACTGGATTTACGCCACAGATCAGCCAGGTTAGAAATTTAATCTAGCCTTGAGGAGAACGTGACAATTAAGGTGAACATTGGATAGCGTTGAAGTCTATAATATGTCAATCGCCACAGATTCAGGTATATATCATTTCAGATAAGTGCCGCCGTGGGAGTCGAAGAAGGTTTTCAGATGTGTGGACAGCTGCTGTCCAGAAGTAAGATTCAGGCACCATATTTCTGGCCAATGTGAGCCTTGAGAGGTTAACCAGGTGGTGGTGGCGTTGTCATAACATGTGCTATGACAACTGGTGAGAATTTATCAGACGCGATTGATATTAGAAAGAAACCACCCTGATTTCGAGGAAATTTTTTTTTGGTTTTGCCTAGGAATACTTCGAGCGATTGAGCGTTAAAAAGGAGAGAAGAGGTGCGAAAGGAAAGGCCAAGAAAGAGGAAACGATGATATTGGCTATCGTTGGGTTGCCGCAGCTCCGTGGCGTGATGCCGCAGCGCCGTGTTGGCCGATCTCAGTGCCAGCTGAGTGGTAGGTTCTCCTGGTAATAAAGCGCTTCATGATAAAGGCAGTTGCACAAGGTCATCTAGGTAATCGGCGAAATTGCCACGTGGGCTAGTCGGATGGGTATTCCAATGATGTCGCAATGGTCGATGTTATTTGGTATTAGCATATAATTAAAATACACCACAATAATAACCATCAAACATCCCTCGTTTTATTCTTTGTTCTCTCCCCGCTCCTCCACCGCGCCCTCAGCAACGCCAAAAATGAATCTTGCGATGCCATCACACGTGATTAGGGCGTTCCCCCCTCGTTTCTTATTGTCTACACGTACACCGCGGCTATGTCCCCCCTTGGTTTATGATCTGCCCTCCCACATCATCATCTCGACTGGCTGGCACGCGGTCTTTAAAATGAAGAGGACACCTTGTTAACAATAACTGCAGGAATCTTTGCTTGGTATTATGATCGTACCCAGTTCCAAATGACATGCTGTTCATAGTCTATCTGTGAATTCTTAAGCATATGACCTTCAATGACGTGTTAGACGTGGCCTCTCATGAGGCGACCTTTCGAAACTTTCTTCCATGATTCACATGGTGGGGGTATATTGTTTTCGAACTTCAATCCCACAGTTGATTCTTCGCCTTCAAGGCAACTCACGGTTTGCAGAAAGTCTTCAGAAGACGAACATGTTTCCTTATCATAAAACGCTCAAAGGCATCAGTCATTTTTTGGCCATCTTCTCGCACTATCGGGGATAGTCAATGTCTTATTGTAAGCATAGCGCCTTATCACCATTGCGCTTCTTTTCATCACACGGAAGGCAGAGGTTAATATTGGACTACAATAGTATTGCCCTCAGGAGTACTTCGAGTTCGGGTTTACGGGATCGGACAAATCAGTGGTTGACAATAGCAAGTGTCCTTCCTGGCTATGCACGTCGTATATCGGAAGTTTAATTTCCAACAGCGACAACAATAAACAGTGTAGGTATAAGTATGTGAGGAGTGTTTCAATTGTTTGGTTTACTTAACTTCCTTTGAGACGGTCTTCTAAGCTCCTTTGCCGAACGCTATCATAGGCATTATCATGGACGCTTTCACAACCTTCTCCTCACTGTTCTTCCGCACATCAGAGTCCTTGACCCGATCTCAATGTGATGATGTGGATACTTCATGTCTTCCTCTAGATGAGGAGAGGAGTAATGGATTGGGCAATAACGCTTATTGCGTTATCGCTTGAAGCCTTTTTTCCCTATAAACTGCGTTATTTCAATGTCGAGAATGTGAGTCTTTCATCTATTGGGAAATGACATGCTGATTTCCATGTCAAGTGTCAAATGGACTTCAATATATACCCCTTTGCTGCGCAGTAACACCCAACCCCCACCCACCACCACAATCGACTACATTATCCTCATATAAGACTACTCGCTATCCGTTTCTTATTTGCTTACGCTATCATTCACTCTTTCAATTCTTTTTTTCGTAGTTTTCCATCTGATATAGCAGGCCATTCATTTTTTGACTTATGTTTTCTTTCTTTCTTTCTTTTTTGGTTATTGTAGAAACAATATCGGTATTTATATTGGTATTGCATGTTGGAATCGGACCAGGTCCTATTATTATCTATTGAAGGGTTTGGCGTTGAACGTTGACTTTTGACTCGAGATCCGGCAATGAGACTTGACATGGACAAGGTATACCGTAGGGACATTCATGAAAAGTCCAAGCGTTGTAATTATATTATTTTTCACGACATGTCAAATCCTTCCATTTTCCTCACAACTTGGCAGACTCATGCGCAGACGCTCTGCCCCAAGATTTATAGGTGTGTAGGTCTGAATATCACATATTCAAAAGGGAACATTCCTCGAGTCGAGGACGGCTGTCCCTGACTTTCCCACGATTCCTAACCTCCATCCGCTCCGGTCATCGGCCTCATCGTCATCGTCATCGCCAATGCCCAGAACAACTCGGTCTCAAACCAAAAAGTCTTCCTCCTCCAACAATCCTATTTCTTCCTTACCAGACCAACCAGAACTCATCTCAGTCTCGAACCCTAGTTTTAGTTCTGCTTCTGCCTCGCTACTACCCCTTCCTCCACCAACCACCGCCCGAAATCTAAGGCCACGAGCGCTGCGAGGCTCATCTAGAACTCCTTCAGCATTGTCTTCTGCTTCTTCTTCTGTGAGAAGACGCGGTCGTGGTGCTTCGAGGTCGAGTAATTGGTCGAGAGATAGTTCGGTTTTGTCATCCGTGGTCGGTGAGTGGTTTTCAAGTTCCTTTGTATTTGTATTTGACATCCTTTCTTATTTCCTTCTTCGTTGTTATTACTAGGTGATTCAGATGGACGTGCTACGACTATGTCTGAGGCTACGGCTACTATCACAAGAGGACGAAAACGTCGAATGGTAGAAGTACCGCAATCTTTACTCGAAAGTGTCGCTGGACCAACCGAGAATGATTCACGGCGACAGGAGCATGAATTTGCATCTACCGGTCCTCCTCGACCCGATTGGAGAAACTGGGAAGAATACGACGATGAAGAAGGCTTTGACCAATTAAGAGAAGATGATTATGAAGAGGAATCGCAAGTCGCGCGACAGCTTGAACAAACTACATCGTCGTCATCTCAAATGGGAACACCCCACCAACAAAATAATCCCGAGAGATCGACTGTAACTTCGAATTCTATGACTTCATCGCCGATAGTTGTGGCGGTGGCGAATCCTTGTTTTCCAACTCCTACAAAGGTTACTCAATCATCAACGACTTCAAGAGATCACTCTTCTTCTTCTTCCGTTCTTCCTCAATCGAATCCACCTGACACTGCGACGATATCATCTTCCACTTCCATTGTAGACCCAGAAATGAATCATCTCTCATCATCACTGTCATCATCGTCGTCATCTTCTTCAAATCGAGCACTTCATACCCTAGGTTTACCCAACAATCTCAATACCTCTTCTCCTACTCTATGGCATACAACTCAAACACGCGCCAGTCCAGTCACAAGCGCCAGCCTACAAAAAATCATCAACGACGTTAATGTCGAACCTAACTTCACTGGGAGAACATCTACGTCATCTACGACGACGAGTATCATCGTTTCTCCGACTCTTCCTTCTGCCACTACTACTGCTATTAATAGCGGTATCAAACGTAAACGAGAAAGCTCACCTGATATCGAAATAATCGAACTTTCTTCTCTCCCGCCGCCGAAGAAAAAGAAGGATAAAGGAAAAGGAAAAGCCAAGGCATTGTCCATATCCCCTTATCCCTCACAACCTTCCCTCGAATCCACCCCCACCACCCCCTCTCAAACTCAAATTCATACTCATACTCAAACACTACCACAAAATCAAGAAGAGCCGTTATCAGAATATACCTGTCCCATATGTTTCTTCCCCCCTTCAAACGCCACATTAACGCCCTGCGGACACGTGTGCTGTGGGTCATGTTTATTCACTGCTGTCAAGACGACACTGCAAAGAGGTGTTAGTATGGGTATGATGATTGGTGTTGGAGAAAATGTGGCTAGATGTCCGGTTTGTAGAGCTGCTATACCTGGTTGGGATGGAAAAGGTGGTGGTGTTATTGGGCTTAAAGTTAGACAGATTATTAGCTTGTGATATAGTCTTTTCGTTGTCTTTTACACGTGTATATGTGCCTTGGGAATGGTAGATGTCGGTTTAACTTTTTGACAGAAGCGACTGTGATTTGGTAATTTACATGAAGAATGTAAGATATACAGTCGACACAGCTGAAGCACCAAGAACTGCGTATCCCGTCATATAAGCCCCTTTCAAACTTAAAACTAGAGAAACACGAGCGTAGCTGAATTAGCGGGAGACAAAAAATCGAAGAGAGACGAGACGTACATTTGCCGGTATCCCAAGCCAAATGTCTCAACCCATTGATCGAGTGGAAGCTAAACGGAGCAGCCAACCCAAACTTGACCAGATATTTGACGCTTTCAGGGAGTTGATGAACGAGTTCGATTATATGCGCGCTATCGAATGTGGCTGGTGCTACGAGATACGCGAGCGCGAAACCGTATAAAACTGGATATCAACGGATATATGCGTGAGAGTGTGGTGGAGAGAAAAAAGGGAAAGACGCACGCGTGCTGAGGGCAGCACCTGTGACACGATTGGCGATGGACCCCAACCATGTTAATTGGGGTTGATAAATTGTGAAATTGGGGCTGCTGGGGCGCTGGAGGCGTTGTTTGTTGAGAATATTTTCATTAGCTGAGGGTGGAAGAGACTCCGTTTGAATCGCCCTAGTAATAAAGATACGTATTGTTACAGCTTTGTAGGATAAAAAAGATGTGGTATGGCTTACCGTTTGCTAATCATGTAACGGGTTAGAAGCATTGAGTTTCCTGTCACTTGCGTGAGAAAAGGCGATTCTGTTGTTCAAAGATATGCGCACCATGACGGGGGATTAGGGCAGTGCGTCTGAGGGCAGGACCTATACCAAGGGCTCTCGTGGACATCATCGAATCGGAAGCAGACGAGACGACCGGGTCAAAAGCTGATGGCACTTGTTGACGTACGTAATGGTCACGTGAACATATCTCCCCATTTCTTATCATATCATGCCTGTTGACTCTCTCAAGCTACTCTAATATTACGGATTTTTCTTTTTTACATGGCATTGTTGATTCTTTGGAACGGTAAAGACGTGGCTTTTTGATAGGGTGTTCGATCATTTCATTGCCTTGTCTTTTTCGGTTTGGCTTGAAAAGATGGGATGATGGTGTGGAGCAATTTAACGTTGGCAAAAAATGTGTCGGTTCGGGTTTGACGGTTAGTAGACCAATGACTGAGAGTGAAACGAAAAGAAGTCAATTGAATTGTTCTCATGAGATATAATACAAAGAAATATGGCGGCCTGGCAGGATGGTCGTCATTCTTACCCGTTGGTGGTGGGGCGGGTTCTGCAGAGCCTCGGTATAGAAAGTCTTCGTCTTCATTCTTGGATACTCATCATAAGCGACATTCCACAGGATTTGTGTTCTTGATCTCAAGCATTGTGATTTTACGGTGATGAGAACCACGATTTTGTCAACTCATATTTGAGTTGATGGTGCGATGTTCAGACGGGAATCTAACGTTTATGACACAGGTTCTCAAAATACATACCCTATTAAAATACTCGCTAAATACAAATGACGTTGCGGTAGTCGACATTTCTCGTCTTTTCATACTCTGCGTAGTATCTACTATTTGTGAATGTATTCGATTGACAGTGAGATATAAGTCCCACAAAATCAGGATAACGGATGAGAAACTACCAAATAGCCAACTGTTACCACTAAGAAGTCTAGTTAAAGCAGATTTCTTTTCATTAGGGTCATTGGCAACTGATTGAGGAACCCTGCCAATTCATGAAACCATTGGACCAGCACTGTGGAATGCACTGGCTACTTTCGTGTGCACTCCACCACAGATGAGGTGTTTGAAATTGCGCTCTCGAATGACTAATCGATCCTGCAACTCATCATCAGAAAAACCATGCATCCTTAAACACCTCACATTTGGACACAGACTTGCCCAAGCGACCAAGCCATCTAAATGACAAGCTTTGAGATTTGCGTCGTCGTATACAGATAATAGGGTCTCCACTTTTTTGAGGCGTTGAATGGGGCTGGCATAGGGATTCGCGACGTGGGATGATATCCACGAGCAGAAGTGGGTATAAACCGAGACATCGAGATCAAGGCGAATGGGACTTTGGCAGCACGAGGATGAGTCGTTCACCCTAGACCCCAGGCTGATGAGTGCAGCATCAACATCATCTGGTTTTAAAAATATATTTGTTCCTGGCCTGAACGGAAACATGGTCCAGACTCATGAAAGTATTTGGATTCTAAAGGAGCCAAGAAATGGTTTCGCTGGTCCATCGAGGCTTCTGAGATTCGGCAAAAACGTGGTCCTATCGAAACTTGGGTACGCGTCAAGACCTGGATATTCTGTCTCGCGGGTGCGTTTTGGGGAAAGTTGATTGCCTGGATACTTGAGTGTCGAACGAAAGCCCACATATAAGAGATGGAACAGTTAGTGTGTCACATAATGGGCCGTATATGTCAAGTCCTCGAGCATGGGCAATGAGACTATCGAGAACCAATCTTCGCGGAAGATTTGAGGTTGATGAATTTTTAAACTTTTGCAATACATGCGATTGATTCTGGAGCAGTTTGAATGTGGGTGCGAGAAGTAGGAGACTCAACATGAGAGAGGATTCGATTTCCGACTGTTTAAGCGAGTGAGTGCTTATCCGAAAAAGATAGACGACTTGCCCAAGCCGCAGAGGGTGTCGGAATTTGGTGGCTGTGAAAACAGTATCAGAGGTGGCTCAGGTGGAGATGAAGATGTTTGTTGTGAAGCATAAGAATGACACCACCATGCAAAACGGCCACAACGTGGATTTGGAAGGTTGACTGCGGATATCATGAAGCTGAAGGAGATGACTTACTCTGACGAGCCTGTAGCCGTGCCGCCGTCAGAAAAGCGGGATAGAGAAAGTTGCTAAGGGATCGCAGCTGACGGTGAATCAAGCATGACATTGGTGAGAGATAGTCGATAACTAGTGACTCAGTATTCGGACGAAGGGATATTGACATACACTGCAGCATGAGGCACACTCCTTGGAAGGCTGATCGTGTGAAGGGGCGGAGAATAAAAATAAATGAATAAAGCCCACTCAACAAGTCATCACATTATAATACCCAATCCAAGCAATCTACGCTACATCTCTCCAACCTCGGACACTTATCCTTTAAACTAGTGGTAGAAGCCTCAGGCTCAGAACATACCGCCTCATACAAATCATGAAAACAGCCGTCCAACCTTAAACACCTCAAATTTGGAAATAGACTTGCCCAAGCTATCACTTTTTCCAAATCAAACTCTTCAAGGATGTCTTTTATGCATAATGTCAGTGTCCCCACACTTTTCAGGTTTTGAATGGGACTGGTGCCTGGATTTGTAATATGGGAGGAAATCCACCAGCAGAAGAAGGCATCAAAGGAGACTTTGAGTTCAAGATGAATCGGACTTTTGCCACCGCTCGTCCTAGACCCCAAGGCGACGAGTGCATCATCAACCTCTTTATGTGTATATGACGAAGAAAGCCAAAACATTTTGGGTGTGGCCTCAAAGCATACATGCTCCAGATTCGGGAAGGCCTTCGGGTCTTGAAGGAACCAAGAAATGGTTTTTGCCTGTCCGTGGATTCTTTTGAGATTTGGCAAAAATAGTGTGTTCGCGACAAAACTTGGACATTTATCAAAATCGGGATATTTGGAAAAATCGGCAGGAATCAGGGGAAACTCGATTTTCTGTATGCTTGGGTGTCGAGCAAGGAACCCGTACAAGACTTTGAATGCCTCGGATAGTGGAAAACCACACTGATAGGTATAGGTGAAAGTCTCGAGCGCGGGTAATGAGACTTTTGAAAAAAACTCTTCACATATAGTACTAAATTCGAGTTGGTGAACTTCCAACTTTCGCAGCGTAGGCGATTGTGACCGAAGGAGATCGAGTGTATGTGAGAGAAGGGGATTCAACATAAGACATGATTCGATTCTCAACTTGTTGAGCGAGGGAGGGCTGTCCAGAAAAGGTGGAGGCAGAGGCGGTGATAGGGAAAGATGCGAACTGAACCAGGATAAAACACGTTCACGACGTGATTTACGTTCTTGGGAAAAGACTGGTCCGAAGGGGCTATCATGCCGCGGCCAGAAATGCTGTATGAAGCAGTCTATATCGCCATTAAGGTCAATAAGTGGACATCCTTTTGCAAGGGCGACTTCCAAAAGCCTAACCAGTTTCGACCCAGAATCTAAGGCCTCGTCCAGGGTCCGTCGATTTGCTGAGGGAAAGTTCAGCTTCAGACAGTCCATGGACATAACACGATTTTGAATGAACCGAGTGATAGCGGAAAGCTGACGACAGAAATCTTCCGAGGAACAGAAGGAATAGTAAAACTCTGAGATAACATATTTGTCACCTAGACGAATACTGAGAGCGGCAAGGACTGGAAGTTTGTGCGGAGTGTCATCGCAAAACCGGAAACTTGTGGAACGCGAATTCATCAAGCTATGGGTCAGAATAATTTCTATAATGTGGAAATTGAAAAATCGGTTGACTTGCGCAAGACGGAGTAACGTAGAGTTATCGCAGTAATCCAGGATTTGGTCAATCAGCTCAATCGGCAAGTCCGACACTTGTCCAAAGGTTGCTGTTTTAGCGCACTGTTGAGGCAGGAGCAGGGATGGCAATGGGTCGTCATTGGCGTGTGATTTCCTTGAATATGAGGTTGATTTCGGACATTCAAGAAAAAGACAATGACTTACTTTGAAAATTTTCTGGCGAAGCGGGTGCCAGAAAGATGGGATAGAGAAAATCGTGAAGGCATCGTGGCTGACGTTGAATTATGCAGGGATGTGTTAGAGGATAGATGTATCGATCAGGTCTAACTTGGATAACTGGTGTTCGCGATGTGGGGTAGAAACGTAAAGACTAGAGAAACATATCTCGTATCACATGGACTTATGTACTCTATTATTTTCCTAATTTATCTAAAACAGTAAGATCAACTCAACAATAAAGAAACAATAAAAGTTGGGTTGCATCAATTAAGCGGTCCAAGAGCATGATATGTTTTCCAATTACCATATGCGCCTGGACCCTCAGCGGGCTCTTGGAGAGGTACCGACCAGCAAGTCAATTAACAAGAAAAATAATGACAAAAGACTCGCGAGTTTTCCAATGCTGTAGAAAACAATGGTATCCAGGCAGATCCGTTGTCGAGCTTTAGGCTGTATTATGGTCTACTTTTTCGGCATCGAACTTGTTGAAAGCCCCACCTGAAAATCTCGGCCATAACAGTATTGACTTCCAGGCACCAAGCCAGGCAACCCAATGTAATTCGTCAGCTGGAAAGGTTGAGGACTCGTTGAAGCAGTGGCGATGGTTTACACGGATGAGAAACAAGAAGGACAAAGCATCGACTCTCGGGAGGTGATGAAGGTATTGTCCTTTTGTATTCTCAAAGTTCTCTTTATATCCGGCGCTTTGACCATATCCGTAGCGAGTTCCGCCGGTATTGCAGGAATAATGTTTTATCCGCACCTTGGTTTTCGAGTGTTAGGCTGCTCCCGAAGCGACGGCGGGATGCCTTATACTTGCGAGCATGACGAATCTAGACAAATGACTTCCAGCTTCAATCTTCCCAACCTCTCATATCACTACTGATAACTACACTTTAACTCAGTATTCAGAAGCGGCATATACGATATACACAGCCTTGTGGCCATAGCCAACATAAGGCGACATGAAATTACTTGTCGGTGAATTAGTAAATGAAAGCACTTGCATGAACTACATGGCAAACCTCCCTCCCGAAACCCCAAAATCAGAAAAGGCCGGTTCACTATGCAAGGCCCCGACAACATCGTAATGACGTCTCGCCCTCAATTTAGTTCAAACACTAATCATCAACTCAAGAAAGGTAAAGTATCCAGCCCCAAAGCCGCATATTATTAAGTAAAATATAACGTACGACACGACATAACGCACCAAAGGAATAAGGGAAGCAAATCACTTTGAATTAAGGGCAGCGCGCAAGAAATGGCAGAAACAACGCAACGGAAAAAAGACCGCAAGAAGAATGCAACGAAACTAAGGCGGGACGGCCTCACCAAATATTTAAGGCTGACGCACAAGAATTGGCAAAAACAACCAACGAGAAAAAGGGAAAGAGACCGTAAGAAGAATACACCGAAAGCCAGAAGGCAGAGGAAAGGAAATCAAAGAAAAACGACCTCACCAAAATCGCGAAGAAAAAATCACTCGCCTTCGGCATCTCCACGATCTTTAAATTCAGCACCACCATCTCTCCCATTCTCAACCATCTCCTTGACCAACAAGTCCTCCTTCCTTCTCTCCAATAACTCTTTCAATCTCTCCCTCAAATCATTTTTATTCCCGGTCGTCACAATCCGCTTATTCACTTCCCAATGCGCACTCAAGTTTGCTCGAATTTCCGCCAAAGTAAGATTTTCCAAAGCTTCGGGATCGCTTACAAAAGATGGAGGTATATCAACAAGATAAAGGTGACCGAGGTCTGTTTGCGTGGTTTATATATGAATTACAATTCAGAGGGGGAAGATTTCGTACTTTGGAGGGTTTCTTCACATTCCTCGGGTATATCGATATGAATCACTCGTCTGGCTTCATGAATGACTTTCGCGTATCGACGCAAGCCATCCATCGTAACATCCGTCCCGAACATATTAAGGTACTTCAGTTTCTTGAAGTTCAGCAAAGGAGCGATGGCATCATCATTAATATCCCAGTTATAACCTATATCAAGTGAAAGTAACGTGTGCCGATGAGAGCTGAGTAAATAGACACTAAAACAGTTGCATCAATTGGCGAGGGTATGTCAACAAAAAAGGTAGATTCATGAACGTACGCGGTGTTTGAAATACAAGTGTCCTTCAAACTCAAATATTGAAGACCTGGAAGGTGATGGAAATACAACACATCGTCATCGGTCAAGGGTACAAATTCGATTTTCAGGCTGACAAGACCCATGAACATCCCTGGGGTGTGGAGTTCTGAGTACATATATGCGTTAATATTTATGCCTCAGGCCACGGCGCATAACTGTAAATATACATACCGGATAAAACTTCCTTGACACCGCTCGGGTGGTAGCTATAGATATTGCCAAGCGAAGTGGTCAAAGAGAGGTTGCGTAGGTCAGAGGATTTGCCCATGATTTTCATCAAAGAACCTCTAATTAAACCTAAGCCATTTTAAACACCATTCATACTTTCGTAAACTAAATTCGTCACGTACCGATCTCAGCAAGATAATCCACGCTTTCTTGTACCGTCCAATCCGGGTCGATATCCGCATCTGGTTCCCAGACAAGAATGTCGTCAATAAACTCAGCCAAGCCCTTTTTTGTCTCGCTAACGCAACGAGGAGGAGGGGTGGACGAATCGACCTGGTATGAAGCAGGCAAAGAAGGGTGATAAGGTTCCAATATCGGCGGTGGCGGAGATGTTTTCGTTATCGTATCCAGAGGTCGCGTCGAAGAAGGCACATCGAAATTCAAGATTTTCCTCTTCAGTCTAACTTTGAATGATCGTTCCGGAGAACCAGGTGTAGATCTGGCACGCTTAGAAGGTCCTCGAAGATTGCTCTTATCAGATGCAGCGTTGGAACTACCAGACTGTCCGGAATGAACTGAAGCAGAAGAACTTTTACGTTTACGAAGAGGACGCGCGAGAAGGTGAGAGTCGCGAAGGCCAGTGAAACGTTTAAGATGATCCGGGTCGAAACTGAGGTTATCCGTTGTAGCAGTCGTATCAAGAAGTCCCAGAGTGAAACCAGGGAGAGCAGAGCCGATCAAAGTCATAGTCGTATTAGAAAGAGCCCGAGGGTTACTGAAAGCCGAGTGAAATTCCTCGGCTGAAGAAAGAGAACAAGTGTCTGTAGTCGTCGTTGCGCTAGAATCAGAAGAAAAAGAGTCTTCAGAATCCGAGTCTAGGATGCCTTTATCCCCAAGTGCAGGTCCAGGAGTAGCAACACACTGAGCTAGAACCTTGGTGAAATGGTTGACGACGCCGAGAGGAGCAAATCTGCCAGCAGGGAGGAATGATTGATGCAGGTGGTGAATATATGCGCGCGCGGGGAGAGCAGGACAGTAACATGGATTCTGGACGTCGACGAGCGGGTGTTTCGGGTACAGCGCCATTGTCGTTGCTGCAGAGAAGGGATAAGAGTCACATGATCAAAACATTCTCTGTTCGTAGTACATCGGACGTCGCGAACTATAACCCAGCACCGCATCTAAAATATGTATGTTCTTCCGTTGACATTCACATAATTACACAATTCGGTTTCTTCTTCTTCTTCACCACTTTCTCCAATTCCGCCCGTCGTTGTTGAGCAACCTGGTACTGCTGCCGCTGTCGCTCTTGCTCAGCATGACGAACTCTACGCTCATAGCTCTGTCTAGCATTTTCCTCTTCCTCCGCTTGAAGTTGTAATGCCAATTCATGACTATCCGATCAAATCAATAAAAAATGAAAAAGGATAATCATAGGTGGAAAACGCACTCGGCTGGATCAATGGTACCGGCAGCAATTTGAGCAGCAATTATAGCGTCTTCTGCTGTTTGACCAGCAAAATCACCGCCGGGAGGCATTGCTTGACGAAAATCTGAACCTGTCCATGACGACGAACTCCCATCGACATCTGCTAATCGTTCCCAAACTATTGAAGGCTCATAGAGGAATACTTGATCTGTAACCAGAGCATATAAAGCTGCTCCTCTTGCCCTCGTTGTCGACGGCGGCGGTAATGCTTGGATTGGTTTCGGTATATCTTCATTTGTTGCTCCTTCAGCTTCAGTTCTGGTTTCAATTTCAGTTCTGGCGTTGGCTTCAGTTTCAACACTACCTTCTTCTCTCGGCTCTTCAGTCTTGTAGATTACGGATAGATGCGAGTTTCGGAATAAAGCGTAGAGAGTGTAAGGTTTGAGTGTTTGAGCGAGGTGAAAGAGACCGTGATACGTTAGTTGAGAAGAAGTATTGCTGAGGTATTTCTGAACGACGATAGCTGGAGAAAATAGTCACATTTTAGATAAGAGAAACGGGCCAGAAAAGCTCACCATCTTCAACTTTCTTTCTTTGAGCCTCCGACAAATTCACTCCAGCACCAGAACTTCCACTCCCACTCCCACTACCATTAGGCTCGTCAGACACACCAGCTCCTTGCTCTTCCAAAACCAATCTTCCACCAGTCAAATGATCCACCTCCGCAACGAGTTCAACTGCTCTATCATAATCCCCATATCTCGATACCACTTCCGATTCCTCAGATGCCGGATCGACCAACCATCCATGAACGAGTTCAATCCCAGCCTTACGAAATAAATCCAATTCTCCTACTCCGTCACCGGGATTTGAACCCGATGGACGAAATGAAACAGCATCCGTAAACACAGGATTCAAATCTATTCCCTCTAAATTATAACCACAAAATTAGGTGGTGCAATTTATTATAACGGGATGGGAGAGGAACATACTTTGGGTATACGGCAGAGTAGTCAACGCGGCGGATAGATCAATATCATGAGCGCTTGTTAGGAGGTATTCAGCAACTAACTGAGAGAGAAATTCGTAGGATACAGTTTGGCGTGATGGTGGTAGGATCTCAATGTCGCCACGTAGAATAAGGATATTACCTGCCCATAAAAAAAGAATGTGAGTTTGGCTTCAAACCCAGGCAACGAAAGAGCTCACATATAGCAATAAGTGAACACGGCCTAGTGATTCACAAAAACCAGTCAGTTCTCCCACTTCTATACTGTAGAAGTACAGTGATACGAGCTCACCCATTATAATTTTGCGTGATTATCTTGAATGGTTGTTTTGGTGCATCCGGGGGACCGAAAAGGATATCTTTGAGGTACCAAACGTCTGCTTCAGAGGAGTGAACATCCGGAAAGGACTCGAGCTGGGACATCAAGGGCACCGACAACTTACAAATGCCGTCACCTTCCGTTACTCGGGGAAGTTGACAAACATAGACAAATATAACCGTCAGTACAGTAAGGTACTTGGGATTGGAGGATATCCCAAAGAAATCCTCTGAACCGAAAACGCCAGACTCTTACCCCTTGGCAAAAAGGGTTGCGGCGTGTCAGCAAGGAGCTTGCCCAAAAGAAATCGGAGGTCTTTCCAACCCTCCTTCCCCAACTGATGCAATTACGTAATATACAACATATATATTCAGGACGCTTTAGCAGTTTTGTTCTTGACACCAACGAGTCAACTCGGCCGACCGAAGCATATTTACATGGATGGTATGCCCCTTCAATTTTAGATGTCTCAAAATCGATGTTCTGTTGATTTCTTACATGCTTCGTGGCCATTAAACTAGCTAACGCGAATGATAAACTCTTTCTGGCTTCAGAGGGGTATGTGCGCATCCTACGACATGCTGTCCTGGGTATATTGCATTGACAATTTCGAGCTACAAACCAACTCAGCGATTCAGTGATTTGATTTCGCCCCATCACGGTGCTGTTAAAAGTGGCTTATTTATATTACGTCGTGTGCGAACACTGCCTGATCAAGCTTCAAGCCTTGTCTACCAACTCCCCAACTCCCTCCTTAATCCCGCGTCAGCTACAATGTCTTCACAGATTTCTCCATCCCAGGTTTCTGACAGTAGCGCTGCTACGAGTTCATCACAGTAAGCCGTAGCCTTCAACTTCAATATCGGAAGTCAACCTTGTTCAAGGAAATCATTCGCCAAACTACCATCCCAGCAGTACGATGCAACAGAAGGGTTTGCTCAAGTGGGACCTCTACCGCTTGAGCTGATCGACCGAATCTTGGATTTCTGCGATTACTCTACGTTCCTTCGCCTTGCACAAGTCAACCGGTTTTTCAATTTCTACGCCACGGAAGTTTTTCTGATACGCGAATCGATTTGTTGGCGTTCCGAGGGAATTTCAATCCCCTATGACAGTCCACACAGGCACCAAATCCTTGCGGCCCTGAATATCCGCCAAGATAAAGGCGTGCTCTCACATGTTTTTACCATTCCTTTGACTCGGAACGTTTCTCTCACTAGCTTGACGCTGTAACGCGATTCCTACATAACCGTGTCATATCCATCCGCCGTCTGACACTTTACTGTTATTCATCGACGTGCTGGACTGTGAACGAGGAACTTACTTTCCGATCAAAACTGGTCATCCTTTTGGAGGCCGCCCTCGCAAAGGGATGTCAGCATCTTGACCTTACAGGAGGCATACACAGCGTCCATTGCCTTACGCCGATTTGCACGCTACGATGTGCTTCCCGTAAATCATACCGCGAACTGTTTTCCCAGTGGTTTCGTCGTTGTTTCTCGCAACAAACGCCCCCTTGTCCACCCGTGCCACCTTGGATATCGTTCCCCGAGCCCCAGATACCGTCACCATCTTTTCTTTGGGAAAATTCCCTATCCTTCTTGGATAGCGCTCCCTCGCTTAACAAGTTGAAAATCGAACCAAATCTCACGTCGGGTTCTTGCCTTATCTCCCATACATTCGAGCTCCTCCAGAATCAATCTCCTACGCTGACAAAGTTAACACTTCATGTATTAGGTTTGTACAACTCCTCCGATGAGTTTTTCTCGATGATCTCATTGCCCGTGCTCGAGAGCTTTACCTATAAAGCTGTTTATGTGCCAGCACGGCTGATGAAGCTCTGGTACATATTCCTGGTTCGACACCCAAGCATCCAGAAGATCAAATTTCCCTCGATCCTAGCCAACGACGCAGAATATTCAGATATTGATACATATCCATATCCGGGTTTCGACAACATGAAGACCTTTTTGCCAAATCTCAAAACACTGTATGGTCATGCAAAAACCATTTCTTGGTTCCTTCGGGATCCAAGCGCCTTCTCGAATCTGGAGCATGTCTCCGTTGAGGCTGGGAACAATTATATTTTCAAATCAGATGGTGTTGATACGGCAGTCATCTCCTTGGGGTCTAGGATGACCGACTCATCCTCGTCTTGTAAAGGTCCCATTCATCTCGAACTGAAGATCTTGGCTGATACCGACTTCTGCTCATGGATTCGATGCCACATCACAAACCCATCCACCAATCCTATCTCGCGCCTTAGAAGAGTGGAGACACTTTCATTATCTGCAAAAGACTTTAATGCAGAACTCGAAGTTCGTCATTTGGATAATTTGATAGCCTGGGCAAGTTTGTTTCCGAATTTAAGGTGGTTAAGGTTGGACAGCTATTTCGATGATGAGGTGCGTGCAGCGGTACATAGTGATTGTTTTATCATTACTCTGAAAAAGATGTGTCCAATATTGGAGAGATGCAGTGTAAACTCCTTGGTTGAGTAAAGGATGGCCTACAGCCAATTGGAAACGACAGGAGCCAGGTTCAACTGAGTTAAATCGATACGATTTTGGACATTTTCTTTCATGAGCGATCAGTCATGAGGGATATAAAACAGTTTCAAACCTTTTTGTTTGATCGATTACTTGTCGTAGTCATGACTTGGCTTCATTCTTTCAGCTATCCCTACTTAATAACGATACCTGTGATGACCTTATACGTTCGAATGCAGGTACTATAAAACGGGAAATTAACAGGATAAAGAGCGATAGCCGAAAAAAATGGCAAGATTACATTCGAATCATCAGCAAACAATCATTCAGTACATGATTTCTCAATATATCGAGGCTTCCCTATCTAGATGGAGCAGTAGCCTCTAATGGTTTCATGAAAAGATCTCTTCACACTTCGAATCAAGCGTCTATCCGCTGCCCTCAAGCCCATGCGGTTCGGATGGCTGCCATGTGCTGTTCAATTACTGCTGCATTAAGTTGACTCAGTCAAGCCTGAAGATAGGGAAGGGATATGGAGACTGGGTTGCAAACCCTTGGAAGAATAACGCACACATTTTATCTCATCTAGATCCAGGGCCAAAGCACCAAGATAAGGTGTTCCGGCACTTTGGCAACGGCCTGAGAAGACTATTATCGAAAAGTGCAGTGCCAGCTCGCTGCTGACATAATTAAAGATCCGAATAAAGTAGACGTCAAGGACAGAAAAAAGAACAATACTTTTCATCACATCTCGATGATGCTTTATTCTTGTTGTTCCTTACCCAATGAATGCTCCAGCCAGTCCTTGACCGACCCGGTATACGAAATTCGGAACGCACTTGGTTGCCTAGCTCGGTTGCTGAAAGTCGAAATTCTGATATCTCGGATGCAGTCATCAATGGCCGAATTCTTCACTGGCGACTTCAGCTCTCTACGCAGATTCGGAGAAAGTACTAGACCATAATACAATCTAGCAGCTTGACAATGGATCTGCCTGGAAACCGTTGTTTGTTCTCAACCATATTTGAATACTCGTTATATTGAGCCCCTTGTCATTATTCTTTTTGTTTATCGACTTGCCACTCCATGCCTCTACAAGAGACCGCGAGGGAGCATGCGGTGAGTGGCTATTGGGTTCAATGGATCCACAATATCAACGTTTTCTTCGACCGCTTAGAGTAATGCAACCCTAACTTTTATTGTTTCTTTATTGTTGAGTCGCTGTTCTATATAAATTAGGAAAATCGCAGAGCATATAAGTCAGTGGGATACGAGATATATTTCTTTAGCCATCTCCCAATCGTGAACTCCAGCTATCCTTATCCGTTGGTCATTACACTTATCCTCCACCGACGTCCCGCTTACTTCCACATCAGCCTCAATCTCTTCACCATTTTCTCTATCTCATGCTTCTGACACGTCCGACTTGGCTACGGATTTTTCAAAGGAAATCATCTCTTTCAACTTCGATAGTACGTGATGATCTCAGGGAATTACTCGCCACCGACAACCCGCCATCCCCACTCCGGTCTCAACGGTACACTACAACAGAACAATTTGCTCAAATGTCGGACCTCCCGATTGAGCTAATTGAACGTATCCTGGACTTCTGCGATTACTCTACATTCCTCATTCTTGCCCAGGTCAACCATTATTTCAATTTTTACACTACAGAAATTATTCTGATTCGTGAATTGGAGTCTTGGCGTTCCCGGAGATTTTCGATCTCCCGTGACACTCCGCACAGGGATTCTATCCTTGTAGCCCTCTATATCCGTCAAGGTGCTAAGTATGCCCTCTCAGACTTTGACTATTCCTTCGAGGACCCGAAATGCTTTCGTCGCCAGGCTGCGGCTATCACACGGTTCATTCATAATCACGTCACGTCCATCGACGGTCTGAAGCTAGACTTGGCTTCAGCAAAGGCCGGCAGTCGGGCTGAGGCCTTGAATGCTCGCTCAAAATTGCTCATCCTTCTGGAGGCCGCCCTCGCAAAAGGATGCCAACATGTTGACCTCAGGGGTGGTATATGCTGCTGGGAATACCATTCACTCGAGTCGATTAATGACCTGTGGACATCAAATATTCCCCGTAAACGACATCGTGGACGATTTTTATCCTGGTTCCGTCCGTCACCAACGCCCCCGCCTCCATTCTTTTTGGACAGCGCCCCCACCCTTAACAAGCTGACAATGGAAGCGTGTCTTATGTTGAAACCTTTCCTTCTCTCACATACATTAGCTCTCCTCCGGTCTCAATCGCCTACGTTGCGAAATCTGAAAATCTACCAATCCGAAGTTGATTCCTTCATTTGTGAAAAGTTCTTCTCAACTGTCTCACAGTTACCCTCGCTCGAGGCCTTCACCTTTACCTACAAGCTTTCTAATTACCATATTACATCGCTATTCACAATCGAGTGCTTTTTCGATTTCCTGGCTAGACACCCAAGCATCCAGAAAGTCAAGTTTCACAATGTTCATCCCCACTCTGAGCCAGAATATCGCAGTACTGGTGCAAACACGTTTTTGCCAAATCTCAAAATCCTCCATGCAAATGCGGCAATCGTTTCTTCGCTCCTTCGGTATCCAGATGTTTTCTCGAATTTGGAGCATGTTTCCGTCGCGGTTGCGTACGGGGGCATTTTTGGATATGAGGAGGTTGACGATGCACTCATCGCCTTGGGGTCTAGGATGAATGATTCATCCATGTGTGGCAAAAGTTCAATTCATCTCGAACTCAGAGTATGCGTTGATACCGACTTCTACCTATGGCTTTTATCCCAAATCGCGAATCCAGGCGTCAGTCCGGTTCGATACCTGACAAGAGTGGAGACACTGACATTAAGCACAAAAGGCGCACCTGGCAAGCTCGGAAGTTTAACTTTGGGTGCCGTGATAACTTGGGCAAGTCTGTTTCCAAATCTGAGGTGGTTAAGGTTGGATGACAAGTCCATTCCTACTGATCTGGACGCGGCGGTACGTGATGAAGCTTTTGTCACTACTCTGAAGAATGAAATCCCACTGTTGGAGAGATGCAGTGTGGGTGACTGGGATTGGGTAAAATAATGACTTTCTGATTGAAAACAATTGTGTCCATAGACTCCATACTCAGAGCTGAAAATGTAATACAATCATGGATATCGCTCTCGTGACCGCGATTGTGAAGTTTTCGATCCTTTGCCAAATCGTGTACCTTTGATTAACTACTAGAGGTACTCGCGTGCAGTCTTATTGAAATAAAAATTATAACCCACACCGATGAACGAAGTAGAGACACATGTAACCAACTTCTACATCTAAATTTGATTATTACCAATCAGGAAATCGAAGACAGAGGAAGGGGCCACATTATTCAACTATATTTGTATGCGGCGCTTCAGTTCTACACGAGTCACGATAAGCGGAAGCTCGAGCATGTCTGGAACGAGCGCGATCTGGACTCACGGAGTGATGACCGCGTGAGTGAGCAAGCAACAATACGTCACAATTCCTTTCCACTCCATGCCCTATTACTACCTCTACTGGTGCAGTTCTGCGTGGTTCCGCACCATCATCTCTTTAATTTTTTGTTTCGACCCACCCAAACCCCATTGGAAGCCTGGTCAGCCAACACAAGTGGTCAAAGTTCACTCCTTCGGGGTAACTCTGGACCGACAGCGTTCCAGCTTCGATCTGACCGTCTGGGGACCTCGGGCCCTACAGCAGACCCTTTATCGTTGGTTGGCCAGCGAATATCTGGCAGCTTATGACGAAATCATGTTGTCACTGGCGTCGCTCTTCCGCTTTTCTCGAATCTTTTCGTTGGTTGCTCCACACTTTTGGCACGACTGTAGTGAGTTAAGAAATGAGATTTACAGCTACTGTACGTAAATCCTACTTCATGGGGAAAGGATGGCGTGCGCCGTGAAGAGAATCAAACTGAGATCCCAGACGAGTTGAATGTACGAAAGATGACTGGAAGAATAATAGGTTGAACTTGTGACCTGCTACTTCGATGTAGTAGTTAAAAGCCGAAGGCTCACCGAATGGAAGACTTAACAGAGATGAGTATTCTCAGCAATGTATATGAGAAGTATATATGCGTATCGCACAGGCGGTATCGTATCGAAAGGGAAAAAGGAAGGGACTTGTATCGCTTCGTTTATTGATCGTGGTGCATCATCGATGTAGCTCCGCTCAAGCGCTCATGCTTGTCCAAAACCTGGATTTCCTTTTGAACTGAAATTCGGCGGGGCAAAAAAGGGAAATCGAATCCAGATTTGAGAAGTGGAAATGGCGATGAGCTCAACTACTATTTTGATGGAATTTCCAGCGTAACGGTTATCACCGTCATTATTCTACGCGAGATTACCTTCAAAACCTGGGCAGGGCGCAACAACTTATCTTTATGCTTAGAAGATTTATTAGCGAGACTATTTCGTAATGTCAGATATGAGCAGCTTTAGACTCCCTGGAGTAAAATCAAGAAAACACGCTCGCTTAGTGACGCTCCTCTTCAAGGTTGCGAGTGAGAGCACGTGGCAGTCTCAGAGGCCACGTGGTTGCTTTGTTTCTCGGCGGTGAATGTCCCGATTATCCCGCTGAGTATTACGGCTACCTCCGCATGGTTCCTACACTGCATATAGAAACATTGGCGGAACAATCATCCTTGTCAGTAAACTGGGGGTCTGCATAGTCAGCATCGGACCTATGTAAGGCCATCGTAAGTACATGTGGGGCTCAGACTAATTGCACAGCCACGCACATCCTAAGTGCATCACTATTTTTAGTTCGCATTGGCACCCTAAGTATGTCAACTTGATGTCAACCCAGGCTGAATAAAAAGTAGGCGACTTGGACGTAACTCGCCAATATTATTCTTTCAAACTACACAACCACATATCTCACTACATCATGAGCTTCTCAATGCGCATTCCTTCAACCACTCCCTTGCTTCTTTACACTCCTCAACAACCCCTGTTCCTCTCAGACCCAAACACCGAGTCTAAATTCCACGACGAGAAGCAGGAACGCACTTGTGTACCTGGGTCTCTGACGTCAATTCGTCCACGTCCAATACCAAACTCCTATTGGGCAACTCCGTTCCTCGTTGCTTGTGAATACCCTTGGACGCCGGCGAATCCAAACAAACCGAAGCTTGATGCGCTACTACGGGCGGGCGTTCGAACCTTTATTGACCTCACGGAGTGCGGTGAATTACGACCATATTATGGTGAGGTTCTCACTTCCCGTGCAGAGATTCTAGGTATCGATATACAAACAATCGAATTTCATCGATGCCCCATCCCTGACCATTCCTTACCCAAGTCAGCCGAATTCATGTATTCGGTTATGGAAGTCCTGAGGGATAACGAGAGGCGTGGACGTATTACCGCCGTACATTGTCGGGGCGGCATCGGAAGGACCGGCGTGGTCATTGGTTGTTGGCTGGTCGAAAGCGGCAGGACAAAAAATGGTGGGGAAGCCTTGGCGGTCATTGCGCGGAAGTGGAAGACAGTGGATAAATGTAAAAGATATCCGCATAGCCCAGAGACAGGTGCGCAATTCGACTTCGTGTTGCGTTTCAAGGCTGCTCCCAAATCCATCCATGCCACCATATCTGTCTGACGATATTCCCCATCAATAACAACTACTATTATTCTTCCTTCTATATTCCGCGCTACGCCCTGGTTTCGCCGTCATTTCACGTGTCTATAATCCACCATCTGCTGCAAGTTTCATCAATCATTCTAATTGTTCTTAACCATCTCTTCATTTGTACATAGGACTTTGTGCCGCAGACATCACTTGCATCACTAGAATACCTTCTCACTGTATTTTACGCTTTTCTGGACTCGAATTTTCATCTTGTAGCTATAGTTCAAACCTTTTGTACAGCGTCCTTGTTTCATCCACCAGTTGTATTTGTAGTCCGATACATATCTGCATTAACTTTGGAACAATACATTTCCTGAGCAGTTCAAAGCTTCAGTAAATTGCCAAGAGTGTTCGTTGCACCAGTAAGACTTTATCACCGGCGAATCATCTAGGGGGGAACGAAACGAAAGACTTCACTAACTTGAAATCCTGAAAATGGATCATCATGTTTCAAACCATCGGAGATTCTTTCCATTTTCAGTTTTCTGGAGACCAACGTATGCCTCGAATCAATTGCGTTTTCATCACACCTCGATGTGAGTGTTTTTGAGGTGGTTCAGCACTACCGATACCGGACACTGTATGAAGTCTTATGTCTTCCATTCTTATGTGCAACGCGAATAGTTGAATATTATGCTCCAGTCTATTAAGTATGCCAATCACAAGAACCTAACCAAAAATGAAGATGGCCAAGAAAAAACTCAAGTATCATTAATAGTCCATTACTCATCTACGAGAAAGTCAGAAGTAGGCTGGAGCGGGAGTGTGTTCAGGGAAGTTCGGAACAAACTTCCTGTCAAGTGCACGTCGAGCTTGGACCGGGGAAGACGAAACAGTAGGTAAAGCTTGACAGTTTGAAGAGGAAGGAACAGGGTGAGGCGGGGGAGTCGGGCTTTGACCTTGAGTGTAAGTGCTGCGTTGACCATCAACGGTATAGATACCCATTGGTTCACTAGCGCAAGATGATGAGCATTAAACAGAATATTAATGCGATGACAATACGGGAGCAACTTACGCGTCGACGCCTTCGCAATTCTCAAAACCTGGGTCATAGTTGGCGGGCATGTTCTAGATCATTTAATGTCATCTTTCGGCTAATTCAAACTGGATAGACAACCGACGTACCCAGTAGCAACCCATCTCGTCAAACACATGGTTACAGAGCTCCATGGCTCTTGGTCCTCGACAAGCGCGGAAGCAAAACTCATGATCCGACATAAAGTTGGTCCATTCATGGAATTGCTGGCCTGGGCCGAAAGAATTGCCATAGACTAATCCACCAACTATCAAGAACAGAGTCTCAGTCTTTTGGAAGTAATATGAAGAGGTGATATAACGTACTGGGGTTACCTCTACCATCAGCACCACGGTTATCAAGTTCACCTCCAGTGTCACCGGCTGGGATGTTGATCTTCGTGAAATCGCCCTGGCCGGTTATTTGCACATAATCGGGTGTTTTAACGAAATGGACGCCTTTAAGGGTACCGTCTGGAATGACGCGGGTACCACGCCCGGATTTGGTACACCAAGCAACTTCGTAACGTTCACTATTTCCAATGGCTTCGAGAGCAGCTAACCAAATGTAATTAAGTTTCGGGTTAACGCTTCTTTGATCACAGCTTACGCGGGGCCCAGATGCAAAAGTCATCGGCAGAACTATATTAAATGAGATTAAAATTAAAAAAAAATGAACCTTTCATTAACGTACTTGATCCAAGCGGTTTGACACTTGGAATTTTGATCGGAACCCGCCCCACAGTTGTTTGTGCCGAACTGTTCTGCTTGACTTGTTTGAGGGAGGTTATTGGACAGGTATCCTGTATTCCAGAATTGATTGGGGTTCCAGACACAATCCCAGATTTGAAGCTTTGAAATGTGCACATAAGGATGACGTCGCGGACAGGCCAAAGCTTAAACCAAAGTACTTACTCGATTTCCATCTGCGGTACTACCAGCGGAAAGATCAAGACACTTGTTATGTCCTTTCCAGGATAAGCGTTTACTCCACTAAAAACGGTTCTCGCTCATCACGTCAAGAGTGACAAATAACCGAACAACTCACAACATCATACGACCACTGTTGATTCGCATTACCCGAACTACAAGTGAAAATCTGCATCTTCGTTCCATTGGCATCAGCGCCGCTAGAGACGTCCAAGCATTTGTTTCCATGAACTTTAACGCTCCCGTCTTGGAAAACCCATTTTTGAGAAGCAGCACCGGTACAGCCTTGGAGGGTCACAGCAGCGCCATCTGAATTAGATGCGGCGGTCATGCATTTGCCTAAAGAATAAGATGACATCAATAATCAATGTAGTGAATGATGATGAAGAGCACCATGCCACGCACCATTATCGAGGATGTTCTGAATAACGAGGTCGCCAATGTATCTGAAACCGTAATTCATTAAGAGAAACACGTCGAAAAGTCCCAATCAAGACAAACGTAGGAACATCAGGTTGTTGCGCCAAAACACCTAAAGCTCCAACCAAAGCAGCAAGCACAACTTTACGCGCAAAGGAATCCTGCATCATTCAGCTGGACCGGTAGGAGTGAGAGTCAAAACGAGCGTGGTGGTTAAGTAGGTATGAAGGAGTGGAAAGTGGGGAAACACGGCTAAGATGGAAAAAAAAAAGTCCAACCAAAGTGTGCTAGGCGAGGTATGGCCGGGTCTGAGTGTGTTCTTCTTATACTAGATCGCTCCAGGGTTTGATCTATATGGCACGGACCCTGCTAAGTATTATTCCGGCTAACCCAAAAGGTTAGTCTGGTCTTCTCTTCTTTCCCCCGCTGGAGTTAGTACGGGCTTGTACGACAACTAAGTTAATAGGAAGCAAGTTTCTTCGGTCGTCCCTCGCGTGGAAAAGGCAATACAAGTGGTCAAAATGCTCCTGCTCCTCCAGACGAGGAATCCACTTCACATGAGCTGATCAAGTCGGTAAGAGTCTTAAGACCCTCTGCGTTTCTTTGGCAAAACTTGAGTAATTCCGTAAGTTCTCGTACGAGTTTCATCACCGATCACAATTTGATCTTTTCAAGGAGCTAGAACCACAAAACAGCAGTACAGGCGGTACAGCAGAATGCTCGACGTCACTTACTTACTTAATTCTACCAGTCAGAACGTAAGATAACACACGCACTCGTCACATCTCCAAATTCGAATATGAATTTAAACACGAACAAAAGATAAATAATGAAAAGGGTCGTTTGGAAGGAACGTTTTAAAAAAGGGTTCAACTTCAACATGAGTGTTTATAAAAATCCCGTAACCGACTTTCAAATCAGTATTTGACTGCCAGCATGGTAACGAAAAAAAAAGATGTAGATCATGGCCTCACACGAGAAATCAAAACATCGGAGAAGAATCATCTGATTTTGTGACTATATGTTCTTTCTCGAAACAAGAGTCCCAGTGATCTCTTTCAAAAGTTACTATTTACTCGTACACAACAACAAATCTTTTTCTTTCATTCCTCCCTGAAACATGAAGAAAAGAGCGCAAACGCATACAAGAACAGAGGGGTGGAAAACGAGCGAAAAAAGAAATCAACATAACACAGAATAAAATCGTCTTCGTTTTTTTTTTCAAATCAACTTAACCACATACCTATCCCAAGAAGGATAACTCATTCCCTCCGCTTTCATTTTCTCAATCTCTTTCACTTTCTCACTCTTCTTTCCCTTCCCTTTCCCATTCCCGTTTTTCTTTCCATCCTTCTCAAAACTTCCCTTTCCCTTCCTACTACCAGTAAACCCATATTGCTCAGCATCACACAATGAGGAAGCGGAAGAAGCCAACAAAGTAAATTCGTCGCCAATTTCTTTCCCAACTCCATATCCCCCAAGTCCTTCTAAGATACTAGCCATATTTTCGAGATTGAATGGAGGAGGAGGTACAGGTGAGAAAGATGCATTTGAAGTGGGTAGTAAGACGATTTTGAGTCGTCGACTGTCGTTACTGACTCTGCTAAATGGAGGATCTTTGAAAATTTTGATTTTGGGGATGCCGAGACGGTAGAAGAGTTCTTGTTGATATTGTTGGAATGATGATGATGATGATGATGATGACGGAGAGGAAGAGGAGGAAGACGAATTTGTCGGACTATTATTGACGGTGGTATCTGACCTTGATGAAGATGAGGATGCTGATGGAGAAGACATTGACAATGAAGGTGATGGAAACGATGACGATGAAGGTATAGATGGTGAAGGTATTTTCGTCATCATCTTTTGCGGTGCCGGCGTCTTCTCTTCCTCCGGTCGTATCGCCGCACCCTTCCTGTACTTCCCCTCCGAATCCGATACGAGTGGTATAAGTGACATAAGCTCATGCAAAGCTTCAGTATTGCTCGGTTGTATCTTCAACGCCGCTCTAAGGTCTAAATAAAATAGAAATGAAAACAAAATCTCCCTCTCTTCCATTAGCTTCGTTCTTCATATAAGAGATTTGAGGAACTTTTACCCCGTATGGCATCATCTTCTCTTCCCAACATCCTTCTCGCTCGAGCACGACGATAAAGTCCTTTAGTACTATGATGTTGGCTCAGTGCTTTCGTACATGCTTTTTCTGCTTCTAGCCAACTACAAGGAGATAAGCGCTGAGGATAAGATGAGATTTAATTCGATTTACTTTTTTAACTTGAGGTGAGCTGCAGCGAGATTGAGTTGATAATGAGGTGTTTCGGGATCAATCCGATACGCGGCTTCGTAGTATTTGATTGCGTCTTCAAAGTTTCCTTTGCGAAAAGCCGTATTTCCCTTGGTTGAAAAGAGGTTTGATATTATAATGACGAGACAATAAATAAACACGAACCTTTTCTTTTTCTTTTTCCGCACATAGATATCTCCATTCCATCATCTCACCAATCGACATTTCTGTCTCTTTCAACCTCGTAGCTCCGGTATTTGGATCCGGGCCCTGTTCTATCCTATCAAAATTCAAATCAACTTCCCAAATATCTTCCTCTTCTTCCGTTTCCCAACCGTAGATACCACTTCCTCTACCATCCCATTCTTTCTGTTTTCCCAAACGAACCCCATTCTCTTCTTCATCCTCTCTCACAGTACGTTCGCAAACTTCACCCAAATGGTCTGTTGAACATCCACAATCGCACCATTTCGTCGTAAGCTTTTCGCGTAAAACCAGGCCGTATCCACGAACATCAAACTCCCTCGCGACGCGCCATAATGTTTGAACAGTTTTTTCATAACCATACCTAACTTTTTCTCTCCAATTACTTGATTCGCTCCAATCTGGGTGAGCCGGCATGTCATTGATACGACCGTATTTGAGTTCACAGGCATCTTCTAATGCGGATTGACCTTCTTGTAATGAACCGAGATGAGGGGGTTTGGCGAACGTTGGGAGAGGTAAAGCTTCAAGAGTATCGAGATGGGCTTTTATGGCAGGATAATGTGGAAGGAGACGAAGAGAGTGAAGACCTCTCTTAGCACAGATTGAGATATTATTGGATAGAGTCTGCAATAGGGATTGGTTAGTAACTAGATCCACCAGGGAAAATGCGATAGAACGCACGAATTGCCGTAAAGCAGTATACGACCACAAAACACTCTTGGTAGCGACTCTCTCCCCAGCCTGTCGCATGTCCATAGCGAGTACAGCTCTAAAGAAATCCTTGATTTCTTCAGAATTACAATTCCAGGCCAACCAGCTGGGACCACCAAGTGAAAGGCATCGCATGACAAAAGTCGGAAGTTGAACAAGCGAAAGGGTATAAATGCGAGTAGAGAAGAGTCTGGCAATGTCATGTTCGTAGCGAATTAGGAGTATACGAGCGATGGAACGTTCTAGTTCTGATATAGCAGGTTCGAGATGGGCGACAGCAGTCATAGCCTGAGAAATACTTTTGTCGACTAGGGGATTGGATTTGTAGTTGGTTTCACGACCATTACCGTAACCATAGCTATGTCTATGACCGTAGAGGTGTCCAAAACGATCGTCTACAGCGACGCTGTTGAGGGTTTGGGCAGGACTTTGATTGGATTTCCTCTTGAGCCCGGACGCGGTGCGTTTTTTGACATGGGAATATTTGGCTGGCATCCGGGTGCACCAGATGCGTTGTTCGTCCTCTATTCGGCGCACCAGATGCGATATTGCCTCCTAGATGCTTCCTGAAGCACCGAGGACGGGGGGGACGACGAGGGCAGTGACGAGAAAGCAGTAGATAGAGCTGCAGGGTCAATCAGCGACCGTGGAAAGAAATCGTCGTTACCTCATCGCCCTTTTATCCCCTCTAGTAGTAGAATCGGGGTTCCAATTATTGTAACTCTCCTTCTATTCAAGCTAATGCCGACTCTACGGCCAGTGCATCGTAAACTCCACTCAGCCGTCTATGATGCTCGAGCGTTGCGTTGCTTGAAAGAAAGTCTCTCATTCCTATAAATTTGTCATTGGGTGATCGAGACAGGACTCGCTTGGTTTGGAATATCGACCTCTAGGATTTCGAGAACGGAAGAGGTGAAATCCCCAAACAAGGTGCGAAGACTTAATACTTAGGCCTCATCGACAACTTTCATCGCCCTCTAATTCCCAACCCCCATTTATGGTGGCCTCTTTATAGGCAGCCAGGCTGAACATCACACAACCCCATGCTAGTTCTGATATACTCTTAATTAGAAGACGAGAAAGCTGTCCCAACTTTAGAAGGTAAGGGATCGCATACCTGCGTATATTCAAGTCGCGTTGATTCGTCTGTGCTGTCCAGGAGCGATGGAATAAGGGAAACATGAGCTTGAATTTTTCAAGCGCCCCCAACGAAGGACGATCTTTTATATGCATGTTCTTCGGGAGCCAAAGAAATTCAAGCTAGCATAGTACTAGTGACGTCCTCAGTCGTCCCCTTAGTCCTCTATGGCATCCTGGCGACTTGAATTTCCCAAGTGTTCTTCTGTTGTTGAGCTATCTTTTACAAGAATTCTCGCAATTTGAACAGGCCGCTGTCGAGATATTTGTATTGTCGAGTTTGTTTTCCGCTACTGTATTTCTACCGGTGCGGTCCTACGCGGTTCCGAGCCAACATCGGGTCGGAGTGCACGCTTTTGGGGTGACCCGATTGTGTCGGAAGGCCAGGATGGGCCTGGTCTCCTGGGTGGCTTCCCGCAGGCATCTAGGACCGTTTAGGGACCCCAAGTTATCTCCAGGGGGGTATTGCCGGGGTGCCGCAGGGGATTTCAGGTGGGGGGTCCTAGGTTTCTCCGTCTAGGAAGGACTCTGGACCCCTTCACAGGTACCTCCTTTTCTCTCTAGGGCAACGGGTCAGTATGGTTTCTCCTTTTTGAGTTGTTTTGACGAATTTTTTCCCCTTGTCAACTCCCTGCTCTGCTTGCCCGCCCCATCGTTTCGAGCATGGGTGACCGTCAAAATGACCAATTGATGGGCCGAGAAAATTCCCAGCAATTTCTGAGTCCTCTACTTCGCAACAAATAAAACTTGTGGCAATTTCTATTCAATCTCTGTACTGGAATGGTTGATTGTGGTTGTACGCCAGATGATGACGTGGACAATCACGAGGTTCAAACGTTCATCGGCCAACGTTCTCACTTGTGCAGGAAAAACCAAGGAAAGTCAACATAATCCTTGATTTTCCTAAATATTTGCTAAATTTTAAGACATCTAGGGTTCCTACATTCCTGCGGGAAGCCCGAAATCACCCACTATCACGATTTTTTTCTGACCGGAACCCTGAACCAGCGAGTTCTGCTCCTCTGAGTCGTATTATTAATCAAAACAGGCCCCTGTTCTGGTCGCATCTTCGCCCCGGATGGAAATTTGACTTTCGTATGACATCCCTCCAATTTATCATATTAAGCGCCAACATAATGGAGAGTCCGAGACGGCAGTGAAAACAGATCAGGCCTTTTTTCCAGCAGAACCAACAGCATGACCTCGTCCGAAACCTCACACTCTTCTGTGGCTCCTCCAAGTCGTCGGTTGTTCATATCGATGTGAACACGACTATAGATGACGTCTCGTCGAGGAGGTTTGGTCACATGATGTCGATGCGAAAACGAACGGTGCTCGGTTTGTTACCTTTTGTAGCTCGGCGGTATCATACTGTTCTTTTTTCTTTCTTTGTGGACTGTATTTAAGGACAGAAATGCGACGATTGAATGTGTTTTTAATTAAGGACACTTGCCCCTGTTTTTATCGCAGCTTCCCTGGATCCCCCCCTGATTTACTGCCGATCGAAAGCTGTCATTGTTTCAAATCAGCGGTATAACAGAAAGTCTGAGGCGTCGGTGGAAATGGATGAGGCCTCTTTTCCAGCAGAACAAACGCCATGGCCTCGTCCGAAACCCCGCATTCTTCTCTAGCTCATCCAACAAAAGGTCCTCCTGAAGACACAGAGTTTTCTGCTTTGCCCACCGCCAGAAAAGTTATCCTTTTAATTATATTATGTCTGTCTCAATTCCTCGATACGTTTGCGATCAGTGCTCTCTTTTCTGCGATTCCACTCATTTCCGTGCAACTTGGCATCTCGAATGGCGACTCGGTCTGGCTTATTAGTGGTTATCAACTAACTTTCGCATCCCTTATGCTCGGTGTAAGGATTCTCTCCTCATTATATCCTTCTCAACTAAACAAGTCTTTTAGGGCGGGCGGTTAAGCGATCTCTACAACCCAAGTAAGTCCTTGGTCCCGCAGTTGCACCAATGAGCCTAACCATTGTAATAGAATATAATTTTCTTGCAGGTGCTGCGATACTTGCAATATTTTCCCTAGCCTCCGGGTTTGTGAGAAAACAAATCCCCTTGTTTATTTTGCGAGCCTTGATGGGCGTCGGTATGATGAATTTCTCCTTTCTCAAGAATGCATGACTTAAGTGTTAACAGGAGCAGCCGTGAACGTACCCTCGGCCTTGTACATCATCATCCATCTATTCCCAAATCCAACGTCTCAAGCCAAAGCCGTGGCTATGTTTGGTATCTGCGGAGCTTCCGGTAATGGTGCGTTCCTTGAACAAGTTTGACAACGTTCATAGACGTGACTATGCCCCCTTTGTTGACAGTCATTGGACTTATCATTGGCGCTTTTGTCGTGAATTGGGCAACATGGCCATGGATTTTCTACATGTTTGCAATCTTTGGGGCGGTCCTATTCATTGGAGTGTTGATTCTATGTCCTTCTCCTAAGGGGGCACATCTTTCCGCTCTCAACAATGCAAAGCGTTTCCAACGTCTGGATATTTTTGGGGTATTATTGATGACAGGTAATTTTGGCCCATCCGATGTTCACTGATTCGGAAAATTGATCGACCTTACCTCCGGCAGCTGGCCTTATACTTTTCATATTCGGCGTGACGAGTGGTTCGACGAACGGTTGGAGTAGCGCACGATGCTTAGCTCCATTCCTCATTTCATTTATCTTCCTCGCTGGATTTTTTTTCTGGGAGGCGCGTATCCCAGAAGAGATGGCTGCCATGTACGTGATATATGATGAATGTCTTCTGCAATCGTTAATGGTGCCTGCCGCAACGCGCAGCCCCCCAAGTCTCTGGCGAGTGGAAAACTTCCCCGTCATTGCAGGATGTGCTACTATGCCAATCATGTGGTGGGGTATTGTTCAGCTATTGTACGCATGGGTTTGGCAGAATGTTTATGGTTGGTCACCCATCATAACTGCAGTCCATTTGTGGGTCATTCCATTATTTCTGGCCTGGTCTTTTATCTTAACGCTATCCAGTCTTCCCCTCGGGCTGTTAGCCTTCCCAGTGTCCCCGTTCACGACTTTTCTTCAGCAGAGATTCTCGAATAAATGGATCCTCCTCGTAGGACACTTCTTGGCTCTCATTGGAACAGCAGTTTTGCCTTTCGGTGACTCACCTCAGCACTATTGGCGCTTCGTATTTGTTGGATTTTGCATTGGTACTATTGGCATCGTTCTTATCTTCACCACAATTAGGTATACTATTTACCTACAAAATCTTTCGCGTGAATACTTATACTCACCTTATTCTAGTATTTCTATCTTTGCCGTTACATCTCCTGAGCAAGCAGGAGTTGTCGGCTCCATCTTCAACTGCTTCAACCAGCTTGGAAGTGCAGCTGGAAGCGCCATAGCCATTTCTATACAGACGAGTGTTGATAACAATCACGGTGGACCTATTTCATGGACAGGACGCAAAGCCGCTTTCTGGTTCCTCTTTGCCATACTCGCTATCGAAACTGTATGCGTATTGGTATTTATGCATGATACACTGCCCCGAGCAAAGCCCCGAATCGAGGAGGAGCATGCTGATACACCAGAGAAGGAGAAGATTTAGTGTCGATGATTGGTAACGTTAGAACGGATTTTCACAGGCCGTTGGGCGATGTGAATGTGATCATGAACAGTATATGTCTGATAGTCGGACTTAAATAACGTTTAGATGAGCCATTCAGCTTGCATGACTACTGAGTTATGTATTTCTCTCTTCGGATTCGCCCTGTGCAAACGATGACAATCCAGGTTAGCAGTGTTGTTCAGCGTTCAATTTCAACACAACCGCAGCGTAGCAGTGCTTGCGACATCGAGTCTTTATCTTCGCCATCGTCTGATTTTATTTTAAACTTTATGTGAGGACCGTCAGCCGCTTGATGGTTAGACCTCAATAATTTGATGGAGTAGAATAAGGAATGAACAAGAATCGTATCATAAGCGCAGTATGTTCAATTCTCAGCAGTTCCTTTCTCTTTGCCGCCGAAGAGTCAAATGACTGATTAATCGGACGACTGCCATAGGTCCTACTGGAAAACTTGAAAATCAAGGCAAAATCAAGTGGCATGCGCTGCATTTAGCCTCAGCATTTTCCGGGGTTACATGGTGGGAGGATTAACATGGTTTACACATCCGAATAATGATTTAATCGTAGGCCGACCGTCACGCATATCAAAGAAATTACCCCCATCTACGTCGAAGTTCTACGGGCCCCGTCAACATTACTCTGACATACAGTAAAGCGGGACGAGAGGACCCGTGCGGACTCAAAGTTGAGTCCAGTACATACATAGAGGAGAAGAGCGGCCTCGGCAAGGCGCAGGGCATCGAGCTGGCTGTACGTTGCAGAAACTTTATGCAAGCGAACTTGATGGACTTGGCGAAGCCAAATTCGATCAAATAGAAATTTTTTTTGGGAAGGCTGTGTCGTGACTGGCAGGAGACTCTCCCTTGACTTTTCGGAAGCGTCATATATGTGTGGCCCCTCCGGGCTCCGAGGGGCTCCGGCGGCTAGCCTGGGGCTCAGGAGATCATGCAACATTGATGCAACACGCTATGAAACGAAATAAAAACTGTATTAGTTGTACACGTAATAATACGAGGCTCCTCCAAGGCACGCACGGTCACGATCCTGCTAGTAGCTAGCGCCTTGAGTGCTTAAACATTGCATGCTGAATAACACTTCCATGAGACGCATTTCTCAGCGGCGTTAGAGGATGTATTTCACCTGAAAATATGCTTTTTTATTGGCAAAATCCCGATTACATTCTCCACACTAACGGCCTCGGTGTGCATCCGCCTTATACTGAGAAAATATGAGATAAGAAGGTACCACATTCAGACGGTGTACACATTTCACCTTTACATAGGCGTCTTCGTTGATAAACAGTCGGTTATGCTCACTACAATAGGTGCCCCAATGAGAGCCAGAATGTTTCAGATGCTATGAATCAGAACCATGATCGAATATGTCCTTCGGAAAGTTGAAGCGGACAAAGCGTACATTGATTAAGGCATCTCGATCGACAAAAACCCTGTCACAGGGATCACACACTGGAAATACATGTCCTTTGGCTTTCGCATGTGAGCGCCCAGCAGCCACGGAGGCAAACCGGCGATTACAAGTGAGACAGCCATAGGGTGATTGCATGAGGGGCGGTGACAGATCTAGAAAGGTGAGAATCCTTGGCGTGTCGCCCGCTTATTTATACGAGCATTCGCTGTCACAAAGACCTCTGTTTGAACTCACAGCGTTGATAAGATGGTGTCACAAAGTATTTGGGGATGATTCATATCAAAGAATTGCTAGTCAACGCCATGTAAATACAAAAGGCTATCCGGCTTTCTGTATATCAATCAGTTCGAGTTGCCCAGTCCTTTCAGGACACCACGACTCCCCCATGTCCGACAGAATTGGTCCAGTTCAGACCATCAAAGCGACGCTGATTCTATGCTACCTGAATCGCCCGCCAGGCTCGTCGAAGCTAAGACAAGGAAATAGCATAACTAATCGATCATGATACAGTCATAGGTAGCAGAAAAGAAAAAGGAAAAAAAGGCGACCGAACAAAAAGAATCTCCACGGGGAAGAGTTTACTAACAGGTCGTTGAACGAATAAGCATTAATAAGTCAGAACTTGATACGCACCAAAACGCATTCCACGCATTATGAAGGGTTCAATCAGAATGTAAGTAACTTTGAAAACTGTTTGGTCAAGTCTTCGAAGTGATTTACAACCTGCTTGAACCTGGCAATCCCACAAGACTCGCTTTCAATATGTTGAACCAGCCCTGAAATAAGCTGAAACTCCGATCGGCAGTGAGGGCACCGGAACTCAAGGTCATCGTGGGTAGGAGAGTTCAGGTGTTGATTCAAGCGGTCAAGCGTCTTGAAAGTTGAGCGACAGAGATAACACTCATAACTGTGGCCGTTGAAAGCACGTTCGTTGGCGGAAAGGGTAACGAGGCAAGTGGGTGGGTTGGCTGGACCTCCGATACGACGGTCCACAGAGATTTGTGGGATGATATTGAGTTTATGGACGGCTGCTGTGACTTGATGACGATTGATCTTATGACAACCGGATTCGATATGCATAGCAATTGCCGACGGGCTCTTGAACGTATTCTTACAAAATGGGCAGCTCAAAGTTCGATCACGATGGGCAGACGAAGCGCTGTGCTGAGTAAAAGCGTCAACCAGGTAGATAAAGGCATGTTATCATGCGGCAAGACTAACCTGAGCCAAAGCCTGCGCGCTCGAGAAATCGCGGGAGCAGAAAAAACACCAGTTATGCGACGCATTAAATGATAAGTGCTGGTTCAGGGCAGAAACATCGGTGAAGGATCGGTTACAGCTGTAACAGAATGCCTCATCAGAACTTTCGTCGGACTCCTCTGAAGAGCTTTCGTAATCTTCGGACGAATCTTCAGACGAACAATACTGATGACGTGGGGAATTTGCTAAATGCTAAGCTGATAATCAACCATATTGAAATGCGCAGGGAAATTTTAATTTCACCTGCTCGTATGCCTTTTCTGTAGAGAACTGGCGATCACAGTCCTCGCAATAGCGGCCCTGGTGTCGAGGGGAATACGCCATGTGCTAGAAGGATAGTCAACGGCGTTGAAATGTGCAGGAAATCCTCGATTTCACCTGTTCGTAAGCATTTTCCGTAGAGAATTGGCGATCACAGTCCTCGCAATAATGGCGTCGATGGTGTCGAGAGGAATTTGCCACGTGCTGAGATAAATTGCAGGAAGAATTAACATACATATTGAATGTTGAAGACACCGCGTTAATTCACCTGTTCATAAGCACTTTGCGTAGAGAAAAACCGATTACAATCTTCACAGTAGCGATGAAGCGAGGAATGTTTGAGATGCTATTGATCAAAAATACGTCAAGAAAAAGACACATTCACTTTCGACGCCACGTGGCATACATTGGTTAGAGCGTCCTTGCTCTTGAAGGTCCTATCGCAGTCTTCGCACTCTGGGAGGGAATGTCCTTTGGCTCTCGCGTGTGACTGCACAGCAGGGGCAGATGCAAATATGCGATCACAGTCGAGACACTCGTAGGACATGGCACGAAGAGGTAAGGAAGAGGAGGAACACTTGACATGGCCGTGGGTCAAGTGGGAATTGTCACATGAAGGACTTGGGAAGACGTCGTGTAGGGGATTCACGTAACTCGCGATCACAGAATTCATGTTCGAAACAATGTCGGTAAGCCCAGTACTCAGTAAAAGTAAAAGCACTTTTACGACTCGAAAGTCGTCGACCTTTGCCCATCATTTGCGCGAAATTTTCAAGACTGCAGTATCGCAAATACCTAGTTTTGAGCTTTAAGATGTTGAATCTTGAATCTGATCGATATGGATCATCAAAATTGATCCGATACTATCAGTGGTCCAAGTAGTGCAAGTGACAATCTGTGACAATCCCATACATTCAGACTCAGCTCTGATGCCGTTGGTCGTGTCAACAGAAATTTCTTACGTTGATGCCATCACACAGCGGGACCCTGTCAAATTCAATATTCCACCTGCTTGGTTTTGTTCACTCAGAAAAACTGGGTATGTGGCATGACAAACCTTTCAAACCCTGTTGTGTAATATGGAGTATAGTTGAATGGAAGGATTTCCGGGAGACGGGGTTGACCGAACTTCTGATCATGGCCTACCGTCATTGAGCCAAACTACTGATTCAGAATTTCAGATAGTAGTGTGTCATCGAACGGCAAGAAAAAACAGATACTTATGTAACCGATTACTCTGACCTCCGAGTGAGCCGCCTTTCAGTGGCGGATTATGCTTTTTCTTCCCTATGAGCACTGTGAGCCCAGAACCGAAGTGATTGACGACCCTTAATGGGGTACATATGTAGAAAACTGCTACGAAATATCATCAATTCTCTACCCTATAACAGCCTAGGCAGGAAATTTCTTACATAAATGTCGAACCAAATCAAAGCGTACCTTCAAAAAATGGAATTAAAGGACGTAATTTACTCTTTTTGCCATTTAAATCAGGAAATTACTTCGCTTCTGGGCTCACAGTGGAGTTTGACATTAACAGTGCCATGATGCATTGCCCACTGCAAAACTCCCCGCTTGAGCAAACCGGTTCGTATCTTTTACGGCTTCCTGGAAAATGATGATATTGGCAATTTTCCTGCTCTATTACCCTATGAATTACAAAAGACAGATAGCGCAAACCGTACATGTAACGTCGTTCTAGAAACAATCCAGCGTAGCTTTAACTTATGCTTTTGTGCATAAGAGTGAAGTAACTCCTTGATAGCCAACCTCGAAAATGCCTGGAAGCGAATGGTCTGTTTCACTAGTGACTTCAGCCCCACGAGCGAATTGTGGCGTGAAAACATCTGGTAATGGGCTCTCAAAATGTCCCACAGAAGGATATAAAAGGTCTCGCTCCCAACGAAAAGCAGCAAGCATTTCTTTGAACTACTAGCATTTCTTTCAAATGGCTGAAGAGGTATTCTTCGACTTTTATCCCGTGGTATTCCATGCTCAAACGCTTTTTTTTTTCGTAGAAGCAAATTATTACCACCGGTGTTTGGAAGATTTCCACTGGAGACCTTTGGCTCCGGGATGTCAATGGACGCATTGAATTATCCCCTATCGAAGGTGGAGAAGGTGATCACCTTAGCAAGGTCAATCATCCTCTTCTCTTTCATCCTTGGAAGCGACATGCCGAGTCTAACATTTGCCCCCACTCACCAGTGGCGTTTGAATTATAATGACGAGCATCGCGGTAATTTCTACATCATCACCAATGTTGAGACCGGTATCAATGCCTGGGCCATGCCACCCGAGGTATGTACGATTTTCCTGGCCCTTTCCCGGTGAAATAATTATACTGACTTATGAAAATAATCCGTTTCAGAAAATCCTGATTGAAGCTGGTGAAGCCACCAAATGGGAAATCACTTCCGCAGGTAATGACTTACAACATGTAGGTGATCTATATCCTAAACGACTCCACTTCTCATTGTTCGTTTTATGACTTCTTCCAGATTCAATGGCCCAATGAAAATTATTATTGGACTGTCAGAGGGCTTCTCCCTAGCCCGGTAAGTTCCGGTCAGTTTCCTAGTTTAACGGACGAGAAACTAAGGCCCGCTGTGACCTGGACAGGTCGTCGTTCTTCAAGGATTGACAGGATTACCAACTCAGTTTTGGAAATTCAAGTGGGTTGGTGATTTTTGAGTATGGAAGGAGTGTGAAAGGCGGAATCTAGTGACGAAAGAGGTATAGGATATGTAGTGTATGTGACATATGTGTAGCCCCAGTGAATGTCAAGGGAGAGTGTTAGTTTCATGAAAGCATCGAGTAAACCTCCGACCGATAGAGGATGTAAACCTTTTACTGTAATGCTTTCATACTCCGTGAGTGTTGGTTAATATGGCTGTCAATGATCAAGGTCACCACTGGGTATTACTCAGCCAGCGCATTCACTTCGGTATTCAACAACGCCGCTCAGATCTAAGGAGTCGTAACAGGCTACAAAGGCATCCAATGATGATAGGCCCATTATCGGAATTTTTATTAGACGATTCTCCCCCGCAATGATGAAAGAAAAAAGTGCAGAAATGAGGCCTTTCTCTATATTTGCGCCCACATACATTCTCAGTACAATCAAGCACAGGCAGAAATAGACAACGTTAATTGAATGTAGAAGCCTTTTCCTCTATTTCAAGGGACTCTGAGCCTCGCTCTACGGGGCAGAAATCTCCTATAGACCAAGGTATTGTTACCAGGTTCATCCTCGGCGTGGCTTTTGTCCGCTGTCCACCAGCTCTTCAGTCATATCCCCGAAAATTTGAAGAGTATTACATTTGTCGCGTACTCCAGCCACGAAGTGAGTAAACGTCTTCTCTCGACCTCCGATACGACGGCCTACGGAGGTTTGGTTGATGATGCTGAGTCTATGGAGGGCTGCTTTGACTCGATGACGAGTAATTCAATCAGAACCAGATTCGATAGGCATAGCAATGCGAAAGGGGGGGAGTGGATTCTTGAACGTAGTCGTGCAGGATGGACAGCCTAGAATTCAGCGGCGATGGGCAGGCGAGGCGTCGCTATGCTGAGTAGAATTGTCAACCACGTAGTTGAAGATAAGTCGTCATACCGCAAGACCGACCTGAGCCAACGCCCGTGCGCTAGAAAAGTCGCGGGAACAGACAAAGCACCAGTTATGCGACGGATGGAATAGTAAGTGCTGGGTCAGGGCAGAAACATCGATGAAGGATCTATTACAGCTATCACAAGATGCCTCATCAGTACGTTCGTCCGACTCTTCTGAAGAGCTTTCGGAATCTTGCTCGGAACCTTCGGACGAGGAGTTCTGATGACATTGGGAATTTGCTAAATGCTGGGATGATAATCAATCATGTTGAGATGTGCAGGAAGTTTTTGATTTTACCTGTTCGTAGGAATGTTCTGTAGAGAAGTGGCGATCACAGTCTTTGCAGTAGGGAGCCTGGTGTCGAGGGGCGTCTGCCACATGCTGGGGTAAGTTGAAGGAGGAATTAGCCGACATAGAGAAGCCATAGGATGACCACTATAGTTCACCTGTTCATAAGCACTTTGCGTAGAGAAAAACCGATCACAATCTTCACAATAGCCATGAAGTGAGGAGGATTTGAGATGCTGTTGCCAAAGTCACGTTAAGAAAATGACAAAATCAATTCGATGCCAAGTGGCATACACTGGTCATAGCGTCCTTGCTGATGAAGGACCTGTCGCAGTCTTTACACTCTGGGAGTGAATGTCCTTTGGCTCTCGCGTGTGACTTCACGGCAGGGACAGATGCAAACATGCGGTCACAGTCGAGACACTCATAGGACATGGCACGAAGAGGTCAAGAAGAGCAGGAGTTGTGAGCTGTGGTGAACGTGGCCGAACCATTTATACCTGGGGCAGTCAGATGGGAAATGTCACATGGAGGAAGACTGGAAGAAACCATCTTGGGAATCACGTAACTCACAAGCATCGTTGATACGACGATATCGGTAAGCCCCGGACAGCTGCCTGCTGTTCACATCCTAGGCATGCATTGCATCAAGTACAAGTACTCAACAAATGCACTTTTACGCCATGACCTTTGCCGTATTGCGCTAAACTGTCAAGAGTGTGGTCACGCGCGAACAAGGTTTCACTGGGAGTGATGCATCAAGACTCTTGACAGTTCTGTGTCGTTCCCGGCATCTCTACTAATCTATCTCCAAGCTGAGATTCGCGGGTTCGATGTGCTAGTGTTTATGGCCTACTGTACCAAAATTGATTCGGGGACAGAGTACCATCGAACGGCCGGTAAACGTAGACGATGGCTTATCGCAATTCGAGTGTGGGAAAATAATCTATTGTGTGTGAACTCCCGTGTGCTGTATCAGAAGCTGTTGCTCAACGTAATGTGAGTCTGTTCACTAAACCTGAAAGAGGATTTGCAAAGAAATCGCCGAGAGATGAATGGAGAAATCGACCTCATACCATTTATACATTGTTCATAGAGGCTGGCAGTTCGCCGAAATACTTTTTTTGCCATTCTACAGCGCATACTAGAAAGGTAAACATAAATCGGCGAACTTTTGGACCGATAAAGTTATGGGCATTTTTTGTGAAAAGGCCCGATGAAAAAGCGACCTCCGTGTATGGGAATCACCCTATGATAAGAGTTTTGCTGTACTATCATTTTATGTAAATCCCTTTTGCGGTATCGCGTTTCTGCACTCCATCTGCCTAAAGGAGTATAGAAAGCCCATACTCCAGAAAGAAAATTGGTTCATGAGTCAAAATGAAAGTGAAGTATCTCGTCCGAGTTCCATCATGTAGGGTAAAAAAAGGCCGAAGAATATTATGCCGTTCCGATTTCCGTCTTTGCTTCGGGATTTTGATACATGGAGGAACGCTCTGGCAAATTACTCCGTCTTACCCTAATTTTCTCTTCTCGGGTTCAATTTGTAGACCGAAGGTGTTGAAGTGCGCAGAGCGATTGCTCATTCGCTCATTTCAACCCACACGGTTGTGCTGTACCCATATTTGCATAAAAGCCTCTAGTTCCCGCAGGTAGGTAAGAAACCAAGACTCGAGCCTCGACAACTGAACCCTTTCGCCATTCTCCTCGATATACAATTAACCCCCCACTTTTTCACGATGTCTGCTCAAGAAACTGGTACTATATCGCTGTCCATCATCGTGTGCTTGGGTACATGATTTACTTGCCGTTTCAGGGTACATGAACAAGCTTAACACGGTTTGTAACCGTCAAGGATGGAAGTTAACAAAGGATGAAGGGGTCCAGTCTGGACCCAAACATCAACCTGTGTGGACGGGACATGTCTACGGTAAAGTCATGTTCAAATTCTTGATCATACCATTCTCCTCATTCTACTAAGTGGATGGAAAACCTTTTGAGGGCCAAGGCCGATCCATTGCTGCGGCCCGGGAAGCAGCTGCGAAGGCTGCCCTCGATTATTACAGAGCTAATAACCCCGGAGTCGTTCCAAGCGATTTCTGAAGTTCCGCTCAACTACACTCGTCATTGTATTTCCTGATAATTTGTACCACTAAACCATAGAGTTAGGTATCAATTATATTTTGCTGTGATGGAGAAATGGATGCACCAACATTAGTGAAATTTTGTAGAATGAGTGTGAAAGTTGCCTTCAAAGAACTGCCATGCCAGTACAACCGATCGTTGTTCCAAGGAGAGTCTTACACAATAATGCCATTAACGCATCAACGGATTAAATTTAAACGGAGAGAGCAGTGTGCCTACGATGTGCGCCAGGACGCTGGCAACGCCTAAATAAATTGTATTTGGCCCATACCTTGCCGAGACTGTCGCCATCATAGTCAACCAACGTTGGCTCGTTGCACTTGACAAGTGGCGCACCGAGGCTTTGAAGGAAATTTAAGATTGCCTTTCGGCACTAGCGCAACCGCCAGTGTTCTGTTGAAAAGGCCAAGTGCAATTTCGAATTGTAACCCCGGTCGTCGGAGACTTACTTCGTTTGTCACTTCATGATAATAATGGTCAAACCCATTGTCACAGACGAATATACCCCGAATTTAATTATTTGCTGAGCAAGCAACGAGTGAAGGTATTACATGGCATGAACGGGGAGATGTCAAACTGTTCGAAACCGATTCAGCGATTCTACCAACCCGGAAAAGAATGAGATAGTAAGACGACCGTAGGGGCCGTACACGAAAAGTCGAATATCTAAGCAGGTTCGTTATCCTGCTTAAAGCTATAGCGACATAATCAGCTGCTTGCTTGCGACGCTTGTTCAATGTACAGGCCACGAACCATGTGTTCCTTCAAGACAGGTCTTGATTTTCCAAATTATGTCTAATTGCGGCAATGTCTGGATCCTCGGGATCAACAGGAGGGTGAGACCCTGTATCTCGATGATGCTGAGGATCGACGGTTGAATAATGGAAGACTTGCTGATACTTACGAGCGGTTGCGGCAAATTGTTGAGGAGGAGAATGGTATGGTTGCTGTTCAGGTTGAGGAAAGTAAGAATACGGTTGTCCGGGTTGGGAAGGGTAAGAATACGGTTGATCGGGGTGGGGAGGGTAAGGATACGGTTGTTGGCCAGTTTGATATGGGACTAGCACGAACTGACAGGAGTGGTAATGGTAGTGTATGTTCCCTTGCTCTGCTACAGGACGCATGGTTGGACTGTAGGGTGGATGGGTGTATGGCGGATGGATATGTGACGGGTTGGTATATGGTGGATTATCGTATGGCATGTTGCTTTGCACATCTAGTAGACGATCTGAGCAGGTAACCTCGAGGGCTTATAGAGCACTTACATCCAGGATAGAAACAGATATTGCTTTGCATTGGGCCATGCCTTGGATCGTTATAGGCCGTGTATTGAGCATCTAAGAGACGTTAGCGGACAAGCTGAGTTGTGATACATGAAATTGAGGATCACGTGGTCTAAAGCCTGGGTACATTTCTGGCACTGCGCTGTAATTGTTTCCCGCTATGCTCATCGACGGGTTTATCGTATATTGTACCTGACCATCGCGTACATAGATGAAATTACCCCCATTTACATCAATATTCCGCGCCCTTTCGAAGTACCCCATGTTCGTGTCGCTGTGGGAGAGGGAGAGGGAGAGACACTGTGTGCACTGTATAGAGGGAAGGTGCGATTACAAGGTGCGATTACGTATCCCAGCAGGCAAGCGCCGAGGCTTCCTTGATGATGGGGTAAAGCAGATAACCTTACTTCAGCCTTATAAAGGGGTCCCGAGTCCCTTTTGCTTCTCGACCCTGTGCTGTTGGCCGTTCACCCTACAGTCAAAAGTGCCCCCGTGGGAATTCTGATTCATTCCCGAGATTTCGTAACAAGAGACAATTTCTTGCACAGTATTCACACCGCAAAGTTGACGTTTTCAGCTGAGCCGAAAATTTCATATGCGGACTGTGATTGGTTAGTAAAAATAACTAGCCAATCACAGTTCGCATATGGAATTTTCGGCTCAGCTGAAAACGTCAACTTCGCGGTATGAGTCTGAGAATTTCTAACAGTACGAATTAAGTAGAAGTATGATCAGTCAAAATTCTAATTACAAGAAATTCTTAGAATCTGATTATCAGAAATTCCGAGAATTCTAACATGTGCAGTCACTGCCACTGAGAGTCACCATGTGCCTAAAATACAGGCCCCTGCCCGGGGCATGATTATGTCATATATCAGGCCTCTACAGGTAAGCAGCGTTGAAAGGTACTTTACAGGAAGCCAATGTGAGCGGCAAGTGTTCAAGCTTTTGGGAGCTGGCCCGACTCTCAGTATGAAGAACTGTTCTTCATATTTGATTCTCAATATGACGAGCACGATCTCTCATTCATATTTGACTCTCAGTGCGGAGCGCTCTCTGCATTTGACAACCGTTGACTTTACTAGATGTAAAAAGGGCAGTGTAGGCCTTCGGGGTATCATCATCCTCGACCTACAAAGTTATCCTTTTCTAAGGGCCAGCGACCCGTGACGAGTATTGGATCCACTTAACGGTCAGTTTATGTCTCACAGTGTTTCATTATTTTTCGCTCACGCCCATCGCGGGTGTAAGCCTGCTGCTTACAACTACTAACTACGCTGTGCTACTTATGACGTTAATACTGATATAAATAGAACAGAGTATATAAGACGAGAAGAACGTAAGTATTCTCTCTCTCTTTCACGTTGATACCTCATCCTTTGTCCAATACGCATATTCCATATCCCTTTTCCTATATACTGCTGAGAATATTCCTTTTGGCGTGATTGTAAGTCTTAAATCTTAGTGAGCCAACAGGCTTTCAGCGGGAGAGGGCGTCGTTGCGACTCCATTCTCGAGATAACTCACTCTTATTTTCTCTTCATTGATCACGTCAGCGTCATTGGCACACCTCTTAACGAGGTGTTTGGCCCTGTTTGCCAAACGTGCGTGACTTGTCGAGCGAGGTGATCATGAGTAGGAGCCTGCCTTAAATTACTGATCAAGTCTATCAGACAACTCCATCCATGAGAATTGGGTTGACGACAATGATTTATGGTAATCATATTGACAGGCCCTCCTGGCATCACCTCGTTAATGTCCCAATCTCCACTGGCGCCATCCTCGTTTTCGCAATCTCGCCAGCTTTTTGAAGGTACTTGTCCTCTCTGCTCGTCCTAGACTAGTCGTAGATGTCGAATTCCCTTAATTACATATAAAGCCGAAAATGCAAAGAGAGAAATAATTATTGGAATTCAATTATTGGGCTTGCTGCATTTGACGTTTAGTGTAAGTCAGAGCATAAGCTTGACCTTCGGGACTATCGGTAATAGCCCAATCGCCAGTGAATTCGTTAAAATGACCAGGCCCAATTTCAACTCTAATCCTCTATATAAGAGTCACCGGCAACTTTCTTCGTTTGTCGCTGTACGATCATGATAATATAAACCAATTCCCACAGGTGGATATCATTACCAACTCAAATTTCTTGCTGAACTAGAACAGAAAACAAGCGAAAAATCGAAAACAGTACATAGCATGAACGCGGAGACGTCAAATTATCGAATACCCAGAGACTCAGCCAACCTGGAACGATGCGAACATCCAAACGACCATATGGGCCGCGCCCCAAAAATATCTAAGAAGATTCGGTATCCGACCCGAAGCTATAGCGACAATAGTCAGCTGTTGGATTGCGGCACTTATTTAGTGTACAGCACACAAACCACGTGTTTTTTCAGGATAGGTCTTGTCTTTCCAAATTTTGTCTAATTTCAGCGACGTCTGGATCCTCGGGATCAAGTGGAGGGGGAGATGTTGTATCTCGCTGATGTTGAGGATCGACGGTTGAATTATGGAATACTTGCTGATACTGATGGATGGTTGTGGTGGCTTGTTGTTGAGGATGATAGGGATATGGTTGCCGTTCATGGTGAGGAGGATGGTGGTACGGTTGTTGCCCAGGTTGGGCAGGGTAGGGGTATGGCCGTTGTCCAGGCTGAGGAGGGTAAAGATATGATTGATGATGTCCGGGTTGGTAAAAATGCGGTTGCGGTCCAGTTTGATATTGGGCCTGCACAAACTGACACGTCTGGTACTGATAGTATGCACTGCGTTGTTCTGCTGCGGGATACATGGTTGGATCGTAGGAAGGGTTGGAGTGCGGCTGATTAGAGTGTGATGGATGGGTAGATGGCGGATCGGTGTGTGGTGGATTGGTATACGGCGGATTACTGGGCGGCAGACCAGTTTGTGCATCTAAGGTGATCTGAGCGGACGATCTCGAGTGTATACAAAGCACTCACATCCAGGGTATGTCGACGTACTGCTCTGTGTTGGGCCGTACCTTGGGGCATTATAGGCCATGTGTTGAGCACCTAAGAGACATCAGTGGACAAGGCAAGATACGGAATATGATATCGAAGATCACCTGGACTAAAGCTTGGATACGTTTTTGCTCTGTTATTGTTTCCCGCTATGTTCATCGACGAATTCATCGTGTATTGTATCTGACCACCACGAATATCGATGAACTGGCCGCCATTTACCTCAAAGTTCCGCGCGTTTTCGAAGAATCCCATGTTTAACGTCGCCGACGTTCAAGTGTAGGACAGGGAGAGACGATGCGTGCAGACGGAAGGTGTGAGTATGTAGCCCAGAAGACAAGCGCTGAGGCTATAGAGAGGCTGTGCCGAAGTAGCAGAACTAGATCGAAGTCAGGCGAGCAACCAGCCATGTTTTTATTCGTAGTTTTCACGAGTTATAGAGCCGTCTGCCAAGAGCTGAATCCCGCACATCGAAAGCAGTCCTGTTCGGTGGTCGGAAGGACTTGTAGATGCCGGTAGCGGTGGGATCGGCAATTCACCGGATCACCCCTGTCGGAGTCTAAACCTTCAATTGAACCTCCGAATTTAGCACTCGCAATTGCTTTGATTCAACGACTGGCTCTCACTCGAATCTGGTGTATACAGCCTGCATCGTACTAATCAGCCAAAGTGGCCTGACTCTCCCTTTCTAAATGAATCCTATCTCGGGCGCTCAGACGATTTATCCAACTTCGTAGCGATAGCAACCTCGAGGATCCTCATTGAACTGACTCGAAATACTTGACAGGATGTACTACAGCACGATTACAGGATGTCCAACGACTCATGAGTGTCAGTCATTGTCTTTGGTCCTGACCTCCGCCTCACCCAAGGCCGGCCTTCATCATCCATTCATCAAACCTTCAACTCTAAAATAAGCTCGATCCCACAAATGAACGCCTTCTCCCGTCCAAACGGGAAGGATTTGGCAGTATACTTGACGCACTCTCTAAACGCCGCTTTGCCTTTGAACGTAAACGGTAGTACTTTGCGGCTATGCATTTTTTTATCAGCAATTTCCTTGCATAATAGCCGAGCTCTCCGTGGGTTTGGAAACTCGAGGCAGAAACGCTGCCATCTCGAAGCTCCAGTCGCATTACATCCACTTGCCCACAGTTCTCAGTGCTGGCGTTCCAAAGCTTCCTTGTTGACCAACGTCTACCTGGTTCAGCTGTACCTCTCGTCTCTAGCTTGACGGTAGCGCGTCCTCCTCCGCTCATCTTCTAGCCATCTGTCAAAGCCAAATAAAGTCTCAAATTGTGTCCCAAAGCAAAATCATGAACAACGAGTAGGCCACAATATCTTGAGTCTGATTATTTTCATTTAAGTGCCTTTTACCAGCGTCCCGGAGGCTACGCCAAACTCAAAGGACAGAGGACAGGCAAGGGACGAAAGCCACCTCACCGCAGACGATGAAACTTCCGACACTGCGACTATTTTCGAGGCCTTCAAAGAGGTTTCTCTCGACTTGACATTTTCTTTCCCGACGCGGAACTCTCCCATCGAATCAATTGTTGAAATCCCAGCTTCAGGTGCTACGTCGTCGGGTCCATCACAGCCTTCCCCGGAGCGGCCCCCTCTAACCCCAGACTCCGTCGATGAGGGGCCCCCTACTCATGCGCTCCTTCGGTCTACGTCATTTGCCTCTCAGATCATCCCTCTATCACCATTGTTAAAGTCGAAAAGGATGTTCAAATCGGCTAAATTTTCTCCGAAGCGGTCTACCTCTATCCTTCATGCTTCGTGGCCAGCTATGAAGTACATGGGGAGAGGTACACCGGTTGACAAGAACAGGAGGAAGGAATGGAGTGGATTGTCTTTACCGAATGTAGGGGAGGACGGTTTATTATTTTCCGCGGATGCCAGGGCGACATCACTCCATTCTCGCTCTCCCCGAATTTCCATGTCATCCGATTGGGATTTTTTGAGTCCTGGTCTTCCTTCAGCCAGCTCTCCACGTACCGGCAAACGCTCTGCGTCAATACATAGCCCTGTAGAAGAGGGGGATGAAGACGACAAGGAACGAGTACCCCCGTTGCAAAAAATTGAGATTGAGCTCGAGAGCAAGGCAGAGGACTGGGCCTCGGTTATGGAGACCGTCTTCTCTTCCGCTGATAAAGGAAATGAAGAAACGATTGAACCAGTCGTCGAAGAAGTCGATGAAACAAAGGAGACTGAAAAATCGAAACAAGAGGACGACGTGCAAACTGTCAAACAAATACCCTCGGAGGATTTGGAAAAATTGGAATCAGAACTCCAACTGGACGTTAATATTGACAAGGCTCTTGATTTAGGATTTAGTCCGGCGGGAGAAAGGGGAACGCTTTTCACTCTGGCAGCTATCACCGATTCGGATCACTCCCACCTCACCATTCGTCGTACGACTACTGTATCTTCTCATTCTATCTATTCTACGCCTTCGGAAGGTCCCTCAGATGATCCACCTATACCTGCGCCACAATCTACGTGTGCGGTCAAACCGGATGAAGAGATGTCTCCAGCCACGAGGGTCATTCCGCACATTCCTTCTCATGCGAGCTTTGGGAAAGCCGACTCAAGGACCAATAGTGGGTTTTCGCCTAGGACGAACGCAGAGTTACCTTGGTGGAAGAGAGCTTTAGCAAGACTGAAACGGATTCCCACTTTTCTAAAACAACATCGTAACACGTGTTAGGTATTATACGTATTGAACTGATATTTTCTTCAATCCGGACAGTTCCTTCTATGATCTTCGCTTGGCTGAACTTCACACCGACATACACTCGTTATTGCTTTGAAAATTCTGTTTGTTCCTATGTGGGCTATTTCGTATGCTGTATCTAGAACAGGACAATTCCACTCTTTTAGACTCGTTTCTTCTTCCTTATTGGCATTATATACTGTAATAAATTGTAACTACAATCGCAATTAGCTATACTCTTGGTTTTTTGGCGTGCCTAAGATCAAGGAAGACCTAGCGAGATGGGCATGATGTTTGCTAAGTCAACTGAAGTGGTCATGTAAATGACGTTCGTAAATTCCCATCCGACTTGAACCGCAAGTCGCTTTACTTCATCATCTACTTTCAAGAAAGGATTTGAATAAGTTCAAAATATCAAAAATATCTATCATCAGCACCTTGTTTGCTCCAGACGCCATAGCCAAATAAATGCCCAAATACGCCGACTTGCCTTCGAATTTGTTAACACAAATGTCGGATAAATCCAATGTCAAGTCCATAGACCTTTACAAGGAGTTTTCGGCAGTAACAGTCAGTCTTAGTTTGTTCTTATAAACCTGAATCCGATCTCAATCTCGTCAAGGGAAAACGTGTTGTCTTCAAAAGCTCATCACCATACATTCCTCAATACGTCACTTCAAACCTCTCTGCGACCTCAAATCCAGATGAATTATATGCAAATCGGGTGAAGGGACGTCAACTTCTTCTCGAGAATCCTCTGCGCAAGTCTGAAAAGAGAAAAGCGGAGGAAGAGAAACGTCGGCGAGCACAGGAGTCGAAAAAGCGTAAGAAGTTAGGAGTGATTGGGAAGCGCGAAGCGAGGGAAAAAGGGGTGTGGAAGTTGGATAAATCACAAGCAGAGTGAGTATTGTACCGATTATTGGGTGTTCAATTGATGAGTATTCATTCCTGTTACAGGTACCGCCTTTTTGTGCCGCTGCATCACCTCTGGATGAGCTACATGTCCGAGCTTCTCACATTAGCTTTACCTCCAACAGATGGCTCTTCACCTACAGCAAAATCGATACCATCATCACAGAGCATGTTTCCTAAGCTTGTTAAAGCAGATTTTCACGGCGCCGTCATAAGTGGTATGTGTTTTATCTCGATGTTTCTCCCGGCAACTCGTGACCGGCCTGTGCAGTTCGCCAGAGTAAAAACCCATGCCTTGTTGGCATCACTGGCATTATCATACACGAAACTGAGAACGCCTTCAAAATAATCACCAAGACGAATGCTGTCAAATGTAAGTGGTGATTCGCTACTCATAGGCAGTTTTGTAACCCGATGAGGCTCACAGTGATACCAAAAGCGAATTCCATTTTCGCGCTCTCAATTCCTCTTTATTCAACTCTACCACCTTCTTATAACGCGGACACTCCTTTCCCGATTTTGAGTCCAGAAGAAACACCCGAAATAACGGTTCTTGATAAACCTCACTTCGAATTCGATCTGTACGGCAATCAGTTTCGTTTTCGTTCTGCAGATAGGGCTGGAAGGAAATTCAAACATAAGGAGACAATTGAGCTTTGAATCGTTCCACACGATAGGACGCGAAAATTCGATATGTTTCCATTGCACCTGCTTTCGATAGACATCAATGATGACTTCTGAGCGTCACGATCAGGATTCCGAGGATCGAATTTTCTGTGACGCTGCTGTTTGTGGAAGGGAGCGCCTTCCATCACTATACTCCCGTCAACATTAACGCCGCCGACCTCATGTCCTCTAGCATTTCTCAAACCTATTCCCGATCTGTATCCGGATATCTCATCGGTGAACGCGTTTATCTTTGTGGATTGGCATTTAGCATCCGCCTTCAGGCCTTGATTGCCAACGTGGCAATATTCACTTGTCCTTGGCATATCCTTTAACGACTACGAGTTTATTTCCATCGACTCTCCAAATCTTTTGAGACAGTGTCTTGCACTGGGGACGCGAACTGCTTTGAAGCTTCTGCAAGGAATAAACATCAAGAATGGGTTTCGAAAGAAGGATCACTTTCACTGTAGAAGCTGACGATTTATCAATTCTTTCCCTTGCGTCTGTCACGCGTCCGACTGATGAATGCATCGTGCAACATAGCATTGTCTCCTCACCGTTGAAACACTTTCTCGGATAAGGTTTGGAAACAATTTAAGATGCAACACGTGGACAATCTTGTTGACTGATCATTCTAACAGAGTAGGGATCCATCCGGGTTTCATCAATTTTTCTTCTTCCATTCTCGACTTGCTCCACTATGTCCGTCTGAACCGTATAAACCTACCTTTATGTAAAAACCTTGTTGAACGAGAGCAAGAAAGTACTACTTCTCGTGTGAGTCTTCTGAAATCTCTTATCTACGAAGTGTGTCAATGAGATACATGTAAGACCCCCTCGCGACCAGAAGACCCTGATGTGAACTGCCATCTGTCTTCTTGTCATCTAAATGTAATTGATCAGGAGAAGCTGTCGGAACCTTGGCCATGGCGCAGCCTCGATCATATTCATCTTTCATTTTGTTCTTCTCTCTATTTCAGTTTTCATATGTTCTTAGAACGCTGGCATATGTGAACCTGACACTGATAATACATCGAGAAATTATATCTTGTATATGCCGAAACCGACAGCTCATCAGCAGCACATTTATGAACATTTACGATTTTTCTATCTCGAGGGCTGAGAAGTGACTTGCAAATGCGGGTGTTTACTTTGACTGTATTGAGTTTGCGCTTTCGAGCTTCAAGCTTCAAGCTTCAAGAATGACGTAGAGGGTATTAATGAAGACAGCCGATGCATCGCCAAATACCTTGATTTTGAGATGTGATGAATATGATTATGTAGTTAGGGGCTATTCTGGAAGAGAACCCAGTGATGTCCATTAGTTTGGCGAAACATGGGAATGGCAAAGCGTTCTTCTTTCACTGTCTCGACTCTCGTGTGAACACTTAATTACTCTGTAAGCGAGAGTCGACGTTCCGCAGCAGCGCACGTGTACGCCATTGCAAACGTCTCGGCTGAATGCAGTTACAAGCTGTGACGCGTTTCTTGCGTCAGTAGTCTATGATCGGTATCAAGGTCGTCAACAATGGCTAGTGACTAGCTACATCAATGTAAAACATTCGTACCTTTGGAGTAGGCAAGGAAGGATTATGGAAGTTACTACCCCTTAACGCCAGCTCTGCCATTTGAATTCATCTGCTTCACACGCAATTATTTGTTTCGTCGAAGAGGGGTTCTCTCACTGTGATGTGGCGCTGCCATATGTAACCAATTATACGCGAGAATTCTTCATCGATGGGAATCCCCTTGGCTATTGTTACGGAATGACCATATCTTCCTCTCTTCCGACTCGCCTCGTGTCTTCCATATCAGATCTACAGAAACACCGTCCAGGCTTATCATTGTTATCTCATAAAGAACCCCTTCTTTGTATCACTAAGTTCAGGGATAACCCGGTGGTTAGTGATGCGTGTTATACGATAGGTGGCCTGTCACCAACCCCAGTTTCCGAAAGTTAGACCCCCGTCGTTTGCTGATTGATGATCACCGGCGGTATGTGAAGGTAGTGTACCGGATAACATCAACGAGGCGATGACCATAGACACTGGTCAGGCTTCGCGATCAATAACTGAATGATGATCTAACCCCGTTATCTAGATCTGTTTTATTAGACTTGGCAGAAAATATCGTTGTCACATTGTTTTCTTTTTTGTGTCTCGTATGTCATATTGATCTATCTGTAAATCGGCCGGTAAACGGCCACATCCACCTTCATCTCCGAGTTAATGAACGATCTTCTTTATCTGAAGGACCTACTCAGGTTGTTCTTCAAGAGCAATAGTTTCGTCCGGCCGGGGCTGTTGACAGACAGTGTATCCGGACACTAAAATTCCAATGCATTTATCAACTTACAGAAGGTACAATATTTTCCGTTACAGGTACGAGCTAAGGTCTTTGGCCTCCGCGTCACTAGTCACGGGGTCACCACCTCTTTCTCCATCGTCCACACCTCATGGGCTCGTCACCTCCTGTGGGATTTTTTTTACCCGCCCACCACTCCTTGTGATGATTGCTACGTGTCTGGGTCGACCCGTTTGCGTTCCCTTTCGAGCCAAGGGAGACACACTGCCAGACAGGAGAGCCGGCCAGGGCTCTCGCCCAGTTCCCTTTCACCCTCTACGTTCACCCCTCTCATATTTTCGGTATGAGACCAATGGTACTGATTTGATAATTTACACCGGAGAAAAAGATAATCAGCACATGTACATGGATGAATTCGCCATCAGCTATCCGGGTTGAAATATCAGACAGATATCACGGATTTTTCCGAAATTCTGTCAAAGCGAGAGCTAAGTCCCAAGTCGCTTCACGATTGCCGCTTCTCAGGCCAGAAACACTGGTAAAGATGGTATCAGTCAGTAGTGTGGGAGAGGGTTGGAAAGACTTCGGTTGTCAAAGGATGAGGCTGTGAACACTAACTATCTAATCTTGAGTAGCTTCGTATATAATCGTTTGATCATGATGAACTGATAAAGCTTGGTATAAGATAAGCAGAAGGCGAGGATTTTTTAAATTGATTTTTCGACCGCCAGGCTAAACTAATAGGATTCTTTTTGAACACAATCTGCGCAGAGTATTTGGCAGAATAAAATATATACATCCTTATCTTTCCTTTTCCGATTTCATTTCATTTTTCATTTTTCATTTTTCATTCCTTGCCATCATACGAGCAGCATCGCTATCGTCCATATTTTCCGCTGCACTAATAATTAATAATAGCCTTTAGCGGCATTGCGATGATCTCTTTAACACGTAATAGAGACATCTAAAAAGGCATTGTCCTCTTGGAATCCGCTCGAAACAAACCGCAACTGGGTGTAAAGATGATTTGAATACGTGATGGATAATCTGAAGACAAGAAGGAGGCGCAATGCAGATGCACCGCGGCTTTAATCAAGTCCATGCAGGAAGTAGGGTTCTGTGGGGACCGCATCGATAATCATCGGCGCGTTATCGAGTTGAGCGTGTGAAAGAGACATCAAGTTATGTGAAACATCACTCAATGGCAGTCCTTGTGTATTTTATAGCGACTATCTCAAGTTAACACAGTCCAAGAAGGAGTTGAATTCTGAACGTTCTAGTCTAGGCCTTTCAAACATATTCAAGTTGATAATGTTCGAAAACGAAGGAAGTCATGATTATCAGCTTGGTAGTACCGAGATCCGAAGGGTTGTCAGCCACTTATCATATGTTCTTAGGGGGTTTGCATATAATGCGGAGTAAAGGACCTATGCCGATTATATATTTGACATGTTCTTTTTTTGTTTCATTCTACAGTACTCTTTCCAGGTAGCGAAGATCAATTTCGTGGCCTAGACTCTAGAGCTCCAAAATCCCCCCAACAAGCCGACTCTTGTCTCCAACCATAATCTGACTACTCGCTCCACTTGAGTTTTCTTCCTTAGTACTACACCGAATAACGACTGTGAGCACTTTCTTTGTTTTTGTTCTTTTGAGATTGTTTTTCGTCGAGAGAGAGAGTGTGTGTGTGTGTGTGTTTTTTGGATTTGAAAATGTGTGGGGGGGGGGATGGGGGAGAAATTGTTTTTGAGAGGAGGTTTTAGGTTGCGGGGTGGGTGGGATGGAGAGGGATTTATCGCCATTCTCGGAGACAAATGGTGCCACTGACCGCCGAACTATCAAGGGTTCCCTCCCCTACAGAGTATGGCAGTGGCGCTAGGGGGAAGCTTGGCATCTTCGGCTTATATTCTCCTCGCTGTTGGTGGAGTTGTTTCAACTCTTTTACTCTCTTTCTCTCTTCCCTCCATAATCCCAGTGCGATGTTTCCCAAATACTGAACCATCGCTTTTCTTTTTTTTCTTTTTAGATTGTTGGATGAATATGTCTGCGGGATTGTCGAGTCTGTCGCGTGCCGAGTACGGCAAAGCCAATGTCCGAGTGTTCCGAATTGTTAGGGATGGGAAATGGCACCATGTCGTCGAGTATAACGTTACGGTTCTTTTGCAGGGAGATATTTCAACCAGGTGCGTATCCAACGACCCCACTCCTTTCCTTTTCATCATGCACCAAATCCCATACCGGGTGCAATTCTCGGATACTCGATGTGTTGCATGCGTGTGTGTGTGGATGGGATGTTCGGCAACGGCATGACAATTGTCAGAAGCCTGGGGATGAAATCATCAATTTGCCAAGGCTTTCCTTTCGGCTTGAGAGTCTAGACTGTGATCCATATGATGTTTTAAGGAGTGTTTATGTCGGTTTCAGGGGGGTGAAAACAATGCTGATGGTACCTTGATGCATTTTAAAAACAGTTACACTCAAGCAGACAATTCGGTGGTTGTTGCCACAGATTCCAGTGTGTTCCTTAATTTTTAATTCCCGCACACGTATCTTTTTTTTTTAATTGGTTCCCTTGCTTTCTTTTTCTCTTCTTCTTTCTACCTACCTCTCGCGCTCTTCGTTTGCCCTCCGCCTCTATGAAACCGGGGTTTTTTTTTTGTCGGTGATTGTTGTTGTGAACTTGGGGTGAATAGTGAAGAACATCATTTACTGTGCGTCATTTACCTTGTCCCCACTCTCTCTTTCCTCTCCCCCTCACTCATTATATCAAAATTTAGATATAGCGAAAATATCTCCTCACATCCTCTCACCTGAGAAATTCGCTCTGCACCTTGGCACATTCATAGTCTCGAAATACGCGCACATCGAGAACGCGGACGTTAAAGTCGAACAATTGAGATGGAAGAGGATTTTAGTGCCTGGGAAGCAACAACAAGGAAAGGGAGATGGGGATGGGGAGGGGGAGGAGCATTCGCATGCTTTTTGGAGAGATGGAGAGGAGAAGAGGGTTGTTAAAGCTGTCGTGCGTGTTTGTTTTTTCGACCATTTTTTTTGGAGTTCTTTTCTTCTTTTTCCCCTCTTTTTTTGTGGAAAATGATTTCTGTTTGTTGTAGAGGGGTTTACTGACTTGAGTGTGATAATTTTAGGTTGATGCGAGTAAGGGCAAGGACAAGTTGATTGCTAGCGTTAGTGCTGGTATATCCGACCTCCTTGGTTCGTTCCTAGTTCTTTCAATTTATTTTTTCCTCAATTTTAATCTCACTCTCTCAAGTCCTCAAATCCACGGGTTCCGCATTCACCGATTTCATTCAAGACGAATTTACCACCCTCATCCCCGTCGACGACCGTATTTTCTCTACTTCAATCGATCTTACATATACTTTTCAAGATATTTCTATCGTGTCGCCGAAGGATGAGAAGAAATTGGCGTTTGAGGTTCCGGTGAGGGAGGGGGAGGAGGGGTATCATGGGAGTGTTTGGGATGAGGATGTTTTTGAGAGGGCTAGAAAGGCTACGGTTGAGGTTTTTGCGATGGATGAGAGTGCTAGTGTTCAGGTGAGTTTCAGTTGGTTTTTTTTTTTTTTTTTTTGAATTTTGGTTGCCTTGTTTTTTGCTCTTTTTTTTTTTTTTTGTTCTCGCTTTATGGTCAATCATCAAATCAAGGTGCGACGAGTTCGGGCAGGGATGATGGGTGTCTTTATTTAGGGCGAACATGCATTATGTGGACCCGAATAAAGGTTTCCGTTTGATTTCCGGTCGTGGCTTTTCTCCTTTCATTTGATTCTTTTTTTTTTTTTTTGGTTGGGATCACATCGTGAAACGCACGCGTGTGGCGTTAGAATTCATGTGATGCGTAGGTCGGTTGATTTGACAACCCGACCTGTTCTTTTTTTTCTTTTTCTTTTTCAATTATGTTGCTTTCCCTGAAAGAAGGGATCATTTGATGGTTGTTTTGAACACATGTTCATTATCTTTTGTTTTCGTCTTCGTGTGTGTGTATGTTCGATTTGCCGTTGAGATCCCCACTTTTCATTCATTGCATCTGTTTTCTGTCTCACTGGGTTGTGGCGGTGGATGACCGAAAGCCCTTTTTTTCATTAAATTTGGGATGTTGATGGGTGCGGAAGCGTGTGTGATTGATAGATGGGGAAACGCAAACTGATGCTCCAACGCATTGTGCTTTCTTTGGTGTTTCTTTCACTTCGGGATCTATATGTGGGTTGTGGTTTTTTTTTTTTACTAATCGATTTTGAAAATTTCAGGCTACGCTTTATAAGATGGGACAAAGGATTATCGACGAGAATGGGGGGATACGAGAGGTGAGTTATGCGTTGCCGAACAAGCATTATATTCCGGTGGATATGAGGTATATTGGGGTTGATAATCTTACACCGTGCGTGTTTTCTCTTTCTTTCAATTTCATCGACTGCGGAGGATCTTTCCGCATCACTCCTATTTGTACGGGAACCTCGAGAGATATTCCGCCAACACATCGGGGGAGATGATCTGTTTGGTGGTGGTTGGAGGCAGAAGCGCAGCAGCTCATGTGAGCGGAATGACACCCAAAAAAAAAAAAAATATCTGCCCCAATTCTTGAATCGAAGCGATATTTTTGAAAGATGGGGCTTTTTGCGTTCCCGATCTGGGCAATCGGATCTGGCAAGGGTTAGGATTGGCCCGATTTGATGGCGGAGGGGTATCGAAAGCTCCGGGCATTCGGTGCGACAAAGGATTTTTCTCCCTTGGAGTGTTGGAAAATATATGCACACTTGGGCTTTGTACTGAACAATGTGCTTTTAGGGCAAAGGCGGAAGTGTTTTGCCCGATTGGGGCGCCGAGGTCCGTGAATTTATTTGAGCGTTGTGACTGTTGACGTCAGTTGATTTCCGGATGGGTACAGTGGGTTGATCTCCGCTACGATCTCGCGCAAATAGAAGACGTCATGTCTCAGAGAGGTGGTCTGTGCGGAGGCAGCTGGGACTATGGCGGCGGGGGAGGGTGGCGGGGAAGGCAGCGGCGAGGAGGGCAGCAGGGCTGGTGGGTGGATGCAGGGGATGGCCAGGGATGGGAGGGGGGGGGAGGAGGGGGCAGGCGCGGTTGTCAAGGGGGGCCGGGCGTGTGAAGATGACGTCTAGGGAGAGTAACCAAGTGTTTGGAAATAATCTGATCTTTTATAACTACACCGTCATTGCTTCACCGCTGAGAAGAAGGATGGGAGGCGACCACAAGTGCCCCGTCTGCCAGGCCACCTTTACTCGTCCACAGCATGTCGCCCGCCACATGCGCTCCCGTGAGTGTTCAGTCCTGCCTCTGCGCTCCACCGCCCCAGATTCACTCTCCACAGACACCGGCGACAGACCCTACAAATGCCAGTATTGCGGCGACCAGTTTGCGCGAAGGTCCGCTCCAGGCTCCTCAGCTCCTCAGCTCCAGCTGTTTACATTTTTCTATTCTCTAGCGATCTCCTTTCGAGACACATCAACAAGTGCCATGCTAACGAAAAGCCGGTCCCCGTACAGGGAAGGCGGAAGGGCTCCGCCTCGGCGTCTCGAGCCACCACCTCCAAACAGGCATGTGACCAATGCGTCCAGTCCTCCCTCCCCTGCGACGGCAGCAACCCCTGTGGTGTGTTTCGAATCACAGTTTATGTTTTTAAAATATACTTACTGACAACAATCAAGTCAAATGCGTCCAGCGCAAGTGCAGATGCACCTATGTCAAATTCCACCGCCAGACCGCCCCCGTCGGACCAGGCCACAATCCCCGCCCCAATGTCCCCGTCATGCCACCCAACTCGGCCGCCGTCTCCTCCCGCCTCCCCATGTCCTACCCCTCCGATGACTTTTTCCTCCAGCCACCCCCCTCCAGCGTCTCCGTGGCTGACCCTCTCTACCCTTCTCAGTCTTTTTCTTTCCCTTCTCTCTATCCAGATACTTCCAACCAGGACTTTACCTCTAAATATAGGGCCCAGGCCGAATTGCTCAGAAGTGGCTCTGCCGCCACTGCCGCATCGAGTAGCGCGCACTTTGCACCCGCCGGTGGCGGTGGGTCTGTAGGTCCCGGTATCTCCCACCTCTACAACGATCCTCGCTCCGCCTCGGGTGCCCCTTCCTGGGTCCCCTGGGGCCAGGAAAGCGCCGCCACCACCTCTTACCATCAACAGGATTCCTTACATGGTAATACTCTTAATTATCGTTGTTAGCATAACTGTAGCGCTAAACATACATATTGTCCTGCTCTCGGTCTCATCATCTAGATAAGGATATGCATCGTGGCCATGATGATCCCTTGTCGCACCGCTCACAACACCAGCACTCATACGTGAATGGCCAGGGAATTCCTCACCCACTCCAACACTCCCCTTCTTCTGGCGCTGGAAACCCCTACCCCCATCCGGTCCAGTCTTCCGCTGCCTATCTACGTCGCGGATCCGTCGAATTTGGATCTAGCCGCGAAGCAGGTCATCAAAGTCCAACCAACGCCGAACATTCTATTCCATCTTCCGCCACCTCGTCCAACGTCCATCTCCCCCTCGATAATCTCACCATGCAACAGTCCCAGGCGTTGCCCTTTAACGTAAGTCCATCATCTTCTGTTGCCATCTCGCACTTCTTTTCTTCTTTCTCTTTTCCAATCCCGTCCTGTCGCTCATTTCCGTAATCTAGCCTCTAGACAACTTGTCGGATCATCATGGTGATTATTCTGCTCAAATTCCAACAACTTCACGTCACGACCAAGCTAATGGTAGGTCTCGGCTTGATGTCCTTGGATGATTCTGACCTTGTCGCATGCCTAGCCAATGCCAATGCCGCTACCAACGCCGGCGGTGCAACCTCGTTTTTTCCGCGTATGATGAATCTTGAAAGTGGTCAGGGTATGTCCTCGCTTTCACAGGTTCCCGCGGATGATCCAGATGCGACACCGATGCCTCTGAAAGAGAATCCTCCTCCTCTATCCGCCCCACCTGTCGCGATGACACTTCCTTTGAAGAGTTCGAGCATGGGTGGAGCCACCACCGCAGGTGCGACCGGAGGGAACACTTTGTTCATGAATCAGAGTAATAGCGGTGAGCCAAAGGAGTTTAGAGATTTTTGGAAACAATATGTGAGGACTCCATTGAGCGGACCCGATGTTGTAAATGGGGCCCCGATGTCTTCACCACCCTCCTCCGCGTCAATTAATGGCGGTGCTATGTCTCCTCCAGGCTACAGGCGACAGCGAGTTGCTTCGATGCCTAGTTCCAAAACGCCTGCGATCGCGGTGTCGTTGCAGTCGGCGCATATACAACAACATCAACAAAGGCACCATGATCGTGCAGTTGGTAGTGGCGAATCGGGTGTTCGGACGACCTTGCATGACGATCTGAAAAGTTACGAAGCTGCGGTTATGGCTAGAAAGGCTCCTACGAATCTGAATCTGGTTCCGAAGAATCGGAGAGGGACCGTTTCGGCTTTACCGCCTCCGTCATCGGCAGCTGGTTTTGGAGGCGTTCAGGGTGCTGGGAATCTTCCATCCCTCGAATTTGATACCTTCTTTTCAAATCAGCAACAAGACCGACTTGACTATGAGTCCCAAGATGGGAGGCCGGGTAGTGCTTTGACGGATAGGAGTGGTTCTTCAGGCGATGGAGGATCGTCCTTTTCTCTCGGTGGTGCATATATGCATCCTCATCCCGCTTCTCATCCGCAAAATCAACAATTGCAGAGTCCTCATCTTTCTGAGTCGCAATTCATGATACGCAGAGGGTCACCGTCGGCATCGAGTACGAGCACGACAGGTGGTGAATCTTCTTCTAGAGCTTCTTCGGTGTCTGCCGTTGATGTTGGTCCTGATGGTCAGGATAGGAATCATCATCATCATCATCATCATCATCATAATGATGATGGGAATGGAGGGAGACCTTCGTATAAGAGGTTGGCGTCGACGTCTTTGGCACCTGTGAAGGCCAAGAAGAGAGCTTCGGGGTTGTTGAAAGTGGGAAAGGGATCGTCACCGACGATCGAGATGAGTGGAGAAGGAGGTGATGATGTTGAATCACCTACGGCGGATGTTGCGCAAAGTTTCGCTTCGAGTGCACTTGGTATTCATTGAACTCTCCCCCTTTTTGGAGAGTTCTTTTTGTGCGAATGTAGTACAAAAGTCGCCGTTTCGTTCCGCCCTTGACTTTTTTTTTTTTTTTCGTATGTATATGAACGTGTATCCATATGTCTTTTTTTTCCTGTCTTTCCCAGCGTTTGGTACGTTTTTTGATACATTGTTTCTATATGTATTTCTCCGCCTCCTTTTTGACTCTTTTTTTTTTTCTGAATTGTGAACATGGCGTGCGAGTTGGTGTAGTATAGTATGTTTCGTAGTCTCGTCTTTTTCTTAAAGTACTTTTTGACTAGTCTATAAGACGATTTTTTCTTTTAGTTGTTCTTTCTTTCGTTTAGAGTTTTGGATTTTGGGGGTTTAGATGGTGTTTGGGGCTTTTTGTTTCGTTTCATGGGTAGATTGTGATTGTTGGCGGGTTTGTGCGTGTTGAGATTCGCAGTGTGATGGGAATATAAGGCTTGCGCGTCACTTGTTATGTCTTGCAGTTCAGTTTTGAGCTTTGATGGAGGTGTGGTGATTTTTTTACGGTTTGGTTTGTTGCCACGAGGATTGGACGATGTCTATCAGTGATAGATGATAACCACTATTACCAGTACTGCATTCAAAAAACTCCAAAGGTGGTTTAAGTCGGTTGTTATGACAATTTATATCTCTCTTCTCTTTGTTTGTTTGTTTCGGTTTTTGGGAAGATAAGAGGTTTGGGGTGGTCGAGTTGGGTTGGGTTATGATGAGGATTGGTGTTGATGCTGCATGATGGGGATAAAGACGCGGTTTGAAAAGAATCGAAAAAAAAAAAAAAACTCGATAAAGACTAAACGTGGATAGATATTTTTTATTTTATTTTTTATAAATCAAAAGCTCAAAGGTTCATTCGTTCTGTCTTGATCATGACCGTGTTGTAGATTTCCCTCCTTCTTGAGATTGTAAGGGGTTCCTACTCCCCCCACCGCCCCCTCCTCCTGAATGGACTGGATCTGTTTGTCATATTTGAACTCTGGATTGAATTCTGTTACCTCGTCCCATAACGATTTTGTTGTTGTTGTTGTTGTTGTTGTTGTTGTTGTTGTTGTTGTTGTTTTTTTTCAAATTCCCCCCTCGAATATTCTGTTTTCTGTTTTCTGTTTCTGTTTGTTCCTTTTGGCGAAATTGATTTTTGGCTTCTAGCGCGGTGGACTAATTTTAGATTGGTTTTTGTTCAAAATTGTTCATGCATGGGAACGTTGGTAGGGGAAAAGGGTCGATTTTGCAAAAAAAAAAAAAAGGCTTGTTACTGGGGTATTTTTGAATGGATGACCTCAAGGGTCGATTTTTTTTTTTTGATATGAATTTTCCGGGTTTATCGTCTTTTTGTTTTTTTTGCTTTTATTTTATTCCGCTCTCAAAAGTGTGTTCGTTTTTGTTTTCTTTCGGTTTTTGTTTGGGTTTGATAAATCTTTGTTATCGTAAGTAACTCTCTTTTTGTTATTGCGATTTTTGAGATACTTACGAGTTGGTGTAGTGATGTGCTTTTGGACTGACATTTTTTCTTTGTGGAAGAAGGGTTGTTCTATCTGTTATTATTTTTTTTTTTCTGTTTTAACAATATCGAAAAGTCGATACCCGGGCCAGTCTCCGATATGTTTATGCAGAAAGGAATAAGCCTTTTGGAAGGGAAAGTCCAAGCAAGTTAAAGTCATCTCGTGTGAGTCTCGCATCTTGTCTTGGAATAGAATGAATGCGGGAAGAAGAAGAAATTGGAGGGCCATTTGAACATTGGGGTGAAGTTCTTCAAACAAGTCATTGGTCACTAGGTTGACCTCGTGTTTTTCGACTGACTAGAAAAAGATAGTTTATAGGAAGATAAGTTATAAACCAGAGATGGGGATTTGTCAAACCGGCAAACCCTCTGCCAGACGGTTCATGATGATTAAACGAAGGGAAGCCACACGTGGGTCACAATCTCACTCCACCTGATAGCCTCTGAGAGCTGACTTGAGTGAAAGATTTATCATCATCTTGTGTTATGCATTTCGGTGGAAGTGGATAGAGTCAGCTCTACGGAAAAAACGAGATTGCGCAATGAGCGCTTCGGGTGAGAATGTATGTAATAATATCAAGGCCATGTTGGGTCTTTCCACAGTCGAAAAAGTGTCGTCGGTGCTTCTGCTAGATAGAATGTTTTTTTAATTCATATGTTTGACTATAGAGGAGAAAATGCTCAAATGATTGACCTATTGGAGTTCAAAAAGAGTACTCTTGCGAAATAAGATACCGCTGAAGGTGACCCTTGAGATCAGTTTTCAATTAAAAATCGAACCTCACATGCTAAGAAAAGGATTTCGGAGATAACTCGTGCTATACCTTAAGTGCTTCAGGATTCAAATAGAGAGTTCGGATCTGCGATGTATGCAAAATGAATCGGACAACGAACTTATTCAGTTGTGGAGTATAAAATGATTTCGAATTTTAAGGCCGGGATAATCAGTAAGAAGAGATAGGTATCACTGGTTACCGGTTACCATACTTGTAGGTTCCCAATCAAATTCACCTGAGCTTCGTTGTTGTCTTGTCGCGAAAAGCTTTACGTATCATGATATTTGACTATGTCAGAGAATGAAACTTGCGTGATTGACAGATGAACATTCCGGAATCAGAACGTCTAGAATCTCTGATAATTGTGGGAAAATCCGGTTAGGACTTCATCACATATACCATCAAAAGGAAACTTGAAAGACAGATACCGCACATAATGAGGCGAGTCTCCCTAAGGGATCGCATGCCAGTGGGTTACCTGATCATGAAGCATTGGTAAGGTCATGGTCTTTTCTGATGCCGCACATAAGCAGAATTGCATGGCAAAGATGCATACCTATCTCCGAGCAAAGTTTTTGAGGATAATCATAGCTCCGCGAACATCCGCCCAATATGATAAGCTCGTGGTAGATTGCGGCCTTATCGGGGAACCGGTCGATATGTCCTCTTTGCCTCAGGCCTGTCGGGCCTGACGGCCGTGAGGGCGCCTATTTTTGTTCAACCAAAATATGGTTCACCGGGTCAAGCTACTTGTTCAAAAAGTTTTTGGAAGTCCTCACAAGAGATCAAGTTGTCCGCCCCGACCGGCGTCGGCTTGTCCAGTTCACTTTAGGTCTGATTTTTCCATCTTGGGATCAATAGGCCCTTGATCATATTCTTCAAGCCTTCGACACGGAAAGGCGGTAATGGCGTAACGTGGATGCCACAACTCGTGGATCGTGGATATCCCGTGGATATCCACGATGGCCATCAATGGCCATGGCGTGAGAATTGTGTGGACTGGCCACCAAGCCATGCCATATGACATCCCGGTGATGTGATGGGCATCGAGTTCTGAACCCAAGATATGCCTGTGTCCTCTTCCGGCAGGGCTTAGATCTCCAATATAATATCAAATTTCAGAAAAAAATATACTGACCGAATAAACTGAGAAATTACCCGTGCCTCAATTGCTGGATTCCATCCTCACCTGATAGAAGCTCGATACTCCGTTTATCCAGCTAACTTGAAGAATCAATTTAACATCTCGTAGAACATTCTCCTCGACCCACTTCTAATTCATGAAAGCTCGAAGCAGCTTGGTTCCCTCCAGACAAATTCTCGTCAGTTTCTGTCCGAGATTGCAATGTGAACGTCTCTTTTCTATGTTTGGTGTTATCTTATCACGTTCGCGCACCCGACTACGGTCAAATGCAATGAGTCAATGACGAATCTGGCCACTCTACGACTCTATTACCTTCATGATGAGCATGTTCGCGGCGGCTATGGACTGGTAAAGGAACGACTACAAAATAAACCTAACCTCGCATCCCTCAAATGCAAATAATACGAATGATTAAGAACCCGGCCAACAATCACATCATTTTTGCAGGTAGCCAATCGACTAATCAACGTGGTTGTAGACATAGCACGAGATGTCGACGAAATTGAGGCTGATGAACAACTCGATCCCAGTTTAGCAGATGTCCAATCGATTTATCACTATCGGATGTTTTCGATTTCAATAATTCATACTGGACTGACAGTTGGAAAAGTCTTTCGATGCAGAATTCGGAAGATGAGATAGGAATTAAGAATTCCATGCACTTCTTGACATGGATGCAGAAGAAGACTTGGAAATTGATGACATCATTGACATGAACGCTCACGCTGATATTATGCAGTCTCTCGCGAGTAGTTTTCCATTTGTAACATTCATAGGCCATCAGCAAGTTGGCAATTTACTTTTTACTTTTTGTGGCTTTTCGGCCTTTTTTGCGAATTTGATACAAGTGCAAAAGCTAGGCAAAAGCTGAAAGGATAAAATGGCATTTTAACATTAGGTATATTTAGTAGTAACGTCTGTAATCTTCCGGTTTTTTTTTTTTCAGTTTTTCAGTTTTTTCAGTTTTTTACGGTATCTGCAGGAGGCCAGCTTTTTTCAAATCCGGGCCCGAAATGTGGCAACAGCTTTTTTGCCGCTTTTTTTTAGCTTGCACAAGCGAAAAAAAGCGAAATGCCAAAGTACTGATGACTATTTATGTTCTACAGTAATTGTACAATGATTATCTAGTTTTGTCCTGCAGAAAGTCGCTGAATTCCACAGGTTGAGCAGCATCAAGGCGCGGCTACCGTTAATCCACGGCCATTACCATATCTGGTAAATCCACGCCATGAATCATGGCGTGGCATCCACGGTCATGGCATTCCGTGGATGCCACGTGGATACGGGCGCGTACAACATGGGAAAGATGGGTTATCTTGTTACCGATTGCGCGTTTGTGTAAGGCGACCATCTGTGTTCGCATGCGTCCGTTCCTCGACCCTTCAGCGCAAAAACATGAGGGACACGAGAATCTCATCTTCCCCCACCCCTTCACCGTTACACCCGAGATGAAAAGTTCGAGTCGAACTGCTGAAAGCCAGTGGCAGGCATGCATCACTCACCTTTGCAAAAAGCGGTCGTATCAACACGTGCTGTGCAGCTGCCGACCGCTTGGGACCCTGACCCAGCGAGGCAAAGACCTGCCGTAACGAAGCCGTAAGGCTGTGATGTTGGTTGTGTCTTGGCGCTTGTGGCTTCCGCTGGGCTTCCGAGTGAGAAGATGCCAAGGCAAGCCTAGCGCGGACGCGGTCTGGAAAATCGCCCAATATATCACATGTAGGAGCAAGGAGCAGGCTAATTACTACGCGCGCTGCGGAAACGACTTTGACTTTATAAAAAGTAGCAAGGTGAGAGCTTGACTCAGATGATACATTGTTGGTTGACGTTGAGGCACTGATCGGGTTTGATGTATTGATGCATGATGCCCAGCGGAGTCTTCAGCGGTATGTTCAACATGGCCCATGTGCTATACATAATGTGGTACGTGATACCCCCGAAAACTTAAACCCACATTTCATCCGTTACTGCGTTCGGTCGCATTGCTTGCGTTTTAATTGATACCTCTCTTGGCCTACCACTGCCGACTGCAATGGCAGCACGATACGGGCTCCTCCTTCTCATCTCTTTGCTGTCACCTGTTTTCGCAGCGGCACCGGTCAACGTGACTTTTCCTGCCCAACCACCTTCTGCTGCACTCTTGAACACAATCGAGGACAATTTCATTGGGATCTCATGGGAATTAAGCTCATTCGATTCACTATGTAAGTACCGCCCATCCTTCAATTGCTGAGCGAGTTTTCTCATCGACCATGTAGGGGGCACCACTGTCGACAAGCAGCCGAATGCTATGCAAAATTACTTACATAACCTGGTCGTCCGGATGTCTAAGCCGCTCAGAATCCGTGTTGGTGGAAATTCCATGGATGGGTAAGTTTGTGTGGCTGAAATATTTGAATCTGACACTTGATTTCCTCTAGGTCAACCTATGCGCCCGAACAAACCACCCCGATCGTATTAACTGATCCTGACGCGTATTTCAATGACGTTCCTGTTAATTTCGGACCCCCGCTTTTCGACATCATGAACGGCATGTCGGACAAGGTGGGGGCCATGCAGTTTATGATCGGCCTCAGTATGCGCTTCCCGGATAGATGGGATGAGGTCATACGACTGGCTCAGGACACGGAGAGTAAACTTGGCGATAGACTAGATGCCATGCTCTTGGGAAACGTGAGTACTGGTGATTGATCGTTAGCTAAGCTCAAGGTCTCTGCCGTAGGAACCTGATTTATATACAGGTCATGGAGAGCGCGGTGCCTACTCCATTAAAGATTATGTTGGTATACCATGGTTTTGGTCCTATCTCTCACTGATCGAAAAAAAATTGGATAGGTTCCTGAAATCGATGAAGTGTTGGGGCTACTGGGCAATAATAGTCTGTTGAAAGAGCCCATTATCGGGGGTCCGACAATCTGTTGTAATTGGTGCGCCGTGTTCTCCATTATGCTTTACCCTTGGAATTCACCGCGTTTGAAAGGGACCTGGAAGACCTTTTTAAAGCGGGTTTCGACCAATTCAACTATAAGTATTATACGTCAGTCCAGTTCCTGCTGTATTTTACTGAATAATATTTAACCACCTTTGAGTAGCGTTCAACACTATCCTAACAATATTTGCAACGGCGAAAACGAAAGCAATACTAACCTTACATATTACTTGACACATGCCAATAGTACGCACCATCAGTCATTTCTCGTTTGTTGCGTTTTGATACTTAGCGTCTAATCAGTCGAAGAATTCCTCGCGTGGCAAAATGATGGTGTAAAAAGAGCCAAAAAGCAGAATATACCAGTCATTCTAACCGAATATAACACTGTCTCATGTGGTGGTTCTAACATATCGTCTACAGTATGTATCCTACTTTTTTAATTCTATCTTTCATTCTCAGTATTGACGAACTATACAGTTCGGAGCGGGCCTTTGGGCAATAGATACCGGTCTTAAAGCGACAACGATGAACTATTCCGCAATCTACCTTCACACTCGGGAATACGGAGTTCAGTACAACCTATTTGATCCTCCGACCCCAGAGACGAGCACGGAAGCTGGTTGGAAGACGGGATCGCCTTACTATTCCGCCCTCTTCCTATCGGAAGTCGCCGATCCATCTGGTTCCATTATAGTTGACCTCAACGTCAACAAGTCCAACAGCAACCACTTTGCCACTGTGGCCGGGTATGGAATTTACGACGGATCAGGTCAAAACAGAAGCGGCCTTGTTCTCATCAACTATGCAAGTCCGACCCAAGAGGGGGATGACAGAACACAACAATTCAGAATACCTGCAGATCTCACTGACAAAATCAGTTACCGCGTCCTTACTGCTCCCTCTGTGACGGAAAAGACGGACATCACCTGGGCGGGACAAACGGTTGGCTTAAATGGTGATCTGAAAGGTGACCAACATACAGATTCGTTGCGTTGCGACGAGGGTTGTTTGATTGATGTCCCTGGGCCTGGAGCTGTGCTTGCTGTTTTCGGCAAAATTGGAGAACAGAGATTGTTCACTGGAAATTCAACCATTGCCCCAATTAACACCTCTGGAAGCGACGTAATTTTTAAAACGCCGCCATTTTCGCTTTCAATTCTCGTTGTACTTGCTGTCATCTTGCTCTGATATAAGTAGTCGCCATTATTTAACCTAATTATGACTGTTACACATTCCTTTCTTAGTTGCATTGGACAAAGTCTATAGATAGGGGGGCAGATGATGGCCAACCGCCACTCTTTTAATTGTAATTCAGTTCGTCATTTCAGAATGGACGTTCTTATCTTTAAGCTCGTTACGACTTTTAGGCCTTTGTGGGACGAACAGTGCGGTCTACTGATCTGTTTAGGCGATAAGATGCCAGAGGAGTCAACATGCCGGAGTGATAACCTTATCTATGAAATTGACCCACTGACGGTACATAAATTCCTGAGGCATGGAAATCTCCTTTTAAGACATCTACTATATATAAATTTACCATGGAATGACGGAACGACCGATGTAAGACTTTGGAGGGCTAAGATACCTAACAAGCTCTCGAGGTGGGCATGAGACTGTTGATATTCATGGGTAACTCGTATGCAGGGACGCTAGAGGTCAAACTTTGAAAAGAGAAATGCTCAGAGATCTGATTACGCTCATGTTCAAGCAGGAGGATCAATCACGAGTCGTGGAACGCGTGAGACTGTGCGAAAACTTTTCTTGACCGTCATTACATGTATGCACTGTTTGAATTCTTCCTTTCAATCATCCTGGGGCCATCTGTTCTGTTGTACAACTCAATGAGCAAATTCATCTCGTCACGCAACTAATAACTGGAAGAAAAACAAGACGGCCCAAGTTCACCCATTCGAGCTAGCGTTCACATGCCCTCGTTCTCGGATAAGATATTTCACACAACATAGCCGTATTTTTGCCTATCTTAGTGCGGCTCACGGACTCGTGACTGGTCATTTTGCATCCGTTTTCTCCTTCGGTATTCACAATATCGAAGACATACGATATGCGGAAAGATTGACCGCATTCTTGCCGTTGTCGATGTTTCCCCTGAATAGATAAAGGGAGAATCAGACGTGTCGGTTTCGAGTCTGCTTCCTTCACAACCATGGCCGCTAACTCTGCTGCAAATTCTGTTCCTCATCCCACTGTCATCAAGGCAAGCCTTCCACGCTGCCCTTGTTCCGGAGACCGCTAACGATCATGCGTGAAAAGGTTGATCCCTTCCTGTAGGCCCCTATAATCTATTGCCTTTCTCACCGTTGTTCACTTCTTGCCGCGGATAGCCCTGCGGACCAACAAAAGGTGAGGAAACCCACCATTTCTTGACTTGTGTTTACAAAAATATGCCTTAGGGTTTACACAACCGCTGGCAGTGAGTGCTCATTTGTGCGCCACTTGGGTCATGCATGACTAATAAACTTAATCTTGTATGAAGTCCCGACATCCCCCCGTTTGCCACAGTCAAGCCAGGCCAAGTAAGTCTCATCTGCCTTTTGTACCTTTCTTCTCACCAATCCTACATGTAGACTTTCAAAGTCGAATGCGTTGGTCCGTAGATATTTGATTTGTTTTCTCCATGATCATTGATGTAGATAACAAGACTGGACTGGCGGTCAAATCGGAAACAATGACTGTATGAAGCTAATCTCAAGCGTTGCTCTTAATAAGGTTAGTTCTGACATGGCTTACAGGTAGCGACGACGTAAAGAATATCGATCTTACCAAAGTACACAACCTATCCGGGCCTATTGCGGTTGAGGGCGCTGAGCCTGGAGATTGTCTGGTGGTTGATATTCTCGACGGTACGTGATTCTATTTTTCGACTTGAAGAAAGAGTATTGAAACTATCTCAGTTATTCCGTTTGAAAAGATGCCTTGGGGATTCACTGTACGACCCAGGTCCTTATAATGATTGGCAAATTAACCTTATTTACAAACAAGGGTATTTTCGAACTGGAAAATGGTGGTGGTCTCTTTGCTCGCGAGTTCCGAAGCCGAGCATGTAAAGCTATCTGGGATCTAAACGGCACGCCTCAACATTCTACCTCGTTCCCTGTTTAATTTTCTCATAAACTCCTTTTTGAAATTACAGGTGTCTATGCTTCATCTCGTCACATCCCGGGTGTGCGCTTCGCCGGTGTTTCTCATCCAGGCTTAATCGGAACAGCACCTTCGCCTGATTTGTTAGCAACATGGAATGAGCGCGAATGTGGATTGATCGCAGCTCATGCTGCTTCAGTACCTCCTGTCGGGTTTCCTCCTGAACCGATTGGTGCTTATGTAGGTCAAGATTTGTCTAGTGGAGTTCGAGAGAAGATTATGAAAGAGGGAGCGAGGACAATTCCTGGACGTGAACATGGTGGAAATTGCGACGTATGAAACTCTCTTCTTTTTGATTAGCTGATTGCTTTAACCTATACGGTATTAAGATCAAGAATCTTTCCAAGTACAAATTTTATCCGAATTCTCAAGTCTCGTTATTGATTCACAAATGACAGAGGTTCGCGATGCTACTTCCCCGTTTTCGTCAAAGGCGCAAATTTATCGGTCGGAGACCTGCATTTCTCCCAAGGCGATGTACGTACTGCTTACCCTTAAATACTGCTTTAATTCACATTACTCATTTCCGTCGAAGGGCGAGGTAGGCCAAGAAATATTGCTTTTATACGGTTAAGTTTGATATTTCTCTTCACAGATGTCATTCTGTGGTGCCATCGAAATGGTCCGTACCTCATATTCCTGCATTCAAATATCTGTCTCTTAAACAATCTTAGGCGGGTATAATTACATTCAATACTAGTATCATTAAAGGCGGTGTAGAGAAATTCGGCTTGAAACAGCCGATTTTCTTGGTCGGTCATTCAATTCCCTTGAAATTGGTTTCAATTACTGATCAACGGATTCTGATATCAAAGCCGTCGCCCGTCGATCCGATGTATTCTCAAAAGGTAATTAGAGTTGACATTCACTCTTTTCGCACACTTCTTACTCTTGATCACTAGTTGGTTTTTGAAGGTCTCAGCGTCGACATCAGTACGTATACTTATAATCGGTTCTTTATCAATGAATTGAAGTCCTCGTGTTTTGAAGACGGAGATGGCAGACAGTATTACATGGATGCGTACGTACTTCCTCAGAGAAACATTAATCTTTCTATCTTGACTTTTCATCAAACAGAACTGTAGCTTATAAACAAGCCGCATTAAACGCCATCGGTTACCTTCAAAAGGTAAGCAAAACAAAAGATGAAAAAGTTCCCCCGACTCAAAACTGTTTTTCTACTCCTTCACAGCTTGGATACAGTAAGTTCTGCTCAACGTCTACCACGCAATCCGGTTTTCATCGTTCTCATTCTTGAATAGCTCGTGAACAAGCATGTGAGCTTCTTCATCCTATCCCCTCAGACTCGGAACTCAACTCCTTTTTTCTTCAAGACCTTCTTCTCTCAGCTGCTCCCATCGAATCTCACGTAGGAGCTATCGTGGTACGTACTTACAACAGCATCTCACCCATCCCATTTCTGAAAAACCAACGATAACTTCTTTTTGCTTACTAGGATTCACCAAACGCCTGTGTAACACTCGCTATTCCAACTGGAATTTTCGAGCATGTGAGTCGTTTTCTCTCTCTTTCACTCAAAAACTTCCAATTAATGAATTATATAAAGGACATTCTTCCCAAACCTGAAGGTTTGACCAGAGTCAATTATGGTCAATGCGCTATCAGGAGCGACGGTGTACTCTAATCAGGTAAAACAAGTTTATGTGTTTTCTTCGTCTTGAAAGTAATTTTTCTTTCTTCCTGGCATTTTGTTTTGTTTTATTTTTTGAGCTGTGGAGTTCAAAGATATGGGAATTTGGTGATTGGTAGCAATTGGAAAGAAGCGTAGCGTAGTCTACGAAGCAGTTGTATTTTTCTTTGGCTTGGGCAGGTCTTTCTCCAAGCCTTGAGTGGGTTTACGTTACGAATCCAGTTTTGGAAATTCACGGGGGTTGGTGATTTTTGAAAGTGTGAAGGTGGAACCTAGTGAGAGAGGTGTTGGATATACGTGCTATAGGTGTAGGGTGCAGTGAATATCGGGGGAAAATGTTAGCAAAACGTTAGTTTCATAACTGCGTCTAGTAACCCCTGGAATTCTCCTTCTGTATATGTGTGGATTCAAAAAGAGCGAGAAACACATATTCGAAGTTAGTAACATTGGTACATGTATTCCTTCACTGCTGCCAGTCATTGAATGTAAACATTATGAGCCCCGAACGCATTAGATCGCATGTTTCTTCGCATGTTCCAGACACCGGTAGCCATCATTAGTTGTGTGGCTGCTTCTTCGTTCAAACAAGCTTTGCGCCTTCTAGATGTTTTTGCCGCTCTTGAATATCCCATATGTGTCACCGCATGTTGCAAACACCGGTAGACATCGTGAATTGTTTGCCTTCCAGATATCTTTAGATCTTCTTTGAGCGGCAACTGATGATCCGGGTAGGTTGGGCGTCTTGATAGGCGCTGCCGCTGTTTTCCTGGCACTCGGAGACGGGGGGAGCGACCATGGAAAAAATTGCTGAGTACAAAGAATAGTTCTGAGTTAAAGTTGATTGGTCCGATGAGAAAGTCATTGGGGACTCACTGAAACACCAGGAAACTGGATTCATTTTCCTGCTTACTAGTGTTCTAACGCATCGATTGAAATCATCATTTTCCAGGTCACGTATAGGTTGAATAGGCGCTGAACAATCGAGGTGACATGTGTTCCCTTCAACATCCCGATGTGTTCGGTACCTGCTGCCTGGACTTCTCGCTGATGTGGGATCTTGTCACTGATAAAAATAGTACCAAACGCGCCGGGAAGTCGAAGTGAACACATGTGTGGCGAGTGGTGATGTGGCTTGGACCACGTCAACGTACTCGCTCATCGATTAGGTAATACTCACTTATTGTGATCCCCTTATTGTTTCTTTCGTCTTTATTGTTCTAGATAAAATAGGAACCGCGCATAGTATATAAACCAGTAAGATACGAGATGTAGACCCAGTCTTTACCTTTCTGCCTTAACAGAGAGTAGTTGCGCTTGTTCAATCCGAACGTGTGATAACGAGTGAAGACTTCATTTATTCCTTACCGTGTAACTTGACGTTACAACATGCCACCTCGATTGTTCAGCGCCTACTCAAACTACTAATACGTGGCTTGGGAAATGATGATTTTAATCGATGCATTTGAACGGGCTAGCATTTTTAGCAATTGGAAAGAAGTGTAGCTAAGTCTAAGACGAAGCAGTTATAGTTTTTTTGTTCTGTACCCCTGAAAGAAGTGCCTGTGTACTATGCAGGCACGCGTGAGTATACCGTTCAGGTGAAATAGATCCACTGACACCACTGAAGTATGCATCTCATGAAACTATTATTTAGTATGTTTGAGCACTCAAGGCGCTAGCTAGTACTGGTGGGATCGTGATCGTGTGCGCCTTGGAGGACTGCTCGTAACAACTGATCGTTTGATTGTTTTTACAGTATTTATGCTGTGTATATAATCTGGATAACAATATTCAACAGAAAGTACACGTTCGCACCAGATTCTTCAAAAGTCTTGCTCTCCTTTCGAAGGAATTCCAACGTTTAAAAAATCAAACACATATCATTCTGGCTGTACATCTTCACGGTGCAAACAACAAAAACAAACTAATTCCTATTCCGCCATTGAGGATGGACGTAGACTCGAATTCCAGGCTTCAATTGGTACCTGCAGCATATGCGATTCTGAAGAGTTGGCCAGCTTGCTGGGTTACGTCTCCAGAACTTTTCTTGTCTGCAAGTACAAGCTAGAATCGACAATGAGTTGTCTAATACTTTAAGCGAGCACGGTAGAAATGCATGACCCACCTTTTCACTGCTTTTGGCGAAGACTTTCTTGGCTGCTCTGTCGCTTGTCTTGACAATCTGGCATAGGGCTAAGCAACTCGACATCATGCTATGTAGGACTCGTGTTTATCCCACGCACTGAAGTCCCATTAGACGCCATGTTTGTGTTATTTAGTAGCGCTCAAATGGACCAGATAGGTATTTGCTGATTTGTTGCACATTGTTTGATTTGAGGAAGTCCCTTGTCGGCGAGAAGTCCGGAGGGATTGAAGGGAGCATGTGTTATCTCGATCCTTAGGCGTCTATCAAACAAAATGTGAACCAAAAGTCATGGATGGGAAGTCCAAAGGTGAGAATTGAACCTCCATTTTCATTCTCAGTCTTGACTCTCGAGGTCGCCTAGATTGAAGGGACTGAAAGGTTTGTAAAACTCTTCTAGTAAAACTATATTCTAGTGCCGACTCCGCGATATGGCACCTGATAGAGCGCCCAACCGCCTCTCGAAGCGCTATCAATCTGATCGACATACCCAATAATACTTGATATCCGAATTGAGTGGGTACTAACATGTTGCATGCGGTTTTGGAGTGGATATTGAGACCACAAATGGGTCTGCAAGTTGAAAACGCCTGTGGACATCGTGAGCATTCCTGTCGAGCGTCAATAAATGACGTACTGTAATCGTGTCAGAGTCGTTTTCTCAGATACGTTGGGCAGTTCGATAGCAACTCTACTACAAGCATTCTGGAAGACTGAGAGAATGGTCATAAGAATGACCATTGATTGCAAAAGAAAGTTCCAATCGGCCCAGTAAAAAAGTGATTGAGGACTTGAGAGTCGAGACATGGAAATGGAGGTTCAATTTTTACCTTTAGACTTCCAATCCATGACTTTTAGTTCACATGTTGTTTAATAGACGCCTAAGGATCCAGATAACCCATGCTTCTTTCAATCCCTCCGGACTTCTCGCTGACTTGGGACTTCCTCAAGTCAAATGATGTGCAATAGATCAGTAAATACCTATCTGGTCCATTTGAGCACTACCAGATAACACAAACATGGCGGCTAATGGGATTTACAACGCTGTGATTTGGCAGAAAGCAGGCAGAGACCCAAATCTATCTCTAGACGGGCTTCCGCAGCCCATATTTGGGTGACTGAATGAATGCACTACTCATATGAGCATTCTAACGCGTTCAAAGTACAGGAGATCGAGTTTTCCTTGTTTGTCCTAGATACAATAATTTGGTCCATCCCGGTCTATATAAGCATGCACTCTGTGTTGTCCTTTCCCTACGACTCGGCTCGGTACTCATTTGCATCGCATTCTCCCATTCATACTCGAGTATCCACCAATGTCTCAAATTCAAGGATCAGCTGCAGCAAGGGTATGACCTATGTTGTCCCGTTTTTGCATATTTCCAATCACATTCTATAGCAGGGCGTCGGCAGGAAACCTGATTCGGATGGTTCATCGGGCACTGTAAGGCCTATGCTGTCCCGTCATCGTACATTCCCATTCACATATTTGTGACAGGGTAGCGGCAAAGTATACTTCCACATATTCAATGGACGCAAGTACTGCGTTGCCCAAGGCGATGGCACCATTACTCTTGAGAAAGTCAATGATGATCCCACGCCTAACACAAAGGCGATGGTTAGTTTAGTTCCAATTAAGAACGCTTGACACTGATCGACCTCAACGCCTCCTTACAGTGGCAGATGATTCGAGATGATAATGGTAGCTATACCTTCAAGAACCGTTACAACGGAAACAACATAGTTCTTGATGACACTGCAAGTATTCATCCTGTTGACTCTGAGTTCTTATGAACTTAAATGATACTCAGATTAAAACCGAATCAGCCACAGGAGATATTAGCAAGTGGAAGATCGAGCCGGTAATGAATCTCGCTATTGATGAATGCCGGGTGCGTGGGATACAGACTTCCTAGCATGAAGTCGAGTTGCTTAACCCTATGCCAGATTGTCAAGGTAGGCGATGAAGATCCCAAACAAGTCTTGGCCAATAGCAGTGGAAGTGTGGGTCATGCATATCTATCGTGCCCGCTTGAAGTAGACAACTCATTGTCGATTTTAGCTCATAACTGAAGACAAGAAAAGTTCTGGAGACATAACCCAGCAAGCTGACCAGCTCTTCAGAATCGTATACGCTGGAGATGCCAAATGAAGCCTGGAATTCGAGTCTACGCCCACTTTCAGTGGCGAAATAGGAATTAGTCGTTTGTTATTTGCACCGTGAAGATGTACAGCCTGAATGAAATGTGTTTGATTTTTGAAATGTTGGAATTCCGTCGAAAGGAGCGCAAGTCTTTTGAAGCATCTGGTGCGAACGTGGACTTTCTGCTGAATATCGTTATCCAGAACATGCGCTGTCCGGTATCCCACGTACTCCCCTTCAAATACAAGATTATTCATTTTTCGCGCCGTAAGCTCTTCAGAGTAGGGAAGTTCAAGTGAACGCATGTCACCTCGATCGTTCAAACGTTTAGCACCTACTCAAACAACTTATACGTCGCTTGGGAAATGATGATTTCAATCGATGCATTTGAGCGGGCAAGCATTTTTAGCAATTGGAAAGAAGTGTTGCATAGTCAAAGATGAAGCAGCTGTATTTCTTTTGTTTCTGTACCTATGTAAAAAGTGTCTGTGTAGGCACGCGCGAGATGTTCTTTTCATGTCGATTAGCAATTAAAAACAATGGCAGAAGAAGTCTAGATAGTTCAATCGAGTGAGAGAACAAATTCAGTTCTACAAAATTCAAACGAACCGCCCACCCAAAATACCCAAAATTTCTTTGTTCACAATTTACTCTTCGCAAAAATCCTTTCGACTCCCCCCATTTCACCACCATCCCTTTTCCATTCTCCTCCTCCCCCACCGCGTTTCCTATCCTTTTCCAAAACATCACTAGCCCACTCAACAACACACCTGATCAATTTATCCACATCCTCTCTCGTAATCCCAGCATGTAAACAAATTCTCACTCTGTCTTTTCCTTTTGGTACTGTCGGCCATGTTATGGGTTTGGCGTTCATACCATTTTTGAGGAGGTAGGATGATAGAGGATGGGGATGAGGTGTTAAAATCGGGATTATCGGTGAGGCGGAGGTTAAATTATCGAAGGAGGAGGAGGGAAGACAAGAATGTGGGCATAAGCTGATTAGCGATGCTGGGATGTCAGAGTTTTGAAGTGTAGAGGCGAAAGTCGACGTAAAGTATTCTGAAAGTGATAATAGGCGATTGGCAAGCTACAATTAGAAGTCGTGTCAATGCTTATTCGGGGAGAGAAAAATTGGAAGGTTTGATTTACGTGAGAGGCGGTACCATCTATGAGCATATCGAAAGATGCGTCGGCGGAGATGATAGTCGTGTAACTGAGGGACGTGGTGTATATGAGCGATCGAGCGTAGTTAATCAAATAATCTTTGACTAGATTGTTAGTCAAGATAACAGCTGTCGAAAATAGTTTAGATGAATAGATAGGGTTTAGAGGCTGGACGCACCTCCGCTGGCCGCCAAAGCTTTGCCGAAAGTATGTAACCTCGCGAACACTTTATGTTCTAAACCCAACATCGCCACACGCCCTTTACCATTGGGACCATAAATGCCTGTCGAATGGGCTTCATCGACAATCAGATACGCGTTTTCTCCTCCTAAAAAAATTTCCTCTTCCATCACTTCAACCATCTCTTTCAACGGCGCAAAAGTCCCGTCCATACTATACAAACTTTCCACCGCTACGAATATACTGTGTTGTCTTTCCGAGCGGTGAATCTTGTTATAGGCTTCTATCAACGCCAATCGGAATGATGTGAGAGAGTTGTGTTTGAAGGAAATTAGAGATGACGAATTGACTCGTGATGCGCGCATTCCATCATGCACAGAAGCATGAATATACTCGTCGTAGACGATCACATCCCCTCGTTGGGGTATACTCGTAAAAAAACCGACATTGGCATGAAATCCTGAATTGAACAACAGCGCCGCTTCAACATCAAAAAAATTCTTCAACCGCTCTTCCAAATTCGCATGCGCTCGACCATTCACGAGTAATCTCGAACCCCCAGACCCGAGTATATCAGGCGCAGAAGAGATTTTGGAAAGAAAGCATGAACGGAGGTGATTAGAAGTGGATAATGATAGATAGTCGTTGGATGTGAAATCGGTCAAGGGAGATGAGATGGCCGAGGCGGTTGTTGGATCGGGGAGACGGCGTCGGATGGACCGGATTTCGCGGGAATGAAGTGCTGACTGGAGTTTTTGTGCGAGAGCAGAATGTGGGCTGAAGGGCGAGCTCATAGTTTGGGATGGGCTCGGACGAACGGAATGCGTCGGATTTAGGGGTTCCGTTTAGAAAAAAAACGTGATCGCGATCATGATATACTTATTGAATTATCCTCTCTCCAGCCCCAGTCAGTCAATCTTGAAGAGAATTTATCTCTCGTTCACTCGTCTCTAAACGTCGGGTATAAGAGTCATCATACGCCGCTGGAACGGCCTGAGTTTGCTGCAGCCCCTTTTGAACAGCGAGCACATCTACGCACCAGGCAACTTGGATTTTACTCTATATCGCGCTATGACTTCTCTGTTGTGTGCAATAGCAGCCAACTGGGCATGTTTGATGGTCCCTAATGTCCCAGATAAGCTCAAAAAACAGAGCGATAGAGGATAGAGAGGCCAACGCACCAGAGACGTGAACCACAAAGGGAATGACCCTACACCCGTCAACTTCTCTCAGTAACGTGATTCCGCCCCAAGCTATGCAATGTTGGTCCCTCGCAACACGTATAATGGCGACATTCGTCACGGGCGAAAAGTATTTGACTGAAATACAAAAATCTGAGTGGACGTTAAGCAATCAAGCCAGAGTCGAAACTGACCAGTCAATGACAGGCCCACTGCTCCCCATCCCGCGTCTCCGAAGTTGGTGATTATACTCTGCTTCAAGGCGATGTAGACTTTCCTCCCGTCGAGCAAGTTGTTTGTAGAGGTTGTTGGCTGGTTGAGCGGGATTTCTGTCGGGATGAATTCGACGAGAAGCCAGCGGTTCTGTGATAATTGAAATTTGAGTTGGAGAGAATTGTGTGAGGGTCGATGCTGTACACGCCTTGAATCTGACCATCGCAGTGAAGGAACAGGAGTGATGTCACGTGCACGCTAGTGCTGTCTTTCATGCTAGTAAGGCTTTGGCCCTTGGGCGCGGCAATGACTAGTCAATTGACCGATACTGATGATGTGAACTATACCGCTTTTGGAGGGGGTATGGGTACTCGAGGAAATGATCTATTGACCACATCCCTTGAAATTCAAAGAAATTCTTATAAGAAATTCAAATGACCTTCTCGATGCGCGTCACCTATTGCATAGTGATTCGTATCATATAGTTTAATCCAACTAACAAAATATTTCAGTCATCGAGCATGTATATACATTTAAGAAAACTTCTATCTTATCAGCGATTACCAAATCAAGCTTGACAGCAGCAGGTCGTGGGCTCTGGGAATGCCCAGTAGTTCATGCAGGTGATTAGGATTTGAAGTAGTCGACTCTGGGAACACCCAGTAGTCGTGTAAAAGCCTTCCTTTTTCTTGAAGCACGCACTGATATTATGTGGAGCGCATGCCAGGGCTTGATACAGGGTCAACGGGGGTGAAGAAGGCAAAAGCGTTGAATGACTCCCCTGCTTATATAATTTACATCAACCTTGTTAGTACTAGTTGATGGCGGCATCGGTCATCTAAGTCAGTGATGAGCAAGCCAGTGATGGACCAGTCAGCCATTGAAATATTGATTGCTGGCTGCTGGCGATCACTGGCTAGCCAGCAAAGCCAGCTGGCTGATGGCTAGTGGTGATCTGTGAGAAAACAGACATAAAAGGCAAATGTCTGATGGTATGTGACGTTCTGTGACAAATGGGACAAATATGTTCTTGTGGCAACTAGTGTAGCTCGTCCACACGGCTTATTAGTTCTTATCCTCGCAAGTACATACGGTGAACCGCTCAAAATCACTCTTTCAAAGCTCTTCAATTTTTCAATCAATGGTAGCCGCACTTGGTAGAAAAATCGAATATGACAACGCAGCAAGAGATGGAGCTCAACGAATTCCTGGCAGCTGATTCCATTGATTGTGAAGAGGAGAGTTCGGATGTTACAGCAGAACAGGTTTTATTCGCTGCAGTCTGCAGACATACACCGATTTCGCCGATTTCGTATCAATCTATTGATAGCATCGCTCGTAGTTGAGCGCTGAGCCAGCAGTCAAGCGCTCAGTAATCGGTAATAAGTAATAGGTAATTATGTAGCCAGCGCCATCAGCCAAATGGCTAAATGGCTAGCCAGTTGGCTGGATCACTGGTTATCGCTGGCCCATCACTGGCTTGCTCATCACTGCATCTAAGTATCATATTAAGCAAAGATGGTTTTGCACACGGGATAAACAAAACTGAAAGCTGATTGGTTAGTGATTGTGGGGTAATGAGTTTACTGTCATTTGATCTCTAAGCCGTGCTGACTTACGCACGGGTAACGGCTAGTTGACTAGTAGTCAATGACTGAACGGCCAGATGACTGTGACTCATCAATTGCCAGTCAACTACTCATTGACCGGGCACAACACTGCTTCATGATCATAAGCCCATGAAGGTAACATAATGAAGGTATCCGAGTCATGGCTTCGCAGTGTCAATTCTTTTGAGAATATTGGCTATCAGCTTTCGAAAGCCTGTCAATGCAATTGGAGACAGAATAATAAGAAATCTAATTGGACACGGCGATTCGTGATTCGTCAACCCATTTATGCTCGTTTCGCCCACTATTAAGCTTCGCCATCCCCCTTCTCCTCGACCCTCCTCTCAGGAAGATCGTTTGTTCTAATTTTCTTTTGTCCAGGTACACCCACTCCTCGGAATACCATCAACGACAAAACCATACCGGTCAATCCAAATGCACAGCAAGTCCATTGTGCACCACGATAACTCTTCAATTGATCCTCTCCTTCAGCCAAATTTGACGTTATGCGATTGAAAACGACGGTTGAAATGGTTACCCCTGCTGAGGTCCCAATCTACAAGCAAAGGGGTGAACAATTTAACAAGAAGTAAACATAAAAATGATGTATCAATTTACCTGGGCCATCGTCTGAAAGAGAGCACCGGCCAAGCTCTGCTCGTGAGGTAACGAAATCTTTGCAATATACAAAGTCCCCGCCGAATACACGAAATCAACACTCATCACAGAAAGAACAATCGCCGGGAAACAATAGGCCCAATATGTGATCTTGGGATCTACAATAGCAAAAAGCAGACAAGAGATTGAAATTCCAAGTGTTCCCATCGCTTATAAAACGAAAAGCCGAAGATTAGCTTGGGAGAAAATAATAGAACGATAGGAAGAACCCACTGGTGAGTACAATCATAGAAACATAGTTTGCCATGAATCCTACAAAAGCGTTACACAACATACCAACGACGAACGTTGGTATCAACCGAACGACAGTCTGTAATGGCGTGAGTCCAACATAATTTTGAAAATACAACTAGAAATGTGAAGAGAGAGAGAAAACCAAACCCGGTGAGTGAAGAGTTACGAAAAGATTAAGGAAAATGAACCTGGACCCAAAAAGTCCAAGCGAGGAACGATGACCAAGTCAGGAGCACAATGGCCATCATTGCCGCAAATCTTCCCTTCGCGCGAGCCCACAGTGATAATTTCATTAGAGGAGGAGGAAGTCTATTGTCCCATGTTTCATTCCCTTCTTGACGTCGACGGTTTTGCACTTTCTCAAGGTACCACTGCCACCAAATGAATACTCCAACCAACAGTACGCCGACGATGAGGAGAGCGATGATGTCTACCCCGAAAAACCGAATATGAACTTACAAAGAGATAAAAGAGATAGTGAAGATGGCGTACAACTGGTAGCCCATTGCTTTTGTGCCGTTTCACCCTCACCGAGTACAAACAGGATAAGTACCAGTGCCGCCGAAATCAAGCACGCGCCTAACCAATCCACGCGCCTTGCACCAGCAGCATCGTTACCTTCATGCTTCCAATTCCGATCTTTGTCAATCGACAGAAGTCCGCCTATGAGGCAAAGAACGTTGAGAGCCGCAAACAAGTAGAACGATGATCTCCATGTCTTTCTATGCGCGAGATTCTAAGTATGAGTGGGGGCGGGGAGGAATGGAATGCACGCCGTACGAGGTTTGTTCAGTAAGCGCACCTCCCGCTGCTGATCCAAAGGCTGCACCAACAGGCGCGCCGGCCGCGAAAGTGGCAAAGGCGAGTGACCGTGACCTCCCAGGTGGAAAAGAATTGGCGAGGATGCCCAACTTCATAAAATGTACATGAATATTACAGACAGCTAGAAGGAATGAGAAGCATACGGAAGCCGGAATTGTAGCCGCTGCTCCAATGCCTTGAAAACCTCTCAGAATGATGAGAGCCACTACATCTACAGAAAATTTTAACCCCAAAAAGAGGACAGGGAAGAGCAGATTAAGCGTAAAAAACGAATTGCGCGTTTGTTGAGCACGTACTGTTGGCAAATCCGCAACTTAGTGTAAAAGCGCCGAGCAGAATCGTTCCAGTCAGATATGCCTTTTTGCGTCCATAAAGATCTGCTAGTCGACCACAAACCAAAAGCAGACATCCCTTGGTGCTGATTAGGAAAAAAAGAACTTGATAATGGGTGGTATGAACGTACGGAACTCAGCGGATAAGCAGACACGATCCACTGCAATAAACTCGGATCCGCTTGAAATTCTCGACCAATAGCTGGTAGCGCTATTGAAACCGATGTACTATTTCCTGTCTATGGTCGAGAAATATGGCCTAAGTGAATACCCGCTATTCAAGTTTGCGACGCACATTAACAAACATGATGAGTGTCACGACAAGAACAATTGTGATTGCTTTTATAGCACTTCTTTGTGGCCTCAGGTCGTCGGTATCTGAAGGAAGAGGCGAAGGAGATATTTTTGAGGCTTGAGAAGGTGGACGGGACACCTCGCTTTTTATTTTTTCTAGTCCCTCGTCCATGTCTGTCGTCGTGTTGTTTTTGCCGGTACAGATGACCCTCGTCGAGGATGTTCAGGAGAAGGTCGGGCTTGAGTTGCACACAAGTCATATCGGTCACATGGTGCTGAATGTGAAAACGAGCGGCGTTCGGTTTGTAACTTGCCGGAACGGCGCCCACTTATGCCATTTGGCAGTCTTGACACTGGGGAAAGAGCACATACTGGATCGGACAGATCACTTGAACAAGTGTTGGGTATCGTTAAAGGCAGGATGATAGCCGAGTATGGAATAGCCTCCACACGTGCTTTCCGGGATCTCCCCGCACAAAAAAGGGGCTACATGTATAGTATTATGCATTATAATAATAATATTATCATGCTGAGTGGGGATCTAGGGAGATACGATGTAACAATGAACGAGTAGATTAATGAGACTTGATGTATTAAGACCTACTCCCTTTGAGCGAATTTTGACAAAAGTTGGGCCGGATTGGTTGGGAGTTCTCGCCCACATGGTTGACGAACCGATCGCTTATTCTTTGATCTTGGCCAAGACTTCGGAGTCTTTGAAAAGGAAATACTCCTGCTCCAACATCAGCACAAGTTCCGCTGCCAAGATGAACGAAAGAGACCCACCTCCTCGCCAACTTTGATAGAGTTGCCGCCCCATCCAGGTAGTAGCACGCGGTCGCCAGCCTGCACACCCATCGGTAACAGCTTTCCGTCTTTATCACGAGCGCCTGGTCCAACAGCAATGACGGTAGCTTCTGGAAGAGGGTTCTTGGTGACAGAGGTAGGGAGCAGGACACCAGACGTAGTTTTCTGTCGATACAAATGACATGAGTAATAAGTATACTGCTCTTTGAACGGAAAAAAAAGCTTGCCGTTTCGGGTTTGAAGCGTTGAACGAGGATTCGGTCAAGGAGCGGAACAACGGACTTGATGGACTGGAAAGTTGCTCGGGCCGCCTACGGTAGAAAGCTGAGTCACTGGCAGAGTATGGGAGATAGGATAGACAAATACCATGGAGATGCTGGGTGAGGTATGAGGTTAGAACATTCCGAGTTTTGTTTTCTCGGTCACATGTTTCCTTGGGGTCGTGCATTTGAATTCAGGGTCGCCGATGGACAAAATCCTTCAGTCAATTCCATATCTTGGACACAAATGAGCCAATCTTGGTGCAATGAGATCCACTTGGAGTGCGTACGCACAGACAGGTTCCCGGTGTTTCTCCTGGTTGCCGACGGCCCGACCCTACGTAGCTAATCCACCAGGTATTGATAGACACGTAAACAACATAAAGCATTGTTCCACTCTTCCCTCCTTTCTCTCCCCATGGCATTAGTGTCCTTGCACTCCCCACATCTCCCCGCTGAAATCCTTCACAACATAGTTACATCTTATCTTTCACCGACAGCCGACCTTCAAACTCTACACACAATCTCCTTAACCCATTCTTTCCTCCTCAACTCAACTCGGATAGCTCTCTTTGATACCATTCAGCTTTCGAGGCATACCCTTGATGATGGCGTTCACCCCAATTTGTGCTCTTCTCTAGCCAATTTGCTCCGGACTTCACCTCATATCTCGGGTTACGTTCGTAAACTTGTCATTGTCGAGGGCACAGTCCGCAACAGCTGGTTGGGTCACACGAGATATTGGGTTACTTCCGAAAATGAGGACTTGCCATTCATCCTTCGCATGGTCGCATTCGGCGGACAGCCTAAGAATGACAATTGGCGTGGAATAGGTCTAAGAAGTCTCGAAATTTTTGGCTGTGGTACATCCATCATGGACTGGTCGAATTTCCATGTAAACCTTCGCGAAGCATTCGTCGACGTGTTTGATAAAGGCAAATTAGAAGACCTACGTTTGATTGATCTCAACTTTCCTGTGCATGTCTTACGACACACCAGATCCTTGAAGAACATTTCCTTTGGCGGGATGGATTCTGCTATATCTAACATTATGCTTGAAAATGCCTCTTACATCGATGACCATACCCCTCGGCCACAGCTCAACTTCCTAAATCTGTCTTTTGAACATAACGTGGTCCAAGGTTTCGCGCTTATTAACATTCTCACCCAACCTACGTGTCCCCTCGACACTTCCCATCTGGAACACATCGTCGTTAACGGCAGTCAGCATCCTAACCTTCAAAAGCTTTTCGATCACTGTCAGTCGGATCTCAAGTTTCTGGAAATCCGCAGTAAGTATATAACGCACCTCCTAATTTTGTTCCAAGTTATCTCATTGCATGACCAGCGAACGAATACCCGATACCCACAACACCTTCCCATATATCTCTCAGCAATCTTTCCTCGTTGCACTGCCTATCGCTTTTTGTGCCTGTAGTCGATTGGGACGAAGTCAATCCTAAACCGTTCCCTTGGTTGGACCATCTTCTCTCTACTTTGTGCCTCTCTTCTACTGGGGATGTCAATCATCCCAACACATCGACAAAGCTACACCGCGTTTCCAACCCTAACCTTCATACACTTCAACTAATATTCGATATCGATCGTATACCTTTATTCGAAAGAATTAATCAAACCGAATGGTCTAATCTCAATTGTCAACTCTTCCGACTTTTACGTTCTCGGCTCGTTTCGAAATATGCTGTCGACCCCGACTTGAAAATCAAGATTTACATCTATAATGATCCTATTTTATGTGATACTTGCTGTTCCCCTTCTCCTCATTTGGGCGATGCAGATATGATGAACTGCCATTCATTTCTCAGGGATCCTTTAGTTTCATATCCGTCCATTTCGTGCTCTTGTCTTTCTCATCCTCAACCCGCTTGTTTTGGTACCAAAGATTCTACTAGCGAAGGACGAGGAGATGTAGAAGGACAGCGAGGGCGACCAGAAAGTACCCAGATAAGAAAGTTTTTAACCAGATTTTTACCTGTTCTGGGGACGGACGAAGGGGTGGCAGGTATAAAAGTATACCGAACTGATGGTGAGTTTTGCCCTTCACCTTGATCAAGGAGTATCACTGATGTTAAATCCTGTAGAAATACCCGCGAGAGTTTGAATGGTTGGATTACGGAATTCCGCACTGCTAAGATTCTTTCGTTAGAAATGTCCATGTATTAATTCGGCATCAATGGATTAGTTGAACCATTCAACTTGAGCTCTGTTCATCGATCCAGTATTATCTTTCTCTAGGGTCCTGCAGATCCCCGGCGAAAATGATCTCATGGCATTACTACGACCACCTTAACTCATATCTCTACCGATTCGCGTCTCCGCTACACACGTCGCTTCGTCATACACTACCTGACCCGGAACTTCGATCCCTTATCGGAGTTTCTCATGGCTTTCATCTAAGCGACGATAATTATGGCAAGGAAGTTAACGCCGTTCAATCAAAATCGTTTGAGCGCTGACTCTGCAATTCGGCGGCTAAAGAGACGCCGGAACACATCCTTCATGTGCTTATGAACTTTAGCTGACATCAGATTGAGCAAAACGAGATGAGCAGAAGGCGTCTGGATATAAATAAGAGTGGATTTGGAGAGGTCATCCAGCTCAAAAAGGTTGTTATGAGCTTTTCGATAGACGCTTGACATCTCAGCAGAATCAGCACAGGCGATGTTTACGGGCCTCATCGATTGTTTGGAATACAGAAATCTTAGTCGACTCTGCTCTATATAAGTCCAGGTTTCAGTACAGATCGTCCCCAAGTCAAGTGCTCATTCGCAGTCTTCGCATTGATAACTACTACTATACTATGTCTCAATCTACAGGACAAGATCAATTCGATGAATCCAAACTTGTAAGTGTCTCATCATTATACTAGAAGGATAATTGCTCACGAGCATTTGCTGCGACAGAAACCGTGTGATCCTCAATACAAGATCATTTGTGAAGGATTATTTGCCAAGAATCGCAAAAGCCAGACAGGCCGATGCACTGATATATTCTTCAGTTTCGGGGAAGACCCTCCTATCGACCGGGTATGTCTTGCTGTGTATATGAATCAAATATAGTTGAAGTCGTTTCAGTGGAAGCTCAAATGCTTCAGTGATTCTCCTTGCTATGGCATTCGCAATGAAGGCTCTGGAAACTGGGCAACCGCTAGGGGAGGTAGAGTTGTAAGATATTTCGGCTACTCGATGAAAATGCATATCTTGATGTGCTTTTCTAGCTTGGATGTCCTGACTTTGATGAAAAAGATAGCAAATGGCGCATTGAATTCGTCAGTGGAGACAGATGTAAGGCAAGTCAAGATCTATCCTTATACGATTTTTACTAGGGCCTGAACAAGAATTTATGTTGTAGGTCTTGCAATGCAACGGGACACTCGCCTGGACCAAGCATTCGGATGACCTCGTATGTTTGCATCCATAATATAATAAATTTAATACTAATGATCTGGATATTTTAGCTTTACCTTACCGAATTTCTTGGTACTTCTAACCAGCTCTTCGAAATCGCATTCATCGGAAGAGACCTCGCTAGCAAATTTCCCCTAGAAGTTCAAAAACCTTGATGAATTATAACTCGTGGAAACGTATTTAAATTGTAGTATAGCTATCATTTCTACGTTTGCAAATTTTGATATGATGGAATGTTGTTCGGAGATGTCTACAGTGGGCCTGGAAATGTAACAACCGCTTTCGTTGTAATTTCTGAATTCAGCACCCTTGCTCTGACTCGAAAGCCCGCTACAATGCTGTATTCTTTTGCTTTACAAGACCCTAAACACAACAAATGCCAAGGTGAGAAGCTGCTCGGGGGGCACATCGCGACACCCATAGCTACCTATAAATTTTGGGTGTTCCTGATCCCGTAGATACAAGCTTAGAAGAGAAAGCGCTAGTCAACAAAGTCCTACGATTCTATTCTCGAACCTCTCATTCACTGCACCGGAGTCAATAAGTCATGTGGCTTATTGTGACTCCGGCGCAGTGCATTCCTTCAGCTTGTCCAGCAAAAGGGATCTTTGAAAGTTGGGAAGCGGCACCCGTAACATCGGTATAAGTGGGCAGCCCAATCTGGAACGAGAATTCAGTTGGCGGCGTAGATAGCACTAGAAGGGTGTGGGGAAGTTCAATGTTGCCGTTCTGGGTTCCAAGATTTAAAGACAGGCGGAAGAAACTTCTGGTGAGCAGCACACACCAACAAGGACTACTTCAGCGCATACTTGGCCTTTTGGCATTGCCTTCAATATACGTATCTCCACCGTTTTTGCGGTGTCCTCATATCTGTGGCCGAAAGAATGAATCCGATAGAAAATGATGTTCCGGAGTCAATATAACGAACTCATGACATACAATTAGATATTGACCAAGGTATAACGACAATTTAGGCAGATTAGACACAGAAAGATTCTATCCTTATGAGTCAACAGGATCCGCAGATGGTTCATATGAGTCAGACAGATTTCTGGAAAAAAAGTCCCGCAAGAGAATGATAATCCTATCGCGATATTAGGTGATTTCAGCGGAATATAAGGTCTTAACCAGGTGCGGTGGGGACATTGTTCAAGCGATCAATCGGGTTTTAGTGATTACCGGAAAGGGATCACGGGGAGGTGGACTTCGTTCACGGTAAAGGCTCGATCACGTCAGAATCACGGACATGAATCGAATACCGATGAGGCTGGCTGAGGCATGGTGGACTGTAACTGGGTAAAGATTATTTGCGGCATGAAAAGAATACTGCGCGCTTACACGCTAGACTGATCATCGCCACAATCCGATCACAGTCTAGAAAGTAGGCTTTAGCATCCCATGTGCTCAAAGGCCTCAGACTTTGGGCCCGAATCTCTGGCGGTGAGCTTTTGTAGCACTCAGCGTCAGAGCTTTGAGTTGCAGATGAAGCATGGCGCCGAGCTAGCCAGAGCCCACTCGGGTGTCCGACAAATGATCTAGGACTTCCTAATCGGGGAGACTGTTGGGCTGAGTCAGGTAATCGGGACAAACAATTGCAAAGAGACGGAGGGCCAAAGGGCCGGTTTGTTCATCGTTGCAAACAGCGACGGCGACTCTTTCCGCATCGTCATCCACAATACCCAGCTACTCTGCTTGACGCTCGCACGACACGACACAGCACGACGTACACAGCCTAATCGGACTATAGCGCCACGATGCGAGAGTCCAACTTTGCGTTTCCTGCCCAGAATAAGGCGTGTGTGTGCATCACCTCGCAGCTGTACGACCGCCGCGGTGAGTAGCGATGAAGTGGCCTTTGGGACTGTGCTGAACAGCGAGCAGCTCTGGACACAACGGCGCCTCTGCCCCTTTTCAATTCACTGACACACCTCACCTACCTCACCTCGACTTCCCCGCGCATCCGCGAGATCATGACCATGGACGGCGGCCTTGAGCGCCTCGTCAAGATTCTCCAGGACTTTTGTTTCTCTCCTCCGCCCCCGGAAAACCCGTCTCTCATCTATGGCCTCCTACCCACCAGCTCCAGAGCTCCCAAGCCACAGCCTACTCTCAACCCAGCCTTCTTTGATAAACATGCCGCTTACCGTTTCAGCCTCGCCTTCCAGTGCGTCGTCAATATTGGAGTCCGCGGCTCCGAACAGATCAGGAGGAGAGTCGTCCAGGCCGGCACCCTCGATGTCGTGGGTTGTATCCTCGAGGCTTGGCTGGCCAGCAAAGGCCTCGCCGTCGGTCCCGGTCTCAGCGTCACTGGTGCCCCGAGGGAGACCAGAGAACAAAGACATGCTAGGCGTCTGGCCGCAATTGAGCACCGACAGAGGGAAGACGCCTTGGCTCTCCATAGGGCATTACAAAGAACCCAAAGGGAACAGATGCAATCGGCACAAACTCCCCAGGTCCACTCTCAGCCTGCCTACCCATCGCATGCCCAAACATCACCGCAGCAAGCCCAACCACAGTCACCACGACATCAGCAACCGCCTCAACAATCTAGTCGACTCTTTGATACCCACTTCGTACCAAGCAGCAATTCCCAGCGTATCGGCAGAGAGACGACCGTAACGGAAGAGGCAAGTATACAACCGATTTTTATGGCTGTTGTTAATTATGAAGCTTTTGATCCTAGGATGAACCGATGGACCTCTCGCCACGTCCCGACAGAAATCTTACTATTACTCCTGCAAATGCTAACTCATCCCGACTTTCTACCTCTACGTCCGCTTCAAACAGCGATACAGATCTGTCAACCAATGTTTCGACGGCTCCGACGCCTCTTGGTAGCGGAACTCCAACTGGTGCTGTCGTGATTCCCAATCGCGATCGCAGCGGCACGGTGATAGCTCGCCCCGTATGGGACAATGTTCCTCCACCCACTGCCACAACTACAGCCAATACCACGAACTATGTGGCGGCTACTCCTATCGCACCTCGGCGTCATTCAAACTTCAGTAATTCTACGATCATAGTGAACGGTCACGGACAAGGTCATGCTGCCAATCCAGGAACACCTTCACCCTCTGCTTCCACTGGTACCTCGCGTCCCGACACTGAAACGGAGGACGATGGCGATGGCGAGGTGGAAAACGAAGATGTCGACATGGAAGATACCACTCAATCTACGCAGTCATCTATCTCCGCAATTTCGATTGGTAGTACATCTAATGTTGCCTCTACTACTGTTTCAGCATCCCCTTCACCAGAACGACAGCCTACAGCGCCGCCGCCACATCGAACGAGGCTCTCTCTCAGTCGAAGGGCAGTCGGGATCGTATCAGAAAATGCTACCCAAGCACAGACAATACCCGGTATAGAAAATGGTCATCATATCATTATCAACGAAGAACTTGGAGATTTGGGTGTCGGCGTTGGTGTGAATGTAGGAGTAGATGACGGGATTGTGAGTCTTGACCAGCAAGCAACGGAGGACTTTGCAATGGGAGCACCACCCGGGGCACCAGGTGCTATCGACGGTACCCCGAGATTTACTGTTGGTGTTGTTGGACGACATGGTCATGGACATCATGGCGGACATCGAGATCCTCCGCCCGACGTCACGCCGCGCGCCACAATCACAGGACTACCGCAAGAAACATCTAGTCCTCCGGCGTCGAGAATGACTTCGATGAGAGGACGCTCAGCTACTGCGCCTGAACCGTACACAGAACCGTCGTTGTCTGTGCCTGGACCTTCCAATGGTAGTGCCCTCGGTCTGAATCACAGAACGAGCTCAGGAACGGGCGCGGTTGTTATACCATCTCCTTCTGGACAAAGTGCGGCAGATAGCGCTAGTGGCGCTGATCCATCTCCAACTGCTCCCACCACATCAACTGGTGCCGCGAACTCCAGTCACTATACCACTGCGACTAATGCAAATCTTATATCAAGTCCAGGAGCGATTACGGCTACCAACACGGTTTCCAGTACGGCTAGTACAAGTAGCGCGGCGACTGCCCCAAATACTCCGACTTCGTATCCGGGGCCTTATCGTGACGAAGACGTTCTCCTTGGCCTTCAACTTCTAGCATACCTGAGCAAATATCCCCATGTCCGCCAGGCGTTTTATAAACCTCGTCAATCATTTCATCCTGCTACTTTCGCGCATCAGCAACAGCAACAGCAGCAACATCATTACGGCAACGGAATGATAGTCGGTAGTGCAAATGTCAAAGGCAAAGCTCCAATAATTTCACCACCGACACAAAAAGATGGAAGTTATTTCAAAACCTTCAACGGGAGTTCGGTCATGGCTCACAATACGCTTCCTCCTGCCGGCGCTGGTAATGCTGGGCGTTCCGGGAAAGAACGCGCTCTGTCTGGTGCCCCCTCAAATTCTACGACTAATTCGACTTCGACTTCGGTGTCTCCGAATTCAACTGTACCTGGTGGTGTTGGTGGAGGAAATGGACGGGATAGGTTGACGAATGTATTCAGTCTTGTGGAACGGTTCACATTCAAACCTAGTTCGAGTGAGCTGGCGGCAAATGGAGGTTCTGTGCCTAGGTTGCCGCCAGAGATACAGTATTGGGCTGGTGTTGTGATGAGGAATGCTTGTCGGAAGGATGATAATCAGGGAGGGATAAGGCAATGCGCGAACAGTAAGTCTTTGATATTTCAGTTGAGGCGAAAAAATTGATTTGTTGAAAGTGCTTTGTGGACGATGGGAAGCGTATCCACGAGAATTTGCAAAATGTAGGAGATGCCGAAAAGCCAAATATTGCGGGAAGGAATGTCAGAGTACAGCTTGGAGTGAAGGACATCGGTTTTGGTGCAGTGCGAAAGATGTAGAAGATGAAAACACTGCGGGGAACCATGGACACGGACATCATGGAAGTAGTCACAGTAACGCTCAAAATCCTCATGGTGGCGGTGAAGGTAATCAGGAGGGGGATGAAGAAGATTCTGGTGGAAGGAGGGAGAGGAGGGAGAGGAGGGAGCGTGAGAGAGAGAGAGAGAGAAGAGAGGATGGGGCGGAGACAGCTACACAGGCACCCCGAGTTTCGAGGCGAATTGCGCATGGAGGTCATAGTGGCGAAACGCCAGGTTTTATACCACCACTCCCTTCTAGTCCAACCGTTGAAGGGCGGAGAAGGGCGGAGACGACTACAGGTGCTGGAACCCATGGAAGAGCATCTGCTGCCGCATCAACGTCGCATGATATGGTCCTTGGCTAAATACTTCTGCCCCCAATTATCCCGTCTAGTGTTCGGCTCTTCGTTTTGCTTTCGTAATATCGCTTTGTATAAATTCTACGCACAACGTCCATCTGCACAGCTCATGAGTAGTCACGATCACAGTTTCCACTTTTTTCCCCTCATTTTTCACTTTGACGACTCGTTGCCATGTATTTGCATTCCTACGCAGCTACTTTCTAATCTTGTCTGTTTCTCGTCTCTTGCTTCCTTATCTTTTGGAAGTCTTTGTACCAATGGTGAGTGCTTAATGCACTTTTGGACGAGTCAAATATCATCCCACACATTTGCTTTTGAAAGGAATCCTTTCATCTTGTGTTTTCTTCTTGTTCATATATCATATCCGATTGTACATAATCATGGTTTCAGCCTTTTTACACGCATCTGGATAGGAGTTCAGCCTGAACTCCTATGAGGTATGTAGTGACAGCGGTTTCGGGATCGCTGGAACGTTACCGAACGCTCAGCGCTCAGCGCTCAACCCCCTGTCAGTCTCAAGCCCGCGCGGTTTCGAAACCGTGGGAACAAAATTTGGCGGGCTGCGGGTTCGAAACCGTGACGTCCGAACAGGCCCTAAATGTTGTATAACTTATAGCTCGTTGCCCGCCAAATTTCGTTCCCACGGTTTCGAAATCGATCGACTTCAAAACCGATTGACTTTGTACATAGGAGAGCGCGTTCGGCAGTCTCTATGGCTTTCAAATCGGTCTGTCACACCGATAATCGCAGCCCTTCGGAGACGCGTCGCGTCTTACCACACGTGCTGTCACATTTTGTTAAATATACCTTTCTGTGCACTATAAATTGACTTGCATCTGCCCCATGCTCCCGACCATCCTAATTACACCAATTTTATCTCCTCAGCGTTAGTAGCAGTCAACTGGGTTTGTGTGACATGTGTGACCAAGGCTGAGAAACCGTAAGTTAGGACAAACAGTTCCCGAGTCTCAGTGAGATGGAAGCCGTTGAGTTCAAAACCGACCAACTTTGAACTCGGAGTTGCCGTACAGGGCCTTAGGTCTTCTCGCAAGAACTCGGGCTAAAGTTGTCCCAGCGAAGCCCCTAAAAGGTATTATAGTCCGAGACTGACCTCCTCGAAGGGCCAGCGTGAAAGGTGAAGTCTGTTTGATTAGTTTCGGATTAATACCAGTGGCTTTCCCGCCGTCCCTTTGGAAGAGAAATGACCAGGGAGCTAGTACCGTGGGATGACTGACGGTCTTTGGAGTTTGATCCGGTTATTTATATGTACTACCCCAGAATCTGGTCCTGGTCCTGGTTCTTTTGTTCTCCCACCCCCAGATGTTGACCAGAATCGCTGTTCGAAACACCTCTCAACTCGCGAGGACCAACATTACGCGTGTTTCGGCACGATGTATGACTGCTAGCGCTGTCTTTCAGTCTGATTATCAACATCTCCGTACCCTTGGCGCCAACCATTTGAACAAGGGCATCGGGAGAGTTACAGATGGCATTATGGTGAAAGGAGAGGGGAGTTATGTGAAGTATGACGATGGAAGGAAGCATTTGGATTTTACATGCGGCATTGGAGTGACGAACCTTGGTATACCGTTCAAAATATCAGTTTCAGTCTTACCATGACGACGAGTACCTTGTTTAGGACATGCCAACAAGAGAGTTAGCCGTGCTGCAGCTGAACAGTGCATGAAACTTGTCCATTCTCAAGTGCGTACTATTCGTTCTTACTTTGTTATTAATCAATGACTGGTGTTCTGTTTTATAGTGCAGTATAGCTATACACGAGCCGTATCTTCGACTGATTCAAAATATTCTGCCTGTCATGCCTCACAAATCCCTTGATTCGTTTTTCTTTTGGAATTCAGGTTCTGAAGCAGTTGAAGCGTCTCTTAAGATGGCTCGGACTCTCACGGGAAGACAGAATATCATTTGTATGCAGGGCGCTTATCACGGGCGAACCTACGGTGCGATGGCGGTCACGAAGAGCAAGACGATCTATTCTCAAAATACCCACCCACTCATGGTATATCGAGACATTTTTCCATTCTTCAACGAGACGTACTAATTTCTTACCTATCTAGCCTGGAGTTTTTTCGATTCCATTCCCTTACTGGCACAGCATGAATCTCCCACCTGACACCCCAGTCTCGAAATTAACCGAGCAATGTCTTTACCAATTGGACCTCCTACTATCACAACAAACTCACCCGAAGGACACCGCAGCAATAATTGTTGAACCTGTACTAGGAGAAGGTGGATATGTAGCCGCGCCGAAGGAGTTTTTGGAAGGGCTGAGACGAGTCTGTGATCAACATGGAATGCTGTTGATTGTGGATGAGGTTCAAAGTGGGTATGGAAGGACAGGAACCATGTTTGCCATTGAGGAAAGTGGTGTCCGACCAGATATCATGGTCATCGCCAAAGGACTCGGTAATGGATTCCCGATTAGCGGAGTAATTAGTCGAAAAGAACTCACGGACAAGCTTGCACCCGGGACTATGGTATGTGCCTCAAAGCATGAAGTTTTTTCATCAGTGTTGACTTAGGGGTTTTATCCTAGGGAGGAACTTACGCTGGAAACGCCGTTTCTTGCGCCGCCGCCGCCGAAGTTCTCGAGGTATTCAAGGAAGAGAAAATTCTCGAAAACGTCGCAGTCCGGTACGCCCATCTTTCCCCTCCCTCCATTTCTTTTTACTAAATGAATATTTTATAGCTCAAAGCAACTCGTCAGCCACCTGACGTCACTGCAGGAGGATCCTACACTCGCCCCCTACATCCTTGACATTCGTGGCCGTGGTCTTATGATCGGTATCGAGTTTGCGTCTCGAATCGGTATCGCATCAACATCCACTCAACACGAGGTCGGTATTGTCGCAGATGCCCCTGAGAAGATGGCCAGCAGGGTCGCGAAGAAATGTATTGAGAAGGGGATGCTGATTCTGACAACGAGTGTCTATGAAGTAGTTAGGTTTATTCCGCCTCTGAATGTGAGGGAGGATGATATGAAGAAGGGGTGTAAAATTTTCGAGGAGGCTGTCAGGGAGGTGGTTAAGGAAGGGTAGGTCCCCTGATACCAAGCAAGGTTGTAGTAGATATAAATCATGACACTTTTCAATAACAACTCAAGCACCGTGAATACAGCTGAATTATCGACGTCGTAATAAAACTTCGAATCAATAACAAAAATATGTATCTGCACGACATGGAAGAAGGTTGTAGTAGATCCTGCTTGTAGCCTTTCGCCAAGCTCGCGAAAAGTAGACGATCCATCCAGTGCAGGATACTGACAAATAACTTGAAACTACCGAGGACTCCAAACCAACCGCTCTCGAATACTGGAGGCAGGATGGGTAATCAGGCCCCGGATCAGTTTATGATGATACTCCGGAGTAGCGTGATAAGTGAATAAAGGATACCGTTAGAATTGTTGTCCACCCCTACCAGTACCATATACCCGTCGATAAGAGATTACCTATTGAAGGAACAGATATGTAGAAGGTCGACGCAGTGAGCATAAGGTTATATGTCTGTCACACCTCTCCGCTCTTTCAAGCCCTTCGGATGAAGCGCCAACACGGGGAAAGAGAAAGAAATCTCGCACTCAGTAATAGTCCCTAACTCGTCGAAGGGATCTCAACTGCTCCTGATACAATCGGGAACTCTTATTGGGCAAATTCTACTACCGTCTTACAGTACAATCTTCGAAGCTACACGATGAATCCTAAGAATTGGATAGATTCCAGTTTGGGACTAATTTTTCCTCGACGGCAAAAGAGAAGTGCTGATTGTCGTTTCCGTCGCGAGGCGTAAGAAAAACTTAACATTGAAAAGTTAACAAGTCATCATGATATACCGGGAAATGACCTACGGAAAGAGGATGATCTGGCTCACGACGTTTCACAGTCCATACAAGATCCTGGGCTGGTACTTTGATCTGGCGGTGATCGGTGAGAAGGGTTGTTAAACGTTTGATACGCAGCTCTATTACCCTGAACATGCCTTCTTCTCCGGCATTTTCAATATACCACTTGCAGTGGCTCGGATCAAACTCATTGCTAGTATACTGTATGATTAAATGAGGGTAACGGTTAAGCACTTGACGTCGTCACGATCTTTGAGACTCACGGCTTCACCATCATCTTTGCCGTAGGCCCAAAGTCCGTTACCCTTATTCTGGATGGTATACCCCTCTTCGAAGAGCTTAATTTCCCACTGTGTAGATGTTCATCAGGAAAATGGGAGAATGTAAAAGTATGTTAGATTACGAAAGCAGTGACTGAATTATCAATCATGTCCATAAATTAACGACATTAGCAGATCTAGTCAAATTTAGAACAACTTAGACATCATTTTTCAGGGCGTGTTAAGCCATGCTTGTCCAGTTGTGTTAAATTATCCATAAATTAACCGACCTGAGGAATAAATTATACAAGCCCATAAAATGCCCTCGATAATTTGACACATGTGATGCCCAAATTGAGTTCCTCATGAGATATACTCTTTGCCGTTGAACTTGAAGAACTTCAGAGAGTCTCTCTCCGAGTGCTGCAGGCTGACTGCCTGATACCTAGACATGTGCATGATCTACTACTCTTCTATTCTACATAAGAGGCCAATGGTAGCGGGCCATGCCACTCGTCGGCTCTACATTGGTTATTCGGTTCGGTTTACACAACTTGAGAACTTGTACGAAATCCCGAGTCCAAATTGCAGTTGTTGACCTTTATTTGCACCTGATTATAATAAGCTGCATTCAACGGTACTCGGGCCAGGGACTTGGCAGCATATAAAAAGATGACACCATTCACACATCCCTTAATTCATTACCACCATCCGGTCCATCCCCATCCCCGTATTTCAGAGTCAAAAGCTCAAGGTCCATGAAACTTTACATTTCATTTTGTTGATTGGACTGTCCGACTGACTTGCTCCATACTCAGGTTGTGGTATTGCTAGGACTGCCTGTTGTACCAGGAATGTTGTTGCATGGTAAGCAACTCCCAAAGCGAGGCACTGTTAAAACACTACTCATTATTTTTTATTCAGACAAGTCATCACTTTTCAGTTAGCATAGTTTGATTTTGGTTTAGTTGGTTACAAGTAATCACCAATGATTTGTTATAATTAATACACAATGTATCATAAATGTCACTATAAATCACGCTTTTACTTGCATAATTTGTGTCCCAGAAATGCATGATAAAGAGTCGAATTTATGTATCCTATGTGGATGTCTTTTGAATATTTTGCGCTCAGTTATTGCAAACTGTGTATAATTTAACATAATCTAGCTTAAGATCACAGGGCTACCGAGCTGTCTAGTTTTAAATTAGACGTGTTTGGCCAATTTAGCTAAACACGTCCAAACACGTCTAAGGTAATTTATTTTATCATAATTTACATTACATTGGGCTAAATCTCATACCTCCCGATTTCCTGATGGCCTATAATATTGCGGTTGTAGACTTTGGCCAATAAATTGCGTAGCTGCGTAAGTTTCAGAGGGAAAAAAAAACATGATTTGGGCACGATTTGACTCGGGCTAACGAGCGGTGCCCGTCTCCTTCTGCTCGGCTCTAGCGGCTTTGGAGTCAGTGCCTGGCGAAAAATTCGAGAACATCTTCACAGGAAAAAATGACAGGGTGCCAAGGCCCCTGTAGGAAAGTACACGAGGCTAGTGTTTGAATTGTAAGGAGATCATTATCTCCTGACAACAGGCTAGGCTACCGGCGGGAGAGTAGAACAGGGACGTGAAGTTGAAGAGAGTAATTGGCGACTTTCAGAAGCATTGAGTTAGACTATATACGTTCCTCTCGGTACAGCAGATACTTGATTTGGCAATCGGAGCAGAAGAGTAGTGAGATGGATGTTGACTACAGAACGCCACCACCTTGAATGTAATATTGCCACCTTTCGCCACGGCACCGGGAAGAAGAGCGAATAATCACTACATAATCGACACATAGACTGTTCCCTGGAGCTCTCGTTCCTGACAGTCAGCAGATAAAGCCCGTCACACGACGTGGTTACATCAAGCCGATATATGAGAGCGAGGATGGCACTGGCAGCAGCAAATTAAAATGCTTGAACTACTGGAACACTTCAGCTAGCTGGCACGTCAGACTCGGTCATCTGGATTATCGCTCTACCTTTGTTTATCATCGAGGCCTATACTAAAGCCATGAAAGTAATGGTGGTGGATGCTTTTGATCGTTCACTAGTTCAAATCAGTTTGGAACATAATGGATCCGAGATTAATCAGATAGTAAGGATTCTCGGACCCATTGGGCCGTTTATATTGATACTCCGGTGCAGCGTGATAAGGAAGTAAGTACCTTTGTTTGGTGATTAATATATAATCAGATCTTAAAATTCTAGTCCTTCGCATATAACGCCAATACAGAGCAACAGATATACATCTAATATTCATGATAGCTGATATGCTCGTCGATGAGATGGTGAAGGGGATTAGCCCTTTCTATCGGTATTGCGTTTTATTCATGCACATCGAGGCTGTTCAAAGCGTTCAAGGCACTACCAGGGACTCTTTTCGGGCAAGATATATTATCATCTCAAGTAACAATCATCGAGGCGTATACGATGCATTATAAGACATTGATCTCAGCTCGAGACTAGTCGTCGAGCTGTCTCTCAAAATGGAAGTTCTGATTGTCGTTTCCGTCCGCAGGCTCGAGAAAAACCTAATTCCGAAGTTATTGAGTAGTCGTTATCACATAGCGTGGGATGACCTACGGAAAGGCGATGGTCCGGGTCGCGACGTTTCAGAGTCCAGACGAGATCCTGGTTTGGTACTTTGATCTGAGAGTGGTCAGTGAGAAATGCTGTTAAAACGTTTCGTACGCAAGCTGTATTACATTGTAGATTATGCCGTGTCCGGTACGTGCGAGGTGCCATTTGCAGTGGCCCGCATCAAATTCATTACTAGTAAACTGTATAAACAAATGAGGATACGTTAACCAATTGACATCGTCATGATCTTTCAGACTCACAGTTTCACCATCTTTTCCGTAAGCCCAAAATTCGTTACCCACATTCTGGATGGTGAACCCATCCTCGAAACGTTTAATCTGCCACTGTGCAAGTGTTAGACATTCTTAAATGCATCAAAAATCACTAAGAAATCATAGCGTACACGTTCAAAGACGCCGGCAGAGCCATTGTCAAAGGGAATGTCCATAAAGAAAGGTGGCCTATCAGAGGTATCGGGAGGGAAGCTCTTTGCCCAAGTATCAGAACCTATCGGGCCGTTGACAATCTTGACCGTTCCCTCGATAAGAATATTCTAGCGGGGACATTGGGTTAGCTTCCATACATTCATTTCATCTGCATATTTCACCTGATCCATGAAGAAAGATTCGGAGTAAGCGCGATTCAATAGTCAACAAGGTTATGACAGGAGCCTGAGGTCGTTTCAAGAACGACCGAGCCCTTTTATGTGCTTGCGTTGGAGTGTGGCCTTCACTTTTCGCGCCAGCCACGCCGCGTGGCGAGCGCCACATAGTACTTACAGCCAGAATGGTGCAGAGAACAATATAAAGGATGGCATCGAAAATGATGGTGTCTTCTGCCGAGGGTCCGGGAGCATGGCCATAAAGTCGTGTGAAATTGACATAAATCGCTTATCACCTTCAAGGCGGGCTATTGACATGAGAGTTGCCTTTGCACGGGCTCAGGATTCAGGGGATGGATGCGGTTGACGTGGGCAGGATATTACATCCCTGGCCAGGGGGCAGGCAACCAAAGAGTGTCGGAAAAGTGAACATAAGTATGGGGAAAGTACCTTTGGTGTTGAAGCACCTCAATACAGGCAACCGAAGAATTCAGTGAATCAACCCACCCGCTTGCCTTTGTGGGAATTTCCAAATGGGATTGTCCTTCAATCAAGTTGGGTCTGATGGTCACTCAGCGTCACAGTATCATTTAATCAATGAGAAATAGTTGGGTAGTATGTGCTACAGCATCGTGGCTCGCGTCTGACGCCGTAAGGCGTAGAATCAAATATTGCTCCTTTTCTCGATAAGCTGAATTACTGATGAAACATGAGCTTCCTCTCCTGCGCCAGGTAAGGTATGGATTGCTGAAGGCAATTCAATGCACCTGGCTCTCTCTATTTTTGAAAAAACCTTATCGGATGTCCACTTTTGGTAAGTTATCAGTTGTTCCATAGATGTTACATATAATCGAGTGGATTCCGGGTCAGGGTCTACTGTCGTACAGAGAGTAAGATTATCGGCCACATCAATTGCTTTGGGCTCGGAGATCAATGTTCGTCGCATGGAAAGTGGGAATACATTCATTTTTCTCGCCACTACCTACAACTCACTACATGTATAATACTTGAGACTGACTTTATGTTTTATCGTCGGTATGTGTAGATACTTATCATTGATCCCAAAGTGACATCAGAGTGACATTATACAATTTGGCAGCTTCACTTGACATTGTTCCCATTTGGAAATTCCCACAAAGGCAAGCGGGTGGGTTGATTCACTGAATTCTTCGGTTGCCTGTATTGAGGTGCTTCAACACCAAAGGTACTTTCCCCATACTTATGTTCACTTTTCGACACTATGGTCTATTTTTATCTTCTATTCTATTCTTATTCTACCTTTTCATTCTTACATTTCAGTCTTTCGACTTATTCATTGCTACCCGCTTTCACCATTCAATATGCTGCCTTGGACAGCACTCCATTTTTGACTGTATAGTTTTACCCGGCCAGGTCTGCCGAAAAACTTATGTCTCTAAACTTTATTTCTACACCTCAGTGGAGAAACGTCTTTGTTGTCACTGAGGTGAGCACTCTGAACTCTCATAAATATCTTGTACTCATGTCTGTATGTAGCCGTTTTTAGTTAGGTAAATATCTTGTAGTGGACAAACGTCTTCGTTATCACTGAGCCATTTTTGTTAGGTTATGGGCCCCAGCTGCAACTAGAGCAACAAAGATTAAAATTCACTCAAATACATTCAACTTAACTCACAAACATGTCTGGCACTGGCAGTAATGCACTACCAATCTTCACCGATGGGTCGAAGTTTAACAGGGCTAACTGGGTAAACTGGAAAGGCCTCATACAGATAGCTGTAGACTTACGAGGAGTCCTGGGGTACCTTGATGGTACTATTACCCAACCTACTCCACCACCTGGCAGCGGAGAAAGACTGATAGACATGGAATTACCTCAGCGTCAAGGTATGCCATGCTCCAGACATATCCCGGGCTGGGGCCAGCAGCCAGGCTCCTACCCAGCCCATCTCGCGGCGAGCCAAACAGCACTCTTATTGGGCAAATTCTATTACCGCCTCACAGTTACAATCTTCGAGGCGTACACGATGAATGCTAATAATTGGATTGATTCCAATTTGAGATTAATCCTCTGCAACGCGTGGCTCGACGGTAAAAGAAAAATTCTGATTGTCGCTTCCGTCCGCAGGCTCAAGAAAAACCTAATTTTGAAAAGGTTGACTGATCATCATGACGTACCAGGGAATGACCTACGGAAAGAGGATAGTCTGGCTCGCGACGTTTTACAGTCCAGACAAGATCCTGGTCTGGTAATAAGATCTGAGAGTAGTCAGTGGGCCGTCAAAGGTTTGATACACAAGTTCTGTTACCTTGAATATATCTTCTCCGGCGTTTTCGATATACCACTTGCAGTAGCTCGCATTAAACTCATTGCTAGTAAACTATGTGATTGAATGAGGGTAAGAGTTAACGTTAAACGTTAAGTACTTGACATCGTCATGAGCTTTGAGACTCACGGCTTCACCGTCTCTGCTGTAGGCCCAAAATCCGTTACCCTTATTTTGGATGGTATACCCGCCTTCGAAAGGCCTAATTTCCCACTGTGGGGATATTAAGCATTCTTGAATGCAATAAAAATCAGTAAGAAAGTCATTGCCTACACGTTGATAGATGCTGGCAAAGACATCGTCAAAGGGAATGACCATAAAGAAAGGGGGCCTAGAGGAACCGGGAGGAAAGCTCTTCGCCCAAGGTTTAGAACCATCCCGGTTGATAATCTTGACCGGCACATTGGTGGGAATATTCTAGCGATGACTTTCTGTTAGTTTCTGTTATACGTTCGTTTCGCCTTCGTATTTCACCTGATCCATGACGAAAGATTCACGGCAAGCGCGATCTAGCAGTCAACAAGGTTATGACAGGACAAGAGCCTGAGGTCATTGCAAGAATGATCGAGCCCTTTTATGTGGTTGCGTTGGCATGTAGTCTTCGCTTTCTATGTCAGCCACGCGGCGTGGCCAACGCCACCTATTTACAGCCAGAATAGTGCAGAGAACAACCTAAAGTATAAGATCGAAAATGAGGGTGTGTTCTGCCGGGTTCCGGGAGCATAATTATGAAAGACCAACGTTGTCAAATTAAATCCGAGTCCCTGGACTTGTTTACGACTCACTCATTTTTCTTGTCATATTGTTTAGGTGAAGAATGGAGGAAAAGGGCAACTCGCGTACATGGAACTCATCAGTACAGTTCCCGAGAGGTACTTGGTCTAACTTTTGACCCATTTACCGACCGTGGATAATAATAGCTCATAGTGCATGAACAGCAACTTCAAGCGAGTGGGGAAAAGGGATCCTGAGCTCATAACGTCTCATCATAGTATGGAACAATCGCATCGCGGTCGCAGTTCAGGAATTACTTACTTGAAGGTCGGACAGTTATCTGGACAATTAATGATTGGAGCTCGAGCTTGTTAACGCGCTTCCCGATCAAATTCGGCGACACAAAGTTATGTCGATATAACAATGGAATGCACTTTAGACAATAACTTGCATAGCTGCATAAGTTTCAGAAAAAAAATTCATGATTTGAGCGCGATTGACTCGGGCCAACGAGTGCCCTTCTCCTCCTGCTAGGCTCTAGTGTTTTTCATGGAGTCAGTGCATGGCGAAAATTCAAGGGAAAAGGTGTCAATGGGCATTCCCGAAGGAAAGTACATGAGGCCAGTGGTAGAAGCAAGTTGAAGTATATTTGTCCCTCGGTACAGATACTTGAAGAGTTTGTCATTACGAGAAAGCCCATATGAATGTTGGCAATTGGAGCAGAAGAGCAGCTAGATGGGCGACTGCGGAACGCCACCACCCTCAATATCATCTTGCCACCTTTCGCCACGGCACCCGGCAGAAGACCGAACTTTAATCACTACATAATTGACACATGGACTGTTCCCTCAGGAGCACTCATTCTGACTGTCAGCAGATGAAGCTCGTCACGCAGCGTTGTTACATCAAGCCGATGTATTAGAACGAGGATCGTACTGAGAGCAACCAAATTACAATGCTTCAACTACTGGAACACGCGATTGGGCTAGCTAACCACGCCCGACCCAACCATTATCGTTAGCCTCTACATTTATTTATCATCCAGACCAATACTGAAGCCACGAAAGTAGTGGTATAGATGTTTCTGATCGTCCACTAGTTCAAATCGGTTTGGAAAGTGATTAGGCAGAGAACATATGTCGCACTACAACCAAGGGTTGAATTATGGCACTATGGGCCATGGGAGACAGAAGGCGGCAGCCGAGGAAGACTATAGACGTGGAATTACTTCGGCCTCAAGGTGGCTTTGCTTCGAGGCCGCGAAGGCTATTTGTTGCTCGAAATTAATTAGATAGCTTGGAAAGACCAGCCACCGTGCTACTCATTTTACATACACCAAATGGTAATTAATACAGTAAAAGTTAAATCCCATAATATCAGGATATTTGAAGTAAACAGTCACTAGACCACACTTAATCATCGAAGTGCAGCTGGGCTAGATGGCAATGAGTGGCTGTCGTCCGATCATTTTCAGACGAGGGCGATAAGAGGTCCCATTCAATTTTTATACTATCCTCATCTACGGAACCCTTGTCCAAAAGCAGGAATGGGTTTACGTTGGGAATGCATCGCTCATTCTCCATGGCTGAGGCACATTCACGAACACAGTGTGAAGGATGCTTGGCCAACATGTCAGATTTGTATGCGTCGCTTTGTAGAGGATACAAATCGAAATGCGACAGATCTCGTGTCGCAGGGGCGTAAAGGATGGATTGCAAGAACTGAGTGAGATCATTTCCACGATCGAAATGGAAAACCTCTAAAACACGTAGGGAGCACGCAGATCGTCGGAGACAGCCCTCCACAGGTCTCCCAATCGTCTCATTGATGTCAAGGGCTTCGGAAGAATATTCGTTGTTAAGACGTAACGTCTGTAGGGAGGGGAGAGAAATATGATCAAAAAGCGGGGTTGAATGACTGACGACATTGAGGAAAAGAGATTCGAGGTTGCCATGAGAGATTTTAGAAGGGGGGTCCAATGGTCCGGAGAGGGAGGTGGTATACCGTGTGTCCAGGGAACGAAGATTAGGACAAGCTCGAAGAAGAAAAATGATGTCTGCATCTGAGAGTTCGTTGAGGGTCCGGATGTATTGGAGCTGTGCCCAGGGCGTATGAGATGGAAGACCGTCCTGGAAGCAACTATACCAATTTACTTGACGAAGGGAAGGACTGCGGTGAACTTTGGCCCAAAGCGTGTCCAAAGTGTCTTGGTTCCAATAACGAGCGCTTAGGGAAGCCGCTTCCAGATTAGGACATGAGTTCCACTCAAGCGCGTCCAGAATCGAGGACTCGCGGAGTTCAATCACGAGGTCAAGGCTTCTCCACGAGCTCGATTTTTCTACAAACATCTTCAAAATCGCTTCCGTGCCTTCTGAACACCCTCGACTGCTGCTATCCAACCAGTCCCGCAGACATAAGTCCAAAGGACAGGTCCCCGCCCGATCCAACCACGTTCGTATAAGCTCCACGTGGTCAGGCATTGGACACTCGATATAGATGGAAGACCACAAGAGTGGCATGCTGAGCGCAACTCTTCTCCAGTAGGAACATATTTGACCAAGAATCATAGGACTGTCGCCCCTGACACTACTGAGAACGTTACTATCCTCCCAGTACGCTGTACTTGAGGGTAGTGAAATATAGGCGGTAAATATTTCACCCAGGATTTCAGGTGGCAGATTGACCATCGAACATTGAGGAAAAGAGAAAACTACTCTGCTAAGTTAGTTCTTCTGAACGTGAGGGGTGGGGGTATTGCACACTAACCAGAGGTGTCCCTTGAATACTTATGAATATGAGATGAGGCTAACATCGCACGAGTCTCGGGCCGATGAGGGGTTGAACGATGAACGGCGAGAGCAAAGAGCAGAGAATAGTGCTACGACACACAATTAGCTGAGAGATGGCGATCAACGCGCTACCGGGGTGAGCTCACACATCTTAAACAACATGGAATATATACAGCTGGTGGATATCAAGCCCTGTAGAAACTACAAAGGAGTGCTTGTTTTCGTCATGAAAGGATAGGCCACAAAAGGAACATATCAGTCTATTTGTGTATATTTGTCCCCAAAGTAATGCCTCATTAAGGTTAAATCCGTTGATGACTCTTATACCTGTTTTGGACAAAGTCTGATTTGTACTTTGTTGCGAGGTCGTCACCCTGCTCTTCACTGGTAAGTATCCTGACCACCTGAACTCCAAAGATGTTTTCCATTGTTAAGTGGGCCCGCGAAACTGTGGAATTTTAGCCGAATACTACCCTTTCTCCGAAGCCTGCAGGAAAAGATTCTGTAGCGCGACGTCAAATAGCTTAGCCCTGGATGAGGTGCAGTGCCACCGTGCCGCAACTCGTGGATATCCACGATGGCCATGGCGTGAGAAATGTGTGCGCTGGGCCAGAAAGCCTGGTCACATGATATACCGCTGATAGTGAGCGGCGCTCATGGTCGCTCAATCCACGGCCATTTACCATATACGGTAAATCCACGCCATGATCCATTTCGTGGATGCCACGTGCGTAACTACTGACGCTGCCACGAGGCCCATGACGGCCATCCTGATTAATATCCACATTCCGCCATTGCGGCTACAACAACTGTTTCTCATAAGTAGCTGGTTGTCTGATTGATTCTCACGACCGTGCTCTCATTTACGCCTTGTCGCGACTTTTCATCATCGGAAACTCAATGTTACTGGAAACTAGCCCCGGCACTTGACACATATTACCGACATCTGTGATGATCCGCACGTTACCTTAATAACCAGGGTATTGTTCATCAATAAGAGGTGTGCACCAAATGAGAATTTCCTTAAAAGTGGCTATGTAAGTGTTATAGCTTCGACTCGGGTTTCACCAAGGTGTTAATACCAGCAACCCAATGGCGCTGTTCATGCGGGAACATCTGTGTCTTTGGTTCTGTCGAGAACAATGAGTACAAACGTCGTCATCAAACATTTTCACTCATTTTCACTCACGCCAGGATACTGTTTCATCTAGTGTGCCCAGAGCAATGACGATGAATTTCTTCTCAGTCTCGGGTTCGGCAGAATTCAGGAATACGTTAGACCCGCAATTTGTACAGAACCGCCGGTCGAGAGGGATTCCACTTTGAGTGTCATTGTCTTTATACACCTTCAATTTGTCCCCCCCTTCGACTACATGAACTTGCTATCCGGACATTTCAGCTGGAGAACGGGTGATGTCTAGAACCGTTCAGACGTACAGGTTTCAGAAAAAATCCGTTAGACATGAATGCTGAACCAGTCGCTTTCCTGCAGTTGATGCAATGACAAACGCGGAACGCGAGGGGGTCCCCTCGTACTTCGTATTTAACGGCTCGGCATAAGCATGAACCACGTCGGACAGTTGTCGTATTCCTAGCCTTTCCCTCTGACATAGTCAGATATCAAGAATCGTGGGTTAAGAGTTGGAGAGTCGGCTATCATTGAAAGCACTAGCGACGAATACTTATAAGTCAACGGGCCGGTCTATCGCCGGTGACGTGTCTTTGATTCATCAGCATTCTTACAAGTTCTTTCTGAATCCCACGTACTTTAAGAACGCCAGAGTGCTATCTAGGGGCTTGTAGGGATGATGATGATGTTCGTTCCCTTTGTGGTAATCATACACGTTAGATCGCAAGCTTCATTGATTCGGAGCGGCTTTCTATATCATGATAGTATTTGAATAGAAACAAGTTATAAATGAAGTGGGTAAGTTCGCACCACCTGGACGTCAACACCAAAAAACAACGTCTTTCGGTTGGGGCTCCAATTTTTTATAACCATTATGCCTAAGCTTAAAAGACATAGTAACCCACCCTTTTGTATTTTATAATTATTGCCTTGTACTCAGATTGCGGACGGTCCATCAGCTTAGATTCAGCCTTATCGCCAAGTCGTTGGAGGCACATCCATCGTGCCTCCATCCATTCCGATATTCTCTTCCTCTCTTATTATTTTATTTCGTTTTCACACCATGAAAGCGATATGTGGAGTGTTATATGCAATTGTTCATCTATTCCTCAATTAGATTAGTGGTTTTACGGAGGCTCATGAATTACTATGGGGACTTCTTGAGTTTCAAGAAGATTCCACCGCCATAAGCAAAACAGGTGTTGCTCATGCTTGAGAGTAATCTGAGATACCTTAGTTGTGAGATGACTGGAATCTCACTTTCCAAATGTCTGGCAAGAATTTGAAAGCCAATCGTTGTTAAAGCAACAACGTAGATGATTCCTCTATTGGATGCTGTTGGAATAAAGTATGAGCACCGCCCTAACTCTCGTCACTGAAGCAAAGAGTCCAATGTACGTTCATTGTACGTATCTCGTGTACTAGTCGCCGCTTGTTGGTTTGTAGAGGAGGGGCGGTGCAAAGTGAGCTTAATAGCATTTCTATTTTCACACGAATTCCTTCGTGGATTATAGCAGTTCGGTTTATCACACTTCACAGCATCTATGCTTGCTTGTCCCGTAAAGTGACACCGCCTTGACACCCAGGTCCCAGGTCTTGACAGGACGTTGTTCCGCCGCACTAGGCTCACCTCAGGACCTGGAGAAATCTTTTTCGCACCACAACAGCATCCTCAATGCCTTTACGCAACCCAATTACTTCCCAGTGTATCCCCTGATGATTTGATGAGGTGAGACTTCCATTTTTCGTACGTTTTCGGTTCGGTCTGTGATGTGCTTGGGCACGGGGAATTGGGATTTCGAGCTACAAAAACCTATCACCATTAGACCTCTTCTACATGATTTTCGACAATGAACCCTACAGCGGAGCAGTTGATGATCGCGAAAAGGTTAAGAGACCTGTCGTCATCTTGGATACGCACAATTCGACAATCACTCCAATTGTTTTCCGCGGTTCCATGCTTTCATCCCAACTATCCCTTACCCTTAGACTTCCCGTTCTCGAATACACCCATACAAGAAAAAGTCCATTGGTTTGAAGAAGGAAGCACAGTCCCCGGTCGTTACAAATTCAACATTTACCTCGAATATCATTATGACAACACCCTTAATAGCTTCCCAGCCATTTGGATTCTTCGCTCTTCTGGTGCGATGTTGAAAACTTTTGGCGTAATGGGAAGGCTTATTTTGGTTTATATCAGACATTTCTATCCTTGGCAGGGTGGAAGTCGATTACCGCATTCTTCATGACACAGAGTCACCCATAGGACTCACAGCCGATTTTGTGCTGGAAATGATGGAACAATCCCTGCATCACGAACAACCCCTACGTCTGTCTAGCAGGGCCATAGCAAATGGTAGTGACCACGAAGGAGCTCGGAGTATTATTGAAATATTTGAACTGCGAGCTTTCAGCGGTGTCTTGATAATGGAGCTGGCGAAGAGATTGGTGAAGGTCAGAAACTGTGCTACCTGCCAGTGTGGCGAATTCCTTCCACCTACTGAGCCCCATGTCTGCATGACACACTTGTCTGACGCCACTAGTACCACATGACTCGCACTCTATTTCAAAATCATATATTCTCCCTTTGTTCGTAGTGTAATATAGACGGTTTATACAGATCATAATTTCGCCCGTGGCATTCATGTCCTTATTCTTCTAATGACGGTGAGTTTGCTCCTATAGTTTCTGGTTGAAAACGATCTAAATGTAGCAGTATCACGAGACTTTCAAGCCCATTATACGAGGTGGTCATTTGCGTGGGACGGTTTTTCATGGAGCGGTTTGTAATGGAAAATAATGGGCACTCTCAGGGCGGTAAAACTGACGCATATAGCCGGGATCCTTACGTTCATTGTGTTCATCAATCTTTCGCCTTTCGCGCCCGTCCGACGTCGGAATTAGTGCTGTAGTTCATTATAGAGAAAAGTGGCAGCCACACCACTTTGATAGTGGGATATCTACGGGACATTCACGATGCCGTCCACAGTGCCACTGAGTCAATAAGACGGCCGATTTATGGAATCATTAAGGCGCCGGTATGATTTTTAGTGTGACAACCACATATTGAATCACTCGACGTTGATTGGATAATTTCGTCTCTTCACTCTTCAGTAAGATTCAGACTCGGTTAGTTTCTTCTTGCAGAACAGAACTTGGATACCGGTATGGCGGCTGGGTTAACAACCGTGTTTCAGTTCTGATAACTTCTGAACTCACCAACAGAAGCAAATCCGAAAAGTTAGGCGTGTTATTGATTTCACAAGTATAATGGCGTGCTTACTGTCAATTGTTTCGACCTACCATCATACAGTCACTCGCTTCGCTCCAGGCCCTGTTAACCATCGATGCTTTTGCTTGTGTTGAAGTTGTAGTTCTCGCCATGCAAATACCTAAAAGGTGTTCTCGGCTTGCGACCGTAATGCTGGGCATCAAAGATTGAAATGTATGTCCATCATTGAAATATTCCCACCGATATAACTCCCGATCCCGATGGCAACGACCGAGTTCAGTCACAGCCCCCTGAATATTTTTATCTCATGACCGTGCGATGATACAGCTGTATACCGTAAAGTGCGAACATTTCCATACCCTTGCCGTCCGGCGCAAGTGATCCATGAATATCTCATGCGGGTGTCGCTAGATGGCGGAACATGGATCAATATCGATTAGTTTGATTTTCCACATGCAGAGTCCTCTTCTACCACAGAAAAGTATCTAGCTTCCTTCAGGAACTTTGACTTTCGTCAGCTGAATCACTTAAATTTTCAGGATCAAGATTTCATTAGACGAGAAGGAGAATAAATTAGAAAAGATGAGGGCTGATCAGCGACTAATGCTTTGGAGAAGACAGAGACTCTCCCCGATGCTTTGGTCTCAGAGGGAGTTGCAGACGTTCTTTTAGACGTTTGCCCTACTGCATTTTCGCCGTCGTATTAACTGCAGTTTGAAGTCAGCTTTCCCAATTTTACATCAGCCCTGTCTTCACAGAACTCTGCCAGCAGAAAATTCTATGTATCGCTGTGGCAAATGGTGAAACTGAAAACAATGGTAGCTACGTAAGTATTCTTCGATTAGAAAATAAACGACGCAACGGAAGCCCGACGAGCCGGTTTAGTTGCTGTTATTTGTGCTGCTTATAGATCCACGAGCCGATGCGTTTCAGCTGATGTGAAGTAAGAGGAGAGTTCTGTCGGTGGCAAGTGGTGCCCTTAGCCGCCACGGGACCTGTAGTGTGGGACTACACGCTGAAACGGGCTTCTTTTTTCTTTTTAGAACCATTCTTTCCTCAAATTCTTAGGGTGATTTTCTTTTTGGAAGGTTGCAAGGCGTTATACAAGGATCTGGAATGGCTTGGAAACCGGGAAAAGACCGTTTGCCTGCATTGCAGCTGTCAATCTGCTGGTGAAAAATAGGCGAGTTAACATTATTATTTTTGTGTACGTTATGCCAGACGTTCGTACACGATGATGATCATAGATCTGGTTCAAATTCTTTTAAACTAGAGATAAAATTTACGAGAGATTCAGAAGATATTACATACTATCCGTATAGGCATTACCGTGAAAGAGATTATAGAATACAGACTCGAATTTTCATATGTACTTCTCGAATTCAGGAGCGGTATTCTTCGAACGTATTCGGAAAGAACGTACAATTGGTTTGGCGAAAGTTGCCTCACTGATGGGGTGTTTTCCGGCAATCGCGGCAATCAACCGAACATTCGCAACTCACGGTCTCGGACGAACTCATGAGAACTGGATAGATCGTTAATCGTCGCCATTCGGATGTTTCGTGATTGATTCACAGACGATGTGCTTTACTAGAGCACAGGTAATTTTTACTTACCTCAGAGCTCCAGCAGGAGACTGGAGCGTGAACGCCACTATGATGCACCCAGGGATGAAGAAGACCGTGAGAAACAAAGATTTTCACCGTGTGATGTCGACGTAAACTTGACCGTCCACCGTCACCAGTATCATGGTGTCTGCTCTAGTTATCTCCTTCCTGGGGGGCCTACAGGCTTCGGTTTCTGTCCTTCTCACTCTCTGTTGTGGGTTCATAGGAGCTCGCATGGGTATGGTTCGTAGCACAACAGCGCATGACATATCTGCTTTGTGTCGAAACTTATTTCTTCCTGCCCTGTTAATAACTGAGGTCGGGAGTCAACTAAGTCTCGATAGGATACATGATTACACGCCAATCTTCATTTGGTCTGTCGCATATGCTCTGATAATGATAGCAATAGGCGAGATGGCTGTCAAGCTCTTCCAAGTACCCAGGTGGACAGTAGTTGCCATCACCTTCAACAACACTGTTTCACTGCCCATACTCTTGACGAAGAGCTTATTGGAGACCGGGGTATTAACGGGGATCGCAGAAGGGAATGTGGAGGCTGCCATGAGACGAGCCACAAGCTATTTCCTGATGAACAGCTTTGTCTCGAAGGTCCTAACCTTTTCCATCGGTCCTCTTCTGCTGCATTCAGATGCTATTCCTTCGGATCACGTAGAAAGAGGGGTGGAAGGAGGTGATATTGATAATGAAGAAGCTGGATCGTGTGAGGACGAACGGGCGTTTCTGCTACCTCAAACACAATCAACGCCCGAACCTTCTGCGAGCGCTGGCGATAAAATTGCCACAACTCTTGGATTCGTACCCATCTCATTTATTGGCTCCCTATTCAACCCTACCACATGGGGAGGCGTTTCAGCGGCCATATTTGGCCTAATACCCTTTTTGCATCAAGCAGCTTTTGCACCGAGCGACCAAGGGGGATTTTTGAATACCTGGTTCACATCCACACTTCGTAATATCGGAGGTCTTTTTAATGGCATGGAAATGTAAGTGGTAGCATTCTCCATTCCAGCCTGTTCTACGTATTAATATTAGGATCATAGGTTCGTCGTAGGATCAAAGTTATCTGACTCACTTGATGTTCCGCCCCATATACCTCCACCCAGACCTCCAAAAAATGCAGTGATCGTGATAATGATAACACGGTTTTTGGTTTCAGCGCTGATGAGCATAGCGATCGTATACCTATTAGCAGTTAAAACCAATCTCCTCGGTCATGACCCGGTATTGTGGTGGTCCATGATGCTGATGCCAATTGGTCCTCCCGCACTAGTTTTGGTTGTGTTGCAGGAGGTCACCGGTGTTGAGCCGAGAGGGAAGATGATGATGGCGAGGGTGCTAGCTTTTAATTACCTCACAACGCCTCTGATGGCTTTCGCTATCGTCCTAGCGCTCCGAACTACCGAGGCTGCGCTGGAATTGCGGAGTCAATCGTTTAGTGGTGTGATATGACACACATATAGAAATAGAAGCGAGTCTATAGAGAATTAACGCGGACTGAGAGATCACTCAATTTGGCATCACAGGACCCAGTCAGGCCCCGTGTTGGGAGGAGGTGATGGGCTCGATTAGGATCGTTTGGCTGGCTCACTTCGTGATCGCCGCATGCATCAGTCTCCGTTCAAACCCGTTCAATATATGGATATGACTGTTCTTAGTTTTGTCTGTTCGTCCGCTGTTCGTCCGCTTTTCTCTGCCTGTTCTGGCAAACTCCTGCCATGCCCCAAATGTGGAATTCAGGGCAGGATACGCCCGTTGCTGGTATTTATCAACACCACAATTTAGTCACACGAATCTCACCCTTCCTCACCCTCGTGTTTCCATCTAATGTCGAAGCTGCAGTCAGAACCTTTACTCTCCAGTGCAGACGCCCAACACTATGGGAGTTCATCCTGGAGACCTCCAGCCAATCGGAAGAAAACCATTGGCTTTTTCTCTGTAGTTTTCATCATCTTCAACCGCATAATCGGGACTGGGCGCGTCGTTTGAGCTCGCGGTGGCACCCATGCTGATTTCCCACTAGCATCTTTGCCACTCCTGCTGCGATACTTTCTTTGAGTGGAAGTGTTGGGCTATCACTGTCAGTATCAGTATCAGCAACGTTGAGGCACCTCTGACTCACACTCAACTTCATCCTGGCAGGCTGCTATGGATCTTGGGAAGTCTTTACGCTGCAGCTGGGATGCAAGTGTATATTGTGTGGGGGACCGTGCGCATGTTTCTCGTCCAAACAACCCTCCATGTCGACTTCCTCACAGGCAATTCCCAAAAACGGCGCAGAGAAGAACTATCTAGAATACCTCTTCCCCAGACCAGCCCTCCTTGTCACATGCCTTTACGCTGGGAGTATGTCCTTGATTGGTATGTTAACCTGAAAACATATGAGATAATACACCACTCATATACCACGGACAGGCTGGGCGGCCGGTAACTCGTTAGTTTTTGGCGAATATATCCTCAAAGCCTTTCTCAGAGAAGAACCTTCATCTCTTGTCCTCAAGTTTACGGCTTTCCTTGGTATAACCTTATCTGTTCTTCTTCATGGATTAGCAGTGGAACTCGGGCTTCGGATTCAAAACGTTCTAGGCGTTTTTAAATTAATCGTTTTAGCCATCGTGGCTGCCACTGGTCTCGTAGCCCTCCATTACGGAATTCCAAGTCCCTCTAATCTTGTCGAGGACAGGTGGAGAGGGCACGAAAATTTCAGAGATGTTTGGCAGGGCTCCGTCTTCAATGCCTCATCTATGTGCCTGGCATTGTATAGCGTGAGTTATAATTGCCTGCAATTTATATCTTATCTCTCAATTCAGCTCAGGTACTCTGGTCCTTCGTTGGGTTCTCTAACGCTAACTATGCACTATCGGAAGTACGCGATCCGGCAAGGACGATCAGACTAGCAGGCCCCCTGGCGGTCGCCGTTGTGGCCGCACTTTATCTATTTTCAAACATCGCCTACTTTGCAAGTGCTTCCAAGCAAGAAATCATGGACTCTGGACGTCTCGTTGTGGCACTATTGATGAAAAATATTTGGGGAGAGAAGGTAGAAAGATGGGTCGACTTCGGGGTAGCTTGTTCTTCCCTAGGAAGCGTACTTGCAATGGTAGGTGCCATACTTCTATCTTCTCTGATGGTGCGGGATTACTATATCTCGTAGGTGTTTGCACAGGGACGTATCAATCAAGAACTGGGGAAAGAGGGAGTTTTGCCTTGGAGTAAAGTCTGGGCTTCTAATTGGCCTTTCGACGCCCCACTTGCGGGCCATAGTCTACGTACGTCTCTCGAAAATGCCTGCCCGCTGATACTCATTAAGGTCAAACTAGACTGGTTCATTTGCGTTCTAATAATCTTCTTCGCTCCAGCTGGTGATACGTATAACCTTGTCATCAACCTGGTACGTATGCTTATCATCATTCAACGGCCCAGTCTCATCATGAATCAATAGGCATCATGGCCACTTACAGTGGTTAATGCCGTCATCTCATTCGGATTAATATATCTATTCTTTGCACCTTCATCTCGGTCACCGGAGCATCAGCATTACCGTTGGCACCAGCAGTCAACAACTACTTTAATTTGCACCCTCTTTTTCGGAATTGCTAATGTCTTCTTGTTCATTGCGCCTTTGGTGAAACCTCCGCCGGGAGCGGAGCCATACGAAAAGCTGCCGTATTGGACGCATGCCGCAGTTGGATGGGCATTATTCGGGCTTGGTGGGGTTTGGTGGGTGTTCGGGCGACGTCGAAATGTTGACCGAAATGAAGAGGGTATGGTGATGATAACGCCTGACAAGTTGTAATCTTTTCGGATCTAGTGGGAAGAAATCGCACGTTTGTTACGTCTTCACATCATGACATCATGACCTTTCTTCGTTTCATATGCATTGTACACTGCAGAGCATTTGCCGGTCTGCTTAGAAAATTGTTTTTACCTTATCATAGAAAATAGGCATCCCTCCTTCATACCGAAAACAACGAGTCTACAAGTTTGGGACCTTGGAAGGACATGTTCATCTACAATTTGTGAAACCCGTGATTCCTGTGTCCTCGAGGGAAGCCAACCCTAGAAACTAAGCATGCCATCGGCGATCAAACCGAATATACATATTCATCTCTGCGGTCCGAATCAGGGCCTGAAAAATGCTTGGAAAACAAGTTCTCAAGGCTTGGAATTATGCACAAGCGCCGGGATGGCGTCATATTTTGTTACACAATGGAAAAAACAACACAGCAGATCGTAGGTCGTACGATCTGTATTCCACCTACATATAGGCGACTTCATCGATAAACGATCGATCACGTTCCTTAATAGTAGGTACCCTTGTGAATAAGAGAAATCAGTAATCATCCCGACGGAACCGGTCGAGTTTACAGGATCATAATGTGCATTATAGAGCATACAACTAAATTCACGCCAAAATCATGAGATCAGAAAAGAGTGTAATCAAACAGCATATTGGTCGGTAAGTAGAAAATGTTCACGCGAGTCATAGGACGGTGAACCAATACAGTGAGTTATTGAGAAGGCCAGATTCAAGAGACAAACAAGCAAACAAAATGATTTCCAAAGGGAAGAAAGAACCTTGATCACTTCAGCGACCAATTCCTTCACACGTTCTTTCACCCCCGAACTCTTACCGAACAATTACACTGTGCTCACTGCTCATTCAGAGGAGGTATATCGATTGCCTACCTCATCAGTGCTTCAATTATTTCCATATGGAGAACTTCACAAAGAAGTTGTGTTGATAGAATTGACGTAAGTGACCAGAATATTGAAACGGCGATGCCGGCAAGCCCTGGAGAACAGCCCGTTCAATTCCTAGGACAGACTATGTCTGCTCGTAGTCCACGAAGGTTTCAAGAGTACTCGAACGCAAGTGATGTTCCTGGCATCTTTAGATTATATCCATTTCACGACACTCTCGAGTTTAGAGTATTTTCGATCGAGACGGTTTATGGCCTACCAAAGTCAATTCGGTGGACCGAGTATCATCGGATCGCAGGAGATGGTAGACAAAGGTTTCGTCACATGGACCTTTAGTATTCCGTGACTGTCGACGTTGGGTTTCCGATTAAACAGGCACTTGAATCATTCATGGAACTTTGCTAACCCTATGGTTGACAATGTTGGGATCGGCACATATGGCAATTGCGGGGCAAAAGATTTGTTGCGTGTGAGTAAGCTCTGTTGACTTGCACGCTCTTCACCACAAGCCGCTTGTAGATTGCTCAATAAAGTAGAAGGACAAAGAATAACGGCATTTGAAAAAATAATGCTGGGCAGAGGGAGATATGGACCTCACATTAATTATACAAACACCATACAAATGCTGACGGTTCTCCGAAATATGTTCGCTTTACCATAACGCGTAACGTTATTTCCATGGTGTCTCATGCATAGCAAAAGAAGGTAATCAAAAAGAAAATTCGGCCAGTCTTTTGACCGAAAAAGTTATTGGCATTGTAAAGGCGGCCGAGGAAAGATCGGCCTCCGTGGATTTGAATCATCTTTCCCTCAAACTGATGGTGAACATTTGCTATTGTATCATTTACCGTCCTGCGATATCTATTCTCTGCCTTGTATGTTTTATAATGGAAAATCCAGAAAAATCCATTGGCCGGGAAGATAATTACACGAGCGGTTTTGTTCATGATTCAGAGTGAAGGTGAAATATCTCATCCGAGCTCCATTAATGCCGAAATAAAAAGCTCCGGGAACATGGTGCTGTTACGACTTATGTCTTTGTTTCGGGATTTCAACACATGGAGAAAGACTTTGGCGAAATCTTCCGCCCTTCCCTACATTTCTCCTCTCAGGTTCAATTTGCAGACCGAAGGTGTTGAGGTGCGCAGGGCGATTGTCCATTTTAAAATCCAGTTGTGCAGTACCCATCCATGCATATAAACCTCTAGTTCTTGCTCTAAGGACAGATACCAAGGTTCGAGCTTCGACACCACACCCCTTTCGCCCTTCTCATCGACATACACTAAACCGCCACTTTTTCACAATGTCTACTCAAGAAAATGGTACTATATTACGATCCATAGTTGTCCTTGGATAGTTCATTTAGTTGCCATTTAGGTTATAGGAACAAGCTTAACACGGTTTGCGACCGCCAAAAGTGGGCATTTCAGAAGGGAGAGTGCGTCCCATCTGGGTCCAAAAATCAAACTGTGTGGACAGGTCAGGTCTACGGTAAGGCCTCGTTTAAATTATCGGTAATCTTAGACTCATTTCATTAGTCAATCAAACACCATTTGAAGGCAAAGGCTCATCCAAGGGAGCAGCTTGGGAAGCAGCCGCGAAGAACGCTCTAGACCATATTAAAGTGGAAAACCCAGGAGTCGTCGATGATTAGACTTCCGCTCACCCGTTTGGCACAAGTATCAGTCACATCTAGAATCCAGTGTAGCATCGTGTTTGCCTGTAAACGTGTACCACCAACTCTATTGTTAGGTACTAATTCCAGCTTCAAGCTGTTTTGACCGAGAAATGAATGTGAAATGAATGTCTCGACATGATATGTTATATCGAAGCCGGTTAATGTGAAAGCCCTCAACACCGAGCGACTTCATCAACAACTGGCCCACCATTGGAGACGGTATTTGTGAATCATAACGAGGCGATATAAGTTAGAGTATAATCCGCCCTCTGTAAGTTTAGCTATTCGCCATGTCCGAATCCCGATGCCACTCGCCCATCTCGCTTCCTCTCATTTTTTCCTTGTCTTCTCGTATCCGTCCGTCGTTCCGATGTAAGGTCGTCTATTATTGGGTTTAAGGTCACGCAGACGGATCAAAATCTTGACTAAGAATATAGTGGCCTATGCAAACACAAAATTTGGGTGAGTCGGGTGTCGAGTGTGGCTGATCCGAAGTGACTGACGTCACCACACCATTTTTTAAACGACAGCCGTAATTCATACGTCGAAGGTAGCGATATCTATTTTGTCATGCTCGGATACTACGTGAGCAATATTCCTTCCAGATGACCTTCTGATAGCCGTCAAAAATTTAACCATGCTAAGGACATTTACCTGCAATCAGAGAGAAAATAACACTGATAACAGCTCAGTGAGAGTGATACAGGGTTATATCCTAAAAAAAAGGGCTACTGTGGAGGCAGCGTTTTACCGCTTTGTCATGGTGAAAGCACTCAAAGCGCCGGGGAGTTTTGCCACGCGTAAACTACATATGTCGTGAGGATAAGTGAATGGCGGGGGTCATGGTAGTATAAAGATTCCTGTAATTACGGAGAAGAGTGGGCGTAGAAGTGATTTAGTTTGGCGAGCAGTCGGATTGTCCCCTTTTCTGCCAGTGCCAAATTATTGGGACTGGCGGTCTGTCTTATAGTCGCCCAGTAAATTATATAGTAGGGGGATTAGATATACAAAATCTTCCCCGCTACTGGCTCAGAATGCTTCAAAAAAGTGCAAAAGGTATCAAAGGTGATATTGATATGCGAGGCAACGTAAAGCGGATCTGTAGCTCAAGGAGAGGATTTCAAGTAGTTGGATGATCGAAGGATTTCGTTGGGAGCTCCGTATAATAGTAAACTTATATTTCAACTGTAAGATATTTGCCACGACGGTTGAGTGCCATTCAATGAGAGATGCACGACCAAGGAGATGGGAGTTTTAATTTGCAAGGTGTCACCGTTGCCACAAATCGGCATGTCGGAATATAGCTGATCGCGTCAACGTCCCAGATTGTAGACATGCTTGGCCGATCAAGGCATCATCAGAGCTGAGTCTGAATGTATCTGACTGTCACTCGTGACTCCGAGTAGACTGGTAGACTCACTAATCATGACCGAACTACTAATCACTGGTAGTACTTACAAGTTACTACAGGTATTCGGAAAATCGCATGGCTACTAGCAAGTGACCAGAAGATATAGGATGCCGCCGAGATCGAACACATGGCTCCTAGGTACTGGCGAACTCCAAATTTGGTCTCTCTGACTTCCGGAATCCCACCAATGTGGAAAATGACTCCATTGGAAGATATCGTGGTACTAATTGCCACGATATATTCTATTCGACGAACAAAAGCTTACAAACAAGCTACTTTCTACACATGTGAATTGTGCCTGATAAAATAATCGCAAGAAAGAGAGGCCAATGTAAATAAAGACGCAGCAAGCCATTAGACATTCGACTCTCTAAGTCAGAATATTTGACACGCGGCGAAATTGATGGTGTCCATGGGAAGGGGGAGGGGGTTCAAGATAAAATAACAATATGATACAAAAACCGAATAGCGCTTTGATATAATATACAACATAAACAATCGGATGGGAAGTCGAGTCGGGGCTCACCTACATGAACCGCTAGTAGGTGTCAAGATCGGCGGACAAGAAAGCCGAGAAATCCATGATCTGGTTCAAAGCTGGATCAGAATGGGGATGGAAATTCGTGTAGTCCGTGGGGTTGGATAGGTAAGGTTCCCCTGAAAGATGCAATTCAGAGCCGCAGGGTTGGTAAGTAGGAAATGAGAAATCTCCCGGAATCCTCTTTTCGATCGGGGTGTTGAAAGCGGCAAAGGGTTCTGAGTATGATGGGGAAGGTGATGGGCTACTCAAATAGTCTGGCGTGTTGGGGGTAACGGGGGTTGCGCAGCTGTTCCAGTCGTCGAGGAAGGTTGGAGTATCGATGTTAAGCTGGAGGTGGTACAGGTCTGGTCCCGCCGAATCAACGGGGGATGAAGGAATGACGTCGGTGAGAGGATCGCAAGTGTAGGCCGGGGAGGGTGAACCAGTCTTTTCGAAAGAGAACTTGTTGAAGTCCTAAATATAGCGATCAGCCGAGAAATTCCGAAATTGGAGATACGGTGGACTTACGAAAGATGGCTCTTGCTTCAACGACTGAAGGTCCAGGCTCGCTGCTTGGTTTACCTCTGGAGTAGGGTATCGAGTTGGACGAGTACTTGAAGCACGGCCATTCTTGATACTTGTAACGGTAGTGAAGAAAGACTGCTGAGACTTTGTATTCTCAGTATCCGGGACTGGAGCGGATGATGATCGGCGGTAGGTCCTCGCCGTAATAGGCGCCTCAAAACGAGTGACGACCTCGGGAACATGATGTTTGTCGAACTCTGCCATGGCCGATTCAAGCTCTTGCCCTTTCATACCTGTAGCCAGTAATTCTGCTATTTTTGCGCAACGCTTCATATCTTTCGGTTCCACTTCCCGTACTCTCCGTTTCTCCGTCGTCCCCCCCTTTTTGGACTGGGTTGGTCTGAATGCGTACTGGGGGAATTTGCGCTTGTGTTCCTCAAGAGCGGCCTTTGCCTTTGCATGCCAAACCTGTCGCTCTTGCTCCGGGAGATTTTGCCAAGTGAGTCCAATAATCTTAGAGAGTGTAGAGTGGTTCGTTTCGACCTCGGTGGAAACGTGCTGACTTTTAATGAATGACGAACGGAAAAGAATGAAAGCATTGGGGGGACGGGGGATATGATTTTCAGGTTTCTTCTTTGAATGTGCGGGGCGACGGGATGCGGGGGATCCTTCTTCGGTGGGGGGGAACAAGATAACCTCGGTCGGGGGAGCATCGACAAGGGGAGGAGGGCCATCATTGAACGTAGTGGGTGTAATTGTAGTCGTGAAAGAGACGCCGGATACATCCATAGGCTCAACAGGCATGGTCCATACTAGGCGCTGGCCTGTGAAACGTTCACAAGTGAGCTGATCGATCTCTGCTGATGTTTCTCCAACCTTATCTCACCGTCGGACTCTGCTCTTCTCGATCCCCTCGTTCTTTCCGCAGGCATGATTAATCTTTTCCCAAGGTGTAAGAGGGGATAGGTATCACGGGCGGGACGGGAGAGTAGACGGTGTGGGCGCCTGAAAAGGGGGGAGGGAAAACAAGCAAGGGAATCGTGATAGAAAAAGGAGGATGGGCTATAAACACGAGGCGAGCCTGGGCGACTGAATTGGATAGCATAACCTTCTGCGACCTCAATGCGACCGAATATCATCTCACAACAACGAAGCCCTGATCGGGAGGAGATCTCCCAGACTTGTCCCAATATGGCAACTCCTAGTTGGCGACTTCACCTGACCAACCCCCCCCGCCCACGCTTCCTCAGCATCTCTCCAGCTCTCATTTGCGTATCATCGATGCAGACCTGCTTAAACTCAAATGATAGCACGCCTCCAAAACTCATCCCCAGAACGACGCCTCAAAGCTAGAAGCTTGATCTAATACGGAGTGCCCCGCGCTAGACCTCAATGTCATGCCTTGCTTGGTCCTGTGACCAATAAGGTGCGCATTGTCCTGCCTAATCGTATCAAATTGTCTCTAAGCCCGTCGCTGCACGTACAGGAGCGTTCTGAGATAATCTTGTTCCCTTTAACAAGTATCCTCAGCCCGAGTTACCTTACCCCTTCGGTCTCCCAACTCAGCGCCCAGCATGCTTCTAACATCTCATTCCAGAGAAAATCCCCTCGCGAATACACGCTCGCCAGCGTCCCCGTTCTGCGGAACGTTCTCAATCCCACGGTTCTCCATCAGGAAGGCCAAAATTGCCGCTATCATCCATTCATATCGGCGTAACGGAGCTGATCCGGTACTTGTGCTCTGGGTCTTTCCCATCGCCTCACTTGTAACTCTCCGAGTACAAGAACTCCTCTTCTTGGAATGTCTCGTAGCAACGTGCTATGATATCAGACATTTATACCACTTGACTCCTCTGACTGGCGACGTCCTTTGTTTGGACAGAATCACATATTCCAGCTAGACCCTGGAAACTCGATGCCATACATATAGGAAGTACAGAAGAAGCTTAACATTCGACGGCTGTCTACTCGGCAAGCCCGGGCATTTGCTCACAAATTGGAGCGGGCTTACGTCTTTTGTACTTATGACAAGGGTAACCCTCAGACTTCCCGTCTGCTCAGATTTCTCTCCATTACAAAGGTCTATTGAAGCTCGCAACTTGGCATTGTTTCTTTTGCTCCTTTGTTAAAAGAGTGCAGGGCCAGATCGATTTGTCAATATCTGATCAGATAGTTTTTTGGTCTTCCATGGGAAAGCACCAATGGGCGCATCAGGAAGAAGAAAAGTCGTTTCACCCGTAACGGTCTACGTGATATATTTATCTGATCTTGTGGTTCCACCCAGTCCCGGCCTAAACCCCCTTTAATCGTTGTCCTTTTCAGACGATGATTTACTCAGCCAGATCTCTGTCCCTGTTTTCTCGAGGGCTACGAAAACGAAGTGGGATTAAATAGGCGTTGAAGATAAAGCCGTCCGCGGGCACTGAATTCATGATCATTCAGCGGCTATTGCTTGGCTCCTGGGCTCTTCTGATCAAATTACTGTATAAGAAAAAGGGATTGTCTGAGTCCGAGATGGTACAGTAATGGTTATACATCGTATTAACCATGGTCTAGGTATGACCTTCGATAACTGGTACCATAAGAATTATGGGAGTAGATGTTATACTGATAAACCCCTAAGTCAATGAATGAAGACATGTAGTATAAATCATGGACATGAAGACGGTGGCTGCTAGCACCCCATTTTTGTTGCCCCTTTTTTCTCTTTTCACTCTCAAGGTACACAAAAACACTGTTCCAAGGTGCGTAGTACTTGAATCATGCTCCAATAATATTCCGCTGCACATTATTGAGTTCATGTTATACCTGCGCTTTATTATGAGAAATTCTAACAACGCACATTCACGATAAGCCGTCTCGATAACACTATTTTTGGCGTGGAAAGGGGTTTTGTGGGTCCCAATATCATGAGGCTCACAAATGCGTACCCCAGCTTCTCGCATCAGATGATGTTGTATTGAATCCAGAAAACCACCCACGCTGGCCGAACGACTTTAGGAAATACGAAAGAAATGGATTGTTGACGAAACGTGTGACCGACCAACTCATGAAGTTGACGCCCACCTTCGGCCGATCTTAAAAGTAGTGCATGTTGTACTACATGGCCTACTATTCGTGGGAGATGCGACGGCAACTGAGAGAAACAACAATCTGCTGTTATTTGATTTCACCCCGACCATTCAGCGTTCTCCCGAAGCTACTACCGAAGTACCACATGCTAGATTCATTGGCCGTTCGCCATCATGATCATTTGTTTTCATTTGTTTCCAAAATTCTTTCAGGGGATTCCCTCATTCATATCGGAATTGACCCTATAGATAGTATGGCCCCTCATGATCATATTCCTCCAGTCTAGCCGTATGTAACTCAAGGAAACGAACTTGAAAGGTCCCAAATATCTCAATGTTAATACTTGGGTCGTGATCTTATGCTCATAAGTACGTGAAACATTACTTGTTGCCATTGAAACATTAGGTACTACTAGTGTTGTACCTCCTGTTGTGAAGAACTGCAGTGGTCATCGAGCGCCTCTGAGTTTAAATTGTGGGCGATGCCGTAAACCCACTTTTATCCTGATTTTGAGATTACAACAAATGCACATAAAATGGATGAGTGTCAGATCGACGAACTCCTGGCCGCCCGGCGATCTTCCGATTCTCAGTATAATTCATTCTCCAACGGTTTCTGTAGCGACCTGATAGTATGCCAAAGAATCTCAATTAACTCGAAAACAGAAAAAGCCTTGGCAAAGACGCCGTGTGGGTATTTTGACCTTCACTCGAGTCCTGTCACTATTGCCAAACAATGGGGTTTTTGCATACTGTCTGTCATAAATTTTTCGAGGCATCCATTATGATGCTTCGTCATTGTGCTGTCAAAACTAAAAGACCAACCCTGCCAATTGTTATCACCGTGTTACTGAGAGAGTGCATTCGAGTAATGATCATTTTGAAGGCAAGTCTACTCAACGGTGGTTCATTAATATCCGATTCAGCGGGCCGCAAATGTTCATTAAGAGTACGAGAGTAGTGGGGGCGTGTTTAGTCACTCGGTCGCTCCCTTAGATTTCGTCGTTAACAACCCATATGTTTTATTTCCTTTTGATTCCTATTGTTCTCTGCCTTTCGTTCCATATATAAATAATCCTTATAGTAGAGATAACGAAATGGCCTTTCACCTCTGTTTTATCCCTAGTCCACTACTTAAGTGCTCTCTTGATGTTGTTACTACATGTTAAAAAGAGGGTCGGTAATGTGTTGTGTGTGTTTCTGACGCCAAATTTAGAGCATTGTCAGGAATCTCGAGAACATAACCACACCCCATTTTCCCAAATTGAGGGTCCTTCATCTCGCTTCGCGTCTACCGCCACCGGCAAAAAATTGAGCGTTCTGGTTCACATCACCCTCTCGTCCCTCAGCAGAATGGAAACTACTTGAATTAAAATTCTTGAAATACCATGAGGCTTCAAAATCCAGTTTCCCGGTCCACTTTTGTGGCGGAGTGCTCGAAGCATCCTGATCTCACGTCACCGTGTCACCCTCGGGCTAACTTCAACCTTCTCGCTCGTTTCGAACCATTTCAACAATAAAGCATGCCCTACACCCTAGCTCAAATTTATATTACCATGAGCATAACTGCTCGATGTTCGCGGTAGATTTATAATTTTCCAAAAACTCCATTGTTTCAGCGGAAGCTATAGGGAAACTTACTCTGGCTCGGATTTTATTGGGTTTTTGAGAGTCATAAACTGGTATATTAATGAAAGATTGGTGAGCCCTTTTCATATGTACAAAGCGATCGCAGTAGAATGAATTGAAAATCAAATACCCAAAGATCATTAAGACGACAGCCGGAGTTCAAAACACGAGGCTGCCGGTTTTCCTTTCATACTTTTCCTTGCTGGTCCATTCGCCTTCTTCTTGATTATTATTTGAAATGGCTTCTGCGAAGCGAACATAGTGGTGGCTACTCATACAACTTGGCTCCATTGCTTAGTGATTCTTTCCGACGTCTGGTACTGACTTCGGCTGTTTGACAAGTGGCTTCGCGTTCGCCACGTTCTTGATATCCGAGAGCTCTTATTGTTCTCGCTCAGTCACTTATGATTTTGACTTTCAACGCCTTTATAATAAAATACTTTTGCCAGTTCTTCCTTGTCTTCTAGAGATTCACAAAAGTGGATGCATAGCGTTCATTATACTATTCGGTGGAAGAATCGGAACCATTATTATTACAAGGCAATTACTGTACTTGACGGACACAAGGGAGTATTAGAGGTAGTAGTAACTAAACGATAAGTATGGTAGAATTACAAGGTAACCCATTATTAGATTTTTACTTACAGAACATTAGAAAAGAAAAAAAGAAAAAAAAACTTTCGTTTTATTGATTACCCCACGAAGGAATCCTTTCACAAATGCTCCCCAGTATAAGAAGGCTCAACATGTGCTGTCACGACATCGTTATGAGGAATGTGGTGATGCGCGGATCCAGTCGCGTGGTGAATAGGAGGAGCGCCTTCTTCATGTCGAGACAACGAATCTCGATGATGAGGATGTGGAATGGGACTACTCCGAGGACTGGACGAACGGTAAGCGTGGTGCGAGTCCTGCGCCGCGACGGGGTGTGCATAGTAGCCACCTTCGATCTCGAGCTCAGCGAATCCAGGTTCATGGCGCAACTCGTCGGGTACATAGCCGGTAGCCCGAGCGTGGGACGAACTTGTATTCTGATGCGCAAGGTGTGCCGAGTCATCCATTACGACACCATCACTCTCGAAAAAAGGAGGAGGGATTTCAGTCCGATGGTGTTTTCCCTATTGTGGATCAGTAAAGAGAGAGGCGTACGGACGATGAGAACGTACTGCAGCTTCAACACTCGGGAGACCCTTGGCTGATGTGTAACCCAGTGGCCTTGGACCTTCGTGATAGCCTTCATCAGAAACTTCATTTTCACTACTGTCGTCTCTCTCCTCATCGGTATGGTAGCCAACAGCGCGAACTGCGGTTTCAACAGGCCCATCGCGCTCAACCTGTTCACTGGCGACAAGATAACGAGCGCAAAGCATACGCATGTCGTTCCACCACTCCATCATCTCCTCCCTGCTCCGGGTACGAAAGGTCCATGCGGGAGTACTGTCTCTGTGGAACATCTTACGGAAACTGCCGCCTTTGCTTGTCCCGGTACCATCTGTCCTGCCTTCAATGTGGAACCTATGAGCCTTGGAATTGGCAGGCGAGGGAGGACCAAGAGTACAGTGGGGGAGGAAAAGAGAAAAGATAGGCGAGAGACCACGTCCAGAAGGATGAGAAGGATCCGAGTCAGCGAATGCATGAAGGAACCCAGCGGCAGTAAGGACGAAATAAGACTCTTGATAACTACGAGAGTATCGCTTCTTGCGATCCAAGATTCCGGTATGGACGGCGTAAACGCTGGGATCGGTTTTGTTAGGATAATTAATGTAGGAAGGATCACGGAGAGGAGTCTCAGGATCAAGGAGGTGATTAGAGCGAGCGGCAAAGGAGATCCATTCGCGTTCAGGGGGAAGCTGGGTGAGGTGCGAAGAAAGAGAGTGGAACATGTCTTGGATGGACCCTGCGGTGCGAGATTGCCACTCGTCAAAAGTCTGCCACGCGGATTTGATAGCGCGGACGATGCCCTCTTCGAAATGAGCACTTTGTTGCTGCATGACAATAACGGATTTTTGAAGGAGGTTTTCCTCGACAACTTGCTTCTGAAGCTGGGGCAAGACACGCTGATTAGATATATATCTATAATACCCGTGAGCCTGGAATAGGAGAAGGGAGCAAGACAGATGACATACGGATCCCTCTTGGCAGTGATCGACATGGGCGTGTTTCTGAAGACGGAGATGTCATTGGCAAGTTCACCGATGAGTTTGGCAGACGTTTCGCGCTCTTTTGTGACATTCAAAGCGAGCTTTGCAGTGTCGTTTTGGATATTCTGAAACAAGGTTAGGAGGGGTGGCTTGGATCACAAGGACGGTATGTACCTCTAGATGAGCTTTGATCTCGACCAAAAGCTTTTGGAGGTGGAGAACAATGGCGCTGTTGATGGTGCGGCCAAGGTCCGCATGCTGGTCCGAGATTTGCTTGGATTTATCCCGGATATCATAAAAGACATCCTGAGAGGAGATGTGAGTATGGGAGCAGACGAGAGGCGTATCGGTCCTACCTGGAGACCGCCTTCGCCGAGGAATTGGTTTCCGGAGCGAAAGGGAACCTGGATGATAGCGGAGAGCTTGACCATCTCTCTGGACGTAGTGTTCTGGATGATAGCATAGCCCTCAAAGTAGGAGACGAGCTGCTTGACGATGACTTTCCAGGCGGAGAAGCGCTCGATGAGGAGGTCTGCGGCGTTGAGGTCGTGGACTTCGATGTTGCGCTTGACGAGCGAGCGAGACTTCTGCGAGCCATTGCCGCTGAGGCGGGAGTTTGGACGAGAAAGCGAGGCCATGGCACAATGAAACTGAATAAACTCCGCCCCGCCTTATATATATCAGTGATGTCATCAACGCTGCTGCACAACACGCGCAAATACACACAAAGCCATTCAGCTTGCCGCTCCTGCGCTGTCACGCTCCACCACCAACATGAACTCGGCCGTCCAGAATCTCGTCGTCTCCCTCGTCGCCATGCAGAGTAAGCCCGCCGTCGCCGCTGTGCTCGTCGCTGACTCTGTCTAGTGGCCCGCAAAATCCCCTTTGAAGACCCCGTCGTCCTCGGCTACGTCAGGATCGGTTACATTACTGCCCAGGTCGTCATCCTCGCCACCTACTACTACGTGTCGCTTGCAGTATGTCTCTCCCCAAAACACACGTCTCTCTCTCATCTGTGCTTTAGATAAAGCGCAAAAACGACCAGACCGTTCTCAAATACGGTATGTTTTTTTTTCTTCATGGAACATCTTTTTTCCGTCCCGAGCTGACTCGCGTTTAGTTGAGGCCGCCGCCCCAATGGTGCGCTCCCCATATATCGATCATGCTCGTCTCTCATCCCCCACCAGTCTCAGGAACCCGGTAAACTCGTGACCACGACTGTCCGTGATTATGACCTCGCAGAAGTCTCCAAACTCGTCAGTTCTCCTCTTGTGCCGTCCCGCCAGACCTTCAATTCTTCTTTTCTAGCTTCGGTCCGCTTACATGGGCATCGCCATGATGGCCGTCATGCATGGCTATTTCAAGTTCACCCAGCCCCTCTTCGTTCAAGCTCTTATGGGCGTCAAGGGCATCTACGACGCCAAACCCGTCGCGATCCACTTGCTCGGCAAGCCCGCCACAGGTGACCTTAAGCGTCCCTTTACATCTCAGGGCATCATGGGTGCGCTCCTCGTCACTTCCTGATTTACTTGTCTCTGAACCCCGCTCTTTAGGTGCTGCTACTGCTGGTCCCAAAACTGACGCCGCTTCTATCTCTGAAGCCGAGAAGCGCGTTGGAGCTAAAAAGGAGGAGTAGACTCTTCCTCTCCATATCATTTGTCGATGTCTATCTATACTCCTGGAATATATCCCTTAATCGTTTGTTTAATCTCCTGTCCAGTATTGTCTCGCCACTCGGATCGTTTATCCCGAGACCAACATGAGACCCTTAAAGGAGAAGCAAAGTGGAACGCAGGTTTAGGGTGCCGATTGGAAGCAGCAAAGGCGATCCTGGGTGATGAAGGCGGTGACTATTCATCCATGAGGTGTATGGTGCGAGAACAGTGCCAAGAATCAGCGAATCGGCTCCGAGATTGGTCCTCCCTCTAGCTCTATCAAACGGATGTATTGGTTAAACTTGATGAACATATATAAAATAAGACTCAACATTGGTAGATTCCCTCCCTTCTTTAACCCATACCTGATTGGTATCGCTTGCATCATAATCCTGCCGGAGGTAATGCGCAGGATAAAGCTAAAGACTATGGTGAACACTCAAGCGTTCGAACGAAAAAATACGTGACAGCCTAGTAAGCTCGAGATCAAATCACATCATTTCAGATAAAGAAAGAGTACACGTTATATACTAATCGGAACGAGCATTTCGCCACTGAGGAATAATGTGCCAAATACTGAATTTTCTTCATGTTTTGATCACTTTGTAGCCAACATGTCGCGGATACGAAGGAGCAGACTCGTTTTAATACGCTCGTCGTCGGTAAAGCGTTGCTGACAATAATTAATCCACTCGGTGTTGCACTCCGAGTCTGTCGTTATGAATACTACCCATTGACTCACGTTTATAATACAACGACTTACCCAACACTTGTGGGTATCCCTCCTGAAAGTCCTGCCAAATCTTTAAAAGTGACTGGCAAACCTCTCTGTCTGCATCGTCACCGGAAATAGAAAAGCTGTCTGATCGAGTATTATCCAACAGATAGTGGCCAAATGAAGCATGGTAAAATTTCGCTGGTTCTTTGTCGACGTCTTCTTGAGAAGGTATTTCCATTATGGAAATACATTTATTGAGTGAGGCGTAAATCATGCTCAGCTGAAGACTAAGAATTATAGACGTTCCCCTGAGGGACTCGAGTTCGCGTTCCAGATTTTTCCTTTGGGCGTACAATATGGCACTGAACACCCGCTTGGTTGTTGGCCACACTTCATGAGAGACCGATCTCAGAATTCGAGTGTAGAAGGCATCCAAAAGAGCGAACGGTTTGGAAGCGACCTTGACGCCATCAATCATGGATAAAACTTGATTGAGGCGTACAAGGGAATTGGCCACTTTCGGGTCCCCGATGAACCGAGTGACGGCATCGGCAAATACAAACAGACCAGACGCAGCAGAAACAAGTTTCTGAATTGACTTGTGGCCGGGCCAATCCTGGGATACGATGCCAACGGGGAGGATTGTGTTCCGCATGTTCCTGAAGCTGCTCCGGAAGAACGTCTCGATATCTTGATGCGATGCCGGGGAATCCGCAGAAATCTCCTCTTTGCGATAGATGACTATCGCATCCTCAGACATATCGGGTATGCAAAAATCTGGCCGGCTTGCGATGACCCACACGAGAGGACTTTTTGGATGCTCTGAGACAAAGGCGGTGATGAGTCCAATTATCTCCTGCTGGTCTGGTTGATCGAGCCCATCGAGCCCATCCAATAAGATACCCCACGCTGCCCCTATTGCTTGAGCCTTCTTCTCTGCGAAGGGCTCGACAATTAAAGTCCGAAACTGTTCTTTCATTCTCTTGTTCACTAAATCAGGATCGAGGTCCAGTCTTTCAGCGACGAAGTCACGATAGCCTTTGATCCGTCGAGCAAGTTGATACGCAATGGTAATAATCACCCGTTGGGAGGCATTGTTGTTTTTCGGCCCCGAAATGAATACGGATGCTCCCAGGTGCGCGGAGTCCTCGAGATCCTCGGCAAATGTCTGGACAATCGTTGACTTGCCAACCCCAGCATGACCACAGATCCAAAGCAGCATCTCTTGTTTCTCTGGGTCATATAACCAAGAGCTAATGCGTTCGTTGACCTTCTGTCGGGTACCCCGACAACATACGAGGCGACCAGGAGACGAGTCGTGAGATGCATTAGGAATAATATGCTTGAAAAGTTGCTTCATGGCTGCAAGAACAAGCCAGCTCAGTATACCGACGTCATACCCTATTGACCTCCACGCCTTTGGAATTAGTATCTGCTTGAGGTACTAGACCATAGTAGTTCACCGTTTTAGACTTGTCCACAAAACGAAGGTTCATTCATGGTGAAATGACTAGCTCTGTGCAAGACGCCGGCGCCTGTGGTTGCTGTGATGCCCCTAGGAGCTAAACGAATCATCGGCAAAGGATGTCAGGCTTACAATCATGCAGATGATTCAAAAAATGCTGACTTTCGAGTGACGGCACCGTCAATACTGGGGCACCAATGGACGAGGTACCCGTGACATGTGCAAGTCAATGGAAGTGTCATCATGCTGTGTAGTGGTCGACAGCTTGCCCCCGCTATTCAAAATGCCACCTGTGGGTGTCATGGAGCTCCCAGTAGCTAAAGAGAATATACAGTTGGCAAATGATCAAATTTACGGCCAGTCTAGTTCGTGCTAACCTTCAAGTGATGGCTCATTCAAAACTTGGGTATTGATGGGCGGGGTATGATTTGATGACGCGAGGGCAAGAACCTTGACAGGATCATTGGGTGGTAACTCGCTATCCGGAATGCTACCTGCGATTGTCGCAGAGCTCTCAGTATCTAAGTAGATTACCGGTTAGGGATGTCGGGGCTTTGACTAGCCAGTACTGGGCCCGCTAACCTTCAATTGACAGTCCCCTCGTAACTTTACTGGTGGGCCCACTGTCAGACACGGCCTTTCTCTTTCCGTAGGTGACAAATCGACTAAGATAAGCCTTGAATTTTGGACGTTTAAATCCGTCCGTCATTTCGGGGTATAAGAGAGATATTAAAGAGCAACAGCTTTACAAACAGACTGACGGGATGATGGGGGAGAGGAAGAAGAAATTGCTAATGCACAGGTCCCCACGTGTAGTACGTCAAGCGTTAAACTCCACGCAGCCACTAATCATCACAAATCAAGCGCCAGGTGCAGCCGAATGGATGCTAAGCATTATACTGATGGAATCTGGATCCCACGAGTATTCTTGTCTGATTCTTGTACATCGACACCAACTTTGGACAGATCGCCAGTCAACAAATCAGAATTCTCCGAAATAAAGTGGCATGGTCCAAGGAATGCCTGTAAGAGGGTCAATTAAGAGGTGACCGTGTGAGGACACGACGGAAACAGCGGAGGAAGAACCAAGTAGTTGGCTATACGCCGGGCGGAGCCCCTCAGGCACCCTGGCTGCTTGGTAGATAATGCTCGTTACCTAAGGCTCCAACCGTTTCGTATGTATAATCGTATTAGAAAGACAACATGTTTTTGACACCCGTATAAGAGAAATCGTGACTACGAAGTACCAGGCACTTGATCAGAATCATATGGAATGGTGTAGATTCTGGTATCACCCGGTCTTTGGGGAACATCTTCACTGTTGAACCATCCGACATCGACTTTGGTATACTCGTATTCAAAAAGAGCAAAACGTTTCCCTGGAATCCCGCAGATGAAGACAGGGATCTGTGGGCTGCACTGTTGAGCAAACTTGAGAGCCGACAACGTACGGCGTGAGTGGGTCTAAGATATGCAAGGTCAGCAGAAAATTTCACAATGCAAACGTTTCTAATCATAACCTTTTTATACGTCACTCTCCCTCCAACTCTTTCACAGGTATAGTAGCTTAGATATGACCCTGAATGGACGTTATGGAATTGGAGTTGCACCAGCTGAATCTGTCGAATAATTCCTCTACCCACGAGCTTTTCTTCATACGTCTATGATCCAAAAATGTTAACAGAAGGCTCAAACTGGTTGTTATTGACTAACCTTCCAAATACCGACAAGCCAGGGGAAAAACCTTTGCATGTGGGCCACACCAAAGCCGTGGCAAACAGTTGGAGCATCTAACTGCGCCAGTAAATCAAAACAACGATCCTCATCTTGGCTTCCCATCAGCAAAGCTAGTATCGCGTCGGGGATATACTTGTGACTTGAAGGTTTTGATTGACCACCGGGATGTAGGGTCCAAGTGTAGCAATATAAAAAGTTGAAGAGAACTTACAGAATTATGAGGTAATCGACGTACCTCGCATTGAAGGAGGCTGTTGCATGAAGTTCAGCCAGATTCTGAGAATAGATTGAAGTATATCTGTTCTTGCATCTTCAATAGAAACATGGAAGAGCTGTGATCGGGTAGGTTCTTGCAAATAGTTGACGAAGGAAGTATGGTAAAAGACAACTTGATTACCGTCGATTCCATCTCGATCAGGTAGCTTAAGGCGGTCGTACCGTTCTCCAGAGCATCGCTTAAAGCGTATAAGATAGCACCAAGCATCCGCTTGGTATTTGGCCACTCTGCAGTCAGGATAGAGCTGAGAATGTGCGTGTATAGAGCATCCAGGTGTAAATTCGGTTTGGAGTGAACCACATCGCAACTGTCGACGATAGATAGAACTTCGGCAAGGCGGGTACTTGGGTTGGCGTGGGCTATCTTCAATGAATCGGATGGCCAAGGCAGCAAACACTTGCCGGCCAGATACAGCGCCTGCAAGTTTCCGAAAATCTGGCTCGTCGGGCCAACCCACCAAATCAAGGTGTGGGAAGCTTTTTCGAATCACTTCGAAGCTTACCCTTAGGAGATTCACCAGATCTTGATCATCAGGGTCAGGGTACGGGATGATATGATATCGCGTGAAGTCGGTGTAGAAGGTGATTGCGTCATGATCAATATGAACTCTCCGTGAAGGTGTTGTGTCTTTGAAGAGTAGAAAGCGCTTCCGTGCATGTCCACAAATCAAGACTGGGAGTTGCGGGCACCGTTGTTGAAGATTCTTGAGGCTAGATATTTGCCTCTCACGTGGGCCTATTTAGAAAACGGAACCTCAGTGAATACCATACATAAAGCAATCTATTGCTCACCATGTCATATGCGTCATTTTGCAACTTCAATATATCTTGAATAACGTATGTATGGGATGGGTACAATAAAGGCGAATCGAGATGTTCGAATTGGATTTGTCCAAGCTGAACCTCACGAACAATCTGTCTATCTGCGAGTTTTTCCCGATATACCTACAGGTCAAGGCCTGAACAAAGAATGCCATGTTGAAAGGTGAAAAAACAGACTAACCTGAACCTTCCAAATATCGAATACCCGGTCTAAAAGTTTTGCGGGTTTCGTTCCCTGCCAGCGTAACCCTTGACATATGGTAGCGGGATCCAATTTGCTCAGTAGATAGAAGCATCTGGCCTGGTCGTGTTCCGATACAAAGGGTTCTCCTTCCCCTTTGGAATCATTTTTTCAACTAGCAGAGTGAATAATGCATGATGAATGGAATAAAACAGGCTAGGTTTGATGTCCCACGGCATCGAAACGATATCGTTCACAGTACTTGTTCCACATGCTGCCATATTCCGAGTCTCTTGTCATCAGCGGGCGAAATACAATGTATTAATCATCATACCTAAACCTGGAATATATTGAGCTTGAAACTTCCGCCAAACTTCTAAAAGCGACTGAAGTACCTCTTCATCTGCACTCTCAGGTGGGATGTGAAAACTTTCCGATCGAGTTAAATCCGTCAAATAGTCTCCAAAAGATGTATGACGAAAGGTCACCGGCTCTGCGCAGGCACGTTCTAGGGGTGGCACCTTCAATACCAAGGAGAAACTGTCAAGTGAGTCATAGATTGTGCCCAATTCGAGTCTGAGAACGACAGAAATTCCCCTGAGGAGATTTGAGTTCCGGAAGCAGAAGGTTCGTTCGAGGGCAGAGTAGAACACTGAGCACTCGTTTAGTTGTTGACCACACTTCAGACGGAATCAAACTAAGAATGTAAGTGTACGGAACATTCAGGCAGGTAGTGGGCTGGTTTTCCGAAACGACCTTAAGACTGTGAGCAAACAATATATGGTAGATATAAAATAGGCTTACATCTATATCCAAGTGATCAATATTGTCACCACCTCGTTCACGGTCTTCTTCGTTCCTCCTACCGTATCCAGAATCTTAAAAAGAAGAATTAGCACTAACAGATATACCACTTATATCAACCCATTTAGTCGCAAAGCATGTCGCACCTTATGATCACTCCAAAAACCTGAAAGCCACTGGTGTACCTCTTCTTCGACTTGTTTAGTAGAAATATAATAGCTCCCCAATCGAGTAGAATTTATCAGATAATCAGCGAATGAAGCATGGTAAGGGGTCACTGGTCCCGCGGAGAATTTTTCTGGAGGTGGTATCTTAAACACCGAAAAGCATCTGTTAACTGAGGTATGGACCGCACTCGGCTCAAAACCGAGAATAAAAGAAGTTGCCTCGAAAGACCCGAGACGGTAATTCAAACGCCGGCTTTGATGATACAGCAGAACGCCAAGGACCCGTTTTGTCGTAGGCCATATATCTGGGGGAATGGAATCGAGAATGCGTGTGTACAGATCGTCAAGGGAGACAAATGGGCGGTCTTGGGAAGGAGAATCGTTAGATTGGTCAAGATAATTTAGAACGGCCTCGAGACGGGCAACAGGATTGGCATGTTTTATATCTGCGATGAATTGAATAGCCGCGCTGGCAAATGCAAACAATCCAGAGGCTGCACAAGCGAGTTTCTCGACCTGGGTCGGGCCGGGCCAATGTTTCGGAACGAAGCGTGGGAACTCAACCCGGATAGCAGCAAAGCTCCCAAGCAAATAGCGCTCGACGTCTTTGTAGGAGTCGGTAGAGTCTTCCGGAATAGCCTCCTCTGAAATTCTTGGTGTTATGGTCCTGGCTTGGTGAAATGTGGCGGAGATGCTGAGTTCTGGGCGGCCAGCAACAATCCAGATGAGGGGAACTTCAGGGTGGTCGAAGAGAAAAGTAGTGATAAGGCGAATGACTTCCTGCTGTGCACGTTGTTCATCGAGCTCATCGAGCCCATCCAATAGAATAACCCACCGTCTTCCCTGTGCCCCCGTCCTCAGCCCAGCCCCCACTCCGTAAAAGGCCTGAAATGCCAACTGAAAACCTTAGTTTCTGTTTTGCTCGAAACCAAATATTTCAGTACTATTTTCGGGCCAACCGAAAATCAGTACTTTGAAATATGATTCAAAATAAATTATCTAAGATACATGTTTCGGTCAGGCTCAATTTAGTTCTTTTTTATTGTTTTCGGCTCAACCGAAAATTTCGGTGATTTCGGTGAGATTTTAAGACCTGCTTATTATTTGTCTTTCGTTTAGCTTTTCGGCTTGATAATGAAATTATATAATTAAGCGAAATTTTTGGCTGAGCCGAAAACGTCAACTTTACGGTGTGTATATTGGAACGGGCATATACTAGACGGGGAGGGCAAACGGAAAACATTTACGGCGTGCTACTTCATTCTCTCCTTCCAATCGCAGATAAGATCGCAGGGATCCGTAAAGGATATCGAGGCAGGCCCCCAACATAATACCCCCTGTAATATTTGTCACGGTCACTGGCAGAAAGGTTATTGATGGCTGCAGGGGAGGTCAAAGGAGGGAGACGGTGCTAATCAAGAAGCTAAGCATACAGGAGTTTATACATTGTTGGGTAACTCACGGGTGGTAAGGTGGGATCTGTGCCGTCACGGAAGGGAACAATCTCAAGCGTCTTCATTCATCATCTGCGGGATTGAGTATCGAAACGCTTGAAAATGAGAAATAACTTACCCTCGCGACCATTGCTCGCGTTTTCGCTCCTTCAAGCTGCAGGGCATCCACTTTTCCGTTCAGCACATCCACCCTTCCATTCAGCGCATCCACCCTTCCATTCAGCGCATCCACCTTTCCATTCAGGGCACCCAGTTGTGTGTGCACTGGGGCCAAAGCGGTGGCCAAAGCGCGCTGAATCGCAGCCTCAAACCAAGCAGGTGTACCTTGATTACCTTCATCGTCTGTGACAATGAGAGTAAGTAGACGTCATATGAGAAGTCTTATAACTCGGCTGACCATGATCATAATTAACAGAAACAGCTGTCAGTTGCTGCTCATACTGAACTGCTCGGCCGATATCATCTATGTCAATGCGCTCGTTGCGATCTATGAAGTATTGAGGTGTTGGAGCCCATCGATAACGATCGGCTCACTGTATGCTTTCTGCAGGCGGGAGGTAAAAAAGCGTGCTCTGGCAACATCGTGCGCTGTTGGTGGATCAGAGGGTTCTGACAGTGGTTTTATGCTGGTGAGTTGGCTTGTGATTTGGGGTAAGGCGATCGGTGCCATGTTGAATTTGTAGAGAACTTGTAATACATTCTTTCCCACACATTTGTTCACGCAGATACTCACACGGCGGACACTCTGGTTCCGAAATGTTCCGAGATTACCATTAATGGTTGTAAATATACCACTTATAGTAATTTCGGCGAGTTGACAGCCGCCGTGAATCACAGTGCTTGTGTGGACAACATCTAAAAGATAAAAACTCAGTCAGTGACAACGGGATCGCGTCAATCACTGAAATTTACACCTGAGATTCCTGGGTACATACACTTCAACAAAAACGGTTCTGAAGAAACTGTGTAGTCGTAACGAATAACTTGACCGGCAAGGTATAGTACTGAAGAAAGATAAAAAACAAAAACAGAATACAAAGCCCGAGGCAAGTCCGTACCGCATAAAATCAGGCCGTTAGAACCTCCTTGAAGATATGATTCCATCGATACATGATGTGGTCTTATTGCCGTGCTATTGCATCTTTGTTAATCTGATTCGGAGGGAATTATAAAGGGACGTACAGCTGAGAGACTCCTCGCAACCATACAAGTTCCGCGTCGTCTTAAACGCTCCTCGTCTTCCCCCTTTTCCGAACGACGGTGGCGAGCATCTGTGCCGGGGTTACTGGAAGCATGAGTTAGATGAGGAATAGCGAATTGTGATAACAGCTTACGCGGCCTTCTTTCCCTCTCCGCCTTTTGGCTTGGATTTGGCGCCCATCCAAGCGGCGTAGTCAGGTTCCCCGGGGGTCTAACTGGGTGATAAGGCTCAATCGATATAGTGAAAGCGATGAATGTAACTTACTGTCGACAAGGTAATTCTGCCCTTAACAACGATGAATTAACAGAAAATCCAAAGCATGTCCATTCGGCATGTACCTACCACCGTTGGAAACGTCTCGAACAGACGAATTCAACCGCAGTTATAAAATGATAATAACTGTCATCCTGAGCCGTTCCCACCGTTGGAACGGTTTTTAAGAGGTGAATGTAACCTAACCCTTCAAACCAAGCGGTGGTATGAGCGATCAACTTGACGCGTATGTCGCGATAGCAGTGGGGAGGAGGAGGAGTGCGAGAAGAAGAATCGTGCGAAGCGCCACGAATGACATGTTGTGAAAGTAAATTCATAACTGTACAAATGCGAGATGAGGTCAAGGAGGGAGAAGAACATAGCTTGACTCTCTCTGGCTGGATTGTGTAAAGTAAAGAGTTGTGCATTATTGTAGAAGTCTCCTGGTATTGAGTGACGTTGGGGACCTATGGATAAACTCCGTTGAGTTTCACTACGCGTTGTCACTGAAGCACTAACCAGGCATGAAGTGAATCTCTTCCTTTGAAGAAAAGAAACCCCTAATCCACGCCTTTACTTTATCCCTTATCCGCCTGAGAGTCATCTCGCAGTGGAGGTGTTGGAAGGAAAGAAGAAAACGCTGACGCCTCAATCCCGCCATCAGCAGGTAGTGCGCTCGGTAATGGCCTGTCTTACCTAGAGCGTCATCTGACAGCCAGGCAGATGCTCGGACTTGCGCTCTTCCGTGTCTCCTGAACCAGTCATTCCGGTCATGATGGCCACGCTGACTTCAGTAGTCAGTCATTGGTCGTGATCCCACTCGATACTTGCTTTCAAACTTTCTTCTCTAGCGCAGCGCTTTGGGACTATAGTCTAATATAGTCCGAGGAGTGAATGAAAGAATGTATTTAGCCATGTTTGCACTTTCGAACCCACATAACAGAAAAACCTGGGACTGCATCAGCTATGTTTATCTTAAAACCATGCTAATCTTGAACGAGCTCGTTGTATCTTCCCTGAGCCAGCAATCGTCCCGTTTCACCGATCCTCCTTTGAGCCTAGCAGCATAAAATATCATTTTGCTTGTCCTTTACTCACACCGTGCCTGTGCGTCCTATCACCAGTCTCTGACCTCCTGTCTAACTCGCTATTGCTTTAAAAGCTTCATTTTTCGTCAGATTCGTATTCATGGTCATTTTACAACTATTCCATATCACTTGGTAAGCTGTTCAATCCCTGAAGATCATCAAAACCTACCTCAAGGCCGCCGTAGGCACACCGGCATTGCCTAAAGGTTATCTTCAAAACTCTTCGTAACGGAGTGCTTTTCTTCGAATTCGTTCAACCAAGAGATCACTACTCAGTACTCAGGTATCGGGTGATCGAAACTTGGGTCGCATGTTCTATTGTTGTTCTTTTCGCACTAATCATTCGAATGCAATTAAATTTCCACAGGTCAGAGGATATGCAAATGTGAGCGACACGACCTTGGTTATACAACAAGAAGTCACTCACATCAGTTTCTGAGCCGGGAAACTTTGCAAGGTTTCAAGACATCTACGAGGACATCAAGAGTGGCTTCGCGCCGTCCTACTGTAGTCGTTCCAAAGATTTCCAAGTTAGAGCTTTGCAGTCGTTCTTGGCCGGATATAGCCATCGCTATTTGCAATTTGGGATATTAGTGAAAACCCTGTAGTTGACCTGATATTAAACAGAGACAAACAACGTCGCTTACCGCCAACGACGGTTTGGACTTGAAATTGGGCGGTGGAATGGCAGACTCTGACTACGACTTTCTCTCCTCGCTCTCCGAATCAGATTCCGACGGCGACTTGTCTATGGCTGGCCCAGATTCGGACGACGAAAAGCCGCGAGTCCGGAAGGGCAAGAAGACGGGAGGCTATATCATTACCAATGCTCTGCAGGCCCCCAGAGCAACGACCTACACCGCCCAGTCTCTTTTTGACCAAATTGTGGCAGGAGACATCGACTTGGACCCAGAGTATCAGCGTGGTACGTGTCTCTCGCCACGCGTCCCCTTCTTTTCTACCACGACTCACTCGGGCTGTTCGTAGACGTCGTATGGCCCGAAGCAAAGCAAATTGGCCTTATAGATTCCATTTTTCGCAACTTCTACATCCCTCCAGTCATCTTCGGTCGGTATCCATCCGATAAACTCCTAGAGGGTTCGCTGACTCTTGAGCAGCGGTCAACGCCTACGGCGATGGTAGTGAGAGCAAGATTTGTATAGATGGAAAACAGCGGTTGACTTCTATATACAGGTGCGTTCCAATTCTACATTAACTACAAGCTCTCTGAACTGCCAACAGGTTTATGCTTGGCTTGGTGAGTCAATCCTTCCCTAATCCTACTTCGCTCATGTCTAGCTCTTTAGATATATCGTATGTCTACTAACCCTCCTGGTCATATGGTAACTAAAATCTATCTACATCGCCCTTAAAGATCGCGACCGGTATGCACCAACCAGCCCTTTCTCCCAAGACCGTATCGCTTACAGCCCCTCAGTGCTACAAATGAGAAATACTGGTTCACCGCTCCAAAGTCGGAAACATCCAAGAAGAGCCGCAGCATCCTCCCTGATAAATACCGTCGTCTCTTTTCCAACAAGCAGATCGTATGTGTAGAATATAATGGCATAAACGACAAAGACGAACGTGAAATTTTCCAGGTACTTACTACCGCCATTTAGTCATCGCCCGTTCCACTTACTCTCTCCATTCCAGCGCGTACAACTTGGAATGGCCCTCACGCCTGCTGGCGCGTGCCGTGTTTTGCCCTTTCTCGACGCCTGTATACTGATACTACGCATATCTAGAAAAACTAGGCGTCGTGAAAACGCCTCGTGCAGATTTCATCCGTGAAATTCAATCCCGGTTCTTCAAAAAGGAAACGGAAGGTCTTGGCTCGCTCGATTGGGATCGATCTCGTGGAACCGATTTCCGCTGTCTCTTGACCATCCTCTGGTGTATCGATCGATACAAGGCGTCTCCCGCCAATCTCCACAATATTGGATCGGTCTCCCAATTCGAACCCTTCATAAACGATCCGAACCCCGTACCCCAAAAACTCCACGACGAAGTCATCCTCGCGTTTCACATCCTCGAAAGTATGGTCATTGATGCCGACCCCGAGATCTCAAGTCCCTTCAGAATGGCCGCCTCCGATTTTGCTGGGATCCCTGGGGCGAGCACAAAGACCAAAATCAAAGTCTCGCCGGTCGAATTCGTATGCATGTGCTTGCTAGTTTTAGTGTGGAAGGAACGGGCCAGTCCTCGGGAGATGGCTAGAGCAATTCGAGACATGAGGAGGAGCGTTAGGATGGAGCATGCTGATATCAGAACGAACACCAAAGTCTCTAAAACGATGGTCGGTTTTATCAAGTCCATCAATCCTGCGAAATACCAGCGACCCGAGGATACGGATGCTGAATCGGCCGCGACTCAATTGAAACTTTCCAAATCTGAGCCTACAGCACCAACGTCAAAATCAAGATCAATGGATACTTCTTCTGGTTCTAAACGGAGACGCATAGCTGAAGAAGACCCTATGTTACCAGGAGCGACGAAGGTGCGCACCAGCTCGGCATTGGCTCCCCGGAAGGCAAATCCAGGAGCAACGCCCACACAACAGAATTTCTCCCACACATCTCTCACCACTGCGATCACCACCGCAACGTCAGGTTCACCAGTGTCAGCTCAAACGCCGGCGCGAGGTAAAGGGGGTTTGGCGAGTTTAAGGGCGATGACGAAGCAGCAGTTGCGCGGTACGAGTGGTACTTCTTCTAATGGGGATGAAGGATGAGTGGAAGGAGCTTTTCAATTACATCTATTCTTATATTCATGGTGAATGTTTTCACTCGCTTTTTGAACCACTTTGCGTTACTCCAGTCGTTTAATTTTATTGTTGTTTCAAGTGCTATTGATTATCAGAATAAGATACCATCACAACGTCCTTGATTAAGCTACAAAACAATTATGAGGCAGGCGACCTAGGCCTAAGCCATAGCGATCTTCTTTGGTTCTTGTTCTGGCGACGACTTGGGAAATTGATCATCAACACACCGTGCGCCATTGCGGCTCTGATGTCCTCTTCCTAGAAACTCGAGTAAGTCTTTCATTCATAGCGGGCAAAAATTAATACTAGTATCTTATCTTGATACCCTACCAGTATTGGAGTTTGCACTAGACCCCTAGTGCCATTTTTTGGGCAATAGCCCAGGAGAGGGTGCCTAACTGTATTTTACCATTCTAAAAACACCTAGAAAAATACCCCTAATTATTTCTGATTTTTTGAGCCCCATACCATGTGAAACAGCCCAGAATTGAGGGTACTATGAATATAGTATTGCATTTAAAAAATATTAATTCCACCAGAATTCCACCGTGGGTCCACCAAGTGTATTATGTAAGCTTTTTTTTATGGCACCGAAACATGCCCCCTTTTTTTCCCTATTTTCTGGTGGTAGTTACTTGGGAAAATATCCAAACATGGGTTAGGGGAGGAGGAGAAACTACGAGCGAAGCGAGTAGTTTCGACGACGGGGCACAAGGGCTGGGAGGGGGAACCTCCAAGCCGGCCCTTTCGTCTTATAAAGACTCGTCAGGTGCCATACGTCATAAGGGCCAAAACCTCGGACATCGAGCATCTGTCAAGTCTAACAAACTACTCGCCTCGTTTCCAAGAACGAGGTACAATACAAAAATAACTACCAATATGAAGAGTGGATGAAGTACCGGAGTAGATAGAACTCACCTGGGTCCGGACCCAAGGTATCCTGTCAGCACACGAGCGACAGGATGTGTGAATTCTAAAAGTAGTTATCTTACATATGACATAGATAAGCGCGCACCTTAATATAGCGAGTTGGCGCCACACGTGACCTGTGGGAAAAACACCCCTTCCAGCCTGAGAACCCAGAGCGTGAGAAACACGGTTAGGTCTGTTAGCGTGTTAGGGGTTAGGGTACATATGTGGTTAGGGGAGGAGAGAAACTACGAGCGAAGCGAGTAGTTTCGACGACGGGGCACAAGGGCTGGGAGGGGGAACCTCCGAGCCGGCCCTTTCGTCTTTATAAAGACTCGTCAGGTGCCATACGTCATAAGGGCCAAAACCTCGGACATCGAGCATCTGTCAAGTCTAACAAACTACTCGCCTCGTTTCCAAAGAACGATGTACAATACAAAATAACTACCAATATAAAGAGTGGATGAAGTACCGGAGTAGATAGAACTCACCTGGGTCCGGACCAAGGTATCCGTCAGCACACGAGCGACAGGATGTGTGAATTCTAAAAGTAGTTATCTTATCATATGACATAGATAAGCGCAGACCTTAATATAGCGAGTTGGCGCCGACACGTGACCTGTGGGAACACCCCTTCCCAGCCTGAGAACCCAGAGCGTGAGAAACACGGTTAGGTCTGTTAGCGGTTAGGGTTAGGGGTACATTGTGGTTAGGGGAGAGGAGAAACTACGAGCGAAGCGAGTAGTTCGACGACGGCACAAGGGCTGGGAGGGGAACCTCCGAGCCGGCCCTTTCGTCTTATAAAGATCGTCAGGTGCCATACGTCATAAGGGCCAAAACCTCGGACATCGAGCATCTGTCAAGTCAACAAACTACTCGCCTCGTTTCCAAAAACGAGGTACAATACAAAAATAACTACCAATATAAGAGTGGATGAAGACGGAGTAGATAGAACTCACCTGGGTCCGGACCAAGGTATTCCTTCAGCACACGAGCGACAGGATGTTGAATTCTAAAAGTAGTTATCTTATCAATGACATAGATAAGCGCGCACTTAATATAGCGAGTTGGCGCCGACACGTGACTGTGGGAAAAACACCCCTTCCCAGCCTGAGAACCAGAGCGTGAGAAACACGGTTAGGTCTGTTAGCGGTTTAGGGGTTAGGGTACATATGTGGTTAGGGAGGAGGAGAAACTACGAGCGAAGCGAGTAGTTCGACGACGGGGCACAAGGGCTGGGAGGGGGAACCTCCGAGCCGGCCCTCGTCTTATAAAGACTCGTCAGGTGCCATACGTCATAAGGGCCAAAACCTCGGACATCGAGCATCTGTCAAGTCTAACAAACTACTCGCCTCGTTTCAAAGAACGAGTACAATACAAAAATAACTACCAATATAAAGAGTGGGATAGTACCGGAGTAGATAGAACTCCTGGTCCGGACCAAGGTATCCTGTCAGCACACGAGCGACAGGAGTGTGTGAATTCTAAAAGTAGTTATCTTATCATATGACATAGATAACGCGCACCTTAATATAGCGAGTTGGCGCCGACACGTGACCTGTGGGAAAAAACACCCCTTCCCAGCCTGAAGACCCAGAGCGAGAAACACGGTTAGGTCTGTTAGCGGTTAGGGGTTAGGGGTACATATGTGGTTAGGGGAGGAGGAGAAACTACGAGCGAAGCGAGTAGTTTCGACGACGGGGCACAAGGGCTGGGAGGGGGAACCTCCGAGCCGGCCCTTCGTCTTATAAAGACTCGTCAGGTGCCATACGTCATAAGGGCCAAAACTCTGGACATCGAGCATCTGTCAAGTCTAACAAACTACTCGCCTCGTTTCCAAAGAACGAGGTACAATACAAAAATAACTACCAATATAAGAGTGGATGAAGTACCGGAGTAATAGAACTCACCTGGGTCCGGACCAAGGTTCCTGTCACACACGAGCGACAGGATGTGTGAATTCTAAAAGTAGTTATCTTATCATATGACATAGATAAGCGCGCACCTTAATATAGCGAGTTGGCGCCGACACGTGACCTGTGGGAAAAACACCCCTTCCCAGCCTGAGAACCCAGAGCGTGAGAAACACGGTTAGGTCTGTTAGCGGTTAGGGGTTAGGGGTACATATGTGGTTAGGGGAGGAGGAGAAACTACGAGCGAAGCGAGTAGTTTCGACGACGGGGCACAAGGGCTGGGAGGGGGAACCTCCGAGCCGGCCCTTTCGTCTTATAAAGACTCGTCAGGTGCCATACGTCATAAGGGCCAAAACCTCGGACATCGAGCATCTGTCAAGTCTAACAAACTACTCGCCTCGTTTCCAAAGAACGAGGTACAATACAAAAATAACTACCAATATAAAGAGTGGATGAAGTACCGGAGTAGATTAGAACTCACCTGGGTCCGGACCAAGGTATCCTGTCAGCACACGAGCGACAGGATGTGTGAATTCTAAAAGTGTTATTGTTATCATATGACATAGATAAGCGCGCACCTTTAATATAGCGAGGTTGGCGCCGACACCGTGACCTGTGGGAAAAACACCCTTCCCAGCCTGAGAACCCAGAGCGTGAGAACACGTAGGTCTGTTAGCGTTAGGGGTTAGGGGTTTACATATGTGGTTAGGGAGGAGGAGAAACTACGAGCGAAGCGATAGTTTCGACGACGGGGCACAAGGGCTGGGAGGGGGAACCTCCGAGCCGGCCCTTTCGTCTTAAAAGACTCGTCAGGTGCCATACGTCATAAGGGCCAAAACCTCGGACATCGAGCATCTGTCAAGTCTAACAAAAACTACTCGCTCCGTTTCCAAAGAACGAGGTACAATACAAAATAACTACCAATATAAAAGATGGATGAAGTACCGGAGTAGATAGAACTCACCTGGGTCCGGACAAGGTATCCTGTCAGCACACGAGCGACAGGATGTGTGAATTCTAAAAGTAGTATCTTATCATATGACATAATAAGCGCGCACCTTAATATAGCAGTTGGCGCCGACACGTGACCTGTGGGGAAAACACCCCTCCCAGCCTGAGAACCCAGAGCGTGAGAAACACGGTTAGGTCTGTTAGCGTTAGGGGTTAGGGGTACATATGTGGTTAGGGGAGGAGGAGAAACTACGAGCGAAGCGAGTAGTTTCGACGACGGGGCACAAGGGCTGGGAGGGAACCTCCGAGCCGGCCCTTTCGTCTTATAAAGACTCGTCAGGTGCCATACGTCATAAGGGCCAAAACCTCGGACATCGAGCATCTTGTCAAGTCTAACAAACTACTCGCCTCGTTTCCAAAGAACGAGGTACAATACAAAATAACTACCAATATAAAGAGTGATGAAGTACGGAGTAATAGAAAACTCACCTGGGTCCGGACCAAGGTATCCTGTCAGCACACGAGCGACAGATGTGTGAATTCTAAAAGTAGTTATCTTATCATATGAATAGATAAGCGCGCACCTTAATAATAGCGAGTTGGCGCCGACACGTGACCTGTGGGAAAAAACACCCCTTCCCAGCCTGAGAACCCAGAGCGAGGCACGATAACTACGCTGTATAGTCTGCTGGTGTTGAGACGGTTAGTGTCGCTTCACAGCTTCTTCCGATAAATATTCATGCGTCCGCTCGCGGAGAGCCGACGAGAAGATCGAATAACTCGCTTGTATCAGCCTCTGAGGATTTTGCTGACAATTGCACAGCGCGTAGCTGTCTCAATTGTTTACTGCCAGACGAGGGACTACAAAAAGCATGTCCTGAGAGGCCGTAGTTACCCCGTAAGCCCACGGCCGGTCCACCTAATTCAGTCTTAGAACCAATTAATAAGACAATCTTTGCTCTCAGCTTCCCCCATTAAGACCCGTATCCACGGTCGCTTAACTACCTCTGACCGTACGTACTGTACCAATCACGACACTATTTCTCTTGCTCGGATTCTACACAATACCACCTCACACTACGCGATCTTAGTGGTTCTCAAAACAAAAGCAGAGCGTCGCATTTGGCGTTCTGCTGATCATCAAAGCCGTGAGCGACAATATACGAGAAAAATAATTAACCGTCTACAGTAGTGAAGTTCGAGGGCCAACTATCTTTTTATTCTCTCGGTGAGCCGAGTAAGCCGGGCTCAGATTAGAACTCACCTTCGCGATTACCCGTGCAGTTAACAGATGCATCTCTTACGTATCCTGTCAGTGACTTTAAGATACCACCTTATCGCAGTAAGAAAAGGTATTGTCCGCGTGAACATGTTGCATAACCAGTAGGTACCCCTTACCATGTGTTCTTTATCTACTCCAGCCTAGTAGTATATAACGTGCGAGTCAGAACTACACATAACTCGATTGGTGATACGGCACTATTATATTTTATGGCTAAGCACCAACTCGTGAAAGAAGAGCTACCTATCGAGGAGAAATGGCATACTACTCCCTTCTCCATGTCTGGCTGGAACCCAAGAGTCAATAGATCGTGTGCCTTACATAGCTTTGGACGACCTACAAGATTGTAGGGTCTGGTTATTAAAGTCTAAGTATTAGGGCTGTTAGGTCTAGGAAGATACATTTCTTTCGTTTTTTAAGTATTTTAGGTACGTAGGAGAAGCAGAAAGGAGAGACTCAAGACCTTTTGAACAGGCGAGCGAAACGTAGGTAGTTTCGACGACGGGGCACAAGGGTGGAGAGGGGGAACTTCCGAGCCGGCCCCTTTCGTCTTATAAAGATCGCGTCATTGTGCCAGTATCAGTCCAAATTAAAAGGTGTCTCAAAAACCATCTGTAACGGATATAGATTCGGAGCATCGTCGTCATATATTGTATATCTCATAACCCAAAACACTCGCCGCGTTTTTCCCATTCACAAGAATCGAAAGTGCGTTTTCAATAGCAAAAAATAACACCACGTGTACCCATACTCAACATAAGAGCTTGGGCATGACTGGAATTTCGTACACTTCACATTCTTTAGTTTGATTCCGGTCCTGAAGTGATCCTGGGAGTAGACAAGAAAAACATACCAACACCTCTAAGGAGCCCGATGACCAACAAGTATCTGGTCTCTGACCTCTGCCCTCGAACGAAAAACCGCTGTAACTAGCCTTTCCGAATCCTGTGAAATTCTTCTACAACAGTCAGTAGGTATATTCTGTCATCTTTCCCTACTTCGTCAATATGGTGGACTAGACACAATACGATATGACTCACTTGACCAAGAGTCTTCTCGCCGTCTACGCTTAAATGAAGGCTGCCCACCCCGTTAAACGTGCCTTGCGCAGAGCCAGGTAGACCTTTGCGATCTCATACATCTTTTGGGTTAGACGACACGGATCCGTAACCCTCGAT